>FR997740.1:5484032-6855041 GCA_905475445.1 Ochropleura plecta | reverse complement strand
AGGTCCCCCACTTGGCTTTTTTAGGAGCTCCCTGTCAGACCGGTCTCAATCAGTTGTAATAGACAATCATAAAAGTGCAGAGCTGCCTATTGAGTACGGGGTACCACAGGGCAGTATTATAGGGCCTACACTCTTCCTTGTGTACATCAACAGCCTCTGCAACCTAAACGTTCCTAATGCTAAAATAGTTTCCTATGCAGATGACACCGCCACGCGCCATCACTTTTTCTGCAAACACATTGACGAATTACAGACTGCTGCACAAGACGGCTTTAATACCATTACGAAATGGCTCTTGTCACACACACTGACTCTTAACGCTACTAAAACTAACTTTATGATCTTTACTATCAGTAACACCGCTCAACCTAGTAGCTCTATTAATTTAAAAGCTCACTCTTGTCCTGTTTAAAGTCAATGTCAATGTCCTGACCTGACTTTAGTGGAAAAAATTAAATATCTTGGCATTATTTTAGACAGAAACCTAAATTTTAAAAAAGCATGTTTCGACTCTTACCAGCCGGATACGCAAACTGATTTATATGACGGAGATTCGTCGTCGGATGGTCGAGATCATCATGGCGGAGGATACGAAATCATACTCGCAAAACTTTTGTTAACACTTGTATTGTCCTTTCACTAGAACAAAATCAATAGAACAAAATAACTAAAGATGCTAATGATCGATACAGATTTAAATCAGAAACGTGGTAACGTTCGGTACAGGCTGGCAAAACGACCTCTCACGCTCGTGTCCATCCAAAAAGTAACGTCTCTTCAATCTCATTCCTCTAATGCCCACAAATGACAACTGACAGCTATCAAACCAGACTTTCCACACCGTACCGACCTCACCCAAGCCTACTGCTTGACGTTTCCGACAACCGATAATAGATGGCGTTGTTCTAAAATAACGATTTCAATCATTTCTCTTTGTTGATTCTGCGACACCGGCCGTCCTGATGGTCACACGACCTCGTGTGAAGTACCTCCAAGCGTATCCATCGTCACACTTATGACCTCCATCCAGTCATAATCACCAGACAATACGACCTTCATCCGGTCATCACCACGTAACCTCTATCCGGTCACTTACACAATAGGCATCCTGAAACAAGAATTCATGGAAAGTAAAACGTTCTTCGCTCGGCCTTTCTGACAAACACGAAGAGAAATAAAGTCACACGATTCAAACAACACAATTTTTCTGATTCACATGATTCTCAACAAATCTCATAAAGAAAATCTTAATATTAAAATCACCACTCTTAATCAATTTCAACCAATTCATGAAACGTTACGGCCAAAGTCTAGTATGAAATACTCTTTCGGTAACCAGTTTCATCATATTCAACACATTTTTCTGATTCGCATGACTCTCATCAACTCTCATAAAGAAAATCTTAACATCAAAATCACCACTCTTAATCAACTTCAACCAATTCATGAAACTTTACGGTCAAATGACAAATCTAGTCAAATCCAGTCAAATCTAGTCAAATCCAGTCAAATCCAGTCAAATCCAGTATGCAATACTCTTTCGGTAACCAGTTTCATCACATTCAACACATTGCCTCCATCCGGCAACCAACGGGACCTCCATCCGGTACCCCGTCCTCAACACATCACATTGCCTTTATCCGGCAAACCAACGGGACCTCCATCCGGTACCCGACCTCAACACATCACATTGCCTCCATCCGGCAACATTGGGACCCTCCATCCGGTACCCAATCTCAAGACAATACTTAGCACCATGCTTGACCCCAAGTGCAAACCCAAGGTCACCAACCTTAAGTAAGCACCAGGATTCAAGCAATCTGAGTCATTTGCATACTACATTTGCATCTTTTATACCCTTCTCAAGGTCTATTATCCTCATCGTCAGTCGGTCTCGTCTCGTCAGTGTCTATCGTGTCGAACTCAAATTTATAATCAACAAATCACGTCATAAGTCTGAACAGTCCCGTATTTTCTTAAATCGTTTCTTATCTGACGACATATGAACTGCTAAACCAACTGATAAAACTTCGCGTCAAATCGCCAATCATGATTTCATACCGCAATAAAAATGTCAGGTAAAACGTGGAAAAGAATTACAAAAATAATTAAAACTCATTAGTGGGTGATTCTTTGAACATGTGCATATCACGCGGCCCTCCCCAAATAACTACTTTATGAGGTATAAAGTTATGTTTTTTTTTTAATTTCACATAAAACATAGTTTCAACACCTATATACAGATGTACATAATTATGTTCCTCTTGCTGTAAACAACTAAGTTATCTTTATAAACGTTCCCCAAATCTCATCACCATTCGTGTCCCAATTTCCGAATTTTAGCAGTTCATGCTCGAAAAGTAATAAATATACCTTAAAGAACGTAATTTTAAGTAGTAATTTAGATGGTACAACAACACGTTTTTACCATTTACCAAAACTATATACATTAAAGAACACTTTCAGGTAATTTGTAATGACTTTGAAAATTGTCCCAACACTTTGTACTCACTACCATTTGTCCACACAGTCACAGGATTATTTTTCTGCGTAATGTATTGTTACTTAAAGTGCAATTTCTCGGCGATCGCGCTCAGTTCCGCGTCTCGTCTCGTGCGGGTCACACTTCAAAGAATGTTTTTGGCGCCAATTCTAGCATACCTTAACAGCCCAGAAATCGAGTTTGGCAAACAAAAATCTCCTTACCGTTCGAGTTTCCCGTGGTAAGTCTATTATTTTTATTAATCATTTTTAAGCTTTTTAATAGTCGCTATAGGTTACTTTTTGCTTTGATTAAGTTCCAAAATTATTAACTCCGTTAAAGAACGCATAATGTGATAAAGTGTACAAATACCTAATTACCATTTATATAATTACCATTTTTTCCCGTTCGTATTTTAGCAAACGGTAATGAGCAATTGAAAATGGTAATTAGTACCAATATAAGCTGGCCTCTTATTATATTGACACTCATTGCTTCGCTATGCCAGCCCAAGGTCGAATGTTACTACAAACGCGTAAACGATTAGTGATCGTTCGGTGTGAACTGACACTTTGTAATATAATTTTTTTTTATTTTCAGAGTACCAGTAGACTACCTGCACAGTTCCTGGTCATGAAAGTGATACAGATTCGCATTTCAATTATAATATATTTTAGTTTTTTTATCTGATCTCATTACATTTAAGAAATATTTTAGATTAAACTTGTACGTTAAGTTCTATTTACACCGAGTTTTTAAGTAATCTTTTAGTTGATTTTAGATTTTTCAGATTACTAGAAATATAATTGTTATTGTTTTATTTTAAACCTTTTATTTTGTTGTTTCTTTATTTTTTAAATTAAGGTAAGCACCATATTTGCCAAAGTTTGTTAGGAACATCAACTCATTAATTTGTATTTTTTGTTTATTATTGCCGTGTGATGATTTTGCAGATCTACTTAAGTTTGAATTATTATATGATTAAGTACCTGTGCAGTTTCTGGTCATGAAAGCGAGACTCATTCGGATTTAAGTATGAATATTTTTTAAGTTTTTGTATAAGATGTCATCGATTTCAAGACATATCTTAGATGGAACTCACATGTACGTTCTATTCATATTGAGTTTTGAAGTATTATTTTAGTTGATTTTATTGGAACTACTAGATTTGTTATTGTTAATTAAGAATGCCGGTTGAGTTTTAAGTGTTTTTTTTAATACAATCACGTCGCTAAATAGTTGAAGTTTTATGTCATTTATTGTCAACTAAATAAATAAATATAAATAGTTATCTTGGGACAACTCCACACACGGCTATCTGATCCCAAGCTAAGCAGAGCTTGTGTTATGGTAACCAGACAACTGATATACATTACTTATATAATTATAAATACATGCATATTATAGATAAATCACACCCAGACACAGAACAAACAATCATGCTCATCACACAAAGTTTGTCCTGGGTGGGAAATCGAACCCACGACCTCCAGCTCACAGCAGTCAGGGCCACTAACCACTAGACCAACAGGCCCCGTCAAAATATCAAAATGTCAACTAAATAATTAATAAATATGTGATTCAAGTATATTATTCATATTACCTATTTCTAATTACCAATAACGAAACCCAATTACCATTTTTTAAATGCTAATTACCGTATGTTTCATATCTCATCACCGTTCGACGAAAAATTTTGGGCTTCAGATTCTGACCTATTACAGCAATTAAAATACCGTGCGTTTAATTTATTTCGTTAATCTGCACTATAAACTACACATTGAATCCAAAAAAGTTGTGATTGAAAGCATTATTTGAACTTAATTTACGTATCCTGAATATGTCTATCTTCAAATATTCACCCCTAGTACTCAATATTTGTACAGTCGACCTTTTAGAAGTCTGTCCGATACTAGTCAATGTCACATTTTCATAAAGTCCCACTAAATTTACAGGATACAGAGGATTCTTTGATAAACGAACATTCTGCACCAGAATCATAATAAAAATGGAGTTGCTCACCAAAGTCCTTAAGGATCCAGTAGGTGCGTTCACAAGACACACGTCAACTCGCTTTCCCGTAACGGGATCGACCACCATGCTACTGCGTGCCTTCTTGGCGTCCCTCTTAAGGTAGCTGGATGCGTAGTGTCCTTGTTCGCGACAGCTGAAACAAGTGATCCAGGCTTTCCCTGTTGCCTGGTTTACTCTTGCCACTGCTAAACGCTGTCGATCTCGATTCTTCTTCATGTGCCGAATGTCTTTTCAGGCGACATTGCACGGATCGGTGTCCTGGTTCCCACAATTGTAACATTTAGGCCAGCGTAGGGCTCATTGGGACGGTTTTTCTTCGCATCAGGACCTTCATGCTCATCAGGCACCTGGCGGGGCGCTCCTCTTCAGAAACGAAACAGCTTTTTCAGCTCCTGGTGTAGGTCGTTTCGGGTTTTGATGTCCGTAACAACATTCCATGGAATACACAACCAGTAAACTTGAAAACTATTAATGGTGAGAAAAAAACTAAGGGTATAGTAAACCACTTCAAATAAAAAATTATGATATAGAAAGAATCATGGATATTTTTGTGATAGATGATAAAAAAATTTCATCATGATTTCCTGATTGATTTGGATTGCATCAAAAAGTTTAATCTAATGCAGACTGAAGAATTAAATATTATACAGTATAAAAATCAAGAGCAAAAGAAGAAATTCTTAAACAAAAAGAATATGAAGATTGAAAATGTCAGTATTTCTGATGAACTAGGTGACAAAAGAGAAAAAAATGATTCTTTATATTCTGAAGTATGGAATAAAGAAATTAAAGTAAAAAAGTCCTAACCGTCTTTTTAGATTTGCAAAAGCCTTCGATACTGTCCCTGTTTCTACCCTTTTAATGCAAACTTGAGGGCATCGGTGTGAGAGGTCCCCCACTTGGCTTTTTTAGGAGCTCCCTGTCAGACCGGTCTCAATCAGTTGTAATAGACAATCATAAAAGTACAGAGCTGCCTATTGAGTACGGGGTACCACAGGGCAGTATTTTAGGGCCTACACTCTTCCTTGTGTACCTACATCAACAGCCTCTGCAACCTAAACGTTCCTAATGCTAAAAATAGTTTCCTATGCAGATGACACCCGCCACGCGCCCATCACTTTTTCTGCAAACACATTGACGGAATTACAGACTGCTGCACAAGACGGCTTTAATACCATTACGAAATGGCTCCTGTCCACACACACTGACTCTTAACGCTACTAAAACTAACTTTATGATCTTTACTATCAGTAACACCGCTCAACCTAGTAGCTCTATTAATTTAAAAGCTCACTCTTGTCCTGTTTAAAGTCAATGTCAATGTCCTGACCTGACTTTAGTGGAAAAAATTAAATATCTTGGCATTATTTTAGATAGAAACCTAAATTTTAAAACAACATGTTTCGACTCTTACCAGGCGGATACGCAAACTGATTTATATATTTAAGACCTTGCGGCACGTAGCCAACCCCTGCAATCATTCGTAACGTATATTTTGCCCTATGCCAATCAGTCCTCAATTATTGTATCCTTTGCTGGGGTGGAGCCGCAAAAACCACACTAAAACCTCTAGGCGATCTCTAGAGGTTTTCCTCCACAGATCTATACTTTAAAGTTGCAACCTTTAGGCCTATACGTTTCCCTACTACCGAATTGTACAAAACCTGCAACCTACTCAATGTAAGACAGCAGTTTATCTTACACACAATTTTATTGCAACACTCAAAAACTCCCTATATAAAAATAAATAGTCGCCGCAAAAATAATATCTGCCCTACTCCGCCGGTCCGAAAAAAAGTTTATAAAAAAATTCTTCCCCTACCTTGGTCCGTCACTTTATAATAAAATCAATGAAAAACAAACATTTACGGATCTACTATATTTAACTGCAAGAAGACCGTCCGCTTGTTCCTATCTACTCTAAATTATGAAGAAACCAAAGACTTCCTGAGGTAACCACCCTCACTAATAAAACACCCTCACACACACACACAAACACACACACACACACACACGCACTCACACACACACTCACATACCTACACTCTAAATCTACCTATTTACAATGGTTTTCATTTCCCTTTATTTTTGCATGCATGTTATTGTTATCAGGATAATTATATCTAATTATAAAATGTACTACGTCATGAGACCCCTAATGTCTATTGTATAAACGGGATCAGTCCTGTCTCTCCTAAACACAGGCTACTCAGTAGCCTATATAGGAGTACAGCGCTTCACCCGCTTACCAGATTGTGTATTACTCTCATGTCCCAATCTATCTAAACATAAAACATAATAATAATATTTATTTACTCAAACAAAGCATAGTAGTACACGTTAAAAATACAGTTTTACAAAATAAGTACTATTTCTACAAACGTGTGGGTGAGCAATAAAATTTATTTATTTATTTATGTTTTTGGTATTCACTCGTCAAATACTAGACGATAATCACATGCATTAACAGAATAAATTATAAAAAAAAAATTGTGGGTGTTCAATTATTGATCATACCCGCCTAATTAGATTTCAATTATTTTTTCAATAGCCTATGTTACTCGGGACGATGCAAGGATTCTAACGATACCCCATACATGTAAATCGGTTCAGGCGTTTAGATGTTGTGATGGAATAAAGAAACTCACATGCATACAAACATACATGAACCCTAAAAACATAACACTCCTTTTTTGGGGCAGTCGTGTAAAAAACGACGTATTGCGTTATGTTGACTTGTGCTAGGATCTCAGTTATGTAGTACCCACTCACAATCGGCGCGAGCACGGCGAGGCGTGTCAAGTTCAGGGTTCAGTCAAAGGGTAACTTTCTGTCATACAAATTAAAAATCAAGTGAAATGCACAACGTTTATTTTATAATTATTTAGAAAAAAATATTTACAACAAAATTTTCATGTTGTAATTAGTTACTTGTATTTAGTTGATCCGTTATTTATTTTAACCTCAGCGTCCGACGATTGACACAACTGCAAACAAACAAAAGTTTAAATGAAATCGTCACTTTAATCTGTATACAGCTAAACATCTGTACAAAAATGTGGTTATTTTTCAGGTTTAAGTGACAGTTTAATAACTAGAAAACCTTCAAAATCAACTAAAACAAAATGTTTGTGTGATTTTATCGATGGTGATCCCTTGAAAAAATATTCAGTGAGATGGTCTGAATCACAACCTGGTAAATAAGCACACCTTTCTGGCATAAGCTTTAACTAATAACTATATGTTTACTTTTGCAGAAAAAAAATGTCTTTTACCGCAATTATGGTATTACTTTTGTCCTGAATTCGTTAGACATCTTTTCGCAACTGGAGTGCATGTCAGAAATGTGATTAAGACAATTTGACTGTACTTTGCAAGCTTTTCATCTCAAAACGTATAAAAGATGGTGGAACGGGAGTTCCACTATCGTATTAGGCATATGAGCCAAAACAGAAATAGCTCGGGCAGGTGACTTCGATGCAAATGGCTTTGTCTTGTAAACTCAATTGAATTCACGAAACAGTTACGGCAGTATCGACCGAAAGGCCATTTACATACTCCCTTTGCATACTTGCATTGCTTGAATGGGTAACGGGCGGCTGTTCGGCCTAAGAACTCCGACCTGCCCGAAGCCCAATGATGAAGAAACATAATGAGCAACTCCATTTGGCACACATTACGCGAGAGAAAGAATAGGTACCTATTTGTGCAACAAGAGAACAAAGTTAGTTTTTGCTGCAAGAGATGAATCTGCATCCCGAACAAGTGAAGAATTCTGTTATTAAATAACGAGTGTAGCGATTCTTAAGTAAAACCCTGAGAGTAGCGAGAGATTGAAGTCATTTTGCACTTGTGGAACAAACATAACTTTACACTTAGCAGCGAGAACACATATTACTCTGATCTTATCACGAAACAGTGTGTTTCATGTTCTACAATGAACAGGAGCTAGTCCAAACTCATAGGATCTTACACCATAGTAATATAATATGATTTTCATAAGCAAACGTTTTTTTTTATGTTTTTCTTTTTCGTGTAGTTGAAATAAAGTTTATAATTAGTGCTAGTGTACTTTCGTTAAAATATTAAATGAATTCGAACTTCTAAAATTTACATGAAAAAAAAAAACAAAATTGTCTATTTAACAATTAATTTCTTTCAATTTAAGGTTCCATTACACGTTTCAACAAGGATGGCTTTCTTTATTGAAAACAATAAATAATTAATTTGTTTCTGCAAAACTACATTTTGCTCACTGTTTTGCACGCAGATAAACCAACATGTTTGATATACTAAGGTGAAAAAGGACTTACTGTTTCCCAGGAGCCCTCCAACTGAAAGCGAAAACATATTGTTAATAAACTAAAATAATTAAACTAGCAAACAAAAAACTATAAAAGGGCATCAGAAAACTGGTCCTCAACGCTGTCAGCTGGTAATGTACCCAAGAGACTGGCCGCGTTGCCACGTTGTATAAAGACACTTTATCCGCGTATCGACTTCGCGCTCCAAGAGGTAAAATCTAGTTTTTATTTAATAGTTATAATGTATATAGTTAATTTATATTCATATGTTAAAAAATATCATCACCAGTGACTGCTCGCCATGGCTCCGTCGCACAATACACTAACAAATCATTCAGTTTTATTATGGTTAAACTGAAGGCTAAACTGGAATCTGGTATTCGGTACGGTTTTCGCCAAAGGGGCGACTAGCGGATCGGAGGGACGTGCAAGATTCAACCAATCACTGGCGAGCCGAGAGGCGTAATGTACATTTCAACCAATGCGATTAGTCGATTTCCACACGTCATCTGTCCGTTAATGAGTATTTTTATTTTACAGCTCAAATTCCTTTTGTATTATATATACAATTTAAGGAATTTGATGAGATGGCAATATTTTCAGCACCTCCTTTACATAAGACTACTATAAAATGAAAGCGCTACCGCTGTCGGTTCGATAAGGTCTTTTAAACTACTCAACGTATTTTAATGCCGTAATAGGTAGAGTGATTCAAGAAGATACGAGGGAGAAAGAGGGAAGAAAAGGGAAAACTTATCATTGCTATTACAATAAATAAGGCGCAAAGGCAAAAACTACAGGTAGCAGGTACCTGCAGATCAGGAAAGGGAGCTGCGTTACCCCGAATTTAATGCGAGCGAAGCCGCGGGCAAAAGCTAGTTATAAATAAATTCAAACATCTTAAATTTACATTAAAAAATAACAAAATTGTCTATTTAACAATTAATTTCTTTCAATTTAAGGTTCCATTACACGTTTCAATAAGGATGGCTCTCTATTGAAAACAATAAATAATTAATTTGTTTCTGCAAAAACACATTTTGCTTATTGTTTTTACGCAGATAAACCAACATGTTCGATATACAAATTTAAAACTCGTAATGATATAATTGATCTTTCGGTTGAACATAATATTGAAATGTCTTGTGTTGAGCTAGATAAGCATGTCATAGTGTGCGTTTACAGACCCCCAAATTATCAAAACTACTCTGTATTTGAACTGACTCAAATACAGAGTAGTTTTGATAATTTGGAGGTAATGGAAGATGCTTTAGCAAAACTTGCAAAAAGTAATAAATTACTAGTTATCTGTGGTGACTTTAATATTAATATTTTAGATATAAATTCAAATAGCAGTAGATTCTTACATCTTTTTAAATCATTTAATTTGATAAATGTCTTTTCGGTGCCTACCCGAATTACTACAGACACTGCTACATGTATTGATAATGTCTTTTGTTGCTGCGACTACTTAAATAAAGCCATTGTAAATTACCTTCCATCTGATCACAGCGGTCAAACCGTCGTTTTCGAGTCTTACACACCGTCACAAAAAACCCAGATAAAATCTAGACAAATAACACCCAGCAATTTGAATAAATTTAATAATAATTTAATTAGTAATTTAGGCACTCCGGCATATAATATTGAAAATGTAAATCAATTTTATGAGGAATTCTTTTCGGTTGTCTACACAGAGTTCAATGATACGTTAAAAATAAAAACTAAATCTATTAGCCCAAAGTTTATGTTTAGTGATTGGGCAACTAAGGGAATAAGAAAAAGTAGGGAACGATTGTTTGAGCTTTACGGCCTTAAGCCTTACTTCAACTCAGAAACTTTCAATCACTATGTTGCAACTTACTCAAAAATTTTTAAAAACACCTGCAAATTAGCTAAATCTTTATTCATTAGCAACAAGATTAAATCCGCCGATAATAAAATTAAGACGGTTTGGAAAATCATTAATAGTGAAACTAACAGAAACAAAAAATGTAATAATGAGATCACACTAGAGTCTTCGCGTGGTCTTCTAACCACTAAAAACGAAGTTGCTCAAGAATTTGTAGATTTCTTTACTAGTATCCCACTTAAAACTACTGAAACATTAAATTCTTCACCCTTGCTTTCCATTGATTTATTAAGAGCAAACGTTTCACCATGTCCGGTTGAGTTTCAATTTAAGCATATTAACCCCACTGCAGTCATTAAAGCTTTCAAGCAAATC
The DNA here is from genome assembly GCA_905475445.1 of Ochropleura plecta. Classification (NCBI taxonomy): domain Eukaryota; kingdom Metazoa; phylum Arthropoda; class Insecta; order Lepidoptera; family Noctuidae; genus Ochropleura; species Ochropleura plecta. Next base: position 6,843,994 of record FR997740.1, on the reverse strand, counting down.
AAAATCAAATTAACCGAAGATCTATGGGGAATGTCTATTAAAGTTTGTCAAGCTATTATTGAGACTATAGCACCGTACTTAGCCTTAATATTCAATTTGTGTGTGGACCAAGGAGTTTTTCCGGACCTTATGAAATACAGTAAAGTTATACCCCTTTTCAAATCTGGGGATAGTAAAGACACCAATAACTATAGACCCGTATCCGTTTTGCCGGTTTTCAGCAAGGTGTTTGAAAAGGTAATGCTAAATCAAATGCTCAACCACTTTAACACCAATAAGATCTTACATGAAAAACAGTATGGTTTCACCAAAGGACGTTGTACGACTGACGCTGGTGTTACCTTGTTAAAACACATATTTACTGCGTGGGAAGAGGCACAGGATGCCATTGGAATCTTTTGTGACCTTTCAAAAGCGTTTGATTGTGTTAGCCACGAAACCCTACTCTTGAAACTTGAACATTACGGCTGCAGCAAGTACAAATAAATGGTGTCAATTCAATGGGTTTAAATGTAAAGATGGGTGTACCACAAGGATCGATATTAGTTCCCTTCCTCTTTTTAGTATATATTAATGATCTACCCCATTTATTTAAAAACCAACCACAAATGGTGTTGTTTGCTGACGATACCTCTTTAATATTTAAGATAAACAGACGTGCCACAAATCTTGACGACGTAAATAATGCCCTAATGCAGGTACATAATTGGTTTACCGCTAATAATTTAGTATTAAATGGGAAAAAAACGAAGTGTATAAGATTTGCTCTACCAAATGTCAAAAACAGTGAGTGTGACATAGTATTGAATCAAGAGAAACTAGAATTCGTCGAAAAAACTGTTTTCTTGGAAATAACACTCGATTCAAAGCTACAATGGGGTCCGCATATAACATCTCTTGCAGGACGCCTTAGTTCAGCAGCATATGCTGTTAGAAAAATCCGTCAGTTTACTGATGTAGATACCGCGAGGGTAGTCTACTTTAGTTATTTTCATAGTATCATGTCATACGGTATTTTACTTTGGGGACGGGGTGGAGACATCGAGTCTATATTTATTTTGCAGAAAAGAGCCAGCAGAGCCATATATAACCTACGTAGGCGAGATTCTTTAAGGGAACAGTTTAAGGATATTAACATCATGACAGTACCTTGTCAATATATTTATGAAAACATCATGTATGTCAGGAAAAACTTGCATATTTTTAGTAAAAGAGGTGACAGACACAATTATAATACTAGAAATAGGGACCAATTAGTTCAACCAGGTTTCAGGTTAGCTAAAGTAGACTCATCTTTCATGGGGTACTGTTTAAAATGCTACAATAAAATACCTCCCCACATTCTTCAACTGAATGAAACGAAATTTAAATCTTGTATTAAACGCACACTATGTAGGCAAGCATATTATAAGTTGGGGGATTATATTGATGATAAAAATGCTTGGCTTAATGCTGGTCCTGCTCCAGAAGAATAGGGGTAAACTCATTGATTGGTATCCGAAGCTATAGTGGAAGCTGCAGAAGATTGTAAGACTATCTTTGCAATGTATAGAATCAATTCTCTAGTATTGTATAATTATTAAGCCCATATGTGAGTGCTATGTATTATTATTGACTTGACGAAGCCCTGGTGGTTGATAGTGTCATGCTCACTTAAATGTCTCGCTGATGGTGGCGGGTGTGTCGGGTCATTTAGCTCCCTTCAAAATGGTCGAGCTGAATGGGGCTGATCCATACGTCATGTTCGTGAACGGGCGCTGTCAGTTGAGACTGGTCATTTTTAGCTACCACGGTTCATTTTTAACTTATTTAGATTTAAAATTAAATTTTGCTTTTTATTTACTCTGGACGCTCTTACTGTGCACGTCTTTCTACATCGTTCTCACATATTTGTATAATTTCAACATGAATGATGTAAATACAATTTTGTAAAAATATTATAATTTAAAAGAGTGTCCATGGAGTTTCTTGCCCATTCTTCTCCATAGAGATCAACGCTTTGGAATGGGCAACTACAGTACTTTCACAAGTTATTATGCCTTGTGACCGGGACTGTAGATTAGTTTTGTTTCTTGACATTCAAAAGTGCCTGTAATGGTCTAATTGAAATAAATGGTTTTGACTTTGACTTTGACTTTGACTTTGATACTGGGGTGAAAATGGAACTTACCGGTGTCCACGATGTCTTCAACTGAAAGCGAAAACATATTGTTAATAAACTAAAATAATTAAACTAGCAAACAACAAACTATAAAAGGGCATCAGATAAATTGTCCTCAACGCTGTCAGCTGCTAATGTACCCAAGAGACTGGCCGCGTTGCCACGTTGTATAAAGACACTTAGCCTTTGGCCAAGGTAAAAGCTAGTTTTTAATTAATAGTTAATTTAATTTCCATATGTTAAAAAAATCTTCACCAGTGACTGCTCGCCATGGCTCCGTCGCACAATACACTGACAAAACATTTTCAGTTTTATTATGGTTGAACTGAAGGCTGAAGTGGAATCTGGTATTCGGTACGGTTTTCGCCAAAGCGGCGACTAGCGTAGAGGGACGTGCAAGATTCAACCAATCACTGGCAAGACGACAGGGGTATTGATGTATGGATTATACACATTAGTCTATTTTTACTAATGACAAAGATAAGTGACAATAAAATCACTGCCTGGATAGTGGCCTAACTGTGGAACAACAGCGGAAAATGGGAAAAATGTCGTGAGGAATGTTTTAAGTATGAGATTGTGGATGGGTATATGGGTAGGAAAGGAGAAGAAACGATGGATGGACTGCGTGGAGGCTGATGTGGCAAGAAAATAAGCGTCTGATGAAATTATGAGTAATGGACGAGTCTGGAAGAAGTGGATGCGCCAACCACATAAGTATATATTTTGCAGGCAGGAGAATGTTGTTTGCAAAAGGGGGCAATCAATAAGCTGCTTCAATCATGCAGCTGCCCTACCATGACGTCTTAAATCAGAACTTATTCCACTGAGGGAAAGGGACAGAGCTATACAGGGTGTCTAGCACCATCTCTTTCTCACACAGGAATAAGAACTGCTATTATAAGTCATGGTAACCCTACTGGTCCTACATCAATTGTATTTCTATTGCTTTTGTAGTTTATGAGTTTTCTTATAAAATACATATTTTTTTCTTCTATGTCTATATGGATGATTGGCTAATATATTTTAGTAACAATGGAAAATTAATACTTTAGGAATTTAGGTGAGATACAATCTTACCGTAAATAATATACTATTACAATAATAGCATATGTGTGCGATACTAGTATGTCCCGAAACAATATACCAGTAATTTTACATGGAGCGACTGCTTATTTGACCTACACAACCCAGATAATCTTGAGAAATACCACACGCCTTTGGTAAGACTGGTTGTCAGACTAGCGAAACACCGGCCATTTGTAATAAATAGCTGTCAAACTTCTACAAATAGCTCATAAAGTGCTTTCCGAAACGCGGAGGAAGCTCTGTATGTAACGGGTGATCACCCAACCACAGAACAACCTAGGCAAGAGCGGCTTAACTTTAAGGTTGGCCTGAGCAGCTGTTAATATTTAGCCACGATCTTACAACAATACAACTTCTAATAATCTATGATAAATAGGCCTAACTCACTTAGTCCATCGCCACTACCAGAATCTTCACTAGCTGTTTGTACTGAAAACAATACAAAAGCACACAATTAGAGGAAAAATATTTACAAATTCAAGGGGTTTTTTGTTTTGAAGCACATAGACTGATTTATATGATGTGCTATAATATGTTGTTTGAGTATATACATAAACAACATTTTCATCAGGATTCCTACACACCAAACAAATCTTACAACAACACAATTTAGATAATTGTGTCGTTTTACATTAAATGATAAATATGCGTAACTCACCCTTGCCAATTAAAGAAAAACCTGAAAAAAATACAAATGTATCAAGCGTTGATCATAAGTTCTAACGAATCATAATTTCCATACACACAATTGTATAGTAAAACTAGCTGTGCCCAGCGGTTTCACCCGCTGCTCACTTAGGGGTACCTATTAAAAATAGATGTTGGCCGACTCTCAGACCTACCCGATGTACACAAAATTTCGTTTAAATCGGTCCAGCCGTTTCGGAGGAGTATGGAAAGGAAAATTGTGACACGAGAATTTTATATGTTAGATTAAAGAGTGTCACAGATTCCCATTTTTTTTGTATAGTATAAAGCAAGAATAAGGTGGACACATAAGTATATACCCATAGTTAGCATAGTATATGGCAGCGTCAAAAAAAAATCGAATGTATCGATTACCAGTTTTTTTATCCGTTCACAATTAAAAGTCTTGTCGGTAAAACGTGGATCACCTCCCATTTTGCTTTTAACTGACTTTTATTTTCAAAGGAACGTTATTCAGTTTTCAAACAATTTGTACCCTATTTTAAATTGCTGGCCAGAATACGATTTTCAAATGGAGAATAACCCTCTCTACTTTTTTTACTACTGCAACGAGAGCTTAGGATAAACCCTCCCACGGCTATTAAAGTTTGTAAATAAGTAAAAATACATAGAGAAGCAAAAACGTATTTAAAAAAAGGATATTAAAATTTTCGGATTTTTTATTTAATTATTCATTAACACATAGTGTACATTTGTATTACTCTACACAAATTGTGTGACAGCAGTTGAAAACCCTCCCACGGCTATTTAAGTTTGAAAATAAATAAAAAAAAAACATAGAGAAGCAAAGAGTATTTAAGAAAAGGACATTAAAATTTTAGGATTTTTAATTTAATAATTCATTAACATATTAATCACTATCGCAGTGCTCTTCAATTAAGTTCAATTTATAATGTATTACACTAGAAAAATTGTGTGGCAGTAGTTAAAAATATGTAAACTTAACAGTCGCCAAACTTGTGTATCAATATTTGTTCGCGTTCATAAACGAATGTCTAAAAATTGCTGAATTTTAGAGTTCCGTACCTCGAAAGGAAAAAACGGACCCCTTACTGTATCATTTTGTCGTCCGTCTCTCTGTCTGTCAAGACCCTTTATCTCAGGAACGCGTGAAGGCATCGAATTTAAATTTAAAACTTTATAGTTAAGTCTGTAGTTCCTTGCTGTTGTGGAAAAAAATATATCTCTAAGTCTACGCAGTCAAAAGCTATGGCCATTTATGTCGCTAGTATATACGGAATCCTCGGTGTGCGAGTGCGACTAGCACTTGCTCGGTTTTATTTCTATTAGTTTTTGGTGCTTCAAACTCAAATAGCAATCAAATAGGAGGTTAATAATTGTAAACCAACTTTGTAACTTAAATGAATAGGATGTAATATTACATATTTTTTTAATATTTTCAAAAAGAAATTAAACTCAATTAGAAAGTCGCATTTTTATTTAACTTTTAGGTACGATACGACCACTGTCTTTTAAATGGGATTTTCCACGGACCACTCTGTAAAAACTTAAGAGTAGTCATACATTAATAAAATTAACGCGTCTAATTAATTATCTTTATCAGTTAAAAATATTCCTCAAGATTTCTCCACACAAATATCGCGAAAAATAACGAATTATCCTTACTAATATATATATATATATAAGCGAAAGTGAGTTTGTTTGTTTGTTACTTCTTGACGCTTAAATGACTTAACCGATTTTGATGAATTTTGGTACAGAGAAAGTTGGGACCCTGGAGACGGACACAGGCTATTTTTTTTAAATTGAGATATGAGAGACAAAGAGGGATGAAAAGGGAAAATTTAGCATTGCTATTACAAATCAATAAGGCGCAAAGGCAAAAACTGCAGGTAGCAGGTACCTGCAAATCAGAAAAGGGGAACTGTGTTACCCTGAATTTAACGCGAGCGAACCCGTGGGCAAAAGCTGGTTTATTATATTGCTGAACAAACCTTCCGTGCTGGCCAGGGCGAACAGCGCCAACAAGAGAACCTAAAACACGAAAAACAGCATTATATTGACACTTTTCCTAACGTTGCTAGTTCACATGGATTTATTAGAAACAAACATTTAAAATTCACATAAACACTTTTGGTGTAAAAGATGACTATTCAATCAGCTTCTAAAGAATTAGTTTAGAATTCATCGTTAACAACTATCATAATATTCAAGATTTACAACAGCCAAAGGTGATTTTCCAACTATACATTAATATTGCGTCTTTAAAATTATCAAACTTCGTATACCCGCGTCAAATTTTGTAACATCCATACCCACGTACGGCCTGACAGACCAAAAGTTAAGATCTTCAGATTTCGGAATAACTTTTCCAAATAATTTATACGGGGATATTAAGTTCTATATCTATCGACCCAAAATACCTATCATATACTTAGGTACTATGTATTATTAATATAATAATTCCTTCTGTTTTTTCTGTATGCTGTCTTGCAGTAAAATATTAGTAAAGAGACATTTTTTCTCCTTTATTAACTTAGATGTTCTAAAAAGTGCCATGCGACCTATAAAAAAGTATCTATACAAAATGACCGATTTCAAATTTCGTAACATCAACATGTGTTACCCGTTTCGATCTCACAGACGATACCAGTCGCACAAGGACTCTTTTCATCATGAAATAATCATGCAGCTAACACAATGTTATCATTTAAAAAATCACGAAAGAGTATTTTATCGGTCTCACAAACCAAAGCGCGAGTATAGTAAGGTTAAAGGAAAGCCAACTCAATTATTGTAAGGAAAGGTTCCTTACAATGATTAAGTTGGCTTTCCTTCTAACCGGGACTTGGTTGAGTTGAGTACCAATAATATTACATTGAGTTTGGCTTAGTTGGGTTTTAATTTTGGTGATAATTTATTATTTATGGCAGTATAATTATATATATTTTTTTACTATATATGGTGTTAAACATAAGGCTTATTAAACAACACAAAAACACAAAAAAAAAACTTAAGCAAACGTAACTTAATAAAAATCGACTTACCAAAAATGCCTTCATTTTTTTAAACAATTTCAGAAATTGAGTAGATAGTCAAAATAGAGCAGTGTCTTATATACCATCTTACTAGAGCAAATGTTTAACATCTTTCATTTGTACAAATGTTACGGATGAGATGAAATTATGTTTCAAGTTTACTTTAATTTTAATGAATTAATTTTTACGGTCTTTAAATTTTTACCTATTTTTTAAAAACAAGGTCATTTCAAGACAGTTCCGTATTATCGATGAATTTTATTACCTACGTTGTGACGTAGTCTGTAATAAAATAAAGTTCATAGATGCCTGGTAATCTTTCTAAACTCATAACGCAAATGGAAACTAGGAATTAAGTTCTTTAGTGCCTCTCGTCCACCAGGATAAAAACTCGTCCCCTTTTGCACAGGATTTTAAATGTTACCATTATTGCAAAATAAAGCGTTGGAATTTTTGTAGAAAGCGTGACCTGCCTGATTTTTTCAATGAGACAAAATGTACTAAAGCGTCACGTTTTCGAGATGTATTTCCAGACTAGCTTTTGCCCGCGGCTTCGCTCGCGTTAAATTCAGGGTAATACAGTTCCCCTTTCCTAATTCGCAGGTATTTTTCGTTGGTAACAAAGAGTGTGTGTGCCAATTTTTAGCTTGGACACTGCGAAAAGTTGCATATAAATTTCATCCCCTATTTTAGGGAAGGGCGGGGTCAGAAAGATCCAAAAAGTAGGCTATGTCCGTCGCCATGGTCCCAACTATCTCTGTACCAAAATTCATCAAAATCGGTCTAGCCATTTTAGGCGTGAAGACGTTAAACAAACAAACTCACTTTCGATTTTAAAATATTAGTAAGGATTATTTTCTGGCGGCAGCGGCACCATCAGTACAACTTTGACGTTAGTAGTCATGCATTAAAATTGTGTCAATCAATAGCTAGCATCAATACAAACAAATATTGCTCCAGACAAAAAAAAACTAAATCTTTACTTTTTTAACCGACTTCAAAAAAAGGAGGAAGTTCTCAATTCGACTGTTTATTTTTTTATGTTTGTTATCTCATAACTTTTGACTTGGTGAACTGATTTTGATGATTCTTTTTTTATTAGAAAGCTGTCGCTTCCCATTTGGCCCCATTTCAATTTTGTTTATTTTGCTTAGGTAGTTTATGAGTTATTGTCTATAATACATATTTTTTCTCTATGTCTATATGGATGATCAGCTAATCTTTTAGTAACAATGGAAAATGAATGCTCGATAAGAAATAAGACATATATCATAATACCATAACTAAAAATGCTGAATAAAATTGGTTGTTTGTAAAGTAGGTTTACGATCGAGATGTTTACGTGATAACGTCTTATTGGTGATATTTATATAATTAGTCTATATTTTTAAGTGAAATAAACTAATGTAAAATTGTTTAGAAAAATTATACAATTTCAGCCAGAAGCCAAAGTAGTGACATCTAAAATGAAATTAAGTACTAATTTAAAGATTTTTTTTGGAGCCAATAACAGATGGCGCTACCATCTTTATAGCTCGTGAGGTTTAAGTTTCTGAACATGTCACCCGACTAAAACGATTTTAAAGACGTTATCACGTCAAAAAAACCTTTTTGTAAAAAATAAAGCCGGCTTCCAAGAAAAAAAAACTAAAAAGTGGAAAATAACTTTATTTCCGGAAGTCGGTGGCAAAAAAGTCAACGATACCAACAAAAGTTACCGACTGCCCTGAGCATAGGTTGGCTACTCAACGAGCAATCGATGAACCAAACTGCGTCAGAGAAACAAGCGTTGAACGTTTGGCTTCACAAAATTCTCGAACTTCGGCGAATCGACAACAAGAATCAAGTGCTAAACTTTCTCAACGTTTGGCGTTACAGAATTCGAACGAAACGAGCGCTGAACGTTCGCAACGTTTGGCCCCCGAACTTTAGCAAACCGCGAACGGGGAACGAGCGCTGAACGTTCGCAACGTTTGGCCCCCGAACTTTAGCAAACCGCGAACAGGATCGTGCGCTCAAAGTTCGCACCGATTAGCTCAACAAAATGCAAGATCAACAATAAATAGCACTCGCAGGCAGCACAACTTATTGAATTTTGCTTTTGCTCATAAGACCCAGTACTTACTCACCTATATAAACGAAGTCACGGGTTAAAGTTAGCGTTAGCCCAAAGTAACTATTCTACGCGGATACGCGGGCGGAAGCTATTAATATTATATTACTAGCTGGCGCCTAACCTTAAACATTTAGCACTGTATACATAATTATATTTTAAAGTTCTATTTAACTTTGAATCTTCCACAAATTCCTCATCTTCTTTCCTATCCATCATGTTAGTCAAACCTGCCTATTCCGTGATTTGAACGTGGTAAATGACAGAGCTGCCCAGATACGAAGTTACTATTCGCGGTCAGACATAATGAATCAACATGAGAAAGAATGAAGAAGACCAGGAGGTCTTCTTCTTCATAGAGATCTACATTGTTAATCGACTGACACGACTGGAGAATATAGTTTTAACACTCGTTAAAACTGTATTAAAAATAGAAATAGGGACAACTGTGTGTGAGTACACACATTACGGATGTGAGGAAAAGAAAAAAGGCGTGTTGTGTGAAACTCAGATGCATTTCTTGACGGCACGGTTCGCGCAGTGGCTGAGCGATTGACTGCTGCTCTGCGGGTCGCGGGTTCGATTCCCGCACGGAACAAATATTTGTATGGCCTACAGGTAGTTGTTTCGGGTCTGGCTGTTTGTGTATGTGAATTTAATAAAATGTTTGTTAACACACCCACGATACAGGAGAAATTCCTAGTGTGGGTCAAAGTTTATTTTATAATAAAAAAAAATTATAATAAATTGATAAAACCGAAGAATGATGATTTATCTAGACCTACTCGTCGTGTTTAAGTAGATAGGTGCCTTAAATGTTAGGCCTGCAGCAAGGGGTATAAAACTCAAAAACTTCGTTAATTTATTTTTATTAAATTAAATACCTACCGTCTAGCTTCGTGGCACCTTCCTACAAAATGTTGTTTGACATTTGCACAGTCTGCATACAGCATGCGATATACCTACATTATTATCATCTCCTTCTAGAAAAAACTTGTACAAATAACACATCTTGTTTTTCATGGAAAGTAACGCCATTAATGAACAATTATGTTTGACCAAGTTGCGGGTAATGTAAGTTGGTCAAACATAATGGTTCAATACAATTATGTTTGACCAGCTTGCGGTTAAGTTGTTTCGGGTTTTAATATTTGAATTGAGTCTAGAAAGCTAGAGAATACCTACACGTGCACAAGGATATTTTATCCACAATATGAAATATCGCCATCTTCTTGTATTAAATTTCAATAAAAAATAAATATATTTCACATAGGCCTACATGGGCACTTATAATACGTCGAGAAAAGGTGCAGGGTTCGGGTTGGTCGTTTCCTATGGAGAAAAACCGGCAAGAAACTCCATGGTTACTCTTTTAAAATCATTTGGTTTTACAATGTTGTTGTTACAGCGTTAGTACCTACTTAAGTATGAGAGGACAGCGTAGACCCGACAATCAGTCATTGCTTACTTTACAAAATGTAAAATAAAATAACTGTTGAGCGCGGCACGCGAATATTAATGACATCATCCGTCGAGCTCTTGTCACCGTCGGCGTTCCAGCTGTTTTAGAACCCAATGGCTTGGCACGCGACGATGGCAAAAGACCGGACGGTATGTCTTTGTTTCCGTGGAAGTTGGGTAGGCCTTTAGTGTGGGACGCAACATGCGTCGATACTCTTGCGCCATCCCATCTTCCTAGCTCTTCGTGCTGCGCTGGCGCTGCTGCTGCGGCTGCAGAGAACCTCAAGCGGCGTAAATATAGTAACCTTATTGGTAACTATATTTTCGAGCCGTTTGGGGTTGAAACTCTGGGACCGTGGGGTCCTTGTGCTCACAGCCTGTTTAAAATATCAAAGCGTTTGGTTGACACTTCCCGTGACCCAAGGGCTGGCTTTTACTTTGGCCAGAGGCTTAGCGTTGCCATACAACGTGGCAACGCGGCCAGTCTCTTGGGGACGTTGCCAACTGATAGCGTTGAAGACGAATTTTTTGACGCTATTTTTTAATTTATTTGTAAGTTGCTTAGTATGTTTAATGTAAATACCTATGAATAATTAAATAAATTTAGTGAAAACTGAAAAAAATAAAATAATAAGTTAACAAGCGTCTAATAATCTACAAGGCCAACAATGTCTACTCATTCACAACGAATTGGTAAAAAAGAATCTATAGGTACAAGAATAAGAAAAAATATTGCAAAAAAATAAACTATATGAGACAAGTCACACAAATGTTGCTATCAGTACTGTAACTATTCAGAACAAGGGTTATATAAATATGTGATTTGACAACTATTGCAAAAACAAAACTGATAAAAGAGATCACAAAAAATAACATTGAAAGTAGTTAGAGACATCCACCACTACCAGGGTAGCCGCATGCGCAGAAGGAACTATAGCCAAACTTCTTTATCTTCAACGTAGTCCTTGATTTTTGTAATATTATTATGCTTTTTTGATAAGGACACGTTTGATGTATTTTTTAAACTTTCCATCTGTCAGTTCTATAACTGACTTTGGAAACTTGTTATAGAAGCGTATACTGTTTATTAGAAATGACTTGCTAATTTTTGTTAATCTAAGATATAATGGAGCGTAAGCGTTTCTACAATGTTGATCGCAAGATCCCTTACAAATAGTAGTAAATTTACAATTTTGACAGGCGATAACGAAACGATGTCGAAGTTTTTGAACGCCTACGAAGCGTTCGCCTAGACACAATAGAAACGATAAAAAAATGGCTTCTCTAAGATCCAGCTGTAAAGTAAACTATGCTTACAACATGCGCACAGCTTCCAACAGTACGGCGGCCGTGTATATATGAGCAGTAATAGTGTTCAGTGCCATTTCTTCCAATGTGGATGTGAGGGATCTACTAATATTATACGTATTATATTGTTCCCTACGGACATGTCGCGACATTTTCTTTCGATCTCTTATAACTGTCTTGTTTTCAATAACTTCTTGGTGTCGGTATGTTTCGATATAAAAAGCTCCATTCAAACGCATTTGGTCGTAGCAATATGACCTCGCGACTCTCAAGTGGTACGATACCAACGTAAATAACATTAATTCTTCGTGTTTTCCATCGAGTCGCACGAACGCTACTCTCTGCCTGTTCAAATTATACCTTATCACATAATCTGATTATATCCGATTATTGATCGATTCTCAATATCCACGATCCCATATAAAAATGCCATCAATTCTCAAGAACCTGGTAAGTCCCCTCTTTGAGGAGAGGTTGGAGGCGGGTAGCTCACTGTCCGTCCGTCTATTAACCACAGGCCGTGTCGACGGCTCGTAAGTGTTTCACACGCGCCTCAAAGAGATATAAGTTTTGTAACTAATTACAAATAAAGCAACAAACAACAATGAAACAGATCAATAATCAGATCAAACTAGGTGCTTGAGAGTACGAATTGCACGCGTCATTGGAGCCTCCTATATCACATTTGTTCGCGCGCGCGGCACCGCCAGCAAGCGTGGCTGTAGATATCGCTCCGCGTACCTGCCCAGAACACATAAACCTATCTACCGTAAAATGCCTAACATAAAGGCAGAAGGAACATGGGTGGAGGCGGGGGGTTTAGTCAGTACAAGTCTGACACTCCCCCCCGCCTCTTATCCGGACAATTCCTGTGGATGCCTCGAGAGTAAGGCCCGGCAACCCCTGTTGGGTACGAGCCTCGGCTTAGGGAGGACAGGCTGGATCTGCATCATCATAATCTGGCTCAGCATCGCGGGCTAGCGCTAGCAAGGGACGGGTGGCGCAAGTACCGGGACGTTGTGACGGGCCTCGCGAGAACGGAATGACGCAAGCCTGCGTGCTTGCGTCTGAATTTACAAATAGTGCTAGTTTCCCTCCTGCTCTCCTTAGCAGGGTTATAGCGTCGACAGGGGTGACAAGAGTATGTCTATTACGGCGAATTGTACTAATTTGGGCGGCCGATGCGATAAGAGAGTTGCAATGTTTTATCGCAGAGTCAAAGAAACGCTTAAAAATGCGCTTCAGGAACTGAAGGACGGTGGAGCTTTTTAAATCTAAGAGCTCTGTGATTTTACATAGGAGTCGGTTTTGAAGGCTCTGCATCCTATGGGTTAAGCGGGTTTGGAGTGGGAAAACATGACACAGGCGTATGCCATGATAGGGCGGAGAATTTTGACAGCAACCTACATCAGGGTCTTTTAAGAGAGGTAGGGCAACTCTACGTTCGACTTCGGAGTTCACCATATCGAGGTGACGCTTGGCTACTGGTTGCGAGCTGGAGGAGCACTGAGACTCCAAACTGTCGGCTAGGCATTCTGCCTTTTCAGAGTCTTCGAATGCAACTCGTTTATCAGGACGAGTGAGCGGAGGCATCGAAGCCTCGTCCGTGCCAAGCCTACCTACCCACCTACGTGTTTTTATCTATCTGGCAAAGTGTGTGTCCGAGAGATATTTCGTAGAGCTATACAAATATTTATTGTGCTTGCACCACACGTTTCAACAATGCTAAAAACTTTTGTTTTATTAACTTTTAAATCTTAAATAACTTTTTTTTCCCACATAATATTTAAAAAAAAAATACATGGTGGGATTGAGTTTTTAAATTTAAAACTCATTTGGTCTGTGTACGCAAACTTTTAATAGGTGGGTCAGAAACGTCCCATGACCTCTGAGCCGTTAAAAAGCCACCATTTTGCGCGGGCTTATGATGACGTCATTGGTCATTGGACGTTTGTTCTGTTTGTTCTGTTTGCTATAGTAGTACGTTTCAGTTACTTAATACATAGTTATTTTCAGTTTTAATTGCTAAGCAAACCATGGAAGTTAAAAAACCTTCTTACAAGTATTGTATGGTACCGAAATGTACAAACACTACCATTAGTACATCAGATAAAGTGTTTTTTGTATTCCACGCGATGCAAAATTACCAAAACAATGGCGTAAGAATATGAAAAGGGATAGTACATCACCGCCGCGCCGTGCCCTCGTAAAAGCGATCGGCGGCGGCGATCTCTCGCGTCCGGCCCTGGTTCAGTCCATGGTCCGGAGCGAGAGGGAATGGTAAACGGTCACCTCCTTCTGCGAAGCAGTAGGTAATGCTAGCGAATGAGGTGGCCGGGCGTTTGAGGGAGAGAACCTCAAACCAACACAGCCGCCGCGGGAGACACCCCGGGCGCCGGGCACCGCGAGACGACTCCCGGCCACCGTAGATGCGGGCCTGTGGACAGTGAGCAATGGGTAGCTCACCGTTCGTCCGTCTATTGACGACAGGCCGTGTCGACGGCCCGTTAGAGTTTCACGCGCGCCTCAAAGAGATGTCAGCAAAGCAGAGGGGCCTGCCAGGGCCTCCGCCTGCCGGGGTTGCGGGTTGTTCGAAAGAGATACCGCGGCCCCGGAACGTAAAGGGCAATAGAAGAAACATGGGTGAGTTTTAGTCAGTAAAAGTCTGACACTCCCTCCCGCTTTGCCTAGAGCGGGGGAAGTTATATGATGATTTCCCATCCGCAAAAAAAAACATGATTCTGCAACAGATTTATAATTAAGTAATTAAAATGGCATAAAGGAAACGTTTTCACATATACACCAAGAATTTCTCACTCAATAAAAGCGAAACGGTGCCATACATTTTATAAAGCTTATGGGGAAGTTATTTGATAAATTCCTACCCCAAAAAAAGGGATAGTATATCTGTATTATCGGTTATATTTTGTTGTGAAGATCATTTTAACGTAAGTAGATATTCTATATTTATGTACAGCTTAGTGTGAATTAGCTATTAACACTTTTGCTGCCCAGTCTAAATTATACAATATATTATTATATATTACGTCTTAAATTGACTACAATTTTAAACAATTTTCTCACAAACACTAGTAACACAGTATGAAAATTGACGCCGACAAATCAACGATGGTAACCATTTTTTTCCGGGTGGGAAATCATCATATGACTTCCCCCGCTCTGGGCGGAGCGGGGAGGCACGTCAGACTTTTACTGACTAAAACCAACCCATGTTCCTTCTGTTGCCCTTTACGTTCCGGGGCCGCGGTATCTCTTTCGAACAACCCGCAACCCCGGCAGGCGGAGGCTCTGGCAAGCCCCTCTGCTTTGCTGACATCTCTTTGAGGCGCGCGTGATACACGAACGCGCCGTCGACACGGCCTGTCGTCAATAGACGGACGGACGGTGAGCTACCTATTGCTCACCGTCCACAGGCCCGCATCTACGAAGCGTCTCCCGCGGCGGCTGGGTTGGTTTGAGGTTCTCTTCCTCAAGAGCCCGGCCACCTCTTTTGTTAGCATTACTGCTTCGCAGAAGGAGGTGACCGCTACCCATTCCCTCTCGCTCCGGACCATGGACTGAACCAGGGCCGGACGCGAGAGATCGCCGCCGCCGATCGCCTCCACGAGGGCACGGCGGTGCTCCGCCCAAGCTGGGCAGATCGCCACTGTGTGCTCCACCGTGTCCTCTGGGCGATCGTCACAATGGTGACACCCGGGCGTTTCTTCCCGCCCGATTATGTGCAGGAACCTCCCGAAACTTCCGTGTCCGGTGAGGGCCTGCGTCAGGCGTTTCTTATACCCTTAGTTGCCCAATCACTAAACATAACTTTGGGCTAATAGATTTAGTTTTTATTTTTAAGATATCATTGAACTCTGTGTTGACAACCGATAGGAATTCCTATCATTATTATATCCCGGAATGCCTAAATTAATAGTTAAATTATTTTTAAATTTATTCAAATTGCTGGGTGTTATTTGTAACGGTGTGCAAGACTCGTAAACGACGGTTTGACCACTGTGATCAGATGAAAGGTAATTTACAATGGCTTTATTTAGAAGTCGCAGCAACAAAAGACATTATCAATACATGTAGATCTGTAGTAAGGCTAGGCTCAGGTAGGCTCCGAAAACACATTTATCAAATTAAATGATTTAAAAAGATGTGAGAATCTATATACTTGTAATAAATCTGTAGAGAGGCCAATTCTGTACATGAAATATATTTCCAAAATAACTATCAGGGGGTAATTAGTGATCGATACTGATGCCAAAAATGCAATCAGTAAAATTTTTGTCTGTCTGTATGTCTGTATGTTCGTTATAGAAACAAAAACTACTCGACGGATTTTAACGAAACTTGGTGCAATTATTCTTCATACTCCTAGGCAGGTTACTGTATACTTTTCATCACGCTACAATCACTAGGAGCAGAGCAGTGAAGGGAAATGTTGGGAAAACGGGAGAAGTTACTCCATTTTTTAAGCTTCCGTCGCGTGTGTAGCCTTAATGGTTAAAGCTACACAGAAATCATGTATGAAAGAAATGTTCTCCTTAAAATTATATAAAAAATATCCTACGACAGCATATGCCTCTCTTTAATAGTTGTCTCACATTAACACGTGTAACTCCCGATAGCTAAGCAGTTCGGAGCTTTCTGATTATATTTGTCTACTCTTACGTTTATAATACTCTCACTCATTCATCACCGTTAACATTATTACCTATTCAATAAAAAAGAATCATATAAATCGGTAAAGAAAAACCAAAGTTATGCATGAAATACGCTAATAAGCCATCGCGCGTGTATACTGAATCATGCCATAAGGATTATTTTTGTGTGCGCTGGACGTGGCTACCGATTTGGCGGTTGGTGCGAATAGGCGTTCAGAGCTTTCGACCTTATTGACATAATTTATGTTTAGATTTCTTTTGTTATTTTATAAAATAGGTACTTATTAGTTATTTTGGTTTTTTTTTGAATATTCGTTTAAATTACATATTATGAATAGTTTACATTTTATTTCTTTTTAGGTTAAGTAGTAGTAGGTACGCATAGGTTTTTAGATACCGAGTTTTATCTAATTTATGTTCAATTTTTTTTTTTATATTATGTAGGTAAAAGCGTAGGTACTTTTATTAATTATAGTTATAGGTATTATTAATTATAGTAGGTATAGGTTATTATTTTTAAGTGAAGTAGGTATAGGTAGATAGTTTTGGACAGGCGTTTTAGCTTTATTTTCATTTCTTTTTAGTTTCAAGTTGTACCTACTTACCTTACATATTTCTGGGTATAGTTCTATTAGAATTATTTAGTTTTAGAACCTACATTATTTGGTAATTAATAATATTATAAAAGCGACAGTGAGTTTGTTTGTTTGTTACGGCTTCACGCCTAAATGACCGAACCGATTTTGATGAATTATGGTATTTTTTTTTAAAGTGACAAGTGTGGGGGAAGGGTGAAGAAAAGGGGAGAGAAAGATACCTTTATTTTTTCGATCATCACGCGGGTTAAAGTTAGCGTTAGCCCAAAGTAACTATGCCACGCGGACGAAGTCGCGGGCTGAAGCTAGTCTAAAATATTAATATTAAAGTCACCACAGATAACTAGTCTAGTGATTTATTACCTGTTGCATGTTTTACTAAAGCACCTTCCATTACTGACTCAAATAAAGAGTAGTTTTGATAATTTGGGGGTCTGTAAACGAATACTATGATATGCATATCCAGCTCAACACAAGACAATTCAATATTATGTTCAACCGAAAGATCAACTATTTCATTACGAGTTTTAAATTTAATGCCATTTTTAACTAAGAGTGTGAACCTCCACGTTTCTTAGATTTGCGGTTAAAGAACTGCCTACACTGCAATTTTCAAAGTTAATTAACATTTCGTGGTGGCCAATGTTCGATGAAACAAACAATATCAAACTTGGTTTTTTCTAAAAACAATTCAATCTCTAGTTGTTTTGAAAAGAGACCTTGAATATTTTGATACAATTATTTCATGGAATTCTGCTTAGCCCCTTTTTTAAATTTAACTATTTGAGAGCAAGAAGATACCTTGGTGTTAGTGAGTGTAACACTAATGTTATTTATATATTCTGTTGTCTTACTAGCTAGTTTAAGTGAGCCGGGGAGTAAGCGACAATACTTCCCTGCCTTCTTTGTAAAAAGGTATATTAGTATTAGTACTAATAGTCGCAGTGTTAATAATAGAACAAAACTTCAAGATAATATTTATGTCCAAGTGAATACCTATTATGCTATTAGCCTAGCAATTTTCTGTCTACAACTAGCTAGTAGGTAGAAACACATTACCCCGAGTCGACCTAAGTTTATCGACAACATTCTTAATATCCAGATACATAAGTTTGTCAAAATAGTGACCAACCAAAAAATGAATATGTTTATTGAGCATGCGAATATAATTGTTTATTCGTTTTGATAATCTATCAAAGTAGGTATGGAAAAGCACACAATATTATTTTACAACAGTTCAACTTTAACAACTTAGTTACACTGTCTGTGATGTCTGCTTTTGTAATTTTTGAACTATTTGCTATAAATATATATATTTACTAATGCCAGAAAATGTCTGTGTCTTTATCGTAATATTGCAAAACTATAAAACAGTGTTCAATCGAAAAGTGCATGATCATTCTCAACGATCAATCGAGAAAAACAACTCCAGTACATAAACTTAGGTACTATTACATCAAATGGATCCTACTGACATCCAGTGTAGACTAGCAGAATTAAGCCAAACAATACTCAATGATCTATCGAGAAAACAGCGCCACCTATTCACAATCTGAGGTACTGTACAGCAAAACTGACACAAGTGACATCTGTTGATGAGCAGAACAACGAAGTCAAGAGCACAAATAATTATCTACAACTAATAGAGGAAACAACTCCATCTATGTACTGATTGAGACACTATTACAGTATATAACATAAGATACATCTGCTGCCGACTAGCAGAACGAAGTATGCTACTAATTACCAACTGCACACTACTACAACTTAGTACAAAGTAAATGTCAACAGAGGGCGCTAAGATGTCCACGTTAGAACAATTACTACGAGAATTGAGAGCAGATATTAAAAAAAGACTGAAGAATCGCAATGCCAACTGGAGACTAGAATTACACAAAACATAAATACAAATCTAGACCAGAAATTCAATATGATTCAAGAAGAAAATAGTAATAGAACAAAACCAAAGAATTCTAGAAATAGAAAAACACATCGGAATCAGGAATATTATTTTCTTTGGAGTGGAAGAGACAGAAAAGTCATATGAAGATTTGGAAAGAAAAATTCTGAACATATTAGCAGAAGACATCAAAATTAATTGAGCACCCAGCGAACTAGAAATGGTCAGAAAGGCAGTAAAATATCTATTCTGAAAAACAAAAAGAACCTTAAAGATAAACTAAATCTGAAAGAAGACTAGGTACCCAAAACAAATCCTAGAAAAGAGAAGGGATTTATAAAAACAAGTTCAAATGGAAATAAAACAAGGAAAAATAGCGTTTTTAAGTTATGATCGCCTTATAGTAAAAGAAACAGACACCCATATCGAAGAGAAAAGCAAAGCGGAAGATAAGTAAACAAACACTGAAGAAAAAAAGGGAATTAGAAATTACTCCACCAAGCCAATTAGCAATTACATACCAAAACAAAGCTCAATCGCCTAAGGGACAAATCAATAAAAGCACCAAAACTAATAAAAATAAAATTCAGACAGGCCAAAGTTCCATGACAAGCTATATAAATAACTAGCTTTCGCCCGCGGCTTCGCCCGCGTTAAATTTGGGGTCCGTCTCCTGGTTCCCAACTATCTATGTACAGTCGGGGGCACAGTTGGCGAGGCAAAATTACAACGTAACAGCTTGACGTTTAGTTTGACTTACGACCTTATATTTTCAAGCATCGCAAAGGATTGTCTGCACTGTCAGTGCGTGTGCGTGTAGAGTGATGCCTCAACATTCAACAGATAACACACACACACAAATTGTAGTCGCATTAGAGCGAAATAACATTATATATCTGTTGCATTTACGCGTTATAGTGGCGACCCGTTCGTTACATTGTATTGCTAAAATTCACTTGGTTTTAATATGTGCTGCTAGCTGTTTGGATTTAGCCATGGATTAGCGATCATTGTGTCCCAAGTTCGAATATCAATCAAAAGGTGTAGTTGTTTTTTAAAACCATATTTAGGTTTTAATCAAAAAAATGTTTGTTTATTTAAATGAAGTTAAATATTACTTATTTTAATATTTACTTCACTATTTATGTAATTTTAAATTTATCTTTTCGGTGTCGAAGGTGAAAATAAAAAAGTCGTGCTGAATGATAATAAAAATGTTTATTCGTTTTATTCTAAAATTAACAAACATTAATGAGAATTGTGACGTCACATTCCAACTTAGATAAAAGAAGTTCACTTGTAACTTTCTATCACTTTTTTTTGTGGCATACCCACTTAGTCAATTAACAATAACATATCAAGAAAATGATATTCTAATAACAGAAATATAATTGTTGATACAGGTATCGGTTCGTTAATATTTTAATGTCTTTGGGTATCGGTTTTGTGCAGAGTTTAATGAAAACTAATTATTAACTACCGAAATAAAAATCGCTGGTTCTTGGTAGTGAAAACAAAAGTGTAATAAATCAAACAGGAAAGAAACATAAAAATAGATAGCAAAACATAGACAAAAAGTATAAAAAAAGGTTTCAATACATAAAACCTAGTGCAGACTTGCACATTCTCCCCTTTTTTATGAAATAGGCAGCTTTATCAGCTTTTGGAGGGGCCTCCTGAATGTGCCGGCCTCAGTGGCAACATCGGCCACCCGTACTATTCCATCTCTGCCGGGAAACAACATCGCGACTCGGCCTTTGGGCCATGAACCACGCGGTAAATTTGAGTCGCATATTACGACCACATCTCCTACCGCAATTGACGGCGCGCTGCCTCCACCCCTTCTGGGTGACAGCGAAGGCAGGTATTCTCGAACCCATCGCTGCCAGAAATGATCGGCTAGTCTGAGTGCCCTCCGCCAATGACTTCTGCTCGAGAGGTCCGACTCCTGAAGCGTGGCTGGAACGGGTCGTCCTGGTGATCCATTTAGGAGAAAGTGAGCTGGGGTTAATGCTTCTTCAGCATTAGCATCGAGTGAAATAATAGCTAGTGGTCGTGAATTTACCAAGGCTTCAGCTTCAGCCAGCACAGTTCTGAGTACCTCATCAGAGGGAGTTCGTTCATGGAGTGATACTTTCAGCGCTCCCTTGACACTTCGGACAAGGCGCTCCCAAGCTCCACCCATAAAAGGTGCCGAGGGCGGGATGAAACGCCAGTTTATAGACTCGTTGGCAGCGTAGTCTTCAACCGCATCACCGTATAACTCTCGCAGTTCCCGGCTGGCCCCAACAAAGGCAGTGCCGTTATCGGACCAAATCTCCAACGGGGTTCCTCGGAGTGACACGAAGCGGCGTAGGCACATGATCGCTGAGTCAGTCGATAAGCTGTGCACCAGATCCAGATGTACGGCGCGGACGACCAAGCATGTGAATAAGGCTACGTAGCGCTTCTCCTTTCTTCTTCCAACCGTGACATAAATAGGCCCAAAATAATCGAGACCGGTGAATGAGAAGGCTCTTTGATGATGAGCTAAGCGAGCTTCTGGCATATTTCCCATAGGTGGTTGAAACGGCCTAGCACGGCGCAATTTGCACAGCTGACAGGTATGGGCTACGAATCGAGCAGCGTTTCTGAGACCAATAATCCAGTAACGCTGGTGAAGCTCGTTGATTACCAAGTCTAGGTGTGAATGCGCGGCCTTCTGATGATATCTATGGATCAAAAGACGAACCGCCGGGTGTTTTCCATACAAAATTATTGGACGCTTAACGTCGTCTGATACGCCTGAGGCGGCAACAATGCGGCTTGACATTCGCAGCTGATTATCATCATCAATGAATGGCGACAGCTTAATAAGGCGGCTATTACGAGGCAACGGCTGTTGGTTCTTTATTCGCAAAAAATCTTCTTTAAAGGAATCGAGCTGAGACTGCCATAAGATGTGTTTTTCGGCCAGGCGTAAATCATTTGCTGTTAATACATTGAGGTTATTGGGGACATTAGGAGAGGATGTGCAAGAGGGAATAAATGTACATAAACTTCCTTCAAGACGAGTTAAATTGGCGACAACGCCTCGTCTTTGTATACTACGCATACGCAGTAAAAAAATAAATTGATGCGCTTTTGCTGTTGCTCGCACCATTCTCAACCATGAGCTGAAACGCAGCGGATCCGCGGAGAGTGGTGCGGGCAGGTCAGTGTCAGTGATAAGATGAACATGATGTTTAAATTCTTCGCGGCCTAGGCCACTGACATCGATCAAGGGATCAGTGGGCCAGTTCGAGGAGAGCAAGAAGGCAGGACCTGAGATCCAACGAGATTCTGGAGTTAACTCAAATCGTTTGACCCGAGTTGCATCATCTGCCACATTTAAATCACTCGGTATCCAACGCCATTCACTGACGTCCGTTAGCTCCAGTATCTCACCTACTCTATGTGACACGAAAGGCTTAAAAGTGCGAGCGTCGCTGCGAATCCAACCTAAGGTCGTCATTGAGTCACACCAGAAAACTCGTCTCACCGGTTTGAATCGGTGGTCTTCGCATATAGACGAAGCAAGACGAGCAGCCATCAGAGCACCTTGGAGCTCTAAACGAGAAATTGAGACAGGCTTGAGGGGTGACACGCGAGCTTTGCTGCAGATAAGAGAGAGTCTAACTTCACCGCTAACGTACAGAAATCGCCAATAAGCGACAGCGGCAAAGGCAGACTCACTGGCGTCTGAAAACACATGAAGTTCACAGCTTGCTAGCTCTAAATCGTACAAGTTATAGCGACGTGGAATTCGTAAAATAGAAACAGAGGATAAATCCTGGAACCACGACTTCCACGCAGTGTTATCATCTTGAGAGAGCTCCTCATCCCATTCCAAACCCTTACGCCAAGCGTCTTGAAACATGATGCGGCCTCGAACAACGATTGGCGCAATGATTCCAAGAGGGTCATAGACTCTCATCACCTGGGCTAACACCTCTCGCTTGGTGAGCTTCTGTGGCAACACAACCTTATCGACTCCCGTATTAAAACCTATCACGTCACAGGCGGGTTGCCAGATAAGGCCAAGCGTGCGGACATGACCAGCCAGGTGACCTAAATCTACGTCATTCAAAACGGGCGCCTCTAGCAAGGACTCTTTTGGTAACCACGAGAGCGCCATGAGATCGTTTGACATCCAGCCTCGCATCTCAAAGCCAGCATGAGAATGTACGTTGTAAATGTCCGCAGCCAACTTGGCTGCTTCATGAACGTTGTCTAAACTAGTGATGCAGTCATCCATGTAGTGATCGTGTATAATTACTCGAGCTGCATCGGGGTATGTATCCTGCCACTCTAATGCATTTTTGTTTTTGATATGGATAGCAGTAAAGGGGCTGGACGCGGCGCCAAAAATCATGGATGACATGCGGTAAGTACGTATAGGCTCATTCGGATCGTCGCGCCACAGAAATCTTTGGGCATCCCTATCCTTTTCAATTATTTTGATCTGAGGAAACATTTCACGAATGTCAGCTGTTAGAGCTACTTTGCCCTCACGGAAGCGCATGAGAATACCTAGTAGTGGTTGCAAAAGGTCTGGACCAGTTAATAACATTGAATTTAATGACACGCCGTGGGACTTGGCGGCTGCGTCGTGTACCGTTCTCAACTTGTTAGGTTTATTTGCATTAATTACTCCAAAGTGAGGAAGGTACCACAACGGAGACCCCAAATTAGGAGGAGCTAAACACGGTTCAGCATATCCCTTTGACAGCATATCATGGATATTACGGCGGTAGCGTTCAGCATAGTCGGGATCTCTCACCATTTTCTTTTCTAAGCTAAGGAACCTAGACACAGCTAACTTGTAACTATCGGGAATATCCAGTTTATCAGCCTTCCACAATAAGCCTACTTCAAAGCGGCCAATGGGCAGACAGCGCGCGGTGCGCTCGAGAACTTGCACGGCGCGTTCGTCATCTGCACTACGAGCTTCCCGTTTAGAAATGCCGATAGAATCAATTTTAAACTGCTCCCTAATAAGACCTTCCATAATCAACTGGTCATTCGCTATATCAGGTTCGCTAATCGCGGCGTGGTTGATAACGTCAACCAGTTTAGTTTTGCTGCAACCGAAACCATACAAAACCCAACCTAAAGCAGTTAAAATAGCTACGGGTTGTGTCTTGGTTCCTTTGCGCGTAGCTTTAGCGAGAGATAAGTGCCAGTTGTCGATCCCTATAATCAGCATGGGCTTAACGTCTTCGTAACAAAATTCATTTGAAATGTCTGCCAGGTACGGATACTTACGCACGCTCTCAGGATGCGCTGACTGTCGCGCAGCGCCCAAGCCGTTCATCGACCTGGCTCGCTTAACGGAATGAATTTCATTCGAATGACGACCTTTTATTTTGAAATCTACGTACTGAATTTTAACATCCATACCTAAACCGCCGACGCAGTCTAAATGAATGCGTTTTTCTTGGCCCATGCAACCAATTTGAGCCGTCAGCTTAGAATCTATAAAAGTGCCTGTGGAACCGTCGTCCAGCAAAGCGTACGTATCAACGCTACCACAAGGTCCCGTAACGGTCACGCCAACTATTTTCAACAGCGGTCGAACTGCAGGTTCCTCGGCTGATAAAGAGGATGCGTGAGCCAAGACATCGTGATCCGAATCGTCAGACGATTGCCCGCCGATCTCGTCACAAGCTGCGGGCACGCTACACGGCATCGGCGCGCTGCATGTCAGGGGTGCGGCCGCGCTGGATGTCGATGGCTCGGGTTCAGCGTCGTCTTCCACGTCGACATGCGCGGTGACTGTACGTTCAAAGTTCGACCCGTGTAATAAAGCATGGTGACGCATGTCACAACCTTTTACTGAACACACTCTTTTAACACAAGCAGTCTTATTAATAAACACAGACTAGAGCAAGAATAACTTTACTCCTAAGCTCAAGTTAAGAGTAATCAAATTCAGTATTAATAAACATGGAGCAAGGAAGGAGTAAGCTAATCTGAATCTACTCTCGTCGTAAAAGTTAATCCTTCGCGCTACCTAGTTTAAGGAGTGAGTAAGCATAGAACAAATGTGTATTTTGACATTTGACGGCATTCATAACCTACAAACCTCAGTTCAACTCAGTAGTTTACTCAGTATTTAATCTGAGGTAGTTTACTTCATTTTTGCTGCTTTGCGCGCGTTAATGTTTTGTTGTTGAATGTGTTGTTTGGTTAGCGAAAAGATGGATATTGATTATTTTATTGAGGATTTGAGGGTGATAGATGATATTACTGAGGTTGAAAACCTCATGCCATTGATGAGGAGCGTAAAACATTATAAAATACGTAGAAATCCCCTGGAAGAACTTCAAGAAGGTGAATTTAAAAAAAAGTACAGGTTTTCTAAACATACTGCTGTAATGATAATTGATATGGTGAAAAATAATCTAGCTGGTGATGCAAGAGGTGGCTTTATACCACCTCACCTTAAAGTATTGGCTGCAATTAGAACATGGGCCCGTGGAGAGGTAAAACTGATTCTTTATGTTTTATTTTGTATATTATTTTCTAATCATTGTAATCCAATCTCTAGTCATTTGCTAGTCATATAATAAATTCTTATATTCTTTTTATAAATCAGTTATTTTTTATGTTAACAGATTCAAGACGATGCAGGAGATCTTGGTGGCATGAGCCAGCCAACAATATCACTAATTTGCAAACAAGTAGCCTTAGCAATAGTGGCCCATAGAGCACATTGGATTAAGATGCCTCAAAGTGAAGTGGATCAAAATGAAGTTATTGCTGGATTTTATGCACTGTGTGGATTTCGGCAAGTAATAGGAGCCATTGATTGCACTCATGTAAGAATACCAAAGGTTGGTGGAGATGTAGCACAATATTACATAAACAGGAAGGGATACAGTTCCATTAATGTGCAAGTGAGTTATTTAGTATAGTAATAACTACTATTATTGCTATACTAGCCTTTCTATGAAACAATTTCAATAATTGTCATCAATCTTATGTATTTTTGATACATTGTTTCAGGCAGTATCAAATGCAAACTTAGAAATAATGGACATAGTGGCACATTGGCGAGGCAGTACACATGACTCGAGAATATTTAACGAATGTAGATTGAAGCAAAGATTTGAACAATTGGAATTTAAAGGAAGACTTTTAGGTGATGCAGGTTATGCTTGTAGTCCTTATTTATTTACTCCGGTCCTAAATCCAAATACTCAAAAGGAGGAAATGTATAACCGAGCACACATAAGAACCCGTAACACTGTAGAGAGATGTTTCGGAGTGTGGAAGCAAAGGTTTCGGTGTCTACTGCGGGGATTTACAACAAAATTGGACAATACAAAGCTCTACATTGTTGCATTGGCAGTTTTGCATAATATTGCAATGCACAGACAAGATTTTTATGAAGAAGAAGAAGACGGTGATGATGAAGTTCCAGTGAGATGGGTAATAAGCAGTACTCGCACAGGCAATGCTGCCCGTGCAGCATTTATCAATGAGAATTTTTAAAGAATTTTTAGTTTGAACTCTATTTCTGTACATAAATAAAAAACATTTAAGTTGACAAAAAGTTTTATTTACAGAACCTCAGACGAATAAAAAAGTAACAGAACTTAAAAAAATATTTATCTATGAAGCCTCACGTGCTTTCCTTATTTCCAACATTTCTCGTTCCAGCATTGCTGCTTTTAATTTTTCTTGATTTATTTCTTTTTCAAGTATTGCTGCATTTAATTTTTCTTTATTTATTTCCATTTTAATTTTGTGTTCTTCTTCAGCCATTTCCATTCGCCTCAGATGTTCCTCATCTTTTAAAAGTTTACTATGGCTTAACATGCGGCTCACATATTCTTCTTGGTCCTTTCTGGGTTTTGAACTGTTACCCACAATGTTGTTCATATTAAGTTTCCGTTTGGGTGCCTTCTTTGCTTGATTTATTCCGATAGTTTTTGTTTTTGGCGTTTCCATGGTTGTATCATCTTCAGATATCTTAATAGGCAATGAGTTCACACATTTTCCCATAGGAATGGCTGTGCTTTTATTATTTTGAAAGACCTGTAATTTTAAACAAAATGATAATGAGCACCATAGTATGTATAAACTATAGGTACATAAATATACTAATAGATATAAAGGTTGACTGGTAGAGAATGCCTTGTGGCATTAAGTCCGCCTATGTACCACTCTTGTACATGAAGTTTAAATAAATAAATATAAGCTCACCGCTGAAGGAGTACATGTCTCAAAATCCACTTGAATATCAACATCTTCAATAGCTTCTATGGGCATGTTGGCTAGCTGCTGATTTTCTTTATTAATGTTTACATCACCTATCACCATTCCATCGGAATCATAAATATTAAAATCTCGCAGTAATTCTGCGGGATTTAATAAATCTTTAATTTCTATTAAAGAGTTATCTGGAGTTGCTGGCCTTGCACCTCCACCAGTTTTGTTTACTTCTTTTGTAAACGTGCTGCATACTTTTCTTGCATTTATTTTCATTGTCTTCCACTGGATTTTCAGCTGGCTAAGCTCTCTTGGTCGACTATTCAACTCATTAAACTTTTTGTGGAATTCTTCCCAAGCTTTGGTTTTATTTTTATTTGTATTTGTGTCTAGGCTTTTATTTTCTATTATATGCGCGTAATCTTTCAAGACTGCCCTGAATAATTGCTGGAATAATAAGAAAATATTAAAAATAATCAGAGAACCACAAATAAATAACACGCAACATGCGTGGTCTTTTCAAAATCAACATGAGAATTACCTTTTCTTCTTCATCCCAGTTTATGGAACGATTGCGCTTTTGGCTCATTTTTTTACTGTATCAAGTTTAGGTTTTCGGATTAATTTAATTATCTTCGGACACACAAAATTAACTTTTTAAAATTAACGGCACAGACGAAAAGTCAATGATTATGTCAATTTGACAGACAACTTCACGAGACGTCTAAGTATCATTCTTTGTTCATTCAATAGCTCACTCTTTTTACTTTTAAATTGACTGGGTTGCCATAGCATTCACACTAATACCGGTTTAAGGAATGTATTGTTACTACAAGGTTACTCCATGTTTATTAATATCAGTCTTAGTGCTTTGTTAATACTCCGTTACACTGGGATTAACTAGTCCAAGTGTAACGTAAGATGATCTTAGGAATAGATGATTTTTATTAATAAGACAGTCTTATTAATAAACACAGACTAGAGCAAGAATAACTTTACTCCTAAGCTCAAGTTAAGAGTAATCAAATTCAGTATTAATAAACATGGAGCAAGGAAGGAGTAAGCTAATCTGAATCTACTCTCGTCGTAAAAGTTAATCCTTCGCGCTACCTAGTTTAAGGAGTGAGTAAGCATAGAACAAATGTGTATTTTGACATTTGACGGCATTCATAACCTACAAACCTCAGTTCAACTCAGTAGTTTACTCAGTATTTAATCTGAGGTAGTTTACTTCATTTTTGCTGCTTTGCGCGCGTTAATGTTTTGTTGTTGAATGTGTTGTTTGGTTAGCGAAAAGATGGATATTGATTATTTTATTGAGGATTTGAGGGTGATAGATGATATTACTGAGGTTGAAAACCTCATGCCATTGATGAGGAGCGTAAAACATTATAAAATACGTAGAAATCCCCTGGAAGAACTTCAAGAAGGTGAATTTAAAAAAAAGTACAGGTTTTCTAAACATACTGCTGTAATGATAATTGATATGGTGAAAAATAATCTAGCTGGTGATGCAAGAGGTGGCTTTATACCACCTCACCTTAAAGTATTGGCTGCAATTAGAACATGGGCCCGTGGAGAGGTAAAACTGATTCTTTATGTTTTATTTTGTATATTATTTTCTAATCATTGTAATCCAATCTCTAGTCATTTGCTAGTCATATAATAAATTCTTATATTCTTTTTATAAATCAGTTATTTTTTATGTTAACAGATTCAAGACGATGCAGGAGATCTTGGTGGCATGAGCCAGCCAACAATATCACTAATTTGCAAACAAGTAGCCTTAGCAATAGTGGCCCATAGAGCACATTGGATTAAGATGCCTCAAAGTGAAGTGGATCAAAATGAAGTTATTGCTGGATTTTATGCACTGTGTGGATTTCGGCAAGTAATAGGAGCCATTGATTGCACTCATGTAAGAATACCAAAGGTTGGTGGAGATGTAGCACAATATTACATAAACAGGAAGGGATACAGTTCCATTAATGTGCAAGTGAGTTATTTAGTATAGTAATAACTACTATTATTGCTATACTAGCCTTTCTATGAAACAATTTCAATAATTGTCATCAATCTTATGTATTTTTGATACATTGTTTCAGGCAGTATCAAATGCAAACTTAGAAATAATGGACATAGTGGCACATTGGCGAGGCAGTACACATGACTCGAGAATATTTAACGAATGTAGATTGAAGCAAAGATTTGAACAATTGGAATTTAAAGGAAGACTTTTAGGTGATGCAGGTTATGCTTGTAGTCCTTATTTATTTACTCCGGTCCTAAATCCAAATACTCAAAAGGAGGAAATGTATAACCGAGCACACATAAGAACCCGTAACACTGTAGAGAGATGTTTCGGAGTGTGGAAGCAAAGGTTTCGGTGTCTACTGCGGGGATTTACAACAAAATTGGACAATACAAAGCTCTACATTGTTGCATTGGCAGTTTTGCATAATATTGCAATGCACAGACAAGATTTTTATGAAGAAGAAGAAGACGGTGATGATGAAGTTCCAGTGAGATGGGTAATAAGCAGTACTCGCACAGGCAATGCTGCCCGTGCAGCATTTATCAATGAGAATTTTTAAAGAATTTTTAGTTTGAACTCTATTTCTGTACATAAATAAAAAACATTTAAGTTGACAAAAAGTTTTATTTACAGAACCTCAGACGAATAAAAAAGTAACAGAACTTAAAAAAATATTTATCTATGAAGCCTCACGTGCTTTCCTTATTTCCAACATTTCTCGTTCCAGCATTGCTGCTTTTAATTTTTCTTGATTTATTTCTTTTTCAAGTATTGCTGCATTTAATTTTTCTTTATTTATTTCCATTTTAATTTTGTGTTCTTCTTCAGCCATTTCCATTCGCCTCAGATGTTCCTCATCTTTTAAAAGTTTACTATGGCTTAACATGCGGCTCACATATTCTTCTTGGTCCTTTCTGGGTTTTGAACTGTTACCCACAATGTTGTTCATATTAAGTTTCCGTTTGGGTGCCTTCTTTGCTTGATTTATTCCGATAGTTTTTGTTTTTGGCGTTTCCATGGTTGTATCATCTTCAGATATCTTAATAGGCAATGAGTTCACACATTTTCCCATAGGAATGGCTGTGCTTTTATTATTTTGAAAGACCTGTAATTTTAAACAAAATGATAATGAGCACCATAGTATGTATAAACTATAGGTACATAAATATACTAATAGATATAAAGGTTGACTGGTAGAGAATGCCTTGTGGCATTAAGTCCGCCTATGTACCACTCTTGTACATGAAGTTTAAATAAATAAATATAAGCTCACCGCTGAAGGAGTACATGTCTCAAAATCCACTTGAATATCAACATCTTCAATAGCTTCTATGGGCATGTTGGCTAGCTGCTGATTTTCTTTATTAATGTTTACATCACCTATCACCATTCCATCGGAATCATAAATATTAAAATCTCGCAGTAATTCTGCGGGATTTAATAAATCTTTAATTTCTATTAAAGAGTTATCTGGAGTTGCTGGCCTTGCACCTCCACCAGTTTTGTTTACTTCTTTTGTAAACGTGCTGCATACTTTTCTTGCATTTATTTTCATTGTCTTCCACTGGATTTTCAGCTGGCTAAGCTCTCTTGGTCGACTATTCAACTCATTAAACTTTTTGTGGAATTCTTCCCAAGCTTTGGTTTTATTTTTATTTGTATTTGTGTCTAGGCTTTTATTTTCTATTATATGCGCGTAATCTTTCAAGACTGCCCTGAATAATTGCTGGAATAATAAGAAAATATTAAAAATAATCAGAGAACCACAAATAAATAACACGCAACATGCGTGGTCTTTTCAAAATCAACATGAGAATTACCTTTTCTTCTTCATCCCAGTTTATGGAACGATTGCGCTTTTGGCTCATTTTTTTACTGTATCAAGTTTAGGTTTTCGGATTAATTTAATTATCTTCGGACACACAAAATTAACTTTTTAAAATTAACGGCACAGACGAAAAGTCAATGATTATGTCAATTTGACAGACAACTTCACGAGACGTCTAAGTATCATTCTTTGTTCATTCAATAGCTCACTCTTTTTACTTTTAAATTGACTGGGTTGCCATAGCATTCACACTAATACCGGTTTAAGGAATGTATTGTTACTACAAGGTTACTCCATGTTTATTAATATCAGTCTTAGTGCTTTGTTAATACTCCGTTACACTGGGATTAACTAGTCCAAGTGTAACGTAAGATGATCTTAGGAATAGATGATTTTTATTAATAAGACTGAAGAAGTTTTATTTTTGTGCCAACCTTTTTTCAAACATCTATGACATATTTTATTTTTCTTTATAAATTGCCAACGATCATTTATTGTCATTTTGACAAACCTATCACAAAACTTCAATTCATGTTTTTGTTGACACAGCAGACAAACAACATTTGTCGTTGATAATTTTTCTGCTGAAATCCTACAATTTTGA
Source organism: Ochropleura plecta (assembly GCA_905475445.1). Lineage (NCBI taxonomy): Eukaryota > Metazoa > Arthropoda > Insecta > Lepidoptera > Noctuidae > Ochropleura > Ochropleura plecta. Next base: position 6,812,281 of record FR997740.1, on the reverse strand, counting down.
TGATCGGTTTCAGCTACAATGTTCACCCTATCTCTGAAGCCTCTGTTATCAGTGTTAGGACGTACTACAGTAGGCAACGAGCAGTCAAAGGCACCGCCGAACCTACACTGCAAGTCAGCTTCTCGTGAGAGGAAGTTTGAAAATATTTCGATTTTAGACAAGCTGCCATCGCACAAATGAGCGTAATCTAACCACCGTGGTCGCAATAGCGGTGGCAGCTTGCTCCACAGTGCCTGAAACAGCTCGGGCGAGCGTAAGTAGTCCGGCTGATTTAACAGGCGGATTACTTCCACACAGTTTTGTACTCGGCTGGCAAAAATTAGAATATCTTTGCTATCGTAGCTTACCTTAGGCAGCGCACGTATCACAGATACTTCATGCATCACGACGAGCTCGGGGCGGCCGTAGCGCGCGTCGAGCGCAGCAAGCACCACACCGGGGGCGCGCGCCGCCGCCAGCAGACCTGCCACTGCATCGCGCGCCGCTCCGCGCAGCGCATGCGAAAGCCTCGCTAAATTTTCGGTTGCCGATACATTTTGAGCTGTATTTTCGTACGCACGTTTAAAAGCTAGCCAATCTAAATAGGACTTGCCGTCGAATGTAGGCAAGTCAGTTTTCGTAGGAGTTTGTTTGTTAACTTTATTTATTAATATTCCGAGCGAGTTGATTAAGTGAGTCACTCCTTCATCTTCACTACGATCTTGGTTGAGAGCGTGCGTAGTCGCGACAGCGTCTTTGCTGTGGGACACTCTCATACCCGATGCCTCACACTGGGTTGTATCGTCGTACCTGAAATGTGGGTTGGCACTTAAAAAATCTCGCTCATCGGGATTAGGCACTACATTTTTTACCCAATCTTGAAAACTAGCACAGCTACGCATGCCGTGGCTGCCGCGCTGGCTGGCGTCCGCCTCTATGGCGGCGAGCTCAGCTTGTAATTGAAGCTCAGCGACCTGTCGCTCTCGCTCCAGAGCATGTCGCTCTCGCTCCAGAGCCTTTTGCTCTACAACTTTTTGCAAATCAGCCAATTGCCGCGCGTGCTGCGCCTGTGCCGCCAGCTGACGCGCCACGATGGTGGCGGATGAGCGCGAGGTGGTGGCGCTGGCCGGACGGGAAGGCGCCGGAGCCGCGGCTTGAGGGGGCAGGTCCATGCTCTGTGGCGTGGGTGGGGCAGTCTCCCTCGCCGCAACTTGGGTGCCGTCTCCTGCACACTGCGCGGCCGCTTTTGCGCGTTTAGAACTTGCTAAACGTGTTTCCATTTTTCCGTAGAAGGACCAATATTAACTACCGAAATAAAAATCGCTGGTTCTTGGTAGTGAAAACAAAAGTGTAATAAATCAAACAGGAAAGAAACATAAAAATAGATAGCAAAACATAGACAAAAAGTATAAAAAAAGGTTTCAATACATAAAACCTAGTGCAGACTTGCACACTAATGTTTATGATTTAGACTTTATGAACATGTTTTATTATTATGTAACGTCACAATGAATGAATGAATTGAGGTTATAGCTTAAGTGTTCATTTTCTTATCGAAAAGAAGATTGAAACTTAACCTCAATTTAATATAATTAAATGTTACCTATTCAATATTTAGTTACACTGTTTAATAATTAAAACAAAAACATCTAGATATTAATATTTAGTATATCCTCCATTATTTTCAATGCAGTCAAGTAGACATTTGCACATGTTACCATATTACCACACATGTTTCGGTTCCTCTTTAATTTTCCCAGATCTCCAAACAATGTGTTTTTAATTGTTGAATACTCTTGTCATGATCCCCCGTGGCTCCCATCTTTGCAACAAAAATATCTCTGGGTGATTGTGAAACTAGTAGCGCACAGTGCTCGCTCGGTGAACAGGACAGTTGACCTGGACAAATGTCCCAGACAAATGTTATATTTATCAACTCATCAGCTGGGTAAATGTTACAAAGTAGATTGCATGTCATCTTTTTGTTTGTGTTGCTGTCAGAAAGGGGTTTTTAACTGTAGTTTGGCAAGCCGTCAGCGTAGAGGACACGGCGAACTCTTTACACTGAGGTATCGCATAATTCTGCAAAGCTCGTTGGTGTGAAAGCATTCGTTTCAAACTCGTCAACAATTTGTCGTCGCTGTGCGGCGGCTACCGTTTTCCTCGCATCTTTTAATTCAGTGACTTACAGTATTGTTCTAAAACAAAAAGAAAGTGATACATGTATTAAGCAGCTATAACATTTTTTTTATATAATATAAACGGTGGCCAGCGGTTTCACTTATGCCTCAGATTATTATTAGGCAAATATCAAATAAAAGTTTAAGTTATAATTCATAAATATAATACTCACATTAGTCCGGTTTAATCAGATAGGTATTAGTGTTCCATTAAAACCACTTCTATGCAGTGCAATAATAGTCACCCTCGCCTCAATATAAATATTTGCCTGCATTTTGAGTTTTGAGAATAATAATTATACCGCTATCTATTAAGCCACACTTCACCAACCAATAACTACAATCAATCGACAACGTTAATAATATTCCGATCAAGTTAAATATTCATAAAAGTCATGTCTACCTCACCGAGATTTTTATTCTTTAGTTACTTTTTATGATCTACTTCCCTAACTTAAAGAATTATTGTGTGAACAAAGCAAACAACGTAAAGAATAAAATATTTCTGTCTCATTACTACCAACCAAATAAAAAGTTACAAAATGTCTACAATCATGCGTTAGATTTGAACTCACAGCTACTCGATTCACACGTCTGTCCGAACCCGATTAACCGGTAAGCCATCCTGACTCCAATTAATAAGTTGAAATTATGAGCTACAATCACTTGTTGACGACAACGACTATATGCTTAAAAATATAAGGTCGTAAGTCAAACTAAACGTCAAGCTGTTACGTTGTAATTTTGCCTCTCCAATTGTGTCCCCCGACTGTACCAAAGTTCATCACAATCGGTTTAGCTATTAAAGCGTGAAGAGGTAACAAACAAGCAAACTCACTTTCGCTTTTATATTATTATAGTAAGGATATTCAAAATCAGAATACACCAAGATACGCTACAGCACTTTCCTCAGATGAATCAGAATAGCAAAAAGAAAGCCCCCCCCCCCCAAATGTACAACATACAAACAGCACAAAATACAACAGCAATCTACTAAAAATAAAAATACCACTCGAAAAAACCCTCTCCTAGAACGGCCGGTCACCGCGGGAGCAGTAGACCAAAACCCTCCATAGCAATGTGAGGAATTAATTTATCAACCTACAGAAAAATCAAAATACAACGTTCGATCATTAGCAAGTGAAACAAAATTAATAGAACCGGAGTATTCCAACTTGTTTATAAAGTGGGATATCATTGGAATCTCGGAAGTGCGTAGATACGGTTTCGCAATAGAAGACAGGGGTAGTTATATGTTCTTTACTACTATGGACAAACGAAAGGAGCCAGAGGTGTGAGCTTTTTGGTAAAAAAAAAAAACGTAGAAGTACAGTCTGTCAAGAAAGTCATGAAAAAGAAGGGAGGGCGCCACCATCATCAACATGGTAACCCGATAAACTTCGACTGAAAAGTTTTGATACTTTGCTTATAAAATAGTAATTTTCAATATTTATAGTCCATTTACTTTGTTTACTGTGTAGATTATTTTACCGATCTATCTGAAACTCATCATCATCACTCATCTATCTATTTGATACATGCATGCAGAATGGCGCTGGTACAATAGCGATAGCATGCCTATCGCTATTTCAAAGATCAATTGCAAAAATAAAAGAGTTTATTACATATAATATTTATTTATTAATCTGAATCCAAATAATCAGAGTCTAGGTATTCGACTCCCGAAATGTTGCCTGAAACTTCTTCATAATGACATTGGTCCACGTGTCCAAATTCTCTCAAACTGTCATCACTTACTGATATGACAAATCTACAATCAATTTTGATGACATGGTCAACACAATTCTTCTATTCTTGTGGAGTCACTGATTGGAAAGCTTCTTCAGCCAACTTTGCCACATTTTGATCACCTTTTTTCTTTTGCGCCATTCGCCTTTTTACTATTGCCCAAACTAGTTCGTAGTAGTAGAAAAAATTTACTTTCTGACGAATAGCACAAACATCGAAATCATCTATTTGTTTCGTAGGTCGGCCTTTCCTGTGTTTTCCAGGCGTTGAATATTTATCTCCATTCTTCATGCCTTCGTCCACAATGCGCCGAACTGTACTTTCGGAAACACCTGAAATCAATAAAGACATGTTATTAAAATACCAATAACCTAAATAAACAACACCAAAATATCAAAACCGTTGAGTGATAGTATAATAAATCGTAGGTAAATTTCATAACCTCAACAAAATATAAACAATGATAAAGTAACTAAATTGTACTTAAAAGCATAAGATTATCATAAAATTATGTTTCCGCTAGTGTGTTAGTATACTAGAATAAATTTACGTACCGGTTAACTTTGCTGTTCGACCGAAAACATCGTCTTTGCTCGTTCCAGCACTCCCACCTTGAATTTCGGCCATACACCCTTGAAATACTTTAAATATAATTTGTCTCGCACTGCTCTTATAAACTTTGCGATTCGTTTTTATCTCTTAACGGTTACACGATAAAAAAAACTCGAAATTGCATCAAAATATAGTAAAACATCGACCACACAGCTACGACGTGACAGTTGAGGTACTTAGCTTGACAATTATTTAGTGTTGCCAGTATTAGCAAAAGCAGTAGTTCCCAAAACATTCTTTTCATGACTTTCTTGACAGACTGTACAAGATTTTATTCCAACATCGGAAAGAGTTGTGACTCTACAAGTGAAAATCCAAGAAAAAATTTACTCTCTACTACAAACCTACGCACCAACGGAAATAGCTGAGAAATCGGAAATACAAAAATTCTATTCAGAGCTGGACTCCGCTATGATGAAATGCACAAAATCCATTATTTTTATGGGAGCAATGAACGCCAAAATAGGGAAACAGGAACCTGGCGAGCATCTGACGATGGGTAGCTATGGTTTCGGAAAGAGGAACCAAAGAGGTCAAATGTTCATAAACTTCTGCCACCAATACCGACTCAAAATAGCAAACACTATATTTAACAAGCCAGAAAAATTGAGATGGACATGGCGGTCACCCGACAGAAAAACAAGAAACGAAATTGATTTCATTGCAACGAACCAAATCAAAAATATAGAAAACGTAGAAGTGATAAACAGATTTTTGCACTCTAGCGGTAACAGATTGGTTAGGATGACGCTCACCTTAAAAAATATAAAGAAATCGCGATCAACATGCAAAACTGTCGCACAAACTTCTATAGACTACAACCGATTTGAAAAAGAATTCTTGACCTACACAGAAACTAACAATGAAACAGTACAAACATTTTACCCTAAAACCCTAAAATTATTATTTAGGGTCTAAATAGGTCAAAAAGAAACAATAAATTAGAATAACACAAGAAGTGAAAGAGCTACAAAATCTAATATATGAACAGAAAAACAAGGAAAAAAAAACAAATCAAGATAAATTAAACCTGAGTAAAATGTATAGAGAAATAAACAAATCATGTAGTGCATGCTGTGCTTTTCTATAAGTAATGAGGCGCTTAAACTTAAGTTGGCAATGTGTAAATTACTATGTAATAGCGTACTCATTGTTGAGAAGCCTAATATTAAATAAATAAATAATTAAAAGTAATTTAAAGAAATACAGGAGCAAAGTACTCTACTCCTTCCTGAAAAAGTCAGGAGGCATAAAGAAGGCCTACAAAAACTTAAATACCACCAAAAAGTAATGACTCACTTGTGTAATGCTGAAGAGACAACGGTAACAAACAGAAAAGACGTCGGGAGAGTGGCCACACAATTTTATACGGAACTCTACAGCGAAACTTGTCAAGATAAAGAGACGCACACTAACATCTGGAACAACGACCTGGTTCCACCCTTTCTGGAGAGCGAGGTGAAACTATCAATCAGAAACCTAAAAATGGTAAAGAGCCCAGGTCCGGACGACGTGACTAAAGAAATGATAATGGCAGGAACAGATAAATTATCGACCCCACTAAACAAACTATTTAATTTGATATTACAGCAGAAAAAAATACCTGTTCAATGGTCGGGCTCTGAAATTGTCCTTCTGTACAAGAAAGGAGACCCCAAGTTAATATCAAATTATAGACCTATTAGTCTAATGTCCTGTTTCTACAAGGTTTTCACATCAACTCTGCTCCGAAGAATAACACAAGTGCTAGACGAAAACCAACCAGTGAAACAAGCAGGGTTTCGTAAAAACTTCTCTACAGTCGACCACTTTCACACTCTAAAGCAAATAATAGAAAAGTACATCGAATATGACAACCGTCTGTACCTTGCTTTCATAGACTACTCCAAGGCATTCGACTCTATATCACACCACTCTATATGGCAATCATTAAGAGAGCAAGGGATCAACTCTGAATATTTAGACCTTATTAAAGAAATATATAAGCAAAGTACAGCACGAGTGAAAATAGAAACGGCAGGTCTATCGTTTAAGATTGGACGAGGGGTCAAACAAGGCGATCCGCTCTCCCCCAAGCTTTTCATAGCAGTTTTGGAAAATGTCTTCAGGGAACTGGATTGGAGATATAAGGGAATTAAAATAGATGGGAAATATTGTTTGTGTAGTATTAGCAGTAGGTACACCATTAACTACCCCCCGTTGTATTTTTATATTCGAACAGTCCATCCAAAGGTTGTCTGGAAGATATCGCTATTAGCGATAAGACCGCCATTGTAACCATAGTTTTAGCATTTTATTGTAAAACAGTTTTACTTCAATTTTAGTGTGCAATAAAGTATATTCTATTTATCACACCTTAGATTCGCGGACGACATTGTCGTACTGTCGGAAGAACCAGTAGAACTACAAATGATGTTAGAGAATCTCTTCAAACATAGTAAAATGATTGGGCTTGAGGTCAACCAAGATGAGACCAAACTTATGACCAATAAAGAACAAGTTCCTATCACGGTCAACTCGCTGCCATTACAATATGTGGAAGACTACACATACCTCGGAAATATTAATATCGTTTAAAGACTGTAGTGAAAAGGAAGTGAATACAAGGATAAGACACACGTGGAACAAGTATTGGGCCATGAAAGAAATTTTTAAAAGTTTAATTGTTTTAAGACTACTACTAAATCCTACGATTTTCATTTTGCGAATTCCCAGTGTGGTCCCTCAGTTCACACGCACATGAGGAATTGTAGTAGGTTTGATGGGAGCTACTCAACTCTTTGCCATTAACAAGCGAGCCATATACTCACCCTTACCATTATTACTGCGAATGTAGGCGCACGCGCCGTATGCGGACTCAGACGCATCTGTAAAAATATGAAGTTCTAACTCCAAATATGAATTGCAGACTACAATCCGCGGAATGCGAACATGATTTAATTGAGGTAAAGCCTTAATTATAATATCCCATTGTTTACCAATCTCATTAGTTAATGGTTGATCCCATGATAATTTGTCTAACCACATTTTCTGAAGCAATATCTTCATGGAGATAACAATAGGACTTAATAGACCTAAGGGGTCGAAAATTCGCGCAATCACGGATAACACGTCTCGCTTTGTGTACCTAGTGGATGACTTAGTCAAACTTATAGGAAACCCTAACTCGTCAGTGCCAATATACCAACTGAGACCTAGCAACTTATCAGGTTCATTAGGTCCAATGTTCAAATCAAATGACTCAGGAACTGCATCATCCGACACTAATTGAGGTTCATTTGACTTCCATTTTCTCAATGGCATGCAAGCCGACGCAAGCTCCCTGGTGACTTCAGTACGAATGAATTTTGCTTCGTCAAAGTTTTTCCTCCAGTCAGCAAATCGTCGACGTAAAAATCATGTCTAATGATCTCAGCTATTTTAGGGTTCCTACAGTCGAGTCCTAATTGTTTAAGGCATCGTGTCGCAAGAAAAGGCGCACTAGCCGTACCGTACGTGACTGTGTTTAACTGATAAACATTAATAGGTTTACTGATATTATCACGCCAAACAATTTGTTGCAAATACCTATCCTCATGACTCGATAAATTATATTAATGATTACTTCGCTAACATTGGTAAACAACTAGCCTGTCAAATTCACCCAACTTTAAATAATGTCCATATCCCTGTTTTCCCAGATACATCTCCCCTAAACACTTTCGTACTAATCGACACTGACGAATCTGAAGTAAATGGTATATTAATGAATTTAAAATCTGACAGTGCCCCGGGTTGGGATAACATTTCAACAAAATTTTTAAAGTTTGTAGGAAAGGAAGTCGTTCCTGTAATAACCCACCTTGCAAATCTGTGTCTCCAGCAAGGCGTCTTCCCAGCACCCCTAAAACAATCTATAATAACCCCAGTACACAAGGGGGGGGGACAGAGACGATGTCAATAACTATAGACCTATCTCGGTCTTACCAGCCATATCAAAAGTTCTGGAAAAGATTATTAATTCTAGACTCACTAAATTCTTAAACAAATTCAATTTACTATCTCCTTCACAATTTGGCTTCAGACAGGCTGTAAGTACCGAAGATGCGGTAACTTCATTAACTTCTCATATTATTGAGCATCTTGACAAGGGAAAAAAGTGCCTATCTATTTTCCTAGACCTCAAAAAAGCTTTTGACACCGTCTCTGTCCCTATCCTAGTGAACAAATTACAAAAAGCCGGAATTAGAGGTACTGCACTCGACCTGCTCAGGGATTACCTTTCTAACAGAAAACAAAAAGTCAAAATAGGACAGTACACTAGCGACAATGCAGATGTAACATACGGCGTACCACAGGGTAGTGTTTTGGGTCCTACCCTGTTTTTAATATACATCAATGATCTGTGCAATATAAAATTAACAAACGCCAGGGTATTTGCATACGCCGATGATACTGCTATTGTATTTGCTGGTGATTCTTGGCAAGATGTTAAACTGAGTGCAGAGGTAGGGATTGCCCATGTAGCTGAATGGCTGAAAAACAATCTACTAACATTAAACACCACCAAGACTAACTACATATGTTTTAGTGTTAGTAACCGGACACAGCCCAATGATGACCTAAATTTGAGGGTACATACTTGCGGAGATCTAAACAGGATAAGCTGTAATTGTGCATGTCTAAATAGAGTCTCTAAGACGAAATACTTGGGCGTGATGGTTGACCAGTTTCTGTCCTGGTATCCTCACCTTGAGCAGGTGATTGCCAGGGTCAGAAAGCTTACCTGGATCTTCAAAACATTAAGACATGTGGCTCCTACTAAAATGTTTAGGAGTGATAAGCGACCTAGAAATCTCCTCAATGAGATCTATTTTGCTCTAGCACAGTCCGTCCTTCTATATTGTATCCCCATTTGGGGTGGCGCAGCTAAAACTAGATTTTTGGACGTGGAACGTGCACAACGAGCACTTATAAAGGTTATGTATTTTAAAAATAAAAGACACTCTACTAAAAACCTATATGAAATCAGCAATTTACTCTCAGTCAGAAAACTGTATGTAACCCAAACGGTTCTAAAAAAACATAAAACCCTCCCTTATCATATGAATAAAACAAACAAAAGGAGAAAGGACATCATTGCAGTAGTTCCCCCATGTAAAACCAAATTTAGTAGTAGACAATTTCACCATCTTTCAGCTCAAATATACAATAGGATTAATAAAAACATATATATACATAATAAAAATAATCACGACTGTAAAAAAGTTATAACAAACTGGACAAAGTCTCTTAGTTATGAGGATACGGAAGCTCTTCTGGTTTATCATGAGTAATACAACACACCATAATGATACAAATCTTACTCTACTTCATACATTACACTACTCTACAAATCACCACACCACACTACACTACACTACACCACACCACACTACACACCACACTACACCACACTACACTACACCACACCACACCACACCACACTACACCGCACCACACACTACACCGCCGCACCACACTACACTACACCACACCGCACCACACACCACACCGCACATCTCATCTTACCGCACTACATCTTACACACGCGCCACGTCTAACTAAAGCACACGACGCTTCACGTGATACATGTTACATAATCAAGATGATAGATTATGAAATAGCAATTTTGCTGTGATATTTTTATGTAACAAATATTTCTAAGATATGGAGGAGCGGAGTCTCCTAACACAGGCATTGTTTGCCTAAAAGGAGGCTCCAAACACAAATCATTGTTTGAAGCATTTTGTTTAAATATTTTTTTTTTTTTTTTTTCTATCCGACGGGTGGACGACTATTTGTCTGTACATCTTTTCCACATCCGCAGATAAAACATATTTATATAATCTAAAGCGAAGTAGTATAGACAAAAGATCGTCCTGTACAGTTGGCCCGACCATCTGAAGGTCATTAGAGGACACTCCCGTCGAAGTAGGACAACTTACGTTGAAAACAACACGAAGTTTGGTCGTGGTACTCGACTCGCGTAAAATACCGTGATGAGGAATAAAATAACCGACACACAAATTAGGTTTATTGATTTTTGTCATGTGACCGAGTGACTCATATTCTAACAAATAATCATGATACAGCTTACTAAAGTCTGGCTTAACCTTTAATCTACGCTCTAAAGAATGTAAGCAGTGCGTGGCTTTATTAAAAGAACTTCCCAGAACTAAAGGATCCTTTTTGAGGGGTATGCGAACACAAAAACGACCGTCAGACAAACGTGTCGTATTTTTAATGAAATTATCTTCACACAATTTCTCTTCGGGCATAAGTATAAGAATTGGAAGATTTCGCAGTCACCTCCTCCAATTGCCAAAACTTTGTCAGTTGCATCTTAATATTTTCCCAGTCACTATCGCTATCGGAATTCATTTTAGAAAAATTACATTTAACTTCATTCGACAGCAGTGAATATAATTCTGAGTAATAGGACCGGAAACTATCCATCCTAAACGGGTTTCACATAATATTGGTTTTCCGGTACCTAACTTTAGTCTTTGAGATCCTAACAAGTCCCAAAACAGGTCAGCGCCAATTAAAATATCAACATCAGCAGGGTTATAAAAGGTAGGATCAGCTAAAGTAATATTCGAGGGTATGTCGAAATCAAAAATATTTATTTCACGGCACGGTACATTATTCGTAATGTATGGCAGAACAAAACAGTGAAGTTTGAATACGAAGTTATCATCTAATGACGTAATTTTAACCTGACATATTTTATCTACGTGCGAAGTAACATTGTTGATGCCAAAAATCGATCTATTTACTTGGCTAGTTATTAAGTTTAGTTTTTTGCATAACCGGTCCGTTATGAATGACGACGTGCTACCACTATCAAGAACCGCGCGAACGAGATGCACACAACCATTGTGGTCCCGCAGTTTGATCAAGGCGGTTGACAACAACACATCTCGTTGCGTATGACTACACGGAAATGCAATGTTTGCTGATAATGCTACGTTATTCGTATCAGTGGTAGCAGACGGTAATGAAGACGATGCGGACAAGTTGCTTATCAAATTACCACAAAGTGTATTCGTAATAGTGCGTTTAGAGTCTACGTGAACTAGTGTGTTGTGCCCACGTTTACATAGTTTGCAACGTGGGGCCTTAGTCTGCTATTACAATAGTGTCAGAATGGTCGATCACTGATCGCATAATGGTTGATTTTGACAAGTTTAGTATGTAGTAGATGTCAAAATCAACCATTATGCGATCAGTGATCGACCATTCTGACACTATTGTAATAGCAGACTAAGGCCCCTGGTTTTTTACATTTATTAGCATAGTGCCCTGAACGAAAACAGTTGAAACATATCTTATAACTAGGTAGTAACTTAAGACGATCGTCATTACTTAATGCGAGGAACTGTGGACATGTATTTAAAGTGTGATCGTTGTTGTTACATTTAGGACATGATTACGAAGCTGATTCAGTGCTAGAATTATTTTAACATTGTGTTGCTACCATCGACTTGATTTTAGGGCTTGATTTCGCTGTCGTTTGGGAATAATTAGTACGTGCTAGCTCCAAGGTCTCGATAAGGTCGGCACGATTACGTAGGAATTGCATAAATGCGTTAAAAGTAATCGTGCAGTCTTTGTCCATCTTACCTTTGTACTCCTCCCACTCACGATAGGTTTTTTGATCAAGCTTCCGAATGACAATGTAAATTAGAAGTGTGTCCCAGTGTTTAACAGGCTCACCTAACGAATCTAAAGCTCGCAAATCTTTATTTAACTGATCTATCATACTTTTAATAGCAACAGAGGATTCCTTTGATATAGACTCAATATTAAATAATGCGTAAACATGATTTTGTATCAATAATCCTCTGTTGTCAAATCGATCACATAACAACGACCATGCCACAGTGTAATTGTTCGAAGAAAACTCAATAGATTTAATGACTAATGCAGCTGTTCCCTCAAGTGATGCTCTTATGTAGGGAAACTTATTGATTGCGTCTATTTCATCGTTACTGTGAATCAGGCTAGCAAAGGTGTCGCGGAATTCAAGCCAATTACAATATAATCCGCTAAACTTTGGTAACTGAATCGTTGGCAATTTAACTGGCTTCTGTAGTGTAGGTGTAGTTCTGCAGCTTTCCATCGATTTATTATCTTTGTTAAAATCACTCAAAATATTCTGAGCTTTGGATAAAGATTTATAATAAAGAGACTCGAATTCACAACGTTCAGGGTACTGTAGTTTTAAATCGTCTACAATGCATTCCAGACGTAATTGTACCTCATCATATTGTTCGTACAACGACTCCATCTTGCCCAAGCGCAACTGCAGCTCAGAGACATCACATCTAGATAATTCCTTTGTCTTTGAGTGAGTCCAGGAAATTAACGAAAGCAGTCAAACGGCCCTTGAAGCTGCCTCGCTTTTTAATTAAGTCCTTTTCCTCTGACATACTGGTAGACGAGAGTGCTGTCATCCTGGAATTGATACAGGAATATAATTATAAAAACGAACAATATGATTTGAGCACACACCTAACTGTAGTTTATACACTTTCTAAATTCTATAGTAAACAACACAAACTGAATACTGTAACTACCTAGTACCTATATAAACCTAAGTTAACTAAAAACTGTTAACAATATTTTACATGTAAAACGTTAACACTAAGTGATAAATAGGCACAACTAAAACACTAATATAATATGTTGACTACATAAATGACTCCAAATGCTTATAATATATAACAATGACGTGCACTAATAGGCCAGGGTAGAAGCCTTCAAAAATAATAAAAAGTGAAAAAAAATTACAGTAGGATGAAACCCATTAGCAAAGGAGCGGAATATGATCAAAATGAAAAGAAAAATAAATTACGGTCGATCCGAGTTCGGGAAGGGGATGGGGGCCCCCCCCCCCATCCCCTTCATCCTACTGTAATTTTTTTTCACCATCGGAAAGTAGAGATTTCAACGAACAGAATACATACCAACTTTTTGAAAAAAGCTGATATTTTGACGTCAGAATTTTCGATTGAAAATGAGGCTGCTTTTTCGATATTAATTCAATATAAGGTGAAAATAATAATTATTTTTAATCAAATAAATTACAGCGTATTTGGGACACAAAAAAGTAAGTTTTCACCAAATTTCGTTCTAAAAAAAACAATTTTTGTAAAAGATAAAAATAAAAAACCAAAAACTTGGTTTTTTGAATTTTTCACATAAATTTTGAGGTTATGTGAAAAAAGTGTGAATGCAAAAGTTTTAGATCTTTTTATTAGCTACAACTTTGCCATTTGGCTTTTTTCGATAGGACTTTTAGTTTTGCCGGAAATCGAGAAAAACCGTTTTTTACCCTTAACCCCCCCCCCCCCATCCCCTTCCCGACCTCAGATCGCCCGTAATTTATTTTTCCTTTCATTTTTATAATATTCCCCTCCTTTTATAATGGGTTTCATCCTACTATTATTTTTTTTGGTTTTAAAAATTATCGACCCTGGTCTATAATATCAAACACTCAAATTATATGTATGATGCTAAGATACTTGCTAACAATTAACATTACTGTTAAATAATAAAGTGAATTAGTTACAGCTTTAAATGATGTAAGTTTAACTAATGTAGCAATTAAGCTAACTATACTGAGATATTAAGTATGATTTTAAACTTAACTTTGCTGTGAAATAAAATACTAATCACAATGTACCAAGTACTTAATGATTTTAATCTAGCATAATACAAATGGTAATACAATTAAATGATACTGACCTTTAATTGACTATTTACTTATACTACCTGAGTGTTGGGTGACGATATTAGCTAAATTATAAATGCTGTACACCGCTAAATAGCTTGCTTGTAATCAATCCAATTCTGGCGAATAACCTCCACTCCACGTGGGTGCTAAAATCCTTAATTCTTGATCCAATCCGCTGATCTTCTTTATATTTAACGATATCCGGCTCGTTACGGGATATGCCGGAATAATAACTCTGGATGCTCAATGCAGGCAAATACAATTTTAATTCGGTGTTCACAACTTGAGATTTAAAGGGCAAGTGAAAGTGTCAACAAGACAGACACATATTATAATAAAAAATACAATTAGGGCTAATTAGTCTACTTGTAGCTATGACATTTTGGTCAGGCGTTCGAATATAAATAGGGCGCCTTAAGAGCGACCCGTATCCAGCAGTAGACTGTCGTAGGCTGATGATGAAGATGCTCCAACATCTATTATGCACCAATGCATAAGCTAAACAACCAAAAATTCTAAGATGACTAACATCTACCTTTTTGCCTGACCATTTTTCTTCCGGTGTCACATCCATAACAGCTTTAGTAGGTGTTCTGTTTTTGATGTACACCGCAGTTTTGACCGCTTCTGCCCAAAACCGTTTGTCCATCTTGAAGCATGCACCGTGCCTTCTCCATAATGGTCCTATTGGCCCTCTCGCTCACTCCATTTTCTGCCGGGCAGTAAGGAACAGTCGTTTGATGGACTATGCCGTGCTCCTTCAAGTATGCTTGTAAGCGATTATTGACATATTCACAACCATTGTCACCTCTCAATATTTTTATTTTCCTATTGGACAGATTTTCTACAAATGCCTTAAAATTTTTGAAGCTTTCGAAGACTTCACTCTTAGACTTAAGAAAATAAATGAAAGTCTTCCTAGTAAAATCATCTGTGAAAGTAAAAAAATATTTTGCTCCTCCAAATAAAGCCTAAATAAATAATAAATAAATATCTTGGGACAACTCACACACGGTCATCTGATCCCAAGCTAAGCAGAGCTTGTGTTATGGTAACCAGACAACTGATATACATACTTATATAATTTATAAATACATACATATTATAGATAAATCCCACCCAGCTTGTGACATAGGCCCACATAGATCGGTGTGAACCAACCCTAATATCTCATTTGACCTGCTTGTAGAAACCTAGGAAACTGTAATTTAGCCTGCTTTCCTTCTACACAAGCAATACAAGACATATAATTATTTTCATTATAATCAATACCTGTGACCATACCTTTTTTCATAACATACATACTCCTCGAGTTCAGATGAGCCAGTCGCCGGTGCCACAGCCCTTGTGTAGCCTTACAACCCGATGCGGCAGTTGTGGAGGTTAGCAACCCTGCCTCCTCAACAGATGTGCTTGCAGACAACTTCGAAACATCTAAAGTCTCCTGTGAAAGAACTGCAGAAACCAACACAGAACACGAAAAAAGGCTGGCCCTTTCAGATGCTGCATTACATGTAAATGAATCTACTGTGTCTAGTTGATACACATTATTTACACGAGTAGCAGTAGCTACTATCTGATCCCCGTCTAATATCTTACACCTTTTTGAGTTGAAATACACTTCAAAACCTTTACTGGTCATAGCGCTGACGGATAAAAGATTAGCTGAAAGTTCAGGTACAAAATACACACCACTTCTTCGTCTTTACGCAGTTTTTCAACTTTACTATGACGTTGCCTTGACCACCACTGGACAGTTTATCACCATTAGCAATGTTCACCTCTAAAGGCTTTATCGAGACAAAGTCGCTGAAGACACTTCTATCGTTACACATATGGTTCGTTGCTCCGGAATCAATATACCAAGAGTTTGCTTTCACAACAACCGAGAGTGCTGTCAACAAAGCCTTATCCTTGTCGGATGGCTTCTCGTGTCTATTATTTTACTGAGGACAATTCTTTAACATGTGACCGGACTTATTACACCTGAAACACTTGAAGGTCTTCCTCGCAGCAAGAGCCGTAACCGTCTCTGTATTCTCATCCCGTCGCTAGTGCTCCTGAAGTAACTTGCTTTTAACCATTTCCCAAGCTATCGATTATATCGATAGCTTGATATTATTATTTTCTAGTGCCATGATAAGCGGATCATATTCTGGTGGCAGCCCGCTCAACATTATTACAGCTACAAAATCATAATCTAATGGAGAACCAATATCAGCCAGCTGTTGCACAATTTCAATAATATTGGATAAATATTTGTCCATGCTCTCGTACTCACACAGTTTCATGCTGAACAGACTTCTCAAAAGACTTAGCCGTCTGCACAATCCCTTATCCTCATAAGCTTTTTGAAAGTTATTCCAAGCTTCGAAAGCAGATTCTAACGTGAGGATATGCTGACGTATGCACTGACAAGCATATTTTTGCTAAAGCTTTCATACTTTTCTTGTCTGCAGCTTTTCCTTCAGATACCACATATTCCCATAAATCTTCATGCATCAGTAGCATTTTCATGGCAAATTTCCAATTATGGTAATCCTGGATTCCTTTCAATTTTTCCAGTGGTATCGACATTCCTGTGCTTCCACTGTTAGCGGCCATTGTGTCACGTTGACAAACGATTAGTTTGAATAGATGTTAAATCGTTTTACAACTTTTCTTGAAAATAATCTGCTTACTACACAGGAATAAAACACCCTGGGCCTGAAGGATTATTGTTGAAATAATACACGATTGTTTGTATTAACAGAGATTAAAAAGGTTTATTACTAGAACGACACAATACACGGTAAAATCCAAATGGCAAGAGAGTGCAGTTGACATTTGGTGGACGTTTTTGTCTCGTGGATTGTTTGTTTCGTGGATTGTTTGGTGTTTGGTAAATGACGTTATCGGTGAGCTTAGCAGCACTCATACCGGTTGTCTTATTGATAATGTGTACGTCAATAATACCGGCAACACCATATCGTCAGCGTAGCTGGTGGTGGTGGTGCAACAGAGGTGGTGGTATTGCTGGAACCATCGGTGGGGCAGTTCGTAAGTTGTTGGTGATCTGCGAGAAATATGTGGTAGGGCATGGGTTACCAGTTTCAGAGACTTGGGGCATATTGTGACTGGCAACCTGTCTGATGATACTGACCTGAAACGGGAGCGTAGGGCAATGGCGGTCCGAGGGAATATGATTGCCCGTAGGTTTGCTCGATGCTCCACAGAAGTGAAAATCACTTTATTCAAGGCATACTGCCAATCGTTTTACTCGTGCAGCCTTTGGGTTAGTGATACTCATCGGGCCGCTAATGTCTTGCGCGTTCAATACAACAATATATTTAGGATGATGATGCGGCTGCCCCTCTATTGCAGCGCGTCATTAATGTGTGCTGAGGCACATACAGACGGTTATTTTTTTTTTTGTTATTTATTTAGAAAACCAACGGCGATACATATAATGCATTACAAATAAATATAAAATAGTTTAGTAAGGCTAATAATAGGTTTCCAAAAAAAAATGGCTTTAAATTAGAAACAAAGGTTAAATACACTATAATTATGTAGAAGTAAGATAATTTTAATTATAAAAAAAAACATTGTATATGCTTATTGGTCCGTAACGCAGTTGCGTGCTATTTGTTTTTATTGATAACTAGCTTTTGCCCGCGGCTTCGCTCGCGTTAAATTCGGTAGCGCCTTATTGATTTGTAATAGCAACGCTAAGCTTTCCCGTTTCTTCCCTCTTTTTCCCTCATATCCCAACCTTTTAAAAAAAAATAGCCTATGTCCGTCTCCTGGTTCTCAACTATATCTGTACCAAAATTCATCAAAATCGGTTTAGCCATTAAAGCGTGAAGAGGTAACAAACAAACAAACTCACTTTCGCTTTTATAATATTATTAAAAAATATAAAATATAATATATATTATATTTTTAAATATATATATATATATATATATAATATATATATATTTATATATATATATATATATATATATATAATATTTATATATATATATATATATAGTAAGGATAATGTTTTTAACCTGAGCTTTAAAACTCAGTTTTGTACACTTAAAAATATTTATTACTAGCATAGTTAGTTGTATGCCGAGGTACATGTAACATTGGCGTATGGCGAGTGCATGCGAGTGCGTCGTAGGGGAGCATTAAATTTGACCTGTGATAACAAATCCGGACAGTCCAGCCTGTATTCAGTATGTCGTAAAGTAAACACATTTCCAACAGTATACGTCGTTCATCGAGTGTTAACAATCCATGTGTCCGACAGCTAATTTCGTAGGACATAAGAGGTTTGCGGAGGCGGTAGTTAAGGTGGTTTATGAATCTTTTTTGAACCCGTTCAATTTGATTTTTATATAATAATATATTGAGGAGACCATATTGGACACGCGTATTCTAGGACGCTGCGAACATAAGCAAAATATAAAGATTTAAGCGCTTCGATGTTTTTAAATACCTTGCACGATCTTAAAACAAATCCTAAGTTTTTGTAAGCTTTGTTAGTAATAAGGTCTATGTGATTTGAAAATGCCAATTTCTTATCGAACATGACTCCTAAGTCACGCACTATCTCGACTTTATCAATAGTTATTCCATTAAATTGGTACGAGTACGTTATAGGGTTCTTCTTTCGTGTGTAACTGTTGCATTGACATTTATTGACGTTAACTGTAATCTTATTTCGTGTGTAGTAATTATGTAAATTATTAAGGCCTTGTTGGAGAGCTGTACAGTCATCTAATGAAGTTATTTTGTCAAATATTTTTATGTCGTCAGCGTACATTAAATGTTCAGATTGTTTAAAAGAGTCAGTAATATCAAATAAATATGCATTATAGAAAAGAGGTCCCAAATGGGATCCTTGTGGTAAACCGCTAGGTATTTCAATGAAGTTAGAACGATAACCACCCAATACTACAACCTGTGACCTTTTGAATAAGCATGATTTTACCCAACGTAGTAGATCACCGCGTATGCCCAACTTATATAATTTGCTAAGCAGGATGCTGTGATCCACGCGATAGTTAAATTAAAAAAAACTCAAAGAGTAAAAACTTTTTTATGTCTAGATACTAAAAAACAACATTTTAGTTCTTAAGACCCAACTTTGTAATCCCAGACCACTGCGCGGCGGCGGCGTGTCAAGTCAGGGTTCAGTCAAGAGGTAACTTTCTGTCATACAAATAAAAAAACAAGTGAAATGCATAACGTTTATTTTATAATCATTTGGAAAGATATATTTTGCAACAAAATTTTCATGTTGTCATTGAAGTTACTTGTATTTAGTTATTTATTTTAAACAGGGAAGGCCAAAACTGAAAACAAACAGAAGTTTATATGAAATAGTCACTTTAAACTACACACATCAAAAGTGTCTAGGGATCAAGCATTTTTATGCGGATTTCTTGAGATTGAGATGTGGCTTTGTAATAAATTTATGATTTTATAAATTTATATGGATCCTTTTTGGTGCATTTCATAATTTGAATCAGGAACTCTCAATCAAATTCGAGTAAAAGATGAAAATAAGCTGTCAATATTTTTCCTATAAAAACATACAACGCATTGAAGACATTATTAGTGCTACTGTTTCCCTACTACTGATTAAAACCAACGTTATTATGGAGCGGCGACGTCATTTAAGCAGGGAAGAAATGCTCAGAGCCGTGGGAATGATAGAAGCTGGTTCCCGGCAACGTACTGTAGCTTTAGCTCTGAATACAAGTCAGAGTGTTATCAGTCGACTTTGGACACGTTACCGAAGCTCTGGTACCGTGGCTGAGCGCCATGGAGGACGGTATCGCTGCACCACACGGAGACAAGACCGATACATTCAAATCTTAACTCGAAGAGCTCCAACAATAACCGCCATGATGTTAGCCGTGAGGCTTCATCAGTCTTCAGGGAACTTAATTAGCGACCAAACAGTCAGAAACCGCTTGCATGAAGTGAACCTTCATTCCCGAAACCGCTACGGGTACCACCTATAGCAATGCACAATCGTAGGATTCGATATCAATGGGCTCTTGAACACAGAAATTGGGCAGAAGAACAATGGCGTTTCGTGTGCTTTTCTGATGAGTCTCGTTTTGGTATGAGACCGGATACAAGACGTATACGACACTGGAGAACCCCTGGACGCCAACAGCGATTAAAATCCTGCCAGGAAGTCCATCCTTATAGTGGTGGAACCATCATGGTATGGGCGGGTATTTGGATCGGCGGAAGAACTGAGTTGATTTGGATCAGAGGCAACCTCAACGCTCAAATTTATGCTGAGACGATTGTATCAGACGTCATCGTTCCTCTACAAGTGCAAATCGGTCCCTTATTTCAGTTAATGCATGATAATGCACGACCGCACACCGTAAGAGTTGTAAGACAGACTCTCGCCGCAGCTAACATCAATGTCCTGCCCTGGCCTGCTCAGTCGCCAGACTTGAACCCGATTGAGCATGCATGGGATATGCTACAGAGAAGAGCTCTGCCGAATATGGAGGGTATCCAGTCGCAAGAAGACCTTTTTTTGTTGTTGCAACGAACATGGGCGGCCATTCCACGGCGTGATTTGGATGAACTCATTTTGAGTATGCCAAACCGATGTTCTTGTGTTGTTAGTGTTCGCGGTAGAAACACGGATTATTAATTGTTTAAGTTACCCAATAAAATTTTAAAGAAAACTGTTATTTCAGTCTTTTTTTCGAACTTTAATGTTAGTGGTTCAAATGTCAAAAATCCCTTTATTAGGAAAATGGCAAATTTCTTTATTAATGCAAAGGTGACTTGGTTTATCGTTACTGTGACAAACGAAAACACTTTATTTGAATTAATATCAATCAGGAGAAAAGTTATTGCAAAAATATATGTTGATCCCTAGATACTTTTGATGTGTGTATATACAACCAAAATAATGTGGTTATTTTTCAGGGTGTGTCTTCGACCATTAAACTGGAAAACCTTCAAAATCACGAAAAAAGTCAAGTTCCCAATACAAAACTTCAATATCTACTAAAACAAAATGTTTGTGTGATTTTATCGATGGTGATCCCTTGAAAAAATATTCAGTGAGATGGTCCGAATCGCATCCTGGTAAATAAGCACACCTTTCTGGCAAAATCTTTATCAATTTCAAGTAGTTTAGGATCTTTCTTTAATCGTACAGATAAGATTAATTACTATGCTTTCTTATGCAGAAAAAAAAGTAATTGTCTTTCACTTCAAATAGGGTATTACTTTTGACCTGAATTCGTTAGAGGTCTTTTCGCAACTGGAGTGCATGTCAGAAATGCGATTAAGACAACTTGACTATACTTTGCAAGCTTTTCATCATCATAGATGGCAGGACTTTTAGACTTTTAGAATCTTTTTTATGTTTTTTCATTTTCGTGTACTTAGTTGAAATAACGTTTATAAGTGTTTCTGTACTTTTGTTAAAATAATAAATAAATTGAAACTTCTAAAAACATTAAAAGAACATAATTGTCTGTTTAACAATTAATTTCTTTCAATTTAAGGTTCTCTTACGCGTTTCAACAAGGATGGCTCTCTTAATTGAAAACAATAAATAATTAATTTGTTTCTGCAAAATCACATTTTGCTCACTGTTTTCACGCAGATAAACCAACATGTTTGATATGCTAAAGTGAAAAAGGACTTACTGTTTCCCAAGACGGTTCCAGCTGAAAGATAAAACATATTGTTAATAAACTAAAATAATTAAACTAAAAAACAGCAAACTATAAAAGGGCATCAGAAAACTCGCTGTCAGCTGCTAATGTACCCAAGAGACTGGCCGCGTTGCCACGTTGTATTAAGACACTTAGCCTTTGGCCGAGGTAAAAGCTAGTTTTTATTTAATAGTCTGAATTACAACCTGGTAAATAAGCACACCTTTCTGGCATAAGCTTTACCAATTTGTAGTAGTTTATAACTACTATAGGTACATTGGTAACCTAATAACTATGTTTACTTTTGCAGAAAAATAAAATGTCATTTACCTCAAATAGGGTATTACTTTTGACCTCAATTCGTTAGAGGTCTTTACGCAACTGGAGTGCATGTCAGAAATGCGATTAAGACAATTTGACTGTACTTTGCAAGCTTTTCATCTCAAAACGTATAATAGATGGCGGGACGGGAGTTGCACTATCATATTAGATATATAAGCCAAAACAGAAAAGGCTCGGGCAGGTGAACTCGATGCAAATGGGCATGGCTTTGTCTTGTAAACTCAATTGAATTCACGAAACAGTAACGGCAGTATCGATATCGACCAAAAGGCACCTCCTGCCATTACATACACCCTTTGCAGCCTTACTTTGCTTGTGTGGGTAGGGGCGACTCTTCGGCCAAAGACCCCCGACCTGCCCGAAGCCTAATGATGAAGAAACATAATGGGCAACTCCATTTGACACACATTACGCGAGAGAAAGAATAGGTATTTGTGCAACAAGAGAGCAAAGTTAGTTTTTGCTGCAAGAGATGAATCTGTATCCCGAGCAAGTAAAGAACTTTATTATTAAATAACGAGCGTAGCGAATCTTTACTAAAACCTTGAGAGTAGCGAGGGATTGAAATCATTTTGCTCTTGTGGAACAAACATTTACTTTACACTTGGCAGCGAGAACACGAATTACTGTGATCTCATCAGGAGACAGTGTATTTCACGTTCTACAACGAACAGGGGCTAGTCCAAACTCACAGGATCTTACACTATGGTAATATAATATAAATATTATATAAATATAAATACAACTGTTTTTTTATGTTTTTTACTATCGTTACAATAATAAATAAATTCAAACTACTAAAATTTTCATAAAAAAAAAACATAATTGTCTATTTAACAATTAATTTCTTTCAATTTAAGGTTCCATTACACGTTTCAACAAGGATGGCTCTCTCATTGTTTTCACGCAGATAAACCAACATGTTTATTATGCTGCGGTGAAAAAGGACTTACTGACTCCCAAGGTGGTATTTGCGAGGTTTCTAAATATTCAAATACCTATTGTATTTGTGAAACAACAGAGCAAAGTTAGTTTTTGCTGCGCGGGCTGAATTTGTGTCCCGAGCAAGTGAAGAAATCGCTAATTAAATAACAAGCGTAGCGATTCTTAAGTAAAACCTTGAGTGTAGCTAGGGATTGAAATCAGTTTGCTCTTGTGGAACAATCATAACTTTACACTTGGCAGCGAGAACACGAATTACTGTGATCTCACCACGAGACAGTGTATTGCATGTTCTACAACGAACAGGGGCTAGTCCAAACTCACAGGATCTTACACTATGATAATATAATATAAATTTCTTAAACAACCGTTTTATATGTTTTTTACTATCGTTACAATAATAAATAAATTCAAACTACTAAAATTTTCATAAAAAAAAAACATTATTGTCTATTTAACAATTAATTTCTTTTAATTTAAGGTTCTATTACACGTTACAACAAGAATGGCTCTCTCATTGTTTTCACGCAGATAAACCAACATGTTTATTATGCTGAGGTGAAAAAGGACTTACCGCCCACCGCGGTGGTATTTGCGAGGTCTCCAGCTGAAAGTTAAAACATTATGTTAATAAAATAAAATAATTAAACTAATTAACAACAAACTCTAAAAGGGCATCAGAAAAATCGTCCTCAACGATGTCAGCTGCTAATGTACCCAAAAGACTGGCCGCGTTGCCACGTTGTATAAAGACACTTCGCCTTTGGCCAAGGTAAAAGCTAGTTTTTATTTAATAGTCTGAATTACAACATGGTAAACAAGCACATTGTTACAATAATAAATAAATTCAAACTACTAAAATTTTCATAAAAAAAAACATAATTGTCTATTTAACAATTATTTTTTTCAACTTAAGGTTCTATTACACGTTACAACAAGGATGGCTCTCTTAATTGAAAACAAAAAATAATTAATTTGTTTCTGCAAAATCACATTTTGCTCATTGCTTTCACACAGATAAACCAACATGTTTGATATGCTGAGGTGAAAAAGGACTTACTGGCTACCACGGTGGTATTCAAGTCGTTTCCAGCTGAAAGATAAAACATTATGTTAATAAAATAATTAAAATAATTAACAACAAACTCTAAAAGGGCATCAGAAAAATCGTCCTCAACGCTGTCAGCTGCTAATGTACCCAAAAGACTGGCCGCGTTGCCACGTTGTATAAAGACACTTCGCCTTTGGCCGAGGTAAAAGCTAGTTTTTATTTAATAGTTTTAATGTATATAGTTAATTTAATTTCCACATGAAAAAAAAAATCATCACCAGTGACTGCTCGTCATGGCTCCGTCGCACAATGCACTGACAAATCATTTTTAGTTTTATTGTGGTTGAACTGAAGGCTCAATTACAATCTGGCATTCGGTCCGGTTTTCGCCAAAGCGGCGACTAGCGGATCGGAGGGACGTCCAAGATTCAATCAATCACTGGCGAGCCGAGAGGCGTAATGTACATTTCGACCAATGAGATTAGTCGATTTCCACACGTCTTCTCTCCGCTCCGTTGACTTGAATTTGACTGTACTTTGCAAGTTTTTCATCTCAAAACGTATACAAGATGGCAGGACGGGAGTTAAACTATCGTATTAGATATATAAGCCAAATCAGAAAAGGCTCAGGCAGGTGAACTCGATGCAAATGGGGATGGTCTTTTCTTGTAAACTCAATTGAATTCACGAAACAGTAACGGCAGTATCGACCAAAAGGCACCTTCTGCCATTACATACTCCCTTTGCATACTTGCATTGCTTGTATGGGAGTTCATTCCCATTACCTACTTCGATTCATTAGTTCGATCGTGGAACTAGTGAGATTTTTTTTCTCAGTTGTTCGACCGTCGAACTAGTGAGATTTTTTTTCCTCATATGTTCGACCGTCGAATTAATTAGATTTAAAAACAGTTCTACTACATTTAAATGTTTTACTAATTTCGTAATAAAATAAAAAACGCTTGGTTCGTCAAAAAATATAATATTCGTGTACTTATATTTGTACATCTATAGCATGTCTTTGATCAAATAAACAGTTAAAAAACTTATTAGTTTAGGTTAAAAGGAGGTGGCGGGGTCGTAGTGAGCGAGTGGAGCGAGCGAACAGACCCCGCCACACAGGTTAGTTAACAAAAGATCGAAATTCTCACTAGTTCGACGGTCGAACAACTGAGAAAAAAAAACTCACTAGTTCCACGATCGAAGTAATGGGAATGAACGTGTATGGGTAGGGGCGGCTGTTCGGCCTAAGACCCCCGACCTGCCCGAAGCCTAATAATGCAGAATCATAATGAGCAACTCCATTTGACACACATTACAAGAGAGAAAGAATATCGATAATTAAATAACAAGCGTAGCGATTCTTAAGTAAAACCTTGAGTGTAGCTAGGGATTGAAATCATTTTACTCTTGTGGAACAATCATAACTATACACTTGGCAGCGAGAACACGAATTACTGTGATCTCACCACGAGACAGTGTATTGCATGTTCTACAACGAACAGGGGCTAGTCCAAACTCACAGGATCTTACACTATGGTAATATAATTTAAATTTCTTAAACAACCGTTTTTTTATGTTTTTTACTATCGTTACAATAATAAATAAATTCAAACTACTAAAATTTTCATAAAAAAAAAACATAATTGTCTATTTAACAATTAATTTCTTTCAATTTAAGGTTCTTATTACACGTTACAACAAGGATGGCTCTCTTAATTGAAAACAATAAATAATTAATTTACCTTCTGCTAATACTACAAAAACAATTAAAATAAAGTTATTTTTAACACATTAATATATTTACTTAACATGTGTTTTATAATATTATACGGTTGACGAATACAATTTAGATAATTGTGTCGTTTTGCATTATATGTACATAAATAGACTTAACTCACCAAGGTTCAGAAGGCCCCCAAGTAAACCTGAAATATAATACAAATGTATCAAGCGTTGATTATAAGTTCTAACGAATCAAAATTTTCGTACACACAATAATATAGTAAAATTAAAGAGTGTCACAGAATGTAATTTTTTTTAGTAAAATATAAAGTAATTTATACAAGTATAAGGTGGACTGGATGAAGTAAATACCCAAAGTTAATATAGTATACAGCAGACATAAAAAATAACTGAAAATAATAAAAAATCTAATGTATCGATGACAAGCTTTTTAATTTGTTCACAATTGAAAGTCTTGAAAACGTGAATCACCCCCCATATTGATATTAACTGACTTTTATTTTCAAAGGATCATCATTCAGTTTTCGAACAATTTGTACCCAAATTATAAAATGACAGAAAAAACGTACGATTTTCAAATGGAGTATAACCCTCTCTACATTTTTTACTACTGCAACGAGAGTCTAGGATAAGCCCTCCCACGGCTATTAAAGTTTGAAAATAAGTAAAAAAACTTAGAGACGCAAAAACGTATATTAAAATTTAATGATTTTTATTTTAATTATTCATTAACACATTAATCACTATCGCAGTGCTCTTCAATTAAGTTCAATTTATAATGTATAACTCTAGACAAATTGTGTGGCAGCAGTTAAAAATATGTAAACTTAACAGTCGCTAAACTTGTGAATCAATATTTGTTCGCGTCCGTCGCGAACGAAACGTAAACGAATGTCTAAAAATTGCTGCTTTTTAGAGTTCCGCACCTCAAAAGGAAAAAAACGGACCCCTTACTGGATCACTTTGTTGTCCGTCTCTCTGTCTGTCAAGACCCTTTATCTCAGGAACGCTTGAAGTTAATAGTTTAAATTTAAAGCTTTATACTCAAGTCTGTTCATTATATTTCTAAGTCTACGCAGTCAAAGGCTATGGCCATTTATGTCGCCAGCTAATACGGAACCCTCGGTGTGCGAGCCCGACTCGCACTAGCCCGGTTTTATTTTTATTATTTTTTGGTACTTTCAAACTCAAAAAGCTGTCAGGCGGTTAATTGTAAACCAACTTTGTAACTGTTAAAATGTATAGGATGTCATTTTAACATTTTTTTTACAAAGAGATTAAACTCAATTAGAAAATCGTATTTTTATTTAACTTTTAGGTACGATACGACCAATGCCTTTTAAATGGGATTTTCCACGGACCACTCTGTAAAAACTTAAGAGTGTGTCATACATTAATAAAATTAACGCGTCTAATTATCAGTTAAAAATATTCCTCAAGATTTCTCCACACAAATATCGCGAAAAATAACGAATTATTTATTAAATTGCTGAACAAACCTCCTTCCGTGCTGGCCAGGGCGAACAGCGCCAACAAAAGAACCTAAAACACGAAAAACAGCAAAATAAAAATAAAATTTTGACACTTTTATTAGAAACAAATATTTAAAATTCACATAACACTTTTGGTGAAAGAGTAAATATGAATTTTCAATTAGCTAAACTTAAGGATTTTTTTAGTATTCACTGTTAACAACTATCCTAATATTCAAGATTAACAACAGACAAAGGTGATATTCCAAGTATACATTAATAATGCGTCTTTAAAATCATCAAACTTCGTATACCCGCGTCAAATTTTGTAACAGACCAAAAATTAAGATCTTCAGATTTCGGAATATTTTATCCAAATAATTTATATGGGGATATTATGTTCTATATCTATCGACCCAAAATACCTATCATTTACTGAGTATGAATATAATAATTCCTTCTATTTTATGTATGCTGTCTTGTAGTAAATTATTAGTAAAGAGACATTTTTTCTTATTTATTAACTTACTTTTTCTAAAAAATGCCATGCGACCTATTTAAAAGTATCTGATACAAAATGACCGATTTAAAATTTCGTAACATCAACATATGTTATCCGCTTCGATCTCACAGACGATACCAGTCGCACAAGGACCCTTTTCATCATGAAATAATCATGCAGCTAACACAATGTTATCATTTAAAATATCACGAAAGAGTATTTTATCGGTCTCACAAACCAAAGCGCGAGTATAGTAAGGTTAACCTTTCCTTAGATGGAGATGGCTTTCCTTCTAATCGGTACTTGGTTGAGTTGAGTACTAATAGTATTACACTTAGCAACTGCCGATCTGATAGATAGATGGATTATTCATTTGTTTGATGAAAAAAAAGACACAATACATCTGATCTATTAAGACCCCGTAACCCACTGACTACTGTAAGGGGAAAACCAGCCTCAAAAGGGCTTTCGTGTATCATAATATACGATAGCCCTTTTGAGACTGGTTTTCCCTTCAATTATAAAAATCTGGATTTGTCTACTAGATTAAATTATGTAATGACCAATAAAGAATACTCTTAAAAGAATCTAAACAAGAAAAAAAAAGTCTAATTACAATGATGGACAGTATTCAAATTGTTTTCAAAGACCAAATGTAGTAAATAACGGCTGCAAAAATCTGGGAAAGGACATTTATTTTGAAGGCGATTAATTACTTTTTAAAACATTGTGTTGGTGGATGCATAAGTATAGGACGGGGGTCGGAGAGGTATTTCAAGTAAAGTATTAACATTAAAACCTTTAAAACTTGGTTTAAAAAAAACTTGTATTAAAGTTTTGACTAGTAGTTAGGAGGAGGTAGGAGTTTTGACTCCAATATTATATAGAAATAACAGAATGGTCTAGTACAAAAAGTACTGTGCGTTCCGAAACGTTATCGAATGCATTAGGACAAGGAGACCTTAGGATAAAAGATTGAGCGCAGCAAACTCCGGACTTGGGGCACTCTGACTTAGACAGCTTAACTTCGAAAAGGGTTGACCCCGCCATCCCCTTCGTGTTAGGTTACTTGAAACCCTCAAGACAGAAAAAGAATTGACTAAGTCTTATTTGGAGTCATCTTTCTTTAATATTATAGCAAAATGTAAAAAAAAATGAGTTTGGCTTATTACACACATCAACACGGTCTAGGGATATTTTAAAAAAAGCGAATTACTATCAATGTGTTAATTTTTTATAGGACATGTATATATTTAAAAGATACGTTATTTAATATTCTACCATTTTTTAAATAATGGTTAAGGTACTTAGATTAAAATATTTTATGGAAAAAAAAATGAAGCATAGACGGAAACCGTATATGAATTAACTTTTAATTAGTGAGTAAAAACTGAAAAAATAGAAAAACCATTTAATTTGTGTTTAAAAACTTGAAGTTAGTAGTCTGAGAAAGCACCCAAGATGTTCATAACACATCGGCAACGATTCGGCATGCTCAGAACAAGGTTGTCAATGTCTTGCTGCGGAATATTGTCCCATGTCCTTCTGAGGTGCGCAAAAAGTTGATCTTCTGTAGCCAGATTTTCAAGAACTTCCTTCAGAGCTCTTCTTTGCAGCATATCCCACGCATGCTCGATGGGATTTAGATCTGGCGATTGAGCAGGCCAGTCTAAGGCCCTAACATTGTGTGTGTGTAACCAAGCTGCTATCGTTCTCGCCGTGTGTGCCCGGGCATTGTCGTGCATGAGCAGGAAATCTTGCCCCATTTGTGTTCTGTGGGGCAAGATTACGGGTCCCAGCACCTGTTGGACGTATCGTTCTGCCGTCATATTGCCCCGCACCCAAACGAGATCCGTCCGTCCTCCAAAGCGAATTCCTGCCCAAACCTTAATTGTTCCTCCTTGGTATGGGTGAACTTCCTGAGGGTTCTGGAGACGGCTCCATCGTCCAGGAACTCGCCAAACACGCGTCTTTCATGAATCTGGATTGAAGCCGAACCTGGATTCATCCGTGAACAGCACATTGGACCATTGCTCACGGCCCCAGTCCACGTGGTTCCGAACCCATTCTAATCGTCGTCCACGATTGCCTCTCCGTAAAGGTGGGTCCCGGAGTGGTCTACGAGAGCGTAGATTGCTTTCATGCAGTCGCCTTCTTACAGTTTGGTCACTCACAAGCACTTGGTGTTCCACTCGCAGCCTTTGGACCAATTGAGTCGCCGTTGCATTTGGTTGAGCTCGTGCAGTAATTTGCAAAAATCGGTCTTGTCTGGGGGTAGTGATGCGACTTGGCCCCCGGTGCCTCTCCGCTACTTCACCTGTGGCACGATAGCGTGTCCACAATCTTGAAATTACATTTTGGTGGGTCCCTATGGCCTCAGGAACATTACGCTGAACAGACCCAGCTTACAGCATTCCCACAGCTCGTAACATCTCCGCCCTCGTCAAATGTCGGCGTTGCATGGCTACAATACCTCAATTTTAACTTTATCTTTCGTTTAAAAATGAAAAAAAAAACTGTAACTAATCGTAATTCGTATTGTTTTCTAAATTTCGCACAAATGAAAATTCCCTCTCCTACACATCAAGACATTTTTGGGTCGATCTCCAGAGGCATTTTTTTTCGTGTCGGACTGGATAAACCCATTTTAAAATCGAAAAACGTTTTCAAAATATATTTTTTTATACAGTTCGGTGTCTAGTCTACGTTATCAGCTTTGTATCCAAAGCTAATATTATGAATAAGTTTATTTTAAATTAAAAAAAAAAATCTTAAACTCTAAAATCCTGATCGCTCTGGGTTGACCCAACTCCCGATTGAATGAAAAAAATATTCTTTAACTTTTTAATGAGAAGGTTCACAACAAAACAACTTATTTAGATTACATAACAAATAGTTAATCTTCATAGTAATAAAATATTTATAATTATATTAACAATACTTTTGCTACAATTTGAATTTAAAATCGTGACCGGGCATTTTATCTCATCGCTCTGCGCTGACGTAAAGCATCGCGCTCATCCTTAGTTTCGTGTTATAGACACTCTATTCCCCTCCCGCGGGGCAACGCCAGTAGTGGTATAACCGCCGCGCCGAGGAGGATACCTGTGTGCCACGTTCCCGCACTCCAACATTACGAAGGTAAGTTTATGATTGCTCTGGATTTGGTTCTGGATATGATTGCTATGGCACGTTATTTAAATTAAATAGTAAGCTTGTGAATGTGTTTGCTATGTGAATAAAAAGTGATCGTAATGATGTTCTTTATGAGACGTAATCACAACTTTTTACTGCTTTTAAATTCGGCTATATTTATGATTTTGCGACTTTTTCTGATCGCTATGGCTGTGATTGCTCTGTCCAAAAAGACCAGAGCGATGATATTTTGCATTAATTGTACGTTAATGCAAAATATCGTTAGTTGACCGTCGTCGTCGGTAACTGCTCCCTCCCCGTGCTAGTGCTCGGGGACTTCAACGCCAAGAACTTGGCTTGGGGTTCTCGCTGCACGGATGTGCGGGGAAGGATGGTGGAGGACTGGGCACTGGAGACAGGCCTGGTCGTCCTAAATCGGGGTTCTGTTCCCACGTGTGTGCGGATGCGGGGCGAGTCTGTGGTGGACATTTCGTTTGCCAGCCCCGCTCTGTCGCCGCGTGTCGTCGACTGGCGCGTCATGGTGGAGGTGGAGACCTACTCCGATCACTAGTATATCCGGCTCGACGTCTCCACCAAGACCTCCAGCGCGCCGGTCCTACAGGCCCCGAGTGGTCCGCGGTGGGCGCTGAAACAGCTGGACTGGGAGCTCCTCCTGGAAGCCTCGATCGTGCAGGCCTGGGTGTCATCACTGGACAGGCCTGCCGACACTAATCACGAGGCGGACTGGT
The DNA here is from genome assembly GCA_905475445.1 of Ochropleura plecta. NCBI lineage: Eukaryota > Metazoa > Arthropoda > Insecta > Lepidoptera > Noctuidae > Ochropleura > Ochropleura plecta. The sequence continues at coordinate 6,780,377 of FR997740.1, read as the reverse complement.
TCCAGGAGCCCATGTCGGAGATCAGTGACGTGGCAATGCCCCGAGTCCGGTCTGGAAGCGCCCGGCGTCAGGTGTACTGGTGGTCGTGCGAGCTGACGGCACTGCGAGAGGCATGCGTCGCTTCGCGACACCTGTACGCCAGGCACCGCAGGCTCCGCATCCGAGCACCGGATGCGGCAGCCATTGAGGCGGAGCTGTATGAGGGGTACAGAGCGGCGAAGACCGCCCTCCTAGAAGGTGTCTTGCGGGCCAAGGATCTGGCCCGCGAGGAGATGCTGGAGTCTCTGGACGGAGATCCGTGGGGGCGCCCATACAAGATGGTGCGGGATAAACTCCGCACCAGGGCCCCCCCGCTGACGCAGAGTGTCCGGCCCCAACTAGTTGGGGATGTGGTGAGCGCTCTGTTCCCTTCGTGAGGGGAGCATGCTCCCCCGCCCATGGCTCCGCCGCTTGCGGTGCCACAAGCGGACCACGAGGACAACGACGACGACGACGTCCCGGAGGTGACTGAGGTAGACCTGAGAGTGGCGGTGGGCAGGCCGAAAGCCAAAAACACCGCCCCGGGACCCGACGGCTTGCATGGCAAAGCCTGGGTCCTGGCCCTGGAGGCTCTCGGGCCCCGACTACTAGGGCTCCTAAGCGCATGCTTGGAAAGGGGCCAGTTCCCACTTCGTTGGAAGACGGGGAAACTGGTCCTGATACAGAAGCCGGGGCGCCCTGCGGACTCTCCGTCCGCATTCCGGCCCATTGTGCTGCTCGACGAGGTGGGTAAGCTCTTTGAAAGAGTTATTGCAAACCGCCTCGTCGGGCACCTTGTGGGGACGGGGCCGGATCTTGCGGATCACCAGTATGGTTTCCGCAAGGGGCGTTCGACGGTGGACGCCATCATGCGCGTGAGAGCCCTCACGACGGGGGCTGCAGTGTCCAGGGGTGGGGTTGTCGTGGCGGTGTCTCTCGACATCGCCAACGCGTTTAACACCATGCCTTGGAGCTGCATCAGGGAGGCACTCCGATACCACCGGATGCCGACCTACCTTCGTCGTGTGGTCGGGGCATATCTGACGGACAGGGCCGTCATCTACCCCGGTCGCTCTGGAGAGTGGAACCGGCGAGAGATGTCGTGCGGTGTCCCACAGGGATCTTGGGGCCGCTCCTGTGGGACATCGGTTACGACTGGGTGCTGCGCGCTGACCTCCCCAGCGGCGTCAGCGTAGTTTGCTACGCTGACGACACGCTCGTCCTGGCTCAGGAGGGGTCGCACCAGGCGGCGGCCGACAACATGACACGCGGGGTTGCGATAGTCGCGGAGAGGATCCGGCTACTGGGTCTCGAGGTGGCCTTGCACAAATCCGAGGCCATGGTATTTCATGGCCGCGGAAACGCGCCACCGTCGGGATCCCAGTTGACGGTAGGAGGGGTTCGCATCGGCGTCGGGTCGACGATGAAGTACCTGGGAATCGTCCTCGACAGCCGGTGGAACTTCGTGGAACACTTCCGACGTTTGGCTCCCAAACTCGAGCGGACGGGGGCTGCTTTCAAGCGGCTTCTGCCCAATCTGAGGGGGCCAAGCGCCTCCTGCCTTAGGCTCTATGCCGGAGTCGTGCGGTCCATGGCCCTTTACGGGGCCCCGGTATGGGCGCGTTCTTTAGGGCGGCGCGCCGCCCACTACCTGAACGCGCCCCAAAAGGTGGTGGCCATACGGCTTATCCGGGGCTACCGCACGATCTCCGGCGAGGCAGCGAGCCTCCTTGCCGGATTGCCACCGTGGGATCTGGAGGCGATAGTGCTCGCGCGCCTGTTTGAGTGGCGCGCGGAGGCACTACACCGGGGAGAAATTGCCGCTCAGCGGACAGACCTCCGGTGCGATCTCATGGTGGCAAGGAGAGAGCGACTGTCGCAACCCCGTGCAGGGCACGCCACAATAATGGCGGTAAGTCCCCTCTTTGAGGAGTGGCTGGAGAGGCGTCATGGCGTCCTCACCTACCGCCTGACGCAGGTCCTCACCGGACACGGAAGTTTCGGGAGGTTCCTGCACATCATCGGGCGGGAGGAAACGCCCGGGTGTCGTCATTGTGACGATCGCCCGGAGGACACGGTGGAGCACACAGTGGCGATCTGCCCAGCTTGGGCAGAGCACCGCCGTGCCCTCGTTGAGGCGATCGGCGGCGGCGATCTCTCGCGTCCGGCCCTGGTGCAGGCCATGGTCCGGAGCGAGAGGGAATGGGAAGCGGTCACCACCTTCTGCGAAGCAGTAATGCTAGCAAAGGAGGTGGCCGGGCGTTTGAGGGAGAGAATATCAAGCCAACCCAGCCGCCCCGCGCCCTGGGAGACGCCCCGGGCGCCGGGCGCCGCGAGACGACTCCCGGCCACCGTAGATGCGGGCCTGAGGACGGTGAGCAATGGGTAGCTCACCGTCCGTCCGTCTATTGACGACAGGCCGTGTTGACGGCGCGTTCGTGTTTCACGCGCGCCTCAAAGAGATGTCAGCAAAGCAGAGGGGCTTGCCAGACCCTCCGCCTGCCGGGGTTGCGGGTTGTTCGAAAGAGATACCGCTTCCCCGGAACGGCAGTAGAAGGAACATGGGTGGGTTTTAGTCAGTACAAGTCTGACATGCCCCCCCGCTCCGCCCAGAGCGGGGGAAGTCATTGGATGATTTCCCACCCGAAAAAAAAAAAAATTGTACGTTATAAATCTATTTTAAATAGTATTACCGGACTGTAACAATGACAAACGATGAACTATGCATATAACCTTTCCTGGGTTTCTTTGGGTAACCTAAACACAATAACAGATTAATACACCATCATCATCTGAATTGCATTTTTCTTTGTGTTGGTCTTAATTATATTAATTATTAATTCTTTACTTTCCACTAAAGATATTTTACTAAGGAAAATGTGATTATTACAAATCTCTTAGTTAATCTTGAAAAGACTGTTATTTTAGTCATGATTCTAAGTCCTATTAAGCATTATGATTAGTTACGTTTATAAATTGTTTATTTTTAAGAATTTTAAGAATTTTAAACGTTAGTTTTCTTTAAGTACTTTTTAAAAACTAATATTTAATGAGTCTAAGCCATTTTATAACTATAAAAGACTGTTTTAGGTATTAATGATTGATTTCAAAAGGTTTTCAATTTTGTCTCATTTACCTAGAAGTGATTTAATTAAGTCCAAATAATTGAAACTAAGCCAAAAGTTGATTTTTATAATTATGTTAATTTGTTATATTAATAAAATATTCCGTATTTTTTATATGTATGACTGATAATAGGTATGCCTTGACCTTTTTGACATATAATCTTGTTACACGTACACTGAATATGACTGAAAACGGCTAAATAAATAATATTTTATCAATATGAATGTTTTTGTTTCACTGATTTCACCATTTTTGATCGCTCTGGCACCAATTATGATTGCTCTGGTCGCGAAATTTTTTGAACTTAAATATTTCCATAACTGTTTGTGTAAATTGAAGGCCAATAGTAAAAATGTACTATTTGAATATCATTCTTTTTAATAAGATACATAATTACCATTAAATATCAATATCTGAAAAGCACCAGAGCGATCACACGAATACGCCCGTTTTGGAGATCGACCCTTTTATGCCACCGAAACAAAAGAATTAAAAAAAAAATTGAATTTGGAATTAGTCCGAGATAAATTACAAACAAATCGGTGTATAAAAGATTCCAATGCGGCCAGTACTTTTCGAGTTATTTAATTGAGTATGAAATATCCCTAGACCGTGTTGATGTGTGTATTTATGGCAGTATAATAAAAATTTTTGAAGTGAAAACTTCTTTAGCGGCGTTGAGCACTTTTTCTGTAATGGGTATAAAATCTTAAACTCGCGTCAGGACACGTGACCTGATCGAAAAAGCGTAAGACGGATGGAGAGTAGACAGCTATCCCCTCTCTACGTTTTGTCGCAATTCGACTGCTCGCAAAATCAATTTTTGGCCTCAAAAACTACGGAATTAACTTTTTTTTTTTTCGATTCGATTGTTTTAAGATGAATTTCAATAAAATTTCGTGTACACATTCACTATTAAACATATTAAGGAATTATGGTTTTATTTTAATGAATTAGGGAGTGTCAAATTTTAAAAGGAATTATTAACAAAAAGACGTGCAGTATTTTTGCGCGCAGGCAGGCTAAACCACCGCTCCCGTACCGCGCCAGTCGGCCGCAGCGCGCCTTAGAGAACACTTGTGTACAACTTTTTTGCGTCCGTTGTCACCGACTACCCAAGAAAATATATAAGCGTATATTGACACCTAAATACAAAAATGGTGAACAAAAATAATAAAACTTAACCTTCAACATTTTATGGTTTAAAATCATTTAAAGAAATTTTTAAATGTTTCCAATCAACTTTGAACCTAATGCTTTAGGGATAAAGCTGACAAATCTATTAAATAAATTGCCACCCGCCGCGCGCCGGCGCAGCGCCGCGAAACCTAGTCCTCTGGCTATCTTCATCGTCCTTAAGATTGTGATAGAACCGTGGTCTTTGGGGGATTCGCACCGTGCTAACTACGAAGGCAATTTACGTGCTATTTACAAACGTTACGTACTTGTAGGTATGTTAGTGTAGCTAAAATTCCGTATTTCCTTGCAATTTTATTGATTGACGCATAATGACAAGAGATTCTAAAATCAATAAGACAGTGTTGTCTTTGAGTTTGCAGCTTTCTTAGTATCTAGTAGCTATTAAAAGTACTTGTGAAGGCTTTTAAGATGCAAGCACAATCATGATAATAAAATAAAAAAGGAAATCGTTCAATCGCAATAAGTACCTTCCGAGTATTAAATTGCTAAACATTTTCACTAAGGCGTTTGTTGTTTGGTAAAATAAAGTTCAGTTTATTTAAAAACCTGCTTTAAAAATAATTTGATTACAAGTATTTACAAGTAAGTTAAAAAGCACGAGTGTTATTGGTATAGGAAACCGATAAATTCTCAGATAATTCTGTAGTAAGATCGAATGACGTTCCTGCTTACGTACTTACTAAGCGCCTGTGAAAAGATGTATCGCACACATTTTTATGTGCGACAGATTATCTACTTCCACACTTTTAATTACAAATTCTTTAGGCAGGATTCAATGATAACATAACATCCTGTAATCCCCGAAGGCTCAGGCAGGGGTGCACCGAATAGTACACCCACATTTCGCAAGTTATGTTTTAAGTCTTTTTATTCATTTATTTACTTAATTTATTTTTGTAATCACTGGGATTACAAAAATAAATTGAATAAATTGTCATGTTTGTGTACGATAGCGCAATAAATGAATATTGTATTCTACCACATAAATGATAGTACTTTTATACTGATAAAGCAATTGGTGCAAAATTATTCCCTAACCATTCCAAAATATCAAACATGCTCAACGTTAATAATCAAGTTTTCACTTCTGCCGGCACTCCCGGAGTGCAACCCGTCATTTTTTTTTACAATATCTGGTGTTAAACATAAGGATTATTAAACAACAAAAAGAAACTTAAGCAAACGTAACTTAATAAAAATCGACTTACCAAAAATGCCTTCATTTTGTTAAACAATTTCAGAAATTGAGTAGACAGTCAAAATAAAGCAGTGTCTTATATACCATCTCACTAGAGCAAATGTTTAACATCTTTCATTTGTACAAATGTTACGGATGAATTGATATTATGTTTCAAGTTTACTTTAATTTTAATGAATTAATTTTATTGGTCTTTCATTTCCTCTATCTTTTAAAAACAAGGTCATTTCAAGACAGTTCCGTATTATCGATAAATTTTATTACCTACGTTGTGATGTAGGTCTGTAATAAAATAAAATTCAGTAATCATTCTCGACTGGTGGCACTGTGACTTGAAAGGTCTTCTGCCTAAACTCATAACGCAAATGGGAACTAGGAATTAAGTTTTTCGTTGTCTCCCGTTCACCATGATAAAAACTCGTCCCCTTTTGCACAGGATTTTATATGTTACCATTTATGCAAAAAAAGCGTTGGAATTTTTGTAAAAAGCGTGACCTGCCTGATTTCCGTTATAGCTTTTTTCAATGAGACAAAATGTTCTAAAGCGTCACGTTTTCGAGATATTTTTATAAACTACTAGCTTTCGCCCGCGGCTTCGCTCGCGTTAAATTCGGTATAACACACCAAGCAGACCTGCAATTTTTGTTCTTGCGCCTGATAGATTTGTAATAGCAATGCTTTCCCTTTTCCCTTTTCTTCCCTCGTTCTCCCACATATCCCACTTTTTTTAATAAAAACTAGCCTATGTCCGTCTCCTGGTTTCCAACTATCTCTGTATCAAAATCGGTTTAGCCATTAAAGCGTGAAGAGGTAACAAACAAACAAACTCACTTTCGCTTTTATAATATTAGTAAGGAATAAGGATTTTCTGGTGGCACCATCCGTACAACTTTTATGTTAGTAGCCACATATAAAATTGTGTCGATCAATAGCTAGCATCAATACAAACAAATGTTGCTCCAGACAAAAAATCTAAATCGTTACATTTTATTAAAAAAATATCGAAGCTATGCTAATTGCCGACAGTGGCGGTCTGCCCAGCTTGGGCGGAGCACCGCTGTGCCCTCGTAGAGGCGATCGTCGGCGGCGATCTCTTGCGTCCGGCCCTGGTTCAGTCCATGGTCCGGAGCGAGAGGAAATGGGATTCGAAGCGGTCACCTCCTTCTGCGAAGCAGTCATGCTAGCGAAGGAGGTGGCCAGGCGTTTCAGGGAGAGAACCTCAAACCAACCCAGCCGCCGCCCACTCCCGGCCACCGTAGATGCGGGCCTGTGGACAATGAGCAATGGGTAGCTCACCGTCCGTCCGTCTATTGACGACAGGCCGTGTCGACGTCGGGTTTGTGTTTCAGGCGCGTCTCCTAGAGATATCAGCAAAGCAGAGGGGCCTGCCACGGCCTCCGCCTGCCGGGGTTGCGGGTTGTTCGAAAGAGATACCGCGGCCCCGGAACGTAAAGGGCAATAGAAGGAAAATGGGTGGGTTTTAGTCAGTACAAGTCTGTCACTCCCCCCGCTCCGCCCAGAACGGGGGAAGTTATTTGATGATTTCCCACCCCAAAAAAAAATATGCTAATTGCCGAAATAGGAACTTTGATGGCTTATACTTTATTTCTCGGAAAACTTTGAAAGTTTTTGTCTTAAACGATACTTGTTTGTATTAATTCCAGTTATCTTTAGAGGTTTTAACAATGGCCGGAATATAATAAAACTAGCTGCGCCCCGCGGTTTCACTCGCGTGAATGAATTGTAGCCTATGGATTATTTCAGAATAACACGTAGGCTACAATTCATGCTTACATATATATCAGTATATTAGTTATTTTATTGTAAAGTTTCGTTAAAATCAATCTATTAGTTTTTGCGTCAAAAAGTAACAAACATCCACTAAAAACTTGTACAAATAACACATCTAGTTTTTCATGGAAAGTAACGCCATTATTGAACAATTATGTTTGACCAGCTTGCGGTAAAGTTGTTCAAGGTTTTAATATTTGAGTTGAGTCTAGAAAGCCAGAGAATACATACACGCGCACAAGGATATTTTATCCACAATCGGAACTATCGCCATCTTCTTATATTACAATCAAAATAAAAAAAAAACAAAATCAAAATATTTTTATTTCACATAGGCCTACATGGGCACTTGGTCGATGGTCGAGAAAATGTGCAGGTTTCGGGTTGGTCGTTTCCTATGGAAAAACCGGCAAGACACTCCATGGTTACTCTTTTAAAATCATTTGGTTTTACAATGTTTTTGTTACAGCGCGCGTTAGCACTTAAGTATGAGAGGACAGCGTAGACCCGACTATAAGGCATTGCTTACTTTACAAAACGTAAAATAAAATAATAAGTTAACAAGCGTCTAAGAATCTACACGGCCAACAATGTCTACTCATTCACAACGAATTGATGATTGAGATAAAAAAGAATCTATACAAGAATAACAAAAATATTGCAAAAAACTAAACTATTTGAGACAAGTCACACAGATGTTGCTATCAGTACTACAACAATTCAGAACAAGGGTTATATAAATATTAATTTAATATATAGGTATATATATATATATTTATATAACATAAATATAAAAATTAATTTAATTTTTTTAATAAATATGTGATTTGACAACTATTGCAAAAACAAAACTGATTAAAGAGATCACAAAAAATAACATTGAAAATAGTTAGAGACATCCACAAGTGCTCTTTATCTAGCTACCAGGGTAGCCGCATGCGCAGTAGGAACTATAGCCAAATTACTGTGTCTTCAACGTAGTCCTTGATTTTGTATTTTGTATGTAATAATGATATTACTCTAGAGTCTTCACGTGGTCTTCTAACCACTAAAAACGAAGTTGCTCAAGAATTTGTGGATTTCTTCACTAGTATCCCAAATAAAACTACTGAAACATTAAATTCCACACCCTTGCTTTCTGTTGACTTATTAAGAGCAAACGTTTTACCATGCTCGGTTGAGTTTCAATTTAAGCATATGGGAGATTTCCAAAACAAATCGTAAATAATCTCAAGAATGACAAGTAAGCGATATGAAATGTTCCCAGATACTTACAAATCTTAACTAATTTTAAGAATGTCAAGTGGATATGAGAGATTTCCAAGTGCCTATAAATCTGAACTGATCTGAAGAATGTCAAGTGTACGCGGACAAAATGCAACACTTGTAATTTGTAGAAAAAAGTTAAAATAGTTATAGCCAATAGGAAGCGTTAGTTTTAGTTTTGGATTTTTTTATCTGTGTTCTCATTGGTTAAGGTTTCTGATTTGTCAATTAGTTGTAGCCAATAAGATTCTGTTTTATCCTAAGTTATATAGTTAAGCTTTTGTAAATAAATTCATTCAACCTTCTGATCTGGAGTCGGTCTCATCTCTCTACCAATACCCCTACATTGGTATACCCCTACATTGGTAACCCGCCGACGTGAACAATGGAAGGACAAATCCCTGCTCAAATCGCTGTTGAGGAGCCTAAAGAAAGAAATCAGGACCACGTCGAGCTCGCCCTGGCTGGAGTATCCGTGCAATCAAGATTTCTTCCCTTCTGGCGTGAACTACCGAAGGCCTGGTTCATCCACTTTGAAGCCACCGTCAACCCGCTGCACACATCGGACGCACAGAAGTTCACTTACTTGCTGCAACAACTACAGAGCATCGACCTACAGCATCTCACCGATATCCTATACAACCCGCCGGCCACAGGAAAATACAACGCAGCTAAAGAGCGCCTACTCGCCGTGTATGACACATCAGACGCGAAGAATTTTCAGAAATTAATTAGCGGTCTCGAACTAGGCGACCAGAAACCATCACAACTGCTACGGAAGATGAGACAGCTTGGTACCGGCATGATAACAGAAGAGGGACTGAAAATCGAATGGCTTAATCAGATGCCAGCCCAAATCAGAGTCGTGTTATCAATAAACACAGAATCATCGCTAGACACACTCGCCGCAATGGCTGACAAAATGGTTGAATACACCGATACACACAACATCGCTGCAGTATCAACGCACACACCGACAGAGTCATCAGCTGTTAACAATAACGACGCGTTATCAAGACAAGTGGATAAGCTCTCACTTGAGATCGCCGAATTACGCCGTGGCTACAGTCGTTGGCCTCACCGAAGAACTCGCTATCCCTTTCACTCACGTTCGCGTTCCCGCTCGCATTCCAATACGCGGAATGCGCGCCCACTTAAGCCAGAAGATTCAAAGTGGGAATGTAAATATCATTTTCGATTTGGTGATCGAGCAATAAGATGTGAATCACCGTGTAGTCGAAGAAAAGGTACCGAAGAAACACAGAAGACGCCCGTCACCCCGTTAAACTAGAATCGACATCGACTGTGGCGAGCGTCGGTGTCTCCACTACAAGTAATCGCCTATGCATCCACGATCGCAACACTCACGAACGTTTTCTCGTGGACACGGGCGCCGATATCTCCGTGTTAGCAGCAACACCTAAAACAAAAAGATTAAAAAGTAAGAGAGACGACGCCTTCCAACTTTTCGCAGCCAATAACTCTCCGATCGCAACATACGGAGAAAAAACTATCAATTTGAACCTTGGGCTACGACGCAGTTTTCAATGGACATTCATAGTCGCCGACGTAAAGACATCTATACTGGGAGCAGATTTCCTTCGGCACTACAAAATACTCGTCGACCTACACAGTAAAAAGTTAATAGATAAAGTCACCGAGTTATCCGTCAGCACCATTGAAATTACCACACCTGCCGAAACCGTCTACATTATCAGCTCCGATCAGGACTATCATGGCATCCTGAAACAATATCCAGACGTGTTGCGACCCATGTCACTGAAGCAGCCATCTAAACACGAGGTCGTTCATCACATTGAAACATCTGGCCCGCCACTCTACGCACGCGCGCGCCCTCTACCGCCCGACAAGTACAAAGCCGCTAAACAAGAATTTGACCGCATGGTAGAAATGGGCATATGTAAGCCGTCAATGAGTCCCTGGGCTAGTCCACTTCACGTGGTAAAGAAAAAAGACGGGGGGCTACGCGTTTGCGGCGATTACAGACGCCTTAACGCAGTGACACAGCCAGACCGTTACCCGATACCACGCATACAAGATTTTACTTACCAGCTGCAAGGCAAGAAAATATTCTCCAAATTAGATCTCAAAATGGCCTACTTTTGGATACCTTTAAATAGTGAAGACGCCAAGAAAACCGCGATAATAACACCGTTTGGCCTTTTTGAATTCAATTGTATGACGTTTGGCTTACGTAACGCTAGTCAAACTTTCCAACGATTCATGAACCAAGTATTACATGGCCTAGAAGGAGTATTTTGTTTTATCGACGATATTCTTCTCCACGCTGATGATGAAGAAGCAATGAAGAATATTCTCCATCAAGTTCTTCAACGCCTAGAGAAGTACGGCGTAGCACTCAATGTCGACAAGTGCGAGTTTGGCAAACATAAAATCAACTTCTTGGGCTACGAAGTATCGGCCGACGGAATTAAACCTACTGAAGAACGCATCCAAGCCATATCTACATACCCCAAGCCGAAAACCATCATCGAGTTACGACGTTTCCTAGGCATGTTAAATTTCTACCGTGACTGCTTACCACATCAAGCCGATCTACAAACCGAGCTCAACAAATACCTACACAACAAGAAGAAAAATGATAAGACACCGATTATATGGACACCCGAAGCAGAGATTGCATTTAATAAATGCCGCCAAAGCATTTTAGACGCAACCATACTAGCGTACCCTTCAAGTAATAGCGAACTTGTTATCATGACAGACGCCTCAGATAACAGCCTCGGCGCAGTACTACAACAGAAAGTCAACACAGTTTGGAAACCACTGGCATTTTTCTCCAAAACAATGAGCGCAGCGCAACGCCGATATAGCGTGTACGACCGCGAACTACTAGCGATCTACGCGGCTATAAAACATTTCCGCCGACTGATGGAAGGCTGTGACGTCACTATTTACACCGACCACAAACCTCTGTCTTACGCTCTATTGAAACCAACCAGCAGCAGCGACACACCGCGGCGAGAGAGACAGCTACACTTTATTAGTCAATTCTGTACAAGTATCAAATATTTAGAAGGAGAGAAAAACTCAGTCGCCGACGCCTTATCACGCATAGAAGAGATACAATGCCCCACTTTGATCGACTACAATCAGCTGGCCATCGATCAAAATAATAATGAAGAACTAGAAAAGCTCAGATTACAAGATTACAACCGAATTTGAAGTTTAGCGCCATAACACTACCCGGAATGATACGACCAATCACGTGCGAGGTATCTTTATCTCCGCCTCGACCGTTTTTGCCTGCAGCATATCGTTACGCAGCTTTCAAAGCGCAACACGAATTATGCCACCCAGGGGTGCGAACAACCCGCAAGCAGATGTCGTCGAAATTCTTTTGGCCCGATATGAATAAACAAGTCGCTGAGTGGACGCGAGCATGTATCAGTTGTCAGCGCGCAAAAGTTAACCGGCACGTCATCACTCCGTTATCTACTTTCCCGCCGTCGCAACGTTTTGAGCACATACATATCGATATAGTTGGTCCGTTACGCTTATCACACGACTATCGATACTGCATCACTATTATCGATAGATGTACGAGTTGGCCCGAAGCAATACCGGTACGAGAAATTACTGCTGAGATCGTCGCTAAAGCGCTGTACGAGCACTGGATAGCGCGTTTCGGTTGTCCACTACGCATATCAACCGACCAAGGACGACAGTTCGAGTCGCAGCTGTTCAACGCTTTAATGAAAAAGTTCGGGGTAACGAGAATGCGCACTGCAGCTTACCATCCACAAGCAAATGGAAAAATCGAAAGGTGGCACAGAACGATGAAGGCAGCGCTCATGGCACGCGGCGCCACAACTACATGGACAGACGAGTTGCCCACTGTTTTACTTGGCCTACGTAGCGCAATACGGGACGACAACAACCTTAGTCCCGCGCTTATGACCTATGGAACCACACTGCGGATACCATCTGATTTCTTCGTACCTACACAGTCAAAGATTGAAGATGCGGACTACGTACGACAATTAACCCAAATAATGACGTCATTGGCACCAACCGAGCGTACACAAGCACAGCAACGAACGTTTGTGTACAAGGACCTCGCAACATGCAAACACGTTTTCATACGCAACGATTCCGTACGATCCCCGCTCACTCCACCTTACGATGGCCCATTTGAAGTACTGCAGCGCCACGAGAAGCACTTCAAGATACAATTACCAAGTCGAACAGCCATAATATCGCTCGACAGACTAAAACCTGCTTACGTTTTTAACGAACAGGCGAACGATACAGTGTTGCACACATCCATAACGCATACCGCTAATGTCAGAGCAAAGAGCAACACGGATACAGAAACTCAAGCGCCGCAGGAACTTGATAGAAGTGCGATCAGTCCAACCTCTGCAAAGTCCGACGCCAGTCACCCATACGTCACACGTACCGGTCGGATAGTTAAGAAGAATGTACGCTTCGCTTGAGGGGGAGTGATATGGGAGATTTCCAAAACAAATCGTAAATAATCTCAAGAATGACAAGTAAGCGATATGAAATGTTCCCAGATACTTACAAATCTTAACTAATTTTAAGAATGTCAAGTGGATATGAGAGATTTCCAAGTGCCTATAAATCTGAACTAATCTGAAGAATGTCAAGTGTACGCGGACAAAATGCAACACTTGTAATTTGTAGAAAAAAGTTAAAATAGTTATAGCCAATAGGAAGCGTTAGTTTTAGTTTTGGATTTTTTTATCTGTGTTCTCATTGGTTAAGGTTTCTGATTTGTCAATTAGTTGTAGCCAATAAGATTCTGTTTTATCCTAAGTTATATAGTTAAGCTTTTGTAAATAAATTCATTCAACCTTCTGATCTGGAGTCGGTCTCATCTCTCTACCAATACCCCTACATTGGTATACCCCTACAAGCATATTAACCCCACTGCAGTTATTAAAGCTTTTAAACAAATCAAAATCAAATTAACCGAAGACCTTTGGGGAATGTCTATTAAAGTTTGTCAAGATATCATTGAGACTGTAGCACCGTACTTAGCCTTAATATTTAATTTGTGTGTGGACCAAGGAGTCTTCCCGGACCTTATGACATACAGCAAGGTAATACCACTTTTCAAATCTGGGGACAGTAAAGACACCAATAATTATAGACCCGTATCCGTTTTGCCGGTTTTCAGCAAGGTGTTTGAAAAGGTAATGCTTAACCAAATGCTCAACCACTTTAACACCAATAAAATCTTACATGAGAAACAGTATGGTTTCACCAAAGGACGTTGTACGACTGACGCCGGTGTCACCTTATTAAAACACATATTTACTGCGTGGGAAGAAGCACAGGATTCCATAGGGATCTTTTGTGACCTCTCAAAAGCATTTGATTGCGTAAACCACGAAACCCTTCTCTTAAAACTTGAACATTACGGCCTAGGGAAACTTGCCGTTAGTTTAGTTAAATCGTATTTAAATGATAGACAGCAGCAAGTACAAATAAATGGTGTCATTTCCATGGGTTTAAAAGTAAAGATGGGTGTACCACAAGGATCGATATTAGGTCCCTTCCTCTTTTTAGTGTATATTAATGATCTACCCCATTTATTTAAAAACCAACCACAACTGGTGTTGTTTGCTGACGATACCTCTTTAATATTTATGATAAACAGACGTGCCACAAATCTTGACGACGTAAATAATGCCCTAATGCAGGTACATACAGTTTGGCAAGCAAGAGTCTGACGCGGTGACAGTTAAAACTAAAAATCGATGACTTTGGCAATATTGTTTCAACAGTGCGTAAATCCTAGTCGTTTTTTATAGATTTTGTTAAAATTATCAACTTTCGTTGCATAATTACTTAATTATAATGAATAAAACTATTCGTAGCAGTGGCAGAGCAGTGATTTAGCACGTCTTTTTGCGGTGTTTGGCCGAATCTCAAGCGGTACAAGTTTTATCCGATATCGACAATGTTTATCAAAGAACTGCTGATATGACAGGTATTTTTGTACCCTAGCTAAGTCATTGTACTTTAAATAAGTTTTTTAATAAGTTTTCAGTGCGTAGTTTTGTGAATATTCAGATTTAAGTAACTTTTAGTCTTGTTTATAACAATTGAGGTTATGTTTTGTAGTTTGACACATCTCGTATACGCTGCTCTCCGTGATGGAATTGATAACCGGAACATGGAATTAATAATAAAGTACTATTATTTTGTTTAGGTAAATCTGTCAACACAGTAAGAAAAATTGCTGAGGAAGGTGAAAAAAATAATGGTATTTTTTCAACACCAGGAAAACATCGCAAAGGTCGCCCGAAGAAAGATTTAGATGATTTCGATTTATGTGCAATAAGACAAAAGGTTCATTTCTTTTACACTGTGAAAACGCAGGTACGTTTTATTCTTACACTACTCTCGATTTTAACCCTAGAGTGGGAGCGTCTTTTTGCGAAACGTTAGTAGGCGCGTGGGGAGCATTTTGCCGCTCCTTTTCTTTGACCATTTTAACTAGTAATACAGCAAATTATTCTTTTTTATTTCTCAGGATTTAAATAATACACTAATAAGTAATAATAAATCAACATATTTATTAAACTTCGTTTTAAAAACTTTGGTGTACAAAAAATCTAAGAGATGACAGTAGTAGTGATTTTTCAGAATGGGAAAATTATAGTGATTCTGAAGGAGCCGGAAGCTCTAGCCAAACTGTGAGCTTTTCTGGCATTGAATATTTAGACGAGTGTTTTCGATTCGTCTGATTGAATTGTTTTTTGTGTTGAAATAAAACTTCAAACATAACGTTTTCTTTCATTATCCCTGTAACCTGTAACCAAACTATTATCATCGACCCCTAACAATCCCACTGTTAGACTGCCCTCGCCTCGGGGGCATGTTCATCTGTTATATACTACACCGCTTTCATACAAGTCATCATTGCCCTCTATTAACATTGCTAATGTTAGACATTGAAGCGTTTGAGAGACCGTATCTCAATGACCGAACCACACTTAGGATTAGGATAATATCCCCAAAAATACAAGTATCAAGAACTATTTAATTTACCCGTAGTATTCCGGGTTGCCACAGGTGCGATTATGGTGACCTCATTTATTCCATACTCTTATATGCCAAACTGTAATTGGTTTACCGCTAATAATTTAGTATTAAATGGGAAAAAACGAAGTGTATAAGATTTGCTCTACCAAATGTCAAAAACAGTGAGTATGACATAGTATTAAATCAAGAGAAACTAGAATTCGTCGAAAAAACTGTTTTCTTGGGAATAACACTCGATTCAAAGCTACAATGGGGTCCGCATATAACATCTCTTGCAGGACGCCTTAGTTCAGCAGCATAATATGCTGTTAGAAAAATCCGTCAGTTAACTGATGTAGATACCGCGAGGCTAGTCTATTTTAGTTATTTTCATAGTATAATATCATACGGTATTTTACTTTGGGGACGGGCTGCAGACATCGAGTCTATATTTATTCTGCAGAAAAGAGCCATTAGAGCCATATATAACCTACGTAGGCGAGATTCTTTAAGGGAACAGTTTAAGGATATTAACATCATGACAGTACCTTGTCAATATATTTATGAAAACATCATGAATGTCAGGAAAAATTTGCATCTTTTAAGTAAAAGAGGTGACAGACACAAGTATAATACTAGAAATAGGGACCAATTAGTTCAACCAGGTTTCAGGGTAGCTAAAGTAGACTCGTCTTTCATGGGGTACTGTTTAAAATGTTACAATAAAATACCTCCCCATATACTACATATGAATGAGACGAAATTTAAAAGTTGTATAAAACGCACACTATGTAGGCAAGCATATTATAAGTTGGGGGATTATATTGAAGATAAAAATGCTTGGCTCAATGCTAGTCCTGCTCCACAACCATAGGGGTTAACTCACTAATTAGTATCTAAACTTAATGTGGAAGCTGCAGAAAATTTTAAGACCATCTTTGCAATGTATAGAATCAATTCTCTAGTATTGTATAATTATTAAGCCCATATGTGAGTGCTATGTATTATCATTGACTTGACGAAGCCCTGGTGGTTGATAGTGTCATGCTCACTTAAATGTCTCGTTGATGGTGGCGAGTGTGTCGGGTCATTTAGCTCCCTTCAAAATGGTCGAGCTGAATGGGGCTGATCCATACGTCATGTTCGTGAACGGGCGCTGTCAGTTGGGACTGGTCATTTTTAACTGCCACGGTTCATTTTTAATTTATTTAGATTTTTCTGGACGCTCTTACTGTGCACGTCATTCTACATCGTTCTCACATATTTGTATAATCTCAACACGAATGATGTAAATACGACCCTGTAATAATATTCTAATTTAAAAGAGTGTCCATGGAGTTTCTTGCCCATTCTTCTCCATAGAGATCAACGCTTTGGAATGGGCAACTACAGTACTTTCACAAGTTATTATGTCTTGTGACCGGGACTGTAGCTTAACATTTTGTTTTTTTTTGACATTCAAAAGTGCCTGTAATGGTCTAATTGAAATACTTAATTGTTTTTTTTTTGTAATATTTTTTTTTTAAAAAGGACACGTTTGATGTAGTTTTTAATTCGTTTACTGCGTGTATTATGGTATATTATGGTAGTCGCTCCTAATTTTGAAAAGCCCCCGATTCGTACGGGCATACAATATACATTCTAAGATATAAAATGTAGGCAGAGTCAGTGTATCGATCTCTTTAAATTTTTTCTGAGGGACTCGCGAGGACCCATTTTATGAGTTTTCATATTACAAAAGGGAGGGAGGGCTTTTGTAATATGAAATTTGAATCGACGTTTGCTGCCGATCCCCACAGCAGAACGCCATAGGACATAATACTGTGAAAATAAGCATAGTAGAGTATCCTAGCTGTGTCTACATCAGTTGAATGCCTTATTTTCTTTACTACATATGCAGCTGAGCTGAGCCTACCCGAAAGAGTTCTTATGTGCTCGCCCCATTGCAGTTTTGAATCGATAGTCATCCCCAAGAATACAATTTCCGCTATAACATCAAGATTTTTGCCGTCAAGATTAAAATTTAGATCAGTTTGTGGTACCTTTCATTTTTCTTTATAACCTAGGCC
The DNA here is from genome assembly GCA_905475445.1 of Ochropleura plecta. Lineage (NCBI taxonomy): Eukaryota > Metazoa > Arthropoda > Insecta > Lepidoptera > Noctuidae > Ochropleura > Ochropleura plecta. The sequence continues at coordinate 6,762,668 of FR997740.1, read as the reverse complement.
AGAGCCATCAGTGATGGCTGAATACGACTGTACTTTATTTTTTTTAAACCTTAAAATGAAATGTGTGCGAATAGTTTACTACATATTTGTGAGGATGTCGATTCGCACGCCAATAAATGAAATTCGTGCGAATCGACTACAGAAAAAATAATATGTTTTAAAGGAGTCGATTCCCACGTTTTGTGCGAGTTAAATTCGTGCGAATCGTCCAATAAGCCTCCATTTTCGAAGCCGTGAGACAAACGGTAATCTGTTTTTGATCCTTCAGTATTTTTGTATTTCCTGTATGTAGAGAGAGATTTAAAAAACGTTCCAGAGTGGGCTTAGGATTATTGTCGTACAAAATTGTGATTTCAAAGCTCAGCAGCACCTTTTTTGATTTGAAACACCTATATGTATATTATATATTAAAAAAAAATTGCCCCACACTAGGAATTTCTCCTGTATCGCAGGTGCGTTAACAAACATTTAAACTCACTTATACAAACAACCAGACCCGGAACAACTATCTATAGGCCATACAAACATTTGTTCCGTGCGGGGATCGTACCCGCGACGCGACACGCAGCGCAACAAAAGTCGATTGCTCAGCCACTGCGCCAACCGAGTCGTCGAACCAATGAATATTGGATCTTAATAAATTAATCACTCGAAAACTATCAAGAGTTTCGGAACATACATGGGCACATGGGGGATGTGCATACCGCATGATACTGGGGACCTAAATTCGTTTTGAGTTCCTGCCAATCTGTTGGTTCTGTTGCCAAATGGCAAAAACGGAACCTTATAGATTTGCCCAATCCGTTTGTCTGTCTGTCCATGTGTCACAGCCATTTTACTCTGAAACTATTTGCACCACAAAGTTAAAATTTAAAAAAAAACATGGCTTCTATGAACCACGACGCAAGTATGATGCGATGTGATGTGATGATGACGAAAAAAAAACCAAATAGCCATTTAATGGATGCCGTCATATAAATTTCAAGTGACACATGAACCAAAATAAGATATTCCAAAGGAAAATAAAAAAATAGCGAGGGGAGATTTTAAGACTTCTCCTCTACACTTACAAAGCCTTAATAAAACCAGTCCAATTAAATCCGACGACTTCATACCTCGTTCCACCTTTTTGGCGAATAGCACTCTACTACAAAATAAAATTAGGTAATAGGTATGTCTTGGGTTGGTTACTAAATAACTGTATTTTCTTTTTACACTATGAGCACCCTAGCGCCTTCTGCCAATATCCCTGACGGACCTCTCTTAGATGTGCCGACCCAAGACTGTCTTCAAAATTAAATCGTCTTCGATATCTTATAGCACATTTCGTTTCGTCACAATTGCTATATGTCGTTTCAAAGGGGTTGAGAGGTTTGAAGGACAAGGTGTAATAAAGTTATTCATCGCCAATAAATAAGGAAGGATCCTCCGAGCATCGGATTTTGTGTCTGGTTGTACTGTACGTCAGTCATCGTCGGGTTTTCCTAAATGTTTATAACTCAAGGAGATCTTAAGGTTAATCTTTACTAATATTATAAAAGCGAAAGTGAGTTTGTTTGTTTATTTGTTACGTCTTCACACCTTAATGGCTTAACCGATTTTGATGAATTTTGGTACAGAGATAGTTGGGACACTGGAGACGGACATAGGCTATTTTTTTTAAGTAGGACTTAGGCAGAAAGAGGGAAGAAAAGGGAAAACTTAGCTTTGCTATTACAATCAATAAAGCGCAAGGGCAAAAACTACAGGTAGCAGGTACCTGCAAATCAGGAAAGAAGAACTGTGTTACCCCGAATTTAACGCGAGTGAAACCGCGGGAAAACGCTAGTAAATAATAATCATGAGTCTGTTGTCCTAATACCAATTTATTTGGGGTCGGCGCAGCAATTCTTCATTATATTATATTCCCTATTACTCGTTATCTCATTAGGTACTCACATCACCATCATCCTTCACACAATCTATCTATCCATCGTTTTTTTTGTTTTTAAGCACTTAAGATTTTGATGTTAGTTATTTGTTTGCGTCATAGATGGCGCTGTTCAACGTTTTTTTACTCTCTTCTCTTGAAAACGTATAGTAGCGGCCTACTCTACGTTTTCTTAAATATATAGCTGTCGTATATGTTAATAAAGCTTAATAAATTTCAAATTAAATAATTATATATGTTAGTGGCAAGACATTTGACGACGAGCGGATTTGGCGTGTAGGCTCTACTCTACATTATTTATTATCTTACGTCCCATGTTATGACGGAAGAGTTTGCAATCAACAGAGCACATTTCCATCATCCTATTCCTGATGGAAGAACCAACACCACTTTGGCGTACAATAGCGTTGGTAATATAATTTAATAATTTTGTTGATTTCAATATAAGTAAATAATTTATTTATAATTTGGTAATTTGGTTATTATTATTAATTTGTTTGCTGTGCCCTACAGGGTGCGTAATTGTACCTTAGCTTTAAGCCTATTTTAAGATATTCAGACATTATGGAATGCAATAAAGATATGAATATGAATATAATCGACCAATATTAGAAAAAACATGCAGAGGTGGGCAAAGATTATCACTAACTGACGCCTGATGAAGGAAATCGCAATCGATATAGACCGACGCGGTGGTGTGACGATCTGATCTTATTTGTGGTGCGAACATGGCCCGATAACCCACAGGATGGGGATGGAGAGGTTCGAAAGGAGAAAGGGGATTCATTTGATAGATAGAATATTCTTTATTATGATCACCATACAAATGACAAGAATAACAGTATGCATCTTGTAAATAGGGTGATACAATGGGCTGTCTTATCGCTGAAAGCGATCTTTTCAAGACAACCTTTGCCTTTAGAATTTGCCCAGCTGTGGGACAATTGAGAGGCTATTAAAAATTCCTGTATACTTTCTCTGTTTTTTTTTTCTTTCTCTACCTACCTATCTACATGCCATCTGTAAGTACAGGTCTCAGAATCCATATTTTGTTTTTTTTTTGCATGGAACATCATTCCATAACCTAGTGACCTATAATACAGGGGCTTTAGTCTGCTATTACAATGGTGTCAGAATGGTCGATCACTGATCGCATAATGGTTGATTTTGACAAGTTTAGTATGTAGTAGATGTCAAAATCAACCATTATGCGATCAGTGATCGACCATTCTGACACTATTGTAATAGCAGACTAAGGCCCCAGGTGTTTCACTACCTACCACAGGCACTAGTGATTCACAAATAAATATGTTTATTCATTCGAGTGATTTATTTATTCTGTGTCTGTAGAAGGGCATTGTTAGCTACGCCACTAACGCCACACGCCACAGTTTATATTTCTTCGGCTATCACCGTTTTACTTGTTCCGGAACAAAATAAACTAAACTAAAGGTGTCATGTCGTCGTAGCAAACGAATATTAATATAAGGTTTAAATTTTTAAAGAGCTTTCATTTTAATTGACGACATGGTTGGCGCAGTGGCTGAGCGATCGACTGCTGCGCTGCGTGTCGTGGGTTCGATCCCGCACGGAACAAATATTTGTATGGCCCACAGATAGTTGTTCTGGGTCTGGCTGTTTGTGTATATGAGTTTAAAGTTTTGTTAACCCACGATACAGGAGAAATCCTAGTGTGGGGCAAAGTTTATTAAAAAAAAAACATTATTATCTAATTAGATTTCTACTTACTTTTTCTAGTTGAAATACTCGTGTGGATTTCTTCTATTCTGCCATCTCGGACCTGTAGTAATTCAGGAAACAGAACCAACTTATTTGCTACTTGATTTTTCTGATATAGGATCATCTCAGCCCCGCGTTGGTGCTATCACACATCCTTACTTAATATTATAAAAGCGAAAGTGAGTTTGTTTGTTACCTCTTCACGTCTAAATGGCTTAAACCGATTTTAATGAATTTTGACACAGAGATAGTTGAAACCCTGGAGACGGACATAGGCTATTTTTTTTAATAAAATGGAGAAATAAGGGAGAAAGAGGGAAGAAAAGGGAAAACTTAGCTTTGCTATTACAATAAATCAAGCGCAAGAGAAAAACTTCAGGTAACAGGTACCTGCAAATCAGGAAAGGAGAACCGTGTTACCCCGAATTTAACGCGAGCGAAGCCGCGGGCAAAAGCTAGTGTCCTATATTTACAGCACCTTTATGACCATGGCAGCATAAATCCATGGCAGATATTTTCTCATGAGCTCATGATAGATAGGTTTCTTTATCATTCAAATAAAACAACTAGTTAAAGTAAGAATGTGTTTATTTTACAAAATAATTCTTCAGTACGAAAAAAAACAATTACTCAATTTGATTAAAACTTGAACAAAAGGTAAGTAGTTATATTTTACATGAGTTTTCGTAATATGAATTTAAACTTGAATACTATTAATATTATGTTACAACATGTATTTATAGGTAATTGAAGTCCTCTTAATGAACTAGTTCATTAACCTCCACGAGCGTATTCGTTGGCGTCTGGAAAACAAACAAAGAGTTTATTAGAAAACATCATTTTAATCTGAACTTATGCAAAAAAAGCTAAAGAATTCCCGCCACCAATGCGATAGTTATTTTTTGTTCAATGGAAGAATAGAATCCGCGAGAATGCAGAACGCTAGAGCGAGAGAAGCCAGTTCGAAAATATTAGCCCTCCACCTTAGATCGATTAGAATCTCTTTATTATTTTGGCACCCCCCACCACATGAGTCAGCTGCATACTTACATTGCTTGTAAGGGTAGGGGGGGCGGCCGTTCGGATTCGGGGCCCAGGCCGGTGAAATGTCTGATGAAGGAGAAATGTAATGAGCAACTAAATTTGATATTGCTTTAACAACTGCTTCATTCTTGACGTGATTACGTCTCAATATAAGCTGTCAGGAAACTTGCCCCCACCTCCTACTGCGGTTGTATACTCTCCACTCCAAAAGAATCTCCCGAGACATCTCGTAAAAGATCGATACGAGAAGGACAACAAGCGAAGAACATCGAACTAAATGAGCACTATTATCTGGAAGTCAGTGTTATTACTACTAGTTAATGAGAGCTTAGAGTTAGTGCTTTTAGTAGCACTAGATACTGAAATATGTAAAACACTTCAGCATGGAATTGTGGTGCCTGGTTTTGGGCAATTTATTAGACTGTTCTCGGTAACACTCAACAGCGTTCCCGTAAGGCTTAACAGTGTACGTTATTTTGTTTCACTTATGAAGACTTCCAGAGATCACATTCAGCGTCTACCAGTTTGAATTACAGTAATGTAAACAAAATGCAAGATGACCATTTTTATCTGACTACGACAGAGCAAAAGGGCAAAATATAAACTCACTTTGAGCAGCGATGTTAAAAATATGCATTAAGAAAAAAAACCATTGATATCCCCCCCTTCCTTGCAATGATCTTGGCTGGCTACAAAACAGATAAAATCTCAAATGGGACACTTAATAATATGTTCCTTTATCCAACAATATGTTTCTATAACTGATCTCAATTTTTATTTTATTTTTGTTTTAATTTAGGTTTTTAATATTTTATTAGAATAAGTATAATTTAATCATTTTGTTGATTTCAATATGAATAATTTATTTATAATTTGGTAATTAATATTAAGAATTTGTTTAATTTGTTTGCTGTGCCCTACAGGGTCCGTAGTTGTACCTTAGGTTTAAGCCTATTTTAAGATCTTTAGACATTTATGGAATGCAATAAAGATATGAATATTAATATCGTGTCCTGGCTTTTTTCAATAATCATCAAATAACTTCTCCCCACTCTGTGCGGAGCGGGAGGGAGTGTCAGACATGTACTGACTAAGACCTATCCATGTTCCTTCTTTTAACTCTTGGGCCCCGGTATCTGTTACGAACAACAGGGTTGTCTGCGTGTCATGTTGTTTGCACATCACAGAAATTTATGGACGTAAGTGAAAGCGCTTAACACGTCAAATCTTGAGCTGGCTTAATTTAGGTGGTCTAAGGGTTGAAATGGTACTAATGCTTACCGGGTTGCTCGTATGAAGGCCTGCTAAAAGCTGGGTCGGCTGTAAACAGAATAAATATCTCTGATTATTATGATGACAACGAATATGCTGTAAGTAAGTAGGTACTAAAAAGCACTAAGATTATCCCACTCTAGCAGCCTCTTTTATTAACCTATTTTGCCCCACTGCTGGGCAAAGGCTGCCTCTAAACCCTATCCAATGACAGACCCCGTTAGGTTATGTCTTTTTGCCTTAACGCTCGGCGTCTAGCAAAATTATGAAAAATATGTGCTTTTATTCAGGCATTCATAAAGTTACTATAAACTGAGTTTTCGATGTCACTTTGTCTGGTTCACGGAGAAAGAGTTTTGTTTTAACCAAATACATTCAAAAATGTACTTTAAATCTCTTAAGTTTTAGCCCAATTTTCATTATTTGAGGCCTTAGCATGAGTGCGTGGTGTTAAAGTTTAACAATTACGTCGATGTTTGTTGCTTATGTTGTTGCAAATAATTAAACAATAAGGGCGAGTCAGACTCGCGCCCCAAGTGTTCTGTACAAACTTACGACGACATAAACAGCCATATCTTTTGACTGCGTAGACTTAGAGGATTGAAAGCACAGCAGAAAGGGATCACAGAGTTTTAGTATATGGTGATTTCAACTCGATACCTCCACGTGTTCCCGAGATAAAGGGTCTTGACAGACAGACAGATGGACAACAAATTGATCCAATAAGGGTTCCGTTTTTTTTTCCTTTTGAGGGACGGAACTCGTGGTATTCACTGCTTTATTTGATAGATAATTATAGCTTTTACTTACGGTTGGTAATAATAACTGAAACAAAATAAAAAAAAAGAAGTTAGACACTTGTGAATTTGGTAGAATGTGGTTGTCGTAAGAATAAAGAACTTTATAAATACTTGCCGTATTTATTCTTTATTCTTACGACGTTATCCTTCACCGATTTGGGAGCAGTGGTGATGAAATAATTTACTCAAAGCCTGTGGGTTCAAACCCACAACCAGCGCCGGCTCTTGCCCTCGATCGAGGTAGACCGATATTGTCTATCGGCGCCCTTTGGTCAATGCTTCCACTTTACACGTGCTCTACCTCAGTTTTAATTAATTTTGTGTAATCAACTTTTAAAAAATTAAGCTTTTACTGTTACATAATTGAACAAGTATTCGGTGTTCAATTTTAATCAGATTTAACACCATATCTCAAAACATGCCATCATTTTTTTTATTTTGCACTGGAAATTGTTTTTAACATTTTATTTAAAAAATAACAACGTTGCCCCACACTAAGATTTCTCCTGTATCGTGGGTGCGTTTACAAACATTTAAACTCGCATACACAAACAGCTACACCCGGAACTACTACAACTCTGTAGGCCATACAAATATTTGTTCCGTGTGGGGATCGAACCCGCGACACGCAGCGCAGCAGTCGATCGATCAGCTACTTCGCCAACCGTCTCGTCAATATTCGCGCTCCTTGTCATCTGGCGCCTTGAGGGACCGCTCTTGGTTTACCCCAGGGCCGGCACTGCCCACATCTATCACCTTCACGACCGTAACCATCACCACTGGGCCCTACTGCTCTCGTAAATTGTACCTGAATATACAACGTGTCCCAAAATTTAACGTTTATGCGGCCCACCAGGGCGTGGGTCAATTGATGACCAGTGATACCCAGGGTCTGACAACCAGTCTTACCAAGAGGTATCGTACTAACTGGGTTTTGGAGGTCAGACAGGCAGTCGCTCCATGTAAAATACTGGTATTCAACTGCGTCCGGTAAGACTGGAAGCCGACCCCAACATAGTTGGGAAAAGGCTAGGCAGATGATGATACCCAGGGATCAACAAAACAGACTCTTTGACTTAATTTTATTTACGTATTATTTGGAGCTGGGATGAACATGTCTCCTTGTTAAGTTAATACAAAAAATTACAGTGATATTTGCCTTATATCCCTTATTATTACGTTGACTACAAGAAAATATTACTGTTATTGTGTCTATTTTATAAGTACTTTAAAATGTTATATTAACTTCAAAAATACTTTATTTATAACTTTCCCTGGGTAGCCCATTTAACATTGAATTTTGGGACCAGTTATGTATATATCTAGACTATATTTGGACGGACAAACCTATGAAAGGATCAGTCAAACCGTTACAAAGAAATTGTCGGACCCGCTGCGGACCCCACATTCTTCAGTACCATTTGTATGGGAGCCAGGTCTGCAATTTCCCCGTGCCAGTTTGACCAAACCTTATTTATATATAAATGAAGTTAATTATCAAACATAAATAAGTTCTTAATTAATCCGTTACCCAACTTCAAAGGCTTTTTGACAAAACAGTAATACCAACCTGATCCAGGGTTGTTGTCTACCACATGCACTGAAAATAACATGAAACATGACAATTAAAAGCAAAGCTATACATTGCAGTTTTTGGCTATGATATTATGTTTAGGAGCAATAATATAAGATCTAACTAAACTAGTAATTCTTCGTATGTATAAAATCTCGAGTTACAGTTTTAATTGTGTACTCCTCCGAAACGGCTTGACCGTTTTGCATCAAATTTTATATGGGTATGCATATTTGATAGATCTAAGAATCGGTCGTAATCTATTTTAAAAAGATGCTGAGCAGTGGATGAAACCGCTGGGTACTGCTAGTAAAAATATTAAATTTGAAAATAATCTTCGTAAAAAAAAATAGGAATTAAGTTATTCAGGTGGTTAGTAATTCAGGTGATTATAACCATCCAATTTAATTGTTTAGGGTCTATCCTTATCTTTATGTTTATAGTTAAGAAGTGTTCTCACCGGCAGTTGGGTCGTTGGGGTTGTTGTCAACAAATTGCACTAGAAACAACACAAATGAACGAATATAAGCCAAGCGTAGTACGACCACATTGCACATGCATTCAACAGCAAGCATTCGCTATGTGTATATAAAAGAACCGAACTTTTTGGTTTCACTATTTAAAAAAAAACTCCCAAAAGGCATATTAATGGGAAATCAATCAATCAATCATTTATTTTGTAGAACATAGGTGGGTTTAATGGTAGTATATAAGACTTGGAAAATAATACTAGGGAAATAGATAGGGAATACTTTTATAACTGCCTCGTTGAGTCTCGGTGAATCGAATCCAGCATCGATTCGAATTCTGGGTTGGGCTGTTTTTCAAGATTTCCATAAGGAATTTCTTAGAAGCGGCCACGGAGTTTGGAATCTTTGCCCAGTTTATGACTTTAGGCTAGCCCCTTATTACATGGTAGCTACTTAAATATCGTAACCGTTGAAATGTGGTTGTACAATTAGCCACATCTCTGACGAGCCCTTCGAGGATTACGCCCGTGATGTTATGTATTTCCAAACTATGGAATAAATTACGGAATTCTAAGTTTTATAGTTATGAAGTGTTCTCACCGGAAGTTGGGTCGTTGGGGTTGTTGTTGACAAATTGCACTAGAAACAACACAAATGAATGATTATAGGCTAAGCATGGCCACTGAGAACATTCAAGAGCGAGCATTCTCCATGAGGATAGGTGAACTCGGTTCTTCTACTAATTTAATGGCAAAAATGCTTTTGGTTGAAAGAGTAAAAATAATTTAAAATTGTTTTTTTTGCTGAAGATCTAATATTATGGATATTTGGATATAGAAAGTCTGGAATGGGCATTTTCTGGTACTCAAACTCAAGTACAGATTTTTTCAATGTACCACTAATTATGGTTTCAAAACGAATTCAGGTGATTATAACCAACCAATTTAATTGTTTAGGGTCTATCCTTATCTTTATTTTTATAGTTATGAAGTGTTCTCACCGGCAGTTGGATCGTTCGGGTTGTTGTTGACAAATTGCACTAAAAACAACACAAATGATTATAAGCTGAGCAAAGGCCACTACAATGCGACGCACTCCAAAAAAAGTGTGAAAAATTGAAAACCCTAATATCTTCGTTATTATATTGTTTAATGACAAAAATACATGACAGAATAATATTGCAACGATGGGGAAAAACGTGCCTTTGACTTCGTAAAGGAAATTTTTACATCCATTTTATTGTATACTACATAAGGGTATATGGTTCGTAATATATTGTGGAATGTTTCCTTTTTTATTATTTCATAAATAACAAGTTTGCTCACCAGAAGTTGGGTCGTTGGGGTTGTTGTTGACAAAGTTCACTAGAAACAACACAAATGAACGATTATAAGCCAAGCATGGTACGACCACATTGCACATGCATCCTTCTGCGAGCATTCGCTATGAGGACACTTATCATGATCTTGGTTTTTCTATAACTTCTTTTATTTCTTTTTGTTCAAACAGTCTTATTTTTAGCTAGTCTCATTTTTGGTGAAAACTAATTATACATAGAATAATCAAAAGGCTTGTTAACGGGAATACTTTTTATAGCTGCCTTATCAAATATTCTATCAGGAATTTCTCAGTAGCCGCCGCGGAGCTTGGATTTGTGTCCAATTGATGGCAAATGGGCTCGCCCTTATATGGTACTTATATATCATATCTGTTGAAATTGGTTTCACAATTAGGCACACCACTGCCTAACCATTCGGGGATAACGGGCGTACTGTTATATTAATTATTTCCAAACTGTCGTATTAAATTAATATAGAATTTTTAGTTTTATAGTTAGGATATTTGCTCACCGGAAGTCGGGTCGTTGGAGTTGTTGTTGACAAAGTTCACTAGAAACAACACAAATGAACGATTATAAGCCAAGCATGGTACGACCACATTAAACATGCATTCAACAGCGAGCATTTGCTATATTGATATAATTATGATGAGACTATTTTTTCTATAATTTATTGAAAAGTGTTTTGGTGGCAACAATCTTATTCTCACCTATTCTCATTTTTTTGTAAATTAAAAAAAGAACACTCAAAAGGCGTACGAGTATTAACGGGAATAATTCTCATAACTGCCTCATTAAGATCTTGGGTTCGTTTCCTGAGTCGGGGACATAGTTATTCGAGACTTCCATCAGGAATTTCCCTAGAACAGCCTCGGAGTTTGTGTTTGTGCCCAAATGATGGCAATAGGCTCGCCCCCTATTAAATGGCACTTAAAAAACATAACTGCTGAAATGTGGTTGTACAATATGGTTTAAAGTTTAAAGTGTTTACTTTAAAAACTGTAGTATAATTACAGAATTCCAAGTTTTATAGTTAGGATGTTTGCTCACCGGAAGTCGGGTCGTTGGGGTTGTTGTTGACAAAGTTCACTAGAAACAACACAAATGAACGATTATAAGCCAAGCATGGTACGAGAGCAAGCATACGCTATGGAAATTTAACAAATACAGACAATAATAAACTAGTAAACTGAATAACACTGAGTACATGAACGTGAGAAACCTATATCATAAACTAGCATTTAGTTTACAATTAAAAGCTGTTTAATATCTAATTATGTAACCCTTGAGAGAACATTGTTAACTGTATGAGTAGTCTTTTTGATTTTACATATGTTTCGACGTTTAGAAAATGAGAAAATAAAAAAAAAACCTAGCTCCTATCCTACATGGCGCTGAGGTAAAGAGGAACTTAGTAAATTATGTTAGAAAAGTGCATGTATGAATGTTTGTGCTTACCTTGCCCTGGGTTGTTGCCCGGATTGTTGTCGACAAAGTGCACTAAAAATAATATGACCCATTATAAGCAAAGCATTGCAACTTGCAACATATGAAAAGTGCTCTTATGACATATGAAATACTGACTGGAATTAAGAAAACCTTTAAAGTTGAGTAAAGTAAAGTAATACTAATTAATACTAAGTTAAAGAAGCAGTTTCTAAGGTTCTAAATTATTGGTTAGATTTATAAACATATTACTGGTTAATGGTTAGATTATTTACTGGTTATGTACACACGACGGCAGGTCAACCTTTTCTAAACTATTATAATGTGATCTCTCTACTACGTATCGCACACCGTAGTAGAGAGATCAGGTTAAAATGGTTTTGTATAGGTTGATGTGCCGTCGTGTGTACATATAAATGGTCAAATTTGTATGTAGTATTTTCACTACATTTTATAAGATTATGTGCTCACCATTGCCCGGTCTGTTGCCATTTACAATTACTGAAAATAATGCGTCCAATATGAGAAAAGCATTTGCGTGTTGTTGTGAATCATTCAAAAGCGAGCATTCGCAACGTGATTATTCGTTTGAGCATTCTCGGAAAACATTATCAGGCAAACGTTTATTCAGGAACATTTAAACCAAAACAGTTTCAAACTGTATTTAACATACCTACCTGCGTATTAAATTGGAGTTAATTAATATTTTCAAGTGGATTATTATAGTTGTTGTAAAAGATTTATTATCTTATACGTATTGAGCACAACTACTGTTATAAAAAAATATTATAAATATTAATGCTCGATGAATAAACATTTTGAAAGTCAAACTGTTGAATGATAGGTATGTTACAGTAGTTGCAGTTTCTGTTTTTTATTTATTATTTAGCATTATTATTATTTATTTATTATTATACTCACTAGGTCTACCAGGCCTAAAACCCCCAGAGTAGCCTGAAAATAATTTCACCAATATTATAAGCCGTGCATTGGATTCGTGCAAATTAACCACAAGCATTCCAAAGAGAGCATTCATGAAAAAAATACTAGAACACCCTGTTCGATATATATATTTTGTATAAATTAATAGAAAAAGTAGATACATTCCTCAAGTTTTAACAAGCTTAAGAATAAAGCTTATGAATTATTTTTTAACTATAAAAGAACTGTTTCAATTAAAGTGCTTGTCATATTATTAAATATATGTAATATAATGTGCTCACCACTGCCTGGTCTGTTGTTGTTCACAAAGTGTACTGAAAATAATATGTCAAATATGAGCCAAGCATTTTTCGTGTATCCCAAGTGCAACAATTCAAAAGCGAGCATTCGTAACGTGAATATTCAATCGAGCATTTCCGAATATTTAGTTATAAATTAAATAATATGCGCGAAGCATTCTATAATCGCAATGCTCTTTGCTACTTTTTCTGCTCACGTATCGAATGTTTTAATTTGAAATTATTTCATTTATTTAATGTGCTCACCAGCTGTAGGTCTGTTATTCCCGTAATTCCCTGAAAATAATTTCACCGATGTCAGCAAGCATTTGTGTTTGTGACACAACCAGAATCATTCAATTGTGGACATTCACTGTGTCATTAAACACCGCAGTTTCAAAATAACGGTTATTTTTCATCAATGTATCTTGGTAGTGGCAGGGATACTTTAGCTGGACCTACATTATAATGTTTACCGAAGTATAAACCTTTCTCGGTTCTAACGAAGCGTCCCCATAGCTAAAACTAACGTGCAGATAAGGTATATGACCCAGGGCAAATCTATTGGTGCATTTAGTGCAAAATACCAAACTGTTCATATAACCTCACCAACTATTATCAGGTTAGTTTATCGATAATAAGTACCTAAGTAATCATGCAAAAGTGGCGGCTTATTCGAAATTAAAGATTTTTAGTATTTTAGTTGTTATTTATTAATTAGTGTTAGTTGGCTTTCCGCTATTAGTCACTGCAGGCTTCTTACCTTGGTCAGGATTGTCCACGAAGTTTACTGTAAGCAATTTACTTCTAATGAGCATCTGATTCTAACCATTTAAAGTTCTTAATTGTTTTTAGACATAATTTTGTTTGACAATTATATTTTTAGCAAGGTTTTTCTCATTTCTTTAAAATAATAATAATAAAAAACTAACTTAGTGCAAGTCGGACTTGCACACTAAGGATTCCGAACAAACTTGCAAAATAAACGGTCATATCTTTTGGTTGCGCGAACTTAGAGAGTAATTTTTTTCACAGCTCCAAAAGGGTGAGAGTTGAGTATATGGTTTGATTTTAACTCGAAACCTTCACGCGTTCCCGAAATAAAGACAGACAGACAGATAACAAAATGATCCTATAAGGGTTCCACTTTTTTTTGACGTAGGTACGGAACTCTAAAAACAGAAATTTCAAGATATAGGTACTAATATTTATTGTGAATAAGAGATGTGGAGAATAGTTTTTATTTATCTTCCAACATACTAGGGTATATTATTCTTTTATTTTACGAGACAAAACTGTGTAGTTAAAGTCGGTAGAAGACCTTTAGAGCTGTTGTCCCCAGTAGGAGGTTATTTAATTCAAGATTCTCTAATAAATTGTATGTCTAATAGGCGATAAACTCACCTTGTTGGTCACCGTCGACCACATTCACTGAAAACAACACAAAAGCACACATAAGCAAAGCGTTTTCATCGTCTAGTAGATGAAAATAAATCTTAAACCCGTGCAATAAGAAAAACATTAATTTTAAAAGAAGAAGAATAGAATAAGACAGGACAGAACGATTCAAATATTTTAACGCAGTTTTTAATGTATAAAAAAATATCTAATATTTCAATGAATTAAGTATCACTCTATATAGAGGCTAGTTATTGATTAAGAATCGCAATCATTTTAATTATGACACTGCATAATAGCACAAAAACAATAATTGGGATCAGAATCAATCAAACTAGCCAAATATTTGTCAGCTTTTTGCCACGTTACTTTAAATAGGTAACCCTATTATATCCTCTGTTGGAGACTTTCCAATAGGATTTACCCATATGCGGAAGCGCTAATGGTTAACGCATTCGCGCTAACTTATACGCTAGACAAATGGAAACTTCAAAAAGTTAGGTACACGAGGTTCTTTAATTTGTTTCTAACTTACCTTGACGATCACCGTCGACAACATCCACTGAAAAGAATATAAGTACAGGTAAGCGAAGCATTTTCATCGTCTTTTAGATGAAAATAATATTAATGTTAATGCAAGAAGAATTGCAGAATAGAGGAAAAGAGAGAACATTTAGGTTTTGAGGTACAAGACTTGACAAATGAACGTGAATGTAGCGTCAGAGAAATTAATTGCCGACCAAATTGACATGGTATTTCAATATTTACCTATCGTATAAATGGTATGTATGTACAAACGACGGCAGGTCAACCTATTCTAAACTATTATAACCTCACCTCTCTACTACGGATCGTACACCGTAGTAGAGAGATGAGGTTAAAATAGTACGATGGTAATAGTACGGTTGGCGCAGTGGCTGAACGATCGACTGCCGCGCTGCGTGTCGCGGGTTCGATCCCCGCACGGAACAAATATTTGTATGACCTACAGATGGGTATGTTCCGGGTCTGGCTGTTTGTGTATGTGTGTTTAAATGTTTGTAAACGCACCCACGATACAGGAGAAATTCCAAGTGTGGGGCAAAAAAATGGTATTGTGTAGGTTGATGTGCCGTCGTGTGTACCAAACGATGCGACAACTTTGATTTGTGTTGGATGATTTTAGTTCAGTCAACTTGTTCATCAATAAATTTCCTTGACCTTACAGTGGGTTAAACTTACTATAGTTAGTAACAACTACCTATGAAAGTACAGAATCTAACAAAAGCTAAAACTTATAAGTCTTCCAAATCATATCATTCCTAGATCAATGATAACTACCTAATCAAAATCCCTACTAAAACTGCTTTTCATAAAAAATACTATAAAATCTCACGAAAGTCCTCATTTTTATTACCTAGGTCCTAAATTCATCATCTGCTTAACCTTATCCCAACACATTTTTACATGAAGCGAATGCCTATCTGAGTTATCTGACCTCCACAACCCAGTTAGTACTAGGCAATACGGTACCTCTTGGTAAGACTGGTTCTGACAGCCAGTCTTACCAAGAGGTGATAGTTTAGTTTGTCACTGTTTTCATTTATTGTCGTATTGTCATAACCACTTTGTATATGACTACATAAACACTAAATTATTATCTATTAATTATTAATATATCAATATTTTTCTGTTCAAACCTTGAGCAGCAGCCATGGCGATCATCGCCAGCATGAAGAATACCTGGAACACGAAAATCACCTTCATTTTAACACTGATACACTGTAAGACTGATGCAAGCTGCAATCAACTTATGACTGTCCAAATGTTGACAGCTGATAATGCATTATCTTATCGATAAGATTAGTGGTTTCCTAATGTTATTCACCAGGTTTAATCCTGATCGGTTAGGTTTTATAAGCTTAATGAATTCTAAAATATAAAACAGTGGATTTAATTTTATGATACTCTTTGATGACAAATCTGTTTGTTATTTTAAAATTGTTCGTTCGTTTTTTATTGTGTGCATATTATAAACGTACTAGCTTTTGCCCGCGGCTTCGCTCGCATTTAAATCGGGGTAACACAGTTCCTTTTTCCTGATTTGCAAGTACCTGCTACCTGTAGTTTTTGCCCTTGCGCCTGAAAAGGGAAAACTTAGCATTGCTATTACAATATATATTGTAATAGCAATGCTAAGTTTTCCCTTTTCTTCCCTCTTTCTCCCTCATTTCTCACTTTAAAAAAAAAAGTTAGCCCATGTCCGTTCTCCAGGGTCCCAACTATCTCTGTACCAAAATTCATCAAAATCGGTTTAGCCATTAAGTCGTGAAGACGTAACAAACAAAAAATTCAATTTCGCTTATAAAATATTAGTAAGGATTTACGGTACTTATAACAAGAACACATCCTTGTTTGTTTTGATATATTCTCTTAAATCTTATTTGTTTCTTGTTGTTAAGTTATTATTATATAGTATATTTTCTTTGCTGTTGGTTAGAATTGCGTTTATAACGGATAATGCATGTATGACTATTTCTTGTAAGATTCTACGCTGCAATGACTGATAACCTTATAATATATTATCAAAATTGTAGAGGAATCCGTACCAAATTACATATTCTATTTATGAACATCTTGGCTAATTGTTACGACCTTATTATTCTTACTGAGACTTGGTTAACGCCCGAGATATTTAATAATGAGTTTATTGATGAGCGTTACGAAGTATATCGATGTGACCGAGACCGCGCGGGCACTAATAAGAAAGACGGAGGTGGTGTTCTCGTGGCGATACTGAAGGGCCTGAATTCGGTAAGAGTAATTCCACGTTTATCTATGCACACATGCATCGAACAGATCCTTGTACAGCTACCGAGCTCAGCTAGAGGTAAGTTCCAAATGATTGCGGCAGTTTATATTCCACCCAGGACACCTGAGTGTATTTATGTTGAATATTTTGACTCTTTACAAACACTTCTAGATGAGATCGATATCGAAAAGTTTTATTTGTTAGGAGACTATAACGTGCCGGAGGTCGACTGGGTTACTAGCACAGACAGTAATTCAATTTCTGCGCAGATCTGTAGAGGTAATTCCACCGTATGTAGTCACTTGAGTGCATTCATGTCCACCTTAAACGCTTACCAATTTAATACGATTAAAAATATTAACGGGAAGATATTAGACTTGGTCATAAGTAATGATGATTGCTCGATTTCTGCACCTACAAATTACTTATTACAACTTGACAACCACCATCCCCCGTTCTGTGTATTCATATCACTACATTTACCTCAAAGATCAATGGTACGCAAAACTATAAAAAAATATAATTACTACAAGGCAAGTTATGATGAAATTAATAACGACTTGAAAGAAATAAATTGGAAAGAAACCCTAAACAACCAATCCGTTGACGAATCCGTCAATACATTCTATAACACCATCTTTGGTATTATTAAAAAATATGTACCTTTGACTGTTTGTAAATCCTCAAAGTTTCCCGTATGGTTCTCAAAATCTCTTATACACATTTATAAAAATAAATCAAAGGCTTGGGTTAAATGGAAAATGTACCACAACGTCTCGGATTACGAGCAGTTTGCACTTTACCGGTCTAGATTCCAAGATGAATGCACGAACTGTTATAATAAATATATAATTTCTGTTGAGGATGGTATTCGAAACAATGTTAAGCATTTCTGGAAGTTCATTTCTAATAGGAAAAAATCTACAGCTGGCATTCCATCCACTGTGACTTATAACAACCAGTCAACTAGCGACCCAGAAAGCATTTGTAATCTTTTTTCAGACTTTTTTGAATCTGTTTACGAACCTTCCACAACGACTAATATCCCGTCCACATTTGAGGACTGTTCCGAAAGTTGCACTCTGTTAAGTGAAATTCAGTTTACTATTGATGAAGTACTTAATGCGCTTAATGCACTGGATCCTTCTAAAGGGCCTGGGCCAGATGGTCTTCCAGTAATTTTTATAAAACATACAGCTGCGAACCTATGTTTACCCCTACACATTATATTTAATCTGTCTATCTCCCAAGGATGCTTTCCTCAAGCGTGGAAACTTGCTAATATAACCCCTGTTTATAAGTCGGGACCTAAGGATGATGTGCAGAATTATCGTCCTATATCTATTCTGTCGGCTTTGTCAAAGGTTTTCGAGAGATTGGTTCATAATAAAATATACCCTCTGTTGCACAATATTATCATTCAACAACAACATGGATTCGTCAAAAGAAGGTCAACTACAACGAACCTGGTGACTTTTGTAGACTATTTGTTCAACAATATGGACTCTCGTGTTCAAGTTGACACTATATACACAGATTTCCGCAAAGCTTTCGACAAGGTCGACCATCAGCTGCTAATGAGTAAGATTGCATTCAATGGTATACGTGGGGATCTTCTGAGATGGTTTTCTTCCTACGTGTCTAATAGGACTCAGAGGGTTGTAATAAATGGTTTCATTTCTAGCACTCTGAGTGTTACTTCTGGAGTGCCACAAGGCTCTATCTTGGGACCTCTTTTATTCGTCATATTTATTAATGACATTTGCAAATGTTTTTTAAATTCTAAATTATTACTATATGCGGACGATCTAAAAATTTTTAGGCCTGTTCGGAATCTGCAAGATTGTCTACTCCTGCAGGAGGATCTAGACCGGTTCTCTGCATATTGTTTAAATAATAAATTACAGCTTAGCATATCTAAATGTTGCTGTATAAGTTTTACCAAAAACAAAAATTCAATTATGCATCTATACTCCTTAAATAATACAATTTTAACAAGAGAAAAGTTAGTACGTGATCTTGGAGTTCTTTTAGACGACAAACTACACCTTGATGTTCATATTAGTAAAATTATAAATAATGCTTTCCGTATGTATGGGTTCGTTATGAGATCGGCCACTGAATTTGTCCGACCATATACATATTTGTTCCTATATAAATCGTTGATCAGGTCTCAGTTAGAGTACGCTGTAGCGGTGTGGAATCCCTTCTACAGGAAATACTCAGACGCGATCGAAAAAGTCCAAAGCAAATTTTTGAAAGCCATGCATTTCCGTTGTTTTCGTACTTATGCTTCTTATAGTGATCTATTGGATAAGTTTAAGCTGCATAATCTTAAAGCCAGGCGTATTATTTTGGAGACAATGTTTTTATATGACTTATGTAATAACACATGTGATTGTATGGATATCACCAATAGGATTAGTTATGTAGTACCTAGAACAACTATAAGCCGTGGGGTGCGCGCACGTCCTTTATTTGCTGTATCTTGTAGTCGTACGAACGCGGGCTTACGAGCACCCCTACGTCGCATAACTGGTCAATTTAATGATCTCTTTCAAAATATCGACATATTTGCTGCACCAATTGGAAAATTTAAGAGCCTTGTTCGTGAAACCGTTTTGGAATAGACATAGTGTTGTTTTTTTTTTCTAATCCTTCTCTTACACTGGAGGACCCTTTCCCTTTTTTTTAATTTGCATGCCTGTTTAGTTTAAATAAAAACACATAATGTAATTTCGTGTGCATATTGACTCTTAAGCGCACGTCGCATTGTATCTTGTAACTAATTGTTTTTATAAAATGTGGAAAATGTCGTTGGTTATACATTTACTCATCTTATAGCTGTAATTTTGCGCAATACTGTAATGTGTAACCGTTTGTTTTCCCAAATAAATAAATAAAAAAAAAAAAAAAAAAAAAAACATCCTCTTTTTCATGGTAAATATCATGGTTTTATAAACTTACACACGACGTCATATCCACTTTTGCAAAACCAGTTTATGCGGACCTCTCACCCTACGGGAAATCTGCGGTGAAAGATTACAGGTAAACTGATTTTGTATAGGTTCATGTGTCGTCGTCTGTACTAATAGTTTTATTTGTCTAGGAATAAATAATGAAATCTTAATAGATAAATATTATTAAAACTTAGTTATAGTAAACACGGACAAAAAAACTCAAAGAATTCTGATGTCAAGGTCGTTTTCTGAGTAAGACCTGTTTCTGAGATTTGAATCAAATGTAAATATACTTATCACACACATAGCCTTCGTTTTGTCTGACGGTTTATTTGTTTATCCATCAAACAATTTGATTTGGCGTTCATTGTTTGAACACAAAAGGAACAATTTGGTAAAGGCTTTCAATTATTTACACACGGTCGTTTTGATATAATAGAATTGACGAATCATCACTTTTGTTGATGAAAAAGTGTAGTGAAGAGTGTGTGCCCATGAGAACGAATATGGGTGACGCTTTTTTTACGGACGGGAAACAACTAACTTCCCCCGCTCTGGGCGTAGCGGGGTGTAGTTCCAGACTTTTACTGACTAAAACCCACCCATGTTCTATCTTTTGGGTTTTGAGTTCCAAGGCCGCGGTATCTCTTTCGAACAACCCGAGACTTCAGCAGACAGTGGCCCTGGCCCACCTGCTTTGCTTACATCACTTTGAGGCGCGCGGGGAACACTCGCGCGCCACTAACTTACTAACTTTTGACGGGCCTGTTGGTCTAGTGGTTAGTGGCCCTGACTGCTGAGCCGGAGGTCGTGGGTTCGATTCCCACCCAGGACAAACTTTGTGTGATGAGCATGATTGTTTGTTCTGTGTCTGGGTGTGATTTATCTATAATATGTATGTATTTATAAATTATATAAGTATGTATATCAGTTGTCTGGTTACCATAACACAAGCTCTGCTTAGCTTGGGATCAGATAGCCGTGTGTGAGTTGTCCCAAGATATTTATTTATTTATTTTATTTTACTAATATTATAAAAGCGAAAGTGAGTTTGTTTGTTACGTCTTCACGCCTAAATGGCAAAACCGATTTTAATGAATTTTGGTATAGAGACAGTTTGGACCCTGGAGTGGGCCTGGAGACGGACATAGGCTATTTTTTTTTAAGGGAGAAATGAGGTAGAAAATGGGAAGTAAAGGGAAAACTATGCTTTGCTATTACAATAAATAAGGCGCAAGGGCAAAAACTACAGGTAGCAGGTACCTGCAAATCATGAAAGGGGAACTGTTTTACCCCGAATTTAACGCGAGCGAAGCCGGGGGCAAAAGCTAGTATTTATATAAGTTCTCTAAAATAAATAGTTTTTGTACCCTATTGTACCCTATCACAATGTTGCCGTATTTTACCCAAAGGTGGACAGTCAATAGAGAATGCTATGGGTCAGCAAGACCAACAGCTGAACGGGCATCAAGTGCGGGGCACAGTCTGAGGGACGTACACTGCTTAAAGCTTTATTGCTCTCTGCATAAACATTTGTTAACGTCATCTTAAACGTAATTTGTAAGATCATTAAGATGGTCTCCGCAGAGTAACAGGAAGCTATGAAACCCTTTTCGGCTGATGTGCATGCTTATCTATTTAAAACCTTAATCTATAAATGAACTCAAATCTATTTGAAATACCGGTTTATTTGGTATATTTAAGTAGGTAAGCACAACAAATCCCAATTAAAAATAATAATAGGTATCCACCTAATGATCTCTTTATCAGTTGCAATGAACCCGTTCGTAGTTGTCTTTCATAATTTACGCAAGGTTTTTGTTATTTTTAAAATGATCTGCCTTATCGTGGGTTATCGCACTTTATTTGGGAACTGAAACAGTCTTGTTGATAGAAATAATTATCTTATTTATAGGCAATGTAATAAATAGGGAAGGTAAAATGTAGAAACTAAAACCTTCTGTTTACATTTTATTTATTTTACTTTTTTTTAGGAATGGAAAATTATTCAATTACTTCCCACGCTCTGGGTGGAGCGGGAGGGAGTGTCAGACTTTTACTGACTAAAACTCATCCATGTTCCTTCTTTTGGCGTTTGTGTTCCGGAGGCACGGTATCTCATTCGGACAGCCTGCAACTCCGGCAAGGAAGGTTTAGGCAAAAGAAGAAACATGGATGAGTTTTAGTGAAAAGTCTGACACTCCCTTCAGGTCCGTCTTCAGCGGGAGAAGTTATTTGATAACATCCCATCAGAAAAACAGGCCCCTTTGGCGTGTTCCTCGGGGATCAATGATTGGATCTTTTTGATTTTATTTATGACTGTGGCTTTGAATGAGTTAAGAATGGCAACTATAATAAGTTTTCTTTTTTTAATTAATGTATAAATCGTTGGAAAATAGGTACTATAAGTTAATAATTAAAATGGACTTGCAAGTAGCAAATACATTAAAATACCAGTCCCAAAAAAAATACATATAATAACGAGTCTGCAGCTATGGAAAAATTTAACATTTTACAATATCTTATTGCCAATGGAAAAATTTCACCCAAGCACGTTTGGTGACTTTACATCAAAAACACATTTTTTTGCATAATAGGTAAGATACGATAGACAAAGAAAAACATTAACAAGTACCTAATAAAAAGCCGCCAAAATTTGTATTTTTAATGTTTTTCCTGTTGAAGTTTAATTCTATGAAGGGCCTCTTTTACGACGCCGTTTTTCTCAGCATGCATTGGTCGATTGATCGGATGTAAGCCGATTACGCAGTTTGAGACAACCGTTTTGTTTTAATAAGAAAGGACATATTCAATTATTTTTTACCAAGCCCTTTTAAAAACAAGCTCTATTATTTACTAGGTACCTAATTAAAAACTTAATAAAAACATAGAAAAATACGTTTGAAACCGTAAGTCATTATCACATTCATGTTTTTTTTTGTGGCAACTAATTATTCCCATATTTTGATTTTCACACAGCCTTTAGTTCGTTCAACATGTTCAACTTTAATAAAAGATAAATTTTCATTGTGTTCCTTGTTATACTCGTGGATTTCATATGTTCCAAAATGTTCAAAATTTGTAAAACTTTGCCCTAAGTAACGAATTTTGTTTGTTTTGTAATTTCATACATGACTTAAAAAGTTAGAACTAAGTTGTTAATATAAGCTTTAGTAAAAAACTAAATCACAGTCGACTCACCAAAAATCCCTTCATTTTGTTTAATAATATCACAGATGATGAGAGAACTATAAGATCAGACGAGTGTATGCCGATTTTTTTTTAGAGTAGTGTCTTTTATAGCACGTCGCTGATAACCTGTCCGACCTAAGCGAATATTGTACAAATAGTGAGACAGCCAAATATTTGTTGCGTTGCGATATTCAAATAGCGCCGACATGTTTTCCTCTGCCGATTCCAGTAATTTCATGTCATCGTCTATCGCCAAATGTTACGGACAAGACCTAATTACATTACTGATTTGTTTATTTCAATTTTTTATTTATACATTTTGTTTGCTATTATTTTCTTGCTGTCAATGGAAAAATATATTTTTTGAGATGGTTCATTTTTTTTCAACAAAAATTATTACATTGACTATCTCTACATCCCACCCATCTTGGTAGTTTCTTTCCGAAAATTAAAAATACAAATCTAATCCTTCATAAGTATATTATTTTCATCAGCGTCTTCATGGGCCAGTAGTATTTTTACAAGCGTTTTTGACTTGACTGTAGATTTCTCAGTGTTGTTTGTTTTCGAAGATAACTTATTGACCAAAATAAATGTACCTACTGGACTTCAACGTAGTGGATTTCTTGCCTATCTACCTCTACCCTTATGTTTTGTCCTATTAGACATGACCTCAATTTTTGACCGACTCGTAATTAAATAATAATAAATAAATAAATATCTTGGGACAACTCACACACGGCTATCTGATCCCAAGCTAAGCAGAGCTTGTGTTATGGTAACCAGACAACTGATATACATACTTATATAATTTATAAATACATACATATTATAGATAAATCACACCCAGACACAGAACAAACAATCATGCTCATCACACAAAGTTTGTCCTGGGTGGGAATCGAACCCACGACCTCCGGCTCAGCAGTCAGGAATTAAGTACTTAGTCCAACCTCAAGGCTTGCTGCACACAGGTTTTGGAGTTTATGTTGTAACTCAGCAGCAGTCGCGTGCGTCGGTGCAAATAGGATGATATTACCTACCAGCAAAACGTTGGTTGGTGAGATTTTGGAACCGACTATAATACCCATCATTACGAGACCCGTCTGCTAGATTCATGAATACTACTGTCTCAAGGGCCTAGTAAATGATTTGGGAAAAAGAACGGCTCACCCTTCTTTCCGGTTGTATAAGTATGTTTTAAACGATTTAAAAAATGGAGGTCTTATAATTCGGCTGTATGTTTTTCTTCCCTTTTTTTAAACTTATGACCGGAATAGTTGAATTTAAAGTTTCCTATGCTGTTGTTGTTTAACACTTATAGACTATGTGGGTTTGGTCTTGCTGTTGATTATGTTCGATTCCCAGTGGCAGTGTTGTTGTGTTCTTCCTTCAGGATGTTCTTACTATCAGCCTAGAGTCTTGATAGTTAGCAATAGGTTCGCCCCCTATCGAAATGGCATAATGGGGTTTGAACACAAATAGGTAACGAATTGTGTTTATTGTTACTTCCTATAATTCCAACGCCCATCTGTTCGAGAAATGTTTTGTTGGGCTAATTTTCATTGTAGAAACTGTTTCCTTTGCCACAGACGCGTGTCGTAAATAATTTAAATTCGAGCGAATTTAGCTCGGCGACCTTTGCATGAGTCATCTATGTACGTACAAGTAATTGCTCTTTTAGTCTAGTCAACAAGTGCTTTTTAGTCAAAACTTTTTAAAAGGCTCGGAAAAATATGGTTGAGGGCTCATTCGATTCGGGATCGAATCTAGAAAGTTTTTGAAAAAATTTAAGACCCGCTCGAAAAAATTGCAAAAGTTATTAACAAATTAGCAAACAAAAAAAAAGGGGTTTAGTTTTTTTGGTATATCTCGAAAACTATTTGATATATTTTGGTTTTGAAAAAAAGATTCAAAAAGAGGAGGAAATTTCCTAAAAGAAACTCCCAACTCGCGAAATTGTAGGACCAATATTAAAAATTTTACAGGGAGCAGAAAATACGCCTGAAAACGGGTACTCGGGTTTCCGCAAGCCACGCCCCCTTCGAGCGCTTTAATGAAAAATATTATTTAAACATATTAAATGTTGATATTAAAATTTGAAAAAATTCAGACATGTACAGGACAAATTAAGGAATGAAATACCGTAGAAAAAATATTTTTATCGCGATTTTATAAAATGTTATCCATAAATTAATTAACAATTTCTTCCGACTGGGCTATAAACATTGCAAGTTGCATAATTGTTAAACCAGAAATCTCAAATTTTTTTCCTCTCGTGGAGCTATTCTTCAAAGATTAAAGAAAGGATTTCCGTTGAGTAAATTAAAAAATTGTTAATTTTCGATTTGTTATTAACAAATTACCTAGGCGGCAAATTAAATATTTAAATAAATACTACAAGAATTATTTTTTTTTCAATGTCGATGATCATTCGTTTTTCTATCAATAAAAGCTACCTAAAAATATTTTTTTATAAATTTTAATTCTTTTTGTTTATAAAATTGTTATAAACAAATAGATTATTTATAAGATAATTGAATTTTTTTTTTGAAAATAGATTCCTCGTAAAAAATTATGAATTTTAAGATAAAAAACGATGCTTTAAAAAAATTTTTTATTGCTAAAAAACCGTTTTGTTAATTAATAATTTTTTTTTACCACTTGTTAATAATATTAAGGTACGCTTTTTTTTTAAATATCATTATTTATTATCCTCCTTAATAATCAAAAAAAAATTTTCGTTTTTTTATAAATTTTCATTGTTTATTAAATAAACAATTTGTTATAAACAAATAATTTTTCTTTGTATAATTTTTTTAGAACTCTTTACACTAAAATAAAACCGACCAATTACCTTTTTGCGGAAAAAAAAAATAATTCGAAAATAAATATAAATATTTTTTTTTTTTGCAAAAAGGTCGGTTTTATTTTAGTGTAAAAAATTCTACAAAAATTATACAAAAAAAAATTAATTGTTTATAACAAATTGTTTATTTAATAAATAATGAAATTTAAAAAAAAACGAAATTGTTTTTTGATTATTAAGGAGGATAATAAATAACGATATTTTAAAAAAAAGCGTACCTTAATATTATTAACAAGTGGTAAAAAAAAATTGTTAAATAACAAAACGGTTTTTTAGCAATAAAAAATTTTTTTTAAGCATCGTTTTTTATCTTAAAATTCATAATTTTTTACGAGGAATCTATTTCCAAAAAAAAAATCAATTATCTTATAAATAATCTATTTGTTTATAACATTTTTATAAACAAAAAGAATTAAAATTTATAAAAAAATATTTTTAGGTAGCTTTTATTGATAGAAAAACGAATGATCATCGACATTGGAAATAAAATAATTCTTGTAACATTTATTTAAATATTTAATTTGCCGCCTAGGTAATTTGTTAATAACAAATCGAATATTAACAATTTTTTAATTTACTCAACGGAAATCCTTTCTTTAATCTTTGAAGAATAGCTCCACGAGAGGAAAAAAATTTGAGATTTCTGGTTTAACAATTATGCAACTTGCAATGTTTATAGCCCAGTCGGAAGAAATTGTTAATTAATTTATGGATAACATTTTATAAAATCGCGATAAAAATATTTTTTCTACGGTATTTCATTCCTTAATTTGTCCTGTACATGTCTGAATTTTTTCAAATTTTAATATCAACATTTAATATGTTTAAATAATATTTTTCATTAAAGCGCTCGAAGGGGGCGTGGCTTGCGGAAACCCGAGTACCCGTTTTCAGGCGTATTTTCAGCACCCTGTAAAATTTTTAATATTGGTCCTACAATTTCGCGAGTTGGGAGTTTCTTTTAGGAAATTTCCTCCTCTTTTTGAATCTTTTTTCAAAATCAAAATATATCAAATAGTTTTCGAGATATACCAAAAAAACTAAACCCCTTTTTTTTTGTTTACTAATTTGTTAATAACTTTTGCAATTTTTTCGAGCGGGTCTTGAATTTTTTCAAAAACTTTCTAGATTCGATCCCGAATCGAATGAGCCCTCAACCATATTTTTCCGAGCCTTTTAAAAAGTTTTGACTAAAAAAGCACTTGTTGACTAGACTATTTGTCTTAAAAACGTGTGCATGGCTTAAACAATAATACATTGTAGGTACCACATTTGTAACAGAAAAACAAAAATATATTTACAAAAAAGTTAAGCCGGTAGGTACGTTTAAGTCAATTACATGACTATGATGGTTTCATTTGCTCTGCTAAAATCATATCTGCTTAAAACTTTATTGATGGATCTTTTAACCATTGTGTATTTTGAAATTATTTGAAAACTAGCTTTTGTCCGCGGCTTCGCTCGCGTTAAATTTGGGGTAACACAGTTCCCCTTGCGCCTTATTGATTTGTAATAATCGCTAAGTTTTCTCTTTTCTTCCCTCTTTCTCCCGCACCTTTTTTAAAAAAATAATTAGCCTATATCCGTCTCCTAGTTCCCAACTATCTCTGTACCAAAATTCATCAAAATCGGTGTAGCCATTAAAGCGTGAAGAGGTAACAAACAAACAAACAAACTCACTTTCGCTTAGGTAATATAAATATAAATTAGTAGTATTTATAAATATTTTTAAATATATTTTTAAAAATATTTTAATATTTTTTATTTAAATTTATATATATTTAAAAAATATATTTTTTTTTTTTTATAGGTAATATATAAGTAGGTAACGATAGAAGCATTATATTTAAATGAAGTAGTGGCCGGTATTAAGAACAGGTAAGTATCAGGAAGAGTGGAGTACAATGAAGAGTACTCCATGCTTAAAAAGTACCGCTTTCTAAACCAGGACCCTTATCTTTCTTCCCAACGAGAGCGTTCTCAGGCCCAATAAGATCCTCCTTTTGCCACATGGTAACTATTTTGGTACTTTAATGACACAATAAACCACACGTCTATAGTAATGTAACTAGTATGAGCTGACCTTAATCTATTGACTATCCATTCTAAGCTGGACAATGCAGTCAACTGTACTATTACCAAAAAAACCGAACTAGATTGGCCATTTATATCGCAAGCTTATAAGGAGCCACGTATAAACTTACGATATAAACGGCCATACCTTTCGATTTAGAGGTTTGATTTTTTATAGCTTCACGGAAGACCACCAACTTCAGTACGTACCTATATAATTTCTTTTCTCAGTTTAATTTCTACTCGATACCTCCACGTGTTCCCGAGATAAAGGGTCTTGACAGACAGACAGACGGGCAACTATAACTATAAAACTATAAAAAATCCTCTGACTCCTTACGATGGTAAGGACTGTTCGTTCTTGCAGCGCCCGGTGGCTATAGAAGCGCTTATTTACGCTCATCTATAAAAAAGCGCTATGTTCAGCACGTCCACTGACAAGTCACGTGTTACATTATTTTTTTCGTCTTTTATAGCATGATTGTTTACTTATATGTTATTATCGTGAAGGTTGTAACTTCTTAGAAAGATAGTTTTGTTTTACTTTGTGTAGGTATTTCAAATATCACTATGATGTTGCTTCACAAATTTTATTTTGGGTAAACCTGAGCAAAACTTGTTTCATTGGTAATTTGGTAGATAAATAGATATATAACCTAAGAGTTCAAGACAAAACACAATAATAAAAAATGTCATACCTACCTGTTGCTATGTAGAAGAGTAGAAATTCCTGTTTTGATGTACCGACGTTTAAAGAATTACGTAATATTTAGATAGTGCTTAAGTTCATAAATCATCTGCCTAAGTCGAAGTCAAGAACTGGTTTTTTTTTTACATAAAATCATCAATATGTCTAATGTAAGCACTTAGGTATTAGGCAGGTAATAAAAACGACAAAGTAAAATTAATTAAAAGGAAATCAAAGCTGTAAGTAGGTAATAAGGAAACAGGTTACCTACTTATGTCAATGATAGTCTCTAATTATAGGTTTCCTACATTAACAGGGCCTAGTAATTATGGCAATCCGGAACTAATTAAATACCTATCTATCCTATTAACCTTTATAGAAGAAACTGTAGGTGTACCTTCATACAAATGAGCCATTGCAAACCCACTAAGTCACGGTAACCCGATCTTTAACTAGTTATTCACAATTCTGCTCCAATAAAAAAAAACAATTATGGCGAATAAACTGTCTAATGGGATGGTGTAATGCCAACGATCATCAACAGATCGATGACATTACTATAAATTATTAGACAGTCCTGTCTACACCCAAAATGTAAATAGTCCTCCAGACCGTTTTTGGTCACGACGCGACTGCCCTGCCGCACAAGTAGAAAAAAAGTTAAGAGTAGGCGCAGGCACAAGTGCACTCTCTGTTCCCTCACTCCGATGGGATGGCAATCCAAATTTTGACGTTACATGTTTATTTCCTGTCCTAAATAAAGATCAAGTCTCATAATAAATAATGTTAATTCTTTTTCTTAATTTTATACACAAGGCATATTTAAAACGAATATCGAAACATAGCACTAGCAACACTCCCACTAAAATGTCAGGTTTGTTGACAAACGTTCACGAAAGTGCTGGGATTGTGAAAGATTCAGGAAAAACATTTTTAGTTTCTGGAAATTATGAATATTATCATTACCTCTGCGACGGTTTTGACGACAGAGTAAGATACTTTATAAGTCAAATTATACTTTAGTTCGTGACTATTTTATATTTCATTTTGAGGTTATATTGTTTACGTGTTTATTTTTAACTTTTAACCTATATTTTTCTTCAAGGGCTGGGGTTGCGGCTATAGAACTTTGCAAACATTATGTTCCTGGATGACTGATAATCAAAACAGTAATGTCAAAGTCCCTTCTATAAAAGAAATTCAACAGATATTAGTAAAACTAGAAGACAAACCTCAAGGATTTCTAGGTTCAAGGCAATGGATTGGTAGTTTTGAGGTACATTGTATCATTTTAAATTAAAAAAAAGTAAAAGAAAAGAAAAGTAAGAAAGTTCATCATTATCATGGGCCTGACATTCACATCCAAGCAATATTCATCTAAAAAAAGAAACATTAATGGGTACTTTTTATAATATGGCAGGATGAAGTTACCTATTTAAATATCTATCTTTACAGGTATGTCTAGTCATAGACAATTTATATGACATACCGTGCAAGATACTGCATGTAAACCATGGAGATGAACTAAAGACTATAGTGGATGCATTAGTGTCCCATTTTGACAAGTTTGGAAGTCCTGTGATGATGGGCGGAGATGTAGATGCTTCTTCCAAAGGAATTCTGGGCATTTATATTGGACAGACAGATGCTAGTCTATTGGTTGTGGTAAGAATTACATTTGGAATGTTTTGAAGAAAAACCACAATTGTATAGATATGTATAGATGTAAGCGTGATTTCAATACCCCAACAGACCATCTGTTGGGGTATTGAAATCACACTTACATCTATTCTAGTGTTCAAGAGTAAACCATGACAAGTTCAGAAACCTGAACATCATTAGGAGAATACTCCTAACCTAATAAGGTTATGATAGCAAACCACACTTAGAATTGTATAAAAGTGTGGCCCTGGGTCTGACTGTTTGCATATGTGAGTTTAAATGTTTGCAAATACACCCACAATACAGGAGAAATTGCTAATGTGAGGCAATATTAAAAGTAACTACACTAATGTGTTTACCACACATTTTAATTGTTGTTTTATAAAAAACTTTCTTGTTCAAACATGTATACTTTCTTACAGGATCCCCATTATGTAGGAAAGGAGCAAACAAAAGAGTTCCTATTCAACAAAGGTTGGGTGAAGTGGCAACGGCTGTCAGATTTTATAAGTAGCTCATTTTACAATTTATGTCTACCTCAGGTGAAAGCAGAAGGCAAATTGAGTTAGGCCCTGTGCAGCCTAAGAAGAGAACAAACCAAATTACCAAATTCCAAATTTACTAATGTAAAACGAAAATATAATTTCTTGTCAAGGTTGTAAAGTGCAAAGTTGTTTGAATAACACTGCAGACATGAAATGCTGCTCAATTCTTGTATGCTTTTTAAAACAGTGGTATAAGGTTTATTTTTCAATGACATTATTCTTCTTGCACTGTGCTTCCGAAATCAAATAATAACTGAATAGTAACATCATAGCATTATTAATAAAAAGATTTCTAGTCAGGTGGGAAGCCAATCCCAGAACATTGCAAAGAAGCTTGCAGATAATGACACTTTTGGCATTGTAACTCAATAATAAAAAGGTAGTTTAATTCTTAGTGATGTAACTAGTACAAAATAACAACAGTACATTTAAAAAAAAAAACATTAAAGAAGTGCTTTGACCTTAACAAGTACCTAGGGAGTGTGGTAGTAGGTCAAGTTTATTCCGTTTTGTGGTTAGACAACCTTGACTGTCAAATTGTTGCTTCCTTTAGAAATTGTAAATAAAATGAAATATTTTGTACTACATATTTTTATTTTACATTAAAATACAGTGTTATACATTCTAATCAGTAATTATTTCAAAAATTACATCTAATAAAACCTTACAAGTATAATAATATAATGCAACATAATTAATTAATTATTATAATGAAAAAATATTCTCAATATAAAAAAAGGTACTACATTGACTAGACAGTTGACATGAGACGGTAAGACGTTTAGGCGCTCTAATTTCAAATTAAAATAAGTCATATTATTATGATCTATACAATCATTAATCAGATAGAACTTCCCCTCGATATAACACAAGGTCAAAACGCCTGCTGATAATAAAATTCACACCATTCTCGTTTTTTTCTCTACTATTCCTGTAGCCGCTTAGTAGCACATATACATTGTTCAAAACATCGAAGTTTTCCTAAGGTAGGGTTTCATGACAGAACTTTCGTTGCATGACAGAAGCTCTTAAATCTAAATTCGTGAAGCAAATGCTAGCGGTGCGTAGACTTAGTTATACCCTCGTTTTGGAAAATTAACGATGATTCACTTTGTCTGCACATGATGACTAAGGCTATCCATAGCTGCTGGCCATAGGCGGGAAGCCAAGATCTCTGATCAGAGACATAGACTATGGAGCCGTTTCGAACTTTGTTTTTTACGCAGTCGACTTCAACGCCTTTAAAAGATTCGCCTCCTAAATTAGTCCGTATTCATGATAAGGCAGACTCCTTGCAGAATCCAATGGCTAGGATGTTCCGCAGTCCATAGGTCTGAGTTGAAGACCAGACCAACTCCCATCGCGTTGCGTCGTTGCGATGTGGTGTACACTGGCGTGCGTAGTGTGTTCTGGTGGAGAGAAACATAATTTAAAATACGATACGTCCATTGAGGAAATCATGAACCAGAAACATGACTAACGAGTAGGTGTTTCAGCGAAAGATTATTGATAATATTTATGATAGTATCGAATAGGTATCTTTTCCTGTCACAGTACTATGACAAATCTGTAATAGCGGAAATGCCTGTCAAAGTGACTTGATCAATTACGCTGTTATCTGAGAGGCAGATAAGAGTATCTATTCTGGCATTTCTAGAAATTTCTAGAAATGCCAGATACTCTTACATCACTAATGAAAATAACTAATGTAGTTTTGCAGCTTCCATCAACAAGTACGTACAATACAATACCTACCTACAACATCTTCAGAATCTAATTAAAGCTACGAGTATAATTATTATCTCTCGAAGCCAATTCCAAAATATTCAAGATAACAGGATGTAAAGAAGTGTAGTTTGTGGACAAACAAAATGCCTACCTACCCATAAACAAAGCTAATAGATAAACTCTTGGCCTTGAATATGTTTAATAATGTAGGTTATCGGCTTCCACTGAGGTCACAACTCACAGTGGATGCGTGGTTAAAGTCGCGTACTCACACAAAGACAAGATGACAAATAGGTATATGTCCAGACGCTGCGGGCGGGCAAGGCAACAGGCTTTTTTAATAGCATCTCACATATTGTCATAGGTAGATACTTGTTACGTTTTTAAATTGTTTTAACTTCTTTGTGACAAGGAAGCGCGTACCGGCACTAATATGTGATATAAATATAGGTAAAATGAGTTTCTTCGCGTTGAGGGCACGTTCAAAAGGCAAGCAAGGAACGACTAAATGCCGGGCCTTAACTGTCCTTCCACACTGAATGAATAAAATAGGTTAAATACTTTATATTAAATAGATAATATGTACTAACGTTGAATAAATTATAAACTAAATGGTTTTAAAAGAGTAACCATGGTCTTTCTTGCTGGTATGTATTTATAGATATTATCTTTATCTTTTCTCGATGTTTTATTCTTTTTTGTGGAAGAAATACTGTTCAAAAGAAGTACTAAAAAGTGGTTGGATTCCATAATCTTTAAACTAGACAAATTAAACGCAGAATGTGAAGTGGGAGACGTCGAGGGTGGGCTTAGCTCACGAGTGCGTAAAACTAATCAAAATTGTGTAAAAGTTAACATACTTAGGTACCTATTGTATTCATTTAGCGGGAATTAATTAACAGGGTAAGTACCTGTAAATAAACTTCCGCTAACACTACAGTGAATAAGAGCCTTTATAGTCATATCATAAGTTCATAACACACGAGATTTCGTCAAATTCTTTTATTTATGATTATTTATCACGACGCTGCTAAGTGATATGCATAGATGACGTTTTTGGAAACTATTATCTTCTTAATTTTAATATTTTTTCAGGATTTGTGCCCGGTTGATGGCAATAGGCTCGCTTTCTATTACATGGGACTTAAGTAGGTATTCATAATATCTTTATTGCATACCATAATGTGTGAAGATCTTTAAATGGGCTTAAAGCTAAGGTACATACAATTACGGACCCTTTAGGGCACAGTAAAGAGTATAAAATAATTTTGAAATAAAATTAATCCATTAACCAAATAATTCTTAATATGAATTAACCAAATTATAACATTATTTATATTGAAATCAGTCACAACAAAATGATTAAATTATACTTATTCTAATAAAATATTGTACATACTTAAATGGCGAAATGTGGTGGGTACTATTAGGTACACCACTGCCTAACCCTTCGTTGATTACAGGCGCGATGTTATGTATTTTGATTTTCCCCTTATATAGATTAAATTTATAGAAAAACGATACATTTGTTATCGGTATTTTTGTATATATCCTTACTAATGTTATAAAAGCGAAAGTGAGTTTGTTTGTTACGTCTTCACGCCTACATGGCTAAACCGATTTTGATGAAATTTGGTACAGAGATAGTAAGGACCCTGGAGACGAAAATAGGTAACTTTTTTTTTTAAAAGATTGAAAAATGAGGAAGAAAAGGGAAAACTTAGCATTGCTATCACAATAAATAAGGCGCTAGGGCAAAAACTACAGGTGCAGGTACCTGCAAATCAGGAAAGGAGAACTGTGTTACCCCGAATTTAACGCGGGCGAAGCCGCGGGCAAAAGCTAGTCTATAAAAAAAAATGTTGACACTAATTTCAGATGCAGACTGAAATCATTAAAAACAATTCTGGGAAGTCTAAATGCGTCATACCACTTAATCTATGGGCAGAAATAATAACTTGCACGAACTTCGTGAGGAAAATCCGCGTTATTGAACCTACTTTTTTTTTGTATTGTTTACGCACAAAAGTGATTGCTTAGTAGACAATTTGTTAAGTCATCAGTGGGACCGCCCCCAGCCCCTGTCTAGGCAGGCCGCGTGAATTAATAGTCAAGGTTACAGCTGTCGATTGTCATGAAGTTTTGGGGTCACCTAACTATATTTTTGCATTTTGCAGGTCATTGTGACACGACCGTAACATTGCGATATAAACGGCCTTATAATTTTACTGCGTAGACTTAGGGACCACAGACTTGATTATAATAATTATGGTTTTAATTTCAACGCGTTCACGAGATAAAGGGTATTGACAGACAGACAGACGGACAACAGTCATCCTATAAGGGTTCCGTTTTGTACGGTATTTGTATTGAGGTACGGAACCCTAAAAAATCGTAGGAAAATTTTAAAAATCTTTCTCACTTTTTTAGCCAAAATTTTATCAAAATCGGTTTGGCCATTTAGGCGTGAATAAGTAACAAACTCACTTTCGCTTTTATAATATTAGTAACGATGTTGTTTTCGCTGTCCAAATGTGCATCTACCCTACTTTTGCCCGTTTTCACAATCACCAATACAAATTGCCACCATTTTTTTTTGGGTGGGAAATCATCAAATAACTTCCCCGCTCTGGGCGGAGCGGGGGGAGTGTCAGACTTTTACTGACCAAAACCCACCCATGTTCCTTCTATTGCTCTTTGCGTTCCAGAGCCGCGGTATCTCTTTCGAACGACCGACCCGCAACAAATTGCCACCCATGGCGTTGTGCAATCGGCAATTCTCAATTACAACTTTAGGTCAAACGTCTACTAGGCCTTGATATTTGTTTATAAAGGTTGCTTGAAACTGTTTGCAGGCGCATTGTATAATAAATACTATGGAATTCGAACCTAGTGTTTTCTAAAGTCTTTTGCTCGCACGAACTTAGCGGACGCTCTAATATCTAATAAACACTTTGTGACAAATCTGAATGGTTTCATTTAGAAGTTTATCAGAATTCATAAATATATACAGGCTGTAGAAGTAAAAGTATGAAAACATAGGGGAAAACCTGATTCGTAAATGCAAAGGAAAGGTGAAACTTATGCTCGTTTTCACTGACGTTAGGCATCACTTACAAATACCTAAATAAAAATTGCACTTTTTTCATTTTCCCGTGTTTTGTTTTCAATTTTAGCATTAATTTAGGTAGGGCTTTGTTTGTTAGTGAAAACGGATATTAAATGTAAATCTTTTTTGATACTCGTTGCCTACATAAGTACCTTTCTAAGTACTTTTCTTTTTGCGGATGGGAAATCGTCAAATAACTTCCCCCGCTCTGTACGGAGCGGAGGTATGACAGATTTTTACTGACTAAAACCCACCCATTTTCCTTCTTTTACCCTTTATGTTCCGGGGCCGCAGTACCTATCCCTTTCGAACAACCCGATTCCCGAAAAGGCGGTGCCCTGGCAGGCCCTCTGCTTTGCTGACTGAATATGTACTACCTAAGTATAGTACAAGAAACATACCTGCAGCTTGAGCTTGTGTACCTCTATAGGTATGACGTACATAATAGGCAGCTCTGTGACCAACACCTTGGGATGCGAGCGTCTCAGGCAGGTGTCTTCCAAGTCCCATCGGGCGCCCTCCAGGTATAGACCACGAACGTAGCAACCCTGATCAGAAATAAAGTATACAATTATTCATTCCTTTATTTGCTCTTCTCACGTATTTTTTTACAACTTTAAATATTTGAAAAAAGAAACATAAAATAAAGCCTTCAATTTCTTTTTTGTAAAGAAGTTGAATTAGGCTAGGCAGAATTGGATAAGAAGTAGGTACTTACACAAACAGGCCTCTCCTCAATTTCGTCGGGGCAGGTCCACTTGGTGACGCGCGTGAACTGCGTGGAGCGGTCCAGCGGCCACGTGTACAAGCGGCACGCGATCTGTATGTGCGCGATCAGGTACGACTCCGGGATGTGCAGCCCGGACAGCCAGATCACGACGGGCTCTTCCATTGTAGCCTGCGGAATAAGTCAAAAAATGTGTCAGTGAAGTGGAGTCAATAAAAGAGATAAGTAACCAAGCAGGTATGATTAATAGATTACTGGGAGTCAGTAAGTCAGTAGTAATCTATTTTTTATACCCTTACTTAAGTGATAAAAGCCCAAAGAGAAAAAGGTGGCCCTCTTCAGAAGGGAACCTAAGCAGTGGATGAAACCGTTGGGTTGGGCTATTAATACTACAATAAAAAATATACCTAGATAAAATATAATTTTTGAATGAATGAAGGTAGACAGGCAATAGGTAATTGTAACCGTTTGTGTACGAGTTTCATCATCTGCCTAGCCTTTTCGGTCGGCATCCAGTCTTACCGGATTCAGCTGAATACCAGTATTTTACATGGAGCGACTGCCTATCTGACCACCATAACCCAGATAGTACCTACTGGGTAATACGATACCCCTTGGTAAGACTGGTTGTCAGACTTTCGGGACACTGACTAGTTGTAACGATCGTCAAAGATCTACAAATGACAGCCTGGACCAACTTAACGTGCTTTTCGAGACACGGAGGAAACTCGGTATGTAACGGGTGGTCATACATCCACAGACCAACCTAGACAAGCGAGGCTTAACCTAAAGATCGACCTGAGCGGCTGCAATTATTTAGCCACGAGCTCCACTATAAAAAAGTCGACGAGACAATACTCCAGCGGATGCCTCATAGAGGAGCAAAACACATATAATATATAAGTTCTTTACAGTATAAAAAATATAACCCAGTCTGTATATTGCTTAGTCCGTGCGATAAAGTGGTCCATCCACCCGCCAAGCCCCTTGCAAGTGGCAGGGGCCAGGTCACGCCACACCTGAAACAAAAGAAATGAAACATATTTTTTTCCGTGCATGTAATGAGATGGATCGGTATGTTGTTGGGTGGAGAGGGCGAGGAAAGCCAAAGAAAAGATGGATGGATTGTGTAATGATAATAAGAAAAAACCGGCCAAGAGCGTGTCGGGCCACGCTCAGTGTAGGGTTCCGTAGTTTTCCGTCCGTCACAATAAGTGTTCCCACTTATGAGTTTAAAGGTGGAGGAGCGTGCAACATTGCACGCTCCGCGAGTCCGCGGCAGGCGCTCCGGCTCCGACTTGTGACGGTTTTTAGCGCGAACACAAAGGGGCTGAAAGGGGAGCGCTCAAACCTCGAGGACTAATTAGATTATGCACTCATAAATAAAATTACGAATATATTTAAGGTGCAACTTACTTTACCACGGTAGGTCATGAAAGCACGGAAAATCTTAAAATCGACTTTTAAAAAATTACGTCATTACACAACGCCATCTATCGAACCATTTATGAACTGGTTTATACCTTATCATTTTGATGGTGTTAAAAAATGAATGTTAGTTTTGTTCTAAATTGCCTTAGCATGTTCTTAATAAAAGTTTTATGTAGTTATAAGATACCGCCAATGCCAAGGATAGACCAACCGAACAATTCGGTAATACCCGATCCAATGTAATAAGTACCTACAGCGCCATCTCTCGGGGAATTGGGTTACTAATTAATACTAAGACGTGCAAGACGATTTCGGTGGTTATTTTGGATTGCGAGAACCGATTTCAATAATTCTTTTTTTGTTTGAAAAAAGATACGTTCAGGATAATAAAATATGTAAACGAAGTTAAAAAAAATGGTTGCATATACGATTATACTACAAACTTAGTCCAGAAATTATTTTGTACAACTTTTTGTCTTTTTTGTACAAAAACTGTTGTGTCAATCAAGTTCAAAATAATTTTCCTAGAAAGTCCTTATAAAGTTCTACTTTTCAGATTTTTTTCATATTTTCTAAACTTATGGTTCAAAAGTTAGAGGGGGGGGGACACATTGTTTTTTACTTTTGGAGCGATTATTTCCGAAATTATTGACATTACAAAATAAAATACACATTATCAAAAAATGATTTTAGTAAACCCCTATTCATTTTAAAATACCTTTCCAACAATATATCACACGTTAGGGTAGAAATTAAAAAAAAAACACTTCCCACTTTACATATAGGGTGGCTACCCTAATAAAACATTTTTTTCCAATTTTTATTTTACCACTTTGTCGGCGTGATTGATATACATATTGGTACCTTCAGCTTTCTAGTGCTAACGGTCACAGAGATTAAGCGAGGACGGACAGACAGACATGGCGAAACTATAAGGGTTCCTAGTTGACTACGGAACCCTAAAAAGGAGTAAATGATGTCGTGACGTCTGACATGGGAGAATGGAAGAATAAAATGTGTTGCGCCGACCCCAAATCGAATGGGACAAGGTCAGGAAAATGGTGATGACACTAACAACGCAAATAGGAATTTAAAATCAATAAAAGACTAAACAAAATGGTTTACCTCTGGCAGCTGTCCGTTGAACATACAGTAAGAGACGTTGTCCAGTACAGCATCCATGCCTATCTCGCCCGCTAGTGCCTTGCGGAGGAGAGACAGAGTGGTGCGCATCTTTATGATTAGGCGATTGAATCTGTGGGAAATATTTCATTGGATCGTGTGTTCGTTAACGAGCAACTAGTCAAATAATGTTCTTGATTTGTGGTCGGTTGATAGCATTTAACTTGACCTCCAAAACAACCATGACGCCCATAATTTTATACAAAATATGCTGGAAGGTTTAGGGCCGTAGCGCATTCGCACTGGCTGACTTTGACTGTATCAGTTATTATGTCTTCTAGTCAACTATACAATGTCCAATGTCCGGTCATGGACTAGCGATATTCTAGATACTTATGTAACGAGTGTTTTAATATACAATTACGATACACACTTGGGTCTAATTCCCTTCCCCGCTTTTTAGCAGCCATTTTGAGATAATATTCTCTTTGTGTGTACAAAAAAATAATCATATCTCTCAAAATTTTGGTCTTACTGAGACGAAAATAGGTTTTTTCAGAGGGCAACAATATTTAAATTAAGAAATGATGAGCTTACATTTTTGTAACTTTAGAAAACAAAATAAAAGTAAAAAAAAATATGCAAATCAACGAAAGTTTAGTAAACTTTAATGTGAAAAAAAATTATGGTTTTTTGTTTGAAAATCAATAAATTTGAGTACTAGAATGTTGATATAAGTACATAGAATAACGCGAGTTCGTGACCGGACGCATTGTATATTTCTAGTGTCAATTGAACGACATCAAATAGCAAGGTTAGCCCCTTCCCCGTATGTCCTGGAGTCCCTTAATGGATCGACTATACCTTTCCAACTCCTGCAGCAGCACAACAAGGGTAGGTGTGATGTTCATCTCGAACTGCTTGCGTACGCGCCAGACCTCAAAGGGCGTCGGCAGCTTGGAAAGTACGTCTACTGCCGTGGCGTCGATGAAGTCTTCGCGACTCATCGCGCCGCCTCCCTCGCCTGGTGAAGTCACCAAGGTTTGATGAGTCTACTCAAGCACACCTGATTAATGAACTAGTCTATAACTGTGGCTGTTCAGCCTAGGTATCCAAAGAACGACGGTTATTTTTTTTTAGAGACCATGTTGTCGTTATCGTTTTTTTTTCTAATAGCCAATAAAAACATGCAAATGTTCACTACTAGCTCATGCCTGAGTGGGGTTCGGTAATTGTTCCGCGGGATCAATTTATCGGGATTGAAAGTACCTATCCTATCTGTTAGGGGTCTAAACTATCTGTGTGCCAAATATCTTTGAAATTGGTTCAGTAGTTTTTGTGAGAGTAAATAAAAAAAATCAAATTGTAGCTAATCAAAAATCAAAAATCATTTATTTCAATTAGACCATTACAGGCACTTTTGAATGTCAAGAAACAAAACTAATCTACAGTCCCGGTCACAAGGCATAATAACTTGTGAAAGTACTGTAGTTGCCCATTCCAAAGCGTTGATCTCTATGGAGAAGAATGGGCAAGAAACTCCATGGACACTCTTTTAAATTATAATATTTTTACAAAATTGTATTTACATCATTCATGTTGAGATTATACAAATATGTGAGAACGATGTAGAAAGACGTGCACAGTAAGAGCGTCCAGAGTAAATCAAAAGCAAAATTTAATTTAAAATCTAAATAAGTTAAAAATGAACCGTGGTAGCTAAAAAAATGACCAGTCCCAACTGACAGCGCCCGTTCACGAACATGACGTATGGATCAGCCCCATTCAGCTCGACCATTTTGAAGGGAGCTAAATGACCCGACACACCCGCCACCATCAGCGAGACATTTAAGTGAG
This sequence comes from Ochropleura plecta, assembly GCA_905475445.1. Lineage (NCBI taxonomy): Eukaryota > Metazoa > Arthropoda > Insecta > Lepidoptera > Noctuidae > Ochropleura > Ochropleura plecta. The sequence continues at coordinate 6,721,682 of FR997740.1, read as the reverse complement.
CATGACACTATCAACCACCAGGGCTTCGTCAAGTCAATAATAATACATAGCACTCACATATGGGCTTAATAATTATACAATACTAGAGAATTGATTCTATACATTGCAAAGATAGTCTTACAATCTTCTGCAGCTTCCACTATAGCTTCGGATACCAATCAATGAGTTTACCCCTATTCATGTGGAGCAGGACCAGCATTGAGCCAAGCATTTTTATCATCAATATAATCCCCCAACTTATAATATGCTTGCCTACATAGTGTGCGTTTAATACAAGATTTAAATTTCGTTTCATTCAGTTGAAGAATGTGGGGAGGTATTTTATTGTAGCATTTCAAACAGTACCCCATGAAAGATGAGTCTACTTTAGCTAACCTGAAACCTGGTTGAACTAATTGGTCCCTATTTCTAGTATTATAATTGTGTCTGTCACCTCTTTTACTAAAAATATGCAAGTTTTTCCTGACATACATGATGTTTTCATAAATATATTGACAAGGTACTGTCATGATGTTAATACCCTTAAACTGTTCCCTTAAAGAATCTCGCCTACGTAGGTTATATATGGCTCTGATGGCTCTTTTCTGCAGAATAAATATAGACTCGATGTCTGCACCCCGTCCCCAAAGTAAAATACCGTATGACATGATACTATGAAAATAACTAAAGTAGACTAGCCTCGCGGTATCTACATCAGTAAACTGACGGATTTTTCTAACAGCATATGCTGCTGAACTAAGGCGTCCTGCAAGAGATGTTATATGCGGACCCCATTGTAGCTTTGAATCGAGTGTTATTCCCAAGAAAACAGTTTTTTCGACGAATTCTAGTTTCTCTTGATTCAATACTATGTCACACTCACTGTTTTTGACATTTGGTAGAGCAAATCTTATACACTTCGTTTTTTTCCCATTTAATACTAAATTATTAGCGGTAAACCATGTACCTGCATTATGTACCTGCATTAGGGCATTATTTACGTCGTCAAGATTTGTAGCACGTCTGTTTATCTTAAATATTAAAGAGGTATCGTCAGCAAACAACACCATTTGTGGTTGGTTTTTAAATAAATGGGGTAGATCATTAATATATACTAAAAAGAGGAAGGGACCTAATATCGATCCTTGTGGTACACCCATCTTTACATTTAAACCCATTGAATTGACACCATTTATTTGTACTTGCTGCTGTCTATCATTTAAATACGATTTTACTAAACTAAGCGCAAGTTTCCCTAGGCCGTAATGTTCAAGTTTCAAGAGAAGGGTTTCGTGGTTCACGCAATCAAATGCTTTTGAGAGGTCACAAAAGATCCCTATGGCATCCTGTGCTTCCTCCCACGCAGTAAATATGTGTTTTAATAGGGTGACACCGGCGTCAGTCGTACAACGTCCTTTGGTGAAACCATACTGTTTCTCATGTAAGATTTTATTGGTGTTAAAATGGTTAAGCATTTGGTTAAGCATTACCTTTTCAAACACCTTGCTGAAAACCGGCAAAACGGATACGGGTCTATAATTATTGGTGTCTTTACTGTCCCCAGATTTGAAAAGTGGTATTACCTTGCTGTATTTCATAAGGTCCGGGAAGACTCCTTGGTCCACACACAAATTAAATATAAAGGCTAAGTACGGTGCTACAGTCTCAATGATAGCTTGACAAACTTTAATAGACAATCCCCAAAGGTCTTCGGTTAATTTGATTTTTATTTGTTTAAAAGCTTTAATGACTGCAGTGGGGTTAATATGGTTGAATTGAAACTCAACCGAGCATGGTAAAACGTTTGCTCTTAATAAGTCAACAGAAAGCAAGGGTGACGAATTTAACGTTTCAGTAGTTTTAATTGGGATACTAGTAAAGAAATCCACAAATTCTTGAGCAACTTCGTTTTTAGTGGTTAGAAGACCACGTGAGGACTCTAGTGTAATATCATTATTATATTTTTTATTTCTATTAGTTTCACTATTGATTATTTTCCAAACCGTCTTAATTTTATTATCGGCGGATTTAATCTTGTTGCTTATGAATAAGGCTTTAGCTACCTGGCAGGTGTTTTTAAAAGTTTTTGAGTAAGTAGCAACATAGCGATTGAATGTTTCCGAGTTGATGTAAGGCTTAAGGCCGTAAAGCTCAAACAATCGTTCCCTACTTTTTCTTATACCCTTAGTCGCCCAATCACTGAACATAAACTTTGGGCTAATAGATTTAGTTTTTATTTTTAGCGTATCATTGAACTCTGTGTAGACAACCGAAAAGAATTCCTCATAAAAATGATTTACATTATTAATATCATATCCCGGAATGCCTAGATTACGTATTAAATTATTATTAAATTTATTTAAATTACTGGGTGTTATTTGTCTAGACTGTATCTGAATTTTTTGTGATGATGTGTATGACTCGAATACGACGGTTTGGCCGCTGTGATCAGAGGGAAGATAATTTACAATGGATTTATCTAAGTAGTCGCAGCAACAGAAAACATTATCAATACATGTAGCGGTATTTGTAGTAATTCGGGTTGGCTCCGAAAACACATTTAACAAGTTGAATGATTTAAAAAGATTTAAGAATCTACTGCTATTTGAATTTTCGTCCAAAATATTGATGTTAAAGTCACCACAAATGACTAGCGATTTATTACCCGTTGCAAGTTTTGCCAAAGCATCTTCCATTACTGACTCGAATATAGAGTAGTTTTGATAATTTGGGGGCCTGTAAACGCACACTATGACATGCTTATCTAGCTCAACACAAGACAATTCAATATTATGTTCAACCGATAGATCAACTATATCAATACGACTTCTAAATTTAATACTATTTTTGACTAAGATTAGTGAACCCCCACGCATCTTAGATTTACGGTTAAAGCAACTGCCTACACTGTAATTTTCATAATTAATTAACATTTCATGATCTTTTAACCAATGTTCGGTGAAACAAACAATATCAAACTTGGTATTTTCTAAAAACAATTCAATCTCTAGTTGTTTTGAAGAGAAACCTTGAATATTTTGATGGAATAATTTCAAGGAATTCTGCTTAGCCCCTTTTTTAAATTTAACGGTTTGATAGCAAGAAGGTACCTTGGTGTTAGTGAGTGTAACACTTATGTTATTTATATCTTCTGTTGTCTTACGAGCTAGTTTAAATGAGCCGGAGTGAGCGACAATACTCCCCCGCCTTCCTTGTAAAAAGGTATATTAGTATTAGTACTAATAGTCGCAGTATTAATAATAGAATAAAACATAGACATAATATTTATGTCCGAGTGAATATTATAAGCTAATAGCCTAGCTATTTTGTGTCTACAACTAGTAGGTAGAAACACACTACCCCGTGTCGACCTAAGTTTATCAACAACAGTGTTGATATCAATATATACAAGTTTGTCACAATAGTGACCTACCAAGAAATGTACATGCTTATTCAGCATGTGAATATAATTGTTTAGTTTGTTTGACTTTTTATACAAGTATGGAAAAGCACACAATATTATTTTACGGCAATTTAACTTTAACAACTCAGTTACACTGTCTGTGATGTCTTCTTTTGTGATTGTAGAACAATTTCCTATAAATATAGTTAAATCAGTACTTTTACTATAAACATTTCCAGTTACTGATGCCATTATCTGCTTATAAGTTAACCCTGGCATACAATTATTTTGACTGGGAAAGCTCAGGTTATTACTTAATAATTTTAATTAAGTTTTTTTTACTGAAACAATTAAATCAATGTTTAAAATCGCAAAAAGCCAACGTCACGCGGTGTTCCCAGGCGGTCACCCATCCAAGTACTGACCGCGCCCGATGTTGCTTAACTTCGGTGATCGGACGAGAACCGGTGTATTCAACGTAGTATGGACGTTGGCGACAGCTAAGTTGAAATTCACGTTTATAAACTAGCTAATCCACTTTTTATCTGACATGCATGATACTGGCTTTAGATAAACTTTTCCTTATAAAAATGTTTGTCGGTGTGGCGCATAGGTAGGTACATATCAAAATAATTATTTCGAACTCATTAAGCTCGTCACATACTTTCCTGATATTTCGCAATAGGTACAGTAACAGATAAACAATTAATTAATTATTAGCTTACCTTCGACAATACCTAGCAGCATTAAAAACATCAAACAATTTAACATTAGCTTTCGTATATAATTAACTAGCTTTTGCCCGCGGCTTCGCTCGCGTTAAATTCGGTAGCGCCTTATTGATTTGTAATAGCAACGCTAGGTTTTCCCGTTTCTTCCCTCTTTCTCCCTCATATCCCACACTTTAAAAAAAAAATAGCCTATGTCCGTCTCCTGGTTCCCAACTATCTCTGTACCAAAATTCATCAAAATCGGTTGAGCCATTAAAGAGTGAAGAGGTAACAAACGAACAAACAAACTCACTTTCGCTTTTATAATATTAGTAAGGATGATGTTAAGCATTTCATCAATACACATATTTCCCCATACTTACGGTCCCAAACTTTTGCTAAAGCCGCATGGAAAAAGAAAAAATATATAAGTAAAACCTGTTTTTTGTGATATCACTTGTTGTATCCGAACTTTTCTCAACTACTGTCATTTTGTAACCGATAGTTTTCAACGAAAATACCAAACTATAACTGTCCTATATGGTAGGCAAAGGCTCTTCATACAGCAAAGGCACAAGTTATGAAAAACATTATTAAAAAAAACAGCTTTTATAAAAAATGTATTATAGACGATAACTCATAACTACCCAAGCAATATAAATAAAATTGTTTTTTTTTCAGCCAGACCCGGAACAACTATTTGTAGGCCATACAAATATTTGTTCCGTGCGGGAATCGAACCCGTGACACGCAGCGCAGCAGTCGATCGCTCAGCCACTGCGCCAACCGTGTCGTCATATCAATTCCCATATCAATTCTAGATTTATATTGCTTAGGTAGTTTGTTCCACTTCAGAAGTATACCTTTTCGAACAAAAAAAGAATTATGAAAATCGGTCCACAGTTGGCGGAGTAATCGGTTGAAAAGTAAACAACACCTTTGGCGAACTTTTTTACAATATACCTAATTGTCTATTCGTGACAATACTGAATGTCTTCCTTTCTCTTTGATATCTGTCATCGTTGCACATAGTCTTTTCAATAAACGGATATTTTATAATTCTAATAACTGTATCATTCCCAGAACATACATAAAAAAGCTCGAACATAGAACCTCCACCTATTTGAGGTAGGTTAAAAACACAAGTGTTAGGACGATACTCACTGGTTTGCGGCTGCAGTTCTATGAGATGTCCCCACATCTCTCGTACGGCCTGGCTGAAGTACCCGATCTCGGCGTTCGGGTGCAGGCCGAATACTTCGGGCGTATTCGCCAGCGGTAGTGTGTCGATAAATACTATAGAGAAAAAAAATAGTACGAATTTTTTTTTAGAAATTCATCAACTGTTAATTTAAAAACGGAATAAAGGCTGCATACGAGTGTTTAAATCTGTAATACGTTTTACAAAAAATATTGGACAATGAAAGTCATAGGTACTATTTAAAAGTGCATCATATAATGCATGCACCAGTGTATAAGTTTGGTGTTTAAATGTTAACTAATGTCATTAAGTAATTATCGCTTTTTATTTTATGATATAACGAAACTTTGACAACTGTAAGACTGTTAAATTCAATTCGACGTCATTTATGCATGATTATAATCGTATATTAATGAAACACAGTTCTAAAATACATTCAATGTTCACAGAGCATCCATACCGATATACTCCTCCTTCTCCCCGTCGGGCGGGATGACGTAGTCGAACACACTGTCGAAGTAGAAGTGGAAGGGCTGGAACTTGTCGAACAGGAAGTCGCCGAGGTACTCCTCCATGTACGTGCCCACCACGCGACGGTCGAAGTCGTCTATGACGCGACCGCCGTACATTACCTGGGAATGGAAATAATGCGTTAGGTTAGTAGACCCACAACCTCGTTGTTTGTCTGCTGTCAAAATTAGCACTTGCGTTAGCAGACTTATTAAATCCGTTGTCAAAAAGTGTGAGAGAATTGGAGCGTTGACCTCCAATATCTCCATTACTAGAAGGTTTCTAGTTACGGTCTACATGAAAAAACCGTTGAAAAGCGAGTCAGAATCGCGTGCCAAGGGTTCGGAACAAAATTGCGACTTAAACAGATGGCTGTTTAAGTCTTTAATGTCTCTGTTTAATCTTTTGACTGCGTAGATTTAGAGGGTTGATTTTCACAGCACGAAGGGACTACAGTTTTGAGTATATGATATTAATTTCAATTCGATACTGTCACGCGTTCCCGAGATTAAGGGTCTTGATAAATAGATACACAGACGGACAATAATGTCATCCAATAAGGGTTCCGTTTTGTGGCACAGTTGTATGGCCCCCTAAAAAAATCTCAATGACGGGGACGACATCTGCGTTTCGGCTTTGTTAGGCGCGTCGCCCACGCGACCAACAGTCGAGGCGTGGGCGCATTAGGCGTGGGTGCATTAGGCGCGGGCGCATTAGGCGCGTCGCCCATAAGATCAACAGTCGAGGTGCAGTTGAGGCGTAGGCACATAAGAGGCACGCCGCAACGAGATTTTCTTTACAAATATCGTGTGGGCGACGCGCCTAACGCGCCCGCACCCCGACTGCCGCGCCGTGCCGGCCGTGTGGGCGACGCGCCTTAAGGGTCATTTTACAGTCTTCATACTTACCTCTCCGAAGAGATACTTGAGCGTGGCCCAAGGCGTGGGCCCTCGCACGGCGTAGCACCTGTCCAGGTAACACTGCAGGATCTGCATGCATACTGTGAAGTCCGATTCCGCGAAGTCGTACGAGATGTTCCAGCCGATTTTGTCGTATTTGCGACGCTCCTGTAAAACAAATTTTTCATATGAATACTACTATAACTTTTCTCTTATAAATCTTTTCGTCTTATTATTACAATAAAAGTGAAAGTTTGTAAGGATAGATATTTGTTACTCTTTCACTAAAAAACTACTAAACGGATTTGAATGAAATTCGACAGAGAGATAATTTACCTATATCCTAGATCAGACGATCAGGGGTGACACTTTATGGACGAATGTGCCTTTTTGCCTGATTAATGTTAAATGAGGATATAGACGTGCCGTCAAAAATATTGGAAACTAAATACTACCAACTCAAAACTCATTATTTAATAACGACAATTTTGCAGTGTTTTTATAAATATGCTTCAGGAAGACGTGTAAATCGAATTCAAATAACGCTTATGTGACTTGCAAGTAAAAAGTCAAATAACTTCCAAAACTTTAGTACCTACGAAAAATTTATGGAGTTATCTGTCAAAGTTTTTCTAAGCAAGTGTTCAATGCTATCCAACTCTGAAAACAATTACTCCTAGGCATACGTAGATGAAAATATGGTTAATATTGGTGGCCTACCCAAAATATTATGTGCTAACAACGGGACGCGTGCCATTAGTTCGTCATCCTTGTCCTAGATTAAAATATAGGAATCTTTTTGTCCCGGGGTAGTACGATATGTCCAAAACACACACCACACCTAAAATGCGGTGTGGCACGGATGTGTTTCCGTCATAAAACATGATATGCAAGTTTAGGGTTAGCACCTGTACTGTAGATTACTTACTCCAATGTAATAGTACTAATAGTGCACAAACATTTATCTACAAAAGATTGACTGATATTAAAATTGATGCATGCTTGAAATAAATAGATTGATTTTGTTTATTTTATATCACAATCTGATTTTAAAAAAATAATATCGTTATTTTAAAATGTAATAAGATGCAAAAAGCCAACGTCACGCGGTGTTCCCAGGCGGTCACCCATCCAAGTACTGACCGCGCCCGATGTTGCTTAACTTCGGTGATCGGACGAGAACCGGTGTATTCAACGTAGTATGGACGTTGGCGAATGCCTGACGAAAATTTACATTCAGTAAATTCAATAAGAGATGCCCGACCGTTATTATGACTCACAAAGATGACAAAAACGTATCGATAACACGAGCGACGATTTGTTTTAACTTTTATTTACATGTAAATCTGAGAAATAGACAGACCATTATTTACAACTCAGCATCTTACTAACACCATTTTTTTTTATTTGATTATAAGCATCGAATACTTACATTATGTGTTAGCTTTTTACGACAGGCCCTGTATTTATTAGCACAACAAACAAAGCAAATCCAGTGAATATTGCGAAAAATGAGATTCAGTTTTGATTGAGTAAAAAAAAACTTGTTTATGTTTTTTTATAGTGAAACTTTTATTACATAATCTCAAACTTTTTCGTCTGTGTGTTGCATGTCGCGTGACGGTCGGCCGCGCCGTAGGGACGTCTAAATGTCTATAATGTGAAAAAAGTTTCACTTTTACTGGTGGTTTTATGAAACCACAGAATCCTTTTTCATTAATATGAAATTGGAAAGAGTAATGAAAAGCAAAAAGCCAACGTCACGCGGTGTTCCCAGGCGGTCACCCATCCAAGTACTGACCGCGCCCGATGTTGCTTAACTTCGGTGATCGGACGAGAACCGGTGTATTCAACGTAGTATGGACGTTGGCGATGTAATAGGTGAATTTTGAGATAACACAAAAAAAACTATTTATTTTCCTTCAATGTGCAAGGAGTTTATTATTCTGCAAGAGGTTAGAGGAGGAGGAGCCTATGTAAATAAGTGACAAAGGAGACATCTAACCAAGTTGTATATTATTTCTACAGCGCATTTTCTACATTAATGTAAATAATTATGGCCGGGTCTCATACTACATGTTGCACATATTTGCAACAAATTAGAGGCGAAATGAGTCATGCATTCAAAATCTGCGTGTTAGCACAGTACAAATACAAATATTTCACTCTGTGATTGCAAATATGCGAATTTAAATCTAATAATACACGGCACGAACGTGACCTTCACTATTTAGGCCTACCGAAGTCAGGCGCGTTCTTAACGAATGAAAATGCATCTTATATCCGCGCTCTTACAGTTTATATTACAACGCTCTTAATGAAAAGCCTCATTCGCGCACGTGTCCGATGGAAGAATGTCCGAAGACTTTTTATGCCTTCTCAGGTTTGGTGTTAGTGCCTGCTTATCCTAGAAAACACTTGTTTCATCATGAACATAAAAAATAAGTTCATGGCTGATGGCATTAGTTTTTTTTAACAATCCTTACAGTCTTCCAATTTTGCATTATAGTCAAATATACTGATCTTTATGCCTGTTACAATAAGGTTGATAACTTGCTATTGAGTTAAACCACTGAAAAACCTGCCAAATTATAGTGATCTTTATAACTGTTAAAATAAGGTTGCGAACTTCCTATTTAGTTGCTGCTACCGACAAGTTTTGCCAAATAATAGTGATCTTTATGCCTGTTACAATAAGGTTGGTAAATTGCTATTGAGTTGAACCACCGTCAAGCCTGCCAGATTATAGTGATCTTTATGAGCGTTATAATAAGGTTGCTAACTTGCTATTGAGTCGCTGTTACCGACAAGTTTTTCCAAATTATAGTGATCTTTATACCCGTTACAATAAGGTTGATAACTTGCTATTTAGTTGAGCCACCGTCAAGCCTGCTAGATTATAGTGATCTTTATATGCCTTACATTAAGGTTGCTAACTTGCTATTGAGTTGCTGCTACCGACAAGTTTTCCCAAATTATACTGATCTTTATACCCGTTACAATAAGGTTGATAACTTGCTATTTAGTTGCTTATTGTTTTGCCAAATAATAGTGATCTTTATGTCAGTGACAATAACATTGCAATTGGGTTGCTGCAGAAAGTGATAAAATAACTGTTGAATCTGAAGGTAACTCACTTGTACAACAGCATGGAAGAAGGCAAGCACATACGTCAGCTTTTTGAACTGTGGATGGATGCATTCTTCGAGCGCGTGGCTGCGCATCTTGAAGTACGTGTTGCGCAAGTTCAGCTTTAGTCCGTTAGGGGGCTCTGTCACCACTGTAGGCAAATAACTCATGTTTATTATTCTGTAAATAAATTTTGTTTAAAAAATTTGCTAAAATAAAATGAAACAACATAGAAATAAGACCTGTTTGCTAATAGTTTTAGGGTAGTATTTAAACGCAAATCAAAAAATATCCTTTTTCTATGCAATAAGATTCCGAATTCCCATCAAAATTACTGATTGCACAGCAAATTATTCAACTCAAAATATCACTAAACACACTACAATTTATTTTCGCAGCGTACAGCGATTTTTCCTAAAGCAAAAGCTTTTTCATCAATGCACAGCTAATAATCTTAATGCACATTATACATGTTAACTCTTTTTCTTTTAAAAATAGCTTCTATTTTTATATTATTTACAGCAGTTTTTCTAAATAAAACAGCATTTTATTAGTCACAGTCGTCTTATTATTTATTAATTACCACATCATGAGATCAGCAAAAAAAATATAAAATTAGATACAAAATAATGTCATTTATTTTAATAATTATTTAATTAAATTTGAAATAATGTCATTTAATTCAATAAGTAATTATCCTAATTGAAATTGTTTTTAATCTCTTTTAATGCAAGTCGTTTCTAGTCACAGTTTTAACCTATCCTAACCTACCCATGCGCCACTCTGCACTCCAGTAGCGAAAAAGCGCGCGAAGCCGCGAACGTTTTTCAGTTAATTGGTTCTGCTTCTAAAAATAATGCAATATGACGGGATTTTTTTGTTAAAATAATCATTAAATTTGCCGAGCATGGCTTCTTGAAAATTAAGACAAATATGATGAACAGGTTTTGTACTTACTGGTTAATATGCGACTGGGATAGTTATTTTGCTTGTTAAACATTTAATTTATTTGTAGTGAAGTATGTTATTTGATGTATAAAAGAATATAAATGATGAGTATGTTTTGATAGGCGATTATTTATTTGATATGCAATTTATAATATCCCATAGTTTTATGATATAAAAGAAGTACATATTTAAAAAAACTGTAACAACAAAAAGCCAACGTCACGCGGTGTTCCCAGGCGGTCACCCATCCAAGTACTGACCGCGCCCGATGTTGCTTAACTTCGGTGATCGGACGAGAACCGGTGTATTCAACGTAGTATGGACGTTGGCGAACAACTAACGTAAATCAACAATCACTAATTTGTACAGGAGATACCTGACCATTACACATAAAGATCACGGAGACGCTTAGCTTATATAGTAAGCCATTATAACACGCATGACTTTTAATGTAAACATGTTGTGATTAGAACATTATTTATAACTCAGCATTATACAAACCCCCGTTCTTATTGTTAAATCAGAAAATCAATGGCTCATGTTGTTAAATTGTAAATATTTATTTTCACAATATACAAGCCAAATAAAATGTACAAATCACCAAGGAAAAATACCTGGATCATTTAAATATCAAGATTAAAAAGTAAAATATTTCAGGGGGACATTAACGAAAAATTGGACACAGTAAAAAATGCAAAAAGCCAACGTCACGCGGTGTTCCCAGGCGGTCACCCATCCAAGTACTGACCGCGCCCGATGTTGCTTAACTTCGGTGATCGGACGAGAACCGGTGTATTCAACGTAGTATGGACGTTGGCGAAAGATACATTAAAAACGACAAGCATAACCTAGGTATACTTGTCTATCAAAATAACATCATAATATTTTTTTCAATCAATCAATCTTTATATTATGCGTGGTAGTGGAGACCTTGCGTAGCGCAACCAAGCGTGCCAAACTAATATCAACCTTGAAACTATTACCATAAAGTTCAGACGCAGTTTATTTTTTTTGTTTTGTACTGTTGATATTTTTAACTGTTAAGGAAAACCGCACCGTGCTTTTTTATCAGTAACCTACCTTATAGATACCTCTACAGTACAAATCACAACAAATATATGCTTAGAGTTGTTTACTTTCAACCGTATTTCAAGAGAAGTAAAATTGAAATTAGCTTGGTAACGAAAATCAAACTGTTCGTCGCTAAATCTGACCTAGCTATTATTATATTCTGCCGGGGTTGCGGGTTGTTCGAAAGAGATACTGCGGCCCGGAATATAAAGGGCAATAGAAGGAACATGGGTGACTTTTAATCAGTTCTAGTCTGACACTCCCCCCGCTCCGCCCAGAGTAGGGGAAGTTATTTGATGATTTCTCATCCGCGAAAAAAGCACTATTATATTAACATAGTCCTACCTTTTAGAGACCGCTGCAGTATCCCAATCGGGAAGGTCGGGGTAGGGTCTGTGGTCAGCCAGAGCCGGTACTCGGGATGCGGCTTCGTCATCATCTCCAGTTGCTTCTCCAGCTCGCGGAGAAAAGAGACTAGAAGGTGGCAGTTCTGAAGGATCAGCCACTGGCCGTGAGAGATAGCACCTTCAAGAAGAGCTAAGGCAGTCTGGAAAAAAGAAAATGTTCATTTATATCTATGGCATAAATTTCATTAACAAGCCTGTATTCCGCAGAGGACTAGACAGAGGTACTCTTATATTTTGCAAGTTATTTGCAAGTGCCAGGTAATAAGGGCTGAACCTATGGCCTACAGCAAGGCACATATTTGAACTCCGTAGCTGCTACTGTGAAATTCCTGATGAAAAAAAAACCAATAACTCTTCGACCGTCTGGGGAATCGAACCCAGGAACTTATGCTAACAGTCGTGCTTGCAACCACTCGACCAACGAGGCAGTCAGGAACTACCTAAACATACATATATGTAATACTAGCTGGCACCCGCGGCTTCGCCCGCGTTATTCCAGACTATAACCTACCTCTGTGCCAAATTTCATCAAGATTTGTTCAGCCGTTTTGACGTGAAAAAATAACAAATATCCATAAAGATTTTAAAAAGCATTTTTTGTAAGTACATATTTGTTACCTAATATCTCCAGAATTAAAAGCGCTCCATGACTTTTTTTTTTGCGGGTGGTAAATCATCAAATTATCTCCGGGGGTGGGGGAGGGTGTCGTGACAGTTGAGTTTTGAGTATCATGGAAATATGGCGGCACAGAGTATACAGTCTAAAAAAGTGTTGGGACACAATTCGCCACGAATGGTATACATACTCCTTCTTGCCCCTGTCCAAGCGACAGGTACTTGAACTTGCCGCCTCCGAAGCCGCACCTATCAGCCAGCTTCATCAGATCAGCCGTGGGATCCGAGCCGGGGCTCAGGATGAACACCACGGGCGTGTACGGAGTTGTTTGCTCGAATATCATGTCCAAACTGAAAATAAACATTCAACAACGTCTGACTGAAAGAGTGAAATTGCAACAAACAATTATCCTCACAAACTTTCGCTTTTATAATATTAGTAGGATTATTTACACTCTGAGGTATCATAATCCTTACTTCCTTATTATAAACTCTCTCATATTACTAATATTATAAAAGCAAAAGTGAGTTTGTTTGTTACCTCTTCACGTTTTAATGGCTAAACAGATTTTAATGAAGATAGTTGGGAACCAGGAGACGGGTATAGGCTAATTTTTATTAAAAAAAAAGTGGGATATGAGGGAGAACGAGGGAAAAAAGGGAAAACTTAGCGTTGCTATTACAGATCAATAAGGCGCAAGGGCAAAAACTGCAGGTAGCAGGTACTGTATTATACCTAATTTGACGCGAGCGAAGCCGCGGGCAAAAGCTCGTGGTTATACGTATATTTCAAAACGATACCTCACGTGTTCCTGAGATAAAGGGCCTTGACAGACAGACAACAAAGTGATCCTACAGGAGTTCCGTTTTTTCCTTCTGAGTTACGGAACCAAACAAACTCTTACATTCTTCAAGTCTTTGCTGGCCTTGTCTGCGGATGAATCCACGGTAATGTACTCCCGAGAAACGAATGTCCTAACACAGGTTGCGGTATACCATGTGCTAAATTCTATCGAAATCATTCAAGCCAAAATGCTTCAACATTCAGTTTAGTGCTGAGTAATTTTTTTGGAACAGCTGTGTTTGTATTGTTTGATTTTTATTTTATGGGCTTTGGCTAAGCCGCAAGAAAGCTCATAGATATTTAGTGAGAAACTGGTAAAAGTGCCGCGCAATAAATAAGGTAAGCGCCATCTTGCCTTTGACGTAGGAACTAAAATGAACGCGTTCGGTTATGCCACTTAACATACATCACACTCTGGGGTAACATAACACAGAGAACAATCAAAGTTCTTACTGACTCACTGACAGGCTGACTAATATTTTAACATACAGCCTAAAACGCTGGTCCTATAGACATCATATTTTGAGGGTTCTTCATTTATAGGCTATGGAAAACCAAAAGAAAAAGTCCCTTAAACTTGGTCGGAAACTGATAAAATAATAGCGTCATGCTAAATTTTACAACAGCGCCATCTTGCGTTTGACACAGGAACTAAAATAAACTTCACGTAGGCGTTCGGTTATGCTGCTGTAAATATACAATCAGCGACTCAATAGGTCTGCATAAAACTCGACACAATTTCAAATAGGAGCGTATCGATTTTGGAAAAATATGCAACAGGAACACAGATACTGTTTGTAATTTTTCAGTCATCGTTCGCCAACGTCCATACTACGTTGAATACACCGGTTCTCGTCCGATCACCGAAGTTAAGCAACATCGGGCGCGGTCAGTACTTGGATGGGTGACCGCCTGGGAACACCGCGTGACGTTGGCTTTTTGTTTTTTATTACATGTTTTGTTTTAGAAATTAGTATAGGTACAGTTTTACATACAATTGTTCGTTTACCGCTATTTAGACCTTGAACTGGAACAAAACTTTTTTTTGTTTTTTTTTTAATCAAAGAAGTTGCAGATTTTAATGTTTGAAAAAAAAAAATAAAACAAAAATTATTCTGCTCAGCTCGAATCGATGTCGAACAAAGATGAATGAAAGTCGAATATCTTTAGGGATGGGAGGTTTTTGGTAACTTCACCACCAAAGTTCTAAATAAAACGTATACTTACTTACATTTGTTGACATTAAGTACCTACCTAATTATCATTCGTAAGTTCCTGACTATGACAGTTGTTCTATTGGCTTTTTTATTTACCTCTAGGAAAGCGATGTTCATTAATTGATATTTTTTAATTGTCACCTGTTAGTTTTCAGATTTCCGTACCAAAAAGGTAAACCGGACCTTATTTACTAAAACTCCACTGTCTACTGTCCGTCTGTCTGTCCATCTGTCACCTGACTGTATCTCATGAACCGGTTTAATTGAACACTTGAAATTTTCGCAGATAATATATTTCTGTTGCCACTGTTACTAAAAAAGAGAATGAAATAGATATTTATGTGGCCCATACAACATGATTGATGCCGTTTGACATGGTTTTTATGCCGTTTTTATAGATAGGAAACCTTCGTGGAAACCGCGAGGCCGACTCGCACTTGGCGGGTTTTATTTATAATAAATTTGGTTATTTTCGCTATCATGTATACAAATATTATGATTTACAGATCTATTGTCAACTCGGTCAATTTCATTGTTTAAGTACCTACACATTTTTTTTATTGTTTACTAGCTTTTGCCCGCAGCTTCGGTCGAGTTCAATTTGGGGTAACACAGTTCCCCTTTCCAGATTTGCAGGTACCTGCTACCTGTAATTGTTGCCCTTGCGCCGTATTGATTTGTAATAGAAAAGCTAAGTTTTCCCTTTACTTCCCTCTTTCTCCCTATATCTCTCCTGGGTCCCAACTATCTCTGTACCAAAATTCATCAAATTCGGTTTAGCCATTAAGGCGTGAAGAGGTAACAAACAAACTCACTTTCGCTTTTATAATATGTAAGGATCTACAAACTAGTCGACAGTGATGTGGTTTCCATAAATAATTGTAGAAGACTCCCCATTGGTGTGGTTCACTGGTGTCGTTGACAATATAAGGTATCGGGCTGCGCGTACCTGATGACTGGCGGCGTGATGTACTCCTCGCCCATGGTGATAGTGATGTAGTCGGTGAGCGCGCGGTAGATCCTGTCGACGCGGAAGCAACGCAGCAGCATCAGCAGCTCGAACGGCTCCAGGTTGTCGCGGTAGCCGCCCGGGATCTCGTTCGACTCAGGGGTGTCGCTGTCGAACCACTGCACCAAATGACGGACAAAAAATTGATTTAATCCTATCCTACTAATATTATAAATGCGAATGTTTGTGAGAATGTGTGGATGTTTGTTACTCTTTTACGTCAAAACGGCTGAAACGATCTTGTTGAAATTTGGCACAGAGGTCGATTATGGTCTGGAATAACACATAGAATACACATAGGACATTTCTTTCCATATGACGCGGGCGAAGCCGCGGGCGCCAAGTAGTAAATAAACAAAATTGTTTAAAAAAAACCCGTAATTTCCGTACAAACTTGCGGCATAAACGGCCATATTTTTTGACTGCGTATATTTACAAAGTTGATTTTTTCACAGCAGAAAGGGACCACAAAGTAAAGTACATGGTTTTAATTTCATACTCGATACCTCCACGCGTTCCCGAGATAAAGGGAAGGGACACACGGACAACAAAGTGATAATTTAAGTAAGGGTTCCGTTTTTTCCTTTGGTGGTCCGGTCCGTGGTCCGGAACCGTTAAAATCAGCTGTTCTTCTACCTTCTATTATGGTACAGTTAAATCTAGTAAGTACCTCTTGCCAGTCGTCCAGTCTTCTAGTAATATGATCAGGCAGAGAAGCAAAGGACATTGGGAAGTCCAAGCTCAGCTTCATTATGTCTTGCCAACCCTGCAAAAATATTGCTTGGAATATTAACATCGTCAGACATTTTGTATTTTAAACAATGGTGAACCAGCTTCAACTTACACGACGTAGTTCGTAATTTTAAAAAAAACTTGCCCACTCTAATAATTTCTCCGTTATCGTGGGTGCGTTTACAAACATTTAAACTCACGTACACAAACAGTCAGACCCGAGGCAAGTACTTGAAGTTCATACAAATATTTGTTCCGTGCAGGGATCGAACCAGCGACACGCAGCACAGCGCATGCCGTTTATTGGCAAGACAATTTACACCGAAAAGCAGTATCCTGTTGGATATCTGCCATATTACTTGATTCGATTAATTATTGGCGATTCTCATCAAGTTGCTACCGCCACGCTGTGGAGATCGTCACTCCACCGAGTCTGAGGGCGTTCCACCTCACTCTTGACGATTTGCTGTATCCACTCCACAAGATCACGTCTACCATAACGGTCATCGGTTCTATACCTAATGTGGCTGGCCAGTTAAAACTTAACTTTGTTGACACTTGTCTTAATTTAAATAGAGGAACAATAAATATGTTAAACTAAAAGGCTTTTCTGCACCAAATTGAAAAAAAACAGTAATAAAAAAAATTATTTCATCACAACTTCTTTCAAAATGGTATAGGAATAGATCGTGGAGAAACTGGTATATGAGAAAGGTGTAAATGATGGCGTGACATCTGACAGAGACAGATAATGGAAGACGAAAACGTGTTGCACTGACGCCAAGTGGAATGGGACAAGGGCAGGAAGATGAGTACCTGTCCCGGAATCCAGGTGGCAGGGCAGGCACGGGGCGACTTCTCCAGGGATACGTTGCCTTTGATGAAGAAGTCCAGCTGCATCTGGCTCACGCGGTCGTCGCTCTGCTCCAGCTTGATGTTCATTTGGAAGGAGAATAGTAGCTTGTGGCGCTCGAATATACCTGTGAGTTTGACATCATCGAGTCAGCTGCCTACTAATATTAATGTTAACATAACTTTGATTTATTTTAAATTATATGATTAGTGATAGTTACACAAAAAAAAGAATTAACAAACATGTACGATATTTGTTAATTCTTTTTTTTTGTGTACCTTATGACATGTATAATTAATTAATATAATAATTTCAGCTTTGTATTTCCCTTTATTTATTTTTTTGTACAATTAATCTGTTTTAAAATGTAATTTTATAATCCTAATTGTTTCTGTTTATAATGTTTTTAGAATCGCTATTTTAGTGTTTTCATAAGAATGTTGCCTGTGATTGACATTTTATTTGTTGTATAAATGTTTGTGTTATATTATAACTGATAGCTATCAGGATGTACAGTCAGCAGAACAGATTAGTAACCTGGCACGTCAGATAGAAATTTCTTACGAATGATAGAAAACAAACAGTTCATGAAATAAAATAAATTTGAATTCAACGCTTGTGACCCTAAATCTTTGTCACAAGGTAGAAATTGTAATGACAGACGGGCGTCGTTCATGCTATGCAACCACTGTAGGTGTCGATAATTATTCAAGAAAAGAAAACAAATAATTCTAGAGTAGTTTCTTACCAGTACATCCATAGTCGTATACATTCTTCGTGAGCATGTCGATAATGTTCCTCAAACGTTTTGCTAGGATCACGTTTGGCATAGCTTTTCGCAGTGAAAATGAAAATACCTGTTTAAAAATAAAGAAATGTATTTTGAAACGATAAAATACCACAAAAGAGATATGTTTATGGTGTTGTCACGAAATTCAGGTACTACGACGCCAACGTCCATACTACGTTGAATACACCGGTTCTCGTCCGATCACCGAAGTTAAGCAACATCGGGCGCGGTCAGTACTTGGATGGGTGACCGCCTGGGAACACCGCGTGACGTTGGCTTTTTGCATTTCATTACTTTTTCCAATTTTAAGTTAATCTACCTCCTGATGAAAAAAAAACTTAAACAAGGTTTTTTTTACTCAATCAAAACTAAATCTCATTTTTCGCGATATTCACTGGATTTGCTTTGTTTGTTGTGCTAATAAATACAGTGTCTGTCGTAAAAAGCTAACACAATGTATTCGCTGCTTAAATTCAAATAAAAAAAAATGGGGTTAGTAAGATGCTGAGTTGTAAATAATAGTCTACTTCACAGATTTACATGTAAATAAAAGTTAAAACAAGTCGTCGCTCGTGTTATCGATACGTTTTTGTCATCTTTGTGAGTCATAATAACGGTCGGGCATCTCTTATTGAATATACTGAATGTAAATTTTCGTTAGGCATTCGCCAACGTCCATACTACGTTGAATACACCGGTTCTCGTCCGATCACCGAAGTTAAGCAACATCGGGCGCGGTCAGTACTTGGATGGGTGACCGCCTGGGAACACCGCGTGACGTTGGCTTTTTACCCCTATGAATTAAGTTTTGTATTTTATATTAAAATATCTAATAACGAATAATGTGCTTGTCTTATCTTGATTCTTTCGTATTCCAAAAATCTCTTTTTTTAGGTGATTTTCTAATTTTAATTACACATTTTCATTTTGCTAATAAGTTTGTTAGTAATAAGTTGGTTTAGCTATAAATCTATCTATGCGATATTTTTTAGTTATCCTCGTGATATAATAAGGCGATTGGCTACTGCGTTACTGATTTTCGAATTTTAATTACACATTTTCATTTTGCAAATAAGTTTGTTAGTAGGTTTAGCTATAAATCTATCTATGCGATATTTTTAAAAGGCGATTGGCTACTGCGTTACGTGTCGTAGGTTCAATTATCGCTCGGAATAAATATTTGTATAACCGACAGGTATTTGTTCAAGGTCAAGGCCGTATGTGTGTTTAAATGTTTGTAATCGCACCCACGTTTTTAACCGACTTAAAAAAAGGAAGAGGTTCTCAATTCGACTCTGTTTTTTGTTTTTATAATAGAAAGGGTACCTACATGACATTTAAACATAACTCGTGAAATGTGAGATACACTTTTGCCTACCCCTTCCGGGAATACAAGCGTTATGTTATGTAATTTGTATACTCACATCAAGATAAGAAGACAATGAATACTGGTACATGCTGTTGACGCCGGCCATGTCTGATAGTACGAAGAACAGTATGGAGCCGCGCTTGGCCACCGGCCGGTACCCGTCCCGCAATATCTCTATATCCTTCGTCGTTGACGCGGCTAGCTCTAGTTTCTCCATCACCTGGATAAAAAATAAGCTTTATAAAGTATACCTTAGGTCTAGGCGATTGGGTTTAGTATTACAATGAGCAAACCTTAAATTCAGTCGTCGGTATTGTAAGAATCCTTACTAATATTATAAAAGCGAAAGGGAGATTGTGTGTTTGTTACGTCTTCACGCCTAAATGGCTAAACCGATTTTGATGAATTTTGGTACAGAGATAGTTGGGACCCTGGAGACGATTTTTTTTTAAGTTAGAAATTATGGAGAAATAGGGAAGTAAAAGGAAAACGTAGCTTTGCTATTACAATAAATAAGGGGCAAGGGCAAAAACTACAGGTAGCAGTTACCTGCAAATCAGGAAAAGGGAACTGTGTTACCCCGAGTTAGTCTAGCTATAGTCAGCCAGTTAGTTCAGCCTTTAGGGGCTGCACAAACATACACACTTTTTGTTACCGACACGGCACACTATCACAGAAAACCGTAGTTGCTCTGTCCTGGGGGTCTACTCTCTTTCTCCGAAACGTAACTTCGCTAACGAACGAAAATCAAACGTAGTTACGTTTGTAACCCTACTCTATATCATTTTCGGACACGCACACGACGTTCGAATTCATAGACAATCTTCGTGAATGAAGTTATTGAACGTAATTGAGTGGGCTTTTTTAAGGTCTATTAGTAATATATACGGTTTTTAGTTGCACTTACAATAAATGGGTCTTTTTTTCCTTCACTTTAAAATTTAACGAATAACTTGTAGTTTATTATGCATTTCACGCAAAATTAGTGCCAAGAAACACAAAATAAAAAATAAAATATATTTTTCTGTGACATTGACCGTGACATTGTAAAAACCCTTTCATAGACATTGCTATCCAACAAAATTGAAGAGTACTATTTTTCTTGCAAACTATGGGAAATGTGTGACAACCCAAACTATTCGTATGTATAATCTTTCGCCTATAGTACCTACCAAATTTGAAAGTTTCACAAGCCCGCCGCAGTAAAATAATACCCTTTTAAAAATTGTAATTGTAAATATTATAACTGATGTATCTACTAAAAAAAACTCTAGTTTCTAATCAATTATAATTTGCTTGTGATGTTAAAAATGTATTTATTTAACTTTTTATTTTACTAGTACATAGGTACATTATATTAACATTTCCACTGGGTACATTATATTAACATTTCCACTGTAATTACAATTTACAGTATGTCTGTATGTTTTTATTCTTTTAATCATACATGCTGTATATTGTGCCAATTATCGTACCTACCTACAAGTATTCATGCAAATAAATAATTGAGATATTTCATTTTTTAGTTTTGATACTATTTATACAAATAATTGTATGAAAAAGGTTTAGCAGTGAAGCAATGGTGTGAGTATATGAATGTATGTGGACAGGTGATAGAAGTAAGAAAGTAAATAAAAGTGTTTTATTAAAGTTTATTAAGTTTAAATTTTTATAAGTAGCCATTGAAGAGTTCCACATCTATGTCCTGGCCCCATCCATCAGATCAGCTCCATAAAACCTCTACCATTAGTATGAGGTGTTGTAGCTGATGAAATAAACTGCACAAGAAGCTCTCAAACTCAATAAGTCGTGAATTTTCACCTAAAACATAAGTTTAAAGAAAATTGGGTAGGTGAATTATTAAGGTAATCGTAACACTTAATTGCTTGCATAGAATTTTATCTTATCTATTCCTTTCCAACATCTTCACTAATTCAGCCCGTGCCGGCCAGCCTGTAGAGCTTGAGCTGATGAAGTTGCAGAAGAACTGGCCGATTCAGATCCATCAATCTGTCTGTCAGTTTCGTTTTCTGCCAGCTCTTATACAAAAGTTATGTAAAACACAGCAGGCTATTATAATTTTGCTATTTCTGGACAGTAATGAAGTTCTCAAGCTGACAAAAGGCATCACTATCAACCTTTTAAAATTCCAAATATGCACTCTATGGTGGAATGTGTACGCTATTGTATGTAATTATACCTTCCTTCAGGAGAGTCTCAACAGCATTATCTATTGGAGTCATCATATGCTCCCTTAGCACATAACCAGAATCACCTAAAATTTCAAAATATATTTTTAATGCATCATTAATTGTAATATGATAACACAAACTATGAATTCAAACAAACCTAACAGATAAAAACTGTCTCATTTTGGAGACCCTCCAAATGGCTTCTTATCTCACAGTCTCACCAAATATATGAATTGTGTGTTGCTCCACTATAAGAGGCATCCACATTTTTGTGATGTAACAGCGACTTTCACAAATCTGGAAAGAAAGTCATTCAATGATCAATATAATAAAGAGAAGCTTAGTTATACTTATATACTTATCAAAAACCATGAGAATCACAAACATAAAATAATAAATTTTATTATACTCACAACTTTAGTGTTAATTGAATGAAAATGTTTTCGATTAAGATATTGTTCCTCAAGCTGTGAAGGTCCAACAATTGCAATATAAGTGCAGTCAATACACCCAATCACACCAGGAAGTCTATACTTGTCATAAAATCTGAAACATTTATTAAAAGTATAATAATATTGAACTACAATAGATTCCTTTAATTACTATTTTGTGGGAATTTCATATATTTTCTATGAATGTGGCGAATTGAGGGTGGTTGTGACCTCCTTCAATATTATGCCCTACAGACCCTTGATAACATCCGCGGGCATAAAAATTCAAAGCCGTAAGGATCTTAAAATATGATAGGATGAAATTATGAACTGTGAAATGCAGTTTTATTGAACAATAACATCATAAACAAACACTTCCTACCTTAATTATGGGCACGATTCCATGACGCCTTGCCTTTGGGGGTAATAAAGGCACTAAGTAATTCTTAGCACAGCTCTTCAAACAAATTGCAGACTGAGTCTATAATTTCCTATGAAATCAATGTCGGGAATTCTGTTTATCACTAATTGAATACGCAAGCGGCGCCGCCGGTTCCTCCTGCGTTCTATACGTTCTTCACGTAGAGCCTCTATTATAAAAAATCTCGCAGCCATTTTAAACAGATATTCACAATAATTCACTCTTACGAAAAGCAAACGATAACAATTTTGGTTTCGTAAAATTGAGGTTAGAATTCCGACAAAAAATCTTTCAAATTTGACGTTTCTTCCGTAGTTTGCGTGAATTAGAGTAGGTTTAGAAAATTTTAATGTCAAATAAACTTCGGACGTCCGAAATTTCGAAACGAATGAAACCGTGGTAACAAACATACGAAGTTTCGTCCGCAATTTCGTTTTACGTAGAATTAGAGTAGACCCCCTGAAACGGCAGATTTCAAACTGGCTAGATATTAGTAGCTTGTATCCAACACAAGACACAAGTGTCTACGTTTGCGCAGCGCTTTCGGTACTCGTCTTACCTCAGCAGCCTTGGACTTGGTATTCTCCAGCGTGTCGACGAGTTCAACGTTGTCGAGCATGTTGCCAGTAGATGTCGCCAGTTCTCTCAGCAGAGAGTCCTCGAGGCCTGACAGTAGACTTTTGTTGGCGCTGGTCTCTATGATGAGGCTCTCTCGCTGTTCCTCCAAGTCTGAGCGCTCGCAGCGGACTACTACACTTAGTAGCTGGTCTTCCAAGCCCTGGGGAAGAAGCATTTTTTATTTATAAGAAAGTTAAGGGTGTATATTGTTTTAGCTGTTTCAATGGTTCTGTCTTTACAGTAACAATTTAATGACTGCCTTTTTTTAAAGTGCTATCTGCATTTTCGTTGCTTATAAAAAAAAAATTATTTTTTGTGTATGGGGTAACCAAGTTGCCGATAAACTGCTTTGCAATTTGACAGATGTTATCTTAGTTTTAAATGATGTATCGTTGTGTTGTAAGATTGCTCATACTGCATTGGTTTGTTACTCTTTCAAACAGAAACTACTCAACGGATTTGAATTAAATTAGGCACAGTTTAAAGCATCTACATATCTCATGTCATGTCTAGTCATCATTTTCCTGCCCTTGTCCCATTCTATTTGGGGACGGCGCAACACGTTTTCTTCTTCCATTCTCCCCGTATCAGACGTTACGGCATCACTTACTCCATAAAGCCTGTGTCTAGTATTACATACTAATTATTTGTCTTTTTAAACAGTTTTGCTGTCGCTCTCACCTGTGACAATCAATTGCAAATTTTTTCGCCATTAAATTTTTAATCAAAAGTTTGTTCAAAATACTTTGTTAAATCAAAAAGCTACCATATTTAGTTCTAGTAAAGTCCAACACAACAAAATCTTGAATAACACAAAGGATATTGAGTAGTTCGATATCAAGTATCTAGTGGTTTATATGATGAATTTATATTTAAGATTTAAATGGTTATGCACATTAGAATAATCCTATCCTCATTTGCAAATTTCTTAATTTCAGTAAGGTTTGCTGTAAGAAAACCTAATTCTGTGTTAAGCTCGCCGTTGTACATAAGCTTTTAGTATTGCAATTTGCGTGTATATATTTTTATTTTTTTGTGTTCAATAAAGAATGAGAATAAAGTTTTTTATCCCGGTAGTACAATCCTGTGTGTATTACAGACGGTCTAAAATGGCCGTTATAGTAGAATCGTAACAGGATAATAATATGAATTATGTTAAAATTCTTAATATGGTTACAGACGCTTAATATTGTGAACTTTACGCGCTTCAGACGTGGAGTTGCGGACATCAGGCCGTCATACAATACAATACAATACATAATAATATTGTGGATTGTGGCCATTTTACGAATGGTAACGTAATTCGTATTATTATTAACCTATTATTATTCTGCTTAAGCGGGAATTTTAGATCCCCAGAGCTCCAGGCTGGTAAGTAGTAATGGTATACAAACCTGCACAGTGACAGTGTAGTTGATAACGACGGCTTTGGAGTAGGTCGCGGGGTTGAACTGCGGGTTGCCGAGTTTAGTGGTGAGGTACATGCGGTAGTTGGGGTCGTAGTCGACCTCCGTGCTGCCCAGCATTACGAATGAGCGGCCACTTTCCACTGGAATACAGAAAGGGATAGATTAAAAAAACAGACTAATCCAAAAACCGTTCGGATCTAAAAAAAGGCGTTTGGAGGAAATAAGGATAAAGGGTAAGCAAGAAACACTGTTTATTACAAATACTAAAAAACAATATAAAAAATTACAACAATTTTTTTAATCATTTCGTGTTGGCACATTTGATACAGCTTATGCCTGTAATGTAACACTTTAGATTCGAGCATTCTATCAGTGAATGACGGAAATGGAGCATTATAATGCGCAACCTGTAATAATACAATTTGTTTTTAAAAAAGAAAAAACGTTTCACACTAAAAACATCTCCTGTATAATATTGTGCGCGCGTTTACCAACAAACAAACAGCCAGACCCAGAACAACTATCTGTAGGCCATACAAATATTTGTTTCGCGGGGATCTAACCCGTGACACCCAGCGCAGCAGTTGATCGCACAGCCACTGCGCTAATCATGTCGTCACTGTGCCAATCATTTGTTTCTGTACAAAATCGTATCTTGTATTGTTACATTATGTGAATGGTGCGCTAAGTGAATGCGTACCCTTAATATTTTTCTCCAGAACATTATCAACGACAGGATCTATATACTCGTTGACATCTTGGAACAGCACTGGCATGCCGTACTTGATAGCCATCTCCAACTGACGCAGGAATTGAGGGTCGTTGAATGAAAGCACCTGAAATCAATCATTTAGTTTAAAACAATGACAATTAAACAAACAACGCGCGCCTAGTGCGTGCTCCACCCTAGGCTGCATCGTCGTGAGCATCAGGAGAGTAGCAGCCAAGCTCAAGCGTATTTAGATTATAGAATGTTTTTGTATAAAGTTTATTTAATAGAAAACAAACATGAGAGTTAAAGACGTCCCTCGGTTTCTAAGATTGATTTCGCCATTTCATCCATCCTGCGTTGATCCGGTGCGTTACGTCCCGGTCTACTTCGCCATCTCTTTGGACAAGCGATATCAGGTACCGGAAGTAACCGGCAAGAGTAATGAGCACAGGTTTGGAGTCACCGTCAAAATCGCAAAACAATTATTCTGTTTTGGTTCTACTCAATTTCAGCCAACATTCTCTTGTTTTTGCTACCACACCTCCATTCTGACCTGGACCTCTTGGCCACTTCTCGGCAACCAGTACAATTTCATTGGCAGACAGTACGCACCAAGGTGTCTCTTCCTGGATGTCCCATGTGGGAGCGTCCATTATTACCAATAAGAGGTAAGGGCTAAGAGCCGACCCTTGGTGCTCCTCTTTCACTTTTTTCTTTCGCATCATGTCTCACGCAATCAATATTCTCATTGCCTTTCTCTCTAATACCACACCACGTAATGGGGAAGGCAACTGTCAATCAAATGGCGCTAGCATAGCTTGAATTCGAAACATCGTCATTGGTTGAAAACCTGTCAAAGCCATTTAAATTTCAAAATAACTTGATCTCATTGGTCTAATTGCAACTAAGCTATGAACACGCCATCTACAATCAGATTTACCTTGCCTTATCCTTTGTACACACCTTAAGATTATTCTTAGCCTCTTTTTTCTTGATCCAGGATAGTGCCTGCGTCTGTGGGTCGATACACAGCGGGAAGCGGGACGCTCTCGTCGTGAGAATGCCGTTCTGAACCGACAGCTCGTCGGGTGGCAGACCTTCCGAGTTCCAACTAAAATTTATGGAAATCATTTAAGTAAAAGTTGATAAGAAACATTTGGTGAATGATAAAGTTAGTTTTTATAACGGACTTCATCATTCACCAACACTATCTAAAAAAAATGATATAAAAAAAGGGTTTCTGCTAAAAATACTATTATTTCTTTCTCTAGAGATAGGTATTAATTTCATGTTGATTAACGCACAGGTTAATAACAAGTTACATCACAATTTGCACAAAAAAAATCAATTTTAGTGTTGGCTGTATTTATTAAAAAAAAATTGGAATAAAATATTTCTGCAAAATTGTAGAGCATGAATCAAAGTATTGCATTTTTTTGGGAATTTTGATTCCTTTTGAAATCATTGAAAACCATTTGAATAAAGTATATTTTTTAACATTTAGAGAGCCCCCCTTTAAAGGACACGCGTCGCTTTGGAACGGGGCGGACAAGATTTTAGCCAGGACTAGCAGTACTCACCCGCTAATCTCAACCTCATTGGTCAAATTCTTCTCAACAGTAAACGGAGTGGTCAATGGAATGCCCTTCTCTAGCACATCGCCCAACCAGTCCTCGTATATCATGGTCTGCCTGAAGGAAAACGAGAAGGGTCCCGCGTAGCTCAGGAAAGAGGCGGAGAGTAAACAGTTGCCGATCAAGCGGGATTGTTCGACATAAAGCGCTGCAAGGTCTAGTGTCCAGCGCTTTTGTTCGCTTGATAAGCCTGACATTAGTTTGTCGGCGGCAACCAATCTTGGAAGAAAGGAAAAAAGGCGTTTAATTTTAAGTCGACGTTTACAAGTGAACAAAAAAAACCGCAAATAAAAATGAAACTGTGGCAAAAATCTATAATTTTTATGTCATGACTGCTGCGCCCCGCGATTTTACTCGCGTGGTTATAGAATATACTTTATATCTTTATGAATTGTAGCTGTAATGTGTTAGTCTAATATGTCAGCTATATTTAATTTTTATGTAAAAGAGCAACAAACATACATACATCCTCACAAACTTTCGCTTTTATAATATTAGTAGGACTTAGGTGAGGTTCTAAAATTGGTCAATGTTGATACTGCGTTTGCGTTTTTTGCGTTTTAGCCTACGTAAAAAAAATAGAAACACAAAACATAACGCCTGTAATCCGCGAAGGATTAAGCAGAGGTTGTCCTAGTACACCCTCATTTCTCCGGTTATGTTTAAAAATAAACAGGGGCTGCAATTTCTCCATACAAATGTATTCACCAGTTTTCTTGGTGAATAATGCGTATAGAGCATCTATTTATGAAATTCGGGTCTGCTGTATGCATGATTTGTTTTTTTTAGCAAATATCAGGTTAAGAAAACTTTACCTGCCAAGAATTAAAATATAAAAAATGTCGATTTTCCTTTTTTTTTGCCGTCATAAGAGAGACTACCAGACAAATTAAAAAGAAATGAAAATGATTGGAACCTAGTTTACCTAGTAACTCTTTTTTAAAACCAATTATCGTTAAATCGGCTTGGTTTTCGAAGAGAAAATAGGAGAATAATAAACTTTGATTTCGTATTTTTTTTGTGATATTATCAGTCTGAACTGCAGCTTTCCATTTCGCTCTATTCGGGCGCCACGTAACTGTTATATTTTCTTCGAATACCTATTTTAAAATCCCTTGCAGGCCCTGTTCTCTCTTAAGTCCCAAGTAATAGAGGTTGAGAATATTGCTATTCTGATTAATGGCAGAGATTCCCCCCGACTAAAACATGTGAGGTGTAAAATCATACCTTCGCATCATAATATCAGTCTCCTCCTGCAACTCCTGCCTCCTCAACATGGCCGTCTCATATTTGTTATTAAGTCCATCTAGCGTCCTCTGCAGCCGATCAATCTCGCGGTTCAACGAAGCCAAGTAGTTGCACGCCTCAGTATACTCCTTCTCTAAAGCTTCCACTTTGTCCTTCTTCGGTTTCACTTCTCTGTATACGGCGCAGTAGCCAAGGACGGCGATCACGAATTTGAGAAGACCGTAACTGGAAAAAACGTTTAAGTCAGACTTTCCAAACTTTGAGTAAAAGAAAAGAAAGAAAACAATTATTTGGCACTTGCCTCAAGTGCACATAACATAAAGAAATAAAATATAAATATTAAAATCTAATCAATGAAATTAAAAAAGGACAATGTTGCGTGTTTCACGGCTGCGCCAAATAGGTCCAGTTCAGCAAACTGCTGAGCCCGACGACGGTGGTTTTCAACTGGACCTGGGATGTGATGTGAGTGCGTACATACTTGTATCGGTAGTATTTGTCGACCGAACAGTTATTACAAATCCTCGGCTAATATTGGCCTCGTGCGGAACGGCCAACTCTGTTCGGCTTCTACCATCGCAGAATTATTCGGGTCAGCTCGGTAAAAAGAAAGCTAAGTCAACACAGGTTTAAGGTAGGTCCTAGCGTTATTTATATCGCTTACCTTTAATGTCCAACTATCATAACTTTGCAAACAGAACTAGACCCTCCACTGTATTCATTAAAGTTCAAATTTGCTTACCCCGCTTTACTGATCTGCTGCATAGTATCAAGCTTCTTGCTCTTCTTCATGTGCTGCTTCACGTCTTTGACCTGCTTCTGCGTGATGAGGTCGCAGTTCATCTCCTGCAGGTTGCGCAGGAAGTTCGGATCGGCCATCATGCCTTTGGCGCCCTTCCAGTTTATTTCTTTTACGCCTCGGATAATGGCCACGCACTCGCATACCACCTGGTGAAATGGCGGGATTGTGTAAATGAGATGATCGATTGATATCCCGAGATATGAAAAAACAAACCTACTAAATCTCAAATAGCTTTACACATTCTACACATGCATTCTTATTAAATAAATCACCACTAATTCTGTACAATCGAATATTAAAATACGTAAAAAGTCAATAACATACAATACTAGAAGCAAAAACAGGTTCCAACTAATGACTGCACGCACACGAACTAATTACGGCAAAAAAACAATACTGTTTGAAGGAGCACGACTGTTCAATGATTTACCGGAAGAAATAAAGATATGTGAAAGCATTAATATGTTTAAATCTAAAGTAAGAAGACATATATTAAGTAACCGATGACGTCGTCAACGCACCATGCGAAGATTTACAACATTAATTTTAAGATTATAATTTGTATCTCATTTTAAGTGAACTGTAATTGTTCTTATGAGAATAAATTCTTTAAACCTAGATATAGACGAACAAAAAAGTGATCCTATAAGCCTTCCGTATCCTTTTGTGGTAAAGAACCCAATATTTTTTCCCTCTTCACGTTATAGAACACAGTATTACGGTTTTTTTTAATATATTGTCACATAGTTACGACTTACAGTATAAGTAACATATATTACGCTCATAAGGTAGCTCAAAGAGCCAAGGTAACCTCAGTAATTCAAATATTTCGACGTAGGTATTTTGCATTTTGCAGGATGTTGTCAAGTAGTATATTGATTAAAATATGAATTGAGACTGTTTGAAATATAGGTAGGTGTACTTGATTTTGAGATTTTTTCATGAAAGGGTCATTAATTGGGGTAAAATAAACGTTCAGGGTTCAATTGGTGGTCTTTATTATTATATAGCTTTGTAAGCCATATTTGTAACAGTCGCAATTTATATTTTAATACATACAACCGGAGAATGACTTGCAAATTTGAAAGAAACATAAGAAGAATTTTGCGGTTTGCCCAAATTCAGAATATTGCGGTCTAACCTGGCATTTCCACCTTAAGCCGAAATTTCCAAAAACTTGTACGTATGTCTAACATTCACACAAAGTAAAGCAGAAGGCCACAGTTCCACAAACCTGCACAGCTTCAGGCGGCGTCGCAAAGGACCGAATCTCAGTGATATCGTTCTTATCTAGATCTGCGAGCGCGAGTCTGGCGGCCTCCAAGGCGGGGAGGGCCGCTGACAGCGCCTCCTCAGCATCTGCCTTCTCTTCGGAGATGATGGCACTCTGCTCCGTGATCTCGGCTGACTTGATCGAGGCCACTGTTTGCTTTGCTACTGCAGCGGAAGTGGCTGTTGGAGAATGTGGTGTGGAATATTTAAGTTGTTCATTGGTAACTTTGCCGCAGGGTGGAGTAAAGACCTCTGGCGATAGAACGAGCGCGCGGTGTAAACTTTACATTAAAACTTCAATTTACGAATAGAAAATATAATTTGCCTTTGTCATCGGAAACTACCGTATTTAAAAAATCTATGTAGGGTGTTGGGTTCAGAATGGTGCAGTACCCGTTTTAGTTATCTTTGTAGAGAATACGAGAACTTGTTAGGCATAAGCCCTCTACAAATCTGAACTTTTATCATACTACATCATCATTTTCATGCCCTTGATTCATTCTATATGTGGTCGGTGCAACACGTTTTCATCTTCCATTCTCCCTTGTCAGACTTTACGGTATCATTTACTCCTTTCTCCTTCCTATCATTTCTTACACAATTCATCCATCTTTTCTTTGGCATTCCTCTCCCTTTCAAACTTGTTCAAACATTTTAACAGCCAAGTAGTCGTGTATTTAACTAACCTTTAGTGATCTCCTTTAGCAGAGTCTCGCACTCCTTGGTTTGTTCAGCGACGATGACTTTCTGCACCGCCAGCTTCGCGTTAAGGTCTTCTAGCTGGACGTTAGCCTCTTCGATCTTAGCCAGCCCGCCTATCAGACGTTCACACTGAAAAATATTAAGTGAAATTTATGGAAAGATAAGTGTTGGTCGTCCAGCGGCGAGATGAGCAGACGACATTGTTGATATCGCGGTAGTATCTTGCACCCAGGGCCACCGCCTGCCGGGATTGCGGGTTTTTCGAAAGAGATACCGCGGCCGGAATGTAAAGGGCAAAAGATGGAACATGGATGGGTTTTAACCAGTAACACTCCCCCTCCGCTGTGCCCAAAGCGGGGGAAGTTATTTGATGATTTCCCATCCGAAAAAAAGGGTAGCAGAAGAACATGGAGCTTGGCACAAGCAAAAAGAGGTCTAAACCCAGCAAATGGGCAAATTCAGACTGTGAATGGGATCATGATTTCTGTAGTTGCGTTGTTGTATGCAATGACGAATACTGAATGAATTTAGAACTTTAGTAAGAGATACAACGTTTCGAGATTTATTCTGAGGGACAAGTTCGGCGGGAAATGCTCTGTGTAGTAATATTCTGTGTAATATGTATTACTAGCTGGCGTCCGCGTGTTCACCCGCGTTATGATCGAAAAAAAATATCCTATGTTGGTACAGACTGTACCAAATTTCATCAAGATTCGTCCCGCCGTTTTTTGTTTTGACTTGAAAGAGTAACAAACATTCGCATTTATAGTATTAGAAGGATAGGATGTGTGTGCGTATTATTTTCGGAGAATTTTGATGGACTGATTGTTGCCGGTCATGTTCTCCGTATTCGCAATTTTGGCCGCAGAAGTTACAACTTGGAAGCAAACAACTACAAAATGTTGGGATAACGCTGCCGAAGAATTCCACAACGTTGATATCATTATATTTTACTATAGGGAAAGCAGGTGATTTTTTTATATGCAGCAGTAAATGATTGAGCAGTAGATTATATTTTTTTGCTTTTGCGTAATCATCAAATAACTTCCCCCGCTCTGGGCAGAGCGGGAGGGAGTGTCCGACTTGTATTGACTAAAACCTACCCATGTTCCTTGTTTTGCCCTTTATGTTCCGGGACAGCAGTACTTCTTACTAATAACCCGCAACCCCAGCAGGCGGTGGCCCTGGCACCTGCCAGGGCCACCGCCCTTTGCTTTGCTGACATCTCTTTGAGACGCGCGTGAAACACGAACGCGCCTTCGACACGGTCACAAAACTCCCATTAGCTTAATTATACCTGCGCTACAATAAAGGCGTCCTTCTCCTTGAGCAGCGACAGGTAGTTGGTGAGGAAGTCCATGTAGTGCTTGGGCGTGACGTAGTTGTTGCGGCGCAGGCGCAGCAGGAACTCCAACGAGTAGTGGGCGATGGACATGTGCACGTGTACTACGTGCTCCACGATGATCGGTCGGAATTCTTCGGGGATCTTCGCCACCTGGAAATTAAACGGTTGACGGGAAGAATTAAAATGTGCTAACAACCTGCTTACTCTGTCATGTGCACTTATGGTTACACAAATACAGAATCAATGAATTTGGATTATTTTTTTTACAATATATCATCACGCCTGTAATCTCTGAAGGGGTAAATCAGAGGTGTGTAATTATAGTATCCATATTTCGCCAGTTATATTTTAAGTCTCACGTAAAAGGGTCTTAAGTCATTTGTTATACTGTATCACAAACATTGAAAAAAACAAATGATTTTAAAAGATCAACCATGGAGTTTCTTGCCGGTTCTTCTCCATAGAAAACTATCAATCCAAAGTGTGTAGCTTTTCTCGACGTTTTCTAAGTGCCTATATAAGCCTATACTTAGGCCTATGGGCCTGGGTAACAAAAAAAAAATCAATTTTGTTTTAGTTATTTATCAACCGGCGCAAATCCAGATTCCGTGGCTGTGACAGGAATCAAAAGGTCTCACGCCCAGTACGGAACAAATATTTGTATGGCCTACAGATAGTTGTTCCGGGTCTGGCTGTTTGTGTATCTGAGTTTAATTTTTGTAAGCGCACCCATGATACAGGAAAAATTCCTAGTATGGGGCAACGTTTGAAAAAATAAATAAAATAAGAAGAAACCTAATAAGTTAACATACGTCTGCGAGGAAGACATTGGCCACAGCCAGCAGCGCTTGCTTCGGCCACGGGAACTGCCAGTCTATGGTAGTGTTGTTCACCAGGCCGGGGAAACTTCGACACCTGAGAACAACATACGCGCAGTCAAATGTAAATGTCACGTCACATGTGACATGAGAATTTTGCAATTGAATTTTAAAACAGTAATCCCAAAAAAAATTAGCAAAATTTCTGCATACACGTTTAGTTTGGATGACAGAGCATGACTAGCTAATTTACGCTATTTTAAATCCAATGTGGCGGACTAGTTTGTTTTTAATTTTAATACTTGTTTAGTTTCCTGGGAGGAATACTAAAATGAGACGTCACTACAAAAAATATTTTTATTTTAAGCTTGTTAACGTTCAACTTCAAAATTACCTGTTTCTCAAAATATCACCGCTAGGAGACATTGACAATACCACGTGGAGATTTTCAGCACATCTGTTGCAGAAGAAGTTCCATACCGCGTCCCTGAAATCAGTTTTTAATTTTTAATTTATGAATACTGCACTTACTTTCCACGAAGGGGAAAACATAGGAATTACATCGTTCTTACATATTTGTAATCTCAACATGAATGATGTAACCATGATCTTATCAAAATTTTATGACGGTTGGCGCAGTGGCTGAGCTATCGATTGCTGCGCTGTGTGTCGCGGGTTCCATTCCCGCACGGAACAAATATTTGCATGACCTGCATATATTTGCTTCGGGTCTGGCTGTTTGTGTATGTGAGCTTAAAAGTTAAAAAAAAAGAAAATAGTGTTTGGAGTTTCTTGCCCATTCTTCTCCATAGAGATCAACGTTTAGGAATGGGCAACTGCAGTACTTTCACAAATTATTATGCCTTTTTTTTTTTTTTTCGGTTGGGAAATCATCCAATGACTTCCCCCGCTCTGGGCGGAGCGGGGGGGCATGTCAGACTTGTACTGACTAAAACCCACCCATGTTCCTTCTATTGCCCTTTACGTTCCGAGGCCGCGGTATCTCTTTCGAACAACCCGCAACCCCGGCAGGCGGACGCTCTGGTAAGCCCCTCTGCTTTGCTGACTCTCTTTGAGGCGCGCGTGAAACACGAACGCGCCGTCGACACGGCCTGTCGTCAATAGACGTTCGGACGGTGAGCTACCCATTGCTCACCATCCACAGGCCCGCATCTACGGTGGCCGGGAGTCGTCTCGCGGCGCCCGGCGCCCGGGGCGTCTCCCGCGGCGGCTGGGTTGGGCAGATGTTCTCTCCCTCAAACGCCCGGCCACCTCCTTTGAAAATTATTATGCCTTGAGTCTTGGACCGTAGCTCGATTCTTTTGTTTCTTGAAATTCAAAAGTCTATAATGGTCTAATTGAAATAAATGCTTTGAGCTTGAGTTTTAATGAAGGCTCTAAAATTCTGTGGTTGCGGGTTGTTCGATCGAGATACCGCGGCCCCGGAACATAAAGGGCAATAGAAAGAACATGGGTGGGTTTTAGTCAGTAAGTCAAGTCTGTCACTCCCCTCCGCTCCACCCAGACGGAGGAAGTTATTTGATGATTTCCCATCCACAAAAAAAGGCTCTAAAATTCTGGACATACCTTTTAGCCGGATATGTTTAAATGTCATGTAATAGCTTATTGTCACTAAATAACATGACCCCTCAAAAGGTGTTCCTAGTAGAACACTGTCATTTCGTTAGTTATGGTAAGTACCCATGTAACAGGGGGCGAGAGTCTATTGTCGTACAAGCATAATTCCATATGCCGTGGCTGCCACTGAGAAGTTCCTAAAAGAAAAAACACAAGAACACTTTGCCAGAACTGGGAATAGAACGCAAAGTCGAGTCAAGCTTGCGACCATTAAGCCAACGAGGCAGCCAGACGATTGCGCAAAGAATTAAGAGCCGTATACTAACTTAGCAATCCCATATCCCGCCTCGATGCTGGCGTTGCGCACAGAATTAATGATGGCGTCCTTCTCGTCATCACCGAACAACGCCGGGATCATGCCGATCATCAGGATGTTGTTGATGAACTCCAGGAAACCCTCCTCAATTATCTAAAAGATAAGATGGTGGTTTGTACATCAGTGAAGTACTTCATGAAGAAGCATAGAAGGTTCATATCCTGCCGGGGTTGCGGGATCCTGCCAGGTTTGCGAGTTGTTCGATAGAGAGGGTAG
Source organism: Ochropleura plecta (assembly GCA_905475445.1). NCBI lineage: Eukaryota > Metazoa > Arthropoda > Insecta > Lepidoptera > Noctuidae > Ochropleura > Ochropleura plecta. The sequence goes on along the minus strand of FR997740.1, from coordinate 6,686,222 downwards.
GTAGGGTAGTTAGGGTAGGTAGGGTAGGTAAGGTAGTTAGGGTAGGTAGGGTAGGTAGGGTAGGTAGGGTAGGTAGGGTAGGTAGGGTAGGTAGGGTAGGTAGGGTAGGTAGGGTAGGTAGGGTAGGTAGGGTAGGTAGGGTAGGTAGGGTAGGTAGGGTAGGTAGGGTAGGTAGGGTAGGTAGGGTAGGTAGGGTAGGTAGGGTAGGTAGGGTAGGTAGGGTAGGTAGGGTAGGTAGGGTAGGTAGGGTAGGTAGGGTAGGTAGGGTAGGTAGGGTAGGTAGGGTAGGTAGGGTAGGTAGGGTAGGTAGGGTAGGTAGGGTAGGTAGGGTAGGTAGGGTAGGTAGGGTAGGTAGGGTAGGTAGGGTAGGTAGGGTAGGTAGGGTAGGTAGGGTAGGTAGGGTAGGTAGGGTAGGTAGGGTAGGTAGGGTAGGTAGGGTAGGTAGGGTAGGTAGGGTAAGTAGGGTAGGTAGGGTAGGTAGGGTAGGTAGGGTAGGGTAGGTAGGGTAGGTAGGGTAGGTAGGGTAGGTAGGGTAGGTAGGGTAGGTAGGGTAGGTAGGGTAGGTAGGGTAGGTAGGGTAGGTAGGGTAGGTAGGGTAGGTAGGGTAGGTAGGGTAGGTAGGGTAGGTAGGGTAGGTAGGGTAGGTAGGGTAGGTAGGGTAGGTAGGGTAGGTAGGGTAGGTAGGGTAGGTAGGGTAGGTAGGGTATGTAGGGTAGGTAGGGTAGGTAGGGTAGGTAGGGTAGGTAGGGTAGGTAGGGTAGGTAGGGTAGGTAGGGTAGGTAGGGTAGGTAGGGTAGGTAGGGTAGGTAGGGTAGGTAGGGTAGGTAGGGTAGGTAGGGTAGGTAGGGTAGGTAGGGTAGGTAGGGTAGGTAGGGTAGGTAGGGTAGGTAGGGTAGGTAGGGTAGGTAGGGTAGGTAGGGTAGGTAGGGTAGGTAGGGTAGGTAGGGTAGGTAGGGTAGGTAGGGTAGGTAGGGTAGGTAGGGTAGGTAGGGTAGGTAGGGTAGGTAGGGTAGGTAGGGTAGGTAGGGTAGGTAGGGTAGGTAGGGTAGGTAGGGTAGGTAGGGTAGGTAGGGTAGGTAGGGTAGGTAGGGTAGGTAGGTAGGGTAGGAAGGGTAGGTAGAATTGCATAGCAACGCATGCCGGGGCACAGCTTGTTGTTTTGTATAGCTTGATTGGTTGTGCGTATGGCAAACTGAAGCGAATAACAGTAGACATCCAGAGACGTGCGTAGATACGTGAAACATATGCGATTGTTTTGTTGTATAGATGAGACCTTCTGTATCTAACTAAAATTATTTCAACAATCTAACTTTTATTATTTGTATTAAAATTCTAGTGAGAATTTTAGTAGTCCCACCATCATCATGTTTTTTTTTTGATGATATCCCAACTGCTGCCCACTAAGTCCCAAAATTATGTAGGTATACACACGCGACTGTGATCAAGTATATCGTAAGAACATTGACTTTATTCAAATAAGGTTCTTTTTCGAATGCGCAACCCATTTCCTTAGTAGTCCATCTCCTAATTTTGATCAGTCTTTTCCATATTAGTCTGTATTATCAATACACCAACATTACCTGTGCCGCAGTGAACAAGAAGACAGTCTTCTTATTATCGACGCCGAGCGCATTATACAGCCTCTTCATGTCGTCTTTGAGCGAGTTCTCGCTGTAGTTGCGCATGATCACGATCTCAAACACGTCGCAACCTGTGGAGTAGTCACAATGAATACTTACCTAGAGATATAATTGACTGAACTGCAAATTGAAAACGACCGGCGGGATCCGTACAAATTTGCGGCATAAACGGTCATATCTTGACAGGAAAGCGCAGAGTTAAGAGGGTAGCTTTTTACCACTCCAAGGGACTACAGACTTGAGTATATGATTTTGATTTCAACTCGATACCTCCACGTGTTCCCGACATAAATGGTCTTGACAGACAGACAGACAGACGGACAACAAAGTGATCCAATAACGGTTTAGTTTTTTCCTTTTTAGGTACGGAACCCTAATTAATTGTATATGACGATACTGGTTACTTGTCTCTATTGCTGAGTATACACACATACCTGCGGCGAAGGCCGCGAGCCTGCAGATGGACTTCTTGCCGGAGCCTCCCACGCCGATGATGAGCGCGTTCCCGCGGTCCATGCGCAGGATGCGCTGCGTGCGCGTCAGGTGCTCCAGGCAGTCCTCGAACAGCACCACCGACATCTTGCCTACGCGGTCGTTGTACTCGTCCAGGATCTATATGGTAACAGCAAGAACTGCGGTCATGAATCTATATGGCGTAGGAATAATATGGATAGATCCTACCTTATCGTCGTCAATACTTCCTTACTTTCATTCCATTCATTCTAAATGAATGATGTAGCGGTACTAATCACATTTATCCTTACTAATATTATAAAAACGAAAGTGAGTTTGTTACGTCTTCACGCCTTAATGGCTAAACCGATTTTGATGAATTTTGGTACAGAGATAGTTGGGACCCTGGAGACCAATATAGGCTAATTAATATTTTTTGAAAAAAAGTGAGATATGAGGGAGAAAGAGGGAAGAAAAGGTAAACAGCATTGCTAATACAATAAATAAGGCGCAAGGGCAAAAACTACAGGTAACAGTTACCTGTAAATCAGGAAAGGGGAACTGTGTTACCCCGAATTAAATGCGAGCGAAGCCGCGGGAAAAAGCTAGTAATAAATGTAATGGTAAAAGCAAGAACTGCGGTGATGAAAATGTGATGCTCCGTACAATTTGTTGAGCTAACTAAACATGAGCGTTGTGAACGTTGAAGTGTTAGTAGGCGGAACGCGTTTGTCGAGACTTCTTTCCGGTGGAGTGAACAAAGTGGAGCACGAAAATCCGTAAATGTTTTGTTTGTGGGGGACGACACGATCCGATGCTGTGGCGCAGATTAAGAGAGGCCTATTGTAAACAGGAAACTTTGATACCCTGAGCTGATCAGCGGTTTCCTAGTAATTTCTGCCATGTTCTCTACTTTTTGTAAATTTTTCTACTTGGAGAATAGTAGTGTGATTTATTTATTCATTTAGAAAACCAACAGCGATAAATATAATGCATTACAACTAAGTATAAAACAGTTTAGTAAGACTAATAATAGGTTTCCCCACTAACTTAATTGTGTATACCATGCGAGCGGACAATAAACAAATTGTAAAAGTAAAAAAGATTTTAAATTAGTTGCTACGGTTGGATACACTTTAGGTTATGTGAACGTATGAATATATTTATAATAAATGTTTCAAGCATAGTAAATGCTTAGTGGTGAACAGAGCGTAATTGCTTGCTATTAGTAAATATAATTAAATAATACCAATACCTCTTGGAACAGGAAGTAGACAGCTTCATAATCGAGTAGATCCTCATAGTATCTGATCTCCTCTTCATCCATTGCGTTGCGGTAGTCACCGAATAACAGCGGGTCACGGAAGACGTAGTCTTCCATCTGCGGACGACGATGATACCAATGTTAACAAGATTGAAGATCCTACTAAAATTATAAATGCGAATGTTTGTGAGGATGGATGTATAGATGTATGGATGTTTGTTACTCTTTCACGTCAAAACAGCTGTACGAGATTGATAAAATTTGGCACAGGAGGTAGATTATAGTCTAGAAAAACACATAGGATGATACTTATTTTTCGATATCAAGGGGCGAAGCCGCGTGCGTCAGCTAGTAAACTATAAAAACCTTATTGGTGTTTTGTTCGCAAGTGCAAACTGGTCCACATAAGTGCAGGCTTTGCAGATCCTATAAATGAACTATTGGGTGTTTTTCGTTACCTTTCTTGCAAGCAGCACTTTTTTTCGGATGTAAAATAATCAAATGCCTGGGAGTGTCGAGACTTACTGGTACTGACTATAGCCCTTCCATGTTCCTGCTTTTGGCCTTTGTGTTCTGGTGCCGCGGTATCTCATTCAAACCACCCAGCAGCCCTGTCAGGCAGAGGCTCTGACGGCCCCCTCAGATTTCGATATTGGGTTATACTAGCTGTGTTCAGGAGTTTCACCTGCTATTTAGTTCCCCTAAGTGCCGTAGCGTTAATAATATATAAAATTCTCGTGTCACAATTTTCGTTCTCATACTCCTCCGAAACGGCTCGACCGATTCTTATGAATTTTTTTATGCATATTCAGTAAGTCTGAGAATCGGCCAACATCTATTTTTCATACCCCTAAGTGAGCAGCGGGTGAAACCGCTGGGCACAGCTAGTGTTATATAGTCTTTTCAATAATTACGTTACGCAAGACTTTAATATTTTTTCAATTTTATCTAGTAGTCTACTTGGTATTATGCTAAGCTGGACTCCTACTTGGTGCAATCTTGAGACACACACCGCCCAGTAGTGGGCGACTGTTAAAAATGTATGTGATGTGTCTAAATGTCTATTCCACCTAAGTACTCTTTTTTATTTTATTGACGTGATAACGTCTTTAAAATCGTTTTAGTCGGGTGACATGTTCAGAAACTTGTGTCACACCAAAACCTCACAAGCGACATTTCATAAAGATGGTAGCGCCATCTGTTACTTGGCTCGAAAAAAAAACTTTAAATTAGTACTTAATTTCATTTTAGATGTCACTACTGGTGATAACTTATATCACCAATAAGACGTTATCACGTAAACATCTCGATCGTAAACCTACTTTTTTTTTCTCAGTTTGATATTTTTTTGTGTTAATTCCTGTATTGTGTCTTTTGTTGCATCAAATGAATGATTTATCTATCCATCTATTTCGAACCATTGAGATTAGCGCGTTCAAACGAACAAAAACTTCATATTTATTTATCATCTAGCAGTAAGTCTTTTTACTCTACTCTTCTTTATTGATCGTCATCTCGTCATCTCGTTTCGTCAACTCTTTTCTTGCCATAGTCCTCATCCCACACAGTCCATCCATCGTTTCTTTACGCCCGGTTCCAATAATCAAAAAACGATTCGTTTTCCTAACGGATTTTGACATACTTTCAGTCAAAAAAGTATCGGGAATGGATGATTTGTTTATGGTTCCAAATTAAAATTTTTGTTTTTTTTGTAGTTGTTAGATTAGCACAACTGTTTTCCATTTTGGCGCGGACTTGGAGTTGCATCTGTTATTTATATTAAATACAGTGCTGGTTTTAGTAGTATCATATATAGTGTGTATTGCGAATTTCATAATGGACAAAAATATCGAACAAAGAGTTTGTCTTAAATTTTGCATCGCCAATGGAATTTCGTGTTCGGAGTCACTGAAAATGTTACAGAAGGCTTACGGTGAATCGACTTTATCAAAAACTCGTGCTTATGAGTGGTTCAAAGCGTTCAAAAGCGGTCGAGATGTGATGGAAGATTTGCCTCGCTCTGGTAGGCCGTCAACGTCTGCAACTGAATTTAACATCGCAAAAGTGAAGAAAATAGTGACTGAAAATCCCCATTCAACTCTGAGAGAGATAGCCGCCGAACTTTCTGTATCTCACGAGTCGATCCGTACCATTTTAACTAATCATTTGGGTATGAAACATGTTGTTGCTCGGCTAGTCCCAAAAGATCCGAATTTTCTCCAAAAACTCAATCGCATGAAAGTCGCTGAGGACATGCTAGAACGAGTCAGTTCGGACCCAACATTCATGAAACGCATTGTTACTGGTGACGAGACGTGGGTTTACGAGTTTGACATGCAAACTAGCCAACAAGCTTCGGAGTGGCGCCTTCCAACTGAACCGAAACCGAAAAAACCACGCCAAAGTCGATCAAAAGTCAAAGTCATGTTGACTGTTTTCTTTGACTATCGCGGTGTTGTGCACTCTGAATTCTTACCGGAAGGTCTAACGGTAAATAAAGAATATTATTTGAGCGTTATGCGGCGTTTAAGAGAGCAAATTCGACGAAAAAGGCCAGATTTGTGGAAAGAAAATTCTTGGATTTTGCACCACGACAATGCGCCTTCGCACAAGGCTATCATTGTGAACGAACTTTTGACCAAACACTCAACAAATACCATCCAGCAACCAGATATGGCTCCTGCTGACTTTTTTCTTTTTCCTAAACTCAAATTACCACTTCGTGGCACCCATTTTCAATCGATAGAAGACATAAAGGAGAATTCGCGGCGAGAACTGAACTCAATTCCGGAAGCAGCGTTTAAAAAATATTTTGATGAATGGATTATTCGTTGGCGCAAGTGTATCGTTTCTAAAGGAGCATACTTTGAAGATGATAAAATAAATTTGGATGAATAACAGACATTTTGTGTATTATTGATCTTTTCCCGGTACTTTCTTGACAGAGTAGTACGTCTCGTAGAAAATACTACTATCCGTAGAAAATACTATAAAACGAATCGTTTTTTTGTTTATTGGAACCGGGCGTAAGTCTTCCCCCACTCTTATAACTAGCCACATTCATACCCAATACTTTCCTCACGACATTTTCCCTTGAGGTTTATAATATTACTAGCTGCCGCCCGCAGCTTCATTCGCGTGATGATCAGAAAACAATAGTATTCTATGTGTTATTCCAGACTATAATTTATCCCTGTGCCAATTTCATCCAGATCTGTTATGCCATTTTGACGTGAAAGAGTAACAAACATCCATACATCTATCCTCACAAACATTCGAATTTATAATATTCTAGCTGGCGCCCGCGGGATTATCGAAATAACAGTATCCTATGTGTTATTCCAGACTATAATCTACATTTGTGCCAAATTTTATCAAGATCCGTTAAGCCATTTTGACGTGAAAAAGTAACATACATCCTCACAAAAATTCGCATTTATGATATTAGTAGGATGGGATTAAGTAGAAAGTAGTATGAAAGTAGGATTTAGTATAGACAACAGGTGTATTAATTACAGTGAGTTCTTGTTCAGGTTCCACCTCCTCCTCCTCCTCTTCATCCATCGTCTCCGCAACAACTTCAGCAGCAACCTCCGCTTCGGTTTTTTCTACTGGAACGCCGAACTCTGTGATAAAATGTGTTAGTGCCATTAAGACGATACGTACACGTATTTTGTGAAAGCAAGTTGTTAGCCATCACTGTTAGAGAGAAACAGATCTGTGGTCATTGAATATAGTAGGATATATATATGGGTGTTAGGGTCTAGATTGGTTTGATGCCAGTTTTTTTAAGAAATAAACAAAAATTGTAGTATTTGCAAATAAATTTTAAAAATACATAAGTAAATGTTATTATAGCATCAAAGAATATTTATTTGACAAATATATAGAACAGACATAATAAAGTAATAAATAACACAATTTTAGTTTAAATAAATGTTTAAATAAGTCCTCTTCCAATTTTTCTTATTTTGTACCCACGATTGTTATAAAATTATAAATAACCTACGCATATACACTGTGGAATGCAATCAGTGATTAAGTTTTGAATAATAACTTATAGAACGCAAGAGTACAGTTACTTATATGGTTAACTAGCTAGGGTGTGAAATATAGATAGTAGCCGATTCTCAGACTTACTTAATATGCATAAAAAAATCATAAGAATCGGTCGAGCCGTTTCGGAGGAGTATGGGGACGAGCATAGTGACACGAGAATTTTACATATTAGACTAGCTGTGCCCAGCGGTTTTACCCGCTGCTCACTTAGGGATATGAAAAATAAATGTTGGCCGATTCTCAGACTTACTGAATATGCATAAAAAAAATCATAAGAATCGGTCGAGCCGTTTCGGAGGAGTATGGAAACGAACATTGTGACACGAGAATGTTATATATTAGATAAGACCCTTCGAAAAACCGTCAATCATGGATTTTGTAGTACGTAATACTGTGTAACATTTGTTGCAGTTCAAACATTGTTTGTCTTGTTTCCTGAAATACTTTTCAGTCTAGGAACTTGAAAGAAGCCCTACCGTCCACTTCTTGTTCTTCTTCAATTTTCATATCCTCCTCTCGCACCACGATCTCCTCCAGCACAACGGGTTCTTCTTCCGGGAAGTATATCATCACTTGCTCGTGCATATGGTTGCGCATCAGATCATTATCCTGGTTTTAAGATCAGAAAGTTAAGACAGTTTTTGTTGATTAATGGCAAAGTGCAAATGAATTTTCGAGGTTTACTGTATTTTCTTATTATTTTTGGTCAAGTGGTGCTCAACATGAGATCCTTTTTTGCGTATGCGAAATCATTAAACTACTTCCCCCACTCTGGGCGAAGCCGGGGGGGGGGGCAGTGTTAGACTCTTGCTGACTAAAACCCACCCGTGTTCCATCTTTTGCCCTTTATGTTCCGGGGCCGCGGTATCTCTTTCAAAAAACCCGCAACCCCGGCGTTAAATAATAACAGCCACTCGGGTCGATCTTTAAGCTAAGCCACGCATACCAAGTTTTTTCCCGTGCTCCGGAAAACACGTTAAGCTTTTAGTTCCGGTTGTCATTTGTTGATCTTTGACAGTCGTTACAGGTAGTCAGTGGTCCGAAAGTCTGACAACCATTCTTACCAAGGGGTTTTGTATTACCCAGCACTAACTAGGTTGTGGTTAGTAGCTTCCGATTAACCAAAACATAGTTGGAAAAAGAAAATGAGATGGAGAAGCCACTTACCTGCACACTAATCAGTCTGTCGCATATGACTCGAGTGAACTCGTTGCGCCAACATCGCACGACGCAGCGTTTGTCACTGAAGTAGTTCGGGTGAGTGAGACACATGCCGGCCGCTATGCGGGACAGGTCGCGAAGGTTGAAGATGTAGTGGAACTTCGCTGGCGTTGGTGGTAGATCCACTATTATTATCTGTGAAGGTACAAAGGAGTCTGAAAATTAGTGGATAACTGGTCTCAAGGAAAAAGTTTACACGAAAACGATCCGTTTCTTGGAGGATTTACGTAGCCGTGTCCGGGCAGCCATTGGACATCGAAAACAAGCGATCGACGCAATACGCGACTGCTCGGGAGACCATCTATTCGTAGATGTAGCGCCTCCATCAGACTGCTGGTTTGTTTTGCAGATGGGAAATCATCAAATAACTTCCCCCGCTCTAGAGAGTGCAGGGTGTCAAACAATTTTGGCATTCGTTGTAATTTATAACGAATACAATATTATTAATTAACGTCAAAAATGTTGTTTTTCATTTAACCAGGTATATTTCATGTAAATAAATATTGAATATTGCAAACTTTGCTGCTGTGTGACTAAATTTCCTTGGTATAGCAATAATTTACTATTTACTTTAGGTACAATAATAAATAGTACCATTTTTAAAAATTTGTTTTTACTCAATATAGTAATAGTGAATTTGCTAATGTTATAGCAATAATTGATAACATTTAAAAGTATCCAGCTGTCTTTCCCCTGAGAATGGTCATACAGGTCTAACGTCTAAAGCGCTGCATTCGCCTGTAATGTTGTAACATTAATGTTAGTCTAGTTCTAGTTCCGAAGTTTCTTTGAAAAATATGTCATTATATTAAATAATAATAGCTCTAGAACGTGCTTAACACAGCAGAGTGGCAAGGCATTAAATAGTATGAATAATCATGTTCCAAAAACGAGATTGTAACCTTACGTGACATTTTGTTCCACTTTCATTCATTATCAAACAACTACGTTCGGAATGACATATTAATTTATAGAGAACTAGCTTTCGCCCGCGGCTTCGCTCGCGTTAAATTCGGTATAACACACCAAACAGACCTGCAGTTTTGCTCTTGCGCCTGATGGATTTGTAATAGCAACGCTAAGTTTTCTCTTTTCTTCCCTCGTTCTCCCTCATATCCCACTTTTTTTAAATAAAAGTTAGCCTATGTCCGTCTCCTGGTTCCCAACTATCTCTGTACCAAAATTCATCAAAATCGGTTTAGCCATTAAAGCGTGAAGAGGTAACAAACAAACAAACAAACAAACAAACAAACTCACTTTCGCTTTTATAATATTAGTAAGGATAAGGATATCATACCGGGGGCGTAGCTCAGATGGTAGAGCGCTCGCTTAGCATGCGAGAGGTACCGGGATCGATACCCGGCGCCTCCAGAACTTTCCTTTTATGTCAATTTATAATGAATGATAATAACAGCATCAAATAACTTCCCCCGCTTAGGGCGGAGTAGGGGGGGAGTATCCGACTTTTACTGACTAAAACCACGCATGATCCTCCTTTTGCCTTTTATGTTACGGGGCCGCGGTATCTCTTTCGAACAACCTTTCACCCCGGCAGGCGGTGGCCCTGGCAGGCCCCTCTGCTTTGCTGACATCTCTTTGAGGCGCGCGTGGGTGACACTAACCCGCCGTGGAAACGGCATGTCGCCACTGGACGGAAGGACGATAAGCTACCCAACTACTTACCTTGTACAAATCTAGGGTCAAGTTCACAATCTTGTCGACGATTAGCTGTATCTCTTCGGGGAAGATGTCGAAGTGTCCTTTCAGGATCGACACGTAGATGTGGCGCAGCGTGTTCTCTGACGGGAACTGCAGGTTGTACACCGAGTACATTGAGATGAAGCGTGGATCCACCTAGTGAGGGAAAGAGATAGGAGGTCATTTAGACAAGCGAACGATTTATACATTACTAGCTTTCGCCCGCGGCTTCGCTCGCGTTAAATTCGGTATAACACAGTACCTGCAGTTTTTGCTCTTGCGCCTGATTGATTTGTAATAGCAACGCTAAGTTTTCCTTTTTCTTCCCTCGTTCTCCCTCATATTCCACTTTTTTTTTTATAAAAATTACCCTATGTCCGTCTCCTGGTTCCCAACTATCTCTGTACCAAAATTCATCAAAATCGGTTTAGCCATTAAAGCGTGAAGAGGTAACAAACAAACAAACAAACTCACTTTCGCTTTTATAATATTAGTAAGGATTAGTAAGGACTAGCTATCTTGCGCGGTTTCACCCGCGACTTTAGTTGCTGCCCGTTCCTAAGTCATCTAAAAATGATAGGAACTAATTATTTTGTTGTTTTGCGGATCAGAAATCATCAAATAACTTCCCCCGCTGTAGGCGGAGCGGGGGAAGTGTCAGAATTTCATGTTCATGTTTTTGTCCTTTATATTCCGAGGCCGCGGTATCTCTTTCGACATCCCATCACTAAACTTTGCCGCGGTATCTCTTTCGACAACCCATCACAAAACTTGTAAAGTAAGTAAAAATCTTTATTATATAAGAGAGCATTACACAAACTGAAATATCACTAGCCTCCACACTAGGATTCCCTGTGTCGTGGAGACTAGTTTCCTTCGTCTTACAAGATACATAGGTACAGGATACAGATACAGATCGTGTTTATTGTCTTTTCACCTAATGTCACCCGCACTACGCTACAGCGAAAACAGTATAGTGATATTTCCCTCCTCTTGTCTCTTTCTGATTGGTCTACTGATCGCAAGCACGACTGCTGACAATAAGGTCCTTATCGGTTTGATGCCCGGGTGATTGTGATTTTTCCATTAGGAATATTTTAGTAGCAATCACGGAGCCTGGATTTAAGGCTGGCTGATGAAAATATGTTCGACCCTTATTTTATTACTCAATAAAAATGATTTTATGTTGTTCGGTTAATTACTATTAAGGACATTTTAATAGAATTAATATTAATTTTACTTCACCATTAGCTTTTGCCCGCGGCTTCGCTCGCGTTAAATTCGGTGTAACACAGTTCCCCTTTCCTGATTTGCTGGTACCTTTTACCTGTAGTTTTTGCCCTTGCGCTTTATTTATTGTAATAGCAAAGCTAAGTTATCCTTTTTCTTCCCTCTTTCTACCTAAATTCCCACTTAAAAAAATTGCCTATTTTCTTTTACAGGGGCCCAACTATCAAAATCGGTTAAGCCGTTAAGGCGTGAAGACGTAACAAACAAACTCACTTTCGCTTTTATAATATTAGTAAGGATTACTGTATACTTTTTGCAGTGCATTACAGGATTGGCAATTATTTATGAACTTTAAAAAAAGTTGCCCTCCGGTTTTTTCCTGTATCGTGTGTGCGTTTACAAACATTTAAAGTCACATACATAACAGCCAGACCCGGAACAACTTTCTGTAGGCCATACATATATTTGTTCCATAAATTTACTTAAGCTTTATTCATACGCATAAAGCTTAAGTAAATTTGACACTCATGAGCAGCGGCTGAAAATCAGCGTCAGGTGGCGGACTTGTGTTGCCATCTGGCATTATGCTGAGCTAAAGAACTTTTGGCATTATTTATTTGATTTAGTTTACTGTTAAGGTGTTTCTGTTTTGTATTTTGTTTGTTATGCTGAATAAACGCAATTTTCTTTCTTTCTTTAAGCTTATTGTAACATCTTCACACATTATGGAAAACGAATACAAATATGAATACTATGATATGATTTTTACCCACAAATATACCATACATACATTGCAAGTTTAATAAGCAGCTATCTACTCACATCATTTCTTCCACCGCCAGCCTTGCCCATAGAACCGAGGAAACCAACATCCTTTATGTTCTTCCAGGTGAGGTCCTTGCCGCGATCGTAGAAGCCTTTCCTTTCGAACAGCAGCTTCAGCAGGGCTATGGGTTGTTGGGTACCGTATTTGTCAACCTGTCAAGATGTCATGTTAGGTTTTTAGGGTATCTTCCATCAAAAGGAAAAAACGAAAGCCTTATAGGATCTCTCTGTTGTGCGTCTGTTTGTCTGTCAAGACCGCGTGGGTAACGTGTAGAGGCATCGAGTTAAAATTAAAGCCGTATACACAGAAGCACATGTGACTAAGAGAGTGATGGATCTGAATGTTGATGGGCGGAGAGCGAGAGGAAGGCTTAAGAAAATATGGATGGATTGTGTAAGGAACAATATGAAGGATAAAGGAGTAAATTATGTCCTGACGTTTGATAGGGGAGAATGGAAGGAGAAAACATGTTGCTCCGACCCCAAATAGAATGGGACAAAGGCAGGAAAATTGATGATACTTAAAAAAATAACCGTCTAAATCTACGCCGTCACAAGATATGGCCGTTTATGTCGCAAGTTTGTACGAAACTGTAGATTTGACTGATTTGTTTATTTTCTAAACTAGCTTCCGCCCGCGACTTCGTCTGCGTGGCATAGTTACTTTGGGCTGACGCTAACTTTAACCCGCGTGATGATCGTTTTTTTTTTCTTTCTGTCCCATTTTCTTCTCTCTTACTTACCCTTTTCTCACTTTTTTGCCTATGTCCGTCTCCTGGATCCCAACTATTTCTGTACCAAAATTCAACAAAATCATTTTGGCCATTTCAGCGTGAAGACGTAACAAACAAACAAACTCACTTTCGACTTTATAATATTACTAACTTTTGCCCGCGGCTTCGCTCGCGTTAAATTCTGGGTAACACAGATCCCCTTTCCTGATTTCTAGGTACCTGGTACCTGTAGTTTTTGCCCTTGCGCCTTATTTATTGTAATAGCAACGCTAAGTGTTCTTTTTTCTTAAATATAGTTTTTGTCCGTCTCCAGGGTCCCAACTATCTCTGTACCAAAATTCATCAAAATCGGTTTAGCCATTTAGGCGTGAAGACGTAACAAACAAACTAACTTTCGCTTTTATAATATTATAAGTATGGACTAGCTTTTGCCCGCGGATTCGCTTGCGTTAAATTCGGGGTAACACAGTTCCCCTTTCCTGATTTACAGGTACCGGCTAACTGTAGTTCTTGGCTCTTGCGCCTTATTTATTGTAATAACAAAGCTTAGTTTTCCTTTTTCTTTCCTCTTTCTCCCTCATTCACTTTGTTTAAAAAAAAAAACAAATTAACTATTTCTGTATCAAAATTCATCAAAATCGGTTTAGCCATTTAGGCGTGAAGACGTAACAAACAAACAAACTCACTTTCACTTTTATAATATTATAGTAAGGATAAGTTTGTGGTTGGTTGCCTGCTGGCCTGATGTAAAGATGACGCGACCTGGGGGAGCACGGTTACCACGGAACGGCACGGAACTGTGAATGTGGAAGCATAGCACTTTGTCCAGGTTTGTGGAACTGCAACCACATTGCTTAGTGTATAAGGTGCAGGTTACTTATACAAGATGTTAACGGACCCTTCACGCATCCGTCAAATAAGCATTTTGTACATAAAAATAAGTAAGTCTACGCAAAAAATATTGCTGGGACAACACTTCATAGGGTCTCAAAATCTTGTTTGGCTGTATAACTCGGTGTATCGTACTATTAACATGTATTGAAGTGTTAAGCATGACTGACGGGGGAACAAGTGCCTTTCAGTTTCGTAAAGGCTCATTTTACATCCATTATACGTTGGAAGGGATATCGAAGCAAAAATGACTACCTACCACGTATTCAGTACATTTTTAGAAAATCCGTCTGAAAGTTTTTTATATGCAGTTTTCTATAAAAAACTTATAAACCCAAAACCTACATGATTAAAATCGATGGGACAGTTGAAAACGAAGAAAGCGGTACTTTTAATAATCATCCACGTATAAAAAAAGTAATTTGGAGGCGCCGGGTATCGATCCCGGTACCTCTCGCATGCTAAGCGAGCGCTCTACCATCTGAGCTACGCCCCCGGTATGTACTGCCATTATAACTAGCCATGTGCTGCGTGGTTACGACGCACTTACTACATTCACTTGATGACGAAATGACCTTTACATTGCTTTGTAAGCAAAATCCAAGGGAACTTGCGACAGAACTAGTCAATGAATATTGTATACACTATAGATTTCGGTTGACGACGCTTAAATAAACTAGGGACTACTGTTACCGGGTTCGATTCTCAGGCCGTGAAATATAAATTAGAAAAACTCAATGCCCGATTGAGTTTTTCTATTTTTAACACACATTTAATAGTTACTCCTGTTACTTTAAAGTTAAATTTGGTCTACTCCCCTGTTTCTGATTGGGCAAAAATTTTGGGTACAAGTTTAATTGGAAGAGAATTTTAAGCTATACGACTTTATTCAAAATCCATTAAGGCGGACCCCTAAAGATGGCGGACTAATAATTTTTTATGCTTTCCCATATTATAACTATTAAATGAAAAGGATTGCTATGAAAAAAAAAGAAACACCGTATGTACGCGCAAGTGCGTCGACGCAGACACGATGTGGACGCGTCTCTTGCGCATGTTTGCTTCGCTACGCACACGCATTTGAATCAACCCAAACGCATCAATCTCTTTGTACGCGCCGTGTCATAATGACTTAGACATTAACATCCTACTAATTCCTACTAATATTATAAATGCGAATGTTTCTGAGGATGGATGGATGGATGTAAGGATGTTTGTTACTCTTTCAAGTCAAAACGGCTGAACAGATCTTGATGAAATTTGGCACACAGTTAGATAATAGTCTGGAATTACACATAGGATACTTCTTCATCATCACGCGGGCGAAGCCGCGGGCGCCAGCTAGTAATAAAGTATTACTAAAGTGCGAAGTGGAGAAATTGGGGAGGCCCTTGCCCAGCAGTGGGACAACGCAGGCAAAACATACAAAAACCGGTCAAATGCGAGTCGGACTCACACACCGAGGGTTCCAAACAATCTTACGACATGACGGCCTGGTTGGCGCAATGGATGAGCGATCGACTGCTACGCCGCGTGTCGCGGGTTTGATCCCCGCACGGAACAAATATTTGTGTGACCTACAGGTAGTTGTTTCGGGTCTGGCTGTTTGTGTGTGTGAGTTTAAATGTTTGTAAACGCACCCACGATACAGGAGAAATTCCTAGTGTGGGGCAACGTTATAAAAAATATATAATATACGCCCATATTTTTTTACTACGTAGACTAAGAGGATTCAGGTTTCCAAGGGACTACAGACTTAATTGTATGATTTTAATTTCAACTCGATACCTCCACCCGTTCCTGAGATAAAAGGTCTTGACCGACAAACTTTTGAGGCAGGGAAATAATTAAAAAGTAATGAATTCGTACAAAATCAGCATCTATCGTATTGTCTACCACAGGTACAACTCTATGTACACTGGTTGACCAATGAAGTTGCAACTGCTGACATAACAAAACCGCTTGCACTGCGCTTGACCGTGAAGGTTATTTCGTCATCAAGTGAGAGTGTCTTTATTGCACTCGATATAACGTTGCCTTTTATAGTACAAGAACGTATAGGGGGCGTAGCTCAGATGGTAGAGCGCTCGCTTAGCATGCGAGAGGTACCGGGATCGATACCCGGCGCCTCCAAATTACTTTTTCATACTTTGGAAGATGACTAAATAACCGCTTTCTTCGTTTTCAACTGTTTTATAGATTTTGACCATGTAGGTGTCAGTTTACGACTTTTGTAGAAAGCAGCAGATTAAAAAAAAACTTTTTCTGGGGAGTTTTAATGACGTCTGAATACGTGGTACTTAGACATTTTTGCTTCGATGCCCCTTCCAAACTATAATGCATGTTAAATGAGCCTTGACGAATCCATTTGTTAAAGGCATTTGTTTCCCCGTCACAATCACGTTTAAATTCATGTTTTATAGTACGATACACTCACTCCAAAAGCAAAACAAGATTTTGCAACCCTAAAAAGTGTTGTACCAACAACAATTTTTAGTTTGATGTACATAATGCTTGCGTGACGGTTGTTTCGTGAAGGGCCCATGTACATTTATTGGATACTAGCTGGCGCCCGCGGCTTCACCCGCGTGATATGGAAAAAAAATATCCTATGTGTTATTCCAGCAAGATCCCTTCAGCTGTTTTGACGTGAAAGAGTAACAAACATCCATACATCCATCCATCCTCACAAACATTCGCATTTATAATATTGGTTGGAAGTAACCTCCACCTAGTACGCTGAGCAATATGGTTGCAGTTCCACAAACTTGCACAAAGCGCTATGCTTCCATATTAGATTAAGAGGGAAGAAAAGGGGAGAGAAAGATTTTTTTTTCGATCATCACGCGGGTTAAAGTTAGCGTTAGCCCAAAGCCCCACTCGAACGAAGTCGCGATCGCAAGCTAGTATTCCATAATTTTGCATGCTACATTAGCAAATTGTTTGAGCAACTGTAAAAAACTCAACTATCTATATTGTACAACAATTCTAGCAAATCAATATTTTATTTCAATATAGATAAAATTAAAAAATCTTTGGGGGTTTATATACCCTTTCGATTATAAAAATAATTTTAAAAATCTACCTACAATCAACGTTAAAATCGCATAGCAAACATTTTTTTTAAATCATTTAAAAATAAGGATTTGTATGGCCTTTATGTACTAGCACAAGAACGTGGAACTTCAAGGCACAAGCAAAGAGTGGCCTTTAACCCAGCAGTAGGTGAAGTCGGGTCGTGGATAATGATAATGACGCTACTTACAATAGGCATGTTCATATCATCAATGAACACAAGCATCTTCTTGCCCACCGGTGGACCGAAAGTATCCTTAGTTCTCTTCTCAACAACGGATTCCAGGTTACGCTGGACGTCCATCGACGATGTTCGGGAAGAGAAGTTCATTTGTTGGATTATCTGTGAATAGTGAAAATGGATTAATAATAAAATATGCTCATTGCATATTATCATTCACCACTTTTAGACCGTCTCCGACAGTAATCTGCATAGTCATGTGAGTTGCCCAAGATTATGTTTCATTTTGGTGGATGGGAAGTCATTAAAAAACTTCACCCGCTCTGGGCGGAGCGGGGGGAGTGTCAAACTTTTACTGAATAAAACCCACTCATGTTCCTTCTGTTGCCCTTTATACTCCGGAGCGGTGGTATCTCTTTCAAGGGGAAGGTTAATACAAATAAACCTCCCCCTTAAATCAATATCTATCGCTGAAAACTGCATTCAAATCCGTTGAGTAGTTTAAACGATCTTAACGAACAAACATCGGAAGCCACTTCATTTAATACTATGTAACTAGCTGTCCCTCGCGGTATCACTCACGTAGACTGGGATATTATACATTATAAACTTTCCTCTTGAACCACTCTATCTATTGCTGAAAACAGCATTAAAATTTGTTGAGTAGTTTAAACGATCTTAACGAACAAACATCGAAGGCACTTCATTTAATACTATGTAACTAGCTGTACCTCGCGGTATCACTCACGTAGACTGGGATATTATACATATAAACTTTCCTCTTGAACCACTCTATCTATTGCTAAAAAATGCATTAAAATCTGTTGAGTAGTTTAAACGATCTAAGCGAACAGACAACAGAAGCGATTTCATTTTATACTATTTATGTAAAGAAGATATCTCCCTGGAATAGATTCGTTTGCCCTTTAAATGATAAAACATGTAAGTGACACTCTAATGACAGTTTTCCTTTTGTAGGCCAATTTACATGAAGCTAAAACGACGTTTCAATTATTTATTTTTGGGGATGGCGTCATTGAAGGTACATAATAAAATGTACTGTACGTAAATATACATAGTAATAAAACATTTCTTAAAACAAATAATTGAATATGGAATACATTTTTAAATTTTAACCTGAAAGAAATGATAAATAACCATTCTTCGAAATGGTTAAGTAAATAAGCGCAATTAAATCCGTAATGAGGATTTCTGTTGAAATAAACCGTGCATTAATACTTCATCGACTCAGCTTACACTCATTTGCATGTAAACACAAATTATATACGCACGAAAATACAAAAAGTGTACTTGGAGGCGCCGGGTATCGATCCCGGTACCTCTCGCATGCTAAGCGAGCGCTCTACCATCTGAGCTACGCCCCCGATATGAATCAGTTACAAATAGCTATTCACCTTCACAATTGATTTCGTTCTTAATAGAGGACCAGTTTAACTTCGTAATCTAATACTTCCGTGAAAGTGGCACACTTATTAATAGCTGAGCGAGCTTTCGTAATACCTAACTATAACATAAACATTATGACGCCTGTTATCTTCTGGGTTAGGCAGAGATGTATTATAGTAAGAACAAACACGTTTTGAAACTTATGTGTTACGCTATACAGTCAGCAGTTTTGGATATTTTATTAACTAGCAGTGTATCGACTATCTACCAAAATTAAAGAAAAAAAAGTGAGACGGCACGGCTGGCGCAGTGGCTGAGCTATTTACTGTTGCGCTGCATGTCGCGAGTTCGTTCATCATTCTCGCACGGAACAAATATTTGTATGGCCTGCAAATAGTTGTTTCGGGTCTGGCTGTTTGTGTATGTGACTTTTAATGTTTGTAAACGCACCCACGATACAGGAAAAATTCCTAGTGTGGGCAACTTTTTTTTTAAAAAAAAAAAAATATATAATATTTTTTTTTCGGAAACCCATTTCATTTGATACCTATAACATGGGTATGCATGACGGCACTACCAGCTAAGGGACATGCATTGGTATCTAAACGAAACATGTATGCAAAATTTCAGCTCAATCGTAAACCAGAAATTGGTGAAATTTAACTTCTATGATTTTTGTAGAAAATATATACAAAAAAATATAACTGTCACTAATCAGTAAGTGGTATTACACAACAGTGGTAAACACAGTTTATGCAGTAATCTTGCGTAAAACGCAACACAAATACTTGATTACTTTCTTTTGATTGCATGCATATTAAAGTCAAACGTAACCATTGTAATTTCAATTCTCATGACGATTGATTGAATAAAATAATGCATTTTTTTATTTGGTTATGGCAAACTGATTGTTTCTATTAAAATATAAATGCAAAAAGCCAACGTCACGCGGTGTTCCCAGGCGGTCACCCATCCAAGTACTGACCGCGCCCGATGTTGCTTAACTTCGGTGATCGGACGAGAACCGGTGTATTCAACGTAGTATGGACGTTGGCGATTGCCAATCTAAAAACAACAAGCATAACCTAAGTATACTTGTCTATCACAATAACATCATTAATATTTTTTTCAATCAATCAATCTTTATATTATGCGTGGTGGTGGAGACCTTGCGTAGCGCAACCAAGCGTGTCAAACTAATATCGAGATTCAAAAATTTACAATCAGTATATTCAACAAGAAATGCCTGACCGTTAATATGATTCAAAAAGATGACAATCAACATTACACCACGCGCGACGTTTTTTTTGAACATTTATTTATATTTAAGTAGATCATTATTTACAACTCAGCATCAACTAACCCTAACTATTGTTATGAAATCAATTTCTCATGTAGCTTCAACGCATGTAACTACAAAAGCAAAGCCAGTGAATATCGCAAAAATAAGAAATGAGATTCTATTTTGGATCGAGTAAAAAAATATCTTGTTATGTTAGTTTCATCTTTTTTCTTATACCTGCTGGTAAAGAAATAAAAAATGCAAAAAGCCAACGTCACGCGGTGTTCCCAGGCGGTCACCCATCCAAGTACTGACCGCGCCCGATGTTGCTTAACTTCGGTGATCGGACGAGAACCGGTGTATTCAACGTAGTATGGACGTTGGCGAGAGCATTATCTAAATTGGTGATCATTATCGATACTCTTGTTAATCCTGTACTTTTGGTAGGTAGCAAATACGAGGTCATAGTTATTGGGTTTTGGATTATGAAATTATCATTTGAAATGAAAAATCTTCTTTAAAAATCTTGTTTTTCTTTTACCATCAAGAATTTTCTCACCAGCAGCCACGGAATCTCGATTTGGGCCTGGTTGGCATGGCAATAGGCTCATCCCTTATTACATGGGCGAAATATGGTATATATAAGGTGAGGCAAAATATATAAGTGTACCTAATAGTACATTAGGTACACTTCTGCCACTATGATATTATTAGACAGAAAGCTACTTACATATTTTTCTGCTGGTAACCCTCGCAGATAGTTAGTGATGATAGCAGTTTTTGAAGTTCCCGTTTCACCAACCAGTAGTACGGGCCGTTCAACCTGTTGAAAATATAAAACTGTCTTACGTCTGTCACATCACATCTCAGGGTCCAGTTGAAAACTAGCTTCAGGCACAAGCTACTTGGCAGTTTGCTGAACTGTGCCAAATAAACATATTTCTTTTCTCTTGACAACGTAGATAATTAAATATGACGTGGAGAAATAAATGATGAAAAATATTTTATTAGGTCAATCGATTTTAGTTGACTGGTACAGAGTTATGTTACGTGTAGTGCTAATAATTCATACAATGCTAAGTGTTATAAGAGGCTATAGAAGATTACTGAAAAACACTAACAATTTCTTACTCTTAATATGACATTTAATAAGTTTTGTACTGATTTCTGGAAATTTACAACCGTATTTAATATTAGCATTTATTAAAAAAAAAAAGAATATATTAATATCAACTCACAGCACAATTATAGGTGGCCTAAGTAAAATCATCTCAGATAACTAAGAGACCACAGATTAGAGTATTTGGTTTTAATTTAAACTCGATATCTTCACGCGTTCCCGAGGTTAAAAAGTCTTCAACAGACAGACAGACAACAAAGTGAACCTTACTGATCCTGTAAGGGTTCCGTTTTTTCCTTTTCAGGTACGGAACCCTGAAAAGTGTGAGCCTATGGATGTTTTCTTTCAATACTCACGCTCTCCATAATCTTGATGAGCCAGGTAAGTCTGAGTGTATCCACGGTGGGTACCAATATAGACGGGAACTTCATCTCGCGGTCGTGAATGTACTCTGGCACCAGCCACTCCCACGCTTCCCAGGTCTTAGTAGTCAGCTCCAGGCAGTAGTCGTAGAGCGATGGAAAACCCATCGGGAAGTGTTCTGTCGGGAAGACGAGGGGGTTTTTTTATTAAAATAGTTAAGGGAGACTATATGCACTTGGCTGGAAGCCTTAAATGCAAGGCATCCACAGGATAGTCCAGTTAAGCAGCTAACGATCTCATAGGTTGAACTGCGAGATGCCATTAAAAAAAATAAGATGGTGATAGAATAGCACCTATGAAGGATAAAATAGAACCGTCTCTTTTTACCATTAAAAAACAGTAACCACAGTAGTACAGACGCCTGCACATCAAGCTACTACAATCTGTCAGATTTCTTTGATAGATTTTCGACTTTATTTCTAAAGTTTTAGGTTCAAGGTTCATTGGGAAAAATTGTCAGTTTCGGGTAGCTTGATGTGCAGGCGTCTGTACAACAACAAGTACAGCAACAGTAAGTACAGCCTAAGTGCGAGTAGGCCTCGCGCACCAATAGTACCGAACAAGCTTGCGACATAAAAGGCCATATCTTTTAACTGCGTAGACTTAGAGGGTTGCTTTTTTCACAGCTTCAAGGGACTACACACTTGATT
Organism: Ochropleura plecta; assembly: GCA_905475445.1. Classification (NCBI taxonomy): domain Eukaryota; kingdom Metazoa; phylum Arthropoda; class Insecta; order Lepidoptera; family Noctuidae; genus Ochropleura; species Ochropleura plecta. The sequence goes on along the minus strand of FR997740.1, from coordinate 6,664,069 downwards.
ACCTTTGATTTTTACACAGCTCCAGGTGACCACAGATTTGTGTATATTGTTTTATTTTAACACGATGCCTGTACGCGTTCCCGAGATAAAGGCTCTTGATAGACAGATAGCCAAGAAAGTGATCCTAAAAGGGTCCTGTTTTTCCTTTTTAGGTACGGAACCCGAAAAATAACTAATTGTCTAAGTATTGTGAACACAAAGTCATAGGTCTCGAATTCGAATCCAAGACACGGACCTCTGATTCTTCGGATTCATGTTCAGATATCGGAAACCAGCTTGCCTGTGTTATGTTTCTCGACGGCATGTAAAGCTAAGTTAGAGGCCCATAAAAACGTGGAGAACAGTTTAGAGACACTAACTACACGATACAGAAAGAAATAATGAAACAATGATTGCTCCTGTAGGGACACAAATATGAACGTGGCAAAAAGTACTACAACGCCATCTATGCAATCACTGAAGCACTAACTGCGAATTCCTACATCTCGCAACCCGAAAAAGAACTGTCAACCAGACACAACACCTGACTGGTCGGAAGCCCTCTCTTTTCTATAGAGGATGAAGGCTTTACACCCTGTACTTCAACAAGAACAGGGTGTAATGCTCTTTTTTTTTCTTTCAGAAAGGGCCACTCGCAGTTCAACTCTCTTGAGTTGTTTTACTGCTTAACCGGACTTTTCTTCGGTGACCTCAATAAAATAAGGCCCCCAGCCAGGGCTAGTGTAATGCTCTTCACCCTGTACCTACCCATACTTCTAAACTCTAAACAACTGGGGCGATTCAATAAATGCAGAGGAAAGGGCCAATATAACACATAATAAACACCAACAGCTGGCATTGGTTCGAAAATCTGCCACAAATATGTCATTTTAATTTTGAAAGGAAATAATAAGCAATTTAAAAAATGTATATTTTGACGTGATAACGTCTTTAAAATCGTTTTAGTCGGGTGACATGTTCAGAAACTTGTGTCACACCAAAACCTCACGAGCGCGATCGATCGATCGATCGATCGATCGAGATCGATCGCAATAAGAAGTTATCACGTAAACATCTCGATCGTAAACCTACTTTACAAACAACCAATTTTTTTTAAATTGCTTATTATTTCCTTTTTATTGTATAAAAGATAATGGTTAATTTTAGTCAAAAAACCCTTTTTATCTGCTTAATATTTTTGTGTAAAAGCAAAAAGCCAACGTCACGCGGTGTTCCCAGGCGGTCACCCATCCAAGTACTGACCGCGCCCGATGTTGCTTAACTTCGGTGATCGGACGAGAACCGGTGTATTCAACGTAGTATGGACGTTGGCGAATGATAAACGTAAATTTATGAATAATCAGTAATTTGTACAGGAGATACCTGACCGTTTATCATCATTTTCCTGCCCTAGTCCCATTCCAGTTGGGGTCGGCGCAACACGTTTTCTTCTTCCATTCTCCCCTATCAGACGTCACGCCATCATTCACTCCTTTCTCCTTCATATCATTTCTTACACAATCCATCCATCTTTACTTTACGGAGACGCCTATCTTTTATAGTAAGCCATTATAACACGCATGAAGTAAACATGTAAACATGTTGTGGTTAGAATATTATTTATAACTCAGCATTATACGAAACCCCGTTTTTATTTATTTAATAATCAGAAAATCAATGGCTCATGTTGTTAAATATGTAGTTGTTTTGTCATTTTACTGGGCACGGTATTTATTTTCACAGTATACGAGCCAAATAAAATGTACACATCACTAAAAAAATCTTAAAAATACCTTGAACATTTAAATATTAAGATTTAACAGTAATATTGATCAGGGGGACATTTACGAAAAATTTAAAACAGTAATTAAAGCAAAAAGCCAACGTCACGCGGTGTTCCCAGGCGGTCACCCATCCAAGTACTGACCGCGCCCGATGTTGCTTAACTTCGGTGATCGGACGAGAACCGGTGTATTCAACCTAGTATGGACGTTGGCGTACGAGATTCGAAAATTAACAATCAGTATATTCAACAAGAAATGCCCGACCGTTCACATGACTCAAAAAGCTGACAGTCAACATTACGCCAGGTGCGACGTTTTGTTTGAACATTTATTTACATTTATGTAGATCATTATTTACAACTCAGCATCTTACCAACGCCAATTTTTGTTATGAAATCAATTTCTCACGTTGCTACAAATATTATATAATATTATGTTTTACCATTATAAACAAGGCACTGTATTCATTTGCACAGCAAACAAAGCAAATATCGCAAAAAAATAAGAAATGAGATTGGATTGAGTAAAAAAAAACTTGTTTATTTAAAAAAAAAAATAACTTTATCTTTTTTTCATAAAATTGGTAAAGAAATAAAAAGCCAACGTCACGCGGTGTTCCCAGGCGGTCACCCATCCAAGTACTGACCGCGCCCGATGTTGCTTAACTTCGGTGATCGGACGAGAACCGGTGTATTCAACGTAGTATGGACGTTGGCGAAGGCTCACTACAAATTCTGTTTCTGTAGTTTTAGTCGATAACTATGTGAAATATATGTGCATTAGATGTTTTTTTGTAATCTTGTATGTATCAGCACAGTGACTTAAGGCACGAAACAGATGGTTATTGCACTTTAACTATTTTAGAGCAATTCGTTTTTAGGATTCCGTAGCTCAAAATAAAAAAAACGGTACTCTTATAGGATCACTTTGTTACCCGTCTATCTGTCTATTTGTCAAGACCATTTATCTCGAGAACACGTGGAGGTATCGAGTTGAAACTAAAACCATATAGGTACTCCAGATTTCTTTCACTGCTCAAAAATTTAGATGTAAAATCCGCAATAAAAATCTAGATTAAAATACTTAGTTAATTTATTACCTCTCTTGCTTCCTGTTTTGCATGCCTGTCTATGTTTAAGTTTACCTGTACTACTTTTCTGTTTTATTAGCTTAGAATATCGCATGTATAACTTTTAATATATCTTGTGGAACATGTCGTAGGTTTTACATTTATAACTCTTGTTTATTTATAACTTAGTATAAGATTTCATGTATAACTGTTTATTTTCCAAAAAAAAAATAGTCTGTGGTCCGTTTGTACGAAACCCTCGTTGCGCGAGTGAGAGTCGAACTTGCGCGGCGTTTTTTCTCCCATTCTCCTCTGTCAACCGTCACGCTATCACTTAATACTTATTCTTTGTTGTTTGTGAGGATGGATGGCACTTTTACGAAAAATCTAGAAAACTAATTTCGAAGACATTTTGCACACGTATATTTGGATGAATATTCGAGGAACTTTTTATCCCGTGACACAATAACCAAACTCAACGCGAGCTAAACTAAAAAAAATGCCCGCGCATAAGCTAGTACAAATTAAAATGAAATCATTTATTTCAATTAGACCATTATAGGCACTTTTGAATGTCATGAAAATAAAAAAGATGCTGCTACAGTGCCAGTCACAAGACATAATAAATTGTGAAAGTACTGTAGTTGCCCATTCCAAAGCGTAGGTAATTTCTATGGAGAAGAATGGGCAAGAAACTCCGAACAGTAGTAATAGTAGATAATTAATCACTTGTAGTGGCTTTTTTCTCCGGCGAATCTTCTACCAGCATCATGGGACAAGCTTTCTTGATGTACACGTCGAAGTCGAAGCGGCCATCGTCGATGATGGTGGCCCCGAGGCTGTTGTACATCGACTGAAAACATATGAATGAATTTCAGGAGCTGCGCGAACGTAGACTATTTGTTACTGATACGGTACACCATCAGTTTTTGATCAAATATTCATTTTTAGATTCGACACAAGACACAGAAGTGTTCACGTTTGTGCAGTGCCTTTAAATGCATGACTTTCGTGTCAAAATTACCACCATATCGCTAAAATCTAACAAACTATTAATACGTGATAGTAGTAATAGTGACAACACCATCTTTGGCATTAGTATTTTCGATCGTTAATCGTATGTTTATGATGTCACTACCCGAGAAGGTCCGGAGTGTCGCCGCCTCTGCCCCATTCTTACCATACAAGTTTCTTTATTTCAGGGCACAAAATAAAGCGTTAAAACGACTAATATCCAGGCTCATGTTGTAAAATTATGAAAAAAAAGTTGGTTCAAAATATAGTTTGGAGGCGCCGGGTATCGATCCCGGTACCTCTCGCATGCTAAGCGAGCGCTCTACCATCTGAGCTACGCCCCCGATACGTTAACTGCACGAAATGCGCCACCAAGTCAGAAACACAAATGTATGTTGCTATATAAAATAAAATTAAACCATTTTTATTTCGAGACCTTGAAAATCTTAATATGCAATAAAACATGTCTTGGAAATTATCTGATAGGAGAAAGATAAAATGCGACGTGTAATATCAATTAAACAAGAAATATTTTTATCTTCTTGTGAGAGATAAATACTAAATAAACAATAGATTGGGTAAAGATACATCAAACATTTTAGCTTTATTTTAGGGGTCTGTACCACAATAGGAAAAAAAAGATAATATTTAACGCATTTAAATTTTGTAAAAGATAATTTTTAATTTAACTCGTTGGTAACCAGCCAAGTGCGAGTTGGACTCGAGTGTTCTGGACAATTTTGCGACATAAAATAAATAATAAATTCAAATTTGTTCATTTCTGTCAGTTTTTAAGAAAAAGGAATTAAATTTAGATATAGGAAAAGTGGTTTTTTATTTGTGGGAGATTGGCGCCTAAACTAAGCCAAGGCCTGTATTTCAGGTCACCAGGACCACACTAAGATATTTATTAGGAAAATATAACAAAAGTAGTGTAGAATCTAGTACTTATTTATTAATATTCATCTTTTGACTGCGTAGACTTACAGGTGATTTTCATAAGGTTTCGTTTTATCCTTTTAAGGTGTTGTCCGTTCCTGCCGTAGGCTCTATGTCCTGCCGTAGGCTCTATGCCGGAGTCGTGCGGTCCATGGCCCTTTACGGGGCCCCGGTATGGGCGCGTTCTTTAGGGCGGCGCGCCGCCCACTACCTGAACGCGCTCCAAAAGGTGGTAGCCATAAGGCTGATCCGGGGCTACCGCACGATCTCCGGCGAGGCAGCAAGCCTCCTTGCCGGACTGCCACCGTGGGATCTGGAGGCGATAGTCCTCGCGCGCCTGTTTGAGTGGCGCGCGGAGGCACTACACCGGGGGGAAAACCCGCTGCCGCGGCAAGTTGCCGCTCGGCGGGCAGACCTCCGGTGCGATCTCATGGTGGCATGGAGAGAGCGACTGTCACAACCCCGTGCAGGGCACGCCACAATAGTGGCGGTAAGTCCCCTCTTTGAGGAGTGGCTGGAGAGGCGTCATGGCGTCCTCACCTACCGCCTGACGCAGGTCCTCACCGGACACGGAAGTTTCGGGAAGTTCCTGCACATCATCGGGCGGGAGGAAGCGCCCGGGTGTCACCATTGTGACGATCGCCCGGAGGAAACGGTGGAGCACACAGTGGCGGTCTGCCCAGCGTGGGCGAAGCACCGCCGTGCCCTCGTGGAGGCGATCGGCGGCGGCAATCTCTCGCGTCCGGCCCTGGTTCAGGCCATGGTCCGGAGCGAGAGGGAATGGGAAGCGGTCACCACCTTCTGCGAAGCAGTAATGCTAGCAAAGGAGGTGGCCGGGCGTTTGAGGGAGAAAACATCTGCCCAACCCAGCCGCCGCGGGAGACGCCCAGGGCGCTGGACGCCGCGAGACGACTTCCGGCCACCGTAGATGCGGGCCTGTGGACGGGGAGCAATGGGTAGCTCACCGTCCGTCCGTCTATTGACGACAGGCCGTGTCGACGGCGCGTTCGTGTTTCACGCGCGCCTCAAAGAGAGTCAGCAAAGCAGAGGGGCTTGCCAGGGCCTCCGCCTGCCGGGGTTGCGGGTTGTTCGAAAGAGATACCGCGGCCCCGGAACGTAAAGGGCAATAGAAGGAACATGGGTGGGTTTTAGTCAGTACAAGTCTGACATGCTCCCCCGCTCCGCCCAGAGCGGGGGAAGTCATTAGATGATTTCCCATCCGAAAAAAAAAAAAAAAAAGGTGTTGTCCGTGTGTCAAGATCATTTGTCACAGAAACGTGTGGTGAACAAAATTAAACCATATACTTAAATCTTTGGTTCCTTGAAGCTGTAAAAAACTCAACCCGCTAAATCCACGCAGTCAAAAGGTATGGCCGTTTATGTCGCAATTTGCATGTTATTTATTTAAATAAACACGTTTAGTGAAAACACCATTTCTTTCTGATCCTTCTTAACAAATCTTATCAATTGATGATACCCATAACATGGGGTTGCACAAAAAATATGTTTTTTTTTGCCCATTTCGATTCCGCCAAATTGGATTAAGAATGACGTCGCTAAGTTCACTATGCATTGTCATCCAAATTTAACCTTTTTGTTCTATAACGCTTTATAACCTTACTATTTGAAAATGTTTGTACACGTTTCAAAGCCACCATGCAATATCAGATAGTTTTGGACCCGATAGGTGGCGCTGTCGTTGCTAAATTGCACCCCAACGCAGCTGGGGCGGGTCACTTGTATTATTATAGATGTTTTTCAGATTTAGAGGGTTCTTTAACTATCGTTTGTTCGCATAAACGATAATTTTCACCATGTAAACCAGACAACATCCAAAACGTTGACATTGCAGTTATGGCCTTCAGATATTGCGCTTCATGAACGCGTATTTCATTCCAATGTATACCTTATTGCTTAGAGCTAGAGCTTACTACTAAGAGCGATTTTCAGACTGACAATTTGTTAACAGGTGTCACGAGAATAAATATCAAAATTATTTGAAAAAATTGACAATGGCAGCAATAGAATATCAATTTCATAGTCACGGACATAAAGACCATTGTCTTTTTGTCAATGATATTCAATAGGAAGTTTATGAACAGTATACATACCACCATGAACACGCATTCGACGACGGACGCGTCAACTTCTTCGTTGGCATCTTCCCTGTTGGGGAGCAAACCGCTAATCATGTAACACAGCTGCACCACCTGTTGACGTATAAACTTGATAAGTAACATCATCTGCTTTGCCTTTTTTCAACTTTGTTGAGGTCCAGTTTTTTTAGTAAAACTACAGTACTTTCACAAGTTATTTTGCCTTGTGACCGGGACTGTAGATTCATTTTGTTTCTTGACATTCAAAAGTGTCTGTAATGGTCTAATTGAAATAAATGATTTGATTTGATGCAGCTGAATACAAATATTTAACATGGAGCAACTGCTTTCTGACCTCCACAACCCAGTTAGAACTGGATAATGCGATACCCGATGGTATTCAATGACTGGTTGTCAGACTTTCGGGACACTGACTAATTGTAACGACTGTCAAAGATCTACAAAGGACAGCCGGGACCAACAGCTTAACGTGCTTTCCCAGGTACGGAACGGGTGGTCACCCATCTACAGACCAACGTAGGCAAGACACAAAAAAAGTAGTTTCCCAGCAATATTTTTTATCCAACTTAGTTTTATGTAGGTACTGGGGATCTAAAATGGCCGCCTGAGCAGAATCAGCATTGGTATAATATGAATTATAAATAATATGAATTACTAGCTGGCACCCGCGGCTTCGCCCACGTGATATCGAAAAAAAGTATCCTATGTGTTATTCCAGACAATAATCTACCTCTGTGCGTTTCTTGTGAATTTCATTAAGATCAAGAGTAACAAATATCCATACGTCCATACATCCATCCTCACAAACATTCGCATTTATAATATAAGTAAGACGTTACCAATCGTAAAATGGTCACAAACTAACAATTTGCAACATTTTAGATCCCCAGAATGCTTGGTTGACATTATTTTCACTAAAGAGTCAATATACACTTTTTAGAGGTATGAAGAATATGGTGTAAAGTACTTCATCGTCTATAGAAAAGGAAGGATCCTTCAAACAGACGGGTGTCGTGTCTGGTGGGCCATAGTCCGACAGTTGTTGATGGATTCTACTAAATGATCGTAACTCGCGGATAACATTGCTTGCGTGATGGCACGGTTGGCGCAGTGGCAGAGGAATTGATTTCTGCGTGTCACGGGTTCGGTCCCGGCACGGAAAAAAAATTTTTATGACCGTAGTTGTTCCGGGTCTGGCTGTTTGTGTATGTGAGTTTAAATGTTTGTTAGGGGCTTCTCAAACTGAGACACTTTTTGTTGCCGATACGGCACACCATCACGGAAACCGTAAGTTTAATCAAATATTTATCGGTAGCTTGCATTCGAAACAAGACACAAAAGTGTCTACGTTCACGCAGCGCCATAGAAATCAAATATTCATTGGTAGCTTGTATCCGACACAAGACACAAAAGTGTTCACGTTTGCGCATCGCCTAAACGTACCCACGATACAGGAGAAATTCCTAAGGTAGGGCAACGTTTTTTTTTTAAATATAATGTAGGAATAGTAGTTTCAGTTGTGGCATAGATGGCGCTGTAGTACTTTTTGTCGTAGTATTTGGAGTGTCGCTACAACTCTGTACTGACCAAGTTAAGTGGCGTCTGCGGCACAATAGTCTTCAACGGCGTCTGCTGCTGAAGCCCGAACATGCCGAACACGATGTAGTTAATGGCGCCCGCGACGTAGTGGTCGAACATGCCCCTCATTTGATCGCGCTCTTGCTCGTTGTTGCGGCCGCGTAGCCATCTGCATGGATCAGGAAGCACTATGTAAGTTTTTAAGCTTATTTCATTTTTTACTATTAAAATGGATGTTGTTTTGTTAAAACGTTGCCCCACACTAGGAATTTCTCCTGTGTCATGGGTGAGTTTACAAACATTTAAACTCACATACACAAACAGCCAGACCCGAAACAACTATTTTTAGGCCATACAAATGTTTGTTTCGTGTGGGAATGGAACCCGCGACACGCATGGGGTACTGTTTGAAATGCTACAATAAAATACCTCCCCACATTCTTCAACTGAATGAAACGAAATTTAAATCTTGTATTAAACGCACACTATGTAGGCAAGCATATTATAAGTTGGGGGATTATATTGATGATAAAAATGCTTGGCTCAATGCTGGTCCTGCTCCTCAAGCATAGGGGTAAACTCATTGATAAGTATCCGAAGCTATAGTGGAAGCTGCAGAAGATTGTAAGACTATCTTTGCAATGTATAGAATCAATTCTCTAGTATTGTATAATTATTAAGCCCATATGTGAGTGCTATGTATTATCATTGACTTGACGAAGCCCTTGTAGTTGATAGTGTCATGCTCACTTAAATGTCTCGCTGATAGTGGCGGGTGTGTCGGGTCATTTAGCTCCCTTCAAAATGGTCGAGCTGAATGGGGCTGATCCATACGTCATGTTCGTGAACGGGCGCTGTCAGTTGGGACTGGTCATTTTTTTAACTACCACGGTCATTTTTTTAACTTATTTAGATTTTAAATTGAATTTTGCTTTTTATTTACTCTGGACGCTCTTACTGTGCAAGTCTTTCTACATCGTTCTCACATATTTGTATAATCTCAACACGAATGATGTAAATACGATTTTGTAAAAATATTATAATTTAAAAGAGTGTCCATGGAGTTTCTTGCCCATTCTTCTCCATAGAGATCAACGCTTTGGAATGGGCAACTACAGTACTTTCACAAGTTATTATGCCTTGTGACCGGGATTGTAGCAGCATCATTTTTTTGTTCTTGTTTTTATGACATTCAAAAGTGCCTGTAATGGTCTAATTGAAATAAATGCTTTGAGTTTGAGTTTGAGTTTGCAGCGCAGCCGCCACTGCGCCAACCGTGCCGATATCCTTATCCTTACTAATATTATAAAAGGGAAAGTGAGTTTGTTTGTTTGTTACGTCTTCACGCCTAAATGGCTGAACCGATTTTGATGAATTTTGGTACAGAGATAGTTGGGACCCTAGAGACGGACATAGGTTATTTTTTTTATCAAATAAAGATTGAGATGAAAAGGGAAAACTTTGCATTGCTATTACAACAAATAAGGCGCAAGGGCAAACACTATTAGGTAGCAGGTACCTGTAAATCAGGAAAGGGGAACTGTGTTACCCCGAATTTAACGCGAGCGAAGCCGCGGGCAAAAGCTAGTATTTCTATAGTTTAAATACAAACCTCTCCCAATAAGGATCGTATCCCAAATTCTTCGGGTCCACGAACACCATGCCCGCCCTAGACACAGTCGCGGGCGAAGCGTAGTTCAGGTCACCGACTTCAAAAAGCAGCGAGCAATATGGCGCCAGACGGATTCGCTCTCCATTAGCTAACGTTAAGAGCTTGTTGTCATCCATCACAGAGTTCATGTTTTCTATCCAGAGGGCGTCCACGTCGCCGTCAAAGAGGGAGTAGCGACGTTCGTCTCTTTCTGCCGGCCTAGTACAAATAGTTTAGACAACAAGGTTATCCCACGACCGACTAGGCAAATATTCTATCTTTTACTTTTAAAGGATCAATCTTATTTTTTATAATTCTTTCGTACTAACTTCTTCTTAGCGGCTGGACTGATTTGGAAAATATTTTAAGTGACCTTACTTTATTTATGGGTTGTTATGTCACCTTTGATTTGCTGTACAACGGGCAGGGTAAATCAAATCATTTATTTCAATTAGACCATTACAGGCACTTTTGAATGTCAAGAAACAAAATGAATCTACAGTCCCAGTCACAAGGCATAATAACTTGTGAAATTACTGTAGTTGCCCATGGTAACATCTGCTAGGTCTGCTAGTATAATGTACATTTTTCTGTTTTCACCTCAGCAGTGCTTGGTTGCCCAGGTTGCTATTGTTTTTAAATAACTTTATTGGATAACTGAACTTAAAACTTTAAAAATATTGCCACAACTATAAAGTTTTTTTTGTGGCATCTCGCAGGTCAAGTTATGAGGTCGTAAGCTACTCAACCAGACTATCCTGTGGGTACCTTGAGAGTAAGGCATCCATCCGGGGTCATATCGAAAAAGTTCAAAGTAACACTGGCTATTATGGCATTTCCCTCGACCTCAAAAGACTTGCTAGTAATTCAGAAGATAAATGGTATAACACCACCATATTTAATCAGTAAAATCAAAATTTTACAAATAAAAACCTAATCGTTTAGAGCAAATACCTGTTCATTTCTCGGAATATTCTGGAGTATAAGCCATCTGTCCAGTCTCTTGTCACAGGGTCCAGTATTCCATACAGCTCTATTACTGAGCAAGCCTGGAAAATGGAATCATTGGATATTTTTATTTTTCTCGATAAACCAACCAAGTGCGAGTCGACCTCGCGCACCGAGGGTCTTTGATTACTATTACGTATAAGACGGGACGTCTAATAGGAGAGAATGGAAGAAGAAAACGTGTTGCGCCGATCCCAAATAGAAAGGGACAAGGCCAGGAATATGATGATGATAGGAACGTATAGGAAATACGACATATTTTTATTTATCTCGATCTTCCACGCGTTCCTGAGATAAAGAGTCTTGAGAGGCAGACTGGCAACAAAGTCCTATAAACGTTCTGTTTTTGTTTTCTTCTTTTAAGGTGCGAAAACCTAAAAATAGGGTACAGAAATAAAAAAGACCGCCCATATCTATTGATTGGGTAGATTAAGGGGGTTGATTTTTTTCACAGCTTTAAGGGACCACAGACTTGAGCATATATGGTTTGAATTACAACTCTATACCTCCAAGCATTCCGAGATAAAGCGCCTTGATAGACAATTAGACAACAAAGTGATCCTGTAAAGGTTCCGTTTTTCATTTTGAGGTACGGAATCGTAAAATCGAGAGAGAGTAAGAGAGAAAGAGATTGATTTAGAGCCTAAATGCCATCCCATACACTCACCTTAGGATTGAGCACAGTCAGTTTAGTTGGCAACCCCATAAGAGTCTGCGCCTTGACGATGGTGTGTATGATGACAGTCTTACCACCACCTGTGGGGCCTACTATCATGGTGCAGTGCCGCGTCATCATCGTCTCGTACAGCTGTACCACTTTGTCCACCTGTGTGATAGTACTTGGCATTAGTATTGCAAATTTGTACGTCAAGCGTAGCCTGCCTATATTCCATTATTATTTTTAAATGGCAGCCACGCCTGGTTGCGCTGGGTTCTGCGGGTTCGATCCCCGCACGGAACAAATATTTGCGTGGCCGACAGGTAGTTGTTCCGGGTTTGGCTGTTTGTAAGTTTAAATGTTTGTAAACGCACTCAGAATACAGGAGAAATTACAAAAGAAGGGCAAGGTTTTAAAAAAAAACATTTTCAATTAAAGTTGTGATGTCAACTTTGGTGGCGATAGACTCGCCCTCTATAAACGTAACGCTTTAGAAAAACGAGAAACTTCATTTTTGGATCTGCATTAATAATGGTTTAGGAAGTTAGAATATCGAGACCTGTCGTCTTACTCCTCACTAACCTGATGAGCTAGCAGGATATACCCCTCTCTGTCCAGCACCTCGCTGACCGCTGCATTGAAGTCTGGGTATCCCACGCGTGGACACTCCAGTCCCGGGAATAAATCCTTGATTAGACCGAGGAACAGCGGGACGTCTTCAAACACGAACTTCGGATGGTTCATGTCTCTGTAGAAAGGGAATAAATACACGTTTGTAACAATTGTATAAATGCAAGGGGTAAACGAACGACCCTTCACATACACCAAGAGCCAGACCCGAAACAATTATTTGTAGGCCATACAAATATTTGTTCCACGCGAGAATCGAACCCGCGACACGCAGTGCAGTAGTCAATCGCTCAGCCACTGCACCAACCGTGCCGTTAAAAGTCAGTCAAGTCAATGGGGCGAGCCTATTGCCATGAATAGAGCACAAATCCAGACTTCTAATGAGAAAAAAAATCCTAATGGCGAAAACCAATAACAATTTGCCTGATCCGGAAAGCGAACCTACGACCTCAGCGCTAGACCAAAGAGGCAGTTATTGTTTCCATAAAGTTTAGCGGAGCGATGTCTAATGACACGCCGTACCTGAGAGCTCTCATGAGCACCATGATCTCGCTGAGGCCGGGCGAGTCTCGCCGCAGCTTGCCGGCCATGCGCAGCACCGCCGTGAGAGCGCGCAGGCCCCAGTCGTAGTGAGACTGCTTCGACAACTGCTGCCGGGCCACGTGGTACAGAACTGTCATCTTCTTGGCTAGCACCTGGAGATGGATGAATGAGAGCTTGTTTGAACTGGTACAATTGACATCCAGAAAAGTCTATCATGACATGCTTTAGAAAATAATGGTTATAAGGCTAGAGGGGCCTGCCAGGGCCTCCGCCTGCCGGGGTTGCGGGTTGTTCGAAAGAGATACCGCGGCCCCGGAACGTAAAGGGCAGTAGAAGGAACATGGGTGTTTTTTAGTCAGTACAAGTCTGACAATCCCCCCGCTCCGCCCAGAGCGGGGGAAGTCATTTGGTCCCACCCAAAAAAAGGCTAGGTAAATGGTAAACCTAATGCGTCCAAAGTCGCGGGTATCAGCTGGTTTTATCTAACTCTTACCTTGGCAGTAAGAAAGCCATCAGAGAACAGCGATATCTGGCAGATCATCTCGAGATCCGGCAGGATGCACACGACGGGTCTGAAGAGCGCCTTCACGGATTCCGGCAGTTCTGTACGTCCCGCATACCCGGGGTTCATGGTGATGAAGATCCCCACTTTGCTGTCCATCGCTATCTCTTGACCTTCAAACTAAAGGAGAGAGCTTGCTATAGAAATAAACTAAATTATGAAATCGCAAGTTTGTGATGATGTATGGAGACGTTTGTTAAGCATAAACTATAGAACAGATTTTGATGTAATTTCTTACCAGCGTCAGGTATTCTACCTGGCATTATGCTGAGCTGGACTCTTATTTGGTGCAATCTTGAGACAAACACCGCCGCAGTAGTGGGTGACCGTTATAAATGTACGTGACGTGTCTAATTGTCTATGGGTTGATCTGATCTCTATCATTTTTAATCTCTATCTTTTATTCTCAGTTTGATACTTGTTGTTTATTTTTTTTTAAAAAAACGTTGCCTTACACTAAGAATTTCTCCTGTATCGTGGGTGCGTTTAAAAACATTTAAATTCACGTACACAAACAGCCAGACCAGAAACAACTACCTGTAGGTCATACATATATTTGTTCCGGGCGGGAATAGAACCCGCGACACGCAGCACAGTCGTCTATTGCTTACCCACTGCCCCAACCGTGCCGTCAAAGTGTTTATTGATACCTGTATTGTCTTTGTTGTATCAAAGAAGTAATTTAAATGAACGATTAAAATAAATGATTCAAACGAATGACTTAAATATTATAATGATTTAAATAAATGAATAAATAATTTATTTACTTTTTTGATTTATCTATATCACATTGGAGCAGTCGGGTGATACAAGCTACTCACAGTAAACCTCTTCAGCTTCATCAGCAGCGCAGATCTGATGCATTGCAGCTGCGTTGAAATGACAGACAGCACAGAGATGTCGATCCGATTGAACTCATCGAAGCAGCCCCAGGCACCGCACTGGCACAGGCCGGCCAGGATCTGTCCCACGGCGCGGAAGTCCATGCCTTCACCGCAGTTGGTGACGACACAGAGGAGGCCTAGGGCTTTCGCTAGATCTTTCGTTGTTTCCGTCTTGCCGGTACCGGCGGGACCTTGGAGTAAAAATAACAGGTGATGAAAACTGATGGATATAAAGAATATGAAGAAGAAGGGCATAATGCCGTAACAGTCGTTCAAGTACTCTTATTATATAACACTAGCTTTATCCAACGGATTCACCCGCTGCCCAGCTCTAAAATGTCGTAGCGAGATGACAGATTTAAACTTTATACCAATATAACATATTTTACTTCCTGATGATTTGGCTTGTTATTAACGAAAAAGAGGTTAAAATCTGCCCAGTAGTTTCGGAGTTTATTCGTTACAAATAAACAAAAAATCTTTTCTCTTTAAGAATAACAACCGGGCACAAATCGAGACTCCGTGCCGACTCCGACTAAAAAATCTGACAATACCACTTCACCCGACCTAGAAATTGAACCACAGGCCTTTCAGGTAGCAGTGACGTTAGAGACCACTACAAAAACAAGTTATTATTGTACTTGACAGACAGTTAGGAAATAGGGACATAATACAATATTGCTTCCCCTAAGTTATTAGCGTGATAATAAACCAGCTAATGAACTTTTCTAAGTTAAAATCTATCTTCTTGCGAAATTTCATAACGATCCGATCCGCCGTAAAAAGGTGAACTCAAAATCAAACTCGAAAGCATTTATTTTAATTAGACCATTGTAGGCACTTTTGAATGTCGAAACACAAAATGATAAAGCTACAGTCCCAGTCACAAGACATAATAACTTGTGAAAGTACTCTAGTTGCCCACATACAAAAAACGTTACGTATTCATTTTAAGTTGCCCCACACTAGGAATTTCTCCTGTATCGTGGGTGCGTTTACAAACATTTAAACTCACATACACAAACAGCCAGACCCGAAATAAATATCTGCAAGTCATACAAGTATTTGTTCCGTGGAATCGAACGCACGATACGCAGCGCAGCAGTCGATCGCTCAGCCTCTACGCCAACCGTGTCGTCAACGAATAAATTCTAACTAATTTGTAATTTAGGTATGAATTTATTCTTATACATTACCAGCAGGCGCTCCGCCTAGTTGCATGGTGAGAGCTTGTGTGATGGTGAGGTAGATTCGATCAGTAAGCGGTGTGATTACTAGTCGCCCGTTCAGACCCATGTACTCGTAGCCATACTCGAAGACACCTTAAATTAAAAACGGATTTAAATTTATCTTCATCTGCACATTATTATTTACCTATTCATTTATTTCAAGTACCACAAAGATTCATTTTAGGTAACATCAATAACAAAATACAAGCATTCCAATTTCAACTAAATAGAATACTGTCAGAAAAAAACAATAAAACTACATCAAACAAATAAATGACATATCATACAAATTTAAATCTACTATATAAAAATAAGTCGGGTTTCCTTCCTGACGCTATAACTCCAGAACGCACGAACCGATTTCCACGGTTTTGCATTCGTTGGAAAGGTCTCGGGCTCCGTGAGGTTTGTAGGGTAGGTAGGGTAGGTAGGGTAGGTAGGGTAGGTAGGGTAGGTAGGGTAGGTAGGGTAGGTAGGGTAGGTAGGGTAGGTAGGGTAGGTAGGGTAGGTAGGGTAGGTAGGGTAGGTAGGGTAGGTAGGGTAGGTAGGGTAGGTAGGGTAGGTAGGGTAGGTAGGGTAGGTAGGGTAGGTAGGGTAGGTAGGGTAGGTAGGGTAGGTAGGGTAGGTAGGGTAGGTAGGGTAGGTAGGGTAGGTAGGGTAGGTAGGGTAGGTAGGGTAGGTAGGGTAGGTAGGGTAGGTAGGGTAGGTAGGGTAGGTAGGGTAGGTAGGGTAGGTAGGGTAGGTAGGGTAGGTAGGGTAGGTAGGGTAGGTAGGGTAGGTAGGGTAGGTAGGGTAGGTAGGGTAGGTAGGGTAGGTAGGGTAGGTAGGGTAGGTAGGGTAGGTAGGGTAGGTAGGGTAGGTAGGGTAGGTAGGGTAGGTAGGGTAGGTAGGGTAGGTAGGGTAGGTAGGGTAGGTAGGGTAGGTAGGGTAGGTAGGGTAGGTAGGGTAGGTAGGGTAGGTAGGGTAGGTAGGGTAGGTAGGGTAGGTAGGGTAGGTAGGGTAGGTAGGGTAGGTAGGGTAGGTAGGGTAGGTAGGGTAGGTAGGGTAGGTAGGGTAGGTAGGGTAGGTAGGGTAGGTAGGGTAGGTAGGGTAGGTAGGGTAGGTAGGGTAGGTAGGGTAGGTAGGGTAGGTAGGGTAGGTAGGGTAGGTAGGGTAGGTAGGGTAGGTAGGGTAGGTAGGGTAGGTAGGGTAGGTAGGGTAGGTAGGGTAGGTAGGGTAGGTAGGGTAGGTAGGGTAGGTAGGGTAGGTAGGGTAGGTAGGGTAGGTAGGGTAGGTAGGGTAGGTAGGGTAGGTAGGGTAGGTAGGGTAGGTAGGGTAGGTAGGGTAGGTAGGGTAGGTAGGGTAGGTAGGGTAGGTAGGGTAGGTAGGGTAGGTAGGGTAGGTAGGGTAGGTAGGGTAGGTAGGGTAGGTAGGGTAGGTAGGGTAGGTAGGGTAGGTAGGGTAGGTAGGGTAGGTAGGGTAGGTAGGGTAGGTAGGGTAGGTAGGGTAGGTAGGGTAGGTAGGGTAGGTAGGGTAGGTAGGGTAGGTAGGGTAGGTAGGGTAGGTAGGGTAGGTAGGGTAGGTAGGAGTGTTTCCCAAAGAACTAAAAATATCGATTGTTAAACCAATATTTAAAAAGGGTGATAAAGATGATATATCTAATTATCGCCCCATAACACTGATACCCATCTTGTCGAAAATATTTGAGAAATGCATGTATCAAAGAATTATTAATTATTGTGAAAAATTTCAGATCATCAAAAAAGAGCAATTTGGCTTTCAAAAACAAAAGTCCACTTCCTTAGCCATATTTTCCCTTTTGAAAGCAATTCTGACCAATATTAACAATAATCAACTGACGACAGGGTTATTCCTTGATCTATCAAAAGCATTTGATTTAGTTTCCCATGACATATTATTAAATAAATTAGAGGCTGTCGGAATTAGAGGACTGCCACTTCAGTGGATATCGTCATATCTAACTGACAGACAGCAGTGTGTCGCTGTCACCAAACTTGATGAAAGTAGGAACATGACACGATTCTCGTCTGAATATAAGACTGTTAAACGCGGAGTCCCCCAGGGTAGCATATTGGGCCCTATCTTGTTCCTACTCTACATAAATGACATAGTAAATGTGACTAATCATAAATGCTTTCTTTTTGCTGATGACATTTCCATAATTGTGACGACCGATAAAAAGTATAAATCAATTATTGATCATGAAGCGGACATAAATAACACAATAGACAATATAATTAATTGGTTAAATAATAATAATTTAGCTATTAATCTTAAAAAATCTGTATATATTCAATTCAATCAATCTTATCAAAATCAATTTAATTTTAAAATGGACATACCACAAATTACACAAATGACACAAACCAAGTTTCTAGGAGTAGAAATTGACGAGCATTTAGACTGGAAAGCGCAGGTCGATAATGTTTGCAAGAAAATAAATAAATTTGTATACGCCCTCAGACAGATTAGGAAG
This sequence comes from Ochropleura plecta, assembly GCA_905475445.1. NCBI lineage: Eukaryota > Metazoa > Arthropoda > Insecta > Lepidoptera > Noctuidae > Ochropleura > Ochropleura plecta. The sequence continues at coordinate 6,645,948 of FR997740.1, read as the reverse complement.
GTAACAAATATAAAAACAGCTGTGATGACATACCGTGCATATGTTGAGTCGTCGTTACGGTATGGTTTAATTATGTGGGGAAATAGTACTGACCACAATAGAGCGTTTGTCGCTCAAAAAAAATGTTTACGTGCCATATACGGGATACCATCTGATGAGTCATGTCGACCTATATTTAAAGAGCTTGGTTTGCTACCATTACCTTCACTATATTTGTATGAAGCATGTATGTTTGTTAGGAAATATAAAGAATTATTTAAAACAGCAGAGGAAATAAGTTCTCGAAGTCGTCGTGATCCATACAGACTTGTACTAGATGAGCTCCCTAGGCTAGCAAAATACAACAAAAGCTGTCTGGCTATGTGTGTACGTGTTTATAATAAGTTACCTAATGAATTTAAAATATTAAATTGCAGATTATTTAAAACTAAATTGTACAAATGGCTAAATGAAAACAATTTCTACAGCATTAATGACTATTTTGAATTTAAATTATAATGTCTTGTAAAGTTAAATTTTGTTAATTTTCTAAGTTTGCATGCTTTAACTTTAAGCAAAACATGTATGGTCTTTTATGCTTTAACAACACCTATGTATACCATGTTTTACGCAAATAAATAAATTATTATTATTATTATTAGGGTAGGTAGGGTAGGTAGGGTAGGTAGGGTAGGTAGGGTAGGTAGGGTAGGTAGGGTAGGTAGGGTAGGTAGGGTAGGTAGGGTAGGTAGGGTAGGTAGGGTAGGTAGGGTAGGTAGGGTAGGTAGGGTAGGTAGGGTAGGTAGGGTAGGTAGGGTAGGTAGGGTAGGTAGGGTAGGTAGGGTAGGTAGGGTAGGTAGGGTAGGTAGGGTAGGTAGGGTAGGTAGGGTAGGTAGGGTAGGTAGGGTAGGTAGGGTAGGTAGGGTAGGTAGGGTAGGTAGGGTAGGTAGGGTAGGTAGGGTAGGTAGGGTAGGTAGGGTAGGTAGGGTAGGTAGGGTAGGTAGGGTAGGTAGGGTAGGTAGGGTAGGTAGAAAGGTAGAAAATGGCATAGCAACGCATGCCGGGGCACAGCTAGTTATTAATATTTAAATAAAATGCAATAAATTATAATTAGATTAAATGTCAGCAGATACAAATTTCATAGCCTTTCCCAATTATATTAGTGTCAATTTCCAGTTACGACAGATCAGTTGCTTCGAGCCAGTTAGCACCGGGTAGTACGATACCCCTTGGTAAAACTGGTTGTCAGTCATTCGGGACTACCAGTAATGACAGACAAAGATCTACAAATAAGAACCTAGACCAACGGCTTAACGTGCTTTCCGGGGCACGGAGAAAACTCGGTAAAATGGTTGGTCACGGCCGTCCACAGACCAACCTAGGCAATGCGGTTTAACGTAGGAACGACCCGAGCGGTTGTTAATAAAAGCTACTATAACCTCAAAAATAATAAATTTACTTTGTATATTAAACTAGCTTTCGCCCGCGGCTTCCCTCGCGTTAAATTCGGGGTAACACGGTACCCCTTTCCTGATTTGCAGGTACCTGCTACCTGTAGTTTTGCCCTTGCGCCTGATTCATTGTAAGAGCAAAGCTAAGTTTTCCCTTTCTCCCTCATTTCTCCTTTTTATTAAAAAAAATAGCCATGTCCGTCTCCAAGGTTTCAACTATCTCTGTACAAAAATTCATCAAAATCGGTTCAGCCATTTAGGCGTGAAGAGGTAACAAACAAACAAAGAAACTCTAAGGAAGTAAGGATAATCCTTCATTAATTTCAATGCTATAAGCTGCTTAATTACATTACGTTGCGGACAAAGCCTTCTGTAATGATCTAGAACAATCCACAACTACTCACCAGTGCACTGTCGCTATCGCTATCACTATCCCTCTTATGCTAATAAGCAACTGACTCTCCTACTCGGAATTCGGTAACACAAGGCCTTCGAAAATGTTCTAAAATATACTGCAATTAATCACCTATACCCTGTGTGATCCAGAAATTATCATCTTTCTTGTGCCAGAAAGACCGAAGTTGGCACTCCCACTCAAACTAACCGGAATCCGTCACGTAATCCCACATGAAGCCTCCGATAATGTTCTAGAACACACTACAATTACTTACCAGTACACTGCCGGATCCACATATTATCATCTTTCTTCAACCAGTAGAATCGCAGCTGACTCTCCCACTCAAACTCGCTGGCATCCGTCACGTTGTCACGCACGAAGCCTTCGATAATGTCCCGCGCGTGCACGTCGATTGTGGTTATTGTACGGAATTTCAGGCGATCGTTTGACGATAAGTCTGAAGAGGAAATAAATGTCGGTTGTAGTGAAAAACTGGATCCTTGCAGATATAACGTGCCTACGGGGCTTGTTTCATGTGAGCTCAAAAGAAGTCGTCGCCTAGCATTTTTTTTTGGGTAGAGTTAATAAGTTACGCCTTATATGTATCTAACACCTCCGTTTACCCCTTTGGGTACATACTTATATACGTGATGTCATATTGTACATATTATATTCCAGTAATTTCACCTGTATCTTGGGGGCGTTTACAAGTATTTTAACTCACATACACAAACAACCAGACCTGAAAAAACTACCTGTAGGTCATACAAATATTTGTACTGACACGCAGCGCAGCAGTCGATCGCTCAGCAACTGCGCCAAACGTGTCGTCAAATAAAATGAAATGCTTACCCTGCCTCACTTTAACCACAAGACCAGCTAGTTGTTCGTTCTGCTGCAACAAATGTTCCTTCATGGCTCTCTTGTTGCCCTTACGTATGCGTATGAACGTTTCTTCTGTCTCAGCCGTCCACCACACGCCGTTCGCGGCTAAGCACACCATGCCTTGGTATTCCATTATCCAATCGGTTCTAACGAGAGGGTAGAATAACTTATTTACTGCTCTATTTACAAGAGGTAAGGATGAAATTCGAGTGAATCGGTTTCTTCTAAGCAAGCTTGATTCACCCTTGACCGCATCATTGTTTCAAATCAGGCGAGTTCAAACGCAAGCCTATTTAGTCAAGTCTGAATAGTTATCTCCAACCGCTTGAGTTGACATGAGTCATACTGTTTTTTTTTGCGCATGCGAATCTTTACTTCTTATAACTTGTTCCCCCGCTCTGGGCGGAGCGGGGGGGAGTGTCAGACTTGTACTGACTAAAACCCAACCATGTTCCTTCTATTGCCCTTTATGATCCTGGGCCGCGGTAACTCTTTCGAACAACCCGCAACCCCGGCAATGAGTCATACTGTGAGCTAGTCTTTTTGCTACTTTTTGTGTTCATTCGAAATTTAACAAAAATATATGTTACTTTTTCACCACACTAAAGTCCTATGTGGTGCTCCTTATTCAGAAGTGACTAACTTCAGTGAAATAGTTACCCACCTTGGCACCTTCCAGTTCCTCCCGTAGAAGAATATAGCCTTCTTGCTAATAAACTTGTTGGTGTTGCGCATTTCAATGAGAACGAGGTTCATCCAGTCTTCTACGCGACCTTCAGTGTAGACTACGTGGCGGAATTCCATGATCTTAAAAAAAACAAATAGTAGAAAGGAGGTGGGGTGACGACCTGGACGTATACCGCGAGGGTTGATTCGAGGTCGCGAGGGACAAGAATCTCTTTTAAGACTGGGGGAGGCCGTTGCCTAGCAGTGGGGCAGATTGGGTTAGAGAACAACAAAAAAACGGAAAATAAATTTACTTCCGGAAGTTGGCGACTTTTATTTGATTCATACCTAGATTTTTTTGCATCAAATTCCGGCAGTAAATTTATTTTTGGGAGTCGGTTTTCTTTGGCAAAAAAGTTCTTTTTTAGCCTTTTTAGTTGTAGTACCTATGGTGGTATTTCACACAAATTCTTATCTAGTATTCATTTGTCATTGGTACTAAGAGATAAAGCATATTGTACGTATACATTAGAAGAAATAAAAAATAGAATATAAGTAATAAATTTCCCAAGCAATTCGGGAGTATTTAGATTATAAATAGATTTTTGAAAATCGGCCCACAGTAGACGGAGAAATCGCGTAACAAACATAAAAAGCAGATTATTACAGTCGATTTGAGAACCTCCTCCTTTTTTAAGACGGTTAAAAAAATGAAGAAAAGAATGTTCTTAAGGTTCACTTATAAAGAAGTAAATTGATTAAAAATATAATACCTCAGATTCAGCGGATATCATTTTGGCGGCCACGGGACGGTTGGTGTGGTCCACGTACAGATCCAAAGCGCGAATATTATCAAACATCTGAAACATACATGTATTAGTATTATGGCTCAGTATTTATTCCCAATATATGGCATTGATTTAAAAAAAAAAACTTAAACTCAAACTCAAATCATTTATTTCAATTAGACCATTACAGGCACTTTTGAATGTCATAAAAACATGAACAAAAAAAATGATGCTGCTACAGTCCCAGTCACAAGACATAATAACTTGTGAAAGTACTGTAGTTGCCCATTCCAAAGCGTAGATCACAACACGGCCAAGTATGAGTTGGACTGGCGCACCGAAGGGTCCGTACAAACTTGTGACATAAATAGCCATATGTTTTGACTGCGAAGACTTAAAAGGTTATTTTTTTCACTGTACAAAGGGACCACAAAGTTGAGTATTTGGCCTTAATTTCAACTCGATACCTCGACGCCTTTCCGAGATAAAGGGTCTTGACAGACGGACAACAAAGTGATCTAATAAGGGTGCCGTTTATTCCTTTTAAGGCACGAAACCCTAAAAACCGGCTAAGTGCGAGTTGGACTCGCACACTGAGGGCGCCGTACATATTTTTGACATAAACGACCATATGTTTTGACTGTGTAGTCTTAGAGCTCTGTTTTGGCAACAGAACCCAAACAAGGACATTGTATGTGTGCGAATATCTAACCTTGCCGAATCTTTTGGAGTTATGTTACAAAACTAAAGCCACTTACTTTAATCATATGCTCCTGCACGCAGTTACACTCGCTGCTACCGAGAATGGAAAGCAGTTCATCCGTCGAAATGAAGAAGAAACGAGGGAATATTCTCCTCTTCGAATCCAAGTAATCGTTCAAAGATTTCTGGCACCTGTAAAAAAATTACCTTCTTACCAATCATTACAAATTTACACTCAACCGCAAAATAAAATTTGTTCTTCATAGTATCTCACTAAAAAATAAGAGAAAATAACAAGTCCAGTCTTTAACAGTTGGGACCCATTACAGGGAATATTTTATCGTCGTAAGCATCAGACCTCAATGCGTTATATATAATATGTTACTGTAAAAGGTCGAACTACGGAAAATCTTAAGATTTTCCAGTAAAACCTAAGATTTACCGACATGACTTGGTAAATGTAAGTATTTATTACAAAGGGATGATTTTTTCGGACTTTTGCCATTCCAATTCAGTACATGCTAGGTTTTACCAATGTGGACTGGTAAATGTTGGTTTTAGTTTAAAACATCTTTAATATTTACAACTGATTACCACCTGCCCTAAGATAAGACGACGGAGGCCCGCTACGCGGGCCTCCTATTTATGAGTGGTTTAAGAAAAAAACCACGAAGAAGAGGAAAGAAACCAACCTAACCTATCCGAGTAGGGGTACTCTGAGTCGTGAGTGAGAGAAAGTGATGATGATTTTTTTCGACATTTACCGTCCCTTGAATGCAAATCCTAGGATTTACCAAGTGATGGTAAAAGTTCGAATCCCAAACTTTTATGGACATTTACCATTCATAGTCGGTAAATCTTAGGTTTTACTGGAAAATCTTAAGATTTACCGTAGTTCGAGCTTTTACAGTAACATATACACTTGTTTCGTCCCGGCCATTTATAATCGAACACGGGCGCTCGCACTAACGTGTGCCATACCTTCGCTATGCGCTCGCACTTACGAGCGCCATACCTTAGTATGCGCATTCACACTGGCTTCCGGCGCCTACCATCAGCGGTCGTTGTCCGTGCGCCTTATCGAGTTCACGACGCACGCCCGATCAGCACTCTCACAGAACAGAACCACTATTTGTAAATCTCAATCTCACTATCATACGTCGTCTTTGTTCAACAAACCAACCTAAAGTCCTACACACATCACAGCCGAAACAACACTATCCTTAATAATATTATAAAAGAGAAAGTAAGTTCGTTTGTTTGTTACGTCTTCACGCCTAAATGGCCAAACCGATTTTGATGAATTGACGGACTTAGGCAAAAAAAAAAGTGAGAAAAGAGGGAAGAAAAGTTGAGAGAAAGATATTTTTTTTTAATCATCACGCGGGTTAAAGTTAGCGTTAGCCCAAAGTAACTATGCCACGCGGACGAAGTCGCGGGCGGAAGCTAGTAACTTAATAATATCTCTTGGCATAAAACACTTACTTTTGCAAGCCGATGCCCAGAGCAATGAACTCCTCTAGTCTGCCACTCATAGTGCAGCAGTCCACCACATTCAGCCTTTTAGCTGTGTCCAACATGATCTGAAACATTTTAAACAAAATTATTATTTTAATGTTGGTTGTGAAAAAAGCTTATTTAGGGTTCCGTACCTCATAAGGAAAAAACCCTTATAGGATATCCTTTATCTCGGAAACGCGTGAAAGTCATCATCTGCCTAGCCTCTTCCCAACTACGTTGGGGTCGGCTTCCAGTCTAACCGGATGCAGCTGAATATCAGTATTTTACATGGAGCGACTGCCTATCTGACCTCCACAACCTGTTAAGAACCTGGTAAGACTGGTTGTCAGACTTCCGGAACACTGACTATCTGTAACGACTGTCAAAGATCTATAAATGACAGCCAGGACCAACGGCTTAACGTGCTTTCCGAGGCACGGAGGAAACTCGGTATGTAACGGGTGGTCACCCATCCACAGACCAACCTAGGCAAGCGTGGCTTAACCTAAAGATCGACCCGAGCGGCTGCTATTATTTAGCCACGAGCTCCTCGAAACGCGTGAAAGTATCAAGTTGAAATTACCACAATTGACCACATACACGAGACTGTGGTCTCTTAGAGCAATGAAAAAATCAACTCGCTAAGTCTAAGCAGTCGAAAAATATGGCCATTTATGTCACAAGTCGCTACGGAACCACCAGTGCGTGACTTCGACTCATGCTTGACCGATTTTTTAATGACTAGGTACGGTATGTGGCTCTCATAAATTTTGAAAGTCATTATCACACGGCGCATCTGTTTAACTGAGCTCCATAACCCAGTTAGTCTCTAACTCCTCCGTAGTAAGTCTGGTTGTCAGATTTTTGGGCCTGTAACGGCATTTTGGCATTCAGAAAGTGATTCAAAACGGCTTCATAAAGCGTACGTTTACTACTTGAAAATTGATCAATTCCAATAACTAACTCACCTTCCTAAAAGACCGATCAATATCATCGAACTTCTTGGCTTCATCAGGCAGCTGCACGCGGATGTCTCCTCCAACGAATATCCCCTCCAAGTACAGCCACTTGCGCTGCGTGGCCATCCACTCTTCAATGACCTCGGAAATGTGAGACAAGTTCCGTTCCCACGTGTGGACCACGGCCAGAAAAGGTCCAATAAATCTGGAATTAGCGTTCCATGTTAAGTGATCTAGCTCTTTTTTTAACACTAGGATCTTCTCCTATGTCGAGGGTGCGTTTACAAAAATATTAAGTTACATGATACACAAACAGCCAGACGGAACATCTGTAGGACATACAAATATTTGTTCCGTGCGGGGATCGAATCCGCGGCACGCAGTGTAGCAGTTGATCGCTCAGCCACTGCGCCAACCGTGTCGTCAAATTTTGTATTGTATGTGGATCAACTACTGAGAGTCCACTAGGTAGGTATCTAGTCCAGTTTAATGCATTGCACAATGAGGGATTACCCGAGACTGTTCCTGGGTCTTAGCCGACTTTTGTTTCTCATTCTATAGTACACCTTTTTGTGGATGGGAAGTCTTCAAATAACTTCCCCCGCTCTGAGCGGAGCAGGGTGGAGTGTCACGATTTTTACTAACTAAAACCCACCCATGTTCTTTCTTTTGCCCTTTGTGCTCCGGAGCCGCGATATCTTTTTCGAACAACCCGCAACCCCGGCACCTATAATACACCTTACTGCCTAAAACATAAGGTCTACTGTTGTTAACTACTCTAGCTGTTGCTGATTTTGTCACATGGATTGAGACTGTAACCCACATCTATGCCGCGGTTGTGCCACAATACACTTTACTGCCTAAAAAATAAGGCTTCTACTAACTGTGAGGCCGCCATGCTCTGCAGCGTCATAGCGTCGTCATCTAGCTTGACGCTGATCTCGTCGCACGGGTTAAGGGTGTACCCGCGATCTTCGCCGCGGTTAAAGTGACGAGCTACAGTGAAGGCTATATTAGCCCATGTTTCTTGTACTTCCTTCACTCCTCGTTCTATCGCCAGTTCCTGTGAAAGCATAGATAGTTTTCATTGTGAATGCCACGCATACAATTTTACGGTTGCAAGTATCTCATCAACCATTGACTTAGGAAAAAAACCAGCCAAGTATGAGCCGAACTTGCGCACCGAGGGTTCCGCTACACTGATTTACAGGGCTGATTTTTCACAGCTTCAAGGGACCACAGACTTGAGTATATGGTTTGAATATTAAGTATTACTTTCCCACTTACTTTGATAGCATGGTTAACGATCGTCTCAGCAACTTCTTGATACTTGTGAAGCTCCATAGCGAACATGTTCTCCAGCGTGAAGCGTTCCGGTGACATGTCGAAATCCTGACCTGAATAACAGTTAAATATTGAAGTTTTATCATGACTTTGGTGTCAATGATCTTGTAATTCAGTACAGTAAGCTCAAAGGTCAAGCGCGTACTACTCATAACCGGCGTACCTACGTGTGTGACCAAATTCTTAAAATGGTCACAGATGCTGTTAATATTCTGAATTGGCACTTGGGAACCAAAACCACCATTGGGCATTTTAGGAATGATAACGTAATTCATGTTATTATCCTATTTTAATACTGCTTAAGATTTTAGACCACCAGATGTATGAACGTGAATGAGACAAAATGTTTCTGCCTACCCTTGAGGAAAATTCGTGAATTTTATATGTAATTGTGTATGTATGTCATTATTTCGTCCTCAACTTCACACCTAATTTTGGGAATTTATTTAATCAACACTCAGGACTGCTCAGTAAAACAACGCAACGTTAGATAATTGGAATATCCTTGACTAGAACCAAAACTTTGAAGATGACTTCTACCACCCTCATTAGACAAGTGTGGTGGATCACGGTCCACTACTCGCAGAGAGCAAGTCAGTGTCCCAGCAGAACACACATTATAACTGATTATTCTATACTACTCGTTTAACACTGGCTCCTGTAACACAGGTCTTTCACCTAGCACAGGAGTCAGGGACTTCAGTTAAAATGTAACCACTTTTGTGTAATAAATATTATACTTATTATTATATTTAATTGAAATTCTAATACTTATACTTAACAGTGGAAAAGTGAAAATTGTAAAGAACTTGGTCGTGTTATTGGATTTTCAACCTTCAGCGCTTTACTGAATGTTACAAATACAACAGAGAGCTTAATAACCCTGATTGATTACGGTTCTTACCAGTCTTATGCATCAGTTCCTTCCAATGCCTCTCGCGCATGGCTTCGTTCTTTAACGAGACCATAAGCGGCACCACACTCTTGAACTGCCTCATCTTCAGGTCCAACGTCTGACCACTAGCCGTTAGACGAACGGCCTTTGGTAATTTCCTGAGGAACGGTATTGTTTTAGAATATTATCAAAGTCTTCCTGCCCTTGTCCTACTTTACTGGGGGTCGGTGCAACACGTTTTTCTTCGTCTTCTTTTAGCGTTAGGTTTCGCATTTATGTAAAATCTTAACAATATATAGTTGTTAAGATTGTAGATAAATGCGAAAGCTAACGCTAAAGCTAAACGAAAATGGATAAGATTTAGTGCGGAGATACACATAGCACATGGAACTTTTTGCTTCTCACACGTACATATCTTAGTGAAAAAAAATATGCCTATGTCCGTCTCCTGGATCCCAACTATCTCTGTACCAAAATTCATCAAAATCGGTGTAGCCAATAAGGCGTGAAGAGGTAACAAACAAACTCACTTTCGCTTTTATAATAATAATAAGGGTTATTATTAATAGAAGGAACATTGGTGGGTTTTAGTCGGTACAAGTCTGACACTCGCCCCCGCTCCGCTCAGAGCGGGGGAAGTTATTTGATGATTGCCCATTCGCAAAAAAATAGCCCTCCTCTACGTACACCTGCCGGCCAACTCAACTGCTTGCGTTATGACTGGGTATTCAAAAGAGAATTCGGTCTGGTCCGTCGTATAAGGGAACACGCAAGGAAATTGCTTTAAAAGGTTGCCGTTACCGAAATCGGTAAGGAGGACAATATAAAAGGGTGTGTAATGTTTGGCATAATAACAAATGCTCTAATTTCACTTGAACTAACGTTAATATGACATAATATCAAATGACTTAAATTCATATGACCTAATGTTTCATTTCATATAATATTCATTTAACATAATAACATTTAGTATAACGTTCATTTTATATAATTTTCAATATGTATAATATTCTTTTAATATAACGTTCATTTGACCTAATATTCTTTTGACCTAAAATTCATGTTTAATGAGCACAGTTCTAGCCTAACTCAAATGGCACTTAACCAAACCTTAAAATATTCTATGCATGGTTGAGGGTGGGCTTGGTCGACGGAGCCCCGCTTCGCGGGGCTCCGTCGACCAAGTGGTTTATAAAAAAAAAGAACCGAGTCGGGGTGCCCTAAAGTCATGTAAATGTTAATGCGATGCATTTTTGCTAGCACCATACTAGCAGGCGTTTAAAATCGTATCAGATTTTCTAAATTATATTAAAAGTTACTTGGAGATTATAGTAAATGAATAATATGCTAAATGAATATTATGTGAAATGTGCATTATAGGAAATGTTCATTATGTCATATGAAATTAGGTAAAATGAAATTATATCAACAATTCATTATGTCAACTGATCGTTATGTTAAATAAAATTATGTTAACTAAAATTATGTCAAGTGAACGTTAGATATTTTGTTATTATGTCAATCGTTACACACCCAATATAAAATCGGGCCTAAAAATATGATTACCTGAACTCCTTAAAGAACTGCTCAATTCCATCGACCAGGGCTTGCGGGTTCAGATTAACCCACAGAGTCTTGGCCCATATTTCCCTGGCGTTCTTCTGAGCCTTAAAAATCTTATAGATGAGCTCCATGTTGGTAAAATCGGTTTTCGCGCGATTGAAGTTTGAAAAGTCTGCTAGAGGATTGTCGAAGAGCTGTTCCGCTGCTTGAAGCATTTTTTTTCGGCCTTCTAGCTCGTCAAAGTATTTTGTGTATTCCTGTTGGAGTGATTAAAGGTATGTGATTTTAATAACGTATAACAATTGTACATATACAAATAGATACAAGTTTTTGTATCTATACAAAAAACTTGTATCACTCATTATGCCTGGAGGTTTTAATTTAGATTTTCTTTTTTTTTCTCAATGTTTGTTTACTTTTTAGTTTGGTATATTGATGTGTAGTAGCGAACATGTGGCAATTCAATTAAATGTAGTATAGTGATATAATATATAATCTGTCATGATTGTAATGTGAACCTTAGATATTGCTGTATAAAGTCTGGTTCAACAAACCTATCAGTGTTGCTGGGGAGTTTGTTCCGCCACTTCTTCTTCCCAGCTAAAAAAAACACTAGGAAGTGGCGAAGGGTGGGCTTTTGGGGTACTGTCTTGTGTAATGACGTTCAAAAAGTGCTGATTATCAGCCTAGTTTGAATAAATGACTTTTGGTTTTAGAAAGAAACTTGTGTAATGTGGAAATTTAACCCTTAATATATGTGGAAATAGAATCCCTAATATTTCCGTAGCTAGAAGATTCCCAGGTACAGTATAGCACAAACAAATAAAGGTGATAAGATCGTAATAAAGGTGTGTATTTCGGCTCCTTAAAATGAACTTAAATAAACTTTAAAACCAATTACGTAAGTTACCTCCATAAGAAGTAATCCTCTCTCCATGTCATCTCCAACAGTACTAGGGCCCTCGTTATCAAACTTCTCAACGAAATCGTCGAGTTCCTTCAAGAAGTTCGCAATTTCTATCACATTCATCTTAGAGAATTTTTCTTTAGTTTTCTCAAGAGTCGCGGCCCTGAACAATGTAGTTTGGTATAGATTACCCCAAGAAGTTTGGAGGTCTTTGGCGAATGTTAAATCATCTTCTGGTACCTGTGAAATTAGAAAGTTTGATGGTGAAAATAGTGATAAGTCTGCTTAACTGGTTGAGTGGTCGCATACGCGACTGCTGAGCGTGACATCGCGCGTGGGTTCGACTATAGGTCGGGCAAAGTGTCATTGGCTTTTTGTGTCAGGAATTTTCTCCGTGGCAGCCACGTAGTCTTGGGGTTTAAAATGACCGCTGTAGAATCATAATAGGTTCATAATAAGTCGTTACAATTCGTAAAATGGTCACAAAGTGACAATTCACCATATTAAGGCGCTGTACAAAGCAAACACTTCGTAAAACGTCTAGATTTTCGTCGCAAAGTTAGCCGTATCTGTACATGCCACTAGCCAAAAAAAAATACCGTGTATAGTTCAATACATAAAGTAAAGACTTAAACAAAATCAGTTTACAAAAGTGGTCTAGTACTACGAAAAAAAAATGTTTAAAAAGACCACGAAAAAAATTTTTTCGTCTCGAAATTCTCAATTTTTTCAGCGACAACCATCATATTTTTTATATCTATAACAAAGGAAATGTTATAGACTAAAGAGATATCAAAATTTTTCAAACATGGAACTGTATCTTTTTTTTTATTCAATTAAAACTGCAAAATGACCTACATTTTGGCGGACATGATATTCAAATAAAATCAAACACCGAAATATTTTCGACCTTATTTCTATTCTTTCGATGTTGTTCTATTGTTTCGATTTCGTGTACTTGTGTCAGTCCATGCCCAGTATGCAGCTAGCCTCACTTCCGCGAATACCTAAAGATTAGCTTGTTACCGCGCCTGAACTACGTGTTTGAACATTTTAAGAATTTTAACGTAATTCATATTACTATACTACTAACCTAACCCTTATCACTTATGGGCATGAAAAACAGTTGTTGGCCGATTCTCAGACCTACCCGATTTGCACACAAAATTCACACAAGTCGGTCGAGCCGTTTCAGAGGAGTATGGGAACGAACAATGTGATACGAGAATTTTATAGCGGCCATTTTAGACCCCCTGGGACATGGGACTTAAAAACAGCTGGCGAAATGTGGGTCTCCTAAAATTGGGTACATCTCTGACTAACCCCTTGGAGATTACAGGCGTAATATAGTGTGTTATGTTACAAGAGCAGAAAGCAAAACAACTTGATAGTCAAATAACAATTACTTACTTCGATATTATGCTGCTTGAGTCATTTAGGCGTGAAGACGTAACAAACAAACAAACTCACTTTCGCTTTTATAATATTAGTAAGGATTATGATTCTGCTAAAGCGGCCTATTTAGACCCCCTGGTCTGTTACATGGGACTTAAACATAACTGGCGAAATGTGGGTCTCATAAAATTGGGTACATCTCTGTCTAACCCTTTTAGGATTGCAGGCGTGATATTAGTGTGTTTAGTATGTTACAAGAGCAGAAAACAAAACAACTTGATAATCAAATAACATTTACTTACTTCGATATTATGCTGCTTGAGCATAAGAAATATCTCCTGCATATTCTGGTACTTGCATTCGACGGTGACGGTCATCGATTGTATTATAGTAATGGTTGCCATCACGAGCTTGAAATCATCCAGACCTTTGATGTTCATGTTTACCGTGGCTCGGAGATGCTGGATGGACGGACGAATTATGATTAGACTAGCTTCCGCCCGCGACTTCGTGCGCGTGGCATTGTTACTTTGGGCTAAAGCTAACTTTAACCCGAGCCATGATCGAAAAAAAATATCTTTCTTTCCCGTTTTCTTCCCTTTTCTCACTATTTATTTAAAAATCACGAGGTCCCAACTATCTCTGTACCAAAATTTATCAAAATCGGTTTGGCCATTTAGGCGTGAAGACGTAACAAATAAACTCACTTTCGCTTTTATAATATTAAGTAAGGATTTATATATGACGCACTAGCTTATGCTCTTCGCTTTGCCCGCATAAGCTCGGTAAGGGTCCTACGGGATCGTAACACTAAGATAATATTCTGTGATAATCTATCCTTACTTAATATTATAAAAGCGAAAGTGAGTTTGTTTGTTTGTTTATTTATTTGTTACGTCTTCACACTTAAATGGCTAAACCGATTTTGATAAATTTTGGTACAGAGATAGTTGGGACCCTGGAGACAGACATAGGCTATTCTTTTTTAAAAAAAGATTGAGATGTGTAGGAGAAAGAGGGAAGAAAAGGGAAAACTTAGCATTGCTATTACAATATATAAGGCGCAAGGGCAACAAAAAACTACAGGTAACAGGTACCTGTAAATCAGGAAAGGGGAACTGTGTTCCACCAAATTTAACGCGAGCGAAGCCGCGGGCAAAAGCTAGTATTATAATAAATGAATCCTTATTTCTCTTAGCCACGGAGTTACGCGTGAACGGTAGGACAACATTTTTTTAAATAGGTTTCAAGCTACCGGTGGATAGGGCTCCGGAGACAGAAACCACCTCACAATACGGTGCGTATCGAGGAGTACTGCCTTCTGAATCAGGCTTTATTTATAACTAGCTGGCGCCCGCAACTTCGCCCGCGTGATGATTAAAAAAAAGTATCCTATGTGTTAATCCAGACTTTAATTTACCTCTGTGCCAAATTTCATGAAGATCCGTTCAGCCGTATTGACATGAAAGAGTGACAAAACATCCATACATCCATCCATTCTCACAAACATTCGCATTTATAACATTATATAGTAGAATATAAGATGTATAGTATAACATCGAATAGTATATGAACTTACATCAACGTGATTCTTCAGATCATGCATGCTATTTCTAGTCTTCGTTGCAATGCAGGATCCTAATATATCCTTCCATTCTTGTGCGTGGTCTTGTACCTGTAAAATGTTTCCTTTTGAACAAACACAATAAAGTGCATCAAGTACGGAAAAAGACATGCTGCGCAGCGCAGGAGCAGAAGAACTATACCTCACGATAATACTTCCCAAAACATGTCTTGACTTCGATTTGGCCAGGCAAAGTAGAATTTTACAAGTAGCAACCACGGATTTGTGTTCGTTCTTTTTTTTAACATTGCTCCACATTATGAATGTCTCCTGTATCGCTGGTGCGTTTACAACCATTTTAAGTTACATACACAAACAACCAGACCCGAAACAGCTATCTGTAGGCCCTATTATTTGTTCCGTGCGGGGATAGAATCCGCGACACGCAACGCAGCAGTCTATCGCTCAGCCACTGCGCCAACTGTGTCGTCTGATGGCAATAAGCTCGTCCTTTATTATAGGGATGCTGGCGAAATGAACATGCCAAATAAACTCGTATGTATATTGTTATCATGTTACCTGCTTTATAATCGGCCTCAGATTCACCCTTATAGCACCTATGTCGACATATTTCACGTGTTCGTCAAGATCGGCGATAATGTCCTCGAAAAAGAAGAATTTCTCGTCGTATTTGTAGATTTGATCGAATTTTTGTACGTACTTCTCGCAGGAGAGGTTCTTGTCGAATGACCAGAGGTGGGAGTATTTGTGCCATCTGGAAAGGGTTTTTTTTGATTGAAAAAAAAAATCGTTGCCCCACACTAGGAATTTCTCTTGTACCGTGGGTGCGTATACTAACATTTTAACTCACAAACACAAAGAGCCAGACCCGAAACAACTACCTGTAGGTCATACAAATATTTGTTCCGTGCGGGGATCGAACCCGCGACACGAAGCGCAGCAGTCGATCGCTCAGCCACTGCACCAACCGTGTCGTCAAATTGAATTGTTTTTTTTTGTTTTAAAACAATACAGAAAAAAGAATTTTTCTTGTTCCTAATATTTTCAAAAGAATTGAAATTTCTGATGATAAGTTTAAGATTTTGATCTGAAGAGTTTTTTTACAAAACGGCTTTAGTTTGTATGTTTGTATTTGTTTCCAAGATTTTTGTGATTATTACTCAGTGACATCTCTTTTGACGCTTCATCCTTATATCAGCCAATGGACGTCCGGTGCTGGACATAGGGTTCATTTTTGCGGTTAGGAAATCACTGACTAAAACCCACCCATGTTCCTTCTTTTGCCCTTTGTTTCGGGACCGCGATATCTCTTTCGAACAACCCTTGACCCCGGCAGGCGGTGTCCCTGGCAGGACCCTCTGCTTTGCTGACATCTCTATGAGACGCACGTGAAACACAATCGCGCCGTCGACACAGCCTGTCGTCAATAGACGGACGGACGGTGAGCTACCCATTGCTCACCGGCCACAGGCCCGCATCTACGGTGGCCGGGAGTCGTCTCGCGGCGCCCGGCGCCCGTGGACATAGGCCTCACCTAACCTTTGGCATAGCGTGCGCTCTTGAGCTACTTGCTCTTTTTAGGGTTCCGTAGTCAACTAGGAACCCTTATAGTTTCGCCATGTCTGTCTGTCCGTCCGTCCGTCCGTCCGTCCTCGCTTAATCTCTGTGACCGTTAGCACTAGAAAGCTGAAATTTGGTACCAATATGTATATCAATTACGCCGACAAAGTGGTAAAATAAAAATTAGAAAAAAATGTTTTATTAGGGTAGCCACCCTATATGTAAAGTGGGAAGTGATTTTTTTTTTTAATTTCAACCCTAACGTGTGATATATTGTTGGAAAGGTATTTAAAAATGAATAGGGGTTTACTAAAATCATTTTTTGATAATGTCTATAATTTCGGAAATAATCGCTCCAAAAGTAAAAAACAATGTGTCCCCCCCCCTCTAACTTTTGAACCATAAGTTTAGAAAATATGAAAAAAATCTGAAAAGTAGAACTTTATAAGGACTTTCTATGAAAATCATTTTGAACTTGATTGACACAACAGTTTTTGTACAAAAATGACAAAAAGTTGTACAAAATAATTTCCTTCTCCACCTTTAAACTCATAAGTGGGAACACTTATTGTGACGGACGGGAAACTACGGAACCCTACACTGAGCGTGGCCCGACACGCTCTTGGCCGGTTTTTTACACTTGTTTAGCCGACAATATATTTAGTAATTCAATTCTACATTTAGAACAAAACTTAAGTATGTCAAAAACCATAACTGACACGTACAATTTTATATATTTAACTGAGAGAGAAAAATATATGACTCTTAAGATCATTCATATAAAGTTTAAATTACAAGCCTTACTTGAGTATATAAGCGCTGATGTCCGATGTGAGTCTATAGATAGTGTCTTGTATGAGCAGCGAGATATCATTGATTGCGGCCACACGGAGAATGTCCTCGAAGTACGACCAGGTGAAGAACTCATTGCCGGTCGCCTCCTTGATGCGCTGTGGTGCGCACGGGAGACAGGTGTTCTTCATCCAGCGAGGAAATGTTGTTAACCTGAAAGGTAGTGTTTTAGCTTCACGACTGTTCTCCTCGAAGGGTTACACAAAGCTGTACTTATAGATAACCCTCATTATAAGTAAGTCTAAGGCTTTGATACTCTAGGCGACCCTGGTAATTAGTTAGCAGTATGTTTCAAAGGGCAAGAACAGTCGCTTGTTTATAGTGTTCTGTACCTCAAAAACAGAACTTTTATTGGATCACTGTGATGTCCGTCTGTCTATCTGTCAAAACCCTTTATCTCGGAAAAAAAGTGGAGGTATGGAGTTGCAATTAAAACCATAAACTCAACTCTGTAGTCCCGTCGAGCTGTAAAAAAAACAACCTCTAAAATATATGGCTGTATGTCGAAGTTAAAGTAGAAGTAAGCAATATCATACCGCCACTACCACACCGGGATAATTTCTTAAACAGTGCAATATTTGATAGTTATGTAATAAACCGGATGAAGCAATGTCCAGACATCATTCATTTGTTTTGGGTATTTCAAGCTCCAAGGGAATATAGTTAGTATAATCCCAATTCGATACCTCCACGCGTTCTCTAGATAAACGGTCTTGACGGACAGACAGACTGACAACAAAGTGATCCAATAAGGGTTCCGTATAAAAAACGTAAGGAAATGAATTTAGCGGGCTATCCTGGCGGTTTCACCTTAAAGGAACAAAATAAAACGTAATGTTTCGAAATCCCACCTGCTAAGGTAATGTTTAGCGTCATATCCGAGTATATTGCACACCTCGGTCTGCGTCGGCCGCGTGGTGATATCAGGAGGCGCCAACAAGGCGTCCACTTGGAACACAGGCACCTTCCCGCTAAGATTCTGTTGGTAGTCTTCTAAATTTTCAAGGGTCAATCTAGAAATAATTAATGAAAGCTCTAAATTTATCGGGGTTGCGGGTAGTTCGAAAGATATACCGCGGCCCCGGAAAATAAAGGGCAACGGAAGGAACATGGGTGGGTTTTAGTCAGTACAAATCTGACGCTCCCTCTCGCTCCTCCCAGAGCGGGGGAAGTTACTTGATAATTTCCCATCCGCAAAAATAGGTCTAAATTTAAGTCTTTCGGTATTCAATCTTAGGTAATCCCAGAAGGCTAATACTTTTAAGGTTGAAACTCATTTGGCAATACAGAATCGCACTTTTTCAAGTATTTCCTGGAGCGAGATACAGAGAGTGCCGAACGAATCGCCGATGCTGCGGCGTGCTATATCATTCCCTCTCTAGCAGGCGACGGTTCTGAGTGACAGAGTAACATAGGAGCATAGAAATGGCAGATTTCGTACTGTCAGCTGAGGTTCGACCAACAGGCCAAGCCAATTTAAAGAATTTTATGCAGTCATTAATCAAAGCTTCACTGCTTTTTAAGGTCCGGTTCCTGACCAATTAGGGCATACATCTCATTGCATGGGTTGTTGGCGCATTTCGAGCAGTTTGGGTATGCATGCAAGAGCACGGTTGGTACAGTGGCCGACCGATCGACTGCTGCGCTGCGTGTCGCGGTTTCGATCCTCGCAAGAAACAAATATTTGTATGACCTACAGATATTTTTTCCGGCGACTCGCTGTTTGTGTATGTAAGTTCAAATGTTTGTAAACGCACCCACGATACAGGAGAAATGCCTAGTGAGGGGGCAACGTTTTTTTTTTAAAAAAAAAAAGATATCCCAACTAACCTGACGAGACACAAGAAGATCTTCTTTTCCCAGTACATGTAGTACGCGTTCATCATGGTCGACACGCCGGTGCAAGTACCGAGAATCAGGTACTCCAACTTCATGAGGATCGGACCGATGCGGTCGTACATGCGTCCCAGTTGCGCAACGCGGTCTAGACGCTCATGTTCTAGTTCCACGAAGAAAGCCTAAGAAGAGGATAAAGACATGGCTTAATAATAACAGCCGCACGTGTTGATCTTTAAAGTAAAGCAGCGTTTATCTAGGTTAACACATAGATGAGTGACACACATTAAATAATTTCTTATCTCCGGGATTAAAAATCCCGTTAAGCCGTTGGTCCCGGCTGAAATTTGTAGGTTTTTAGTCGTTTGGTCAGTGGCTTAAAAGTCTGACAAAGTGTTACCTAAGTACCTGGAATGTGGAAGTCAGGTGGTCTATAGTTTGCTCACCGTCCGTCCGTCTATTGACGACAGACCGTGTCGACGGCGCGTTAGTGTTCCACGCGCGCCTCAAAGAGATGTTAGCAAAGCAGAGGGGCCTGCCAGGGCCACCACCTGCCAGGATGACGGGTTGTTTGAAAGGGATACCGCGACCCCGAAACGTAAAGGGCAATAGAAGAAACATTGGTGGGTTTTAGTCAGTACAAGTCTGAGACTCCTTCCCGCTCCGCCCGGAGCAGGGGAAGTTATTTGAAAATTTTCACTCAGCAAATAAAAGTTGGTCTACAACTCTATGTGAAATCAGATATCATGGGTTAAAGTCGTAGTTTGATTTTTTTCAGTAGCAGTCACAGAGGCTGGACTTGACGGCACGGTTGGAGCGATCGACTGCTGCGCTGCGTGTAGCGGGTTCGATCCCCGTACGGAACAAATATTTGTATGGCCTACAGATAGTTGTTTCGAGTCTAGCTGTTTGTGTATGAGAGTTTAAATGTTTGTAAACGCACCCACGATACAGGAAAATTCCTAGTGTGTTTAAAACAAAAAAAAAAACTAGTGCCGGGTTGATGGCAATAGATTTAAGGTGAAAGCTCCAACCTACCCGCGAAATTCAAATTTTCTTACGTTTTTTGCAATTTTCAGGCTGTAGGAAAGACTTTTTCTGTTTTTTTTTTGTTCCTACGCCTTTATGAACTTGGAGGGTTGTATTGGTGATTTTGATGATTATAATTCTATAATTACATACGTCTTACAGCCGCGAATAATATTTTAATCAACATACAACCTAGCACTGGCCTGAAAATTGCAAAAAACGTAAGAAAATTTGAATTTCGCGGGTAGGTTGGAGCTTTCACCTTAAACACAACTGACGAAATGTGGGTGCACCAGAAGTTACACCTCTGCCTTCATCCCTTCGAGGATTACAAGCGTGATGATTTGTTACTAATTTGATTTATTTCCGTCATTATATATTCTGGAAAAGGCCTTGTTTGTAAAGACCAATGAAAACCTATTTCCTACATTATCAGAAACTAGAAAACGACCTGTTAGAAATCAATACAAAAAATTATTACTAATCGAGTCCGGTAATAAAGCGTTATTGAGGAAAAGCGTTATTTGCATGGGTTCTACCATATACAACAAATTGCCAGATATAATAAAAAATGACACAATTAACAACTTTAAACGGAAATTAATGGCCTTCCTAATAGTAAAATGTTATTATACAATTAATGATTTTTTATTGGACAAAACGTTTTAATCAGCAATGTGCACAATAAATTTATTTAATATTATTTTGAAAATATGTCCCTAATTATAATTATTTTTAATTTTAATCTATCTCACTTTTATTTTGTCATTTTTCTTTATTAATTAATTTAAGTATAATTTGTAATTTTTCTATTTTAAGTAATTAGTTTAAGTATAATTTGTAATTTTTCAATTTAAATTTTAATAACACTTAATTTGTAAATTTTTAATTGATATATTATACCTATAATTTAAAATATTTGCATGCCTATTTTCAGGCAGAATGTGCATGGCTCACTCCTATTTCTCCATCTGTAACCCACATTCGTTGCAAATAAATAAATGATTTGATTTGTGTTTAATACAGCCCTTATATCCCTTACCTTGCAAGGATACAGCCAAGTGGGATCAGGTTCACCGGTCTCAGGGTCCACGTAGTTCTCCGGCCTCAAGAGTGGATACAGGTCAAAGGCTTGTATTTGGTCGACCAGGAATTGGATCTCTTTCTCCACCATCTTCAGTTGTTTGTAGACAGCTTGTAAGGCGTGTTCACCTGGATTTTTATGAAGAGCAGGAACATAAGAGAAAGAACTAATATATGTTTATGCCACTAGTGCAAATAATGTCCAAAAATTAATATCTCTCTTTCTTCTTATCTAATATATAAAACTCTCGTATCACAGTGTTAGTTACCATACTCCTCCGAAACGGCTAGTCCGATTACAACGAATTTTTGTGTGCATATCGTTTAGGTCTGAGAATCAGCCAACATCTATTCTCGAAAAAAAGGAGCTGAGCAGCGGGTGAAACCGCTGGTCACAACTAGTAAATTTATATTTTTTTAGAGAAATAGTAAAATTTAGTTAAGAGACACTAGTAGCTTTGCGCAAATAAAATCTCTTCCCGGAAAAGTCTCCCAAAGACTGGTTGTAATAGTTGTTAAGTTAGTTGTAGATATATATACTTGGGAATAGGCTATGCTGATAATGAGTTAATACAAACATTTAGTAATATCCTTGATATACTCTCCAATGCCAAGTGCAGTCCACGTGACTCTAGTGAGCCCCGGCAGGATGTGCCTCTCCATGTCCAGAAGGTGTCTCTTCATGAAGAACGTCTCCGAAGGACTGAGTGAGAGCGTGCTCAGATTGTACTTTTCTATTACGATGGTTAGCGCTTCCAGTTCATAGTAGAGTCTAGCTTTCTGCATAGCTACGTCACGAATACTTGATGGTAGGTCAAAACCTGTAGAACAAATTGATAAACGGACAATCTCAGCAGAGATTAGCCATTGGCGCGGGAGATATTATAGGGCACGCGTGTGTGCGCAGGCGCAGGTGCACTCTCTGTTTCCTCACTCTCATATGATGGGACGGCAATCCGACGCGACTTGAGAGAGATCAGCAGCAGGACCAACGGCTTAACGTGCTTTCCGAAGCATGGGGGTGTCTTACCGCCAACTTTCAAACTCCGGGCTGCTACTATACTATATACTATTCCTAATGGAAAAACCTAATAACTCTTTTGGCTCGACCCGGGAATCGAACCCAGGACTCCATGCTCAGCTATAGGAAGACAATATTCCTAATTCCCCTATTCGCAGCTAATTTATACCATCAGATGTAATTGGGTAGTTGACACCATTAACCAATAATTTAAAAACACATTTTTTCTGAAAGAACACCTTATTCTAGACCTGAGAACTCCATTCATTTCAAAATAACTTTAAAATTTGATTTTCAGTTGCTTTTAAATCAATAAATAGTTGCATCATTGACTTGACAACTTAGTGACGTCATCGGTTGCGAGTCTCATACAAAATCTATGGGGGAAGCGCGTTTTGACAGCTCATAAAAAGTACATCAATTGATTGGTGGTGTCAACTACCCTATTGGTTGCTGTTTTTAAACACTGATTTACCGATTTCAGAGCTTTTCTGGAGTTTTCTATTCTTAGGTAATTTAGCAGATGAAATGGCTTTCAAGAGATCCACCAAATTGCCTGTTTAGACCGTTAGACCTTTCCACTTTTAACCTTATAGGTGGAGTTCTTTAGTTTTATTTATTTAAATGGTTCTATAAGAGTACAGTGGAGTTTCTTGCCGGTTCTTCTCCATAGAAAATGACCAACCCGAACCGTGCACCATTTTTCGACGTTTTATAAGTGCCCATATTAACATACGTAAAATAAAAAAAAATTGCATTGTCTTTTAAGTGATCTCTTACCAAGTTGCTCCATTAGTTCAGCTTCACGAATGACGAGGAATATGTGATCGTCGAAGTTCGGCTGGAAGATCAGCTGGTACTCCTGTAGCAGCTTGTGTACTGTGAGGTCACGCCAGGTCACGTCTGTCTGTGTAGATAGACAAAATATACACTACCTGTATTATTGCTGACATCGTTAAAACTGCACTGCACCATTATGTTGCTACGCAATTTTAACCCTTATTCGTTCGATCGCTTGCGTTTGCTTTTTAAGGCCTATAAGGTTAGGCAAACGAACGAACGAAAGTGGGCTGTATGACGTGACCATACGAGGTATAACATTATAAACGAGGTGGTTCTATGTTCGATGGGTTTTTTTTATTTATCTTCACCGATTACTCCACCAACTGCAGACCGATTTTGTTAATGCTTTATTGTTTGTTAATTTTGTCAAATAAACAGTCGGGAGTTTTTTTTGGTTTTTTCAATAAAAGTACTTACAAAAAGACATTGCCTGGCTAGTGGTGTAGTCGTTAGCCACTTACCAATCCTTCCTTAGCTAGTAACGACGTAGAACTGGGTGATCTGACGTTTTCATAATGTTGCCCTGGTATTCTCATCAGCATTACTGAAAATTGTATCAGATTACAAAATACCCACAATTTTTTAAATAGTTTTCGTGAAGCTGCAGTTTTTTTAAACGTTTTTTCAATTCTAGGAATTTCTTTTCCTGTATCGGGGTGGGTTTACAAACATATAAGCTCAGATACACCCATCCATTCCCGAAACAACAACCTGTAGGCTATACAATTATATGTTCAGTGAGGGAATCGAACCCACGTCACGCAGAGAAAGCAGCAAATCGCTCAGCCACTGCGCCAACCGTGTCCTCAAGTAACAGCTATGCCTACTTAAGTCGAAACAGTTATTTCAACAGAAATACCACACTTCAATCATCCCCATGAGTTTTCGACATGAATTATTTCCAGAAATTACGCTTTGTTTCGGAAAAGAACCATTATTTTTACAGCACAAAAGTTAGAACTAATTTATGTTGATGTGAGTTTGCAGGCAACTTTAGTCATTTAGGAAATTGCTTTTTTATGCATGTTTCTTAATTCAGTTTTTATGTGTGGGCCGTGTATCCACATGGATGTAAGGGTATAAGAGTATTAAGGGTGATTTTACAGCGGTAAGCCAAGTTTTTATTCTTTTCTTCACTTTTTTCAGGGTTAACAAAATAGTTGAGTGTTTTCGTTCTATTGCAGACTTGTTCGAAAGCAAAATATTAAATTTCAAATATCAATCAAAATAATTTGACGGCACGGTTGGCGCAGTGGCTGAGGGATCGACTGCTGCGCTACAATTCGCGGGTTCGATTCCCAGACGGAACAAATATTTGTATGACCTGCAGATAGTTGTTTCGGGTCTGGCTGTTTGTGTATGTGAGTTTAAATGTTTGTAAACGCACCCACGATACAGGAGGAATTCCTAGAGTAGGGCAACGTTTTCTATAAAAAAAAAGGATTTTAACATCACGCCTGTGATCCCCGCAGGGTTAGGCAGAAGTTTAAGTAGTAGTATACACATTTGGCCAGGGGCCTTAGTCTGCTATTACAATAGTGTCAGAATGGTCGATCACTGATCGCATTATGGTTGATTTTGATAACTTTGGTAATCTACTACATACTAAACTTGACAAAATCAACCATTATGCGATCAGTGATCGACCATTCTGACACCATTGTAATAGCAGACTTAGGCCCCCGATATGTTGAAGTATTATGTAATATGGAGCAAGTCTATTGCCATCAGCCAGACACACATCTAGAATACGCGGCTGATACTTAGTTTTTTTTTTATGGAAAATCTCATTAACACTTAACTTAAAACTCGTGCGTGAGAAATTTACTGCCTGCAAAAGGTTGTTTTAAGTAGTGTATGAACATCAACCCAGAACAATGGTAATACGGTTCTATTTTCAGTGCAGCTAGTTTATAGCTCAGCCATTGTTCCATAATTGTCGAGCTGGGCTGCTTAGCAGCTACCGGGAATACTTACACGCCTTATCCTTCCTCCTCTTATCAGCGATTTCCTTGTTGACAATATCGAAGGGTTGCAGCGAAGTTCTGGAGCCCGTGTTCTTCTTCTTCCGTTCTACGTGAGCTCGACCGGCCGCTGTCAACTCCATACCCCTTCCTGTGGTTGCTGCCGCCACTGCGGAAATATCGTGAGGGTTACAATCTCTTTTGTAAACAAGCTTTGGTCATTCAAATCATGCTAAAAAGCCATTGTGAGTACTATAATGTGTGGGATAATATACGTAATTGAAAGGAGATAAAATACTTAAAAAATATATTTTAGTTCATGGTTTCAGCATTACATGTCACGCAATCAAAAACAAGCCTTCTATTCTAAACCTTTATTTAAAAACTTGAGTATTCGAATGTTTTTTCCAAACCAGCCTGTACTATCACAAGTTTGATCAATGTTATCAGAGCTCTACAGTACTGAGCTGGCTCTTATGTATATTGACATAAGATTTAAGATTGCAATGATGACGAGTTTTTGTGAAGTACTATCTTGTATAGACTCTGGCTACATTTTAGAATGTCGACAATAATGCTGCTGGGTCCAAATGTGATTTACACTATCTACGGACCACCCGAACGCATCCAAAAAAATCATCACAATCAGTCAAGCAGTTAAGCAGGATATCAGTGACATACATTCAAAATATTATTTTCATATTTATAGACAACTAGCTTTCGCCCGCGGCTTCGCTCGCGTTAAATTCGGTATAACACACCAAGCAGACCTGTAGTTTTTGCTCTTGCGCCTGATTGATTTGTAATAGCAACGCTAAGTTTTCCCTTTTCTTCCCTCGTTCTCCCTCATATCCCACTTTTTTTAAATAAAAAAGCCTATGTCCGTCTCCTGGTTCCCAACTATCTCTGTACCAAAATTCATCAAAATCGGTTTAGCCATTAAAGCGTGAAGAGGTAACAAACAAACAAACTCACTTTCGCTTTTATAATATTAGTAAGGATTAAAAATCTTACCATCCTCATCAGAATCGTTTGCTTGGAAAATAAATAGATAATTGAATTACACATTAAAACAAACCATATTTTGAAATACAACTGGTTACTACAGTTATAAATAACATAAGCCAATTAACAATTCCCACTATGATAGGCGCCGCCCATTTAATAAGTTTTTTCAATGGCCCGGTCAAGATAAGAACATAAAAATCTATATTAAGAAATACGCGTATTTATTATACGCGTAACTATAGCACTAAATACCAGGTTCCATCTTAATCTCAACTTGGTTTTTTTCCTTCTAAGTTTTTCTTAGACATAACAAACTTGTGAAGGAAAACACCGTGAGGAAACCTAGACTTACAATTAATATAAGTCTGAAACCGTCAACCCATATTGATTGTCAACCCTTTACCCGGTAGTGGGACAGTAATAGGTTGGTATAATTGAGTTGAAAATTGTACACAAAAAAGAATAATACTAACTATCTTGAGACAATTCTTTTTTATCATATTCTCCACAGTAAACAGGTCAAAATTTACAAACGAGAATTCAAGTTTAATGTGCCAAATATAGTGGACTAACTTTTGCCCCCGGCTTCGCTCGCGTTAAATTCGGGGTAACACAGTTCCCCTTTCCTGATTTACGGGTACCTGCTACCTGTAGTTTTTGCCCTTGCGCCTTATTTATTGTAATAGCAATGCTAAGGTTCCCTTTTCTTCCTTCTTTCTCCCTTATATCTCAATCTTTTTTTTTAAATATATGGCCTATGTATGTCTCCAGGGTCCCAACTATATCTGTACCAAAATTCATCAAAATTGGTTTGGCCATTCAGGCGTGAAGACGTACCAACAAACTCACTTTCGCTTTTAAAATATTAGTAAGGATGTTTTAAAGGAAAATCAACATTAATTTTCAAATTTGTAGGTTCTTATTAGCATTAATTTCTCAATCACATTCGTTCATAGCAATATAAACATTATTAGCATAAAAATAAGGTTTGCTCTAACTAATAACACCAGAAATACAACACAGCATACCAGGCTCTTTTTTAAACTCGACCTTGAGAACATTCTTCTTCATCATATTATCCACAAATTGGCCAGCTTTGAAAACCCATTCCTTATACTTCGCTTCCTCGTAATCCCTGATCATTTTGGAAAAGTTTTTGTACATCACGAACGCTTCCTTCTTTTGTTCGCAGACGTTTAGTTCTGGCACCTGAGAAGTTTATCAGGAGTAAATGATGCATATTTTAAAATAGTTTTCTGATTTCATCTTCATCTGCCTAGTCTTTCCCCAAATAGGTTGGGGTCGGTTTCTAGTCTAACCAGATGCAGCTGAATACCAGTATTTCACATGGGGTGACTGCCTATCTGACCTCCACAACTCAGCAAGTAATAGGTAATACGATACTCTTCGTTAGCATTTTTTGCGGATGGGAAATCATTAAATAACTTCCCCCGCTCTGGGCGGAGCGGGGGTGTGTCAGACTTGACTAAAACCTACTCATGTTCCTTTTTTTGTCCTTTATATTCCGGGGCCGCATCTCTTTCGAACAACCCACAACCCCGGCAGGCAGTGGCCCTGGTAGGCCCCTCTGACCCTTCGTTAAGGCTAACGATAACCAGGCGGTTATCAGACTATAGAACGTCATCTGCTACGATCCGTACTTACCGCTGACAGTACAAAAGATCTTGGTGTAAATAAACAAAATACCTTTTGAAACCTCATGATGGGTTGCTTCATCTTGTTGAAGAGCGCTCGTGCCCAGTAGATGGAGCCAGCGACCGGTGGATGGTTGCGAAGAAGTGGCGGGTTCTTGCGGTACCGCTGATGACAGAATAATATTTATTAATTTCTTATCTATTTATCACAAACATCGATGAAGGAAAAAATCGTGAAAAACCCTGGACTTATAATAGAGAATATGCAAGCAATGCGTACATTTTTTATTTATTTTGACCTGTACCATTAAATAATGTGTTTTTCCAGCCCGTCATCTCCATTTTTCAGCATTACATTTTTATTTTATAATCATTTAATTTATACATATATATCAAGTCAATGTTGTTACGAAATTTTTATTTGATTTGGTTACATACTCACAGTAAACTTATCTTCAATGACAGTGATCTCCTTAATGAACTGTCTCATGACGAGTTCGAACTTGGTAGCTAGCTGCTTTTTAATCGAATCACGGATGTCGTAATCGATAAACTTTAGCAACACTGTCAGCGCTTCTTCGGCACTCCTAGAGGGACAGAAGATAACGTTGTTATTGAGTTTATTAATTATTTGTTATTCTGCTTAACCTTTCCTAATTTTCTTGGGATCGGCTTCCAGTCTAACTGGATGCAACTGAATACCAATATTTTACATGGAGCGACTGCCTATCTAACTTCCACATCCCAGTTAGTACTGGGTAATACAATACCCCTTGGTAAGACTGTTTGTCAGAACCTGTCAAAATCTGTATACAAATAACATAAAAATTCTGCCAAACTGTGAAATAGTTTGTCAGGAGTGTGCCTTAAATTGTTTTCTTGTCAAATTGACTCGTCGTTTTAGTCAAAAGCGCATGTGGTACTAGATTCAATTCCAAAGTCGGACATTTACCGTGACGAAATTTTCACTAGCAACCTTTAGGTCTGAATTCGTGCCCAGTTGATGGTAATGATTGGCCTCTTACACTCACACTTGCATTATAAGATCACGACTAAGAATAACAGGCATTATGTTGGAAAAAATATGATGAAAACTCACCTCAAGTTCCCGAAACAAGTGTTAATATAATTTTTGGCTTCTTCTTCCAGATACCGGACTTCGTCCCAGAAATCTCCCATGATAACATCCCAGTTTTCCTTGTTATCAAACACGAAGAGACTGAAGTCAATCGTTCGT
Organism: Ochropleura plecta; assembly: GCA_905475445.1. Lineage (NCBI taxonomy): Eukaryota > Metazoa > Arthropoda > Insecta > Lepidoptera > Noctuidae > Ochropleura > Ochropleura plecta. Next base: position 6,616,844 of record FR997740.1, on the reverse strand, counting down.
ATTGGAAACACGAGGTTCTTGACGCGCTTGCGCACATCGTCGATCTGTGTCGGGTCGCTGATGATGGACTTTAGTTCTACACCGAATATGCGCTCGAAGTCTATAAGGACCTGGAAATATTTTAACAAAGCATGTGAACTAAATAAATGTAGAGTATTCGGTTGGTTGGCTTTTAGCTTTATTTTAACGACACTAAAGTTGTTATTTCTTAACATTAAAACCAGGAATACCGTCGATAGGACAAGCTACGTTATTGTTATTAACATAGAGCTAATATCTACCTGCACCATATCTCCCAGGCTCATATAGTCAGTCTGCATGAACAAGAGTGGCTGGTCGGTCTCCCAACGCAGTCCCTTGTTACTCCAGTTTGCTCCTTCGACGAGTCTCTCAGTCTCTCTGTACAATGTTTGCCACAAGGGAGTAGCTTCCCTGTAGTAATGGCAATAGAGTCGATTTCTACCTGCACCACGTCTAGAGCTCATATAGTCAGACTGTGAGAACAAGAATGGCTGGTCGGTATCCGAACGCGCCCTTGTTACTACAGTTTGATCCTTCGACGAGTCTCCCTGTACAACGTGTGCCACAAGGGAGTAGCTACCCTGTAGTATTAGCAATAGAGTTGATATCTACCTGCACCACATCCCCGAGGTCCCTAGCAACAGTGCCCATATAGTCAGTCTGGGTGAACAAGTAAGGTTGATCGAACTCCCAACGCGCTCCTTTATTACTGAGTTCAATACTTCGTCGAGTTTCCTTGTATAACGTGTGCCACATCTCCATTATCTTCTGTCCGCTTCGGGTAAGGGTTAGGACTTCTTCGTTGGTATTGCTGAAAAATATTAATTAGAGTAGCTGAAGCCATCAAACTATTTTGACATACTTTAAATAAGATAAAACGCGATTTCCCGTTTGTGACTGTGACGTCATTGATTTAAAAACTCACTGACTCAACTACATATTTACTGATTCTAAAGCATTTAAAAATCTAGTTTTTTAGTTAATTAGCGACCCGTCCCGGCTTTGCAGGGCAGCACATGGCAGAGTATGATTTAATTTTTGTTATTGTCGTAATATGGGCGAATACGGCCATCAGGCGTATCGGCCGGCGTGGGACCGCTGGAACTTATTTAATACGCGATAGTTTTAACTTTGCGATAATACCTAAGATATCAGAGGGGCCTGCCAGGGCCTCCGCCTGCCGGGGTTGCGGGTTGTTCGAAAGAGATACCGCGGCCCCGGAACGTAAAGGGCAATAGAAGGAATATGGGTGGGTTTTAGGCAGTACAAGTCTGACACTCCCCGTCGCTCCCCGCCCACAGCGGGGACAGTTATTTGATGATTTCCCATCCCAAAAAAATACCTAAGATATCACATAATGATTGATTTAATTTGGATAAAGACTTAGTCGGCTCTTTTTAGGGTTTCTTACCTCAAAAGGATATAGCGGAACCCTTATAGAATCACTTTGTTCACCGTCTGTCGATCCGTATGTCTGCCTGCTCAAAACCTTTATCTCGGGAACGCGTGGAGGTATCGAGTTGAAATTAAAACTATATAACGTTCAGCACTAGGCATTGAATAATGAATTTTACTAATAATGTATGATGTCCCTACACCTGGCTAAATGGAACACAGCGCGGTGGAATTTTTATTTGGCTGTGATTTTTGTTGATTGTGATTGATCTTGGTCTCATCGGTACCCCTTAAGAGTACCCGTCATGTAGATATCCTACCAAATCTAGAAGGATCTGCGCCTTTGTTTCGAAGCAGTAAAGACGATTTTCAAACGAGCATTAAACTCACCTATCTCTACATTGTTCATTACAATCTAGTACTTACTCAAAAAGTTTATGCACGTCCAGAATCTTCTCCAGCTTATTATTAAGAGCCCATGAGATCCTAGACAGCAGAGGTACCATGGTCTCATCAGAGCGGTATCCTTTGGAGAGCACCCACATCATGTAGATACTTTCCACCATTTCCGGCAGGATTTCTATCACTTGGGGTAGCGTTGAGTCGTCTTCTATGACCTGAAAGAATATTGAGATGAATGAAGGTTCTAGTCACCCCCACCCTTAAGGATCACTTCGTTGTCCGTCTGTCTGTCAATATTCTTAATCTCTTAAGGCGTGGAAATTTCGAGTTGAAATTAAAACCAATATACTTAAGTCTATGGTTCCTTGGAGCTGTGAAAAAATAATCCTCTAAGTCTATAACTTGTAGAGGTATCGAGTTGAAATTTAAACCATATAGTAAGTCTAAGGTCTTTAAGCTGTGAAAAAAATTACCCTCCTAGTTTACGCAGCCAAAAGAAATGGCCGCTTATGTTGCAAGTTTTTACGTAACACTCAATGCGCGAGTCCGACTCGCAATTGGCAGGTTTATTTTCATAGGATTACACTTTTTCGAACCTTTGTTTAGTTAATATAACAAACTATAACTCCTGTAATCCTCGGAGGTTACACAAGGTTGCAGAGGTGTAATTAATAGTACACTCACATTCAATTCATCATTCAAAAATTATCGAGCCTATTGTCATCAATCGGGTACAATTTCGCACTCCGTGCAAAAAATCCTGATAGAAAAAACCTAATATCACTTTGCTCGACCCAAGAATGGAAACCAGGACCTCATGCGCAGCAATCAGTACTTGCGACCACTACACCGAAGCAGTGTTTAGTTAAATACTAACTTATTTCATTAAACTTAAAGTAATACTTACGGTAAAGAAACGCATCAAAGTGGACAGGAACTTTAGATTATCACTCGCCATATTGTATTGCTCTACTAGACGCTCTTTGTATTGAGTGAAGTTCTGGAACAAAGAATTATTTTGGTATCCAATGCAGAATAGATAATATTTCATTAAAACTAGTATTAATTATTATCATCATTAGCTTAGGTAAAAAACATGTCAAATATATTTGGCAGATTTTGTAAATAAAATTAGAATAGAAAAGAAAAGTTTTCATTATTAATTATTTCTTATAATTTATGACGTAATATGAACGGATGAAAGAAAAACAGAAAACATACACAAAAGCACCCGTATCAGTAAGAGAATTTGATTAGGAGCAAATATACGACACATGCACGCAAAACTGTCATCGCGCAGCTATGCTGCGACACCAATTGCAGCTGATTCAACGCTAGTTTTAAGCGACATTAACCATCTAAGTTGGGGTCGGCTTCCAGTCTAACCGGATACAGCTGAATTCCAGTATTTTAAGGAGCTTCCTTGATTAATCATATGATGCCGCTTGGTAAGGTTGGTTGTCAGCATTTTGGGCCACTACCTACCGACCAACAGCCTCAACAACAGATCTTGCTTTACACAGAGGGAACTCGTTATGTAATGGATGGTGACCCATCTACAGACTTTGGGAAGGACTTCTTAAGCTTGAAGATCAACCCATGCCGATGTTTTTATTTTAGCATCAAGACACCACCACAAACTTTACAAAATTAATCTTATGAAAGCAAGAACTTAAAGCACGCGCATCTCAATTACCTCAAATTTTTGTCACATATTTGTGTCATTGTGGTCCGGGGCATGCGTTTTTTTGTCACATATATGTGTCAAATGCGTTGAAAAGGTTAAACGACATTACCTGAAGGAAGGGAGACTTGGCTCTCTTCAGCATAACCAGTATCTTGACCACCATCGGCTGCTTGAGCTGCTCGACCAACAGCGATATTTCTGCGTCTCGCTCGCGCCAGTACCTGTACTCTGCCACTGGGCCGTTACCTTCGCGAGTCTGGTAGGACAGAAAGTAGGTATAACGTTGGTTGTGTTGAATAAACGTGGCGATCTTCGAATTCAACGGGTTTTAAAGTACTCTGCATAGTATTTTTAAGGATGATCAGTTAAACGAGGGAACGATTTGCTTAAAATATAGGTCCAACCAGGTATTAAAATTGGTGGTTCAGGCACAAACCTGTTCAGGGCATGCAAATATAATTTTACATTAGTAAAATAATGCGTAATTAAGATAAGCTTACTGAATTAAAAAAAAGAAAAACCGTTAAGCTAATTTAAGTAAAAATAAAGTTACAGCCAATGGCTTAATTGCCAAGAGCCTCGACCAACACCTGAGGAGGCTGGATCAAGGGCTTGATACAGAAAGCGGTACTCTTGGACACGGCTCGTATAGGAGGTTCATCTTTCTGGAGCCCTGACTGCCGGTAGCTTGGACCCTGTTCCCGATACCGGTGGGCTACTATTTTTATATTTTTTTAAATGTTTTTCTTTTTATTATTTTGAATAAGAAATACGTAAAAATCTAAAAAAATATGTACAAAAATGAATAAACGAAATTATTAAAAAAATAAAATAAAGGGCAGTACTCATGAATATAAACGGCTTTTATTATGGAAATAACCCTGAAATCTAGAAAAATAATCTGCTGCTTCAATAATTATGGAACAATGAAAGCCTAGTGGTGTGACAGTCGAATTGCCAAGTTATATGGCTCGAGTATCTGATTTTTAGGGTTAACATAAAAGGAGAAAAAAGAACCCTTATAGGATCACTTTGTTGTCCGTTTGTCTGTCTATCAAGACCCTTTATCTCGGGAAAAGATATGGCCGTTTATGTCGCAAGTTTTTGGGGAACCGTCGATGCGCGAGTCTCAGTCGCTCTTTGGCCGTTTTTTTCGGATTAATGTGCTTATCATATAATTCTCACTTGCTTCGGTGAACGAAAACGTGGTGAGGAAACCAAACAGCATGCCTGACAGATATTTATAGGACGGGCCTGTTGGTCTAGTGGTTAGTGGCCCTGACTGCTGAGCCGGAGGTCGTGCGTTCGATTCCCACCCAGGACAAACTTTGTGTGATGAGCATGATTGTTTGTTCTGTGTCTGGGTGTGATTTATCTATAATATGTATGTATTTATAAATTATATAAGTATGTATATCAGTTGTCTGGTTACCATAACACAAGCTCAGGTTCAGCCGGGTTTCAGGTTAGCTAAAGTAGACTCGTCTTTCATGGGGTACTGTTTGAAATGCTACAATAAAATACCTCCCCACATTCTTCAACTGAATGAAACGAAATTTAAATCTTGTATTAAACGCACACTATGTAGGCAAGCATATTATAAGTTGGGGGATTATATTGATGATAAAAATGCTTGGCTCAATGCTGGTCCTGCTCCTCAAGCATAGGGGTAAACTCATTGATAAGTATCCGAAGCTATAGTGGAAGCTGCAGAAGATTGTAAGACTATCTTTGCAATGTATAGAATCAATTCTCTAGTATTGTATAATTATTAAGCCCATATGTGAGTGCTATGTATTATCATTGACTTGACGAAGCCCTGGTGGTTAATAGTGTCATGCTCACCTAAATGTCTCGCTGATAGTGGCGGGTGTGTCGGGTCATTTAGCTCCCTTCAAAATGGTCGAGCTGAATGGGGCTGATCCATACGTCATGTTCGTGAACGGGCGCTGTCAGTTGGGACTGGTCATTTTTTAACTACCACGGTCATTTTTTTAACTTATTTAGATTTTAAATTGAATTTTGCTTTTTATTTACTCTGGACGCTCTTACTGTGCACGTCTTTCTACATCGTTCTCACATATTTGTATAATCTCAACACGAATGATGTAAATACGATTTTGTTTAAATATTATAATTTAAAAGAGTGTCCATGGAGTTTCTTGCCCATTCTTCTCCATAGAGATCAACGCTTTGGAATGGGCAACTACAGTACTTTCACAAGTTATTATGCCTTGTGACCGGGATTGTAGCAGCATCATTTTTTTGTTCTTGTTTTTATGACATTCAAAAGTGCCTGTAATGGTCTAATTGAAATAAATGCTTTGAGTTTTTTTTTTTTTTTGCTCTGCTTAGCTTGGGATCAGATAGCCGTGTGTGAGTTGTCCCAAGATATTTATTTATTTTATTTCGCGTCGGCATGTTAAGCCAGGTCAGAGGCCCATATTCGACCACACGACAAAAAGAGAACATTTAATCAATTTAAATACTAAAATGTAGGAAGTAGTATATCGTTTTAATATATCAGAGCTGGTCCCATTTTAAATTATATACTTACATATTTATAAAAAAAAAACTTAAAAAGAAAGAATTTAAAAAAGTGGATTTAACTTTACTTCTGGCAGTTGGTGACTTTTGTTGGTTTCTTGGGTTTTATTTTTTTCCAAAAAAGTTTTTTATTTCAGCATTTTTAGTTACCTATGGTATTCGAGTATTCATTTTCCATTGTTACTAAAAGAACTCCATATAGACGTAGAGAAAAAAAATATGTATTATAATATACGATAACTCCTAAACTACCTAAGCAAAATAATCTAGCTAAATAAAATTGATATGGGGCCACCGGGAAAACCACCTTATAACCTATCAAACAATAAAATAGTTTTGCAAACAAAATAATAAAAAAAAGATTCCGACGAATCGAGAACCTCCTCCTTTTGTAAAGTCGATTAAAAAAAGTAAGAGCACGTCACTGCTTAATCCAATCATTTTGTATTTTAATTACAAGCAAGTTCGAAGTAGCTTAATGTGGCGCCATCTATTTTAAAAGCAAAAACTCGTCGGTTACTGCTTGGTTAAGAAGTTTTTATGTCGTGGCACAGGTGTCGTGATGTGTTACAGTTTTAAAATCCAGCTTAACAGAGTTCTGAAAAAACTGAAAGGTGAACAAGGCTCTTGCCCGCGGTTTCACTCGCGTCAAATTGGGGGTAACACAGTTCCCCTTTCCTGATTTACAGGTACCTGCTACCTGTTGTTTTTGCCCTTGCGTCTTATTTATTGTAATAGCAAAGCTAAGTTTTCCCTTTTCTTCCGTAATCTATGCCCGTCTCCGGGGTCTCAATTATCTCTGTACCAAAATTCATCAAAATCGTAAGACGTAACAAACAAACTCGCTTTCGCTTTTATATTATTAGTAAGGATATAGATCCGACTCGCACTTGGCCGGTTTTATGGTATGATGTATACTTGGTTGGCTTCGTGATGGGACAGTTTATGCATACCTTGCCCAAGCAGGTTGCTATAGTTTTGTCGATATGCTGCTGCCACATAGTGACTGCCTCCTCCAACTGTTCCAAGAGCTCAGGCTCGATGAACTCTACCGTGTGGCTTCGATCATCTGTCAGAAGCGGTATGTTCGGCATCGGGAGCTGGATCTCACCTTCTATGTGTTCTATGGTCCTGGTTGATCGAAAAAAGTTGCATTAGTATTTATTTTTATATTGTATTTATGTTTGGAGGAGCTCGTGGCTAAATAATAGCAGCGGCTCGGGTCGATCTTTAGGTTAAGCCGCCCTTGCCTAGTTAGGTTAGGTTAGTCTGTGGATGGGTGACCACTCATTATATACCGAGTTTCCTCCGTGCCTCGGAAAGCACGTTAAGCTGTTGGTCCCGGCTGTCATTTGTAGATCTTTGACAGTCGTTGCATGTACTCAGTGTCCCGAAAGTCTGACAATCAGTCTTACTATGGGGTTACGTATTACCCAGTTGTATCTGGGTTGTGGAGGTCAAATAGGCAGTCGCTCCATGTAAAATACTGTATTCAGCTTCATTCGGTAAGACTAGAGGCCGACCCCAACATAGTTGGGAAAAGGCTAGGCAGAAGAAGATTGTATTTATGTTATATATTTGTCTAAGTACTTGTATGTATGTAAGTATATTCTTACATTGTATTCACGCACTGTGTCTACATCTCTTTTTATTTATTCTCCTTTCGCAGGTATGCTGGAGAAGAAGAAGAAGAGATTTCGTTGCCAATAAGCATTACCTTTGTACCTATTTTCTGTTCCTGTCTTTTAGTTTTCTGTAGGTATTCAGTGTATACATAAATCGTTAAAAAATATAACCAGTGCTGTAAAAATATATTGGTATTTTTGCCCATCTGGATAGTGTAAAAGTACCGATTTGCAAACCATTAGGAGAACCAATGTGGAATGGACAAAGCAGTGATCATAATATGGAGGGTTCATTTTTAAATGCCTTGGCTGACCCTGTTTGTTATATTCATTTTATGTGCTCGTTTTTCTACATCGTTTTCACATAATTATATCTCAACTTTAATGATGTATCCATGATTTTGTAAAAATATTATGATTTATGACATTATTATTAATTGAAAAATGTTATTATTCTGTAGCTGACTTCCTAAATGACTCTGTCATTTAAACTGTGTATATTTAATTGGTTGACATACCTAATTATCGACTATTTTTTATTTTTATTATAATTTATTTTTTGTTTTTCTTTGTGTGTTTGTAATTAATATCATTATTTTAATTTTAATCTCAATTATAAACAAATAATAATTAGTGTTTGCATGCCTACTATAAGGTAGATTGTACAAAGCTCAACCAATCATTGTTACACCTTATTTTATGTACCTACAATCTATGCAAATAAATTTTTACTTACTTAAAAAAAGTGTCCTAAGATTTGGAATGGGCAACTACAGTACTTTCACAATTTATTATGTCTTGTGACTGGGACTGTAGTAGCAACTTTTTTGTTTTAATGACATTCAAAAGCCAGTAATGGTCTATTGAAATAACTGTTTTCGAGTTGAATTTGAAAGATTGATAAAAAAAAACTAGAAACGAGAAATTGTCTAGCAATGTTCTCATGCAGAAAATGTCTTGGACAAATTTTAATAAGTAGTTATAATTTCACACATTTAATTTTATATTATACAATAAAAAAAGGTTTTTATATACAAACCAATTAACAATTCCAACGAGATTTTCGATATCTGTAATGACTTCGTCGGCAGAAGATTTTTGCTCTTCCATGCTTATATCAGTGAATGACAGAAGTGCTGATACCTAAGAACAAAATGAACATAAGTTAATTTAAGAAAGAGAAGTAAATTATAGCATGATAGCCCGCCGCCGCGGGACACGCTAGTCACGCCGGGTGCCGCGAGATGACTCTAGTTAATGTCCTGAAATATCTGTCAAAGTTTAGTGCAATCTGTTCGCACGGCTATGGCTGAAGTTAACATGTAAATTCACGAGCAATAATATATTCACACGAAGCAACTTTTAAAACTTATTTTCTCATAATGTATTGAGTAACGTTTTACGTTTTTACAAACAGAGTATTTTGGAAGCTTTAGTGACGTACGAAATGCGTCTCAAGTAGAAACCGTAATATCACGAGGAAACCACTATTGAATTCTACTATATTTATACATATTAGTGCTTGTTTTTTTTTAATGGCATCTCGCAAGTCTACCTATGAGATCGTAACCTGCTCAACCGGACTATTCTGTAGGTGCCTTGCATTTAAGACCTCCAGCCAGGGGCAAAAACTTATAAACTAAGCGACTGCACGCTAAGGGCACTCCGTACGGGCATCGGCTTAGGTCGTCGCTGGGGCAGGACAGCAAAGGGACAGGCTGGATTCCATTATTTGAGGGGTTTTGATTTACTTGATCAGCTACGCGGACTGTCTCGAGCAAAGAGACGGGGTGGGGGCTTTTACGTGGACGTCGCGACGGTCCTCGTCGGCGAGGACGGAAAGAAAGCGTACTGGTTTTCCTATCACTTTCTTGAAGGATGATGATAGGGTCACCGGGGTATTAGTGCTCGTGAGTGGACATCACGTTTATACTGAGACATAATGAATGCCTGAAACATTTTCTACCAGTTGACCTTCGGATGATGTTGATACAAACTAAAATAAGGTAACTCTACCATTTTTGAAGACAGCTAGAAAAGTTTTGGCGACGAATAAAGCTGTTTTATGGGTGAAATGAAGGAATATAGCGCAATAGTTTCAATAAGTATTTTATACTAAAGCCAATTCTATGGAGAAGCCCAAGTTTACAAGGAAATTATACACGGACGGACAAAATATATGTGCAGTTATAAAATAAAAATAAAATAATCTTTAATACGGATTAGTAACATGCATGTAATGGATTAGTAAACAATTAATAAAAACTTGTGAAAGAGGGAGAAAAGCTCACTATCTACTTTGAAACAAGCTTCACGATACATTTTTAAGCAACTGTGCTCTGTTGTTTGTTAAGATGCTTTATTTTATTGTATACTAGCATTTGCCCGCGGCGTCGCTCGCGTTAAATTCGGAGTAACACAGTTCCCCTTGCGCCTTATTGATTTGTAATAGCAATGCTAAGTTTTCCCTTTTCTTCCCTCTTTCTCCCTCACATCCCACTTTAAAAAAATTGCCTATGTCGGTCACCTGGTTCCCAACTATCTCTGTACCAACATTCATCAAAATCGGTTTAGCCATTAAAGCGTGAAGAGGTAACAAACAAACAAACTCACTTTCGCTTTTATAATATATATATATATATTATATATTTATAATATATATATATATAGTAAGGATAGTAAGGATGTGCACCCTTTTTTATTATTATTATTTTATATTATCTGTGAACAACACCACCTAACAAAGGAGAATCGTACTTCCCCGCTATATAGTTATGCCTAAAAGTATGCTTTTTAACGGTTTGATGACAATAGGCTCGCGCCATATTACACGGGAAAAAAAACTTTATGGCAAAATGTTTGTGTACTATTACTAGCACCTCTACCTAACCTTCAGAGATTACAGGCGTGACGATTTTTCCTAAGGTAATCAAACCGGTAAAAAAGCCAAAAACTTAAAACATAAATTGAATGTAAAGTTAATACCGCGTCTTTTGATCCTGCAGTGGAGTATAAATATGAGTCTTCCGGATTCGAGTGCATACTCTTCATTCTAAAAAACAGAAAACTGTTAGTACAAAATAAAACATGGAAGCAATAGTATCTTTATAAACAAATCAAGTATATTGTTTTGGTTCGCGAGGTTGTCGACATGTGGGATGTTGACTCAGCGATCATTGTGCCGATAGTCGTTGCAGCCAATGGCTTAATTGCCAAGAGCGTCGACCTACACCTGAGGAGGCTATCGTTAGGTAGCTGGATCAAGGGTTTGATACAGAAGGCGGTACTTCTGGACACGGCTTGTGTCGTTAGGAGGTTCCTCTCTCTGGAGCTCTGACCGGCAGTAGCTTAGACCCCGTTCCCGATACCGGTGGGCTATTATTTTATATTTTTTGTTTTATTTATTTTTGAATAAGAAATATATAAAAATATAAAAAAAATGTACGTAAATAAAGAAGGAAATAAAAAGAGGTTTTATATTATTAGCACTAATAATTCACAAAGGCAATAAGAACTGGCTACTGACCTTCTTTCAGCATTCTCTCCTCTAGCTATGTTAGACATTCTTCTGTAGTCTGAAGGTCTAAGGTAGTTCACCTGAGGAAAACATTGAAATGAGACAATTGGAAGAAGGTATATTGTTAAGTTTAAGACCTTTGAAATAGATCAGGATAGCAAATATATATTACAAGTAAATATGAGCGCGTTTGAATAGTTGACAAATATATAACGCAAAACTGAACGTCTCGGTTTCATAATGTGATCGGTCTCCGGCAGCCCTAAATGAAACTAAGCCAAAATGTCGGTCAACAAGGATTCTGATAATCATGTCAGAGGGACACTTGGAAAGTCAGGAGTGGTTCTTAGTCAATTTGAGTGAGGCACTACCTCAACTATCTCACGATGCGTCTTGAGCTTGCGTTCCGTTTCACATAAAAAAAACACGCAAAATAAAAAAAAATACTTGTAAAAGTTCTGTATTTAAAACTACAATAAATGTACCACATTGTTTAATGGTACAGGACAACGCATATACATTTTTTGGCAGTGCTAGCATTCCCTATTTATGGGGCAGTCAAAGTATGTGTGTGGAGTGGGGATTTCCCACACCTGCCAAAACAAAAAAAAAAAATAAGCTGTAAGGAACATAAACCTCTCTCTGGAACAAACATCGAAGACATACGACACGACTTTAAATATTTGGATTTAGGACATGCTAGATTCCTCAGGTATGTTTTCCGTCATCGGTCATCAAAGGAGTAGTAACATCATATTATGTCTAGCTTTACTCATATCTGTTAGTATCAGCCGCTAGCCAAACGGGTGGAGCTGAATACTCCTACATTACAAGTTGCGGCTGTTTATTTGACCTCCAAAACTCAGTTACCACTACAACACTGCTATGGGTACTACCCTTGCTTAATCTGATCGTCATAATACATCACGACACCAATAACATATACCAAGTAAATTTTCCTTTTCGTTCATCATTATCACCCCGTGCCCGTTATCACGTACCTGAGACCCGGCGTCCGCCATCTTGTGATGTCCCCCTGCGTAGGAGACTTGCCGCGAGAGCATAGCCTGGCCAGAATCCTGAGTGACCGAAATCTCGCGGAACTGGTTGCTGAATAAAGGGATGGCGGCCTGAGGGTAGTAAAAAAAATACTTATGCTGTTTTTTCAAGGTAGAAGCTACAGAAGGCAAAATACTACGTAAAAACGTTCTACTTAGGGCAAGATTCACACATAGTAAAGACAAAGTTTTTTTTAAGCTTTCAGGTTTTCCGTTTTGCGGCTCGAGGAGATTATCGTACACTGAACAAAATAAATGAAAAGTGCAATTTGCAAATCTCACCCAGAGCCACGTCAATACATCTGTCAAGCGAACATAACCAATGTCAAAGTAAAGTTTCAAGATTTGAGGTTTAACGAAACCAAACGAAAGACTCAAAAATTACCTCTTTTAAATGCTGCCCAAGGGTCATCAGCACTTTGCCAGTGAGTAGACCAGTGAGGAAGTACTCCGACATCTTCAGCCTGATGAACCGCTCACAGTCATTGATGGGCACGCCCTCTTGCGTCTGTCTCACGAAGTACAAGTAGCGTCTGTTGCGAGTTGCTATGAGGTGGGGAGTCATTTCTCCAAAGTTTACAGTTAACTTGGGGTACTGGATGACACGGGGGACTGGTCTCTGTGTGAATATTTAACAAATATATAGTATTGGCCTTAATGCGACTTCCGTTGGATAGAAGACGCAACTGTCACCGGCATTTCTCAGCCGCGTCCTATAATTTTTTCCGTCATTACAGAAACGGATATATGTTTAAAATAGTAACTGCACGAATACTAAAAGTAAATACTTCTACTACATAAGTAAAGTAAACGCAAATAACTCTTCTACATCTATAAAAAATGTATAAATGATCATTATTCTTACGGTAATGGTATAAAATTCCAAAGTTCCATCCACTTCTGGATCTACCTCCTCAGGTGCTGCAAAAAAACTATTTTGAACCTTATGTTTGTTAGATTAAATGTAAAATTAGATGTATACGTACTAAGATTTTAGCTACTCTAACTACGTACTAAAAAAAACAAAAGAAAAAGCGCCTAGTAGCCAAGGCCTACTTTTTCCCAAATTATTTCTGCAAATAGTTTTCTATACGGATTTCATCATCATTAGCTAAAAATCGATTAAAGAAATTCGGCGCACGTGTTTGAGAAAACAAATACACACAGGCTGATAAACGCATGACCCTCATTTGCTTCGCAGAGTCGGGTAAACAGTTTTACCAACTTTTCCCAAATATGTTAGCGTCAATCTAACCAGATGCAGCTGAATACCAGTATTTTACATGGAGTGGCTGCCTATCTGACTTTACAAGCTAGAAAGATGATGATTAGGTACTGTCCAAAGCGTTTCTTCACCAACCTTTTGGTAGATCAGAAATACCCCGTATTTTACATGGAAATCATGGAATGACTGCGTATCTCATGCCACAAACCAGTTACTGGCTAACACGACAAATGAAAAACTGTAAAAAAGAGCGCGGACAGCATCATGTCTGTGGTAAACGAATAAAAAAAAACCACGATACTCTTTGGTAAGGTTAGTGTCTATGCACACCTGAAAAGGTTCACAGTTTCCAAGGGAATTTAATACAAGAGTTAAAACTTACGCGGCGGAAAGTAGTACGTGTCCTCAGCGGTAAGTCGGACATCACCATGAAATGAAGGCTCGACTAGTTCATCTTCTTGCTCCTCCAAAGCGGTCACCACATCCTCTTCTGTAAATAAATTTATATTAAGACCATCTCAGACACTGGTTTACATAGTCCTCATGTAAGTTGACCAAGATTTTTGTCTGGACCTACTTTTGTCGACAAGAGACCTCTGAGTTTGTTTCGGCTGTTACTTCTTAGTGAGTAGTCGGGTAAGAAACATCGGCCTCATCTAGTTTTTAAATAACGACAACGTTTAAAAGTGTTTGTAAAAACCTACATGTCATCAAAATAAAAGTCATTTATCATATAACTTACGAGATGAGTTTTCCTATGCAAATAAAACCTAAACATGTACTTTCTTTTGCCCTTTTAGGTTCGAACAACCCGCAACCCCGGAGCGCGGGACCTTTAATTTTGATTTAAAAATCGGGACGTCCCGCCAAAATCGGAATGTCTGGCAACGACTGTTATTTTTTAACTTACCGATGAACAATCTCTAAGTGGGGCAGTTCAGAATGATGAACTGATTATGTGGTAACCGTTTTAGAGTAAATTTTTTAAAAAAAAACAGCCAAGTACGAGTCGGACTCGCGCACCGAGATTTCTGCAGAAACTTGCGACATAAGCCATATCTTTTGACTATCTTGACTAACGCCCGGTTCCAATAAACAAAAAACAATACGTTTTGCTTACGGATAGTTTCCTTTTCTACGAGACGTATGTCAAAATACTACTATCCGTAAGCAAAACGAATCGTTTTTTGTTTATTGGAACCAGGCGTTAGAGGGTTGAGTTTTGCCTGAGATAAAGGGTCTTGACAGACAGACAGATGGACAACAAAATGATTCCGTCGGGTTCCATTTTTTCATCGTTGTAACATACGAATATTGACATCATAACATCACACTTGTAATCCCCAGAAGGTTAAGAAGACGCCAGTTTACTTAAACTGCAGCGACATTTCGCCAGTTAAGTTTAGTTTTTTTGCTTTTGAGGTTCAGAAGCCTAAAAAGAGGTCAGACTTACTTGAGTAGGTAGCTACTCAAGTAAGTCTGACCTCTTTTTAGGCTAGTATGAAAATATTACTATCAACACTAACACAACATTTTATCTGTAGGTACACTTAAAATATGAAATACAACAACTTCAATAGATAGCTACACATTACAAGAACGGCGGTTGAACATTCTATGACCAAAGATACCTGCCAGATACAACAATCAAAATTTTCTAACTCTAGAACAAGTCCTTTGAGCCAGTTAATGTATAATGAAGTTTATTGTGACAAGAGAAAAGTTTTAATGTAAAAACTGGCTGTATAGACAAGTCAACTAGATTATTCTATTGTTTGTTTGACTATACAGAAAAATAAAAGGGATACAAGTTACAAACCACTGAACTTAGAACTTTTTGCAGCATCTGTGAAAATAATTGTTTTTATATATTTGAATAAAACTGTGACCAAGATTGATATTTTAAGTAGGTAACTCAAAAAAAATAGTCAACAAAGAAACTGCTTATAACATTTCATGTTAACAGTCAATAAAAAAATCAATAAAATCAAAACAATTGCAATCACTTTATCTTATTAAATTGTTTGATATATATTTTAGTATAAACTGCAGAAGATATTGTCCAAGGAAGGTACTGACACAATATTTACTTTTCCAAAAATTTTGTCACCTAAACAAGAATATGACCGAGACATTAAGTAATATGCTATGACAATTGCGCAGGTTTATAATAGGGCTCACCCTGGGACATTAGTTATACTTTATATGTCAGTCAGTCTATTGTGTACCCAGAGCTGGGACACTGGCTTCCCGCTCCTTGTGGTGGGGTAAACAACCTATGCTGGCTTAGTGAAGGTGAGGTCATGTTTTTGAATCAAAGAGATTCAAAACAGTGTTTTATAAAAATAATGTCTTTGCACAAAATACATACCTAGCCTGCTTTTCATGCTTTTCATACTTTTCATGCTCTTCATACTTTTCATGCTTTTCATGCTTATATCTGGAGGAGGCACCGGAGACTTTGGTCTTTTCTTTTTCTTTGTCTTTGGAGGAGGTGGCGGGGGCGGTGGTATGAGTCCTGTTATTTTTGAATTAAAAAATTTAAACTTAAAATACAACTACAGTTTTGGACAACACAGTTTTTTACAGTTTGCGAAATTTTAAATAAAATTTTGAATATCTTATAATCAAGAAATTATATTTATTTAAAAAAAATTACCAACAGCTGCAGTAAATAAAAATATAAACAGACCAAAATGGGATGACAACTTACTCCATTCAGTGAATTCCTTATCTTCATGTATGAGTTTATCAACAATCATCTTAGACACATACATCATTCTCTTTTTGAGACACAAATCATTGGGCTTTATTGCTCCTGTTATATATTTCACAAACAGCTGCTTAGGCTCAGGATCTTCGAACAGGTCGTAAAAGAGCTTATCATCTTCTAATCCAATGAAGGCAAGGATGCGATCCTTGAACCATAGCACTCTCGGATCGTTGAATATGTCAATGAAGACATCTAGCTCGTCTAGCGTATCTTCAGAGGACGATTTGAGGGGTCCTTCTGATTCTTCAAACGGCATGTTTGTTCTTTTTTGTAAGTCAGATCCAATTAAAACAGAACGCTGAAAGTTACAGTGTACATGTTTTATTGGTGAGAATATATAAACTTGAGGAACGAGATAAAATTGTATTTCTTTTTTAGAATGTAGACAACTATTATTAAAGAAAGAAGGAATAAATAATTCATAGTGATATGACTTACGGTAAATAACGTAGGTATTTAACCTTAGGAACTTACTGTTTACACTGATTTTCTACTAATTACGTACTATACAGATTTCAACAATGTTTTGCTAAAACCGATCAATATCAGCATTGGCGGTATCCAAGAAGTAAATAAAACAATGAAATCAAAACAACTTTTCGCTGCCATAGTTACGAAACTTTTCTTTCAAAGTGACAGCGATTCAAATTTTCGCGCTGTTGTTCTTCTTCGTTCGGAAATATCAACTCAGAAATGATTCAAGGAAATTCTACTCATTTTTTTTCTTAACTAGTAGAATAAATATTATTATCATGGAAGCAATGCAAGGTATTGTCGAAAACAAAATAGTTTCTGTTGCAAAAAGAAATGAAATAACTATGGTGGGAAATTATAGAAGCTTTAAAGCTGAGTGCATCGTTTACTTCAAGGCAGTCAAACTCAAACTCAAAGCATTTATTTCTATTAGACCATCACAGGCACGTTTCAATGTCAAGAAACAAAATGATAAAGCTACAGTCCCAGTTAAGAAGCATTAAAACTTATGAAAGTACCTACCTACTGTAGGTGCCCATTCCAAAGCGTTGATCTGTTTGGAGTAAAATGGACAAGAAATTCCATGGACACTCTTGAATTATTATAAAACTATGTTTATGACGTGCTATACTAATTTTTCATAATTTCAAGGTCTGAAATAGGGGTGCCCCCATCTGGCAGAATCTTAATGCTCCGGAATTTATTATATTAGACATAGTGTTCTTTATGCAATTAGTTAGAGGATAATTGCACAAGAAATAATTATGCTTACTAATATTATAAAAGCGAAAGTGAGTTTGTTTGTTTATTACGTCTTCACGCCTAAATGGCTGAAACGATTTTGATGAATTTTGGTACAGAGATAGTTGGGACCCTGAAGACGGGCATAGGCTACTTAAAAAAAACTGCGAGTACCTAATGAAAAAGAAAGATGGAAGAAAAGGAAAAACTTAGCTTTGCTATTACAATAAATAAAGCGCAAGGGCTAAAACTACAGGTAGCAGGTACTTGCAAATCAGAAAGAACTGTGTTACCACGAATTTAACGCGAGCGAAGCCGCGGGCAAAAGCTAGTTAGTTATAAATAAATAATAAAAGTATCAAAATATTAAAGGTTCTAACATTTTTCTTTTCAAAATTTTCATTTTAACATAATTTACGATATTATCTAGCACTTTATTAAACAACACAGCTCCTTCATATACCTACAATATTTCTCATTCCGTAATTGGTTCTTTGCGGTAAGGGGTCTAACTTAGGTATTACGCTTTCTTTAAAAGTCATTTGAGAGTGAGTTTCATGAAATAACTTCTTGCGCTCTGGGCGAACCGTAAGGAAGCGGCAGATTTTTACTGACTGAAACCCATCCATGTTACTTCTTTTGCCCTTTGTGTTTTGGGGTCGCTATAATTATATCTTTCGATCAACCCAGAAGCCAGTTTCACTGCCTGCTGGGGAGGCAGTGAAACTGGCAGGCCCCTCTGCTTAGCTGACATCTTATTTAAAGCCGTACCCTACGCAAATAACCTTGAGCATTCGTTCCCTCTTTGCCGCGCAGGAGTAACAGTAGTAAGTAATGCCTATTTTTTGGAATAAAATCTAAATTAAATAAAGTCTTGGGTTTTTGGAAAAATATTTGTACCAAAATGTTCATTATAGAATTGTGTAATGTGTATTACATCCATAGTGTCAGTAGCAAAATTAAACAATCTTTCCTTTACGAGGAGATGCATGTTATTGATATTTTTCTCATTTCCGGGGTTTTGTTGTAAGGAGATTTACTAAATAATTACTCAATAAAAATAAAAAATAAATCTACAATAATGGAATCAAGATTATAAAGAAATTTTATGTATTTTTTTTTGTTTCTTAGTTCGTTTTAAATAACAAGTAGATAGCTCCAGAAAACTGCACAAAAACGGTTTGCGCGGCGTTTTGGTCGGGGAGGCGCCTTAAGGCGCGTGAGGAACGCGCTGTTAACACGGCTTGGCGTCACTAGATGGACGGTCAGTAAGCTAGCCATGCCCACATTGCCCACCGTCCACAGACCCGCGTGTGCGGTGATAGTCTTTCTATAGCTTCAACGGCTAAGGGTGTTGCCCTTACCTACTGCTCCATCTAAAAGTTCCACGATGTTTCCGTACCCTGACGGTGTTAATTGAAAATTTGGAAAATCCTGCTACGGCCAGCAAGTTGTATACTTAAACGGAGAAAAAATAAAAACCCCTTTGTATAAGTATATTCTTTTATTTGTTTATCACACATCTTAGACAGAAAAATTACGCACTGGTTTTGAAACCCGTTCTTTTAACTTAAAATTCTTCAGAGTATTTTACATTATATACTTTGTTTATCGTAATTTTAACTTATGTTTTTTGTTTGTGTCGTTTTTGGTTGAAATCAAGTCTTATTTTTTGTGCTAGGTACGTGTTACTTTACACAAACTTACATTATTACTTAGACCTATATTTTTATTTACATCGATTACCTAAAACACTAACCTTCTGGCACTACACGCTAGGTTCGTTGGCAAGGATAATTAATTGTACCTGTATGTAGGGAAAAATTGGCGCGCAGGTCTTTCTTTGGGGTAACCATTGTTATTTGTGCTATCAAAATCTTCTAGTCTAGAATTAAAGTTATTTTGTATCTGTCTAGATCCTAAGCTACCAACTGATGATTGTGGAGCAGTATACGAGGATGGTCCTGAGTACAGGGGGTTTAACCTGTACTGCTCATTTTGTTTAACTGTTGTCGGGTGTTCAACAGAGAAATCTACGCTTGAAGTCATAATCTGTCCTTGATTGTTGTTCTGATTGTCTGCATTCTGCGGCCTGGTAAGATCTCTAGGAGCACCGAACTCGTCAATTTGAAAAGCGCTTAGGAATTTTTCTTGATCTTTTACATCTTCTAATTCGTAGCTCACTGAGGGTATAAGTTGGAACGAAACTAGACTTTTTGGCATACTGTTGTCAGATGACTGTACTAGCTTGGCATTTTGTTCTGTGTTTGTTTCGGTCTGCTGGTTCGTTGGAGAATTCTGTTCGATTGTATTGTCTTCTAGTTTTGTGTAAAGGTAGTATGATTGGTCCTTCTTGTAAGTGAGAACCTTGTTGTCTTCTGATGGATGTGGTATAGTGCCTACGATTTTATCTTCTAGGTGTGCCGATATACCATTTTCACTATTAAGTAAACTGTTAAGAGTCTCTTGACTAGCAAATTGTTCAGCTTCATTAGGCGGCTCGAGTTGCAGTTTGGCGGGATTCAAAGCCACAGTTTCCGCTTTAACGACTTCGAATTGCGGACTTGATTGCTTAAAATCGCCAACTGCATTGTTTTGATTTGTGTTTCGTTGTACACTGAACATTTGTGTATTCTGCTGTTGAATGTTGCTGGGATTAACCAGGTTTGCGGGACTTGGAATGTTGTATATTTGATTAGTTACATCTGGAACAGACCATTGATATAATTGACCACTGTACACTTGGTTTTGATTGTTAAGAACATTGGCCTGAGCGTTGGGTACTTGGAATCGTGATGAGTAAAAGTTACCTTGAGATTGTTGTGAAGGTGTTTTTTGGTTTGTTTGTGTTTGTTGTGCATGATTTGATCCATCTGTGTATTTGCCTGTAAATTGATTAGGTTGATTAGTGTTAGGTCTTTGAGTGGATATAATATTTGCATTAGTGCCAAAACTGTTGAGATTGTTACTGGAGTATTGAGATGATGTAAGCTGTGATATTTGGTTCGTAATCTGTGACAGTTTTTCGTTGTTCAGGTTTTGAAATTGTGCCAGTGCCGGTGATGCTGTTGATGATTGTATATCTCGCTGTGCAATGTTGTTGTATTCTCTCGCTACGTTGATAGAATCAGTCAAAAATGAATACACGAGCGCCTGTGAATCAGAAAGATTATTTGAGTTTTGATTTCCTATTAGTTTTGCTATTGGAATAAAATTGAATGCATTTTTCTTGGGTACGAAGTTGTTACTCATAACTAAATAGTTACTACTTCCAGTGTTAAGTATCTCTAGTTTATCAAAGTCGGAATCACTTCGGTTTTTGAATAGAAATGCGGCGATTCTCTCTGGAATTGTTATTTTTATTGACACTGTGCGTTCTATAGTGTTAGGTATACCAGTTTCTTTAAAGAAAGGCAAATTAGAGAGCTGGTTACTATTTTGGTATATAAAATTTTGATTAGGAGGTTGCAAGTTGGTTGCAGGTGTAGCTATAATTTTAGAACTTTTTGTAGAAGCTGTTGGAGTTTGAATTGGTACTTGAGATGTCAACGTTTCACCGCTATCGGTTGTTGTCCTTGACGCTGAGTAATTTTCAGGATAATCAAGAGATTTGAATTCTTTATGATTCTGAAATTGACTATATTGTGGAGGAGAAGCAGTTTTCAAAATATCATCAGTGTCTTTAACTATATCATTTACAGTTATGTCGAGTTTTTCTTTAGTCAGAATATCAGTGAATGTTAAATTCTGATGGTTTGCGTTAATGCGAGATTGTTTTGTTACAGAAAAAGAAGGTTGATTGAAATTTTCACTAAAAGTTCCACGAGTAGGCGTAGGTATGGTCGGTGCAACTTTTAATGGAGCGTTTCGATAATATTCTGGTTGTGGAACGTTTTGGGGTAAATATAGACGAGGTAGAGTAGTAGGGTTTACAGATGGAGGCAGATAGAATCGAGCAGTTGATGTAAATGGCGAAGGAGTAAGATACAGGCGAGATGCTCTTGTAGGGAGAGGAGATGTATTTGGGAAATTCGTGATTCTCCCTGAGAATGAAGCACGAGTGGGCAAAGTTGTCGGGGCGATATAAATACGAGTTGTTTGAATTTCTGTTGTTTGCACTTGTTTAGCAGAAGGAGTAGGTCTAGTATAAACATAGGGTTCCTCTGATTCTTGTTCAGAATCCAGTTCTGGTGAGATGACTCTCTCATTTTGAGAAGTAGTGGTCGGGACATCATACACATACGGCGTGTTTTCTTCAATGAGCCTTTCTGTCGGTGACGGGGACGAAGGTGACGCTGCAGATGGTCTAGCGTAAGTGTATTGAGTAGGCTCTGCTATTAGTCTAGCAGACTTAGTTGGTTTAACAATCCAAGTTTTTACTGTTATTCTGGACTTTGGTTTGCCAACCTTTGGCTCCTGTATTAACCTACTATATGTTAATGTTTTTGTTATAACAGTTGCCGGAATATCTTTGATTGTACTCACCAAGTTTTCTTTTAATTCTCTACCAGCTGGGTTGTCTAAATTATTTGGATAATTTTGCTTTTTGGTAGCAGGTGTACTGTTTATGTACTGCTGTTTTTCTTGATAATTGTTTTGATTGTTCTGTGTTCTCGCAAATTGTGCTTCATTATTCGTTTGAGGTAATCTTCGAGGTTCTGTATACTGTGCTCGTTGTTGGTTAACTGGTACATTTTTGGCATTTTGTGTATTTCCTAACTGTGGCTTATTTACAGAATTTGTTTGTCTCTGTGAAAAGTTATTTGAGATTTGTGTTGGACGTGGTGTTTGTACTTGTGCTTGTGAGTAGCCATTAGGATTACGTAAGTTTGTGTTTCCATTTTGTAAAAATCTGCCCGCGTGTCCGTTAGATATGAGGTTTCCAGTTTGTGATATGTGTGTAGTTTGCACTCTGGCGTTTTGAATAGGGTTATTTACAGCGTTGTATTGACCGTTTTGTTTTTGTCTTTGGAATACTTCTGAATCTCCTTGCAATGGTAAAAAGTTAGTGTTTATAGGCGCTGGTACATATCTGGGATCAGGTGTTGACGCTGAATACGTGAAATCGTTCCTATTGCTTTGAATTAGATTCTGTTGTATTAGCTTCGCTGGAACGTAAACATTGTTTGGTGCTCTTTCTGGACCAGCTAACAAAGCTCCGTTTGGAAACAGTTGTCCAAAGGGAGGCTTATAATCTTGCATCACGATGAGATTGCTCTTCATTGCATTTCTATCATAGGGGTTCAGCATTGGGTGAGTAAGCATTTTCTTAATATCCTTCATAAGCTGCGGTCCTAGCCTTAGATTTTCAAACTGTTCGTTGTTGTTGTTGAAGAATTGTTGAGAATTTTGGCAATCGACGTTCATCCACCAGTCGCACACGAAGACTGCTTGGTTGAACAAGGTTCCATTTGGACAAAGGAACGATTGGAAGCCGTAGGTTGATCCAACGGTACAGACTCTGAACACTTGACAGTTGGCTTCTAAGTCTGCGTAGTATCCTGGAATTGATAAAGGTTATGGTTGAGACGGTTATTGTAAAGAACATGGATTTTGTTTACAAATCTCTACAGTTTCTCTAAACTTTACAGGTTTTTTGGTACCTTATGCCAGTCCGATGTTATCATAGACTCATTGGCGCCCGCGGTTTCGCCCAAGTGATATCGAAGAAAAATAATCCTATGTGTTATTCCAGACTATAATCTACCTCTGTGCCAAATTTCACCAAGATCCGTTCAGCCGTTTTGACGTGAAAGAGTAATAAACATCCATATATCCATCCTCACAAACATTCGCATTTATAATATTAGTAAGATTTAATATAATTTTGTCTAAGTCTGTCTTACCAATTTCGGTTCCATCTTTTTTGGGTTCCGGCTACCTAGTTATAGGTTTACATAAATACTTTTGAGATGATTACCTGGCTCTCTTCCGGCGCATGAGAATGATGTTCTTGGTATCGCGCCCAGGGTGGGATAGTCACTGCCAGGTTCTCCTGGAACTGCCAGCCGGATGTCCCACCCATGTCCGTTGTGGTCCTGGTGCTGCGGCCCTCGACCATTTTGAGCTTCAGCCCACGTGATGGTGAGGCACACTGGAAATAATAAGTTATGTTACTTGAGTCTTAAATTGAGATATTTCTCGAAGGAATGACGCAAGAAAAGTCTTGTGAAAGAAGCTGGAAAATTATTAAACAGTGGATAATACAAGGATGACATGTACGTACTATTTTTGAATGGATATAGTGAAACCTTTTTTTCAAATACCTCTTCTGCTTTTTTTGACCATGATCAAATTGATCATGACCATGATTCAAAGAACTAGCTGGCCTTTTGACCTATATGAACTTAAAATCCTAACAAATATTATGAATCTGTAACCGTGATTGTTGGTTGGACATGCCTAAATAGTTCACTGGCTTCAAATGAAGTTTGTCATACAGAATCCTATTTATCCTAGAAGGACGTTCCGTGGAACTCGATTTCTGAGCGAGTGAATCCGCGGGAAAAAGCTTGTACAAAATAAAATCAAAGCTGAGACTGAACGACTTAAAGGTAATAACTAAAGAGGAAAATAAAAGAGATTAATTAAGCAAGCTTTTACAAAATGACTGCAGTCTCTAGTAATTTAATTGGCTTCGCGTTTAATAGCATTTCTGAGCCAGTCGTTTTTAAATCATTTATTGTTCTGTAATTATAACAGGTGCTATTTTATTGATTTACGTACTTATATGTACTTTCCCTGCTTTATTATGATCTTTAGGTTAAGCCGCGCTTGCCTAGGTTGGTCTGTAGATGGGTGACCACCCGTTACATACCGAGTTTCCTCCGTGCCTCGGAAAGCACGTTAACCCGTTGGTCCCGGCTGTCATTTGTAGATCTTTGACAGTCGTTACAGGTAGTCAGTGTTCCGAAAATCTGACAACCAGTCTTACCAAGGGGTATCGCATTACCCAGTACTAACTGGGTTGTGGAGGTCAGATAGGCAGTCGCTCCATGTAAAATACTGATATTCAGCTGCATCCGGTTAGACTGGAAGCCGACCCCAACATAGTTGGGAAAAGGCTAGGCAGATGATGATGTACTTTCCCTGCATTCTGGTAGAGGGAAGATAATTAAGGTACAGCTTTAAAGAAGATGGAAAAGTCTGATGGTTTTTAACCGACTTCATATAAAGTAAGAGGTTCCCAATTCGACTGTATTATTTTTTAATGTTTATTAGGCGATTACCATTCCATTTTTAGGACGATTTTCAAAATTCCGTTAGGGAAAATCGATTGATGATTTTTTTTCGGGAAGTCTTGTTTGTTTCTTCGATTTATCAACTTCTTCTTCTTTCTTTAACCAGCTTGTATGGCATTGTTCAATTATTTGACGATCGCAGTTGCTCATAAAGTCTGTGAAGCCTAGTAATGTACAGCGACGGGTAAAAGCATGTAGCAATTAATCACTTTATCCGTGTCGCCATCTACAATGAACGAAATAACGACACGCAAAATCCTGCACTAAATCGCTCGCCGGCGACAAATGCAAAGCGTGGGAATCAGATGCAACACCCGTCTGTTCTGAGGAGCCCCGCCTTTTCTTCTTCTTCGTCATTTCCTAGGTGCTGAGAATCGCGACCACATTTTTTACCCGTCTTCAAGACATGCGATCTGCAATGTGAACCGCTCGGTTCAAGCTGCCTTTTTTTTTAGGGTGGGAAATCATCAAATAATTTCCCCCGCTCTGGGCGGAGCGGGGGGGGGGGGGCGTGTCAGCCTTTTACTGACAAAAACCCACCCATGTTCCTTCTATTGCCCTTTACGTTCCGGGGCCGCGGTATCTCTTTCGAACAACCCGTAACCCCGGCAGGGTACAAGCTGCCTCCAACAGCCTTCTAGATTACGGCTATTATATTAGCTTGCTGGCTCATCTACATCTAGGTCACTATTTTACAAATAGATACACAACTTTCAATGTTGGTTTTTCATCTGGATGAAATAGTTATACCGTGTACCAACACTGCCGCAATAAGCCACAGTAAAACACTATTGAAAAACCTGTCATATAGGATGGAGATGAAAAGAACAAAAACGCGATATGTTTTGTCTCGTTCCGTTACTTTCAAACTCAATTTAGCTAAGTGTTTCCGAAGTGGACTCGTCGGAATAAATTCTCGGGAGGTAATAGTTCCTGGTAACCAGAGACGGCCGTGTCAGATGAACGGAGCAGAATATTGTTGTAGGAAATGAATGCTAGCTCTGCGAATGTAAGACAAAGGATGTTGTTTGTAGTTAACAATTTTGTTTCGCTTTTTCAATTGAAAAAAAAAGGTTTCATTGAAGTGTAAGGTTATTCTATGGTTTTTCACCATACAAAGTCTAGGTACTGAAGGCGTTCCCCTTAGAGCATTTTCAATTGCAAACCAATTTGTTCGATTCTCGCCAACTCTCATTCAGTTAAGAACTGGAGAACTCATTAGCTGATCATTATACTATGTGTTAAATGACATACTATGCTATAGCTACACATAAAGTGCTCTGCTAACGAGTGTGTCTATTGGTTCTTAATTTTTTACCAACCGACTCAGTAGTTTACGAAGCACTTTATGCAAAATCCGTCTTCAAACTCCTTTTTAGAACCCTTATTGGATCACTTTGTTGTCCGTCTGTCTGTCTGTCTGTCTGTCAAGACCTTTTATCTCCGAGACGTGTGGAGGTGTCGAGTTGAAATAGTTTTTGAACGCTTTGTGCTGTGAACAAATCAACCCTCTAAGTCTAGGCAGTCAAAAGATGTGACTGTTTATGTCGCAAGTTATTACGGAACCCTCGGTGCGCGAGTCTGTCTCGCTCTTGGCTGGGTCTTTTTAAAAGACAATTATTGTATTCTCAATTGCCAGTTCGGTCTAAAGACAGAGACTTTCAAAACATAATTAGTTCGATATTCTCGAAAACCTCTAAGGCGTCGTCCTAATTGGCAAAGATCGTACGATGACACGAAGCGTTCTCGTCGTGCGATTACAGTAGTCAATGAAGACACTGCTTGTGGTTGCGCGTTGGCTTGTAATTATCAATGAGGACATTCAGAAGAAATCTATACCTATGTTTGAACTCATTGTGTGCCGAAAACACAGTTAAGACGACGCCTAAGAAACCTGTAATTTTAGAGCTAGTGTAGATACATAATAACTGTTAAACATAGCTTACAACTATTCTCAACTCACTCCAGCATAGTTTCTTCAACCGTTGTGTCGCAAACTTTGATACTATGGAGACAGTTCACATACTTTTTGCTGGTTAGAGTAATCTAGACGCAAAAACAATCTCGTTGACGTATACTCACACGGTTGTTAGAGTATTGTTACAAGGACGCC
Source organism: Ochropleura plecta (assembly GCA_905475445.1). Taxonomy (NCBI): domain Eukaryota; kingdom Metazoa; phylum Arthropoda; class Insecta; order Lepidoptera; family Noctuidae; genus Ochropleura; species Ochropleura plecta. The sequence goes on along the minus strand of FR997740.1, from coordinate 6,590,025 downwards.
TAGGACTAGGGAGTAATACTAAGAAGGCTAGATTTAATTTGTCGAGAAAGTTCGTTATCTTAGATCACCTGAGAGTGTACTTTAACAATGTCAGTTTTAGCTAACGATGCTACTTTCGTACAGTAATTTCGATAAAACAAGCATCACACAAATGTTATGAATTCGGGGGGGGGGGGGGGGGGGTGCGTATGTTTAATTACTCCTCCACGCACAAACGGCTTAACGGATTTACAAGAAATTTGGTATATAGATAGTATAGACGCAGCTAGTTAGATATAATATTCACACTTATCTAATTGAATAAGAATTAGCGAGGGTGGCTATTCTTTGTCTATAATTTGATTTTAATCAATATGATTAAGAATTACTCTGAGTTCAAAAACTCAATCATTAAAAATTGCATCGAAGAAGAAGAGGAAAGAAAATTCTTATTAAAATTGTTGTGAAAGCCGGTTAAAAAAAATTATGTCTAGATGGAATTTATTTCTATGTCTTGATACAATTCATGCCTACGTAGGTACAATATACGCATAGATACAATTTACCTATGTCAAGATATAATTTATGTCTAGATACAATTTATGCATCACTTCTAACAACAAACACATAAAATTTTTGGTAAAAAAAAATATTGAAGTTAGTCAAAATGCCAAAACTCGCAACTTGTTAATTATAAATAGAACAGTTACATGTTAGAAATCAATTCCATACAATTGAAAAGAAAAAAATAAATAAGACAATAAGAAAAACTAGAAGATTTATGTGCGGAAGGATCTAACTGATTACCTACCCGTTCAGATTTACGACACAGTAACTAGTAGTGTTTAACTCCTGAAACCAATTTGCCCCGGAGTTGGAGATCTAGGTCTTGGGTAACAAATTACAAAACGAAGTGATTAATGGCACCTACAGTGGATTGTATTTGAGGTTGAAGACACTTTTTCCTGCAAAAAATCAAATGCATTTACAGAATAGGAAATTGTGGGTAGAGCGCAGACAGGCTTGCCAGTGCCACTGCCTGCCAGGGTTGCGGGTTGTTCAAAGGGCACATGGATGGGTTTTAGTCAGAACAAGTCTGATACTCCCTTTCGCTCCACTAAGAGCAGGAGAAGATATTTGAAGATTTTCCATCCAAAAAAAGTAGGTAGTTCAATTTTCGGTACGAGTTACGTCAGTCTAACGATATGGGCGTTTATGTCGCAACGTTGTGCGGAACGGTGAGGTCCGACTCTCACTTGGCAGTTTTCTTTTAACATACGAACTATTTCACGAGAATTAAGAAGTAAGATTTAGTCAATAAAGCCTGACACTCCCGCCCCGCTCCCTGCAGAGCAGGGGAAGCTATTTGATAATTTCCCTTCCTAAATAAAAACCCGCCAGGCCAGCAAGCAATAGTGTACCAGCAAGCATGAACGAGTTGCAAACAATTAAGCAACTTGATTAGTATTCCAAATAGTAGATACTGCAACAATTGAACGCAATGTACATACTTACCAATACATTGCGTTCTTCAAAGAAAATAAGTGAAGGAACCTTGGCTGTAAAATAAGTATCTACTCAGAACTGAAAAGTTTCCAAGCTCCGGACACCATTCACACATATAACACGAAATACAACCGCCAAAATTGGCTTAGAAACATACACAAAAACTAGGAACTGCCAACATCATAATAGGTACTAACGTTACCCGCGAACTTTAGCCCTACCATGATTGATCGATTTACTTTTGTTTGACATTCGAAAAACGAAAATTGAGCACTCTGGTAGGTAGCACTTGCGCGATTGATTGGCGTATGTTCAGATAGTGAAAACCGATAGAAATATTTTTGTCGAAATGAAAGTTTTACGTTTTGATAAAAATTGGTTTTTCAACTGTAACAAAGTGGTGGAAGAATGTTTATTTTGTCGCGTACCTATTTCGTAGATTGCATAATTGTATTTGTTTGTCTGTTTCACTGGTACCAAAGCAGACATGTGGCTTTTTTTTTCTCAGGACGCTAATATATTTATTTTGATGGTTAGAGCAATATGTTAGTGAAAAGTGTTCCGTACATAGATATATTTCTGTTATTTATGGTTTTGTACCTCAAAAGGAAAAAACAAAACGCTTTTAAGATCACATTGTTATGTGTCTGTATGTCTGTCTATCAAGTCCCTTTATCTAGTTTTGTCAATTTGAAATTAAAACTATATTCTCAAGTATATGTATCCCTTGGAGCTGTGAAAGAAATAAACCCTCTAAGTCTATGCAGTCAAAATATATGACTGTTTATGTTGCAAGTTTGTACGGAATCCTCGGTGCGCGAGTTCGACTCGCAATCGCCGATATTTTGTTTACTCCTTACCTACGATATCTTTGTGCAATAATTTAGAAATGAGTCTTAACTTAGTTCAACTAATTAATTAATATTCACAGATATTAAGCTAATTATCAAACAACAGCTTCCATTACTCAAAGGCTAATACAGCTTAATCATGATTTATACACGTTATACGGCCTAACCTGCAATAAACAATTCATATTCATGACGCGCCGGCCATTGGCTCAATTTAGTTTCGATAACCCCATTTATCCTATATAAAAAAAACATAAGTTCATTCTCTTCCCACAGAGTAAAAATTTAAATACGAAACTGTCATCAGCTGTCACTAGAAAATATTTTTTCATTAGGCAAAGGCAAGTTATGTCATACAGCCTCTTGAATGAGTTTAGGAATACATTATAATAAATTGTTTAGAACATCAGCCATACACCATAGCCCATGGGGCATTCTCTCATGGTAGAAAGTTGACAATATTTATGGTTGTTAAACTTGTTAAGTAATCGTTACCTACCTATTTGGGCTAATTTTAGATGTGTTACGGAAGGTCAGTGTGCTATGGTAATATGGTGTCGATTTCTAGTCTCTTTTGGACAAACAACTTTTTATTGACGACCTTTTCAATAAATGACGATGAACGAAATAAGCCTATACTAAAATGACTTATGCGCTTTACTGGGCCTATTTGGTGCAGCCGTGAGACACACAGCGTTGTCTTTTTTCTTCTTAATGTATTAATTTTTGTTGTGAGCATTTGAAGCAAGTGCCAAATAAATATGTTTTCTTTCTTTCTATATTTATAAACACATGTTGAACTCTTATTCCACCATTTCCATAGGCAAGAAGATAGAAATGGCGCCTTGATATCAAAACGTATAACGGATTCCGGCAATCTGTTGTTTCTACTTTGCAAACAGTGAGGTAGGAACATTGTAAATTCAAGCACTTAGTCAAAGATTAATATTTTTTTTTTTTTTTTTTTAAATATCTTGGGACAACTCACACACGGCTATCTGATCCCAAGCTAAGCAGAGCTTGTGTTATGGTAACCAGACAACTGATATACATACTTATATAATTTATAAATACATACATATTATAGATAAATCACACCCAGACACAGAACAAACAATCATGCTCATCACACAAAGTTTGCCCTGGGTGGGAATCGAACCCACGACCTCCGGCTCAGCAGTCAGGGCCACTAACCACTAGACCAACAGGCCCGTCAAATTTATCGGACCATGCTTGTCTGGTTGAGTTATGAATTCTCTGTTCACACCATTAAGAACGTAAAATTGACTTTACGGTACTACGGCCCCAAATTGCGGGTGATCTACCAAAAATCGGTACAAAACCGTTGAAACAAGGGTTTCGTTTAAACGGAAATATTTTTTGACTGCGTAGACTTGGAGATTTGATTTTTGCACAGTTTGAAAGGACTACAGATTTGAGTAGTTTAAATGAAATTTCAACTCGTTAAATTTACGCGTTTCCAAGATCTTGTGTTTTGAAAGATAGATAGACAAACAGACGGAAAACAAAGCGATCCTATAGATGAGGTTTACGCTTTTTCCTTTTGAGGTGCGGAACCCTAAATATACATTTAAATGTATTATAATGCTGTAAATACTCTTCAAGCTCTGCAGTAATAGACGGTAGGTACGCATGAAACGAAATTAACCTTTGTTTCCAATTTATGCGTATCTTTCATTGTACGACAATTCTATATCTACAATGTGAGGGCATGATATTCTGGTAATGTTTATCTTGATTTGTCACCTATCTATACCTATAGTAATTATATTTTCTCTCTATATGGGCCAATTATATCTGTCGGATCGTCGGCTTTGTTTGCGAACTCAATGAACGTGTCAATATTGAAGTTCGTAATGAGTGAACTGACGTTGCGATGTGAAATCAATTTGTTCGATATTATAATTTTATTATGTTTGTACATAAATGAATCGAAATCCACTTCTTTACTACTGTTATTAATGCAAAAGTTTTTCACGGATAACGATTTTGGCTGACAAATAGATTACCTTGGTTAACTGGCTCATGTTATTTAAAGGTAGGTATGAAGAATACAGAATACTGAAGAAAAGAGTGGACTCGGTGGACCTCCGATCATACAGGTGTCGTGTCTGGTGGGACCCTGTCTGACAAATATTTTTGGTTCAACTTTTAGGTACGGATAATTTTGCTTGCACGATGTAGGAATTTGCTATTAGTTCTTGAGCTTTGGCATAGATTGCACTGCAGTACTTTTTGATGTAAGATTTAAATACTGTCGCAGAATTTATTGTAGTGTCGCTACACCGACGAGGCAATATTTTGCCTTGCAGTAGTTACAAGCGAAGCCCCGGCTTCAAGCGCCTTTATCTAACACTAGCTTTTGCCCACGGCTTCGCTCGCGTTAAATTCGGGGTAACACAGTTCCCCTTTCCTGATTTGCAGCTACCTGTAGTGTTTGCCCTTGCGCCTTATTTATTGTAATAGCAAAGCTAAATTTTCCCTTTTCCTCCCTCCTTGTCCCTTGTTTGTCGGCACGGTTGGCGCAGTGGCTGAGCAATCGACTGCTGCGCTGCCTGTCGCGGGTTCGATTCCCGCACGGAACAAATATTTGTATGACCTGCAGATAGTTGTTTCGGGTCTGGCTGTTTGTGTATGTGAGTTTAAATGTTTGTAAACGCACCCACGATACAGGAGAAATTCCTAGTGTTGGGCAACGTTTTTTTTTTTAAAAAAAAAGTATGGTATAAAGTGTTATAATTATGCTTCTTTTATTACGAATATATGGCCCTACATTACCACGAGTATAATAATAGCTGCATATTATCCAGTAATCAATGACGATTTATTACAGAAAGAGTTGAATACACTCTTGAGAACTTCTTCGAAACACATTCATAAAAACAGAAGACATTGTGCTCTCTGTAATAACCGACCTTGTTAGTAGATGTGTAAACTCTTTAATAAGAAACGATGGGTTTTTAATAATGCTTGATGGGGCAGACATAACCCTGCAGATATTGTTTCTTGGAAAACCATTGAGAAGAGGAACTCCTAATGACAATGCAGTAAATAAATCGGCCTATACCAAGATATTCACAACAACCCCATTTTGCATGTGAATTCTTCTGCAGACCACAAAATCGGAAACAAAAGCATGCACACAATTGGAGACAGGACGACGCGTCGGCCACATCCCGCTGCAACAATTCATTTGTCTGTGGTACTGCATCATGTATGAGGGCGGTCAGTCGGCCATAACTGTCAGATAACACGAATACACAGCTATTGAATTACTAGCCGCACAATAACAACCAATCTAGAAGGGATACAGAAGTTCAATGTTCTAATGTCATGTTAGAGGTCGGCTTTCAGTCTATAGATCTCGATTTGGCCAAATATCAGTTACCTACTAGCTTTTGCCCGCGGCTTCGCTCGCGTTAAATTCGGGGTAACACAGTTCCCCTTGCGCCTTATTGATTTGTAATAGCAACGCTAAGTTTTCCCTTTTATTCCCTCTTTCTCCCTCACAACCCATTTAAAAAAAAATGCCTATGTCCGTCTCCTGGTTCCCAACTATCTCTGTACCAAAATTCACCAAAATCGGTGTAGCCATTAAAGCGTGAAGAGGTAACAAGCAAACAAACTCACTTTCGCTTTTAAATTATAATATTAGTAAGGATTAAAATGAAAGCAGATATCGTGATCATGATTGACGGTACTTAATGAGAACATTATAGAATGTTAATGCCGTCCTGAGTATCATCTGTCATATTTCTCAACTATGCAGCTAACAAGCAATATGTAATGTAAGTATATATGTATGTTTTATTCTTTGGTACTCCAGGGCCTAAACCGTTTATCAAAATTTGGGACTGACATAGAGTAGGTACCTACGTCAAAATTGAAAAAAATAAATAAACAAAAACCCGACTGTTTAAAAACTTAGTAAAGTAAAAAAACTAAAGTTAAAAACAAGTTAGTCTTTAACAGTCGGGTTTGGCTCAAATCTTCCCAATGGGTTTGATTGTAACCAATACTTTCTAGGGTAACTACATGAACAGTAGATTTAGTAATCCCCTGCAATTACAAACTGCATAGATTTAATAAGACACTAATCCGAGTTGATCTTCTTTGTTGTAATCTATATGGTGTTAGCACGTGCGACGAGAATTAATTGCTACGGAACCCCATAGCCCGACATGAGAACTCAATTTGCAGATAAGAATTGCCTATTTACTGTGTCAAATAGGTTTAGGCGAAGTTTGCAGCGTGGTGGTTAAGTTATCGAGTAATCTGTGAATTCATTTATTAGCGATATTGACGCTACAAAAATGCCTACATCAATAAGTATTCCATCGCCATCTCATCATCATCTGCCTAGCCTTTTCCCAACTATGTTGGTCGGCTTCCAGTCTAACCGGATACAGCTGAATATCAGTATTTTACATGGAGCGACTGCCTATCTGACCTCCACAACTCAGTTAGTACTGGGTAATACGATACTCCTTGGTAAGACTGGTTGTCAGACTTTCGGAAAACAGACTACCTGTAATGACTGTCAAAGATCTACAAATGACAACCGGGACAAACGGTTTAACGTGCTTTCCGGGACTCGGAGGAAACTTGGTATATAACACTGTATGTATGTATGTATGTTTGGGTGGTCACCCATCCACAGACCAACCTAGGCAAGCGCGGCTTAACTTAAAGATCGACCCAAGCGGCTTTTTTTTTGGGGTGGGAAATCATCAAATAACTTCCCCTGCTCTGGACGGAGCGGGGGGGAGTGTCAGACTTTTAATGACTAAAACCCACCCATGTTCCTTCTATTGCCCTTTACGTTCCGGGGCCGCGGTATCTCTTTCGAACAACCCACAACCCTGGCAGGCGGAGGCTCTGGCAAGCCCCTTTGCTTTGCTGACATCTCTTTGAGGCGCGCGTGAAACACCAACGCACCGTCGACATGGCATGTCCTCAATAGTAGCTCACCGTCCACAGGCCCGCATCTACGGTGGCTGGGAGTCGTCTCGCGGCGCCCGGCGCCTGGGGTGTCTCCCGCGGCGGCTGGGTTGGTTTGAGGTTCACTCCCTCAAACGCCCGGCCACCTCCTTTGCTAGCATTACTGCTTCGCAGAAGGAGGTGACCGCTTCCCATTCCCTCTCGCTTCGGACCATGGACTGAACCAGGGTGTTTCCTCCCGCCCGATTATGTGCAGGAACCTCCCGAAACTTCCGTGTCCGGTCAGACGGTAGGTGAGGACGCCATGACGCCTATTCAGCCACTCCTCAAAGAGGGGACTTACCGCCACTATTGTGGCGTGCCCTGACCCAAGCGGCTGCTATAATTTAGCTACGAGCTATGGCACGCCATCTATGGAACAAATAAAAACTAACATCAACATTCCAGATCCCGCATTTAAAGTTATCCACAACTATAAAAAGACGGGTAGTGATATACTATTGGCAGTGACGGCACTGTTGGCGTAGTGGCTGAGTGATAGACTGCTGAGCTGGGTTCCACGGGTTCGATACTCGCACGGATCTAATATTTGTATGATGGTAGTTGTTTGTAAACAACGCACCCACGATACAGGAGGAATTTCAAGTACTTGACACTCGTCTGGTCGGAAGACGCTTTCGCTTTTCTATGGAGAAACTTCACCGTTCTTCATACTAGAAAAACTAAAAATGATATTTTAATTTTGCACATATTAAATTATTTAATTTATCGCATAAGGTTTAATCTCGAACGCTGAACTAATTCAATGACTGCATTTGATGTTCAAATGGCGCCTCGCAGGTTATTAAATCACCGTTTAAATTGATACGGCAATCATTTGTTTCACATACATACAAGATAAAAAATAATCTTTTGTGGTTATAGAAAGTCAAATCAAGTACTTATTGATTATTGATGGGATCAACATCTTGCCGGGGTCGGAATATAAAGGGCAAAAAAAGGAACAAGGGTGGGTTTTAGTCAGTACAAGTCTTACACTCCCCCAGCTCCGCCCAGAGCGAAGAGGGGAAGTTATTTGATGATCCGCTAAAAAGTATTGATTACAATAATTTAAAAAAGAGTATTTTTCGTGGATGTGGGACTAAGTATGGTTCCTATTGCACTTTGGGCCTAGCGATCTACCTCTTACTAAAGGACTGCTCTACATAAAAAATGGAGTCTGTAAACTCATTTCGCCAGCCTATGTGATGTTATCCAGTTTTGATTATTAGGTTTTGTTTATTAGCTTTTTTTACGGATTGGAAATCATCAAATTACTTGTGCCTTCTTCTGCCTTTTATGTTCCGGGGCCGCGGTATCTCTTTTTTGAACACCCCGCAACCCCGGACTTTCATTAGCTTCATGTATACAAACTCTATAAAGAAAATCTAAGGAGTTCAATTTGACGCACTTTTTGAACTAACATTTTGCAGCTAAATTTAGTTTGGATGACAATGCATGGTCAGCTACAAGATGTCATTCTAAATCCAATATAGCGGACTTCCTAGTTATTTTTATACATACCCATTAAGGCGCTGTAACAAGCTAATCTTTAGGTATTCGCGGAAGTGAGGCTAGCTGCCTACTGGGCATGGTCTGACACAAGTGTACTCGACAGTATTGCATCGAAAGTGTAGAAATAAAGTCGAAAATATTTCGGTGTTTGATTTTATTTAAATATCATATCCGTCAAAATGTAAGTCATTTTGCAGTTTTAATTGAATATAAAAAAAATACAGTTCCATGTTTGAAAAATTTTAGATATCTCTTTAGTCTATAACATTTCCTATGTTATACTATATATATAAAAAATATGATGGTCGTCGCTGAAAAAATTGAGAATTTCGAGACGAAAAAAATTTTTTCGTGGTCTTTTTAAACATTTTTTTTTCGTAGTTCTAGACGTATTTTGTAAACTGATTTTGTTTAGGTCTTTACTTTATGTATCGAACTATACACGGTATTTTTTTTTGGCTAGTGGCATGTACAGATACGGCTAACTTTGCGACGAAAATCTAGACGTTTTACGAAGGGTTTGCTTTGTACAGCGCCTTAAATGCATACAGCCTGGACTTTGGATTTTGGCATTATTGGCAATAGGCACGTGGTACTATTAAAAAGGTACACAAGACGGCAGGTCAACCTACACAAAACCATTTTAACCTGATCGCTCTACTACGGTGTGAGATTCGTAGTAGAGAGATCAGGTTATAATAGTTTAGTATAGGTTGACCTGCCGTCGTGTGTACATAGACATTATACAATTTATACATTACCTACCAACGCAAGTGTGTGAAAGTATTAAAGACACATCTCTAATAAACCTTTAGTGAAAAACAGGCGTGGGTTTATGGTGTATATTACATGTAAGTACCTATACACATAAATCATATATCTAACAATGTTCGACTCACATAACGACTTGGCCTACAGATATAATAAATCACAAAGGTATGCGTTACATAAGGTGTGACATATTGATCTTCTATAGGAGGAATCTTTTCAACCCAGATTAGTAATGGCTGTTTGTTTACGATCAGTGTTATGTCATGGCTTATTTAATTTTTATGGTTAAATTGTATGGTGGTTTTTAAGAATCTTGTTTTGGTCATTTGAATAGGTAGGCATGGAATTTGTGACGCTCATAAGACTTTTTCATAATTATTATTCGAGTTCTTAAAATATGCAATTTTGCAACAAAAAGAGCTAGAAAGATCAAATACCGTAGTTTAAAAAAACGAAAATACTGTACCCAAAACGGCTGTCATGAATGTCATGAAAATTCATGAATATTCTCTTTTTTCTTTTTAATGCGTTGCCCCACTCTTTTAATTTCTTCTGTATCGTGGGTGCGTTTAAAAACGTTCAAACTCACATACACAAACAGCCAGACCCAGAACAAATATCTGTCCGTCACACAAATATTTGATCCGTGGGGGATCGAACCCGCGACACGAAGCGTAGCAGACAATCGCTGAACCACTGCTCCAACCGTGCAAACAATGTGCAAAATATATAACAAAATGGAGTTATGCAGAATCCAGCGTCAGACTTAAATTTAATTCAGAGCTTTATAGCTCTAAATATAATTTTTAGTCGAGTTTTTGAAAATCTTCATCGATTTCCAAGGGGACTAAATAGAGATTTATTTCTTACCTGCCATGTATCAGATTTTTCTGGGACTGCCCTCGTACTTCGCTTAATTCTAAATTATCAAGCGAATGCACCTAATTTATTCCGCACATACACCTTTTAATACATCAAGTCTTCACATGACTTGAATAACAATATTTATGCATCTGCAAATACGCCGGAGGATGTGCTACGATCATAACTATAAACTTGTAAGACACATTGCCTGAGATAGACCAAGTTTTAATTCAGTTTTACCAGCCGTTAATATTCAGCATATTAATTTTCCTGATTAAGGAAGCTTCTTGTTCGTAAATATTAGTTTGAAGCTGTTTTATTTCGAAGTAAAAACCTATTCTAATATCACCATGCTTTCTAATAATTCAGGTTTTCGCCATTACAGAGACCTACATAATATTAAAACTGTAGTCCTCGCTGTACCCCTCAGGCATTTAAACGGCGAAATGTGGTACACTCACAATTGGTCAGGTTTAAGTCCCATGTAATCATGTTTAAGGGGTCAGCAATCCAGACTCCGTGGCGGCTAGGTACTGAGAAATCTTGATAGAGAACCTTATGACACTTTGCCCGATCCAAAATCGAACAGAACCTCATACTCAAGTCGCTTGCGACCATAAGGCCTCTGCCTCGAATCTCGCGGGCAGCGGGGCGGCGCGCGGCGGCGGCGGCGGCGCGGGTGCGGCAGGATTTTACGCGTATAATCAAATGGACCGGCCCTCGAATACAGCGGTGCAGGAGCGGCGCGGGCGCGGGCAACGAGCGGTGCACTCCAGTCAAGCGGTGACCGCCCGCGTTGCGCGTCTGCATTGTAGGTATAGTGTTGTAATTTTTTTTTTGTGACGTATCAAAATGTCTTCGGACGTGCAAGAGCTAATTATTTCGGCAATCTTTGAGAGGACACCCATATGGAACAGCAAAGATGTGAACCATAAAAATAGAAGAATAATTAACCAATTATGGGAAGAAATAAAAAACGAACTGAATGTTAAAGTTAAAGTCTGTTCTTCATAATTTCGATAAAACTCGCCATTTATTTTCCTTGCCCTATACTGCCCTCATAAGCCAAAAAGCGTCATCTCAAAAAAGTAAGACTCGAGAAAATTCATATTTTAGTTTTTTTGATTTCGCGTCAACTTAGTAAAGTAGTTTTAAAATTATTCATTCATAATATTAGATACTCATACCCATATTTCTTATTGATATTTAAAAAAAAGGAAAATATGTTTTTTTTACCTCATTTTTGAGATACCGCTGTTGGGCTTCGAATAATATGTGTATTAATATGAGTTACCGCTTTTAGTTGTAATGTGTTCATAGGAATTTTCATACAAATGTTTTTCTATACGTTTTTGCTAAAAATCCATGTAAAAGAAAATAAAACACGAAAAAAGTGCATTTGGAAATAATTTTAATAAACTTAAGATTAACATAATTAGAAAATTTTAAATTTTGAAAATATGCATCTATGTGATAAATGACTCAGAAGTAGGGAGCTCCCCTCCAGAAGGACAGTCTATTGCCTGGTATTATATTTTGAAGGGATTTCAAAATATTGTCCTTCTTGGCTTGTGAAATTCCGTTAAGCATGGTTTTCTTCTTTGGAGGTGGAAGAGCATTCATTTTTAAAATCTTGTTTCCAAAAATACTAGCTGTTATAAACTCACTATCAAAGGATGTCTTGTAAATAAAATCGTAACTACCTCTCGTAGCTTCCACTTGCACTATATGGCAGATATAAGGACGTGGATTAAGGCGAGACAGTTTGTATTGCGTTGTGTAATCTTGCCATTCATAGAAGTCATTGTGGTCCATTTTTTTTGGAATCACATTTTTCCCAGCACTAGTCACAGCGGTATAAAAATCTTCAAAGTCATAAATCTTATTCTTCATCCGCTTCATAGACAATTCAACTCTGTGATGAAATGAGTCGGCAGACATAAATTGTGGCCGGCTTCAAAAAACTTTATAACAATTTTGTCAGCATTGATTTCACCCGAGTTAACTATATAAATTAGAAAAGAAAAGAATGTCCAGTTTTTATTTTGCGCTGAACAGTTATCAACCCATATAATTATATTTTTGGCATCTCGGTGAAACAGTAAAAAATGGTAATATTATATGCACTGATAATTTCGTCCTTTGTCCTCCCAAATAATGCCTCATGCCACAACACAGGTACACACGACGACACATCAACCTATACAAAACCAGTTTATGTGGATCTCTCATTGTACTTGAAATCTATGGTGTACGATCCGTTGTTGAGAGAGCAGCATAAACTGGTTTTGTATAGGTTGATGTGTCGTCGTGTGTACGACGGAATTTTGTCGACCTTTACCAGTTGGTACAAAACTCTCATTCTAAACGACTATCCTGTGAGTGAAAACAGCAGACTTAAACATATCAATCCTAGGAAGCAAAACAAACAAGAACTGACAAGTAAAATTGTAGTTAGTAAATATTATTACGATGATTGATAGATTTACATTTAAATATCGCCCTTATTGGCCATCAGCTAGCGTTTAGTTTTGTGCAAAAAACACTGCGAGGGCAGCGGCATCTCACATTTTGCGAACTATTTTCGCCTAATTTTACTAAGCGCAAGAGCCGTACAATCAATAGTTTGCTACGCATTCAACAGATACCGCCAATGTTCTAAGAAATTTTTCCCAGCAATTATAAGAACTTTTCTAAGCGATTCCACCGTAAGTAAATATACGGCCATTGTGTTTAAAAATAATGATATACCTCTCAGCTCCTTAGTAATATCGTATAAATTTGAGATATACAATATTTTCTTAGTAGGTTTTAGGTGGTTTCTGGTTGAGATAGCGCCATGTAACTTAATTTAACCTGTAGGGAATTTGTTAAGCTATCAGATGCAACAAAAATCAGAAATTTGTATTTTTTTGAGATACCGCTTTTTGGCTTATGAGGGCAGTATAGTAGGGATCCACTTCTTCTTTTGCCCACAATAAATCGAGCGTTAGGAATAAATTTGAATCAAAAAGATGTCGCCGTTTTTCAGACATTTCGTTCGCGAATAAAAACAAATATCTCGACAACACAACCACGAACACAACACTACACCGCTATAGTGCCGCGCGATCTGCCCGCTAGTTTGGAGAACAGGTATGCGTTGCCCGTCCCGCTGCCGCGCCGCCGCCGCCGCCGCCGCCGCCCCGCTGCCCGCAAAATTCGAGGCAGAGGCCTTAGACCGACGAGGTAGTTAGTTCAGGGCCGGGGTTCAATTTTTCGAAGCAGTCGTTTTATACGTTTTATAAGGATTAGTTTGACCGTAAAAATCGGTTCAACCCAGTTGAAACTTGTGGTTGATATGAATTCGATAACTTTGTTAAGGTCTCCTGCAACGTCTTGTCGACCCCTAGGTTTCTGCTGTAGTCGGTATAAACCAGTGTTTGATGTAGATAAAATATCAAAATCCGACAAAAAAATTATGTTACGTCACTTCTTTCGGGACATTTAGAACCCGTTGCGTTGAAAAGTGGGTCAGTCAAATCTTATCAGATGTTGACAATATACGTCACAATGCATCACCAATATTTTTAGAGATCCGTACCTCAAAGGTAAAAACGGAATCCTCATAGGATCACTTTGTTGTCCGTTTGTCTGTCTGTCTGTTAATGCCTTTTATGTCGGGGACGCGTGGAGTTATGGAGTTGAAATTAATACCATATACTCAAACCTATGGTCCCTTTTTGTCGTCAAAAAATCAACCCTCTAAGTCTACGCAGACAAAAGATATGGTTGATTATGTGGCAAGTTTGTTTGGAACTCTCATGCGCGAATCGGGCTTGCTCCTGGCCGGTTTTATAAAGCAAGGAAGGCAATAATCTTTTTTTTTGCGGGAAGTACTTAAGAGTTTTTTTGAAACTATCCCGCTGAAAACTTTTGAAAAAACTTAAGGCCTACAAAAACAAAAAGAAATAACTCACAAAATATCACCAAGCTCCACATATCAGAAGATCATTCACACACTTGCACTAAACTATCCTATACAGAGTACAACACTACAATTGTAAAAAAAAAAACAACAATTGTATTCACAAACACTGATCAAGTGGCACTACTCTACGACGGGTGAATCAACATTGTAAATGAAAAGCCGCCGTTCTCTCGGAGGTAGGTAGGTTCTCCGCCCTACCATGAGGTGCCATGAAAATTGTGTATTGGAGAAGTGATAGTGCTTTGAGATTGCGCTAGTTTAAATTTATTCATTTTTATTTTTTTTATATAAAACGTTGCCCCACACTAAGAATTTCAACTATATCGTGGGTTCGTTTACAAACATTTAAACTCACATACACAAACAGCCAGACACGAAACAACAGGTCATACAAATATTTGTTCCGTGCGGGAATCGAACCCGCGTCAGCGCAGCAGTCGATCGCTTAGCCACTGCGCCAACCGTGCCGTCAAACATATATATAAATATATATATGATCTCTTATAAAATTGTGACGATATATAGAAGTCTTTTAATATCAGCTTCAATTCCTGCTTTGCCTTTGCAAAATTGCCTTCTTGGCAAGTTAAGGACGTCGACGTCGACGATAGGTGGGTTTTAATCAGTACGAGTCTGATAGTCTGACATTCCTCCCGCTTCGCCCAGAGCGGGGGAAGTTATTTGATGATTTCCCATCCGCAAAAAAAAAACACATCTTAATTTGTAAAGTAGGTATCAGGATTCAGCAAAGTAATTTCACATTAAGTACCTTCTATGGCGAACTTAGGTGTGCTTTTACTTATTAAGTTTTTTATGTTGTACAAACTATCATTGATACCGTTGCTTCAGCTACTACTGTATGTATACATCTACAGGTGGTATTCCTTCCTGGTGTTTGCTTGACATATCCAAATAATGGCGCAGTTTAACACACTTTCAAAAACCATGCCATTAGATTTGTCAACAAATTGTTTTGATAAATAAGTTGTTAAGCACAATAAATTAAGGGTCAAACTATTTGGGGGCCTGCTTAATTAACCAAGTAATTAGCCTTAAGTATGTCAAAAAACTGTTTTCGAAAATGATATACTAGGTACATACGACGACACATCAAGCGCATTTCCAGTATAGTATAGCCCAGGTGTTTACTGGTTTTGTGTTTGGAAAGGTTGCTTATGGTAGAGTTATATACCTGCCAAATTACAGTGTTTGTTTTTTATTCACAAATATTGTCTACTGTCTTAAATTGTGACTGGGGGCCCTTCACCCTCAAAGGGCCCTAGGCTGCATCCCAAGAAGCCTTTATATAGATTCGCCCCTGAATATTACACCTTTTTAAAAGCAGCAGTTTCGCTTCTACACACATTTATTATTCTTAGATACGTTGCTCACAGCTCACAATACACTATATTGTTCAGTATTATTTATGATCTAGCGATTTGACGGCTACGGATAAGCTGCTTAGTTTTTATAGTCCTTGCGAAGTTAGATTTACGAGTATTACGAATTATGATAAATGAACGATTATGTTGACTCCTATTGAATCATGTTATATCGTAGTAAAGTAGTCAACTTCGCCGTATATAAGTAGTAAAGAATAAATATATATATAAGTAGTAAAGAATAATAATAAGAAACAATTTGCGGAGAAATGAGGAAAACGTCTTCAGAAAAGTTTTTCGGTATGTATGTGGATGATTTTAAGAGTACAGGAAGATCATAAAATGATGTATGAACTGTGTGAAGGATGATACAGCAAGAAATATTAGTGTCTTATAAGATGAAATGTTTTTTTTTAACGTTGCCCCACACTAGGAATTTCTCCTGTATCGATACAGGAAAAATTAAACTCACATAAACAAACAGCCAGACCAGGAACAACTATCTGTAGGCCATACAAATATTTGTTCCGTGCGGGGATCGAACCCGTGACTCACAGCGCAGCAGTCGATCTCTCAGTCTCTGCGCCAACCGTGTCGTCAATTAAATACTCTTATGTTTTATATATTTGTACGTCAAATGACAAAACATAGCGCACTGTGTAAATTATAAGATCTTTTATGTTTACGAATAAATAAATGATTCTGATTTTGATTCTGAAGACCAGTAATAGAAAATGGAGCATGGAAGCAAAAGACATGATACGCCGACCTCAAATCAATTGATGCAATCTTTTTTCGTCTTTAAAAATACTAAAGGCAAGAATGACAGCGTATTCTATAAGTGAATAATTTGAATAAAAGGTGCCATTTATTATATAGTTTATCTTTTTTGTCATTGACAACCTCTTCTTTTTAACCTCTTCTTCTTCTTCTAAAAACAAACTCTTCATTTTAAAATAGGTCATCTATACCATAGATCTAGAAAAAACAGAATTATCATTCTCTGCACACAACATACAAACCATTCACAACTTCAAAAGCACTAAACACACACATTACTTAACTAGACAATGTAATGTTAAATAAAAACCTTTTGATATTGATTGTCATGTGAATGACGGTAAAAAACTACGCTGTACCAATACCGACATCTCACAGTAATGCTAGCCTTCCACGATTCACTCTTGTTTTGTCTTGACGAACATAGAAGCGGAAATTTATATCAATCTAAACCAAAATCAAAATATTTTTAATTAAAACGTCGAGTAAAGGTGCACGGTTCTAGTTGGTCGTTTTGGCCTGACAATAAGTCATTGCTTACTTTACAAAACGAAAAAAAGAAACAAGTAAAAAGTTAGTAAGCATCTAGGAATTTATAAGGCCGAGGTGAGTTTTACCCTTTACTTCTGCATGCATCAAGCATCATCATGACCCTGTTCATCTCTGGACATATAATATCCTTCCCGAATTTTACGTCGTGTAGCTCAACTGTTTCTGCCATTTTCAACAGTTTCAACACTGACGTAAGACAGGTAGGTCACCCTGAAGATAGGACCTTCAGGGTGACCAACCTGTCATGTGTTCCTTAAATTCCGATTCGTGGTCTTATTTGCGTCAGGATTACGATAGTCCGATATGGACCCGTTAAGCAAAATACAGGAATCCGTGGAAATCTTTAGCCTTTGTCGACAAGTTGTTCGATATAAATATTAAGACGGTCATTCAAACAAAAAAAAAAATATGATTTCAATCAATTTAGTTTTTAGTAACTAGGCATTGATTAATCGTCAGAAAGTCACAAGCAAAAAAGAGTTTTTTTTCAGTGTTATGCCCTACTCAGTCGACTAATAAAATTGAAATTATTTGGTTGAATCGTCTACCACAGCCATTATGAACAAACATAATAGTTGCGCATAAAGTACTATTAGATGTAATAAGAGTCGTTCGTACTGTAGTTCATATGTAATTTTATTGCACATTGGACAATATGTGGAGCATATTTGCTATGTTAATTAGTAGTTTTCTTCTGATTATTGTCAGTTTGACATGAATTTTTACGGTTTTAGAATAGATATACTATTTATTGCACACCAAAATTGAAACATAACTGTTTTACGAAGCCGTATCGACGGCGCGTTCGTGTTCCATTCGTCCGAGCGCCTCAAAGAGACGTCATGCGTTGCTGCATTTTTTCGCAACAAGTGACGTCACACGTAACTTTAATGGGCTATATCTTTGTCATTTTTGGTCTAATTTACAAATAAAAAATACGTGTCCCTTATTTTTGAATAATCTAAAAGACGGACTAAATAGAATGTAATTACTTTGACCATGGAAAATACCCTATTCTATGGTTACAATGGCGGTCTTATCACTGATTATGAACCTTCTAGGTTTTAAGTTATGTTTTGATAATGTAATTTTAAATTGAAAATGTTTTTTGATTCCTCGATTGTTTCCATAATCTCCCAGATCAGTCCAAAATTTGATATAATTTGAAAAAAAAAATGTTATTAGTAAGTAAATGTATGGGTATGGGTTCGTTTTCTTAAAATTACATATATATTTGATAGAATAAATTAATTTGATTCGACTCATATTGAATTTATTGAATGAACTGTTTGTATTATACAAACAGCTCAATCAATAAATTCAATTTACTTATCCATCGGTTTTTAAGAAAAAAACTAGTATTTCTAACGAACCTGGTTACTTATCTATTTTATTGATCTTACCTAACTTGTTATATAATATAAGTATAGTTCAAACAAGCAACACACAAAGAGTACCTACCTAATCTATATATCGCTTTTAGCACACCTAATGCACGTACCTGCAAAAACTTATCAGCAAGTAAAATGACAAACAAAAACGTTTTCCAAAGCATTATTTCATAATATGGAAAAAAATCCCTTATTTTTCTTACGTATTTTTCCAACGACATCGAGGAACAAGGCTTACTTCAGTTAATATAACGTAAATTAAATGTCGAGCAACATACAAGCAACGACAGGTGTCTGAGAATATAGATATTGGATCCTTTGCTATTGAATACCAAGAAGAGGGCGCCACTGTTCGCACAAGTTTATTGAAAATATCAGGTTTTTCGCGATGCTACCTGACTCGCACGTCGATAGATAGTTAGATAGTTGGATTGGAAGACTAGAATTTATTCTACTTTGAAGTAATGGAGGTAAAAATTTAGATTGTCATAATAGTCATTTCTTAATCTACCTGTGTATTGCTTGATTATTTTACTTTTCTAAAAAAAATTGCAAGACATTTGATTAAATTTTCGGGCTCATAATTATTATACTCGTCTCTTTTTTGGTTGGTACTATTGTTGATGCTGACTTTCAGGAATAAAAGTCAGCTCTATTCCAATGAATGCGCCCTGCATCCCCAACTTAAATCTAACCAGTATACCAAATTCCATCTAAATCCGAGAGAATAGAATAACGAACAGACAAACTCTCCCAATGAGATAAGATTTTTTTTATATAGTAGCATAGTAGAGCGCGCTGTGTGGGCTGAAATTGTAAACTGATTAAAAATATCCTTTTTCCTGGTTTCTGTTGGAAACGAATGTGTGCTACATTTACAAAAGGAAATCTTTGTTTTTGAAGTGAGGGTTAATGTTAAATTAATCAAGTTTATGTTGTTGCTTTTCTTTTTTAAAAATGCTGAAATGTTTTGATGCAATAAACACCTTTTTAACTACTCAAACGGAGTCTCAAAGGGAGTTTCTTCGCCAATACGATTTCGTATTGGCGAAGAAACTCCCTGATCGTGGATTGTAAAAAAGAAAATATACCTGGAATCGACCTAAGAGTATTTTCTAAGAACATTTTTGGAAATCATCATTATAACTTCTCCCGCTCTGGGCGAAGCGGGGTAGTGTCAGCCTTGTACGGACTGAAAGCTACCCATGTTTCTTCTTTTAATGCTTATTGTATTTATTATTGCTTCTTAGTGGAACGTTTGACAAAAAAAAAAAAAATACGTGTGGCACTCGGGGACTGCCGCGGTAAAGCATAGCATTTTTTAGCAACTTATGCAATCAATAAAAAAAAACTAAATATAATATTTTAAAAGTAACTTTTAATAAAAAAAGAAGTCGCAAAAAGAACACAATAAAAAAAAACTTTGCCTGTTCATCCAAATATTTTATTACTTCAAAACAAACATTCTACTATAATTCTCATACGTCCAAACATAAAAGACATGATTGAGTAATAAAAAGCATGTAAAAGTGCTTCCGTCTCCATATTGACCGTTAAGATGTGCACAAAACAATTCGGATCATTAAAATAAGTCAGCCGTAAAGATATGGCAAGTTATTGTCAGATTTTACTGCTTAGTTTCATGGTTAGTCTTGAGATAAAGGAAAAGTTCCAAGGGAAAGACAAGGTTGAAGGGGCATCGAAGTCAAAAGAATCAGAATATTTGTATGGCCTACAGATAGTTGTTCCGGGTCTGGCTGTTTGTGTATGTGAGTTTAAATGTTTTTAAACGCACCCACGATACAGGAGAAATTCCTAGTGTGGGGCTACGTATTTTTAAAAAAAAAAGAATACAAATCTTTCAGACCGTTTTTAGCCACTGTGGCTTTTCTCAGTGGAGGTTTAGCTATCTGCGCAGGACATGTGCACAAACGTGTGCGCAGGCACAGGTGCGCCAGAGGGGCCTGCCAGCGCCACCGCCTGCCGGGGTTGCGGGTTGTTCGAAAGAGATACCGCGGCCCCGGAACATAAAGGGCAATAGAAGGAACATGGGTGGGTTTTAGTCAGTATAAGCCTGACACTCCCCCAGCTCCGATCAGAGCGAGGGAAGTTATTTGATGACACCATCCGCAAAAAAAAGGCACAGGTGCGCTATCTGATCCCTCACTCTCATAGTCCGATGGGACAGCAATCCGCCACGACTGGAGGGAAGCTCAGGCTTTCCGAGGCACGAGGGTATCTTACCGCCAACTTCCAAACTCCGGGCTGCTACTGTGAAATTCCTCATGGAAGAACCCAATACCTATCACTTTTTGTCCGAAATGGGGAATCAAACCCAGGACCCCAGGGTCAACATGACGACACGGTTCGCGCAGTGGCTGAGCGATTGACTGCTGCGCTCCGCGCACGGAACAAATATTTGCATGGCCTGCAGATAGTTGTTCCGGGTCTGGCTGTTTGTGTATGTGAGTTTAAATGTTTGTTAACGCACCCACGATAAGGGAGAAATTCCTAGGGTGGGGCAACGTATTATAAAAAAAAAACAGTTGCGCTTGTGATTGCGAGTCCAATGAAGTAGTCACAAACAAATACCACGTATTCAAAATATTATTCCGAACACACAGGTTTTTTTTTGTCGGCAATACCTATACAGTCAAAATGTTTAAATAAGCTGTTTTAACAAAATACTGTGTTTAAAAAAATTACCTACTGAGGGCTAACGTACTGAGGGCCTACATAAGGCTAACGTTTTCGCTGGTTTTTCTTATTTTTTCCACTACTTTGATACAATGAACAGAAGTGATATTTGAAGTTTTCTGAAATTAGAGTTTAACATTACATCATCCATATTAATAAATAAAAAAAAAACATTTAGTACCTACTGACTATTTTGCATGTCAATATCAGTAAAATTCTGACACTTCTTCCCGGCGGGAGAAGTTATTTTATTTCTCATCCTCAATAAAAGAGGTTAGTATTACTGATCTTAAAAAAAACCATGTTATTCAAACGATTAAAAATTCAAAAAACCTTTCCATATAAAATTTAATTTTTGGCCACCACCATAAACAAAGATAAAAATATCATGGTAAATCTGGTCAGATTTTACAACTCAATCTCTTAACCTGACCATTATTAAGATGGAGGAAATGTTTTGTCTTCTGAAGTAGTAGTGTCAAGTTAAAGTTTCGTGGAAATAGTGGGATTTAAAGTTGAATTTAAAGTTGAATTTAAAGTTGAATTTAAAGTTTGTTGCACCGCCCGGATGCACTGCCTTCATATTTCATTCGTTATATCCTGTTTAAAGGTACGTAGTAAATGACAAAAGTCTGTCTGAATGTAATCTGGAGGGAGAGTAGTTGTAATTGAAAAATTCCTATGTCCGTCTCCAGGGTCCCAACTATCTCTGTACAAAAATTCATTAAAATAGTTTAGCCATTTAGGCGTGAAGACGAAACAAACAAACAAACTCACTTTCGCTAAATAAATATAAGCATGGTAAGGATAGATTTATTGAACAAAAAATACATTACAACTACAGCGATTACATCCATTCTTATCATGTATAAATTCTATTCAACAACCACTTTGTGTTAGTTGAACAAACAATAAATAAGCTTTTATCTAATTTAGATCTAGATAATTCTACACCGACCACAAAACGTCTAGATTTTTCTGTCGCTCGGAAATATTGACAACATCCCTGCTCCACAATGCACAAGTAAAGATAAGATAGAGCATTTGCTAATCTGTCGGTGCCCTAGATAGTGGTGTCAGTATTGATCAATACGTTCAGTTGCTCACCAATCTATGTGCTCACAGCCGTGTATTCGTCACATAAGGTTTTTGTTGTACGTATCTAGAAGCTGAGTTTTCTTCACCCGTGAGTGGAAAATTGCATATTTTTAAACGGTTGTTGTGTTGGTGTGAATAGAGAGAAAAGTGAACAGTTTTCGTATTTACTGTTGTTGTTTTTTTTCGGATGAGAAATCATCAAATAACTTCCCCCGCTCTGAGCGGAGCGTGAAGGGGTGTCAGACTTGTACTGACTAAAACCAACCCATGTTCCTTCTCTTGCACTTAATGTTCCGGGGCCGCCGTATCTCTTCTTCGCGATTGTTGTAATGTTTAGTATGTTTTTGGGGTGGCTTGAGAACCTGTGTTTGGAAATGCATCTAGTGCCAGTTCGCCACTACTGTCGTTATAGTTGTAATGTCACATCACATCACAAACCAGTTGAAAACCAGCGTCGGGCACTAACTGCTTAGCAGTTTGCTGAACTGGATCTATTTGGTGCAGCCGTGAGACACGCAATATTGTCCGACCGATTTACAAAATTCTTTTTTTGTTTCATAGGGCTTTTTTTCCTTTTTTTTTCATATTTTTTCGGTTTGGTCTATATGGAGGATCTGCTAATCTTTTAGTAACAATGGGAAATGAATACTCGATAAAAAAATATGTGATATATCATTATACCATAATTAAAAATTCTGGAGTAAAACAAAATATGGTAAAAAATAAAACCGACTCTATTTTCTACTTTTAAGTATTTTTTTTGGAAATCAGTTTTTTTTTTATAAAAAAAGTTTTTTTCAGAGTGTTGTATTGCGAATAGTTTTAGTCCAAGGTGACTTAAAGATGTTGCATGATAATTCAATCCCATCAAAAACAATACTTGTCAAAAAAACCAAGTCTCGCAACTCAGTTGTTCTGCGGTAAAAAGTTGTGAGATCCATGTAATACCAAGTCGGTTATTAATTTATTCAGTCTCTACTTAAGCGACTTTCTGTCTTAATACGTCCAGTCTCTAAGACCACGATCGTGGTCCATAACAATTGAAAATCAATTGTGTCTGGAATCTCCGTACTCGAAGCATTAAGTTGTTACGTAATAATTAACAGCATCTTATAGTGGCGCATATCAATATTACAATTCTTTAATGTTTTATATAAATATATCGAGACTTGGCCATCGCACTAAATAATTGAATTTAAATGTGTTTTCAGGCGATTGAATTTACACGTGTTTTCAGGCGATGGCCAAGTCTCAATATATTTATATAAAACATTAAAGAATTTAATGTAATGAACAAAATACTGGTTCAAATTGAATGAAATTTGAAATATACCTTGTCTTTACAATGCCTGCATGGTACTGAAAATTTCAGTCTTCTAGTTTTATCCACAACGAAGTTACAGGGGGTCGAAAATGGTCTGAATTGCTTCGAGAAAAGGATGGTACGGCCACCGTGACGCATTTTTGCTCGACTTGGTGGGGGCACTGCCGTGCCCCCAGATGTACGACTTGACGCCAATGTCTTTTTGTAATACGATTTCAAAGTAATTATCAAAGCTCGTACAAATTAAGGAGCACATACTTGATCAAACGGAGAAAAAAGATGTCGATTTATGATCCGGATTCTCTTAAAGAAGGGATGCTGTGTTTGATCTTAACTCAGGGATTACCGTAAGAGTCTTACGGTAATCCCGCTGCCACTTTATCCTTACTAATATTATAAAAGCGAAAGTGAGTTTGTTTGTTTGTTTGTTTGTTTGTTACCTCTTCACGCTTTAATGGCTAAACCGATTTTGATGAATTTTGGTACAGAGATAGTTGGGAACCAGGAGACGGACATAGGCTAACTTTTATTAAAAAAAAAGTGGGATATGAGGGAGAACGAGGGAAGAAAAGAGAAAACTTAGCGTTGCTATTACAAATCCATCAGGCGCAAGAGCAAAAACTGCAGGTCTGTTTGGTGTGTTATACCGAATTTAACGCGAGCGAAGCCGCGGGCGAAAGCTAGTTTGAAATAAAACGATTTGATTTGAGCATCTTGTCGTAAGTATCTTTACTACGAATATCAATAAACAAACATGTCCTCAATGGGACTTCAGCTTATTAGAATAAACATGCATATTATAGTCATTATCTGCCGTGACGTCTGACGTCAAGGGCAGGAAAATGATGATAGTCATTATCTGTCCAGCCTTATCCCATCTAAGTCGGCTTCCAATCTGACTGAATGCATTTGAATACCAGTATTGTACATTAGTACGATACTCTTTCGTCAGTCTTTCAGTCCACAGAGCACCTGTTGTAACGACTGTCAAAGATCTACAATTGACAGCGGGGACCAACGGCTTAACGTGCTTTCTGAGTCATGAAGGAAACTCGGTTAGTAATGAGTAGTAGCTCATCAACAGATAAACCAAGGAGACCGCGGTAAAACTAGAGATCGACCCGTGCGGTTGTTACTATGCCGCACTAATATTTTATGGACCCGATTGAATTTTGGTCAATGATAGCCAATCACGCGAAACAGTTCCATTACCGGCTACGAGATCATCGAAGCCGTTCAAGTTTATACTACAACTAGCTTTCGCCCGCGGCTTCGCTCGCGTTAAATTCGGTAGCGCCTTATGGATTTGTAATAGCAACGCTAAGTTTTCCCGTTTCTTCCCTCTTTCTCCCTCGTATCCCACTCTTTTTTAATAAAAAATAGCCTATGTCCGTCTCCTGGTTCCCAACTATCTCTGTACCAAAAATCATCAAAATCGGTTTAGCCATTAAAGCGTGAAGAGGTAACAAACAAACAAACAAACAAACAAACAAACAAACTCACTTTCGCTTTTATAATATTAGTAAGGATACTGTTTAACTTCGAACATGACTCACTAGCAATAATCCGATACATGAGATAAGAGATTCTGACATCAAATCTCGAGACATATCCCACTCGGTCCCAAGAGGGATAATGAGTTCACTGCAATGGCAGCTCGCTTTGAATACAGGAACTGCACGTCCAAGTAAGCATACTGGGATTCAAACTATTTACTATGCTAACAATAGTATGTTAAGGAAATTAATTAAATCCTCCTTCCTGAGGAAGTATATATGGTTGAGTAAGTAACCAAAAATGTCTATAAAACTGTTTAAGACGCCTTTTAATGGTCATGTATTAGCCAGCAAAAGAGATAATTAACAAGGCTCGTCGGATTCGTGAAATTTCCTTAAAAATCGGCCGCACCGAGGGTTCCGTACAAACTTGCGACATAAACGGCCATAAGATGACGGGTCTTGACAGACAGACAAATAATATTGGATCATTTTGTTGTCCGTTTGTTTATCTGCTCGTTCCGTTCGAGGGTTCCGTTTTTCCTTTTAAGGTACGGAACCCCAAAAATTTATGTTTTAACCGACTTCTAAAAAAGGAGGAGGTTCTCAATTCGGATGTTTGTATGTTTTTTTTTTTTTTTTTTTTTTAGGTTTGTTCGCGCTTAACTCCGTCGCTTGCCAACCGATTTCAAAAATTCTTTTTTTGTTGGAAAGGTTATACTTCCCAAATGGTCCCATGAAAATTTTATCGAAATCGGACAAGCGGTTATTGAAAAATCAACAAAAAAAAATTTAAAGCCTATGCTTTCCAAATTGCTCCCATAGTCACCATGTCGGGATCTGATGATGGAATCTTGGCGAAATCGAGGGAAGTTTTTTTAACCGACTTCTAAAAAAAAGGAGGAGGAGACGCGACCTACGCACTAAAAAGTTTAAAATAACCATGTTTGCGAATTATATCATAATACTATAACTAAAAATGCTGAAATAAAAAACTTTTTTGCAAAAAATAAAACCGACTTCCAAAAAAAAACTAAAAAGTGGAAAATAACTTTATTTCCGGAAGTCGGTGGCTTTTGTTGGTTTCGTTGACTTTTTTGCCACCGACTTCCGGAAATAAAGTTATTTTCCACTTTTTAGTTTTTTTTTGGAAGTCGGTTTTATTTTTTGCAAAAAAGTTTTTTTACATTTAATTGATAGAAAACAAACAGTTAACTCCATAAATTAAATTTGAGTTGAAAACGTCCATCGATTCCTCAGAAAAATGGAACTATATCTGACAAGGTTGGTTACTTATTTCTTTTGCTAACTGTACCTTTTTTTGCGCGTGGTAAATTATTAAATGGCTTCTCCCGCTCTGGGTACAGCGGGGAGGAATGTCAGACTTTTACTGACTAAAATCCACCCATTTTCCCTCTTTTGCCTTTTATGTTCCGCGGCCTCGGAACATAAAAGGCAAAAGGTATCGCTTTCGAACAGCCCTCAACCCCGGGGCTGATTGTAAGTACCTATCAACTGATTTTTGCTGACCGCTACGAAAATACTGGCATGAACTGGAATAACTTGCATAAAATAAATTCCATTTGAAGTTATCATCAACAATAATGAAGTCTTCCTAGTATATTTACGTAGGCAGTGCACAAAATATCGTTAAAAAAAACTTAAATATTAAAACAAAAATTCACGAGAAATCTGCACAATAAAGCAATGCTGCTGAAAACATTACACGAAAGTAAACGTACACGAAAGTGAGTTTGTTTGTTTGTTTGTTACCTCTTCACGCTTTAATGGCTACACCGATTTTGATGAATTTTGGTACAGAGATAGTTGGGAACCAGGAGACGGACATAGGCTAATATATATTTTTTTTAAAGTTGGATATGAGGGAGAAAGAGGGAAGAAAAGGGAAAACTTAGCGTTGCTATTACAAATCAATAAGGCGCAAGGAGAACTGTGTTACCCCGAATTTAACGCGAGCGAAGCCGCGGGCAAAAGCTAAACCACATAAAAGCAATGAAATAAAACAACAATCTGGAAATTGCAGCCCAGTTTCGGAAAAACAGTTTTAATGTCGCACAAATATGCAAATACATTTTGCTTATTTGGTACAAAAGGTTCCAAATAAGCAAAATATGATAAATGAATCTCAGTCGCCACTCCAGTTAAAGTTATAAAATATTTTAACTAGACTAGGTAGATGATTATATCAATCTATGTATCGTACTAAGATTATACTACTCATGAATCAAAGGTAAAAGTTTGTGGCGATGTAGCCTGGATGTCACACAAAAAAAATTAGCCTATGTCCGTCTCCTGGTTCCCAGCTATCTCTGTACCAAAAATCATCAAAATCGGTTTAGCCATTAAAGCGTGAAGAGGTAACAAACAAACAAACAAACTCACTTTCGCTTTTATAATATTAGTAATGATTTAAAAGATTATACTTCCTACCTATTTATTATTGTTATCTGCCTAGCTTTTTACAACTTTGTTTAGGTAGGCATTCAGTCTAACTGAGTGTAGTTGAATACCAGTATTTTACGTGAAGCGATTGCCTATCTGACCACCACAACCCAGTTACCAACCGCGACAAATTTAAAAAGGTTGAAAGAATCCAATTTTCTGGAAATCTTAATTTATTTCAATAAAATAAAGAATGAAAAATCAGAATGCTCAGAATGCCTCTCGTAGAAACGTAGATAATACTTAAAAGCGATCGGGTGCATGTTGCGGAGCGAGAAGAAATGAGAAACAGCTATGCTAGCAAAGAAGGTGGCTGGACATTTGAGGGAGAGAACCTCAAAACGACCCAGCCGCCGCGGGAGACGCTCCGGACGTTGGGAGCCGAGAGACGACTCGTGTACCGTAGACGAGGGAACACAAAGGGTAAAAGAAGGAACATCATCATTTTCCTGCCCTTGTCCCATTCTATTTGGGGTCGGCGCAACACGTTTTCTTCTTCCATTCTCCCCTATCAGATGTCACGGCATCATTTACTCCTTTCTCCTTCGTATTATTCGTTACACAATCTATCCATCTTTTCCTTAGCCTTCCTCTCGCTCTCCGTAGGAACATGAATGGGTATTAGTTAGTATAAGTTTGAAGCTTCTTTCCGCTCTACCCATAGCGGGGGAAGTCATTTGAAGATTTAACATCCAAAAAAGGGTATTGCTTGTCATCTCTTTTTGAGATCTTTGGTATTTAAATTTCAGTATTACCTAGTTTCGTCTGCCTTCCTCTACGTCTTTTTCCATCCCTTGGATCGACAAAAGTGGAGGGAACTTGAGGAGGACTATGTCGTAAGATAGCCTGTCCTGGTAGCTGATAAAAAAAAACTAATTTAGATATGCAATACACATATAGAAGAAATAAGTATAGATACATATTTTATAGTTAAATAATAGTGATGGTTTAGAATGTATTGTTACACAACAAAAAATTTAGCTAATACTCTAAATAGTGTATTAAGGTCAGAGAAAATAAAGGCTATTTTATTTATTTTATTACCTAGTTTCACTCAGGTAAAACAGACAAAAATGATTAATATTTCCTTTCATATCACCTGTCATTCCGTCGACGTGCAATCCTATTGTATGTTGATACAATTAATTTTATACCCTTTTTGCGTTTACTATGTAAAACAGCTGAGTTATCCACACCGTGTGAGTAGATTTATAGTGAAACTAGAATTTTCCCGTGACTTCGCTTATGTTGAAGGCAAAACTTATATCACAGCACGGGAGTTAAAAGTCAGCTATGTCTTAGCTCTGCATAATATCTATATCTATATGCATAATCTAACATTCAAATTCATTCAGTTGCGGGTAAAATGCAACAGAAAAACTATCGCCAAAACTTCATCACACGTCAAAACATCAGGATTTCAGTATAATTAATAAATAAATAATAAAACTTAAACAATAAACCGTATTAAATTTAATTCAGATCTCATATATCTTTTTCTATAATAAATAACTACGGCACCTTAGTTATACATGACATATTATTAGTCTGGGCGACTAAACTCTGTTCGGGTAACAATAGAAAGAGGGAATGTTCTCATATGATACCTAACTAGCTTCCATAAAGCCTCTGTAGCTTCTATCGAAATAAGTTAGCTCCTAGAGCAATATAAACATAACATGACACCTGTTAACCCCGAAGGGCGACTCTTGCGTCCGGCCCTGGTTCAGTCCATGGTCCGGAGCGAGAGGGAATGGGAAGCGGTCACCTCCTTCTGCGATGCAATCATGCTAGCGAAGGAGGTGGCTGGGCGTTTGAGGGAGAGAACCTCAAACCAACCCAGCCGCCGCGGGATACGCCCCGGGCGTCGGGCGCCGCGAGACGACTCCCGGCCACCCTAGATGCGGGCCTGTGGACGGTCAGCAATGGGTAGCTCACCGTCCGGCCGTCTATTGACGACAGGCCGTGTCGACGGCGCGTTCGTGTTTCACGCGCGCCTCAAAGAGATGTCAGCAAAACAGAGGGGCCTGCCAGAGCCTCCGCCTGCCGGGGTTGCGGATTGTTTGAAAGAGATACCGTGGCCCCGGAACATAAAGGGCAATAGCCCCCTTCTCCGCCCAGAGCGGGGGAAGTTATTTGTTGATATCACACCCGCAAAAAAAAAGCTTGGGGACAGGTGTATCTAATAGTACAACAACATTTCGCCAGTTATTTTTAAGGCCCATGTAATAGGGGCGAGCCTATTGCCATTAACCGGCCGCAAATCTAGACTCCGTGGCTACTACTGAGAAATTCCTGATGGTAAAACCCAAAAATACTCTCCCCAACCCAGGAATTAAACCTAGGACTTCATGCGCAACAAAATCGTTATTGCTCATTTAATTTTAATACCGAAGAATATAAGTATTTGTCATATTTCTAAACCTTCTTAGAATAGATTAATGTACTGAATAACTCCGAAAACTGCATCAAAATCCGTCTTAAAGTTTAAAAAGACTTGGTGTGACACAGACAGAAACGAAAATAGATTTCGATTTCTTTCTACATAATGAATGACATACATAAATTAGATTGTGAGAAAATGATAACATTTACTGCTCATATTCTTGAAGTTTCAATGGTGTGATGAAAGATCCAATGGGTTTTGTTTCACTTGTTTAATTTTTCTGTTTGCGTGATTTATGAGAAATGAAGCGGATCTTTTTGCAATGAATGAATAATAATTGAATAGTAATTTAGCTGAGTTACGCCAGATTAAAACAAAATAATCTGGATTTTTAGATAGCATATCCTATTTATAGGATTTATTTTCGCTTGGACCCGTTGTCTTAACATTGTTGCCATACATGATCACGTGTTTTATTGCAAATAGTTGTCGTATCTCGCTGTTGCAAGTATGCCATAAAGTTGATGGTCAGCTCACTTTACGACTGCAGCCTGAATTGAAAGACAAGGCAAGACACATCAAAGAAATCGCAACAAAGCATCATGGTCGTATTCCCCGATGGATAAGCGGGATAAGTCCCGGGTAATAAGGTGTAACTCTATTGCTTTCTTGCCGGGATTACGGGTAGTTCGAAAGAGATACTGCAGCCCCGGAATATAAAGGGCAAAAGAAGGAACATGAGTGGGTTTTAGTCAGTACAAGTCTGACACTCCCGCCCGGGTGAAGTTATTTAATGATTTCCCATCCGCAAATAAAAGAAACCTTCCTCCTCTTGTTCTGAGTTACTTACCAATATTTGGTGTTTTCGGTGATATAAAAAAATAAAAAAATCATTTATTTCAGGTAATACACCCATAATTACAATTTACATAGAAAATATATTGGACATTTTTGCCGATGGGAATGGGCAGACCGCCACTGTGTGCTCCACCGTGCCCTCCGGGCGATCATCACAATGGTGACACCCTGGCGTTCCCGCTCGGCTATGTGCAGGAACCTCCCGAAACTTCCGTGTCCGGTGATGATCTGCGTCAGGCGGTAGGTGATGACGCCATGGTGCCTCTCCAGCCACTCCTCAAAGAAGGGGACTTACCGCCACTATTGTGGCGTGTCCTTAATATATCGGACTTAGACTTAGATATGCGTTTCATCCTTCCTCATCACACATCCATACAAACACAAACACACACTTTAAACTCAAACTTCCTTATATCTGCTCATTTGACGGGCCTGTTGGTCTAGTGGTTAGTGGCCCTGACTGCTCAGCCGGAGGTCGTGGGTTCGATTCCCACCCAGGACAAACTTTGTGTGATGAGCATGATTGTTTGTTCTGTGTCTGGGTGTGATTTATCTATAACATGTATGTATTTATAAATTATATAAGTATGTATATCAGTTGTCTGGTTACCATAACACAAGCTCTGCTTAGCTTGGGATCAGATAGCCGTGTGTGAGTTGTCCCAAGATATTTATTATTTATTATTATTTCTTGCTTAAGCTTATCAAAGTACACGAAGAGAATAAATATCACTTTTACAGCAATACTTCAGGAAAGTTAGTTTATGAATTTAAAACTCCATGCACTTCAGTACTTCGAAATTCATTGCGAGACGGTAGGAATAAGTAAAGCTAACTCCTGGAGGAGTTTCGCTATATTTTAGTACTGCAACGAATGACTCAGAAAATTCTCTAGAGGATGTTTTCTTTCTAGAGTTAGTATTTTAGGTTACATGTTTATTATTAAGGCGTGGAGTTGATATATGAAAAGACATTTAAACGGATACATAATTAAACATAACATGACGCATGTAGTCCACTATGTATACCTACACTTGTAATATTAACACTAGCCTGGGAGAAATTAAAACTAATAAAGAAACATAAAAGGCAAAAAGAGGAACATAGGTGGGTTTAGTCAGTAAAAGTCTGACACTTAGAGCAGGGGGGGGGGGGCCGCTCTGCCCAAAGCGGGGGATATTTGATGATTTGACGAATATTTTGATGAAGACATTCAATTGAATACCGATAATGTTTTTTTAACTGACATGCCAGTTATTTTAATTCCGAAACCCACCCATGTGCCTTCTATTGCCCTTTATGTTCCGGGTTGCGGTATCTCTTTCGAACAACCCGCAACCCTGGCAGGCAGTGGCCCTGGCAGGCCCATCTGTGGGAGGAGGCCTTAGTCCAGGAGTTGGAAAGATCAAGTTAACAAAAAAAAAGATAAACTGAAAAACTAAATTAGTACCTTCATTTTTTGAATAGACATAAAGAAAATAATAAAGCTACCGACACTAATAAATTACAGAAACAAATAATAAAACACGTTCTACAGTTTATAAATGGAATTATTAGGTCACACAACACATTAATCTTTACACAATATAAAATTAGCAGACCGCTAAATTTGAGACCGTTTGTCGCCGGACTTACAGCGGATCCGTTTTATAAATACAACAAAATTCATTCAACATACAAACTATAATCTGATCGGATATTAAAAGGATCATCTGCCTAGCGTTTTCCCAACTAAGTTGGGCGCCTTCAGTCTAAGCTTAAGTCTAAGCAGATTTAGCTCTATACCAATTAGGAGGCAATTAATAATAACTGGTTAGTACCAATGTATTTCTGCCTATTTTTAGGGTTCCGTAGTCAACTAGGAACCCTTATAGTTTCGCCATGTCTGTCTGTCCGTCCGTCCGTCCGTCCGTCCGTCCGTCCGTCCGTCCGTCCGTCCGTCCTCGCTTAATCTCTGTGACCGTTAGCACTAGAAAGCTGAAATTTGGTACCAATATGTATATCAATCACGCCGACAAAGTGGTAAAATAAAAATTGGAAAAAAATGTTTTATTAGGGTAGCCACCCTATATGTAAAGTGGGAAGTGATTTTTTTTTAATTTCAACCCTAACGTGTGATATGTTGTTGGAAAGGTATTTAAAAATGAATAGGGGTTTACTACAATATTTTTTTGATAATGTCTATAATTTCGGAAATAATCGCTCCAAAAGTAAAAAACAATGTGTCCCCCCCCCTCTAACTTTTGAACCATAAGTTTAGAAAATATGAAAAACATCTGAAAAGTAGAACTTTATAAGGACTTTCTAGGAAAATCATTTTGAACGTGATTGACACAACAGTTTTTGTACAAAAAAGACAAAAAGTTGTACAAAATAATTTCCTCCTCCACCTTTAAACTCATAAGTGACGGACATTGTGACGGACGGGAAACTACGGGACCCTACACTGAGCGTGGCCCGATACGCTCTTGGCCGGTTTTTTTTAATTAAAAACAGTGACTGCCTATGTGGTGTAAGCATTGGACTGCTAGGCATGGGTCCTGTGTTCGAACCCAAGGCACCCAACTCAGATTTTTCAAATTCTTGTGCGTGTTGTATAATTATGACTTGCTTCGATGAGGGCAACATTTTGAGGAAACCAGCATGTTTTATTATTTTTTCTGCCCCCCGCTCCGCCCAGAACGGGAAAAGATTTCTGCCCCCTAACACTAATAACACCAAAACACCAACGCGCCGTCGACACGGCCTGTCGTCACTGGACGAACGGACGGTGAGTAATGGGAGGAGGCCTTTTTTTGCGGATGGGAAATCATCAAATAACTTCCCCCGCTCTGGGTGGAGCGGGGGGAGTGTCCGACTTGTACTGACTAAAACCCACCCATGTTCTTTCTTTTTCCCTTTATGTTTCGCGGCCGAGGTATCTCTCTCGAACAACCCGCAACCTCGGCAGGCCCCTCTACAACCAGCATGCCTGACAGATATTTCTCGACTGTATGTTAGCCACTGTGACCCATGGGTAGCATAGAAACTATGACACTAGGTAAAGTACAGTAAAAAAAAATGACAACTAACTAACATATACCTGTTTTTAAAAGTCTTTTGTTTCGACTAACTTCACCTGTAACTATGTAATACTCGTACATATCTTAGAAGTTATATTTTGTTTTGTTAGTTTTTTTTTAAACGTTGCCTAACACTAGGATTTTTCTTGTATCGTAGGTGCGTTTACAAACATTTAAACTCACATACACAAACAGCTAGACCCGAAACAACTATCTGCATGTCATACAAATATTTGTTCCGAGCGGGAATCGAACCCGCGACACGCAGCGCAGCAGTCGATCGCTCAGTCACTGCGCCAATCGTGAATCCAAACCTTTTACAACGTATCAAGTGATAACTAAACAAAATCAGTGTAGGCACAAAACAAAACATCAGACTACCTCACACTCAAACAATTCAACACTAATTAGCGTTTCCCAAAACAAACATCCATTATGTAAATAAATGCTAATTAATTTACTGATAAATCTCGCATCTCGTGATTTTCTCGTCGTCTCCGTTGTCACAATTTGCTGACATTGTCGTAAATTGTGATGACGTAATTGATACCGGTATTAGGGCAGAGATCTGGTTGATTATGCTGAGGAAGGTAGGTGTGAGCGAGAGAAAGTGGGATGACGCTGATGGTGGTGACGAAATAAGTATTGTTTAGAGTATCCTCCGTTTTTAGGGTTCCGTACCTTGAAAGGAAAGAACGGAACCCTTGTTGAATCACTTTGTTGTCCATCAGTCTGCCTTTTTATGCTTAGCTTATTTATTTTGTACTATGGTCCTAGTTTATCACCTGTGACTTCTTCACTGCACGGCTTACACACGCTCACCCGTAAGACTGGAGAATTTATTATTTAGACTTTGGTATTTTTTTATTTTTAAATACATAATTGGTGTTTCCTAGCTGACATGTGACAATGAATGAATAATTTCTTACATCTACGTTGTGATAAATGCAATTGTATAAAATCTGGTTCTTCTAACCTGACAGACAGATGTGTTGCTGGGGAGTTTGTTCCGCCACTTCTTCTTCCCAGCTAAAACACTAGGAAGTGGCGAAGGGCAGGTCATTAGTTTTGTGGGACTGTCTCTTGTAATGTGACGTTCAATAAATGCTGATTATCAGCCTAATTTGAATAAATGACTTTGATTGATTTGATATGATTTGCCTTTGTGTTTCAAGACTCTTTATCGCGGAAACGCGTGGAGGTATGAAGTGGAATTAAAACCATGTACTCAAATCTGTGATCCCTTGGGGTTGTGAAAAACCCTCTAAGTTTAGGCAGTAATACAATTTTTAATTGGGGGTACCCAATACGCGAGAACAGCTCGCACTTTGTTGTTTTTGTTATAGAAAATGTATGTTTTTTTAATCTACCTATGTCATAACTGTATTCGCATTTAAAAAAAAACCTGTAGTTTGAATACAGTTTTCATTTTCAGTCATTGGTTTCGAATTCGAACCTGAGATACGTCTTATTCATCTCACTTGTGTCTGTAAAACCCACGGAGTCTGGCGATGGTGGAAATAGGCTTGCTCGTATTACATAAGTAGCTAGTGAAGGGTACACCTACCCTTTTTTTTTTTTTTTTTTTTTTTCGGGTGGGAAATCATCCAATGACTTCCCCCGCTCTGGGCGGAGCGGGGGGGCATGTCAGACTTATACTGACTAAAACCCACCCATGTTCCTTCTATTGCCCTTTACGTTCCGAGGCCGCGGTATCTCTTTCGAACAACCCGCAACCCCGGCAGGCGGAGGCTCTGGCAAGCCCCTCTGCTTTGCTGACTCTCTTTGAGGCGCGCGTGAAACACGAACGCGCCGTCGACACGGCCTGTCGTCAATCGACGGACGGACGGTGAACTACCCATTGCTCACCGCCCACAGGCCCGCATCTACGGTGGCCGGAAGTCGTCTCGCGGCGCCCGGCGCCATGGGCGTCTCCCGCGGCGGCTGGGTTGGGCAGATGTTCTCTCCCTCAAACGCCCGGCCACCTCCTTTGCTAGCATTACTGCTTCGCAGAAGGTGGTGACCGCTTCCCATTCCCTCTTGCTCCGGACCATGGCCTGAACCAGGGCCGGACGCGAGAGATCGCCGCCGCCGATCACTTCCACGAGGGCACGGCGGTGCTCCGCCCAAGCTGGGCAGACCGCCACTGTGTGCTCCACCGTGTCCTCCGGGCGATCGTCACAATGGT
The DNA here is from genome assembly GCA_905475445.1 of Ochropleura plecta. NCBI lineage: Eukaryota > Metazoa > Arthropoda > Insecta > Lepidoptera > Noctuidae > Ochropleura > Ochropleura plecta. Next base: position 6,553,891 of record FR997740.1, on the reverse strand, counting down.
GACACCCGGGCGCTTCCTCCCGCCCGATGATGTGCAGGAACCTCCCGAAACTTCCGTGTCCGGTGAGGACCTGCGTCAGGCGGTAGGTGAGGACGCCATGGCGCCTCTCCAGCCACTCCTCAAAGAGGGGACTTACCGCCGCTATTGTGGCGTGCCCTGCACGGGGTTGCGACAGTCGCTCTCTCCATGCCACCATGAGATCGCACCGGAGGTCTGCCCGCCGAGCGTACACCTACCCTGTCTCACCATTCGGCAATTACAAGCGTAATGTTCTGTTATGTAACTAGAAATGTACAATACTTTAACTAAAGGGATTAACACCTCCGTATTTATAATTTAACTTCATCGCAAACTTATTATACTGCGGTCTACAAAGAGCCGACCAAATTGTTATAGGCTTATTCTCCCAAAAATTGTTTGGTGTGGTCCATAGGGAGAGACCCCTGTTTAGTAGTTGACGTTTGTGGCCTGCCCCGATTAGGTAGGGTCCATTCGTGAAACTATTACTACAGCACCTGGCCGTAAAGATGGTCTGTCTAATTTTGTAAAAAGGTAGTAAAATTTAATGTGACACAACAGTCAACGATCACCAGTCGAGTGCAATTAGAAAAATAATACTCCAAAGGTTGAACGACCTTTATTGTAGTTGAGTTTTCATATTAATGACGGCATTATATAGGTACATTTTATCGACTAAAATGAACAAAGAAACTAACCAAATTGGTGGATGTTGACCGTTTAATGAATGCACACAGCTACGCCACAACATATAATTGACGAATTCCAAGATAATAATAAAAAATAACCGGCCAAGAGCGTGTCGGGCCACGCTCAGTGTAGGGTTCCGTAGTTTCCCGTCCGTCATAATAAGTGTTCCCACTTATGAGTTTAAAGGTGGAGGAGGAACTTATTTTGTACAACTTTTTGTCTTTTTTGTACAAAAACTGTTGTGTCAATTAAGTTCAAAATGATTTTCCTAGAAAGTCCTTATAAAGTTCTACTTTTCAGATTTTTTTCATATTTTCTAAACTTATGGTTCAAAAGTTAGAGGGGGGGGGGGGGGACACATTGTTTTTTACTTTTGGAGCGATTATTTCCGAAATTATAGACATTATCAAAAAATTATTTTAGTAAACCCCTATTCATTTTTAAATACCTTTCCAACAATATATCACACGTTAGGGTTGAAATTAAAAAAAAAATCACTTCCCACTTTACATATAGGGTGGCTACCCTAATAAAACATTTTTTTCCAATTTTTATTTTACCACTTTGTCGGCGTGATTGATATACATATTGGTACCAAATTTCAGCTTTCTAGTGCTAACGGTCACAGAGATTAAGCGAGGACGGACGGACGGACAGACAGACATGGCGAAACTATAAGGGTTCCTAGTTGACTACGGAACCCTAAAAAAAGAAGATTTGAAGCGAAATTAAAAAAAAAGACAAAAAAAGAAACGAATTTTTTGCACCTTTCTATGAAAATCTGAGCACTGCTAACTTCGTTTCACTCTGGTGTCTAATTGCACTCGGCAATTTAGTTTTGTCCAGTTTTCAAATTCTATATTTTGAATGTTCAAGTAGTCCGTTATTTACCAAATCAGAAAAACAGTTTAAACGATTTGACAGCACGGTTGACACATTGGCTGAGCGACAGACTGCTGCGCTGTGTGTCGCGGGTTCGATTCCCGCACAGAACAAATATTTGTATGGTAGTTGTTCCAGGTCTGGCTGTTTGTATACGTGATTTTTTAACGTTTGCAAACGCACCCACAATATAGGAGAATTACTAGTGTGGGGCAACGTTTTATAAAAAACAGAAAAAAACAGACTTCTAAATAATAGATGTCTTTAGAAAAGGTCGTTAACTTCAAAGATCCAAAAAAAACATCAAATCCTTCCAGTACGTTCAATTTACTATAGTACGCAAATACATCCAGGCTACAGGCTTAATTCTTAAAAACCCAGCTTTCTCATACAACTTGATGGCATTGTAATTATCTTTCAAACAGTAAGCAGACACAATCTTACCATCTTGTATCAGCACATTACTGATCAACTTCAACATCAGTTCTGCGTATCCTTTCTGCCGATGCTCTTTGACTGTGTACATGTGTAACAGGTTTCCAGATTCGTTGATAAGACACCAGCAGATTAAGGCATCGTTTACGTAGAGGCCGTACCCATATTTGTTGTCAATGAGGAGTTCGAAGTACTTTGGTGATCCAGGGTAGCGGTGCGGCCAGGTTGAGTCGATCAGGTCTATGTATTCTTTTGTTAGGAAATCGAAGGTAACGCCTGATGGTAAGCTGAAAGAAGGAGAAAGGTTTTAAGTTCTTCTCCAAATTTAGAAGGAACGAATTTAATTTAGGTATTTGACGAACGTTTTTAATTACATGTTTTTCAATTAAAATTTATATTTAAATGTTTTTTTCATATAATTGCAATGTTGTTGATATAATTTAATTTAATAATTTATTAAGGGCCACTTTTTCAATAATTAAATAACTTGTTCGTGTAGAGTAAATGTCACGTTATGACAATGCTTCCATACAAAAACAACCTCGACAAACACCGCTTGACCTGAACATCGACCCGAGTTTTTTTTAATCGTTGCTCCGCATTTGTAATTTCTCCTGCCTCTTGGGTGCGTTTATCAACATTTAAACTCCCATGTATACACGTTTGTGTACATATGTGAGTTTAAATGTTTGCAAACGCCAGACCCGGTACTACTATCTGTAGGTCATACAATGTAAATATTTGTTATGTGCAGGGATCGAACCCGCGACACGTAGCGCAGCAGGCAAACGCTTAGCTACTGCCCTAACAGTGTCTTCAATATCGTAATAAGCCCAAAGCTCCTCGATTATACGATATATTAAGTAAATAATAAAAACCAATGACATAACTTCCAAAAAAGTAGCACAATGCAATTGTGGCAGTAGTTTAACAGTTTTAAAAACAGAATTGGGTAGCTATATCGGTCATTAAATATCTTGAATGGAATAATACGGCCATAACTCTATCCGAACATGTTATTTGCATGCATAAGCATACGCTTTGCATATGTTTATTTAGTTTAACGATGACTTATGAAGATGTCTACGTAATATTATGATCGTAAAATGACATAAGAGATGTGAGAATCGTAATAAAACAATTTAATACCGTTATGCGTTTATTCCTTGAATGGATGAAAAAAATGGATAAAGTAAGGAATGTGGATATTAGAGGAAGTTTGAAAAGTTGCGCCTGTTACAGATAAATTGAAAGGAAGTCGTTTGTCTTGGTATGGACATGTAATGAGGAGGGATGGAGCACGTGTGACTAAAAGAGTGATGGATCTGAATGTTGATGGACGGAGAGCGAGAGGAAGGCCAAAGAAAAGATGGATGGATCGGACGTCTGGTCAGGGAGAATGGAAGATTCAATTTATTTAAGGTCTATCGGGTAAACTTTTTCCATACTTCTGCATTGTTTGTCATCTCATCAAACAACTTATGGGTATGATCGTCAATTGATACATAGATAATAGCAATTTGAATAAACGTCGAACGTTTTTTGTTGGCAGCCAACTTACTTCAATTAATTGCCCTTGAATTACATTAAAAAAAAAACTCACTTGACATCTTTATAAGTTTCTTTTGTATCCAATATAAACGACTCCGAAGGTATAAACAGCTCTTCCTCCATCTTAATATCTGGTAGAATACTCTTAACTAATTCCAAAACGTGAAACGGGCTGTATGGCAATATGATTTGTTTTTTCCAATCAATGACTTTGGTTTTCTTCAACGCAGCTTCGAGGTTTGTTAGGTCATCTGTTGTTGAATGAATACCCAGTAATTTGAAAGGACCAAGCTGAAACAAAAATGTACATAATATAGGCTGTATCTTGCCAAGCATAAATAATTTCTGGGATCTGGTTTACGTAAAGTAAATATGTTGGAATTTTATAAACCACTAGCTTCCGCCCGCGACTTCGTCCGCGTGGCATGGTTACTTTGGGCTAACGCTAACTTTAACCCGCGTGTTGTTCGAAAAAAAAATATCTTTCTCTCCCCTTTTCTTCCCTCTTTCTCCCCCTTTTCTAACTTTTATAGCCCCTGTCCGTTTTCAAGGCTCCAACTATCTCTGTACCTAAATTCATCGAAATCGGTTTGGTTTAGGCGTGAGACGTAACAAACGAACACACTCACTTTCGTTTTTATAAAATTAGTAAGGATTGTTTTTTTAACAAACACGACGGTTCGAATGTCCACATAGTATTTTGGGACACCGCCAGGCGGTTGGTCGACACTTCAAGTGACCAGTTAGCTTCCCAATTAATTGGTCAAAGAATTAACATTGCCCTAAAACGTGGTTGTACTGCTAGTCTTCTGGGTAGGTACTTTCCCCATTGACAGCGATGCGGATGAAATTTTTCAGTGCTTTCAACACAATCAATGTACATTAGATGTTTTATTTTTATTTATTGGTCTGCTATAGTAATTTTTTTAAGAAATCTATGTGTGATTTAAAGAAAATAAAATAAAACAGAGAAATATTTTAGTATGAATGTATCTCAATCCATCTATGTTCTGTTTAGAAAATTTGTTACGAGATTAGTTTCTAATATTAAAGCTAGATGGCAGTGTGCGTACATTCGTATTAAGGTACTACGCGACCATTTTTCCATACAGTATATTTTAAAAGAGATAATGTTATCAGTTTTCTTTGGTAAGTTTGTTAAGAGTTTTATTTTAAAATTATCATCTTCCCTAGTTTTTACCAACTAAAAAATATTCCTAATATTTTCAGTCTAACCGTGTATTACTAGGTACAATCTGACATCCACAATCCAGTTTCTTCATAAAACGAGTCTCTCGGTAAGACTGGTGGTCAGATTTTTGGACTTCTGCTTGCTCTTCTTCTGCTAGCTTCTGTCAACGGCTGGTGTGTTTTTTGGTTGGCATTTAGTTTTTTTTTTTAAAGTTATTGACGTGTCTAAACTGAATGTTTATTTATTTGTCATATCTCACATTTGAAGAGCTTTGACAGTCGTTACAGTTACTAAGTAGGTGGGAAGGCTGACAACCAGTCTTACCAAAAAGAGTCGTTTGTTTTACCCAATATTATCAGGGTTGTGGAAATCAGATGCACCGTTTCTCCTTGTAAAAAAATGATATTCAGCTGCAACTGTTGAGGCTGGAAACTGACCCCATTAGTTTGGTAAAGGCTTCAAGGTTGTTTAATTAGCAACCTGCACATGGTTATCGCGACAATATATGCAAGTTGGCTATCTAAAGATAAATACGATGTGATAAGGAGGACCATAATTATCTTTCAATTGTTTAAAATGAAGTCGCTTTTGCTGTCTGTTCGCTTAGATCTTTAAAACTACTCAACGAGTTTTAATGCAGTTTCAGCAAAAAAATAGAGTGATGTTAGTAAAAGGTTTATATGTATAATATCCAAGTCTACGTGGGGTGCAGCATTACAAATATAAATTACTAGCTATGTCCAGCGATGCATTGCAATGCAAGTTTCCTACCTCATACTATTTTCTTGTACTTTTTCTACTCTAACTAGGTAGGTATAAAATGGAAAAAAGTAAGTAGGGTACCTACCAAAAATTTGGTTTTTCTAACCTGACAGACAGGTATGTTGCTGGGGAGTTTGTTCCGCCACTTCTTCTTCCCAGTTAAAACACTAGGAAGTGGCGAAGGACGGAGCGTTTTTGTTCGATTGTCTCTTGTAATTTGACGTTCAAGAAGCGCTGATTATCAGCCTAATTTGAATAAAATGACTTTTGATTTTGATTTTTGACCCTACTTATTTTTTTCTTTCAAAATAACAAACACAACAAAAAGAGAATTAGCAATATTGGTACAACCGTTCACGCATGATACCGTGATCAAGGACAATAGGGATTAATTCGCATATATAATTATGTAGATATGTTGCAATATAAAACGATAACAAAAACTTTAACATACCCCGTCAATCACAGCTACCATTCCATTTTGCACATCACCAAAGGGGCAATAAACGTTAAAACTAAATTCAGGTTCATTTGACAGAGCAATTCCTTTATCGACCCACTGTTTCTGCATAGCCAGCAAGGAGTACCCCGACGATTCCTTTGGCCAGTCTTTTTTGAAGATACGTTGAACTTCGCACCATCTTTCCGGTGGTAAATACTGTAATGGATCTTGTGACATGATGTCGTTCGACTCCGTTACGAATACAACTAAGATATAAATAGTGAGCTGCTCCTTTTATCTCCGTGTTTATTGCTCTTGTTTTAATACTTGTCGTTGCATTTGGTTGCTCTTGTTTTAATACTTGTCGTTGCATTTGGTTGTTCTTGTTTATTTTTTCACAGTGTGGTTGAACTAACCATATTTGTTTCGAATAAACTTGTTGCTAACTATTTTTTGAAACGGACAACTGAACATCCTGACTCAAAATCTTGCTTCGCATGCTGCTTTAAACATGTTTTTTTTACACAGTAAGTCTTGTCTAACCAATTTTATCCTCCGAAAAAATCATAGGATTTTCTTTAAAAATGAGACAAACAATACCATAATTTCAATATTTCACTACATAATATGTAACAATGTGGATAATGTTATATTAACAGTAGCAACAGGAGTAGTCTGATTAGACAAGTTATAGAGAAGTATGGAATAAGATGACAGATTGCGCAGACCACAAATAAATTGGGCTATGGGCAGGATAATTATGAAATAACAATGTCAAATCAAATCCATAACATAAAGAATTGTTTGAGGTAAAAAGAGCTAACGATTAAAATTCATTTAAGTCATTATTTCTAACAGGTTGATGATACAATCCTTATTACAAACAAGGATACCTTGACCAATATTAATGCCAATGGCATGAATAAATAGCAGCGAGTACACTGCACTTGGCTACTGATATGGTATCTCTACGGCCATATTAAAATACAAGATTATTATTATTAGGCATGTTAAATTTTGTTACATTTAATGCGGCACGTTATGTTCAATGATAAATGTTGTTTTTATATCCGCATTGAAGGTTCCGTTGCTAATGTTTGAGGAGCTCCTAGCTAAATAAATAGTAGCCGCTCGGGTTGATCTTTAGGTTAAGCCGCGCTTGCCTAGGTTGGTCTGTGGATGGGTGACCACCCGTTACGTACCGAGTTTCCTCCGTGCCTCGGAAAGCACGTTAAGCCGTTGGTCCCGGCTGTCATTTGTAGATCTTTGACAGTCGTTACAGGCAGTCAGTGTTCCAAAAGTCTGACAACCAGTCTTACCAAGGGGTATCGCATTATCCAGTATTAACTGGGTTGTGGAGGTCAGATAGGCAGTCGCTCCATGTAAAATACTGATATTCAGCTGCATCCGGTTAGACTGGAAGCCGTCCCAACATAGTTGGGAAAAGGTTAGGCAGATGATGATTGAAGGTTCCGTTGCGTGTCAAGCATGGCATGTCCAGCCTTTTTTACAGTTTTTCCTTGCTTTGGGTGGAGCAGGGGGAGTGTCAGACTCTTACTGGCTAAAACCATGTTTCTTCTTTTGTCCTTTGTGGTCCGTGGCCGCAGTATCTCTTTCAAACAACCCGCAACTCCAGCAGGCAGTGGCTCTGGTAATCACCTCTGCTTTGCTGACATCTCTTTGAGGCGCGCGTGGAACACTCCTTTGCTACGATGTTTGCTTCGCAGAAGGAGGTGACCGCTTCCCATTCCCTCTTGCCCGGACTATGGACTGAACCAGAGCCGGACGCGAGAGTTCGCTACCGCCGATCACCTCTACGTGAACACAGCGGTGCTTCGCCCAAGCGAGGCAGACCGCTACATTGTCCTCCGGGGGATCGTCACAGCGCCCGCTGCTAATATTAAAAAGAAGTTAAAACCAAATAAAGAAAAAGTATTTATTTGAATCGAACAGTATAATGCAGTTAAATAAAAAAATAGAAATGTAACAAATAAAACAAAAGAAAAAAAAACTCTGTACGAAAAAAGTCAAAAAAAGTCCATATCTCAACATGGTTTTGTAACATTTAATAAAAAAAAGTTACAGTGCTGGTATTCTGATAGGGCCCAAGTCCAAGAAGAAAGCTATTATATAAGTTAACTAGCTTTTGCCCGCGGCTTCGCTCGCGTTTAATCGGGGTAACACAGTTCCCCTTTCCTGATTTGCAGGTTTTGCTACTTGTACTTATTGTAATAGCAAAGCTATTTTTTCCCTATTTCTCCCTCATTTCTCACTTTTTTTAAAAAAAAAAAACGTTAGCCTATGTCCGTCTCCAGGGTCCCAACTATCTCTGTACCAAAATTCATCAAAATCGGTTTAGCCATGTAGGCGTGAAGACGTAACAAACAAACAAACTTACTTTCGCTTTTATAATATTAACGAAAATTGAAGTTCCTCAAGTTAGTAATCTTGAGGACGTTTTACACCCATTATTTTTCGATTTCGAAGGACCAAAACCAGAGAGTTTATTTTAACTTCCTGACCTCGCTCACTTTGTAAAGTTTGTACCGGAAATGACAATGACGGACATGGACAGTTATTGCGTGGGAGTCGCGAGAATGGGCCTCTTGGAACAACTAAACCTTTCACGGAATTTGGGATAAATGAAAATTGATTTTCTTTTTTGGGAGTTGAGAAGTTTTGTTGTTTGCGAAGTCTGAAAAAAGGAATGGTGTTGTCGTGTTGTAGGTCTAAAATACATGTGGGCTCGGGTTTATTATCGCCGATAGGCTAGACTGTCCTTATATCAGGAATGGCTGTGGCAGACAATTCCTGTGAAAAAATTGTTTTGTTTTGTAATTCGGTATGATTGATTAGGTCACTTATTTTTTAATTCGAACAAAATAAAATTGACTTTTAGTTTTATGAAATTTGTATGTGCTGATAGTTAATCTAACTATAATTTAATGCATTTCAATTTATTATTATTAATCCGAATCGTAATCAAGTTATGCTTATAAAAATCAAAGTTATAAATTAGCTTAATCATGAAATCAAGAGATATTCTCTGAATACAATTCAGTATAGTCATGCTCAATGAAAGCACGACTTCGGAGGGGCGTCCGTTGCTGGTCTTTGCATTTAAATGTACCATTAGCGAGTAATTGTGACGGCTCTGCTGTCCTGAATGTCAAGTGGCATGAATATCCAGGCTGTTTGGGTTAGTATTTTGGTGTTGAGAAGTAGGTAAATTTTTCAATTCGTTTTGAAGGTTCCTTACCCAAAGGGTAAAACAGGACCCTATTTCTAAGACTCCGCTGCCCGCCCGTCTGTCCGTCTGCCACCAGGCTTTATCTCATGATTTGCGATAGCTACTCATCATTCCTGAAGTGGTCATCAAAACAGCGAAACATTTGATATAAAAGCGAAACATCTGACAGAAATTGCGATGTTGCCAACTTTCAAAATGTGCAGTCAGCAAAAGAGATAAGTAACGTCGAGCTAAGTAAGCTCGTCTATTTGATTATTCTAAGAAACCGATGGACGTCATCAATTTAAATTTGATTTATTTAATGAACTGTTTTCTTTAATCATAATCATTTATTTATTTGTTAGACATAGGTAGTTACATTAGGGATCTTATAAGTAGTGCTCGTTCTTGCTATGTCAGCCCTATGTCGGGTCGTGCGTCAGCTCGTCCCAAAACAAACTCGGACTATTGGGCCAAGTTGACGAAATTCAAAATTAATATTTATTTCGTTCATCATCTCGTCCCACTTTATTTTTCTTAAATATTTTAAGTTGTTTTGGTACAGTCCAAACCAAAACTTTTCACTATATACGAGTAAATAAAAGCCAAGAATTTAGTAAATCAACATTTATATAAGTAATAATAAAAATCCAAAGTTAGTAGGTACATTTTAATTGCGTTTTATAAATCTAAGTTATCTATCACATAATCAGTTCTATTCATAATAATTAAGTACAGACATACTTAGTTTAATAGTGCGATATTAAGGCGATATAGACACTTACCTGCGCCTCCATTGGAAAAAAAAACATCACTCATCTATCACATAATCAGTCTTACTTACTACTTACTAACAATAAATTGTAAAGTCAGCCTTTATGTATTATAGTTTCTTAAGAAAAAAAAAAGATATACTATAATACATATAAGAAAAAAAAAAAGTATCGGGAATGGATGATTTGTTTATGGTTCCAAATTAAAAAATTTGTTTTTTTTGTAGTTGTTAGATTGGCACAACTGTTTTGCATTTTGGCGCGGAGTTTGAGTTGCATCTGTTATTTATATTATATTAAATACAGTGCTGGTTTTAGTAATATCATATATAGTGTGTATTGCGAATTTCATAATGGACAAAAATATCGAACAAAGAGTTTGTCTTAAATTTTGCATCGCCAATGGAATTTCGTGTTCGGAGTCACTGAAAATGTTACAGAAGGCTTAGGGTGAATCGACTTTATCAAAAACTCGTGCTTATGAGTGGTTCAAAGCGTTCAAAAGCGGTCGAGATGTGATGGAAGATTTGCCTCGCTCTGTTAGGCCGTCAACGTCTGCAACTGAAGTTAACATCGCAAAAGTGAAGAAAATAGTGACTGAAAATCCCCATTCAACTCTGAGAGAGATAGCCGCCGAACTTTCTGTATCTCACGAGTCGATCCGTACCATTTTAACTAATCATTTGGGTATGAAACATGTTGCTGCTCGGCTAGTCCCAAAAGATCTGAATTTTCTCCAAAAACTCAATCGCATGAAAGTCGCTGAGGACATGCTAGAACGAGTCAGTTCGGACCCAACATTCATGAAACGCATTGTTACTGGTGACGAGACGTGGGTTTACGAGTTTGACATGCAAACTAGTCAACAAGCTTCGGAGTGGCGCCTTCCAACTGAACCGAAACCGAAAAAACCACGCCAAAGTCGATCAAAAGTCAAAGTCATGTTGACTGTTTTCTTTGACTATCGCGGTGTTGTGCACTCTGAATTCTTACCGGAAGGTCTAACGGTAAATAAAGAATATTATTTGAGCGTTATGCGGCGTTTAAGAGAGCAAATTCGACGAAAAGGCCAGATTTGTGGAAAGAAAATTCTTGGATTTCGCACCACGACAATGCACCTTCGCACAAGGCTATCATTGTGAACGAATTTTTGACCAAACACTCAACAAATACCATCCAGCAACCACCATATTCACCAGATATGGCTCCTGCTGACTTTTTTCTTTTTCCTAAACTCAAATTACCACTTCGTGGCACCCGTTTTCAATCGATAGAAGACGTAAAGGAGAATTCGCGGCGAAAACTGAACTCAATTCCGGAAGCAGCGTTTAAAAAATGTTTTGATGAATGGATTATTCGTTGGCGCAAGTGTATCGTTTCTAAAGGAGCATACTTTGAAGGTGATAAAATAAATTTGGATGAATAACAGACATTTTGTGTATTATTGATCTTTTCCCGGTACTTTCTTGACAGAGTAGTATACTACTCAAAACAAAATAAGGGCTACGAGGTATTTTGTCTGTACCATGAAAATAATAAAACCAATGTATATTTTTTTGTCTCCATAACGAAAACTAATGTTGTTTTTACCATGTAGACCAATAAATTTATTCAAATAATAATGATTGAAAAGTTTATTTGCTTTTGAAAGAAAAAACACATTTTAGGTTAAAAATAAAAACAATGTAAAGTTACTGAAAACAAAAGAAAATACTCCATGCTCATCTTTTAGTAACGGGTATGCCCCCCTCGTTTAGCTACGCACTCCTGAAGCCTGGACAAGGCTAAGTGCATGCTCTCAATCAAATGCCTGACATTTTCCATTGGAATCTCTTCCCAGGCCCTTTTAACAGCGTTGATGAGTTGCTGTTGGTTGTCGATTTCCTGATCACCGTCTCTAACTCTTCGTTTCAATTGATCCCACATGTGCTCTATTGGATTTAGGTCCGGACTGTTCGCCGGCCACGGCAAGACTTGAATTTGAGAGGTTTCCAGTACAAACCGAGTCGCTTGAGCCGTGTGTGCACGAGTGCGCTATTCGCTGGGTAGAGAGAGCTTAGCCTTCACCTCTCTCCTTAGTTTGACGTCCTCTCATTGGATTCCCGATAACCATTTGTCCAATAACGACGCTTCACTGTCATTGTGCATGGTTGACTTTGACCAATAGCATGACATCAGTACAGTGTGTACACACTAGTGCTCAGACGTCATTTTCAAAATTTTTCGTTTTATTAAAGAAGTTTAAAAAAAGTCACAGACACTTTTCTTCCTGACTGTTTTTGACGTTTAGCGTTAATATTTAACAGAATTTAGAATGGGACGAGATAACGTACGAAAAGAATATTAATTTTGAAATTCGTCAACTCGGCCCAATGGTCCGAGTTTGTTTTGGGACGAGCTGACGCACGAGCCGCTATGTCTTGCCATACTGACATACAAATTAGAATAATAATTTAATAAGAAGCCAAATAATACTATAACAAAAACACATTAAAATAAAAGAAATCTTTAATCCTTACTAATATTATAAAAGCGAAAGTGAGTTTGTTTGTTTGTTTGTTTGTTTGTTTGTTACCTCTTCACGCTTTAATGGCTAAACCGATTTTGATGAATTTTGGTACAGAGATAGTTGGGAACCAGGAGACGGACATAGGCTATTTTTTATTTAAAAAAAGTGGGATATGAGGGAGAACGAGGGAAGAAAAGGGAAAACTTAACGTTGCTATTACAAATCAATCAGGCGCAAGAGCAAAAACTGCAGGTCTGCTTGGTGTGTTATACCGAATTTAACGCGAGCGAAGCCGCGGGCGAAAGCTAGTATCAAATAAATTTAACTTTAATCGAAAACATTCATTGAGATTACATATTTTTCTAAGAACATTTCACCTTCATCTAACGAGCGTCGTTACTTATCTCTTTATACAGACTGTACAGCTTTAAATATTCGAAAAACACATAATATTCTTCACAACCCTTTGATACCGTCCCGCGAGGGTTGTAAAAGGTGACCGAGGAAAAGGGTAGTACCCTCGGCGCTACTTTCATGGGATGTTATGACAGTTTGAACATTATTATAAACTCTCTTTTGGTGAAGGGTTATCGCATCAGTCTTGTTTGATGTTTTGATCCTAGAAAAGAAACTTAATAATAAATCTAGCTGCATAAATAAAATAAAAAAACAAAAGGAAATGAAAAAAATACTGTACTTTCTGAAGTCGGTGACTTTTGTTAGTGTCATTGACCTTTTTGTGGTAGTTACTCGGGTCTGACTTTTTGTGTATGTGAGTTTAAATATGTTTGTAAATGCACCCATGATACAGGAGAAATTCCTAGTGTAGAGGAATGTTTTATGAAAGACTAGCTGGCGCCCGCGACACTGCCCACGTGATATCGAAAAAAAGTATCCAATGTGTTATTCCAGACCAAAATCTATCTCTGTGCAGCCGTTTTGACGTGATAGATTAACAATCATCCATACATCCATCCATCCTCATAAACATTCACATTTATAATATTAGTAAGATAAGAATATTTGACACACAATGAATTGAAAGGCCATTCCTTGAACACGCATGTTCGTAAGATTCAATTTGATATCAATTTAAGCAATAAAGACATTCGAGTGTTCTTGGAAATGTGTTTGAACTGGGAAATCAATTTGAGTAGAATGTGTAAGATAAAGAGACGCTTTGGAAACTTCATTGTATGAGTGTGTGAATTACAATTTATATTAACGAGTAAGGGAGCAGAGACATAGGATGCGCATGTGTGAGCGTTTGTGTAACTTGTCTAGTTATTTGATTTCAATTAGACTTTCTGAGAATTTGAATGCATTGTACATGAGTTAAAGGCATTAGTTAGAAAGGTAAGTTAAGAGGGAAGGGTTTTATAGGTGTTAATCAAAATCAAAAGTCATTTATTCAAATTAGGCTGATAATCAGCACTTTTTGAACGTCACATTACAAGAGACAGTCCCACAAAAACGCCCTGCCCTTCGCCACTTCCTAGTGTTTTAGCTGGGAAGAAGAAGTGGCGGAACAAACTCCCCAGCAACACGTGTCTTTCAGGTTAGAAGAACCAGATTTTATACAATTCTGTTTATCACAAGGTACATTTAAGAAATGATTCATTTATTTTCAGCTAGCAAACACCAATTAATCCACATCTGCTGAAGTGATTGTATAGTATGCAGTTATGTCCCCGCACCCCATTCAGAAATCACGAGAAGGAATATCGTGTGGTTTTAGTCAGTAGAAAGAAAGAAAGAAAGAAAGTACGTTTATTTGGCAGATGCCACAAGTGCACACACCATCAGACAAAAAAAATTAAAACATAAAATTAATTTTAAAATGATAATAACTTAAAACTAAACACAAAAAGAAGTTAATTATTGTGTGTCTCGTGGCTGCGCTAAATAAGCCTAAGTAGAAGTCTGACAGACCCTTCCGTCGCCCCATGGCGGAGGAAATCCCTCGATCATTTCCACACGTAAAAAAAAAATCCCCTCATATTTTAGTCCGGGATAAAAATTTCAGTGAAGACGGTTGAACGGTTTCGAAGATAAACGTAAACGAACATAGTGGGAACAAAGGGTAAAACGGGTCAATATTACTAAGACTCCGCTGTCCGTCCGTATGTCCGTCTGCCATCAGGCTGTATCTCATGAATCATGATAGTTAGACAGTTAAAGTTTTCACAGAGATGTTGTATTTCTGTTGCCGCTGTAATAACACTACAAAAAAAAAAAAATAGAATAAGCGAAAATGTTACAATTACGTAACTGTCTTGTATATGGAAAGAAAAAGATCCAATAAATCTTATACTAATTCCATTTTGATTGTATGTGTGACTGTTTCAGAATATTAATGCAAATTAACATAAAATTTAGGGAGCCTCCTCTTAAGGCGGCTTCCATACAATTCACATGATTTTCTAGCCGTTTTAGCACTTTTAGCACTTGGGAGAAGGGGGGGGGGGGGGCTACTGAGAAATAGAATAGAATAGAATATACTTTATTGCACACCAAAATCTAAAAACAAAACTGTTTTACAAAAAGATGTTAAATCTATGGTTACAATGGCGGTAATAGCGATATCTTCCAGACAACCTTTGGATGGACTGTTTGAATATAAAAATACAACGGGGGTAGTCAATGGTTTACCTACAGCTAATACTACACAAACAATAAATATAAAGTTATTTATTCAAAATATATAAATACATAAATGAATACACATAATCTATTTATTTAATATGTGTTTTATAATATTATGTGGTTGACAAATAGGATAGGTGTCAAACATTGATTAAGAAAAATTCAATGACGTTAAAGGGAAAGAGAAACCCCTGACAGAAAAACAAAATAACATTTTACCTGACTTGGGAAACCAACTTAAGACCTGCCACATGCCTGACATGCCCAGTAGTTGTGCTTGCGACTACTAGACTCTACTCAACTAGACTGAATAAGGCTTTGGCTCTAAATCTATAACCCATGTAATAAACAACGGGTATTTCCCACATGAACTCTACGAAATAATCAGTAATTACATAAAGAACGACTTTTATTTCAAAATTCCATCAAACGGTAAGCCAAGGGTATTCTGCAGTATTCCCACAGAACACTTAAGGGTTGTATAAGCTGCAATAAGGTGTACTGGCTTAACATTATTTATGTTACTGCTGCAGCGGTAGGATAAATTGAAAGATTCCTATACTAGGATATCCACACCTCCACTGTGAACGTTACCCTGTTTCTTTAGGTACTTCTTTTTTTTAAACGTTGCCCCACACTAGGAATCTCATGTATCACGGGTGCGTTTACAAATATTTAAACTCACATACCCAAAAAGCCAGACCCAAAACAAATACCTGTAGATACTAATATTTGTTCCATGTGAGGATCGAACCCGCGACACGCAGTGCAGCTGTCGATCTCTCAGACACTGCGCTAATTGTGCCGTTTGTTTGTATTCTTATTCAACATTTATGTTTATAAAGTTTGTTTGAATGTATTTTAGATTAAACGGCTGATCGGATTGTAATGAAATTTGGCAAGGAGATAAATTATATCTTGGGCAAGGTCATTGGCTATTTGTTATTCAAAATAAAATTACTTTAATTATTTTTTGAATAGATGTAGATATTTATATGTACACACATCAAAAGTGTCTAGGGATCAAGCATTTTTATGCGGATTTCTTGAGATTGAGATGTGGCTTTGTAATAAATTTATGATTTTATAAATTTATATGGATCCTTTTTGGTGCATTTCATAATTTGAATCAGGAACTCTCAATCAAATTCGAGTAAAAGATGAAAATAAGCTGTCAATATTTTCCCTATAAAAACATACAACGCATTGAAGACATTATTAGTGCTACTGTTTCCCTACTACTGATTAAAACCAACGTTATTATGGAGCGGCGACGTCATTTAAGCAGGGAAGAAATGCTCAGAGCCGTGGGAATGATAGAAGCTGGTTCCCGGCAACGTACTGTAGCTTTAGCTCTGAATACAAGTCAGAGTGTTATCAGTCGACTTTGGACACGTTACCGAAGCACTGGTACCGTGGCTGAGCGCCATGGAGGACGGTATCGCTGCACCACACGGAGACAAGACCGATACATTCAAATCTTAACTCGAAGAGCTCCAACAATAACCGCCATGATGTTAGCCGTGAGGCTTCATCACTCTTCAGGGAACTTAATTAGCGACCAAACAGTCAGAAACCGCTTGCATGAAGTGAACCTTCATTCCCGAAGACCGCTACGGGTACCACCTATAGCAATGCACAATCGTAGGATTCGATATCAATGGGCTCTTGAACACAGAAATTGGGCAGAAGAACAATGGCGTTTCGTGTGCTTTTCTGATGAGTCTCGTTTTGGTATGAGACCGGATACAAGACGTATACGACACTGGAGAACCCCTGGACGCCAACAGCGATTAAAATCCTGCCAGGAAGTCCATCCTTATAGTGGTGGAACCATCATGGTATGGGCGGGTATTTGGATCGGCGGAAGAACTGAGTTGATTTGGATCAGAGGCAACCTCAACGCTCAAATTTATGCTGAGACGATTGTATCAGACGTCATCGTTCCTCTACAAGTGCAAATCGGTCCCTTATTTCAGTTAATGCATGATAATGCACGACCGCACACCGCAAGAGTTGTAAGACAAACTCTCGCCGCAGCTAACATCAATGTCCTGCCCTGGCCTGCTCAGTCGCCAGACTTGAACCCGATTGAGCATGTATGGGATATGCTACAGAGAAGAGCTCTGCCGAATATGGAGGGTATCCAGTCGCAAGAAGACCTTTTTTTGTTGTTGCAACGAACATGGGCGGCCATTCCACAGCGTGATTTGGATGAACTCATTTTGAGTATGCCAAACCGATGTTCTTGTGTTGTTAGTGTTCGCGGTAGAAACACGGATTATTAATATTGTTTAAGTTACCCAATAAAATTTTAAAGAAAACTGTTATTTCAGTCTTTTTTTCGAACTTTAATGTTAGTGGTTCAAATGTCAAAAATCCCTTTATTAGGAAAATGCCAAATTTCTTTATTAATGCAAAGATGACTTGGTTTATCGTTACTGTGACAAACGAAAACACTTTATTTGATGAATCCTTAAAGAAAATTTTAATTAATATCAATCAGGAGAAAAGTTATTGCAAAAATATATGTTGATCCCTAGATACTTTTGATGTGTGTAGTTTATTTGTATTTGAAAAATAACAGCTTTTTTTAATGCATTTCAATGTACGGTAGGTACTCATCAGATTCTTTTAAGGTTTTTGACTGTTTGTTTCATAAATCATCAGCAAACAGTCAAAAACCTCAAAATAATCTTATCCCGCTTCCCCTTCCCCCCTAGTTAAAAACATTACAACAAGGTCTGAAAAATTACTAAAATAAATAATTAATTCGTATCGCGATATCACGACCCCAATTAATTCCTTCTTTCTGAAACGATAAAACAAACTTTGAGAGCCTTTTTTACAACCTTATCAGTTTTTTCTCTATTTTTTTCAAGGAGAGGAGAGTGGGGCATAATGCGAAGAGCCGTTTATAACAAAAGGGGAGCAGAGGGCGGGTCACAGGGCCGGCGACAAGGCGACCGCGACATGCGGTAGTGACGGCATCAAAGTATATAGCCGTACTAAGATTTAGTGGTTTTAAATATTGAGGGTTGGTTGTTTTTAGCGGTTGAGAAAGGAACTTGGAGTTCGCGGGTTCTTGGAATAATTTGTTCTCTTTATTATATGGTTTATGAAGAAAAACTTAAGTTACAATTTTCTACGAAGGGCTGTGCAGATATGTATTTGTGTATTTTGACGGCACGGTTGGCGCAGTGGTTGAGCGATCGACTGCTGCGCTGCGTGTCGCGGGTTCAGGTCAGACTTTCGGAACACTGACTAACTGTAACGATTGTCAAAGATCTACGAATGGCGACCGGGACCAACAGCTTAACGTGATTTCCAAGGCACGGAGTAAACTCGGTATATTACGGGTCAAGCTCGGCTTAACCTAAAGAGATCCGAGCAGCTGCTATTATTTAGGCACGAGGTTCTCCGATTCTTCTATCGAGATGCACCAACACTAAAACCCTTACTAATATTATAAAAGCAAAAGTGAGTTTGTTTGTTAAGTCTTCACGCCTAAATTGCCAAACCGATTTTGATGATTTTTTGTACAGAGATAGTTGGGACTTGGAGACGAACAAAGGCTATTTTCTTTTTTTTAATCATCACCTGGGATAAAAGTTAGCGTTATCCCAAAGTAACTATGCCACGCGGACTAAGTCGCGGGCGGAAGCTAGTAATTTAATATTCTATGTTCAAGTATTTTTCCTCATCTTCTTTCACTGTCCTTGTCAATAATATTTCATCGCATGTTAAGCTATTCCTTTTAATCCAGGCCAAGGCCAGCCTTACTCTGAAAATGTCGTAAACAATCCGAGTATGTATACAGAGATAAAACTATCTATAGCATAGAGCCTTATTCTGTGAAAAAACTACGTTCCGATGGATTGGTGAATAGGGTAGTTTTCAAGGCCAAAGTGATTACATTCTATTTAGTCTGTCTTTTAGATTATTCAAAAATAAGGGACTCTATTTTTTTATTTGTAAATAAGACCAAAATAAGAAAGAAATAGCCCAGTAAAGTTACCTGTGACGTCACTTGTTGCGAAAAAATGCAGCAACGCGTGTTTTTTTTTAATAATCTGGAAGACTATTATTTGACCTAATATTGCGCTAGGTTGGTAGTAATTTTTGCGATTTCTTTCTGGTCAAACCTAGTACTGGGGTTCTAAAATGGCTTGATATTATGATGAATATAAACTTGTATTAAACGCACACTATGTAGGCAAGCATATTATAAGTTGGGGGATTATATTGATGATAAAAATGCTTGGCTCAATGCTGGTCCTGCTCCTCAAGCATAGGGGTAAACTCATTGATAAGTATCCGAAGCTATAGTGGAAGCTGCAGAAGATTGTAAGACTATCTTTGCAATGTATAGAATCAATTCTCTAGTATTGTATAATTATTAAGCCCATATGTGAGTGCTATGTATTATCATTGACTTGACGAAGCCCTGGTGGTTAATAGTGTCATGCTTACTTAAATGTCTCGCTGATAGTGGCGGGTGTGTCGGGTCATTTAGCTCCCTTCAAAATGGTCGAGCTGAATGGGGCTGATCCATACGTCATGTTCGTGAACGGGCGCTGTCAGTTGGGACTGGTCATTTTTTTAACTACCACGGTCATTTTTTTAACTTATTTAGATTTTAAATTGAATTTTGCTTTTTATTTACTCTGGACGCTCTTACTGTGCACGTCTTTCTACATCGTTCTCACATATTTGTATAATCTCAACACGAATGATGTAAATACGATTTTGTAAAAATATTATAATTTAAAAGAGTGTCCATGGAGTTTCTTGCCCATTCTTCTCCATAGAGATCAACGCTTTGGAATGGGCAACTACAGTACTTTCACAAGTTATTATGCCTTGTGACCGGGATTGTAGCAGCATCATTTTTTTGTTCTTGTTTTTATGACATTCAAAAGTGCCTGTAATGGTCTAATTGAAATAAATGCTTTGAGTTTGAGTTTGAATAACGTTCATAAATAAATTTTATGAACGTTACAATTCTTAAAATGGTCACAGACGCAGTTAATATTATGAATTTCGACTAAGTGGTCATTTTACGAGTGGTAACGTAATTGATATTATTAACCTACTAGCTTTTGCCCGCGGCTTCGCTCGCGTTAAATTCGGGGTAACACAGTTCCTCTTGCGCCTTATTGATTTGTAATAGCAACGCTAAGTTTTGCTTTTTCTTCCCTCTTTCTCCCTCACATCCCACTTTTTTTAAATAAAAGTTAGGCTATGTCCGTCTCTAAGGTCCCAACTATCTCTGTAAAAAAATCGTGCAAAATCGGTTTAGCCATTAAAGCGTGAAGAGGTAACAAACAAACTCACTTTCGCTTTTATAATATTAGTAAGGATTGTGATTCTGCTTAAGCGGCCATTTAAGACCACTGTAGGGTTACCATGACATCTTATAGCAGTTCTTATTCCTGTGTAAGAAAGAGATGGTGCTAGACACCCTGTATAGCTCTGTCTCTTTCCCTCAGTGGAATAAGTTCTGCTTTAAGACGTCATGATAGGGTAGCTGCTCTCAAAAAAAGGAACATGGGTGGATTTTAGTCAGTAAAAGTCTAACACTTCCCCCCCTGCTCCGTCTAGAGCGGGGGAAGCTATTTGATGGTTAGTACTAACAATCTTTAAAGCCCTAATTAAATGATCTTGTTTAAAAGCTCTATTAAATACCTTGTTATGTTTTGTTCGTCAGCATGAGAAAAGGCTAAAGTTGAACGCTTTCCTGGAATGCTGGAAGGGTCCGAATGACCCGCACTTACCCTTCGACCTTCATTTCTAGTGTCAGGATTGCTAGAAGTTTTAATGAAAACTCTTTATATTGCGTTGTAAATTTATTTTAACACGCTGTCCAGCTTCACCTGCATCTTACCTGGTAACAAAACTTAGATGTCAAATTTGAATCCACTTCCCTGTTTCCGATTGAGCATAAATTGTGCAAAGGCTATAAAGGCGTAGAAGGAGAAATGGGAAGCCTTTGTCCAGCAGTGGGACACGATGCAGGATATAAAAGTGTGAGGAGGTGATACAGTTAATAGCAACCAGATACGAATTCGGACTCTCGCCAATCAATCTGCGCTGCGGGTCAAGGGTTCGATCGCCACACGGATGCAAATATTCCTAAGGATTACAGATAGTTGTTCCGGGTCTGGCTGTTTGTGTATGTGAGTTTAAATGTGTGTAGACGCACACATGATACAGGAGAAATATATAATATCCTAGTGTAAGGCAACGTGTTTTTTTAGAGTTCCTTACCTCAAAAGGAAAAAACGGAACCTTTACTCTCTTTTTCCTGTCTCTATGTCTGTCTATCAAGACCCTTTATCTGAGAAATGCGTGGAGGTTTAGAAAATTAAAACCATATAATCAAATCTGTGGTTCCTTTGTGCTGTGAAAAAATCAACCTTCTAAATCGCAGAAAAAGATATGTCCCAGATTTCTATGAAACCTTCGGTGTCTGATTTGCTCTTGTTTTATTTTCTAAAGGAGTTCCATGATCAAATTACTAACTTCATAAGCAAGAAGTCGAGCAACGTGACAGATGCGTTGTACTCTCCTAATTCCTGATAAGGTAATGAGGCATCCTTATCAGCTGTAAATATTTTATGCGTTGAATATCTGAACATCGTCTGTAACCGATAACACGATACCGCCTGTAATGATGTTTAGGAAGGTCTTAAAAAGAGGAGGGAGGAGGAAAACTTCCTCCTTATCACTCCTTTTTAAGGGTTAACTGGCATCTAACTTGTAATGTACACGGTACTGAGTTTAACACATATTAGATATGTTTTAAAGAGTAAAAGATATGTTTGGCCTCTATTGGTTCCTAAGCCAATCTAATTGTTATGAAACTTTGTTAGTTTTTTTTGAAACCATAGAACCTATATATTAACATGGTCTTTTGAAAATTATTATTCTACTATCCTACTTATATTAAATCTTAATAATCCTACTTTTAATGTTATAATTGCGAATGTTTTTGAAGATGTATAGATGTACGGATGTTTGTTACTCTTTCACGTCAAAACAGCTGAACGGATCTTGATGAAATTTGGCACAGAGTTAGATAGTCTGGAATAACACATAAATATGTTTTTTCGATCATCCCGCGGACGAAGCCGCGGGCACCAGCTGGCGGGTTATCATTTGATGTACAGTGATTGAAATATAATATAAAAAAAAATTGTGATTAAATATAAAAAAGTGGGTTATCATTTGATGTACAGTGTGAAAATGTCAATAGATACCTACATCGCGTTTTGGAGTGGATTTACTGGAGAAGCCTACGTCTTTGCCTCCGTCATGGGTTTACCGTTTTAGACAGAAACTGTCTGTACAGATGATTAAGCTCACTGTGTTGCCTTCTACTTAAGCCCCTAAGCCATTAGAAAGCTGTATTAGGAGATCCATTTACTAATTCTATTGTTTTGTTTTATTCTTTTGTGAAAACGACGACACGGTTCGCGCAGTGGCTGCGCGATCGATTGCTACGCTGCGTGGCCCGGGTTCGATTCCCGAACGTAACAAATATTTGTATGTGATAATATATCTATGTGATAATATGTATATGTGAGTTTAAATGTTTGTAAACGCATCCACGATACAGGAGACATTCCTGGTGTGGCGCAACGTTTTAAACAAAATAAACAACTACAGCGAGTTAGACTCGCGCACCGAGGGTTTCGTACAAACTTGCGTCAAAAAAGCCATGCCTTTTGACTGCGTAGTAGAGGGTTGATTTTTTCACCGCTTGGGTATATGATTTTGATTTAAACTTGATAACTTAGCACGTTCTCAAGATAAAGAGTCTTGGGAGACAGAAAGAAGGACAACAAAGTGAGATAAGGGTTCCTTTTATTTCTTTTGAGGCGCGGAATCCTAAAAAATATATGAATTTATTTCTCCCATTTATTCTGGAGATTAAATCAAAAAGTGCACTTAAAATATTTCAGTTCGTAGTTGCAGTTCAAACATTCTACTGGAATAGTTTAGCTAAGCAGAATGAATAATGTCCCGCATCAGCGGTAGCTGATGCTGTTTGTTCAAAGCTTGCGGATATCGGAATGGCTGAATCTCCATTTTTTACTATTTTAACTATTCAAAGCTGAAGTGAATTCGAATAATAGAGAAAATTGTACATTTACTTACTTTTTTAAATTTTGTTGGGTTCCTTACTTCAAAGTAAAAAACGGAACCCTTATTGGAGCACTTTCTTAACAGTTTCGTTTGTCAAGAGCCTTTTTTTTTGGGGTGGGAAATCATCAAATAACATCCCCCGCTCTGGGTGTAGCAAAGGGGAGTGTCAGACTTGTACTGACTAAAACCCACCCATGTTCCTTCTATTGCCCTGGCCGCGGTTTCTCTTTCAAACAACCCGGAACCTCGGAACAACCCGCAACCCCGGTGTCAAGAGCCTTTGTCTCAGGAATATGTGGAGGTACACGAAATTAAGACCACATACTTGGGTATATAGTTTTAATTTCCTGTACCTACCTCATATTTACCAATTTTTTTTAATCGAATATTAATTTTCCATTATTACTAAAAGATTAACATCCATATAGAAATAGAAGACAAAATATGTTTTATAGACGATAACTCTATAACTACCCAAGCAATATAAATAAAATTGATATGGGATATCAAAAGTAGGTAGGTAGTAACTATCTATCGAACAAAAAAATACCTAAATGAAAATCGGTCCACAGTTGGTGGAGTAATCGGTGAACATACATAAAAAAATACGGTCGAACACAGAATCTGCTCATTTTTTAAAGTCGGTTAAAACATACTTTCACTTCACAGGCATATAAGTTACGAAGAAATATAATTTAAACCAACAATCTTAGTAACCTAATTCTACCCACATTTTACCTTTGACGTCATCGGTTGAAGCTCTTCGTATACACCCGCCGTGACGCATTCAAGTACATCCCTAACGATATTTCATCGTGATGTCTACAAATGTTTGCACTTGCGTTGAATTACACGAATATCATCTCACATTTATGGCCCTCCACCCTTACGGTACCCTCGCGGTAAGGGCTATGTCACATAGAAAGAGGGAACCACGTGGAAATCTTTCCCGGTTACATGTGTTGACGCGTTATCTGTCCTGCAAATCAAATCAAATCATTTATTTCAATTAGACCATTACAAGCACTTTTAAATGTCAAGAAACAAAATGAATCTACAGTCCCGGTCACAAGGCATAATAACTTGTGAAAGTATTGTAGTTGCCCATTCCAAAGCGTTGATCTCTATAGAGAAGAATGGGCAAGAAACTCCACTTTTGTTAACACCTTATTGCAATACCTAAATTCTTAACAAATAAAAACTCCTTATTCCTTTTCTCCCTCAGCTCACTAGAAGTCTATTTTAATGCTACCTTTTGTGAGGACTATCGTGACACTTCGAAAATGGTCGTTAGTGTCATGCACGTAATCTAAAAGGATCTATCTGTCCATGAGTGACGTTTACAAGGGACGCTGTTGGCACTTGTAAATTTGTGGAATGTATTGAATCAGCAAATTTGGCCAATCGCTAAAAGTTCCTTGAATACCTTTATTGCAGAAGTGTGTAGTTTTGTACACTTGAGGCTCTGAAAACCATTTCGTCCTCCATCCGCCCGCTTTTTATGTGACCAAAGCTTTATAGTCCCCACGCAAATAATGCGTTATTGCGACAGGAATACTTGAGTATACTTTTCATTGTGTATGTTTGTCTATCCACTATATCATTATAATGTCATTGATATGGAAAGCTTGCAAAATAATATTTGGTATATAGGCACTAGGTCTAGTAAGAAAAAATTAAGACAACTGTCCAACCAATTTAAAAAAAAAAAAATAAGTAAGTCCAAACCCTGAGTTATACCTGATTTCTAAACCCGTTTAACAAACATTATTCAACAAAACACAATAGAGGCTACTTAAACACCGAGTCAAGTCCGGTCCATGACCAAAAACTGGGACACAAACTGGTGACGTGAACAGAAAAACTAAATTAAGAGAAAATTATTAATTTATAATCAGATCACGCCAGCCTTGACTAATGAAGAGCAATCAGAGGGTTTCGAAATCTTTCATACGAGTGGTTCTGAGAAAACGAGATGTGCCAAGGAGGTTGATCAGTTACAAGCGACGGGTTGACTTCAAAGAAATGCGCCCTAAGTACTGCGTAATAAGAGAATCTAAAGCATTTATGTAGGCATTTCTTGGAATTACCGGGAAAATGTTTGCAGGAGATTTTATAAACGACTAGTCGCGCCCCGCGGTTTCACTCGCGTGGTGATAGAATATACAAAACTAGCTGGCACCCGCGGCTTTGCCCGCGTGATATTGAAAAAAAAGTATCCTATGTGTTATTCTAGACCATGATCTACCTCTGTGTAAAAGTTCATCAAGATACGTACAGCCGTTTTGACTTGAAAGAGTAACAAACATCCATACATACATCCATTCATCCATCCTCATAAACATTCGCATTTATAACATTAGTAAGATATCTTTATGAATTGTAGCCTAAATGCTATTTTGATATGTAAGCTATATTATTATGTTAAGTTCCATCAAAATCTACTCAGTAGTTTTCCGTGAAAGAACAACAAACCTGCTTATGTATATCCTCACAAACTTTCACTTTTATAATATTAATAGGATGTAACATAAGTTCACGACTGTAATCTCCGAAGAGTTAGACAGAGGTGTGTGTACCTAATATTGCACCCACATTTCGCTAAATATTTTTAATTCCCATCTAATAGAAGCTGAGGCTATATCCATCAACTAGGCACATTTTAGACTCTGTGGCTGATACTGAAAAAACTGGATAACAGTTAAAAAAAAACGTTGCTCTTCACTAGGATTTTCTCCTGTATCGTGGATGCGTTCACAAACATTTAAACTCACTTATACAAACAGCCAGACCTGGAACAACTATCTGTAGGCCATACAAATATTTGTTCCGTGTGGGGATCTACCTCGCGACACGCAGTGTCGCAGTCGATCGCTCAGCCACTGCGCCAACCGTGTTGCCAAACTTTGTCAGACCTAGGTGTTGAATCAAGGACATCATGCTCAGCACCCGCACTTACGACCCATACACAAATAAGGTAGTCAAATTGTGGTAAAACATACATAACATAACATCTTCGCTATATTCTTCGTAAGGTTGGGCAGAGGAACATATTGAAAAGAATATACTTTATTAGGGACCAGAATCAAAACGCAACTGTTTTACAATATTTCTTATTTTATGGTTACAATGGTGGTCTTATCGCTGATAGCGATATCTTTCAGGCAACCTTTTGATGGAATATAGGAATACTTAAGCTAAATTATCACATTATCTAAAATTTAAATTATCTGTGCTGCATACACATAGGAATACTTACATCTCCTTAATTAAGTTTTGTAGGGGGCGAGGTCTTGTCGGGCTTTAAGGTTGCTCGAAAGAGATACCGCCGCCAGGGAACATAAAGAGCAAAAGAAGAAACATGGATAGGTTTTAGCCAGTCAAAGTCTGACACTCCCCCCGCTTCACCCAGAGCGGTTATTTGATGATTTATGAACTGTAAAAGAGAGGGTGAGAATATTTTCGTCAAGGACAACTATTAAAACAAATTAGAAAAGCTACTAAGAAATATCTAATCGAAAAACCCAGTAACATTCTAACTGAGCTGGGGATTTACCAGTATGGAGCAGTAGCGTTAAAAATATAAATTCGTATTTTCCGTAGTCAAGCTTGATAGTGTCACAACAGATTTTACTCTTCAGCGTTTCCCAGAAATTGGGTCATACAGGTCAGATGGCAACCACCCCGTTGAAAATACCTACAGATTTTGCGACGCATCTACCGATTGAAAATCGACATGGAAAGGGTACATGGAAGACGCGAAACTTATAATTGACTAGCTTCTGACTGCGGATTAACTCGGGAATTAACACACGATATTTTTTTAATATAGCCTGTGACACTCCGGGATAATATGACTTTATATTAGAGAAAGAATTTTCAGAATCGGATATGTGGTTCGAGAGATTATCCGACACGTCTTAACAAACTCACAAAATTCGTGCTCTATAAGTCAAGATTAAACAGCATTCACCCTACACATAGCGACCACTTAGTAAGATGTATTGCAGTGTCACGTTCCTTCTCTAAAACGTGAAGTCTATGACCTACTTACAGTTCAACAGGAAAACCCTAACAAATTCACATTTTTCTCATCAATAACTTCCTTAATATTCTCAATTAAACGTTAACGATAATCGTAATCGTGCACCGAGAGGGCAACAATATGCCAAACACCATTTAAGTCATTAATAATCGTCGTAAAACGGGAAAATTTCAATGGGCATCCCATCGTCGGGCCGGTTATCCATTAAATAAATTTTATTCGTGTGATAAGGCGCGGGGCGGGCGGCGGCTGGGCGGGCGCCGGCCAGACGCCCCAGTCGCCGCCCGCCGTTGCCACAGCGAGGACGCATGCCGCTCAGTGCCCAGCCGCGCTAATTTTACACGCCAGTAACTCTCCTCTGCTACATACCGTTGACCTGATAGTGAAGTGTGACAGTGCTAGTGAGTCAGCAGCCACAGCCGCTCCCTCCTCGTCGCCCTCACAGTGAGTACTTCACCTCCACAAACTTTGACGGCGACTTATCTCAATCATCCGTCGAGCTTACGGCCATTTTATACGAACACTCAACCTTGAGTCGTTGTCAGTATTTTGGTCATTGTGACTCGCAGCTGATCTTATGATTTTTTCTCTGAGACCGCGCGGTGGTTCAGCGTACTACAGAAATAGCGTGTAAGGAATTTCATTAATGTATCGGGCTGCGAGATTTATTTGTTTTAGCTCCGAACGATTAATATTGTGGAAGTTGTGTGAAAACACGGCCGATATTCATGTCAAGGTTCTGACACCTTGTTAAATCCACGTTAATGTTCAGACGGAGTCGTAAAGTACGAAAAATGAGAAGATTGCTTGTTTGTAGCCATTACGAGATCATAAAGTTTATCTATTTTTATTCCCGAGTTTTCCACAGGTATGAAAGAAAAGAATGCGATGTAATAGAGTCTTAATGACTAGAAATGTGTAGATAAGAGTACAGATGTACCCAAACGTCGTAAAAAAAAATGTTGGCAATGTTCATAGTATAAGATTCAGTTAGTAATTTGAAATATGCAAAACATAATATTGTTATTATGAGTTAACTGGCAAGCATTTATGTTATTTATTTCACACTTTATTAAACTTCTGATATAATCGGTCTGTAGTCACGAACATACGATTATGTCGTTGGTTTATTTCGCTTGTTCCACCAAAATAAATGTAAGATTTATTCGACTAGAAGACAAGATACGATTGTTAGTAATTAATGATCAACGACCCATTTTCCTTGGACCCATCTAACTTGTATTTGTGAGTCTAGCACATAGAAAGATAATAATCTATTACTATTAATGATTGTTACTGAATCCGGAGGATACATAATACATCAACTTACTATTGTGGTTACAAACAAAAGGAGATAGATTACAACAAACTAGTTATCATTGTGGACTAATGTTTTTCGGATTCTTTAGATATAGCCAGATCTACATATATAGGTCATGGGTTAAAATCTTTGAAGTACTGTAATGATTTGGTTGGATATTTCAATAAAATGCGCATTTCTCTTTTAAGATTATAATTCAAATTATATTTTTAAGTTACATGTACACGTTTATATCAATCCTTCTCTAATGTTTTTTCCTAAGTTCTATATTTAAAAAGACCTGAGTATTTGAACATTATGGTCAACCAGCCAGCATTGGTTAGGGTATAAAAGTCTCCTCTGCCTCTTACAGTACTAGTATGACTTTTCACATACAATAGCGTACTACTGGGGGTCTGAAATGGCCGTTTAAGCAGAAATAATAGGTTAATAATATGTTTTACGTTACCATTCGTAAAATGGTCACAAAGTGGCGATTCACGTAAATACTAATCTCACTAGCATCCTTATTCAAGGCAGCAATGGTTTCAGTCAGCAGCTCCTGCAGAAACCGTTTAGGGCTCCTAAGGTTCCAGTGCGGGTTCTGTAGGTACAGCTTGAGGTAGACGCCGTCCACGACGACCTCACCGGGCGGCGCCCACGCCTTCACAATATTATCTGCTTCTCTGACCATTTTAAGACGTAATTCAGATTATTATACTATTATGATTAAACTAAAGCAGCCATTTTAGAACCCCTCTTGTTTTTAATACCTAATATTAACATACTAAAAACCTGAATGTAATAGCCAGAAATTTGCCATACGCAGACATTCGGTATCTTTCTATCTCTACACGAAAACTATGTTATTGGCGTGCACTCTCATCGATAACTCATCATCTGCCTAGCCTTTTCCCAACTATGTTGGGGTCGGTTTTCAGTCTTACCGGATACAGCTGAGTACCAGTGGAGCGACTGCCTATCTGACCTGGAAAACCCAGTTAGTACTGGGTAATACGATACCTCTTGGTAAGACTGGTTGTCAGACTTTCGGGACACTGACTAGCTGTGACACTTTCATCTATAACTCCTTAATAAAAAACCTTTCGGATCTCTACGAAAACTGTTACATAAATTATCAACTAACTGGCATTTTTTCCTAAAACCCCGTTTTTCATGAACAGTAATTCAATTAGTAGCCGACAAATTGGAGTGATGATTCTTTTTCCATTTCTGAATGAATTCATTTTGTTTCACAGCGAGGTTCGTTCAATACGAACGCAGTTATCTAGTATTCTACTGAATTGTAATTATGCTCATATTGAATGATTTAAATAGTCCAGCGTTCGCAATTTGGCGTAACGTATTTTTTTTTCATGAGTGGATTATTTTGTTTTTAAATTACTTTTTGTTTATCACCAGTCTATTTTGTAGGGCTATAGGAGTTTTACCTCTTTTTAATAATCTACTTAGTAATAGTAACGATAGCTTAGTGGTGTGACCATCGGATTGTCAAGTTATAGGTTTTGAGTTCGAACTGGATGTGATTTCGGATTTATGTGCGTACTAGCTTCCGCCCACGACTTCGTCCGCGTGGCGTAGTTACTTTGGGCTAACGCTAAGTTTAACACAGTTCCCCTTGCGCCTTATTGATTTGTAATAGCAACGCTAAGTTTTCTTTTAACCTCCCTCTTTCTCCCTCACATCCCACTTTTTTTTTTTAAATTGCCTATGTCCGTCTCCTGGTTCCCAACTATCTCTGTAATCTATCTGTGTTCATCAAAATCGGTGTAGCCATTAAAGCGTGAAGAGGTAACAAACAAACTCACTTTCGCTTTTATAATACATATTAGTAAGGAAGTAAGGATTGTACAATTTTGCTTCGAAGAAAGAAAATTTCGTGAGGGAACCAGCATGACTGAAAGATATTTAACGACGACATGTAAAGCGAAATCAGAGGCTCGTGGGTGGCATTAAAATTCTGACACCAGGTTATCGCAAATCACCCGAATAAGAAAGAGATGATCTACTTGGTCATTTCTTATCTATATGGGTCCTTACACATTTCTATTGCATCGTCCACGTCCATACATCCGGTCATGCAACCGCACGCCCGATGCGAGTAATACGCTCCTGATATTGTGAAGTAAAAAAGTCAGTGTATGTCCTTCCAGGGCGTCCCCTCCAGGCCATGCCAATCACATCTGCCTTGGAAATATTTTTTCTAAGTGTAGTAACATGAATGGTGGTTCATTTTCAACTCAGCATGTGCCGAGCTTTTTTCCAATTACGCTGGGGTCGGCTTCCAGTCTTACCGGATACAGCTTAATACATTAATTTGGCATAGACATCTAACCTCCCTTTAGTCGATAAAGGAGACTAAAGATGAGTTTAAAATAACTCAATTTAAAACTTAAATAAATAATAATTGTAAAATACAACAAAAATGCTTGAACAGTAACATATTAAAGTAAGTGTGTTATGCCAAATAAATTTCGGAGCATCAAGATTCTGCCAGATAGAGGGAACCCCAGCTAAACATGTGGTGATGGGGTTGTTCAATCACGAATTTCTCGTTAGTAGCTACGGAGTTTAGTTTTGCGCCAGTTTGATGGCAATAGGCTTTCTTGCTATTGGATGAACTATCAGGCACACCTCAGCTCCAGAGGAGCCTGCCAGAGCCACTCCCTGCCGCGGTTACGGGTTATTCGAAAGAGATACCGCGGCCCCGGAAAATAAAGAATGAACATGGTTGGGTTTTATCTTTCTCATTTTTTAATTTTGTCCCACACTAGGAATTGTATCGTGGTTGCGTTACAAATATTTAAACTCACATACACAAACGGTTTAGTAAGTAGGTAAGAGTCTGGCGCTCCTTATTTAATGATTTCCCATCTGAAAAACAACTAAATAGGGTACACGCCAGCTTAATCTTTCGAGGATTACATGCATGATACAATAATGTTTTTAAGCCATAAATATGACTACAAAATAATATTTTGGCAATCATAATATCTGGTAAAGCAGGTATAAGCTAATTCATACTTTCGTATACATTTTCTAGATGTTTGTAGGTATGATTGTCTGTCTGTTTGTTAACTTTTCACGCCTAAACGGCAGAATGGGTTCTGACACATAGCTAGTCCCTGACGTAGTCCATTTAGGATACTTTTAACTCCTGGAATACGTTCACGTGGGGTAATTTTAGATCCCGAGGAAGCCCGCCTCGAGCACCAGACAAAATTTGGTAATAACCAGTACTACACAGATTACATATCTAACTATCCCCAATCCATTTCTTCTACAAAAAATAACACCCATTCCTCCAATCACAGCGCATAACAACAGAATGATGGATGGCCATCAATAGCGAGACAGCTGTCACTGGGCAGCGGAAACACCCGAAGTGATTCGTTTATCATCGGCGAAGCTTTCGAACACACAGGCTACATGGATCTATGACGGTATGGTTTGGACGGTAGACGGATATTACGTGCGCTCTGGACGCTTCCGGATATATGTAGGGATGTGGTCAGAGTACGTGGTTGGTGGAAAACTGATATCCAATTTTTGAAGTTTTGATTTTTGTTTCGTTCGATTTGTTGGTTTATACAATATGTTAATCATTAACCTATTTTTATTTTATATATTTTTAACTTATGTTATGTCGATTAAAATTTATAATAAATTACCAGACTGTCCTAAAAAAGCTATTAGTGACAAAACTTTTAACAACTCAATTGACGAATTTATGACTGTTACGAATATTGACACAATCTCAGCAATTTTTAGGGTTCCGTAGTCAACTAGGAACCCTTATAGTTTCGCCATGTCTGTCTGTCCGTCCGTCCGTCCTCGCTTAATCTCTGTGACCGTTAGCACTAGAAAGCTGAAATTTGGTACCAATATGTATATCAATCACGCCGACAAAGTGGTAAAATAAAAATTGGAAAAAAATGTTTTATTAGGGTAGCCACCCTATATGTAAAGTGGGAAGTGTTTTTTTTTAAATTTCAACCCTAACGTGTCATATATTGTTGGAAAGGTATTTAAAAATGAATAGGGGTTTACTAAAATCATTTTTTGATAATGTCAATAATTTCGGAAATAATCGCTCCAAAAGTAAAAAACAATGTGTCCCCCCCCCTCTAACTTTTGAACCATAAGTTTAGAAAATATGAAAAAAATCTGAAAAGTAGAACTTTATAAGGACTTTCTAGGAAAATCATTTTGAACTTGATTGACACAACAGTTTTTGTACAAAAAAGACAAAAAGTTGTATTTTGTACAACTTTTTGTCTTTTTTGTACAAAAACTGTTGGAGCGCCTACCGCGGAACGTGCAACATTGCACGCTCCTCCACCTTTAAACTCATAAGTGGGAACACTTATTGTGACGGACGGGAAACTACGGAACCCTACACTGAGCGTGGCCCGACACGCTCTTGGCCGGTTTTTTTTATATGTTGTGATATTTCAATTTATAACTATCGCATTGACTTTAATTAAAATATGTTTTTTTCTTTTAATAAATATTTGTAGTATCGGGAAAAGGCATAGACCGATATTTAAGCTAATTTTAGTTTTAAGTATACTCTGTAAGTTAGGATGCCGAAAATGACGTATTGAAAGTATGGTTCAAGAAAGACAGAGAGCAAGAGAGAGAACGAGTGAGAGAGATAGTTTGTAAACTGTACAGAGGAGTGGGAAAAGGTTGCGAAGGCTGAGTGTTACTTTTCTGACTTGAGTGCGGTAGTATAATTTAGGCGTACGACTAGATAAGACGTGCTTTGTATTTTCTTTGTATTTGTGATACAAAGAAAATACAAAACACGTCAATAAACGTTAATAAACGTAAATAATCTTATCCCCTGTTTTTTACACTAAAATAGAATCAGACAATTTAACGAACATTACATCTTACATATTTTTTATTTACATATTTATTAGACTGCCATTTTTTTTAAATGTTGTTGTTTGTTAAATATGTTGTTCTATCTTAACACTTAGATTCAAAGATAACAGGCGTGAAGATGTGTCTAACAAAAACTGGACAGGACACTGAGCCCTTTTATGCATCTCAATTATCGCGTAATCCTTTCAACACGCCAATAGATCTTTTCACACGAGCGAAGAAGTAGAATGAAGAGCATTTGAAAATAAATTTTAATTTAAAAGCTACATTTACAATTGAGTCTGGACTGACCTTTACATCTCTCGGCTAGTTTGCACAATACAGCCTAGATTCTAGCTTCTAGCTAGATGTGAACACATTTTAATTAAGTTATTGGATTTCTGTCGGATTGTTTCTACTGATTAAATCTTTAATCAACAGTGCAATGGTAAAAGGCTGAAAGCGATTTATCGATGATTGATTTTATAGTTTAAACGTAAATATAACATCACGGCTGATGATGGACGGAGAGCGAGGAGAAGGCCAAAAAAAAGATGGCTGGATTGTGTAAGGAATGATAAACTCAAACACAAAAGCATTTATTGCAATTAGACCATTACAGGTACTTTTGAATGTCAAGAAACAAAATGTTGAAGCTACAGTCCCGGTCACAAAATATATTAACTTGTGAAAGTACTGTAGTTGCCCATTCCAAAGCGTTGATCTCTGTAGAGAAGAATGGGCAAGAAACTCCATGGACACTCTTTAAATTAGAAGATTATTACAAAATCGTATTTAGGTACATCATTCGTGTTGAGATTATATAAATACTAGCTGTGCCCAGCGGTTTCACCCGCTGCTCACTTAGGGGTATGAAAAATAGATGTTGGCCGATTCTCAGACCTACTGAATATATGCATATAAAATTTCATAAGAATCGGTCGAGCCGTTTCGGAGGAGTATGGGAACGAAAACTGTGACACGAGAATTTTAAATATAATATTAGATATGAGAACGATGTAGAAAAAGGTGCACAGTAAGAGCGTCCGATATGAAAGAGAAAGGAGTAAATAATGCCGTGACGTCTGATAGGGGAGAATGGAAGAAGAAACATGTTGCGCTGACCCCAAATAGAATAGGCAAAGGGCAGGAAAATGATGATGATGAATGATGATGGCTGTAATCCCCGTAGGAATGGATAGAAGTTTACCTCATAGTAAACCCACATTTTTCTAATTATGTTTAAGTCACATGTAATAGGGAGCGAACTTATTGCCATCAAACGAGCCGAATCTTAACTTAAAAAAAAAATAACCTACACCGAACGACGGAAGTCGGTGGCAGAAAAAGTCGATGAAACAAATAAAAGTCACAGACTTAACTTATTTTCTACTCTTTAGTGTTTTTTTTAAGTCGGTTATAAAATTAATAGCTTTCGCCCGCGGCTTCGCTCGCGTTAAATTCGGTATAACACACCAACCAGACCTGCAGATTTTGCTCTTGCGCCTGATTGATTTGTAATAGCAACGCTAACTTTTCCCTTTTCTTCCCTCGTTCTCCCTCATATCCCACTTTTTTTAAATAAAAATTGTGAAATGTCCGTCTCCTGGTTCCCAACTATCTCTGTACCAAAATTCATCAAAATCGGTTTAGCCATTAAAGCGTGAAGAGGTAACAAACAAACAAACAAACTCACTTTCGCTTTTATAATATTAGTAAGGATTAGTCTACTGTTACTAAACATTTAACCCCTCTTATTTAGCAAAATGTGCTTTTACTATTAGTGTGTTCAAGTCATTAGTGAAACGGGAACGTAACCCATGACCCCTCCGCTTCATCCCAACACCTTTACCGCTGCACTATACCTTTAGCTTTAATTAAGGTTTCATGATTATATATTTTATGAAGTGTTTAATTTTATTACTCGACCTTATTCGTGTTAAGGACTATGTACCGTATTAACGTGACAAACCTACCGCAGCCATGCCAGTACAATCATGTTAATATTAACTGTATAGTTTATTTTCAAATTGTATATTTTTTTATGGTTTTCACTTCATTGTTCATGGGACTTAATCATAAATGACGACACGGTTGGTGCAGTGGCTAAGCGATCGACTGCTACGCTGCGTGTCGCGGGTTTGCTCCCCGCACAGAACAAATATTTGCATAGCCTACATATACATAGTTGTTCCGGATCTGATCTGTGTATGTGAGTTTAAAATTTTGTAAACGCACCCACGGTACCGGAGAAATTACTAGTGTCGAGCAATGTTTTAAAAAAATATACCCATGTGTAAAGGGCTACAAACATAACTTTGATGAAAATCATATGATCTAAAGTTGCCATTAGTGTTAAATAAATTTGCGCTCGCAAACTGGTTTAAAAAAACCAGTCTGCCTACAGAGGCTCAAACACAGGCTTTAATCTAGGGAGTAAGCTACTGCATACCAATTTCCATCCAAATTCGTTAAACGTAAACACGCAAATAAATCAAAATATTTTTATTTCACATAGGCCTACATGAGCACTTATAAAACGTCGAGAAAAGATGCATGGTTCGGGTTGGTCGTTTCCTATTGAGAAGAAATTCCATGGTAACTCTTTTAAAATCATTTGGTTTTACATTGGACAGCAAAAAAGAGAGGGAAAGCAAAAACTTTCACCTTTATAATATTAGTGCGATAAGTTTTGTTTGTTTGTTTTAAAAACACTAGGAATTTCTCCTGTATCGTGGGTGCGTTTACAAACATTTAAACTCACTTACACAAACAGCCAGACCCGAAATAACTACCTGTAGGTCATACAAATATTTGTTTCGTACGGGGACCGAACTCGCGGCACACGGCGCAGCAGTCGATCGCTCAGCCACTGCCCCAACCGTGCCGTCTGGATATAAGTATAATGGCGTAAAAAAAGTCGTATGTTAAAACACTACGGACTAAACTCAACTGTTAACCAAAAAGGGTCAATAGCGGTGTCAGAAACAAAGACATTCACAAACCTCCAAGAACCTACTTAAACAATGAACTGATAGTAAAATCCTATCCCAATTTATTCAGGTGTAGCAAAAGGTGATCGGACCACACTTGGAAAAGGTTCGGTCCCGACAACCATTGACTCAAATTAGAAGGTCCGGCCATCGTGATTGACATTTTGTTCTGATTAAATGTCCCCGGACGTCCTGTTTTATATCGGACCCGTTTATAATACGAATTCATGCGATTGGATACGATTGAGATGGTAATTTAGGCTGTTATTTACTGTTATTAAAGGTTTTTTGTAGATATAGGCCGACTAGTGTTTGGCCAACTAGCCGATTGGCCGACTAGTCGCCCGACTGCTCGTCATTCAACCTCATTCGCCTGTAGGCATTCAGAATCATCGACTAACTGCAAGTCATTCATAAATAGTTCGGACAGATTACATGATAAGATTTTCGGGTTTCAAGATATTCCAAAACTCAATCACACCAGGCGACTGTTTATAAACCATAATACATAGTACTCCGTAAACTTTAGTATTTGCTTGGTTGCCCATGTCAGGCCCCGTTACTTGATAATTATGAGGCCACGCGTCACTTAACTTCATTTAACTTGGAATTAAATTGTTTCAAACGTAGGTCGCATTTGCTTGGTTCCTCCCCGCCTTGTAGAGTTACCCTGAAACTTAGTTACTGTGTGTTAATGTGCTTATATTTTCTATTATGGTCTACAATGACATTTTGAGTGGTTGTTTATTAGAAGTGGTAAATGCCAATTACAAATGCCAGTAAGACTGTATTATTTATTTACAAACAATGTTTTACACTACTATTAAAGTTTTATATGGAGTATTTCTAAAGATGAGGGAAGAGTTATTTTTAGGGTGCAATTCAGGCGAGTATAGATTCGCCGATCATATTATGCTAACTAGGAAATCGTGATCCACAAAAATCAATGTTAAGAATACTT
The DNA here is from genome assembly GCA_905475445.1 of Ochropleura plecta. Taxonomy (NCBI): domain Eukaryota; kingdom Metazoa; phylum Arthropoda; class Insecta; order Lepidoptera; family Noctuidae; genus Ochropleura; species Ochropleura plecta. Next base: position 6,516,419 of record FR997740.1, on the reverse strand, counting down.
AACACTCTGTGGAATGGAGCGCAACACTGCCCGGAACGCGCGACCAAATTCACGAGGGCGTCAAATTCACATCGGTGAAAAGGAGCTGCGCGAACGCTGCCATATTGGGCACTTCTTAAATATTTAAGAACTAGCTTTTGCCCGCGGCTTCACTCGCGTTAAATTCGGGGTAACACAGTTCCCCTTTCCTGATTTACAGGTACCAGCTACCTAGATTCTGCCCTTCCGCCTTATTTATAGTAATAACAAAGCTAAGTTTTCCCTTTTCTTCCCTCTTTCTCCCTAATTTCTCACTTTAAAAAAAATAGCTTATGTCCGTCTCCAGGGTCCCAACTATCTCTGTACCAAAACTCATCAAAATCGGTTTAGCCATTTAGGCGTGAAGACGTAACAAACAAACAAACACACTGTTATAATATTAGTAAGGATAATCGCCAATATAAACTAAATCATAATTTTTTATGTGCCCATCCGATTGGGCACAATCAATAACCATAACCGGCCCAACCAACACCTCTGTCCACAAACGACTAGCACAAACAACCTCAAAGTATCAACGTTAGCTAAAATTAACAAACCGACCGCAAACCTCACAATTTATGCCAATTTCCCCTAATCACTGCTTGGTGTAATCCGCGATGGACCGTGCAGTCAAAGTCTACGTCCAATTAGCCGATTGTCCCCAAACGCTTGATTTCAATTATATGCCTAGCTTATGTCGTATTAAACTACTTACTTATACGGATAGGGGAAAATGGGATTTAAGAAGGGATGTCGATGGTTTTTCTTGGAGGAAAGGTTAAACGAATTGCTTTTGTCAGAAGCAGACAATGGAGTGAATCAAAGGGTTCGTTGGTGTTTGCTCTTGGTTGTCAATAAATAAAACCTTACACGGGTTCGGGACTTTGTTTATTTAAATCTGAACTGACTCTTATGGTAGAAAATCCAATCATTCCATGGAACGATAATAATTATCTTTGTAGCTTTTAGTCAGCCTAAGTATCACTACTGCACAAGAAGTACTTTTTCATACTTTTTTAAAAGTCATTGGAGTTGATGACAGTAATTAATAATGTACTTTTATTTAAAGAAAATAATAAATTCCTTTTATACATATATTAACTAGCTTACGCAACTTCGTCCGCGTGGCATAGTTACTTTGGGCTGACGCTAACTTTAACCCGCGTGATGATCGAAAAAAATATATCTGTCTCTCCTTTTTATCCCTACTAATATTTTAAAAGCGTAAGTGAGTTTGTTTGTTTGTTACGTCTTCATGCCTAAATGGCCAAACTGATTCTGATGAATTTTGGTACAGAGATAGTTGGAACCCTGGAGAGGGGCAAAGGCTAGTTTAAAAAAAAAGTGAGATATGAGGGAGAAAGAGGGAAGAAAAGGTAAAACTTAGCATTGCTATTACAATAAATAATGCGCAAGGGCAAAAACTACAGGTAGCAGGTACCTGCAAATCAGGAAAGGGGAACTGTGTTACCCCGAATTTAACGCGAGCGAAGCCGCGGGCAAAAGCTAGTAATAAATAACGTTCATATATTAATCGTTATTAATACTTTATTTTTCGCATTGGAAATCATCAAATAACTTATCCCGCTCTGGAGAGAGTGGAAGGAACTGTCAGACTTTTAGTGACTAAAACCCATTCATGTTCCTTATTTTGTCCTTTGTGTTCCGGGTTTCGGTATCTCTTTCGAACAAACTTCGACACTAGAACAACCCGCAACCCCGGATCGTTATATATACTTATCGCGTACATTTCCCTAGACCTTTTCACTAACAAACAAACAAACATACATAACAAAAACTCATTATTTTTCCTATAAGGGTAAGTAGAAACTATAAAACGCTACCTGCTATGATCTTAACGTACTCATATCCGTACTAGTCCTCCTCTAGCCTCCTCCATATCAATACATCTGGTCACACACGTACGCCTTTGTGAATACCTACTACATACCTGACTTTTTGAACTAAATTAAAATCAAAATCAAAAGTCATTTATTCAAATTCGGCTGATAATCAGCCCTTTTCGAACGTCAAATAACAAGAGGCAGTCACCATTTCCTAGTGTTGTAGCTGGGAAGAAGAAGTGGCGGAACCAACTTCTTAGCAACACATCTGTCTGTCAGGTTAGAAGAACAGCCTTACCAGTCCAGGTCAGGTCTAACAAACAATAGCTCTAAATTCTTAAACAGACAGTAACTTAAAAGCTTTCCCATGTTCTTCTTCAATAGCTATACTTTTATAATATGTACCAACTAATACCTACTGAAAAGTCTGCGGATAACTAGGTCACCATTCGCTAGCTAAATGGCTTAGTCCGAAAGCCATTGACGATTTTAGTGGCGACCTGCAAATGGGTTGCATATCCTCGTCTATATACATTTTGTCATATATAGATACTACAATACTTAATTACTATTCAATACCAATATTATGAAGACGAAAGTTTTTTTTGGTTGTTTGTATCGAATAATCTCTATAACTACAGGACCGATGTTTACTATTTTTTCACTAATAAACAGAGCTATATTATCAGGAAGCTATATTATCGTGGGTGCATTTACAAACACTTAAACTCATATACAAACAGCCAGACCGGAGCAACTACATTTTTTTAATTCAGTAAACTACCTGAGTTTGCAATGGGGTTTATTTATTAATAAAAATACTTAATGAGAGTAAACTAACTATGTACATTATACTAACACTACAATAAAACTAACATAATTATAATAACAAGCTATAAAAGGGTATCAAAAACCTCGTCCTCAACGCTGTCCGCTGGTCATGTACCCAAGAGACTGGCCGCGTTGCCACGTTGTATTGCGATACTTGGCCATTGGCCAAGGCAAAAGCCAGCCCTTGGGTCATGCTCCCTCCCGCTCTGCCCAGAGCGGAGAAATTATGTGATTACATATCCGCACACATCCGCAAAATAAAAAAAATACTTTCAATAGGTATACGAAAACTGGCAGAGACTCTTACCGGTTAGATTTCGTCGTCGAGGTGCCTTACGACTACGGAATCGATCCTCTTCCAGCGGTGCATGTATTTACATTTTAACCAAATATTTGCATGCAAGGCTGCTGTGAGGCACTATTTTCGTTCCATACCGCCCTCTTGATTCAGCACCTGGCGATAAGTTATCCAGCGTTCGATTCGCTAACACACGTTTTTTAGGTAATAATCTGTTTATAGTGTTTCTTTAAGGCGTTTCAACTTTAGTTAGGAATTACTTCTTGTGTCTTTGAAGTATGAATGTTAGAATGAATCTTAGTATTTTATGGTGTTACTCATAAGAAAAAAGGGACCCTTTTTTGCCCTTTATGTTCCGGGACGCGCGTGGAACACGGCAAAAAACGGGACCCTTATAGGATCACTTTATTATCCGTCTGTACGTCTGTCTGTCAACACCCTTTATCTCGGTAGCGCGTGAAGGTATCAACATGTTTTTTTTTTTTAATAAAACGTTGCCCCACACTAGGAATTTCTCCTGCATCGTGGGTGCGTTTACAAACATTCAATCTCACATACACAAACAGCCAGACCCGCAACAACTATCTGTAGGCCATACAAATATTTGTTCCGTGCGGGGAACGAACCCGCGACACGCAGCGCAGCAGTCGATCACTCAGCCACTGCGCCATCCGTGTCGTCAAAATTTAGTCAAGTCGGTAGTCCCTTGGTGCTGTGCAAAAAATCAACCCTCGAAGTCTAAGTCTAGGTCTTATTCAGGTGGATAGATCTTCATGAATTGCCCCTGTGAATACCAGTGGGATTTTTCAATTACTATTCAATAGAGTTAGAAATTGAAAACCTTCCAACCCAGGTGCTGGTCTGCAGTGCTAGTAACTTTTTGACAATGCACGATATAAATCTTCCATACAGTGTACACTCTTCGTTTTTCTGTCCCCAGTTGTAACAGCAATTTATGATCGCAACTCGAAATTGGAAACGAACGCACCGTCCGAATTGGTCGGAAAATATAATATTGTATTACTGGCATTGTATGCAATCCTGGTCAACACAGCGGTCAGAATGTTTGAGCTTCTAGATTGTAAATCACGATTGGGGAGAAAATATTTGTTTGGTTTTCTGTGATTTGTACGCTATTGTTTTGGCTAAAGGATTTTGTAAAATAAATATAAGACTAGCATTTTTGTGAAGGACTTTGTACCCCCCAAACACTCCATAGAGGGGAGTCTCTGGTCTGGGTAAACCGATTTTGATGACTCTTTTTTTATTCGAAAGCTGGTGGTTGTCGTTTGGTTCCATAAAAAAAATATTAAGATCCGGCCAGTAGTTTTTGAGTTATCTTTAATAATGCGTATTAGATTGACTTCGTCTACGTTGATGATATAATTTTAGAGGTTGTCGAAAACAAATGAACAAAAAAAAAACGCTATGCACTATGATTTGGAAGGTCATCGCAGTTTTTTGAGGTGATTGTATTTTAATTTGGTGATAGATCTTCAGTGATATACAACGGAACTCTTCAATAAATGACAGCAAATCTGCCGTGATTGCTGCAATCACATGTATAAGTATGGGTTACGCCAGGGTAGGCAGGCGAGTGGGAGCAGGGTGCCCGTACCCCCTCCCCTCCCCTCACCTAGTCATTAAGAAACATAATCATCAGATCAAGTATCCTCTGTATCCCCTAGGCGATGATGCATATGATTTCTGAATTGGTTTTAAACTAAAGCATAATTTAGATAGTATTTAATACTATAGCGTGATGTGGAACTAAAGCTTGTATTTAAGACGGGACCTACGCACTAAAAAGCTAAAAATAACCGTGTTTGCGAATTATATCTTAATACTATAACTAAACCCAAAAGGTGGTAGCCATTAGGCTGATCCGGGGCTACCGCACGATCTCCGGCGAGGCAGCGAGCCTCCTTGCCGGATTGCCACCGTGGGATCTGGAGGCGATTGTGCTCGCGCGCCTGTTTGAGTGGCGCGCGGAGGCACTACACCGGGGGGAAACTCCGCTGCCGCGGCAATTGCCGCTCAGCGGACAGACCGGTGCGATCTCATGGTGGCATGGAGAGAGCGACTGTCGCAACCCCGTGCAGGGCACGCCACAATAGTGGCGGTAAGTCCCCTCTTTGAGGAGTGGCTGGAGAGGCGTCATGGCGTCCTCACCTACCGCCTGACGCAGGTCCTCACCGGACACGGAAGTTTCGGGAGGTTCCTGCACATAATCGGGCGGGAGGAAACGCCCGGGTGTCACCATTGTGACGATCGCCCGGAGCACACAGTGGCGGTCTGCCCAGCTTGGGCGGAGCACCGCCGTGCCCTCGTGGAGGCGATCGGCGGCGGCGATCTCTCGCGTCCGGCCCTGGTTCAGGCCATGGTTCGGAGCGAGAGGGAATGGGAAGCGGTCATCTCCTTCTGCGAAGCAGTAATGCTAGCAAAGGAGGTGGCCGAGCGTTTGAGGGAGAGAACATCTAGCCAACCCAGCCGCCGCGGGAGACGCCCCGGGCGCCGGGCGCCGCGAGACGACTCCCGGCCACCGTAGATGCGGGCCTGTGGACGGTGAGCAATGGGTAGCTCACCGTCCGTCCGTCGATTGACGACAGGCCGTGTCGAAGGCGCGTTCGTGTTTCACGCGCGCCTCAAAGAGATGTCAGCAAAGCAGAGGGGCTTGCCAGAGCCTCCGCCTGCCGGGATTGCGGGTTGTTCAAAAGAGATACCGCGGCCCCGGAACGTAAAGGGCAATAGAAGAAACATGGGTGGGTTTTAGTCAGTAAAAGTCTGACATGCCCCCCCGCTCCGCCTAGAGCGGGGGAAGTCATTAGATGATTTCCCACCCGAAAAAAAAAATACTATAACTAAAAATGCTTAAATAAAAAACTTTACCGTACGTGCACTTTCGTTTTCGTTTCGTTTCTTCTTCCATTCCTACCTATCAGACGTCACTGCATTATTGACTCCTTTCTCCTATATATCATTCCTCACAAAATCCATCCATCTCTTCTTTGACCCTGCTCCCTCTCTCCATACATTAACATGCAACATTATGTCTATCATAACATTTTTTAACACAATTTTTTTCTGTAAAGATAGCATAACATTTTTTAACACAATTTTTTTCTGTAAAGAAGCTGTTTTTAAATCTTTTCAGTCATTCGTAGTTTTTTTCTTCTTCTAAAGCCTTTTCAGATGCTAAAAGATCTAGATTTTAATATCAGCTTAAAAGGACGCGAAAGAAGGCGTCTCTTATGTTAGCGTTTCACGTAAAATTAGGAGCGCTAGCTGCATTTATCTCTTACAAAGTGTACCGAAGTCGAACGAAAAACTCTTTTACATGCAGATCGATTTTTGCAAAACGAAAATGCTCTTACAAATGTTTTCTGACGAGAACTGCTATTAACAGATATATGGGTACTTGTATTTTTTTTTAATAGGCACTTTTAAAGAATAGAATAAGACGACACGGCTGGCACAGTGGTTGAACGATTGGCTGCTGCGCTACGCGTCGCGGGTTTTATTTCCGCACGGAAAACATCTTTGTATATTTATACAGGTGGTTTTTTTGGATGTTTGTGATTATGATTTTATAAATGCTATGTTAGAATAAATTCCGAGTGTGGAGCAACGTTTTATAAATGTTCTTCTTCTTCTGTACCGCATAAGAAATTGTTAATCATTGTATTGTCTTTTTCTTTAATTTTGAATAATATTGTTTTGTTAATCTTGTTGCACATACCACTGTAAAATCTCCTTTGGGAGAGGGCACTGGCTCCTGTAACACAGGTCTTTCACCTAGCACAGGAGTCAGAGACTTCACAAACAATGTAAATACTTCTTGTGTAATAAAGATTATACTTATACTTAATCAGACGGGCAACATATACTGTGATTATTTCCTATGGAACTTTTTGTCCCCCGCTCTGGGCGGAGCGTGAGTGAGTGTCAGACAGGTTGGTTTCCCAAGTCAGGTAAAATGTTATTTTGTTTTTCCATCACAAATTTCTCAGTAGCAGCCAAGTAGTCTGGATGCCTAGCCCTCTATTACATGAGACTTATACATAATTGGCGCAATATGAATGTATTTTTTTTTTCGGATGGGAAATCACCAATTCACTTCCCCCGCTCTGGGCGGAGCGGGGGGGAATGTGAGAATTGTGCTAACTAAAACCCACCCATGTTCCTTCTATTACCTTTTATGTTCCGAGGCCGCGGTATTTCTTTCAAACAACAAACAAGTTTTCCATATGTTTTAGAATTTTAAAGAGGAGGAATTGTTTTTCACCTACTTACGAGAATAATATAATGTTGAAACGAGGCATCTTTCCCACCCAGTCGAAATACTCTCCTCGTGTAAATGAGCTTTTCGGGATAGGAGATGGTTAAGACGTACATTGGACCCAAAAAGTGCAACTAGTTTAGAAGATTAGTCCGTCAGGATACTTAGCTGTTACTTTAAGAGTTACTTCGTCTCTTATACTTTGGTTTCCGACAGGAGCTTCGCCTTTGGCCCAACTTGGCAGATACCTAATGTGTTTGTAAGATGTTAAAATCTTCGAATAATTAATTAACTAGAAACCTCTGTATTTAGAAACAAATCACCAATGAATACTGGCAACACAGAGGTTAATATTACCTACTTATAAATAATTTAAAAAATACTCTCCAGATCCCCTAAGTAGTTGGAAGAAATATCGCTAGCTTTTCAATGTCTGCTAGTTTGAAGAGAAAACGTAAAAAAATATATATTAGCAATCCGCCCCTACAGTAAGGAAACCTACAAACCTCCTAAAATCCCCTATTAAAATTAATGGGGGAACCGGAACATGGTTTGTATTGTAGTTAATATTTATGTGCCATTGTGCGCGCTTGTAGTAGTATCAAACCTCTCAAATATGCATTAGCGGTAACACCGATTTCGCATCATATTCACAGTCGGCATATTTAACACGTGAATCAATCATGTTATTCCAATCTGAATCGAATCAGTCATACATTCAATCAAGTTTGTAAAAAAATTGATTGATGTGATTTTAAATGGCCACAAAATTGGGAGCGTTTTGAGTGCAGTTGATGGTCACATTGAAAACCACTGGATGTACAGTCTCGAACAGTTTAATTTTTTTGCAGATCTTGATTTTTTGTCCCATATTTACTTTATTTTAGTCAGTGTCCCGAAAGTTTCACAACCAGTCTTCAGGGTATCGTTTAACCCAGTGCGAACTGGATTGTGGAGGTCAGATAGGCTGTCGCTCCATGTAAAATACTGGTATTCAGCAGCATTCGGTGAGACTAGAAGCCGACCCCAACTTAGTTGGGAAGAGTCTGGGTAGATGATGATTAATAAAAACATTTTCTTGACGAAAAACATAAAATAACTATATATAAAATACCTACGTACATAGTTTTGGAATGCATACTATTGCGAAATAGGTACAATTTCCCTTTTTTATTTTGCTAATTGTATTCATAGCACTTACTGCTTATGACTGTACACCTACGTGAAATAATTATCTGTGGCGTTGGCAGGAAACCTTATTATCGGCCATTTTGTGAGGAGAATTGGAAAAATGATTGGTCGCTCGATGAAGCCATGCACTGGTTTAATTTTGACAAGCAGTTTATTATGCCATATACAGCGTGCATCAGAAATGTATGGTTTTATTTAAGGTTGTAGTTGAGATTATCAAACGAAAAACTTTCTCAATGTGTCATTTCGGACACAGTATCCAAATTGACACATTTTCCAAGTTGATCAATTTGAACTACAGCACTTTCACAAGTTATTATGTCTTGTGACTGAGACTGTAGCAGCGTCATTTTTTTGTTTTCATGACATTCAAAAGTGCCTGTAATGGTCTAATTGAAATAAATGCTTTTTGTTTTTTTTTTTTGATTGAACAGTGTCCAAATCGACACATTTTAATTTCAATATTTTATTCACTAACATTAAATTTTCTTGAAACTCACTTTTTAACCTAGTTAAGTAAAAAATCTCTATAATGACCAACAAAACATAGATTTTCTAAATTACAAGTCAACCGTGGCTTAAAATAAAACATCACCCACCCAGTAAATTTTCCAATCAATAACAAAACACAGAATTAAATAGTACCTACCTCATCATCTGCCTAGCCTTTTCCCAAATATGTTGGGGTCGGCTTCCAGTCAAAACGGATGCAGCTGAATATCAGTATTTAACATGGAGCGACTGCCTATCTGACCTCCACAACCCAGTTAGTACTGGGTATTACCCAGTACTAACTGCCCCAGTACTAACCCCTTGGTAAGACTGGTTGTCAGACTTTCGGAACACTGACTACCTGTTACGACTCTCAAAGATCTACAAATGACAGCCGGGACCAACGGCTTAAGTGCTCTCCGAGGCACGGAGGAAACTCGGTATGTAACGGGTGGTCACCCATCCACAGACCAACCTAGGCAAGCGCGGCTTAACCTAAAGATCGACCCGAGCGGCTGCTATTATTTAGCCACGAGCTCCTCAAATTGTACTTACCTATAAAGAAAAAAAAATATTCTTCGCTTCCCCTAAGTAGTCGGTAGAAATATCATCAGCTTCTCAATGCCTGTTAATTTGAAGAGAAAAAGTATATATTTTATTAATATATTTTCAATCCGCCCCTATTTTTCCCGCCAACAACGCGGGGCGCCGCTGATGGCTTTTTCTGCTTCACTGGGCACGCGTTCGGTGTCAAAAGGTCTTAGAATAAAAAGTGATTTTAAAAATGGCGTTTACTATTGTATTGGAAAATGTGTTGCATTAGAGCTAGACTATGCTGTGTCTGTAGTTTCACGTTCAAGATCTTGATATAGGTCTAAGTTTGCTTTGGGGACTTTTAAATTCATAAATATGTTGGCCCAAGAAATAACTGACGGCACGGTTGGCGCAGTGGCTGAGCGATCGACTGCTGCGTCGCGTCTCGCGGGTTCGATTCCGCACGGAACAAATATATGTATGACAGACTGGTAGTTGTTTCGGGTCTGGCTGTTTGTGCATGTGAGTTTAAATGCTTGTAAACGCACCCACGATACAGATGAAATTCGTCGTTAAGGTCAGCGCGTGTTATCTTTTTAAATAAATACTAATTTCAGTTGTATATAAAAGCGAAAGTAACTATCTGTCTTTTACGTTTTGACATCTTAAGACTAACAAAGACTTTTGCTTTTACTGACTAAAGAAAGGAACATGGGTGGGTACCCATGTTCTACTTTTTGCCCTTTGTGTTCCGGGGCCACGCTATCTCTTTCGAACAATTCACAACCCCGGATTAGGTTCACTTTGGCCTAAACCTTCGAGGAATACAAGCGTTATGTTAAGTGTTATGAGAGTAATTTATATACGTCATTTTTTACTGAAATTTAACTCATTTCAACCTCAAAACGAGCCAATAGTTAATCTAGTATTCATACAAAACAATACCATCAAACGTGCTAAACCAACAAATACCTTTTAGCTATCATGTATCAACAATAGATTTCTAAAATGGCCGCCACATTGACCTCGCTCTATCAAAATGAAGTATTGCCGAATCACGATTCTGTTTGATAACCCTTCGTAACTCAGTTTATGAAAAAACTAGCAGTGTCCAGCGGTTTCACCCGCTGCCAAGCTTTTTAATGTCGTAGTGTGATATTAAATCCTTTTTGTTACGTCTTCACGCCTAAAATACCAAACCGATTTTGATGAATTTTGGTACGGAGATAGTTGGGTCTCTGGAGACGAACATAGGCTAAAAACAAGTGAGAAAAGGGGGAGAAAGAGGGAAGAAAAGGGGAGAGAAAAATATTTTTTTTCGATCATCACACGGGTTAAAGTTAGCGTTAGCCAAAAATATGTCATGCGGACGAAGTCACGGATGGAAACTAGTCGTCTATAAAATTCGTGAAAGAATGCCTGTGTAAAATTTCAAGTATAATCTGAATAAGGAATCGCGTTCGCCGACACAAACTTTGCCAACCTGCTTCACCCTAAGGGCTCGAATTTTAGAAAATTAGAAAATCCCATCTTAATGAGAACCTACGTAAGAATCACAAATACTAAATTTGAGATTCTAACACTTGTAGTTTCTGAAATTTTGTGACGAGTGAGTCCGTGAGTCAATGATTTTCTCTTTTAAATATTAAATGGATGAAAAGTTACTGAACCACAATCATGTACTGTGAGCTTTTTAAAAGGTTATACATGTTACTGAAAACGCTTAGTAATGCCCATTTGTGTTGAAAGGAACCTTCGTCAGTTTTTAATGCTGTAACGAAAATGTGAGGGAGTGACGATATAAAATACGGTTTTTGCTTCCTTACAATGCTTTGCTACCATCCATTTTGATACTGAACCCTTTTGTGACACGAAATTACATTAAGTTCGGTATTGGCAGTCATTCGTAGATCTTTGGCAGTTTGAGAACTACACTCCAGACCAATGAATGTGGGTCACGCAAAATCAAATGCAATGATTTCGTAGTTCCATTTACGAAAGTCTTCCTTTTTTTTTACACAACTTTACAGTAATTGCAAAGTTTAATACTTAAATTTAAGGGATATTAAATTGTCTAATAACCACAATTTATTTCATTCTTAGTTTCCAAGACTTACAGGTTTCTATAAGCGACTTACGCAAATGTCCTTTTTTAATTCGATAACTGACAAATGTTACCACGTATGATGACAGTTTTAGCTGCGTAAGATGACCGTTGTAAGCTCGTTACATTTCTGTTTTTTTTATACATGTGTATAAAGTTTTAATAAATCCTTATAATATTATAAAAGCGAAAGTGAGTTTGTTTGTTACCTCTTCACGCTTTAATGGCTAAACCGATTTTGATGAATTTTGGTACAGAGATAGTTGGGAACCAGGAGACGGACATAGGCTAATTTAAAAAAAAGTGGGATGATAGGTAGAAGGGGGGGAGGCAAAGGGAAAAGTTAGCGTTGCTATTACAAATCAATAAGGCGCAAGGGGAACTGTGTTACCCCGAATTTAACGCGAGCGAAGCCGCGGGCAAAAGCTAGTAAATAAATATTTCTCGGCAACATTATAAGCGAAGTCAGAAGCCCATGGGTGGTATGAAACTCTGACACCAGGTTAGGCCCAATTCACACGACAAAGAAAAGAAAAACTTTCTTATAAAAAGACATTCATTACAATTATAATATGAAAAAAAAACATTCTATGCATAGGTATTACGAAACTTACAATAACTTTAACTTACAACTTAACTTGAGAGAAACTTGTATCATAATCGCGATACTTGGTAGAACTATTTCATCTCGTGTCAGCAACTATTCCACCTTCATAGACTTTAAGTTCAGATCAAGTTGAACGTGAATATATGTAAACAAAGGTCGCATCAAGACTTGTTGAGAAACTGCCTTGTTTGTGTAACGGATGAAGTCGTGACTGATTATGAGCTTCGATTCCCGTATAGGGCAAAATTGAAACTCAGCGTTAAGCTTTATTATTGCAAAATGTGTGTATATTTTTGAATATGTGTGATGAATTAAATTTACCAGCCACGGAGTCTGGTTTGCTGATAGTGGATGGCAATAGGCTCGCCCCCTTTTACATCATCATTTTCCTGCCCTTGTCCCATTCTATTTGGGGTTTGCGCAACACGTTTTCTTCTTCCATTCTCCCCTATCAGATGTCCCGGCATCATTTACTCCTTTCTCCTTCATATCATTCCTTACGCAATCCATCCATCCAGTTTTATTAAATATAGTTAGTTATGTAAGTTTTTTTTGGTGGCTTATAACTAGGTACTTAGAAATTAAGAGATTTGATGTAAAGTGTTTCATTAGTTGATGGTTTCACTGTCGCATTAGGTTAAAGCCTGTAAAGATGGATGTAAGGAGGATAAATAAATAAATAAAAATCTTTTCTTTGGCCTTCCTCTCGCTCTCCGTCCATCAACATTCAGATCCATCACTCTTTTAGTCACATATGCTTCGTCCTTCCTCATTTGTATGTTCATATTCATACGCGCAACTTTTAAACTTTCTCTAATATACTCATTCCTTACTTTAATTATCCAATCTTGTCACTCCACACATCCATCTCACCATTCTCATCTCCGCTACATGCAATCGTTTTTCATCCACCTTTTTTGTCGCCTCCTTTTACATAGGACTTAAATATAGCTAGCAAATATGTGCGCACCTTGGCCTAATCTTTCATGATGTTATGAAACATGAAAAAGCACAGATAAACCAATACACTTTACAACGAAAAGACGTGAAAAAAAGAAACATATGATTGTATCAGATAAACCTCTTTGTCTAACACGGCTATAACAATAACTTCAAAAGAATTAAGTGTCCACGTCGAAATGTCCAAGGCAGCCATTTTGTTTTACGTCCATTGGATATAAAATGAGAGTGCACGTATGTTTTAGTTTGTTCAACAAAGTTGTTTTAATTTCTGTACTCAAAATGAATTGTATGGTCTTACTAGCTTTTGCCCGCGGCTTCGCTCGCGTTAAATTCGGGGTAACACAGTTCCCCTTTCCTGATTTGCGGGTACCTGCTACCTGTAGTTTTTGCCCTTGAGCCTCATTTATTATGATAGCTAAGCTAAGTTTTCCCTTTCCTCCCCTTTTTCTCCCTCATTTCTCACTTTACAAAAAAGTCCGTCTCCAGGGTCCCAACTATCTCTGTACCAAAATTCATCAAAATCGGTTTAGCCATTTAGGCGTAAAGACGTAACAAACAAACAAATTCACTTTCGCTTTTATAATATTAGTAAGGATGTCATGTTTTGTTGTTAAAATACAATAGGTACTTGTATCTTTAGTTAGTTGGGAGCTGACAGAATAAAAAAAAACCTCAAAGTGCTTGAAAACAGCAAACTTTGTCTAAACTATATTTTCGAGTTGTTTGGAGTTGAAACTGCGGCCCGAAGTGCTCACACCCTTTTTAAAGCAAATTTTAAAGGCCTAGTTGATGTTTCACGTGGCCCAAGGGCTGGCTTTTAGCTTGGCTAGAGACTGAAAGTTTGTCATATAACCTGGTAATGCTGCCAGTCTCTTGGACACATTACCAGTTCACGGCGTTGTGTAATTTTTTGATGCCCTCTTAGAGTGTAATGTTAATTGTTTTCGTTTATTTAAAGATCCTAACAGTCTTAAGACAAGACGGAATTAAAAATGTACTAACAAAAAAAAAACGAGGCTATTACCTAAAAAGACAGCGCTTTTAGAGCTTTCCTTAAAAAGAATAAACTCCTTACATAAATTGGTTTGCTCCGCACTTTGCGTTTGAAATATTCAGCAGCGCTATCTTCAAGCTACAATTACTTTCTACAGATTGCAATAGTAAGATAAATTCAGTGAATATTAGCACTAAAATAACAGAATATACGTGTCATAATGCTATGTAACTTTGTATATTATGTCGTGCATAAACAAATGTTATTAGCTTAACAACAACAAGAAGCATTTGAGGGATATGTCGCTCAGTGTTGCAAGATGCATTGTTTGTTGAATATGTAGCAGCCACATAATAGGTAGATGTACTAACCTGTGTCGTGGATATGTCTACAATACCGCTAAAATTATAATTAAAATAACATCACGCCTATAAGCCCTAAATGGTTAGACAGACGTGTTATGTGGCTTGTGTTATAGACACAGTCCACCTCATTTACTTCAGAACATTTATTTAATACTAACTGGAAAAAAAAGTATCCTGTGTGTTATTCCAGACCATAATCTACCTCTAAGTTCCGTTCAACCGTCTTGACGTGAAAGAATAACAAACATCCATACATCCATAAATCCATCCATCCTCACAAACATTCGCATTTATAATATTTATTTAATATTAGGAACTCCTCTACCTAACCCTTCGGGGAGACGGGTGTTATGTATACGCGTTTTTGCCAGTATTGTTTTGAAGTTCAACATAACAGGAGCGAACCTAAAGCCATCAACGTGACACCAATTTTCATTTTGTTACTGAGGAATTGCTGATATAAGTCCCAACAACACTTATCCCGATCTAAGAATTAACCCTTTCAATATTTAAAGTAAAACTTCATACTATCTGACAAGACTCAACCAAAAATAACGCTGAACCGAAACAACATTCTTTATTATTTCGAACACAGTGATATCATTCAGCGCTTTAAAATCGATCACTCATCCGCTTTATGCAGCTAATATCTAAATATAGAAGGAGCTCGCATCTGCTTTATTTATATATTTATTGACCAAAGCAACCAATATCGCGTTGATGCTGAAACCGTAACGCTTGAAAAATGTCTGCCTTGTCTATTTCTGTCATGTCAACATGTATGGTCGTCAAAATGTGATAGAATTAGACGTTATTATTTGAATGGCTTAAACTGTGACTAGTTTAAGCCATTCACCCATTCCTATTTGGTAGGGTTATATTCTTGCCCTAGTTTTTGTAATGCAGTATTTTCGTTTATTTATTACAATTAAATATTTCTTTATAAAACATAGGAAAACAAGCATTTACAAATAAAAAAGTAGCCCACCGGTATCGGGAACAGGGTTTAAGCTACCCGGCAGTCAGGGCTCCAGACAGAGGAACCTCCTAATAATACGAGCCGTATCCAAGAGTACCGCTTTCTGTATCAAGCCCTTGATCCAGCCATCTAACGAGAGCCTCCTCAGGTTTTGGTCGAGGCTCTCGGTAATTAAGCCATTGGCTGTAACGAATTTCGCCACAATGATCGCTGAATCCACGGCCCACATGTATTTATTAACTTAATTTTTTAAAACGAAATATTTCTGTTTTTAAACCTTCATCACTGGCTTGACAATATGATATGAGCAAAATGCATCTTTACAAACGATATACCTTGCACAATATTGCGTTGCGCTCGCTCTTATAAATCTAGTGGGAAAATCTCACGTCTCAGGGATATTCGTAAGCTTTGTGTTGTAGCTGTAACAGAGTTAGTCCAAAGCCCTACGCTCCAAACTATTACAGGGTTTAGAAGTAATTTTGCCAGTATGCAACACAAGTTGTTACAATTCTAATGCGTTACGAGTCTTACACCCAAATTGTATGCCGCTGCAAGAGATGCTACGGGCGTCGAGAGTAATGTGATGAGTCCCGGCTACCGTTGGCGCGGGCTGTGGATGGTGAGCAATGGTTAGCTCACGAGTGCACGAACGCACGAGTAAATTTATGGGCAGTATGCCTGAAACATAGTGAATTTCACCTCACGAGTGCACCGTTTATACCTATGAGCCAGCATTACTTTGAAATCCGTGACTAGAGGTGTGACCGCCTACCAAATCTAGTTTTTCTAACCAATTAGACAGTTGTGTTGCTGGGGAGTTTGTTCCGTCACTTCTTCTTCCCAGCTAAAAAACTAGGAAGTGGCGAAGGGCGGTCGTTTTGTGGGACTGTCTCTTGTAATGTATCTATTCAACCTTTGTTCTGAATCGTTACAGTACTGATGGCAACATCTGTATTACTTGTTTCATAATAGTATTTTTTTTGCAATAAATTTCTTTTTCTTGTCAGTATAGATTCTTTTTTACCTATTCTTTGCGATAAAGTGGACATTGTTGGACTTGTAGATTCTTAGACGCTTGTTAACTTTTGTTAATATTTTATCTTATTTTACGTTTTGTAAAGAAAGAAACGATTTAGTAAAGTTAATAGTCCTAACGCTGTAATAACAACATTGTAAAACCAAATTATTTTAAAAGAATAACCATGAAGTTTCTTGCTGGTTCTTCTCCATATGAAACGATCAACCCGAACCGTGCACTTTTTCTCGACGTTTTACAAGTGCCCATGTAGGCATGAAATAAAGATATTTTGATTTTGATTTTTGAATTGAAAAAAAATGCTGGTGATCAGGCTAATTTGAATAAATTACTTTGATTTTGATATTTTTTTTAAAAATAGTTAATAGTGTTGCTTTTTGCCGCAACTGGTCTAATGTGAAGCAATGATGCGGCCTACACGAAACCGATTTACTTGAACTTTGAAGAGAACCAGATTATAATGAGAATTGAACAGAGAAGTCGCCAGTGAATTCCACGGACTGGCGGTTCACACAATAATTGTGGAAGCATAGCGTACATGAAATCATCAAATAACTTCTCCCGCTCTGGGCGGCGCGGCGCGGGGGGGGGGGGGTCAGACTTGTACTGACTAAAACCCACCTATGTTCCTTCTTGGCCTTTATGTTCTGCAACCGTGGTAGGGTAGTAGCATAGCATTCTATCAAGAAGTCTTCTTGCTACCCACCCATGACTCAACGACACCATATTGTGAGGGTATTCGAAAGAATGTAAGCATGTGGATTCATCTCTGAACTATCATTGGAATGGCAGCCATGTTGGAATGTAATATGGTTGATATTAAAGTGCTGTTTGGCTCCGTTTATTTGGCTTCGCAATCTCACATACGTACTACGTATGTACAGTCAACAATTAAGACAAGTCACCAGGTTTTAAAAATCCATGAATGTTTTCAAATAAAGTTCATAAAAAACCGGCCATTGGTTACTAAGAATTATTCAATTATATCCAACGAGTCTGGTTACTTATCGCTTTTGTTGACTGTACATGTTAACAGGATATTTTCTGGTATCATTAACACACATGTTGACTGGTATTTGACCTTTTCGGTAACTCATAACATCACGCCTTATGGATCCCGAAGGGTTAAGTAGAGATCTACCTAACAAGTACACTCCTATTTCGCTACTTTTGTTTAATGAGGCACAAATCTTTTTTATTATTAAAAAACGTTGCCCCGCACTTGAAATTGCTCCTGTATCGTGGGTGCGTTTACAAACATTTTAACTCACATACACAAACAGCCAGACCCGTAACAACTAGCTGTAGGTCATACAAATATTTGTTCCGTGCGCAGCAGTCGATCGCTCAGCCACTACGCCAACCGTGCCGTCTAAAGAGTCCGTAGGTGTTACTGAGAAAATCCTAATGAGAAAAACCTAAAATACTTTGCTCGACCTGGAAATTGAACCCAAGTTCTCATGCTCAGCATGCGCTTGAGACCACTAGATCAACAAAAATATCTTTTCGGTAACTCATGTCAATCAAATACGTTATATTATAATATATTTTCTATATATAATATAAATATGATATTAATTTACCAGCTATCAACAATATGATGTATTATAAAAGTACTTATGTAACCGCTATTCGAGTGTACAACCATTTACCGCCAGCTATTAAGCAATTAAATGGAAATATGTTTAAAAATAAATTGAAAAAAATGTTAATTGATAATGTATTTTATAATCTGCATGAATTTTTTGCTAAAAAATAATGTTTTGTATGTACCCTTAAATACTATTGCATATCCGACTTGGGTAGACTGTTGGAACCAATAAATGTAATGTTTATTAATAAGAACTTCATGTACACAGTAACGCAATAAATATATCTTTATCTTTATCTTTATCTTTATCCCCGTTATCATTGTTACAATTTCATTTTGGCTAGGACTATAGACATATTTATAAGAAATCTATGGCTACGACCTAGCAACTATATGTCTTCATTCCTTCTTTTCTTTAATTGTAGGGACGTGACTCAGGAATTTCTTATTGTTTTTGATTAACCGCACCACCACCGGACCACAGTAGGGGTGGGCTTGTGGACGGTGAGCAATGGGTGGTCTAGCGATGACAGGCCGAGTGGACGGTGCGTCGGTGTTCGTGTCGCGAGCATAGAAATGTCAGTAGATTCCACTGCTTGGCGGAACTGCGGATTGTTCGAAAGAAATACCACAGCCCTGGAACACAAAGGGCAAAAGAAGGAACATGGATGAGATTTAGTCAGTACAAGTCTGACACTCCCTTCCGGTCCACCCAGAGCGGGGGGAGACATTTGATGCTTTCCCATCGCAAAAAGGGCTGTTAAAGTAGTTGTGTATTTTACAACTAAGGTAAAATATGAGTATTTTCGGAGTTATAGACGTTATAAAAACCAAAGGTATCAGGGAACTTGGTAGTCTCTTTAATGGGTAATTAAAACGTTAATTAATTGCTGAGGTCGAACAACCAAACACATTTTATTTTACTTCGAAAATAAAAGACTTATGTAACAAAATACATGAAATGGATTCATCAATAATGATAATTAATTATGAACCTTTTTGCGATATGTCCATATTGTTGTTCGTTTATTATATGAATGATGAATTGAGGAAACCATTACGGCTTTAAAAATGTGGTGTCAACATTTTGTAAAAGAGTATTCCTGGATGGATTGTTCATGTGGAGAGGATGAGTAAAATGTGGCCAACAAAACGTATTCACAAGTCAGTTGTGAGTGGCAACTCCGGGAGCCCTTTTTTTGCGGATAGGAAATAATCAAATAACTTCCCTCGTTCGGAGCGGGAGGGATTGTCAGACTTGTACTGACTAAAACCTAAAACCCACCCATGTTCCTTAAGGTGCTCCCCTCACCGGGAGCATTCACGTGTATTGTAACATTATCCTTACATATGAAATTGGCGTTTTGTATGGAAGGAACAAAAAGTCGAATATTTTTTAATATAATATATTTAATTAATCAAAGTATGAACCATTGTTTTCAATGCACTTTTGCCATCTTATAGGTAGTTCATTGATCCCTTTACTAAAAAAACCAGTCGGACGGGAATCAATAAAATCTTTGAAGGCGATTTGGACTGCCCCATCGGAGTTGAATTTTTTCCCTTGCAAAAAGTTATCCAAATTGCGAAAAAAATGGTAATCTGTTGGAGCAAGGTCCGGGGAGTACGGAGGATGTAAGACATTCCAATTCAAGCTCTTCTAATTTGGTAGCCGTCTGTTGCGCAGTGTGTGGTCTGGCGTTGTCGTGAAGCAGCAGTGGCGTGGAGCGATTGACCAGCCTTGGTTGTTTAGCCGCTAGCTTTTCCATCATGGTTTGTAATTGCTGACAATAGACATCAGCTGTAATAGTCTGGCCAGATTTGAGAAAACTGTAATGAACAATACCGGCACTAGTCCACCAAACGCTTACAAGTAACTTTTTTGGGGTTAATTTTCGCTTGGGGCAGGATTTGGCTGGCTGGCCAGGATCCAACCATTGCGCTGAGCGCTTCCGATTATCGTAAAGAATCCATTTTTCATCACAGGTAATGATTCGGTTTAAAATACCTTCATTGTTGTGCCGGTTCAGTAATGTAACGCAGCAGTCGACGCGCGTTTGCCGGTTTGCTTCAGTCAATTCGTGAGGTACCCACCTTTCAAGCTTTTTAATCTTCCCAATTTGCTTCAAGTGAATTAAAACAGTTTTATCACTAACATCGAAGCCTGCAGCTAACTCGGACGTGGTTTGCGATGGGTCCGCTTCCACAATAGCCTTCAAATCTCCATTATCAACTTGGGTCTCAGGCCGTCCACGGGGCTTGTTCTGCAGGTCGAAATTTCCAGAACGAAAACGTTGGAACCAAAAACGAACTGTGTTTTCTTTTGCAACATGACCGCCATACACATCATTCACCCTTCGAGTCGTTTCCGCAGCACTAGTGCCACGGCGGAACTCGTACTCGTAAATAATGCGATATTTTAAATTTTCCATTTTGTAAAATGAGTGACGCAAACAGAAAAAACAGAAGAAAAAAAACAAATGAATGACGGTCATCGAAGCACAAATACATGAGTAAATAGCTGTACAAATTTGAATTTGGAATTCCTTACCAAAGAGGAGAAATTCGTGATTAAAGTGGCCAGTACGAAAAACGCCAATTTCATATGTAAGGACCTAATAGATTCGACTTTGAGCATTACATTACAATAATACCTCCCTGACTAACGAACATTTGCGTGTAATGTAACATATTGATTCGACTTTGAGCATTTCATAGCAAGATGTCAGACGAAGCGGTCGTTGTGCTGAGTGCGGCAATATTATATTAAACAAATTAATTCATTTAAATTAAAGTTAAATTCATTGATGTTAGAAGTTGTATCAAGATATCACGCATTGTATCATTACAAGGTGCGCATTGTAATGCTCGGTTCTTCTCCTTCACTGATGTAATGCTCAAATCTGTTACGTTAATGCTCCCCGTGAGGGAGCACCTTTATATTGCCCTTTATGTTCCGGTTCCGCGGTATCTCTTTCAAACAACCCGTAACCTCGGTCCTTGAAGGAATTTTTCGGTTCTTTAGAAATGTCAGGTTCGCAGTACTCACGACCGGTGTTCCTGTAGGATCCAGATGACTTGGTAAATTAAGTGATCTCAGATGACTTGGTAAATAAACATGGACGATGCAAAAAGTATGTAAGGTTCGTATTAGCTTCCTTTGGTTTCTGCCCACTTCATGGTAAAAAGGGGCTTATATACATAATGTTTGTGTGATTTAATTGAACAGCCAAACCCAATTCAATAACATTGTTACCTTTACTGAAATATTAATTACGCTTTAATTACACCGACCTCCATAAATGAAATAACTGCAGTAGCTAACTGAATTGATAACCGAATTGTTTCTACGAAACAGAATTAAAATGAATACGTGAACGGAACTGCGGAATTCTCACCAATATATTCTGAAATAATTTCCACAACTCATCATTATAATTATTTTGCTGTTACGAAATTCGGTAGTGTGTACACATTTTGAACGGGTTTCACCTCTTTAATTCCGTACATTCATGGCAGCTGTGTGTGATATTCCCCCACGTGTGCGATATTCCCCCACCCTGTGTTAAGAGCTGCTTGTTTTTATTGCGAAGTATTCTCACGAATATTATCACTTATACGCGGTATAATCTCACAAACATTACATATTTATACATTTCGTTATGTTACAGTATTTTTGGAGTTCCGTTTGTCCTTGAGTTCCACATGTTTTTCTTATTTTTTCACTGTTATGAGAGTCGTCGTAGTCTTGTCTTAAGTTCAACGAAATTCGCTTTCAAACGTATTTCTTGTGAATATTCACGATAAGGGTGCTTTGAAAATATATCGAATACATTTAGATTCTTCGTTATAAGTATACAGCTGGTGTGTATGTGAGTGTGTAGCTGACAGCGAATGCAGTAGGTAACTAAAAAAAACAGAGTATTGACTGTGATCTCCAGCCAAAACAATATATACCTAAAACAAATTAAGTCTCTTGATCATGTGTGGTGTCGACTTAGTGATCATCGTGCCGATAGTTGTGTCAGCCATGGGCTTAATTGCCAAGAGCTCCGACCAGCACAGCTAGACGATAGTAAAGAAAATATTTATCACAGACGTGCTTTTGGAATAGAATAGTTTGTTTGTATTATTTCTGTTCTAGCGCTCTTTATAAGGAAAAGCTATATAAAAATGTGGAAGTTACTTTTATTTCTGCAAAATAATGTGTTAGCCAGACCGCGAAGTAAACACACAAATCAAGAAAATTAAAAAGATTTTTAAATTAAGACATAGATACTCATTTTTAAATTGGCAAACACAACTAGTAATAATCCATAGAACATGAAAACAAAACTAATGATTATATTTCTAACGATAATACCATCATGAAGGAGACGTTTGTAACAGTGTCCATAATATAGGAAAATTTGTAAAAACATTGTTAAAATCCCGTGTTTAGTATGAACCATTTAGTCACGCGACCAGAGGGCAGACCGTAATTTTGCCCAAAGAATCAGCATTGCCATCCAACGTGGCAATGCTGCCAGCATTCTGCCAATATTCCCATTGACAGAAATGTAGATGAATTTTTTCATGCCCTGTTTTTGTTTTCCCATATTTGAGACTTAGATATATTTTAGTTAGTTACTTACTGTTGAAATTAGTAACTCAAAATACTCTAGTTTAGTTTAAGTTATCTGTGGTGTACTTGGTTTTGGTTATGCAATGTATGCAACCCAATAAATTTTCACTTCCGGTTCATAGTCGAGCACTTGAATACGTTTGTTTTACTTCCATCCTAAATTCCAAATTATAATAGGTTATGGGCCCAGGGACCATCCCAGGACTACCCCAGGTTTCCGTATTCAATAAACTAGTTTCTCGTGACAGTGTAGTATCTGATATTAAGTTACAGAAAGAGACAGTTTAGTTGTGTTACAACGTGCAGTCGTGCTGTGAAGGAAAACATGGCGTCGAACTATGTCGTGAGCGTACCCAAACTCAAGGGGCGCGAAAATTATGACGAGTGGTGCTTTGCGGCAGAAAACTTCTTGGTGTTAGAAGGAACACTAGGATGCATCAAGCCAGAGCAAGACCAAGCAGCAGTTTCAGCTGCAGAAGATGCCAAGACCAGAGCCAAGTTAATATTAACAATAGATCCCTCCATTTACGTACATATTAAGGAAGTCAAAACTACAAAGGAACTTTGGAACAAGTTGAAATCTCTCTATGATGATTCGGGATTTACCAGAAAAATAAGTCTATTGAGGAACCTCATATCAATAAGACTTGAAAATTGTAATTCCATGAATTCCTATGTTACTCAGCTAGTGGAGACGGGTCAGAAATTGGCGGGAACAGGATTCAACATTAATGATGAATGGATTGGTTCGTTATTGCTTGCTGGTCTAACCGAAAAATTTTCTCCAATGATTATGGCCATTGAGCATTCGGGAATGTCCATCACGACAGATGCCATAAAATCTAAATTATTAGATATGGAAGTCGGTGGAAATGACGGTGCTGCTTTTGGTAGTTTTCAACAAAAAAGCCAATGGAGCCAACGTAACAAAAAGGTCAAGTCTATGGACAAAGAAAAAGTTCGTGATAAAGATGGTGGCGAGCAGCTGTCAAAAACAAAAGTGAAATGTTTCAAATGTAATGAAATGGGACATTATCGCAATCAGTGTACAAGTACAAAGACCAAAGAAAAGCATAATAAACAGACTAATGCGTTTAGTGCAGTGTTTCTTAGTGGTTCGTACAGTAAATCCGATTGGTATATCGATTCCGGAGCAAGTGTGCATCTGACAACAAATGAACATTGGATTCAGAATGCGTGCTATGAACAATGCACGAAAGAGATCATTGTTGCGAATGAAAATAGATTACCCGTAAAATGTTCAGGAAACGTGAAACTCACAACGTATACAAATAAATGCAACTTTGAAGTGACAGTGGAAGAGGTTATGTGCGTTCCGAATCTCACAACAAACCTCCTGTCAGTGAGCCAACTTATTTTGAAAGGCAATCGAGTGAGTTTTAGAGAGAATGGCTGTGATATATACAACAGAAAAGGAGTCTTGGTGGCTACAGCCACACTTGTTAATGGGGTGTATAAACTTAATACACCAGCATACCTGTCAGCTGCAGCGGTGGTAAACAATGAGATATGGCATCGGAGACTAGGTCATATTAATAATACCTACCTCAAAGAAATGCAGAATGCTGTTGAAGGTCTCAGTGTTGACAAGAAGGCAGAGATGAGTGCAACCTCATGTGTAACCTGTTGTGAAGGAAAGCAGAGTCGGCGACCTTTCCCAAGCAGTGGCAACAGATGTACTGAGCTACTGGATGTGGTGCATACGGACGTATGTGGACCAATGGAGCAGGTCTCTCTGGGAGGTTCAAGGTATTTCATAATATTGAGAAAGATTTAGATACAAGAAATATGATTGTCACTGAACAGAATCAAGGTTCTGAAACTCAGATTGTAAATGAAGAGGTGAGTTTGGACTCAGTGGGGGTCGGTCAGTCAGATGATTCATTTATCTCCGCAGATAACAGCAATGATCTTACATATTTACCAAGTGAAAATGATGACTCGGACAGTTCTACAGGAAGTACAAGCAATGTAGTACAGACACATAAGAGGATAAGGCGTCAACCAGAAAGGTATGGCTATTCAAATATGTGTGTAGACAGTAGTAATGCAGATGTTGGTGAGTTATCATTGAATGAAGCCTTACAAGGTCAAGAGAAAGATCATTGGTTATGCGCAGTCAAAGAGGAGTTACAGTGCTTTAAAGATAACAATGCATGGGAGCTTGTAGATGCTCCTAAGACTGGAACAGTTGTTAAATGTAAGTGGGTCCTAAAGAAAAAATTTGATAGGGAAAATAACATTTGTTATCGTGCCAGATTAGTTGCGAAAGGTTATAATCAGAAAAGTGGTGTTGATTATGGTGAGACTTTCTCTCCTGTAGTCCGGCATACTACATTAAGGTTATTATTTGCTTTAGCTGTGCAATTAAATCTAGATACTGCCCATTTGGATGTTAAAACTGCCTTTCTCAATGGAGAATTGGAAGAAACCATATTTATGCAGGTACCTGATTGTTTTGAATGTTTTAATTCTAATATTAATAAAACTAAAGTTCTTAAGCTGAATAAAGCTATCTATGGTCTCAAACAATCCTCAAGGGCATGGCATAAGAAAGTTGATAATGTAATGTTAGATAATGGTTATAAAAAATCCAAAGTGGAACCCTGTTTGTATACAAAAAATGAAAATAGTCTCAGGACAATTGTAACTTTATATGTCGATGATTTTTTTATTTTTTCTAATGATTCTAAGGAAATGACTTTGTTAAAAGAAACTTTAAGTAATCAATTTAAAATTAAAGATTTAGGGCAAATTAAAAAATGTCTTGGTATAAATGTAAACACTGATAAAGATAATAGAGTTATTACTTTGAGTCAAGAGAACTATATTGATCAGTTATTGTGTAGATTTAATATGACTGAGTGTAAAACTGTTGATACACCTATGGAGGCTAAATTAAATCTTGTAAAAAGTCAAGACACAAGTCAGAATCCTTATCAACAGCTGATAGGGAGCCTAATGTATCTAGCTGTACTGACTAGGCCAGATATAGCTTATGCTGTGGGATATCTGAGTCAGTTTAATAACTGTCATAATAATGAACACTGGCTTTATGCTAAAAGAATATAAAAGTACTTAAAAAAGACAAGATGTTTAGGTTTAAAGTATTGTAAAGATGGAAATGTTAATATTGAAGGTTATATTGATGCTGATTGGGCAAATGATTCTGTAGACAGAAGATCCTATTCAGGTTTCTGTTTTATGTTGTCTGGTTCAGTCATCTCATGGGGTTGTAAAAAACAAAGAACTGTAGCACTTTCAAGCACTGAGGCCGAGTACATGGCAATTACAGAGGGTTGCAGGGAAGCTGTGTATCTTATTAATTTGCAAAATGAGATTACTGAACTAAAGTATACTATTAGATTGTATAATGATAATCAAAGCGCTCTGAAGTTATCTGAAAATCCTGTTTTTCATAACAGATCGAAACACATAGACGTACGTTATCATTATTGTAGAGAAGTAATTAATAATAAGATTGTTAAGATTAATTATTTGCCATCAGAGGATATGCCAGCAGACATGCTTACTAAAAGTTTACCTTCAGTGAAACATAATAAATTTATAAATATGTTAGGCATTGTAACTGTGGTATTTTAAAATGTAAAATATGTATCTGTATTTTGAGAGTGGGGGTGTTGAAATTAGTAACTCAAAATACTTTAGTTTAGTTTAAGTTATCTGTGGTGTACTTGGTTTTGGTTATGCAATGTATGCAACCCAATAAATTTTCACTTCCGGTTCATAGTCGAGCACTTGAATACGTTTGTTTTACTTCCATCCTAAATTCCAAATTATAATACTTACACTATATTGTTACGGCTTTTATATTTTTTTACTCGTATTTTAAATTGAAAATATTGTTTGCATTTTCGTTACGTATATTCCGGGCATATAGAAAAATATGTTTTCATTTTCCTTTACGAATATCCGATGCATATCAGACTATATTCATAAATACAGCTAGGTATTTTTGAAAACAAAAAATAAAACTAGCAGTTACGTTGGATTGGATACTGAAACCGTACAGTCATAAATAGTTAGTTTCAAAAATTTGTTTTTACAAAAAAACTGGCTTGTAGTTTTTGATACAATATATTATGTATTGTATGAAAGAGTGGTCATTATACAGTTTTTTATTATGGTATTTTTCTGCGCTATCGCCTTATCTGCAAATGTCATTGCGTGTATTGGAAAATTTGCTTGTGCATTTGTCACTGCAGTTCACGGCTCCAAATCACTATATGTGTGAACTACGCCCCGGCTGCAATGACAAAGTTTCCGCACTTGTTTCAAAGTGTTCTATTTTACGACAAGTTTACTTGTTTGTATCTTCATTACCTTTGTACCCATGAGATTTAATCATACATTACTTACGAAACATGGGTGTACTATTAAGTATACCTCTACCTAACCTTATGAGGATAACTGGCGTGATGGTATGAATATATAAGTAACGTATTATAATGTAAGAACGTTTTATTTCCACTATTCTCTGGCTCAGCTGGTCGGCAATATCGCAACCGGGTTGGCAATGGCGGGCTACCAACCAAGCGGCAATGACATTTGCAAATCTGACATTGACATAAAAACTATAAGCTAATATTAGATTTGCGAGTAAACATTTGTCCTGGGAAAACGAATATTGAAATTGTTTACCTATTCAAGTTGATAATTTTAAAATAATGTTTTATTAGAATTATAGCATAGTATTGGATGTGTCTGTGAGGTTGCTATAATTGTTAGTAAATAAATAATAATTAAAATCTAGAATGTTAGGTAGGTCCTTTCTTTCTCTTCGTTTATTTTTACATATTAAGCCTTCGCAATATCCCAGCACCCTAGGATAGTATTAATTTTATCTCAGGTTCACCTGCTGCTCAGCTAAAATAAAAAATAAATAGATTAAGACCGATTTTTAGACTTACCGAATATACATAGGTGCACATAAAAAACGGTCGAGCCACCAACTAAAATTTTATAAATAAGAAAGAAAGATAATCGAATTTATTATTCTTCAGAAACATATGCAACCTACAAGCTCGATAACCCACTCGTTTCCTTCACTAGATAACAGCTTCATTAGATAAAAATTTCATTAGATAACAGCTTCATTTGAAAACAGTTCCATTTGATAGCAGTTTCATTTGATAACAGTTTCATTTGATAACAATTTCATTAGATAACAGTTCCATTTGATAGTAGTTTCATTTGATAACAATTTCATTAGATAACAGTTCTATTAGATAGTAGTTTCATTTGATAGCAGTTACATTTGATAACAGTTTCATTTGATAACAATTTTATTAGATAACAGTTCCATTTGATAGTAGTTTCATTTGATAGCAGTTTCATTTAATAACAGTTTCATTTGATAGCAGTTTCATTTAATAACAGTTTCATTTGATAACAGTTTCATTTTATAACAGTTTCATTTTATAACAGTTTCATTTTATAACAGTTTCATTTGATAACAATTTAATTTGATAACAGTTCCATTTGATAGCAGTTTCATTTGATAACAGTTTCATTTGATAGCATTTTCATTTTATAACAGTTTCATTTAATAACAATTTGATTTGATAACAGTTCCATTTGATAGCAGTTTCATTTGATAACAGTTCCATTTGATAGCAGTTTCATTTGATAACAGTTTCATTCGATACCAGCTTCATTCGATAACAGTTTCATTCGATAAAAGTTTCATTCGATAACGGTTTCATTCAATAACAATTTTATTCGATAACAGTTTCATTCGATAACAGTTTCATTCGATAACAGTTTCATTCGATAACAGTTTCATTCGATAACAGTTTCATTCGATAACAGTTTCATTCGATAATAGTTTCATTCGATATCAGTTTCATTCGATAACAGTTTCATTCGATAACAGTTTCATTCGATAACAGTTTCATTCGATAACAGTTTCATTCGATAACAGTTTCATTCGATAACAGTTTCATTCGATAACAGTTTAATTTGATAACAGTTCCATTTGATAACAGTTTCATTTGATAACAGTTCCATTTGATAACAGTTTCATTTGATAACAGTTTTCTCAAAACAAATAATAAAATATCCAAATTCATGGAATCATTATAATATCTCTTTCTTACAGAGCTTCATTGTTCACAGTACATCACTGAAGCCCTCCTTAATTAGCCGTATCAAAAACTGTTTTATCCTGAAAGTTCGCCACACTGCACGCTTGCTCTACACTGTTTCCAAGTAGCTAACTTTATCCACTTTTATATACAGCCTTGTACAAACGAGTATGTGGAAACCATTAATATATTTAGTACGTGAAGCTTAATATCAATTTTAAAGGCGAAAGTTTTTATTTGTGTTTGTAATTTTGTTATGCGTGAGCAAAAACATTTCACACGTTTGAAGATCTGGACCGATTTGGTATGTGGAAAGCTTATAAGCTAGATTCACACATATTGTTATGTTTTTTTTATCTCAGTCTACGCAGATAAAACCACAGAGCGGATCTTATTTAAAAAGAATATCGCTGTTTTTGTTTAACAAAATTATTATTCTGTGTTATTCATTGTCCGCCTAGCCAACAACTATATTGGGGTCGGCTTGCAGCTGAATACCAGTATTTTACATGGAGCGTCCCCCTCCCACCACCCTCTTCGTGAGACTGGTTGCCAGACTTCCATTGACTACCTGCTCCGACTGTCGGACATCTACAAATTTGTGTCAATCAATCTTATCAAAATTAAAAGTCAGGTATTCAAATTAGGCTGATAATCAGCAGTTTTTGAACATCACATTACAAGAGACAGTCCCACAAAACCGCCACGCCCTTCTTATGAGACGACTCTCGCTCAAGGTGCACTTAATTCAGAACCTTTCGTTTGATACACTTGCTAAAAACAACAATGCCAAGAATAAAGTAACTTACATAAAAAATACAGCCTACGTTCCTCCTCTTTTGATAAAGATCTCACTCAAGCCAACATTTCGCTGAGACATGAGCAATTCGAGGAAGAAATGGTGTATCTGAGAAACGTGGTCGCGATTTGTTAAAACTTCCAAAAAGGAATACGTGAGATGTATCCATGAGTAGGACGTGCAGTCTTATTAACATATCGTGAGCATTTCTATCAAATATAAGTTACTAGCTTATGCCCGCGGCTTTGCTCGCGTTAAATTCGGGGTAACACAGTTCCCCTTTCCTGATTTGCAGGTACCTGCTACCTGTAGTTTTTGCCCTTGCGCCTTATTTATTGTAATAGCAAAGCTAAGTTTTCCTTTTCTTCCCTCGTTCTCCACTCTAATTTCACACTTTTTTTTAAAAAAAAGTTATCCTATGTCCGTCTCCAGGGTCTCAACTATCTGTGTTCCAAAATTCATCAAAATCGGTTTAACCATGTAGGCGTGAAGACGCAACAAACGAACAAACTCACTTTCGCTTTTATAGTATTAGTAAGGATATTGTGTTATACGTACGATGCTTGTTTGTACTTAATGCGATGATTGGACTTCATGGGGGGACTGTCTTGTGTAATATCGTTCAAAAAGTGCTAATCGTTAACCTAGTTTGAATAAATGACTTATGATTTTGAAGAGAATGTCGTATTCAAATATCTGTAATTGGTACTTACACTACAACTTTAAATTTGTACATTTTTAGAGTTCTGTAGTCAACAAGGAAACCTTATAGTTTCGTCATGTCCGTCTGTCTGTCTAGCTGAGAGTCGCTTAGAATATGTAGCACTAGAATACTCGAATTTGGTATGCGAATACATATTAATCACATTATTTATTAGCAGTTGGTCCTGGCTGTCATTTGTAGATCTTTGACAGTCGTTAGAGACAGTCAGTGTCCTAAAAGTCTGTCAATCAGACTTACTATGGGGTATCGTATTGCCCAGTACGAACTGCGTTGTGGAGGTCAGATAGGCAGTCGCTCCATGTAAAATACTGGTATTCAGCTGCATCCGGTTTGACTAGGAGCCGACCCCAACATAGCTAGGAAAAGGCTAAGCATATGATGATGATACATATTAATCACGCTGACAAAGTGGTATAATTAAAATCTTGATTAAAAAATACAAAATGACAATGAATTAATACTATTCACATGGATGTAACTCGTGAAAATGATCAGAAGCGTTAAAAAGAAACGAAATGTTTACTCGCAAATCTAATATTAGCTTATAGTTTTTATGTCAATGTCAGATTTGCAAATGTCATTGCCGCTTGGTTGGTAGCCCGCCATTGCCAACCCGGTTGCGATATTGCCGACCAGCTGAGCCAGAGAATAGTGGAAATAAAACGTTCTTACATTATAATACGTTACTTATATATTCATACCATCACGCCAGTTATCCTCATAAGGTTAGGTAGAGGTATACTTAATAGTACACCCATGTTTCGTAAGTAATGTATGATTAAATCTCATGGGTACAAAGGTAATGAAGATACAAACAAGTAAACTTGTCGTAAAATAGAACACTTTGAAACAAGTGCGGAAACTTTGTCATTGCAGCCGGGGCGTAGTTCACACATATAGTGATTTGGAGCCGTGAACTGCAGTGACAAATGCACAAGCAAATTTTCCAATACACGCAATGACATTTGCAGATAAGGCGATAGCGCAGAAAAATACCATAATAAAAAACTGTATAATGACCACTCTTTCATACAATACATAATATATTGTATCAAAAACTACAAGCCAGTTTTTTTGTAAAAACAAATTTTTGAAACTAACTATTTATGACTGTACGGTTTCAGTATCCAATCCAACGTAACTGCTAGTTTTATTTTTTGTTTTCAAAAATACCTAGCTGTATTTATGAATATAGTCTGATATGCATCGGATATTCGTAAAGGAAAATGAAAACATATTTTTCTATATGCCCGGAATATACGTAACGAAAATGCAAACAATATTTTCAATTTAAAATACGAGTAAAAAAATATAAAAGCCGTAACAATATAGTGTAAGTATTATAATTTGGAATTTAGGATGGAAGTAAAACAAACGTATTCAAGTGCTCGACTATGAACCGGAAGTGAAAATTTATTGGGTTGCATACATTGCATAACCAAAACAAAGATATCGCGGTCCCGAAACACGAAGGGCAAAAGAAGAAACATGGATGGTTTTAAGTCAGTAAAAGACTGAGACTCCCCCTAGCCCAGAGCGGGGGAAGTTATTTCATTTCTTAATCTTGCATGGATTCATTTTTACCAATTCGTTGTGAATGAGTGGACACGGTTGGCCTTGTAAATTCTTAGACGCTTGTTAACTTTTGTTAACGTATTATTTTATTTTACTTCTTGTAAAGTAAGCAATGACTTATTGTCGGGCCTACGCTGTCCTCTCATACTTAAGTGCTAACGCTGTAACAACTACATTGCAAAACCAAATGATTTTAAAAGAGTAACCATGGAGTTTCTTGCCGGTTCTTCTTCATAGGAAACGACCAACCCGCACCGTGCATCTTTTCTCGACGTTTTATAAGTGCCCATGTAGGCCTATGTAAAATAAAAATATTTTGATTTGATTTGATGATTTCCCATCCGCAATAAAGAGGTAATTTTTGCAAAAAAACTGTATCCGTACAGTAACCGTTAGTAAACGGTTTTAAAACTTAATCATCAGTGTATATTGAAACAGCGCGCTCTGTCCGCTTAATAAGCCAACTTGCAGCATCCGATTGCCCCGGGCTGCGCAAACAAGCGGTATTATGACGCGGTGTACGTATAACACCATTATAACTTAAACATTATAACTATAACACAGTGCAGTACTAAGGCTATCTTTATATTGCATTCTATCTCGTGGTACGGAGAAATAACGAAAATGTAGTAAAGAAAATTTTGTATATGAATTTGAATGATGGATCCTAATCCTTATCCTTACTATTAGGTATTATAAAAGCGAAATTGAGTTTGTTTGTTTGTTACCTCTTCACGCTTTAATGGCTTAACCGATCTTGATAAATTTTGGTACAGAGATAGTTGGGAACCAGGAGACGGACATAGGCAATTTTTTTTTTAAAGTGGGATGTGAAGGAGAAAGAGGGAAGAAAAGGGAAAACTTAGCGTTGCTATTACAAATCAATAAGGCGCTAGGGGAACTGTGTTACCCCGAATTTACCCCAGGCGAAGCCGCGGGCAAAAGCTAGTAATATTATAAATGCGAACGTTTGTGAGGATGTATGGATGTTTGTTACTCATTCACGTCAAAACGGCTGAACGGATCTTGATGAAATTTGGCACAGAGGTAGATTATGGTCTGCAATACACAATAGGATTTTTTTCGATATCACGTGGGCGAAACCGCGGGCGCCAGCTAGTGTTTAATAAGAATAGAGGTTGATCAAAGAAACGATGGTTAGACTGTGTGAAGACCATCCATTACTGAGAAGGTAATTCTTACATTTCACAAGCATTAATTGAGATGATGCTTGGTGTTCGTTTAAACTGGCAAGAAGGTTTGATTTTTCTGCCTACCCAAACGAAACGAAGGCGCGAGTTTTGATGCCTACGGTTACGCCCGCATGGATTACGGTTATTTTTCAGCGGGATCCTACTAATGCGATACCTGTACTGTACTGTGTACCTATGTGCCAAATTTTATCTAAAACCATTCAGTATTTTTTGCGTGAAAGAGTAACATACATCTGCCTAGCCTTTTCCCAACTATGTTGGGTTCGGCTTCCAGTCTTACCGGATGCAGCTGAATATCAGTATTTTACATGGAGCGACTGCCTATCTGACCTCCACAACCCAGTTAATACTGGGTAATACGATACCCCTTGGTAAGACTGGTTGTCAGACTTTCGGAACACTGACTACCTGTAACAACTGTCAAAGATCTACAAATGACAGACGGGACCAACGGCTTAACGTGCTTTCCGAGGCACGGAGGAAACTCGGTATGTAACGGGTGGTCACCCATCCACAGACCAACCTAGGCAGCGCGGCTTAACCTAAAAATCGACCCGAGCGGCTGCTATTTATTTAGCCACGAGCTCCTCAAATAAAATACATCATCTTCATAAATTATTGCATTTATAATATTTTTATGATTTTACAGGCATTATTAACCGGTATAGATACACACGGACGACATGGTTGGTTCAGTGGTTTAGCGATTGACTGCTGCGCTGCGTGTGTCGGGTTCGGTTCTTGCACGGAACAAATATTTGTATGACCTACAGGTAGTTGTTTCGGGTCTGACTGTTTGTGTACGTGAATTTTAATGTTTATAATCGCACCAACGATACAGGAGAAATTCCTAGTGTGGGGCAACATTATTAATTAAAAAACAATAACAAACAAAACACAATGTATAACGCCGTCACAGATTTAACCCTACAATTTATATGAGCTGGTCGTAAAACGCTGTGATGTACTCGTCGTTTAAATAAATCAACGTAATGAGAGTACAAGTACTCGCAATAATTATGGTTTAAATAATAATTGCTTTTGTGGTTAATTATCTTTAACAAGGGAGGGTGGTACTTTGTGGAGGCTTTTGTATTTTAATGAATGGGAAAACAAGGAATCTAAAATAGCCGTTTTAGAAAAATCAATGGGATACATTTGTTGTTTGCTGTAATAAACCGTCAAAAACAGAAGGAGTTTCTGAAATAGACGCGATTTTTCATATCCCTCATGATTGATATTTTCTTGGGGTTCACCTGACCATTATTTTTAAACGAATAATAATAATATACTTAATGTATTCATCCATGTGGACTTAGCGATCATTGTGCCGATAGTCGTATCTGCCAATGGCTTAATTACCGAGAGCCTCGGCCAATGCCTGAGGAGGCTCTCGTTCGGCAGCTGGATCAAGGGCTTGATATAGAAAACGGTACTCTTGGACACGGTTCGTATTGTTAGGAGGTTCCTTTCTCTGGCCTGACCATGAATGTAGCTTGGACCCTTTTCCCGATACCGGTGGGCTTCTATTTTTTATATTTTTAAATGCTTTTTTTATGTTTTAATTAAGAAATATTTAAAAATGTAATTGTATGTGAAGAAAACAATAAATGAACATAAATACTACTACTAAGGATTTTTGGATGAATGCATTATCATCCAAAAATCTTTTTCCCAACTATGTTGGGGTCGGCTTCCAATCTTACCGGATGCAGTTGAATACCAGTATTTTACATGGAGCGCCTGCCTATCTAACCTCCACCCACAACCCAGTTAGTACTGGGTAATACGATACCTGGGTAATACGATAAGACCCCTTGGTAAGACTGTCAAAACGCCATGTACACGGATGAGCTGAAATTATTGCGGGTGTTTATGAGCAGACAAAACGATCTACCCTCTTTAATTTTTTTGCGTTCGGTACCACTAACACCGTGACTCACAACCCAATTTCGCAACATCGCCGAAATATCGGAAACTCAGAATAAATAACAAATATGGTAATACATGTCCCGTTTAATTGTTAATAATAATATCACGACACTCTTTTAAAAAATAAATAATTTAAAAATTTAAAAACACGACTGCCATGTCAATAAAATGAACTAAAAAGAAAAAAAACCAAGATGTGTGCTAGGAATTAAGATGAAAGGAAATCGAAAACGAAACAAAAATTTTGATCGCAGTCGGGGGACCATCTGTAGAATACTTTCTTGTATAAAAAGTCCCCCGAATGCGATGAAAATTTTTGTTATTTTTTTATATCATTTCTTATTAACATTAAAAGAAAAAAAAATAGATACTTATAAATTAATTTAAAAACATACTGATAAAAAAATACCGTATTTACAGAATGTAGAATTTCACCGTGTAGCGCAGAAAAATGGATTCATGGAATTTATTAACGACAAAAGTTAAGTAGCAAACGAATATAATAAACTGCTGACGTCAGCTGCTATCTCTAGCATTTAGTATATACGATAACGCTGGAGTTTTCTTATCTAAGATTAATAAACCCTTGTGAACCGATCGCCCCTTATCAAAACTTTGACAGCTATATGAAAAGGCATACACAACACACGGAAGGTCATCATAGTGATTTGTGAAGTCTTTTTGCTGTTATTTTTCAAAGGTTATCGTAAAAAGGAAAGAATTATGCGCACACTGACGACTATTTTGCAATTAGATATGCGTAAGAAGGTGGCGTCACACACACACACGTCATCACACTATTTTTATTTCTTTTGCTATAAGTACTAACATAGGTTTTAATGATAATACAAACACAATGTGAGCCAATGTAGTCTGTAAATAAAATTTATTTTTTTATTTTTTGTAGTAATGGAGATTTAAAGAATCAGCAATTAGGCTTTTAACGTAACAAGTCGCCTGTTTTTTCTTGAACGGCATAGGTGTAAGTAGGTATAGTTAATTCGGTCATGAGAACGAATAATATCTATATTTACACACTTAGCAAAATTTATATAAAGTAATTTCCTCGGAAACTTTTGGTTTCTACTTTGAGATAAAAAGCCCCAGCACGAGTAGGTACACGGTGGTACGTAAATACGCCGATTTTTAAGCTTCCGTGTCTCAGAAGGTAATAATGGAACCCTTACAGGTTCATTTTCTTGACCCTTTATCTCGGGAATGCGTGAAGATATCGAGTTGAAAATAAAACCATACACTCAAATCTCAAAGTTGTGAACAAATCAACCCAGTTAGTCAACGCAGTCAAAAGATACTATCAATTATGTCGCAAGTTTGATATCCTAACATCAACTTCTTATCATTTCTATCCAAGAAAAATATAATTCCGCTTTATTTTATTTATTAAAACTTTAGGCACATGTTTGAAAAACACGGTACAAAGGCAGACTTAATGCCTTGGGCATTTTCTACCAATCCACCTTAGAATGATGTAGAGAAAAACATAGAAGGTGCAGGGAGCATAAAAGAAAGTTTTCAAGAAAACATTTACTAACGATGAATATTTTAAACATACCTACAAACAAAATAAAGTCAAGAGAGTTAAAAATACATAAATACATGGAGAAAACTAACAGCCACTTAATTTGGAGACGAATCTGCCAGCTTCTCAAGTAAACGTTTAATTTGTTCATGTTATTTATATAGTAGGAATGTAATAAAATAGAATATAATATTATTTATTTATATATATAAAAACATGGTACTACAAGGTTATAATTAGCGATGTGAACTTACATGTTGGTTATAATTAATACTTATACATGTATTTATTGTGAAATACTACTGAATGGATTTTAATGAAACTTTACAAATTAATAATTCATAAAGATATATTGTATATTCTATTACCACGCGAAAGCCGCGGGGCGCAGCTGGTAGATAATATATTTACGTATCAATAATTCTTGCCATTCAGTAAAGTTTGTCCCTCAGAGGTCGGAGGAGGAAGTTGTCGTGCTAATTGGTCCTCCCACACCTTCGCATTCAGCCCCTAATCAATATGTTAAATTATTCAACGGTTTCATTAGAAATTTCGGTGTAATTTTGTCGTATCTTTATGCTATGTTTTGGCCTTTTGGTATACCTATTGTTGATATTGCCTGCCTATAATATTTGAATAATTAAAAAGAATAAAATGAATAATTCGATTTATTAATTTAAAATTAAATCCTTAGAGTCGTAAAATGATCACTCTCTTTTTATAGAACACCAAGATTATAGTAAATCGGCCAAAAAAAAAGTTATCATCTATAGAAATAGCTCTTTTTTACGGATTCTAAATCATCAAATAACTTAATATAAATATCGCTCTGGGCGGAGCAAGCGGAGTGTCAGACTTGTACTGCCTAAAACCCACCCATGTTCCTTCAATTGCCCTTTATTATCGGGAGCCGCGTTATTTCTTCCGATCAACCCGCAATCCCGGTAGGAAGAGGGCCTTGAGGGCCACTCTGCTTTGCTGACAACTCTTTGATCTGCGCGTGGAACCCAAAGGCGCCATCGACACGGTCTCTCGGCACTAAGGCGATTATCACACTGCCACGCATCACGTTGCATGTTGCGTGTCAACGCACGTACGCGCGTACTTACGGGAGTGCAGATCTGCATCATCGTGCGGGTTTTTTACGCACTCACGCGCGTAGTTGCGTTTTGTGGATTCACGGCGGCTCTGACACATTTCATTCAAAGCCGTTCAAAATCACGCATGGCACTGTGAGACTCGGTGTGCCATACCTTGCGTCTCGCTTCGCACCCACGCGCGTGTGCGCATGTTTCACCGCTTATAGGCGCGTAATCTGAATGAACGCGCGTGGATGCATTTTCTGTGTGTTGGACTGTGCGTGTTTTCTATACAAACGGAAATACTTACAAGCAACGTTAAAACACGCATTCACGCGCTACGCTGCGTGGTGCGTGGCAGTGTGTTAATCGCCTAAACGGACGGGCTACCCATTGCTTACCGTCCACAGACTCGCGTCTAAGGTGGCCGGGACTCGTTTCGCGGCACCCGAAGCACCGCTCACCGCTGTAACCGTACAGTAGCCTGCAGTAGGCACGGAATATTTAAACACTCACACATTCGTCACTCGTTGTCGTTTGTTTACCCGGGTCCCGGACGCGCGACCGATGTTTACCAACCCTGCTTTGTCAGGGTTGACACTTTACTAATTGCATTTCAGATAAATCCCTCCGGTATTGCAGGGTTAAATAATAATATATCAAGGGTTTAATTAGTTTCTATTTCGGTTTATAGTGATGGGTTTAGTATTGATCGGTAATGCTCGAATGTGGATAGTGCTTTTATGAGTAGTTATATCAGCTTTTACACTAATTGTAGCGTAAGTGTGTACGGTTTGATTGTAAATCCAACTATATTTTCTATAATACAAAAACGAATCTCTAAATTTGTCGCTAAGCGCAAATCTCGAGAACGGCTGAACCGATTTCACTAATTCTTTTTTTGTTGTGTTGCTTAATGTCAGAAGAGGGTCTTATAAAAAAAAGTACGGTAGGTTACTTACTTACCCTAAGTAGGGTAGGTAGGTAGGTACAAAAATTACATTGCAACGCATGTCAGGCACAGGTAGTTATATAGTTTTTTATGTCTGGATGTTTGTTGCCACTGCTGAATTTGGATGAAATACGGTATATTTTATATCCCGGAAAGCAACTCAAAATTTAAACGCAGTTGACAGCTAATTGCCTATAACTGACACTTCACACTTTGGAACTCACGATTTCGACATAAAATTTATGTTTTTAAAAATAAAAATGATTTCGTTTATGAATTGCTTCGATTTTCAAAAATCTTTCTAAATAGCAATATTTAACTCTGGAAAATATAACGTGCGTATTTTAAGCAATATCCAATAAAACAAGTAAAATCAAAACTCCTGTTTAAATACTTGTTAATGTGCACATTTTTACGTTACCTCTACTACTAACTGCGCCTCGCGGTTTTCCCTGCGTAGACTGAGATAAAAGCCCATGTGTTAATTCAGGTTATAAAATATCTGTGCGCTAAATTTTGCTCAAATCCGATTAGTAGTTTTTGGGTAAAAGGGCAACAAACATCTCTTTCATTCGTCCTCACAAACTTTCGTTTTTAAAATACTAGCTGCGCCCCGCGGCTTCGCCTGCGTAATATAAAAAAAGTATCCTATGTGTTATTTCAGACTATAATCTACCTTTGTTCCAAATTTCATCAAGATCCGTTTAGTAGTTTTTTTGTGAAAGAGGATCAAAGAAACATCCATACTCACAAACTTTCGCATTATAATATTAGTAGGATTAATAGGCTAGGCTAGTGCGATTAAAATTTTCTAAGCATGTCTCCACATTACACTATTACACTACCTTAACGCAACTACGATATATCCATAATTCATGTGATAGTTCCTAATGATACCATTAAAGGATTATGGTCTACACTCAGTTGAGTTGCTATCTAGTGCTGATAATAATTATCTGTGCGGTCACAAATACACGCGCCGTTTGTTCGCAATTAGAATGACGATATATATGAGGCTCATATCGGGTCAGATTAATGATGTGCTAATAGCTAATATGGAAAATAACGATCGACTGCTACGCTGTGTGTCGCAGATTCGGGATTTGTGATCTCTTTAATCAGATTTTTTGCAATAGTTATCAAATCACATATTTATACGCAACATCTGTGTGACTTCTCTCATATAGTTTTTTTTTGCAATGTTTTTTCTAAATTTTGTATGGATCTTTTTTCCAATTCATTGTGAATGTGGACATGGTTGGCCTTGTAAATTTTTAGACGCTTGTTAACTTTTTATATTATTTAAAGTTTAGTCAAATTAGCAATATTGTCGGGACTACGCTGTCCTCTCATACTTAGGTACTATTAACGCTGTAACAACAACATTGTAAAACTAAATGATTTTAAAAGAGTAACCATGGAGTTTGTTGCCGGTTTTTCTCCATAGGAAACGACAAACCCGAACCGTGCACCTTTTCTCTATAGAAATAAAAATATTTTGATTTTGATTCGATCCCCGCACGGAACAAATATTTGTAGGGCCTACCGATAGTTGTTTTGGGTACCTAAAGCTTATTTTTAACTCACTTTCATTAGCTTCAACTGTAACTGGTTTTGTAAAACAAACTGTAGAATTTAAATTTGACCTTCTTCCCACTGTTCGATCAAGCTGAAATTTTGCATACCTGTTTAGATAACAATGCACGGTTGGTGACGTGATTCTAAATCCAATATGGCGGCCCCCCAAAAATGTCGGACTAGTAAATTTTATAGTTTATGCATTCCCATTTTAGGGGAAACGGTTTTCTCAGAACACAAGAAATAAAATGACGTCAGTCTACGTATACGTATTCATAGTTTTAGGAACTATAATATTATATTATTGTGAAATATTCACAAGGCGGTATCAAACCGTCTTCTTACCTATATAGAAGTCTCTCATGAAAGTCATTGCATACAAAAATGACATAAATTATTCCTTCACCGCACATAAAGTCGAAACATATAGAGACAAGGTAGCATCGTAAATCATAAGTGAAATATTTTCGACATTTGTGACCGTCGCCTCTCAAATATGGGGCTGTCAAAACAAATGTCAGATGTATTTTTGTCATAGCAATTTTTCATAGCTCTGGAACTTTGTAAGTATGCTTTTGATATAATAACATTTCAGATAGGTATGTTTGTCTGAGTATTTGTGTCATGAAGCAGTTGAAAGTTTTAAATGGCATGCATTTTACTCGATGTTCAATTCGACTATTCAGTTTTCTATTGTTTTATTATCTTCTAAGCGGAAAATTTATATTTAGCTTTTTCCAAATTGCAACTGCTCTGTGCTTTTCAATTTCGGAATAGGATCTTCTGAATAATATAATGGTAGAGAAAACAATTATAAAATACGAAACGCATGTGATTAAAAGAGTGATAAAAATGAATTTTGTTGGTTGGAGAGGGAGAGAAAGGCCAAAGAAAAGATGGATAGATTGTGGAAGGTGTGATATGAAGGAGAAAGGGGTAAACGATGCCTTAAAGTCTACAGGGGAGCATGGAAGAGGAAAACGTGTTGCGCCGAACACAATTAGAATGCCACTAGGGCAAGAAGATGATGATACAGCAATTATTGCTTGCAGTGGACCGAAATTCTGACTACCAGTTTTACCAAGGGTATCGTGGGTATTGCCTGGATACCGACTGGGTTGTGGAGGGCAGGTAGGCATTCGCTCCATGTAAAATGAATGTACTCAGCTGCATTCAGGTAGGCTAAGGTAATTGTCTGATGATGTTTTCAGTTATTGCTTAATCTCTACGAGTTGTGAAAATAATATTTTGCACGACCACGGTATCAATCCCTGAACTTTATGCGAAGCAGTCGGGCTTTCGACCACTAGACCAACGCAGTTATTTATTATACTTGGTTCAGTAATGTCTCCATAGTTAAGAAAGGTTCTAATGAGGTTATAACATGAGTAAAATCTTCTTAGTAAAAGGTAATAATAATAAAAAGATACTCTTGGACACGGCTCGTATGGTTCCTTTCTCTGGCACCCTGTTCCCGATACCGTTGGGCTACTATTTTTTAAATGTTTATTTTTTTTAATATTTTCTAAAGAAGTATTTAAAAATGTAAAATTATTTATGTGTATTAAAAAAGCTTACCTGCTCTGATCATACATACAATATGTTAATCATAATTATTATGCCTATACCTACTTATTTTACGAAATCTTCAAACCTCAAAGTGCCTTTGTGGTTTACTATGTAAGTATCAAATATCTTCTATAAGTCTATTCATATCCTCCGACGATAGGTACTTCTCTGAATCTGTATCGGAGGCTTTGTAGGTACCTCTT
This sequence comes from Ochropleura plecta, assembly GCA_905475445.1. Lineage (NCBI taxonomy): Eukaryota > Metazoa > Arthropoda > Insecta > Lepidoptera > Noctuidae > Ochropleura > Ochropleura plecta. The sequence continues at coordinate 6,474,370 of FR997740.1, read as the reverse complement.
ACCACAAATTTCAAGTGTTGTGTCGATAGGAATAAATCAAACGTACATTTTAATAGAAGGCTTTCAATAAGGAATTTTGTACCTATGAATTTATTATTCGAATATTTTTGTGACTTTGTTAGATTAAATGAGACATAACCAATTGACAGTGTTAAGGACGAATTTATTGACGCAATTTTATTGTTTATTTATAAGTACCTAATAGTTTACGAGCTTCCGCCCGCGTCTTCATCCGCGTGGCATAGTTACTTTAGGCTAACGCTAACTCTAACCCGCGTGATGATCGAAAAAAGAAATATCTTTCTCTCCCCTTTTATTCCCTCTTTCTCCCCCTTATCTCACTTTAAAAAAAATTGCTGATGTCCGTCTCCGGGGTTCCAACTATCTCTGTACCAAAATTCATCAAAATCGGTTTGGCCATGTAGGTGTGAAGACGTAAAAAACAAACTCACTTTCGATTTTATAATATTATATTAAGGGATTTTAGTCAATTAGATTTTTATTTAATAAATTAGACATAATAATATTTCTTTTATTACTTGTAAAATAAACATCGATAAAAATAGGAAGAAGTTTTAATGACAACGGTTGGCACAGTGGCTGAGCAATCGACTGCTTCGTTGCCTGTCTCGGGTTCGATCCCCGCACGGAACAAATATTTGTATGACCTACAGCTAGTTGTTTCGGGTCTGACTGTTTGTGAATGTGAGTTTAAATGCTTGTAAAATCCTAGAGTGGAACACAGTTTCAAAAAAAAGTCTGAAATAACAGTATGTCAGTGGGAAACTTTAAATAAATTGGCAACAATGGACATTTTCGTACATCAATAACGAACATATCCAACACTAAATTTAAGCAGGACTCCCTTCCCAATATCAAATCCACGCAACAATATAGAATCTAAGCTGCACATACAGTCTAGTACATAGAAAGGCAGTAGATCCCTCACAGAGACCGGAAGGATAAGGCGGGGACAGTAAACACCATTAATCAACCCACAGCATAGTCTGTGACAAGCAGATGGTACCAGGAAAATGGCCGACATTTACTTCATCAGCGTTGTTTCTAAGAACTAAAATAGGAATCTAGTTTGTTTTTCTTGGAACTAAATAATAAATTTGATTAGAAAGGTACTGCTCGTTTTTTAAGAAATTTCTGATTGCAGGCATGCGAATTTCTCCAATATCGTGGATGCGTTTACAAACATTTAAACTCACATACATAAACAGCCAGACCCGGAACTACCTATAGGTCATATAATTATTTGTTCCGTGCGGGTATCGAACCCGCGAACACGCAGCGCAGCAGTCTATCGCTCAGTCACTGCGCCAACCGTACAGTCAAAAATAAAAACGCAATGTAGACGATAGTGTGTGAAAAATAAGGGACAGTTATAAAAAAAAATACATGTAAATAGTAGCTAATTCCTGCGGTTTTGACAAATCTTAATCTGTATGCCAAATTTCATGTAAACTTGTTCAGTAAGTAAGGACGTAAGAGTACAGACAGACAGTCACTTGAAACATTTTTAGTATGAATAGCTCGTCTGGTAGTCTGCTCTTGTTGTAATTGAATCAAGTGCTAATACACTCATTTTGTTAAAGTAATGTTGGCATCTGCTTGAAGTTAACAATAAAAAGCTAACTTAAGACAGGATGGAAAACCACCCATTACTCAGCTGTTATTAGATAACAGCGTGTATTCAAGATAGCTTTTGTTTTTGTGGATGGAAAATCTTCAAATAACTTTCCCCGCTCTGGGCGGAGCAGGGGTGAGTGTCAGACTTTTACTGACTAAGACGGTGGGTCTTCTTTCTTCTTTTGTCCTTTATGTTCCGGGGCCGCAATATCTCTTTTGAACAACCCGCAACCCTGGTAGGCGGTGGTCCTGACTTGCCCCTCTGCTTTGCTGACATCTCTTTGAGGCGAGTGTGGAACACAAACGCACCGTGAACACGGCATTCATTATATGTAGTTAAGACAATAACATTGTTTAAAAAAAAACAATGTCTTGGGAAACGACTGAATTTTTGTAAAAATCTCTGTTTACGTTAGCGCATTAGAACACACGGAAAACATTGAATTAACCTTGTACCTAGAACTGTAGCTCTTGTCATCTACACCGACAAGGCAGTCTCAAATATTATAGTATACAAACATCTGCATCCGATTGTAAAGTCCATTCGAAAGCCGAAAGAAACAAAAAGCGGAACAGAAACGGTTCCCTCTATAAGACCAAATGAAAGAAATAAGAATATTTAAGTAACAGCATTATTTTGCTTAACTTTGGTCACAAAATATAAAATTCATGTTAGAAGTACGCTAGGGCAGCTGCGCCTGAAGTTTATCACTTCAAAGAAACCTTGTTGGAAATAACTGAATAATGCTTTTTGTTTATTCTTTTTTACTAGCCTCCCGCCCCGGATTCGCTCGAGTGACGGTAGTTTTAAAAAAACTGGCAAAGTGCAAGTCAGACTCGCGCACCGAGGGTTACTAAAAAACTTGCGGCATAATCGGCCAAATTTATGACTGCGTAGATTTGGAATGGTTGATTATTTTCACATAAACCCCTAAAAATCTGACTAACAACTGTCGACAAATTTTTGTCGATTTTTTTAAAAAGACCATTTCCGAGGCTAGAAAAGAGACTATGATCTGTGAGTTGGTTTCGGCTGTTTCTTCTCAGAGTAGTCGGGTACAAAACACTGACCTCACCTAGTTTAAAAAACCGGCCAAGAGCGTGTCGGGCCACGCTCAGTGTAGGGTTCCGTAGTTTCCCGTCCGTCACAATAAGTGTTCCCACTTATGAGTTTAAAGGTGGAGGAGGAAATTATTTTGTACAACTTTTTGTCTTTTTTGTACAAAAACTGTTGTGTCAATCAAGTTCAAAATGATTTTCCTAGAAAGTCCTTATAAAGTTCTACTTTTCAGATTTTTTTCATATTTTCTAAACTTATGGTTCAAAAGTTAGAGGGGGGGGGGGGGACACATTGTTTTTTACTTTTGGAGCGATTATTTCCGAAATTATAGACATTATCAAAAAATGATTTTAGTAAACCCCTATTCATTTTTAAATACCTTTCCAACAATATATCACACGTTAGGGTTGAAATTAAAAAAAAAATCACTTATCACTTTACATATAGGGTGGCTACCCTAATAAAACATTTTTTTCCAATTTTTATTTTACCACTTTGTCGGCGTGATTGATATACATATTGGTACCAAATTTCAGCTTTCTAGTGCTAACGGTCACAGAGATTAAGCGAGGACGGACGGACGGACGGACAGACAGACATGGCGAAACTATAAGGGTTCCTAGTTGACTACGGAACCCTAAAAAGGACGTGTGATTATGCTTGTTAAAACCTAAACCTAATTATACTTACTTACGAGCCTAGCCTGTCAGCCTAGACCATTTTGAAAACGATGTTAAGTACAGTTATACCTATTCTAAAAATAATTACGTATTTAAGGCGCGGTAAGAAACTAATCTTTAGGTATTGGCGGAGGTTAGGCTAGCTGCATCCACTGGGCGTGGACTGACACAAGAATACGACAGAAGTGCATCGAAAGAATAGAAATAAGGTCGAAAATATTTCGGCGTTTGATTTTATTTGAATAATTATCATGTTCGCCAAAATGTCAAAAATCATTTTGCAGTTTTGATTGAATATTTAAAAAATTACAGTTCCGTGTTTTAAGTTTTAGATATGTCTTTAGTCTATGAAATTTCCTTTGTTATTTATATACAAAATATAATTATTGTCGCTGAAGAAATTGAGAATATCGAGACGATTTTTTTTCCGTGTTCTTTTTAAACATTTTTTTTGTAGTATTAAACCACTTTTGTAAACTATTTTTGTTTAAGTCTTTTCTTTATATATTGCACTATACACTGTATTTTTTTTGGCTTTTGGTATGTGCAGATACGGCTACTTTTGCGACGAACACCTAGACGTTATACAAAGTGTTTGCCTATGTATAGCGCCTTAAGTAACTTTTTAAAAATAATAATCTTCAGTTCAACCACACAGAAAAGATATTATTCATCCTTATCAACTCATAAAACCGTCTCCCAATAAAAACTGACAGCAAGGACTTTTAAAACATCCGCGAGATTCTTTTACACTGTCCCTATTACATATCTTAATTCCGTGTCGACCTCGTATGGTACGTGTCGGGATGTTAATACCCCCGAGGTGAGGGGTGAAGGGGAAGGGGAAAGCTGTTATAGCTGATGACTTTATTATGACGTCACTTGTGTGAGAATTAATCTGCTCTGGCCTTACAAGTCGTTTTAACGATGGCGTTTGAAGGAAAGGAAATGCTAAATCTTTGTCTGGTTTTGTCTTTATGTGTTGGGTTGTGTTTGTGGATGTTTCTATTAGTTTCCGTTTACGAATAATGAAGGAAATTATGTTTTTGTAGACAGCTACATTAAAAAAAAACAAGCTCGGGTCAATCTTAACCTTTGGCTTGCCTCAATTAATCTGTGTATGAGTGACCGCTGTGCATACTGAGTACGCTGGTTCCGGCTGTCATTTGTAGATCATACTGTCGTTACAAGTAGTCAGTAACAACCAGTCTTACCGGTATTGTGTTACTCAGTACTAACTGGGTTGTGACGGTCAATTACGGAGTTTCTTTTTTTTTGCGAATGGTAAATCATCATCAAATAACTTCCCCCGCTCTGGGTGGAGCGGGGGAGTGTCTCAGTTGTACTGACTAAAACCTACCCATGTTCCTTCATTTGCCCTTTATGTTCCGGGGCCGCGGTATCTCTTTCGAACTTTGCAACCCCGGCAGGCGGTGGCCCTGCCAGGCTCCTCTGCGTCAATTACGGGCTGATCAAGCCTTTCAGCTACGTAAAGGGTACTTTTACTCAAAGATATATCATACTAGCTTTTGCCCGCGGCTTCGCTCACGTTAAATTCAGGGTAACACGGGGTTCCCTTTTCCTAATTTGCAGGTATTTTTCGTTGGTCAAAATCAATACACACACTCTATGTTGAGTGTGTGTATTGATTTTTAGCTGCCTATCTTGAAAACTGCGAAAAATTCAATATAACACTTCTCCCTTTTTTCACATTTTTTAAAAAAAAAGCCTATTTCCGACGTATTATATTTAGGACGTAACAAATAAACTCATTTTCGCTTTTATAATATTAGCAAGGATTAAAGCACTTTTGCGTTACCTTGAATCAAATCCCTTTGCAAAACCCAAAACCCGACTGAAAAACACCTGCAAGCGTAGGTAGGTGTTATAAAAATATCTACGAGAAACGGAGAAATATTATGCAAACGAGAACGGTGGGAATTACGAGTACCATGGGGTTTTACAACGCAGTTACATTAATTGTTTGCTAGCCGTAACATATTCGTATATTGACAAAGCGTGGGCGAAGAATGGGATATATGAATAAACGAGGGAAATAGGTTCTTTAACTTTTTACAGGATAGATAGGTACACAGTCGATTAATAACATTCTTATACGAACTAAATATTCTGATCGAACCCTATCAATCCATGAGACTGTGGTTCATATCGGACATTATACCTCCTTGAGCCGGCGCTTCATCATCTTCATCTTCATCATCAAAATCATCAATGATTTTGTAAAAATAAAATGATTTAAAAGAGTGTCTAAGGAGTTTCTTGTCCATTCTTCTCCATAGAGATCTACTCTTTGAAATGGGCAACTACAGTTCTTTTACAAGTTATTATGTCATATGACTAATTGAAATAAATGCTTTGAGTTTTAAGTTTGAGTGGTGTTTTGAGTTTAAATAACCTATCCGCCCAACGCCAAACAATGGCGCTTTCAAGATATGACACAAATAATATTCATTTTCGTTCCAAAGGCCTGACAACCAGTCATACCAAAATGTATTGTGCTACCCAGTGCTAATTGAGTTCTGAAAGTTAGATAAACAGTCGGTAACTAAAAATACTGATAATTATTCAGCTACATCCAGTTAGACTGGAAACAACCATCGACGACACGGTTGCGCAGTGTCTGAGCGATCGAGTGCCACGCTGCGTGTCGCGGGTTTGATCCCCACACTGAACAAATATTTGTATGGTCTACAGATAGTTGTTCGGGTCTGGCTGTTTGTGTATGTGAGTTTAAATGTTCGGAAACGCACCCACCATACCGGAGAAATCCTAGTGTGGGGCAACGTTTTTTTAGCATAACATAGTTGAGAATAGGCTAGGCAGATAATGACATATTATGCTGAATTCAAGGTATATATACATTAGGGTGGAGCGAAATATTTTTTTTCTGAATTTTAAGTTTCCTGGTTTCTCAAACAGTGATCTATCGTAATGGAAATGTTCATGCAAAATACCAGCTTTCTAACTTAATATCTTGAGGTGGCGCATTAGGTATGAAGGTAGATAAACAAGAGTAAGAAATAAAAAAATATTTCTGACAATAAAACTGTAAATTTTACTGAATTTATACTTAAAACAACTAGTACAATGAATAACTAAATTAAATTACCATATAAATGACATGTTAATGTTCAGTATCAAGTCAAGCCCCAGTCTTCTGTTTGACAGAAATACTGAGATATGGTGTCAAAAATAGGTGTTTCTTGTCTGGATTTTATTCTAGTACGAATGAAACCATCTCTAGTATCGGGTCCACAAATAGACGCCGAAGCCTCAGTTACAAGTTTGACACACCTTTCGATTGCTTGAGTGTGGCAAGGGTACTTCTCAATATCAAACAATTTACCTCCAGATGCAATTTTTATAGTAATTTCCAATGCACTGTATTTCATTCTTACAGGAGGTTCCATTCTTCTCTTTCGCCTATTCTATCAAATCATAATAGTTTGTTGCATCTGTGTTTAGCTCTGGTAACTGGAATTCACGCACTTTCTTGCCTTTGGACTCATTTCTTGCTTTTAAAACTTTCCGAAGAGCCAGCTCTTGTACTTGGTGATTATCATCTTGTTACATAGCCAGCAATAGATTTTCTGGGTGCATGAAGAAAGCATTTCTTTGAATAGTATTTAAGACAACACTTTAAGTCATTTCGCAAATACATACTTCTTTAACCCGATTAAAAATATGAATCGGCCCAAATTTAGAAGAGGATTTTGTATTGATATCAAACCAAGTTAGTGCGTTAACTTTCATGATGAAAGTGGCCAGTTTTTTCAAATTATTTGTCGGTTTTGCTGTGCTAATATACAAGCGAAGAATCCTGTTAGCACAAGTTAACCATCGAGAATGGGCTAGTTTTCCTGGATTTTTGTAAGTTTGGTGGAACTGTACCAGTAGAAATAGCAGAACATATCTGATAAAGGTATTTATGATCGGTGCTCAACAAATCAATATCCAGATCCGGAAATTCGGTGGAGATGGGATTGAATGTTTCTATTTTTAAGTCAAGACACTTGTCAAGCTTGTTTTCTCAACCTGCCAGAAAAAGTATTGGGGGCCTGTAGTTGTACCGTCGAGACAAGAAAACAAATGCATGTAACAAGCACACAAACCATAGCAAAGGGCGCTCCAGATGTTTTTATAATAAAACAATGACTGTTTAATTACATTACAATACGTAGGTAACATATTATTACTGAATTTGACTGGATGACCAAATATGAGACACCGGAAATCTTTACGCGTTTTAGGCATTTTTTATGAAAATTTACTTAAAGTTGGCACTATTTCAAAACCATATTTTAAAGTTTTATAAGAAAATACTATATTTGCGTTCAAGATCACACATAGACGAAGTTAAAAACAGTATATTTGTAAGCAAATCATGTAAGAATAACTCTTTTTTGAAGGTAGGCTTATAAGTAAAAATATTAGATTTTTTGAAACTATTATCTCTATGCGCCACCTGAAAATAAAGTCGTAGACCTTTGATTTTTTGCATGAATAAAGTTTTTACATATGGTCACCAATTAATAATACAGGAGATTTGAAAAGAGTAAAAAATTTTTTTTTCAAATGTTTCACTCCACCCTAATATACATACAACTCAAATATCTAAATTATCTTCCTTATTATGGGTACTTCCACGTAGTCCCACGCACTACGCAGTACAAGGAACATTGACGTCACCCAGTAAACTGATGGCTAGGAACGACATTGTGGCTTCGTTCACTCGTTGTTATAGCTACTATTTTAGTACAAAATCAATATTCTGACGTCAACACATCTCTGCAAAGGAAGCACATCGAAAATAGATAGCGTTTCACCGTTATCTGCTTATATTAAAACTCGTTTACCTGAAATTTTGATAAAATGTTGTTTATTTTACGTAAAATATTGACTATAATGCTTTGCTGGTGCTATTCGTTAACCTATTTGCAACGGTTGTAAATGAAATTTACCAACGCCCACTTAAGGCGACATTAACTGCGTCTAACCTTGACAGTAGTCAGCCATACACTGCCGCCCGTCGCCCGCTAGAGCCCCGCTTCAACGCGCACCAAGATTATTCGAAAAAACAACCCACCTTGATTTATCAAACACAATACAAATAAAAGCCGTATACTAAAATATGGGTAATTAAATTGTCTTTTATATGATTAAAGTTTCATGTAAATACGCCCCATAGTTTTTGCGTGATTATCATTTTTTGTCCACGTTAGACAATACTTTACAAATTAATTACACTATGTTATTAAAATATAATTTCACATTATCAGGGTATGAATAAAATTGTCTAGTATAACATATATTTTTTTCAAAGAAATAAGACTACAAGTTTAGACGTGATGTTCAATATAAAATCATTAAAAGGCGTTTATCTGCGCCTTAAATGAAAGTGACTGCACGGTTGACGCAGTAAGTAGTAAAGCGATTGGCTGCTGCGCCGCTTGTCGTGGGTTCGATCCCCGTACGGAACAAATATTTGTGTTGTTCCGGGTCTGGCGGTTTGTGTATAAGAGTTTAAATGTTGAAAAAATCAATTTAGTACTTTAGCGATCGAGTTGAACGCCCGCGCCGCGCGCCGCTGTGGGCTGAGTAACACAGTTTTGAAAACTAATTGTCTTTTCATTAAACAGGAATAACAAGCCTGGGGCGGTTTGAAAAGCGATCAAGAGTACATCATGGTTTAATTGGAATTATGCAGAATTTCTAGTGGGGAATATAATAGGTTACAACGGTATGATAAAACTCAAAACTTAAAGCATTTATTTTAATAAGACCATTACAGGCACTTTTTAATGTCATGAAAACAAAAAAGATGCTGCTATAGTCCCAAACGTCCCAGTCACAAGACATAATAACTTGTGAAAGTTCTGTAGTTGTAGTTTTCAGTGTTTATCAGAAATATGTGCTACTAATAAATTAACTAACTAATAACTACTAATTCATTAACATCAGAACTATACTGGTTTAAATATCATTCTGGTTGAGTAATTTTACGAAAACTATACTTGTTATTTACTAACGTTTGTGTTTTTGTAGGGTCCCGTACCTCAAAAATAGAACCTGTAAAGGAACACTTTGTTGTCCGTCTGTCTGAATTTCAAGATAATTTATCTAAGGAACGCATAGAGGAACCTGTGACTTGTAAGAATCCCTTATCAATAAAATACTATGACTACTATGAGGTGTGTGTTAATATCAAATACTGAAGTTTGCGGTCCCATTAAGCTGTAAAAAACCTTTTCAGTTTACGCAATCACAAGATATGGCCGTTTATGTCAAGTATCCTATACATTCGCAAAAGGGAATCAAAATCTATAGGTAGTTCCCGTTGATCTTTAATCAAGAATTTTGGTAAGAAGAAATCTAAAGCACCAGTAAAGATAAAAATACGAAAAATAAAATTTGTAGAAAATATTTAAACATAAATTTATAGAAGCATTACAAAAACAATGTGATTAAAATAACGGCGACCTATGTCGATATAACAGTGTCGATGGGGACAGCAGTTATCGAGCAAAATTAAGTTTTTTTTAACCTTGCCCCACACTAATAATTTCTCCTGTATTGTGGGTGTGTTCACAAACAGTTAAACTCACATACACAAACAGCCAGACCCAGATTATCTTTTCGTCACTGCAATGTTCGGTACTTTCATCTTCACAAGCTTCTCTTTGCTTAAAAGGTGATCTCCAAAAAATTGTATGTTAAAGTACTATGTAATTGAAATAAACATTTTTTTCATTAGTTACCAACAAATTGAGATGGAACCATCGGTGCGCGAGTCCAATTCGAACTTGTTTTAAAAATAGACCCTAAGCCAAGTTAAACTACACTAGAGGGTGTCCTATACATTGCCAACAACACTAAGCCAGGATAAGTTTATTAAACACCCCTTATTTCTCCCCTCTAATACTTTCTGAATCAAGTCTTTACTCCTTAGAGACAAGTAAACTTGCTATTATTATATTACTCTTATATTTTCCGTCCAATTCCGACTTAATATTGCCGGCACGACCACAATATCGCTGTCTCAGTTGCTCTCAAGGGCTTAGTAACTGTACAAAAGAGGACAAAAGATGTTCAAAGAATCTCTGAAGAGTACAACTTGGGTATAAGCTTTGTGTTTCTTAATGAAAATGTTGATAACAAGAATTGTGTGGTGGTATAAATGTGCGGTGTCTGATTGTAGAGCTTTTTAAGACTAAGTCTTGGATTATTCGAGGGAAATAAACAGAGTTTGCATGTACTTCACATTCTCATTCTATTATCAAAATTTGTTTGGGATTGCTGCAGTATTTTATTCTTCTTTACTTGTCTAGATAGGAACTCGCTTGTTATCCCAGAACAGTTAAACATAGTTGTACCTAGTACACCCATATTTAGCAACATATGTTTTATGTCAATTTTAAGTAATAGGTGGCGAGTATATTGCCACCAACCATTTATATTTTTGTTTGTTTTTTTTTTAAATAAAACGTTTCCCCACACTACGATCCTCCTGTAGAGTAGGTCTTCTACCTGTATCGTGGTTGCGTTTAGAAACATTCAAACTCACATACACAAACAGCCAGACCCGAAACAACTATCTGTAGGTAATACAAATATTTGTTCCATGCGGGGATTGACCCCGCGACACGCAGCACAGAAGTCGATCGCTCAGTCACTGCGCCAACGGTGCCGTCCTGAGTAATCTCGTATGGGTAACCCTGAAATTGAACCCAGGATATCTTGCTCTGCAGCCTCGTTTTCCTTATACCTCCACATCATATGCTCATACTTTGACCAATCCACATGACTTGAAGACGAGTTTCACAACTTTTCATGCTATCAGACCTCTATAGTACATAGGTATAGAGTAAAAAATACAAGGAGATGGTACTAGGTAGAAAAATGCATGGCCACGCGTACCTGCACAGCTAGTAGATACATATATATACCCTTAATACTATAAATACAATAATCCCTTCAGCCAGCCAAAATTACACATCCAATTGTACCTTCACAGTTCACTAGCTCACAATACCGACCCTCAGTAACATCGAACAAAGACATTAACTACCTGCCGCTTCACGCTTCTAAGATAAACAGCCTCTTTGGTCCACGCCTCTTTGTTGAATGTCTCACGTTATATCCCTTAATCTGAACCCTACGTATCCCTTACCCTCGCTTTCCTTCATTTGAGGAGATGGTTTCGAAGTGTAGAAACCTCTTTGGATATTTATTGGTATAGTGTTTTGAAGGGTTGGTAACATTGGGGTTATTCAAAAGGTTGTTTTGGGGGATGATATGTTTAGATAAGTCCAGTTAGTACAGATTCTGCCGGTGTTGCGGTTTATCAAAAAGATACCGTGGCCTCGAAACGCGAAGTACAAAAGAAGGAATATAGATGGGTTTTAGTCAGTACAAGTCTGACACTCCCTTCCGTTCCGCCCAGAGTGTGAAAAATTATTTTCCATCCGAAAATAAAAGCCAGTACTGGTAGTCAGTGGCCGGAAAGTCTGATAACCAGTCTTACCAAATGAAAAAAACAACAAAAAAATAACTGTATGCAATTTTCACAATGTATTATTTTACAAACCGCGCTGGCTAGGTATTAAGTTACGTTGAATTCGTTCGTTCTTCCTTGCTCAATTTTCTTCTCCGCATTCTTTTTTACTACACGCAATTTATTTGAACAGATTCAAAAACAAGACTAACCTTTCTAAAAAAATCCGCTATTTTTTTAAACTGGTTTGTGATATCTATATCTATACTTATAATAAATCTGTAGAGAGGTCAATTCTGTACATGAAATATATTTCCAAAATAACTATCAGGGGGTGATTAGTGATCGATACTGATGCCAAAAATGCAATCAGTAAAATTTTTGTCTGTCTGTCTGTCTGTCTGTCTGTCTGTCTGTCTGTCTGGATGTCTGTATGTTCGTTATAGAAACAAAAACTACTCGACGGATTTTAACGAAACTTGGTACAATTATTCTTCATACTCCTGGGCAGGTTATAGTATACTTTTGATCACGCTACGATCAATAGGAGCAGAGCAGTGAAGGAAAATGTTGGGTAATCGGGAGAAGTTTGTTAAAGCTACACAGAAATCATGTATGACGGAAATGTTCTCCTTAAAATTATTTAAAAAATATCCTACGACAGCATAGGTCTATCTTTTATGGTTGACTCACAATAACACGTGTAACTCCCGATAACTTAGCAGTTCAGAGCTTTCTGATTATATTTGTCTACTCTTACGTTTATAACACTCCCACTCATCTCTAATTAAAAACAGTTAACATTATTAAGTATTCAATAAAAAAAAAAATCATATAAATCGGTATACAAACACCAAAGTTATGCATGAAATACGCTAATAAGCCATCGCGCGTGAATACTGAATCATGCTATAAGGATTATTTTTATTTATTATTTGGCTGTTGATGCGAATAGACGTTCAGAGTGTTCGACCTTATTGACAGACAATGCTTTCAGCCCGACTTTTAGTCTTTAAATAATTTCTTTTTAGATTTATTTTGTTGTTATTTTATAAAATAGGTATTAGTTATTTCGGTAGTGTTTAAATATTCGTTCAAATTACAAATTAGTCATAGTTAACATTTTATTTCTTTTTAGGTGAAGTAGTAGTAGGTACGCATAGATTTTTAGAAACCGAGTTTCGGCTAATTTATGTTCAGTTTTTTTTTATACTTTATTGGTAAAAGCGTAGGTAGTTAATTATACTAATTATAGTTATCATCATCATCATCATCAGGCTATATTAGTCCACTGCTGGACATAGCCCTCCCCTAATGAGCGCCATAGCGTTATATAGTTATATTCTTTATTATAGTTATAGGTATTATTAATTAAAGTATTTATAGGTTTTTATTTTTAAGTGAAGTAGGTATACATAGGTAGATAAGTAGAAGACAATTGCATAGTTTTAAGATGGCAGAATTACATTTAGTATAATTACGATTGGCAGAGTTCAAATTTCGCATAATATCGTTTAGCATAATGTTCATTTAGAGCGACGAGTATTTGGTATAATTTCACTTTTCATACTATGCAGATGGCAGAATTTAATTAAGAATAACTTTAAGTTTAAAGACTTATATGCCTAACAAGTCTTTAAACTGACATGGTCACTAACATTATTATTAACGGTTAAAACGGGATATTTACCATGTTTGTTATTTATTTTGAGTTTCCAATATTTTGGTGTGAACTGATACAGTGAGTTACAATTGTATACAAAAACATATTACGGCAAAAATAAGATGTTTTTGGAATTATATAGAAAAAAAAGACATTGTTTTTAGTAGGTTACCCGGGACTCAACTATTAATATTAGGTTAATTTGTTAAAAGAAAAGCGTAGGTTAGGTTAGGTTAAAACTGTGACCCCCTACGCACGAGCCGAGCGAGCGGAGCGAGCGGTGCCGCGGCAGCGGCCGGCGAGTGCCAGTAACGACTTGCATTGAGTGAAAATGAGATTGTTTTTAGTAGTTTACCCGGAACTGAACTATTTACATTAGAATAATAATTACTTATGGAATTAAATGACATTATTACAAATTCAATTAAATAATAGTTAAAATAAATGATATTATTTTAAAGAAATAAATAATTAAAATAAATGACAACAAATAATGATAAAGATGATTCTAACTATAAACTTTCTGCGATATGACAATTCTGCCGTTTAATGATATATGAAATATATGTCAAAAGACGATTCTGACTGTGAACTTTCTGCGAAATGATGTTTCTGCTTTTTGAATATTAAGGATATGAAATTTATGTCTAGAGATGATTCTGACTTACAAAATTATGAGTTTTGTATGTATGATAAATGAGTGTCTGCCAAACAATTTTTTGCGAAATGAAGTTTATGCTATCCGTTGTTATGCAAAATAAAATTATGACATAAAAAGTTCTGCTATAAAGGGTGGACCCAGTATTGGACAGGCGTTTTAGCTTTATTTTAATTTCTTTTTTTGTTACAAGTTGTACTTACCTACATATTTCTGGGTATAATTCTATTAGAATTATTTAGTTTTAGTACCTACTTTATTTGGTAATTAATAGGTTCTTATAGATAATAGGCATAATTAGATATATTAAAAAAAAAACAATATATTTAAATAATTTAGTACTTAAATTATTTTCAGGTTAAATATAAATTCAAATTATTATTTTTTAATTTATTTAGCTGTAGTTTTATTTAAGTGTAGCTGTAGTGTATTAAGGATCAGTTTTATTATTTAAGTAGGCACTTTTTTTAAGTGTAATGTAGCTACAGTTAGGACCTCTAACGTAGCTTATTTCGTTAGGTAACTGAATAGGCATTCAGTTACCTTCGGTTATTTTCATAAATCCTTACTAATAATATTATAAAAGCGACAGTGAGTTTGTTTGTTCTTTCTTTCTTTTTTTTAAAAACGTTGCCCCACACTAGGAATTTCTCCTGTATCGTGGGTGCGTTTACAAACATTCAATCTCACATACACAAACAGCCAGACCCGGAACAACTATCTGTAGGTCATACAAATATTTGTTCCGTGCGGGAATCGAACCCGCGACACACAGCGCAGCAGTCGATCGCTCAGCCACTACGCCAACCGTGTCGTGTTTGTTACGGCTTCACGCCTAAATGACCGAACCGATTTTGATGCATTTTGGTACAGAGATAGGAGATTGGGGCCCTGGTGACGGAAATAGGCAAGTTTTTTTAAAGTGAGGAAAGGGGGAGAATGAGGGAAGAAAAGGGGAGAGAAAGATACATTTTTTCGGGTCATCACGCGGGTTAAAGTTAGCGTTAGCCCAAAGTTACTATGCCACGCGGACGAAGTCGCGGGCGGAAGCTAGTTTAAAGAATAAAAATTCAGACTGCTAAATTGCTTTGGGTAAAATCACGAACACAGGAAAGACAATTTGAGGGTATTATAACCATTATAGGATTGTTTACTCACCGCTCAGTCCACAATCAGAAATGTTGTGGTTGTAGACAGAGTAAGGTCGAAGAAAAACCGGCCAATTTCGGGTCAAACTTGCACATCGAAGGTTCCGTACAAACTTGTGACAAATGGCCCTATCTTTTGACTGCGTAGACTTAGAGGCTTGATTTTTTTAGTACCCCAAAGAACCACAGACTTGACTTAATAGTTTTAATTTCTACACGATACCTTCACGCGTTCCCGAAATGAAGAGTATTGACAGAAGGGCAGATAATAAAGTGATCCTATAAGGGTTTCGTTTTTTTTTCTTTTTGAGGACCGGAACCCTAATAAAACGAAAACGTTTGTCTTCCTACAGCACCACTGATCAAACTTTAGAATAGGCACACGGTGCTACAAACATAGTTACAAAAATTTTCATTGACATTTATTGCAAGTTATAAAAATAATCGCTCCTGCCCGCGGGTTTGGCTGCGTGGAGTTTGGTAATTATCTTACGGGATCTTTGTTTCGGGTCAAAAATAATTCTGTAAATTTCAATCCAGGGTATGTTACTGTCCATGTGCCAAATTTCATTTAAATCTGCTCAGCAATTTCGACGTGAATGAGTAACAAACATCCAGACACCCATCTAGACACCTCGCTAACTTTCACATAATTATTAATATACTGTCAAGTGTTATAACAATACAGTTGCAGTAATACAGTTATATTTTCATAATACAACACCAGAATAACGAACAAAGTCGAGCCACTACACAATGTTTCCTCTAAAAATTTAAAGGACTCACGTTTTTGCAGACTATACAGTACCTAAACAAAAATGTCAGGTGACAAAAACTTCAAACGGATTTTCCACACCTCGTCACTTTACAAAAAAGAAAAAAACTCTCGCTCAAGTAACCTCGTTTGAAAACTCGGTCAAAATGTGGTTGAGGAGGTAATGACAAAACTCGGTAGCCCGTTTGCACATTTAACGATGGTTCAGTCACAGATCGGTACAGAAGGTCAATTCCATACTTCGAACAAAAATTCACGCACACATGTCTATGTGTATGTGTGTGTAACGGTTTGGCGACTGTCATTTGTTTTAGATTTTCACGCATACCTAGACACGCTTCACGTGTGAATTGTAATTTGTTTGAGTTTGCGGTTCAGGGCACGTACCTCTTAAATCAAAATAAAACAATACTGCTGTATGGTAGGCTACTCAATCACCTAAGAAAAGGACGCTTCGGTATTTTTTGTATATTTTCGGGATTAAGTTCAAAATGATGATGAGATGTCAGTAATATAGAGCGATTACAATCATGTGCTTGTCTATTGTATAAATTTTCACATAGTGCAGTTAAAAATAAATGTCGAAAACGTTGTGCACACGTATGGAGTCGGTTTTCTGTCCTTATCTATTTTGCGGCACTATCAGCGAGATTTTCAGCGATATTGTACTGAATTCATGAGCTGTTCGGAGTTTTAGAATATTATCTAACACTTAACAAAAAGTTTTAATGTGGGATTAGAGTTTAAAACTGAGCTTGTTTTAAATTTTATTTTTTAGAAGGTGGAGAAAAACGTAATGATAAAAAAGGACAATGCTCTGCGCCCATACATTGTTGGGCCTGGAGCCAAGAACTTCTAAAAATGATGAACTGTATTCTCTACCATTAGTATACTCATTTATGATATTATTTTTATAGCGGACTAGCTGCAGAATAGAGATATTAAAAAAAAATACTAGATTTTGAGGTTATAATCGAACCCTAACAACGAATACAAGGTATGATTTTTCATAGCTCCGAGTGGTTTATAAGACACTGAAAAATTTTATCATAATAAAGGACATGGCCAGATCCTGCCCTGATAATGCACAGTAATGATTAATATATGAAAATTCCTTTTGAAATAAATAAAAAATAATCCCAATAATTACATTTCCCTAAAATAGGCGAGAGAAAATGCAAAAAAAAATATGTTTGTTCATTGATTATGTGGTTTTATATCCTGACATTGCATTGATTGACATTTACATTGTCGTCTTGCGTTGATTTTATCACTGGCGACTCCTGCCCTGATAATGCACAGTACTGATTAATATATGAAAAATCCTTTTGAAATAAATAAAAAATAATCCCATTAATTACATTTCCCTAAAATAGGCGAGAGAAAATGCAAAAAAATATATGTTTGTTCGTCGATTGTGTGGTTTTATATTCTGACATTGCATTGATTGACATTTACATTGTCGTCTTGCGTTGATTTTATCACGTATTATCGTAATTTGTTACTATTGAAACTAGACCACAAACTATCGTTTACTAATATTAATATTCTGCTGTACCTTATTAGACTTGTTAGTTTAAGTTACGTTTTACAAATATGTGGGTATCCAGAGAAAAAAAACACGTTTATTAAACTGTCTCTAACATTTCACACTACTTTACTATTATATCATTTACATTACACTACTATGCATTTCACTCTTGTAGTGAGTTTTGATCGCAGCGACGACTTCAGCCGAGTCTATTTAAAACTTGACACTGCAGCAGCGGTAATCTCGACGCTGTTTTCTTGTAGAATAGCACGATAACTGTTTGCATGATATCGGCCTTCCTTGTGGAATTAGTTCTTTTTTATGAATAGCCTAGTCTATTTACTAAATGGCGTCTGAATAGTCTTCCTCGTTTTGTTACGCCTATAAAACTCTGAATATTTCATCATTGCTATTCAAATTGTCAAGGCGCTATTTTTGTTTTCTATTTATAGTGTCTCTCGCCTATTCTCTGATCATAAATCATAAAGTATTGTAAAACCCTGCATGTAAGCTTTAAAATGACGTACTGTACATCTATGTACATGAATATTTTTTTGTTAGGGCATAGCTCTATACCCATTCTGGCCATGTCATTTAGCTCTTTTAATACCTATCTAGACAATAAGTAGGACAATGACGCCAAAGTGGATGTAAGTGCAACATTAAAACGCATAGAAACTAATCCTAATAACCTATGTTTTATAATAATACTAGCTTTTGCCCGCGGCTTCACTCGCGTTAAATTCGGTATAACACAGTACCTGCTACCTGCAGTTTTTGCCCTTGCGCCTTATTGATTTGCAATAGCAACGCTAAGTTTTCCGTTTTCTTACCTCGTTCTCCCTCATATCCCACTTTAAAAAAAAAATGCCTATGTCCGTCTCCTGGTTCCCAACTATCTCTGTACCAAAATTCATCAAAATCGGTTTAGACATTTAAGCGTGAAGAGGTAACAAACAAACAAACTCACTTTCGCTTTTATGATATTAGTAAGGATAAAACATAAAACCTAGTATGTTTCATAGTCCTAGTCCGTGTTACAGAAATATTTGCAACCTACTTATTAAAAAAAGGCAATTAATTATCGTGTTTTCCGATACTCTTGAATGCGCATTTTGGACATTGTCGTTTTAAGTATTCATTAAACTTTTACAGCTTCAAATTACAACAGTTGCTAATGAGATAGATTTTTTGAGAGGAGGTAGAGGTAATGAAAAACATTGACCGGGAGAGCAGTGCTACTGTTTCTTAGTCAAAGATTGTTTAATGTTCTCAAGCGTGAGGTTGTGGGTTCACTCCCGGGCGAGTGCCAATGTGACTTTTTCAATTCTAATGTACATTCTTAAAGTTTATCTTGGACTTAAGTTCATTTGTTTTGACGTGAAAAAGTAACGAACATCCATACTCACAAACATTCGCATTTATAATATCAAGTACGATTATTAATGATTAAAGGGATTTGTCAAACACGTGTGTTATTAACAATTTTTTTACGATCTACTTATTACAAGTTTAGCAATACTTTTGCTTTCTCGGACATCTTGTGACATAAACGGGCATATCTTTTGTCTGTGTGGATTTGGAGGGTTGACTTTTTCACAGCTCTAAGGGATCACAGACTTGAATAGATAGTTTTGAACTTAATATCTTCCTGTGTTTCCGAAATTAAGGGCCTTGATAGACACACAAACAGACACACGGACAAAGTGATCTTATCGATAGGATCGGAGTTATTCCTTTTGGGACCTTCAAAACCAAGTCTTGACTGATTGTGATTTAAACAAAAAAATTCATGAATCTTGAATTTTATAATTGTTACAGAACCACATCTACATAAAAATATACCAAGTAAAACCGAACTCATTTAAGTATCGTGGCAAAATGAAAATTAAACAAACCATCTTGAGTTGTTTCAACAGAAAATATTCATGCAAGCCGCAAGCCAGAACTAGGTCGAGCTTGGTCCAATGGAAGTGTGAAATAAATTAAAATCGTGAACCCATACACTTGTCTGTGTTGCATGTTTTCGTTGGAGAACATTGCTTTTTTTATTGTTTTTAGGATTCTATACCTCAAAAACAAAAAACCCTTACTGGATCAGTTTGTCGTGCTTTTGTCTGCAATATACTCAAGTCTGTGGTCCCTTGGAGTTAAATAAATATAAATAAATAAATATCTTGGGACAACTCACACACGGCTATCTGATCCCAAGCTAAGCAGAGCTTGTGTTATGGTAACCAGACAACTGATATACATACTTATATAATTTATAAATACATACATATTATAGATAAATCACACCCAGACACAGAACAAATAATCATGCTCATCACACAAAGTTTGTCCTGAGTGGGAATCGAACCCACGACCTCCGGCTTAGCAGTCAGGGCCACTAACCACTAGACCAACAGGCCCGTCAAAAGTTGTCAAATCATATCTCGTAAATCGACGCAGGCAAAAGATATGGCCGTTTGTGTCGTAAGTTTGTACGGAACCCTCGATGTGCGGGTTCGACTCGCACTTGCCCGGTTTTTTAGCTTTTATGTACTCTCTAAATTATGACAAACAGCAAAATAATAAAACGTACAGTTAACTTGTTTCGGTAGATATTGTAACCGTTAGTTTTTTTTTTCAAAATCTAGCCGTATGGTTTTGTTGATTTTCTAGGACTGTCATTTTCAGTATATTAATTGCTTGTTTAGTGCTTACCCTGAATAATTAAAAAAAAAATATTTTAGTTAAAAAAGTTTACCAACTTCAAAAAAGTAGGAGTTTATAATTTTTTCTGTCTCAGAACTTTCGACCGAGTGAAGCGATTTTTTTTTATATTTCTATTTGAAAACTACTGCTTTCCGTGTGGCTTCATATGTTGTCCAGTTCTGACAGTGGCATTCATGAGAAATAGAAAATGAATACTACTACGATAAGAATTTGTGTAAGATACCAACATACCACAACTAAAAAGGTTCAACCACACTGTCTTGCAGCTTGGAAAATAAATGACACGGCCGGAATGGGTATAGAGCTGTGCCCCAACAAAAAATATTCATGTACATTGATGTACAGTACGTCATTTTAAAGCTCACATACAGGGTTTTACAATAGTTTATGATTTATGATCAGAGAATAGGCGAGATACACTATAAATAGAAAACAAAAATAGCGCCTTGACAATTTGAATAGCAATGATAAAACATTCAGTGTTTTATAGGCGCAACAAAACGAGGAAGACTATTCGGACGCCATTTAGTAAATAGACTAGGCTATTCATAAAAAGGAACTAATTCCACAAGAAAGGCCGATATCATACAAACAGCTATCGTGCTATTCTACAAGAAAACAGCGTCGAGCTTAGCGCTGCTGTAGCGTCAAGTTTTATAGAGACTCGTCTAGAGTCGTCGCTGTGATCAAGTTTTTTTTCTCTGGATACATCATTCTTTTAGGCACATGTACATCTTTTAGGTACATCACTACCTCAAATTTATCATAATCTACTTACAATCCGCATGTATTCATCAATAGACCCTCTATAACATCGTCATGATTACGATTAATGAAATTACTCGTCTGAATGGTCTCACGGCCGGATACAAATTGGATTATATACACATGTTAACTTAACTATTGTATTCGCTAAATATTTGATGAACCTTGAAGGACTGTTATACGTCCAACAGTTACATGGACTTGATAAGTTACAGTAAAGAATAAACCTACATTGGGCAACATACGGGCCTGTTGGTCTAGTGGTTAGTGGCCCTGACTGCTAAGCCGGAGGTCGTGGGTTCGATTCCCACCCAGGACAAACTTTGTGTGATGAGCATGATTGTTTGTTCTGTGTCTGGGTGTGATTTATCTATAATATGTATGTATTTATAAATTATATAAGTATGTATATCAGTTGTCTGGTTACCATAACACAAGCTCTGCTTAGCTTGGGATCAGATGACCGTGTGTGAGTTGTCCCAAGATATTTATTATTATGTCCTTTATTCAATTTGCATCTTAAAATTACGTTTTTAAATATTTCTTAAAAAATAAATTTAAAAAAAAACATTTAAAAATATAAAAATAGGTTTCCGCCGGTAACGGGAGCAGGGTCCAAGCTACCGGTGGTTAGGGCTCCAGAGAAAGGAACCTCCTCACAATGCGGGCCGTATCGAGGAGTACTGCCTTCTGAATCAGGCCCTTGATCCAACCACCTAAGGAGAGCTTCGACAGATGTTCTTCGAGGCTCTTGGCAATTAAGCCATTGGCCGTTACGACAATCGGCACAATGATAGCCGAGTTCACATTCCACATGTCAACAACCTCGTGTGCCAAGTCAAGGTATTTTAGTTGTTTTTCTTTCTCAGCTTTCACGAGGTTCTCGTCATGTGGGATGGTAACATCGATTATCATTACGCGGCGCGCTTATCGGTCTATCACCACTATGTCAGGTTTATTGGCGACAATAGTCCTGTCAGTAAAGATAGACCGATCCCAGTACATCGTAACATGGTCTTTCTCGAGAACTGGGTCGGGCACATACTTGTAGTACGATACCTCAGATTCAACAAGATTATATTTCAAGGCAAGTTGCTGATGAATAATCCTGGCCACTTGGTTGTGTCTATGCAAGTACTCGCTGTTAGCTAGACGAGAACAACCAGAAATAATATGTCTGATGGACTCACCAGGACGGTGGCATGCCCGACACACGTCAACCGTCCCATCCCTCATTATATATTTCCGGTAGTTGTTCGTCAACATAACTTCGTCCATAATCGCACAGACAAAACCTTCAGTTTCCCCAAATAGGTCACCGAATCGTAGCCAGGACACGGACGCCAGAAAATCTACATCGGGCCCATGAAGAGCCTTGTAGAAGCGCCCGTGAAGCTCCTTACCTTGCCATATTACCCTGCGGTCATCGGTAGTAAGTACTACAGGTTTGCGCCAATTCTCTTTAGCCATGGACAGCGGGGTGAGTCCCTTGTCCACTGCGACTACATCTCAGTGCACACCCACGTCGGTTTTTAAAAAATATTCCCTGAGACTGCACACCTCTCGGTTATGGAGGGTCTTCGCGTTTAAAAAGCCTCGACCCCCACACTTCCGTGGGATGTACAGTCTCATCACTGATGATCGTGGGTGATGCATCCGATTTCCAGTCAGCAGTGTTTTTCTAATGGGTGCCAATCACAGCACAAAGGGGCCGCAGAGTTGCGTATATCGTAATTTCAATTTGATACGTCCACGGGTTTCCGAGATAAAGGTTCTTGACAGACAGGCAGACAGACGGACAACAAAGTGATCTAATAAGGGTTCCGGTTTTTCGTTTTAAGGTAAGGAACCCTAAAAAACAGCGTTGTGGTATCTCGGTCACAGGATTCGTGTAAAAATATTCAAAATTATGTATTCACTTAGTCAAGCTACGGTTTACTGAACGCGGTTTCACGCTGAAGTGAGGCAAAGTCAAGTTGAGATCCGGCAGGATATTCTATAAGCCAACGTTTAGGAAGAATTTTCCTTGAATATGGAAAAGCTGAATAAATTTTATGTATTTTCTTTAGTTAACAGCAAACAATTCACCATTTTTTCAGATTTTAATATATTTGACTGTTATTGCTTATTTATTATATAATACTAGCTGTGCCCACCGGCAACCATTAGTATGTGATTATGGTATAACTAGCTTTTATGGTATAATTAGCTTTTCTCACTTTTGTTTAACCTATGTCCGTCTCCAAGGTCCCAACTATCTATGTACCAAAATTCATCAAAATCGGTTTGGCCATTTAGACGTGAAGACGTAGCAAACAAACTCACTTTTGCTTTTATAATATTATAGTAATTACCTAGGATCACCCGTCCGCAGTTTGATAGCTAGTTATGCTGTTTAATGCATTTGACATCTTGTAATATAGTTTTGAGTAAATTAATTAATTAAGCTATGTAGCTGACAGGCCAATTAGTTACCTGGTAATCGCCTGATTAGTACTTGACAATGTAACGTAATTTCCTAAGCCGTGAGCCAATTTTATCCCACTAAATTTATAAAGGCAAAATTGAGTATGTAAGAGTATGTTTGTTACTCCTTCACGCTCAACTATCTTGACCGATTTGAATGAAATTAGATACGTAGTAATTCGAATATCATAGGGTACCCAGTCGCTTTCACCTTTACTGCGAGGGCTGAATTTGATTCCCGAGGAAGCGAAGTATTCTGAAGTAGAATCCTGAGTATGGCGAGAGGTTCAAAGGAACGAGATGCAAATAATTTTGCTCGGGTGCTAACACATTATTTTTCACTTCAACAGCGAGAACACATATTACTCTGGTCCCGTCACGCAATAGAATGATTGTATATCATATTCTAGAACAAACAAGAGCTAACCAGAATTCACTGAATCTTTAACCATGTAATATGATGTTTGTTTATAAGCTTTAATTCATTCTAGGTTGTTTATTTTTTGGGTGGTTAGAGCCTAATTAAGATAAAACAATGAACTGAAATAGATTGAAATTCCATTTATAATTGTGTTTTAACAGCAATTGAAACATTGTTGAACCTAGAAATTACAAGTTAAATATCAGTTCTGTTGCAATAATAGGTACTTGTTCATTGTGTCATAAAAGCAAAAACATCTGTTTTTAAATTGAAGCTGGAGCTGATGTCGACTATTCTGCCAGCTTTCAATTTTAGGTTATTACACGCTCCTTCTCTTGAAATATATATATATATATATTCTCACGCATTTTGTTCATTGACTGAGCTGCTATGTTGAAAAAATAAAAAAAAACATCAGCTACCCTACCATGACGTCTTAAAGCAGAACTTATTCCACTGAGAGAAATATACAGAGCTATACAGGGTGTCTAGCACCATCTCTTTCTCACACAGAAATAGGAACTGCTATAAGATGTCATGGTAACCCTACTGATCTAATTACTTAACCTATTAAGTCAATGAACAGACTAATCACTCAAACAAAATCATGTATCTAAATCTGAGGGTACGATCTCCAGGATTCCAACCCGCATCAGTGACTCGATACAGAATTTGATATTTTGGATGACAATATGATGGCACGGTTGGCGCAGTAGCTAAGCGTTCGACTGTTGCGCTGCGTATCGTGGGTTCGACCTAGCACGGAACAAATATTTGTATGACCTACAGATTGTTGTTTCGTCTGGCTGTTTGTGTATGTGAATTTAAATGATTGCAAACGTACCTACGATACAGAAGAAATTCCTAGTGTGGGGCAACGTTTCTGTAAAGAAAAAAAAACTCTTTTTCTCCGTTTCCCCCATGAATCCTGATATCCAAAAAAGAAAAAAAATTAGCTGAGCTAAACCGAAGAGGAATTAATCAGGCAAGCCGTTGCAGCCACACTCCGTAGTAAAAACATTCTTTGTTAATCGGGAAGCAAAGGAAAGAGCTTAATTAAATTTTGCATCAAAGCATTACTGTGAAACCTCATTTTTCATTGAAAAAGCCTTAACGATTTTGTAAGGAATATTGTTTAACTTACAGAAGATATTTAGGGTTCTGTACCTTAAAAGGAAAAAGAGGAGGAGCTCGTGGCTAAATAATAGTAGCCGCTCGGGTCGATCTTTAGGTTAAGCCGCGCTTGCCTAGGTTGGTCTGTGGATGGGTGACCACCCGTTACATACCGAGTTTCCTCCGTGCCTCGGAAAGCACGTTAAGCCGTTGGTCCCGGCTGTCATTTGTAGATCTTTGACAGTCGTTACAGGTAGTCAGTGTTCCAAAAGTCTGACAACCAGTCTTACCAAGGGGTATCGTATTACCCAGTACTAACTGGGTTGTGGAGGTCAGATAGGCAGTCGCTCCATGTAAAGTACTGATATTCAGCTGCATCCGGTTAGACTGGAAGCCGACCCCAACATAGTTGGGAAAAGGCTAGGCAGATGATGACCTCAAAAGGAAAAAAAGGAACCCTTATTGGATCACTTTGTTGTCCATCTGTCTGACTGGCAAGACCCTTTAACTACGGAACGCGTGGAGGTATGAAGTTGGAATTAAAATTATAGTATACTCATGTCTAGAGGGACCCCTATGTGCTGTGAAAATTAACAAAACTCAAGTCTACGCAGTAAAAAAATATGGCTATTTATGTCATAAGTTTGTACGGAACCCTCGTTTATACTAAATAGACTTGCGTGTGAACTGATAATATGGCCTAAAGTGGAGCCTTGAAGGGATCCACATTGTTGCGGGTATAAGAGATACCGCGGCCCCAGAACATAAAAGGCAAAAGAAGGAACATTTGTTTTAGTCAGTAAAAGTCTGACTCTCCGCTTAGAGCAGGGGAAGTTATTTGACGATTTGGCCTCGCACAGACAATAACCTTGTCTGTACTATTTTTATTTCATTTTGTTACTGTTTTACTAGTTTTGTGCGAGTCCCAAATTAAAGTTTTTCTTTCTTTCTTTCTTTTATTTCTCATCTGCAAAAAAAGAGACCCACAAAATAATGATCACAGAAGCTAACCGTGAATTTCACAGACTGACTGTTCGCACAACAAATTAATTGGATTAAAAAAATTAAAGTTAAATAGATGTTAAATTCTGGTATTCATTCGAATCCAACATAGTTGGGTAAAGGCTAGGCAGAGATTGGGTTAACCAATACATGACTTTAGTTAACCCATTATCTCTAAAACCTTTTAACGAAATAAAAAAGGAAATTTAAATATTGTGCTTTGACAAAAGGACCCAACTTTTGTTTATGTAGTCCGTTTGTAGGCTAGGATTCATATTCATTCTTTGTTAGTTAAGGCTAAGTCTTATTTTATTTTTTAAAAGCATCTTGTCACTGTATTTCAGTAACAAGGGTGGCGAGTCCTGTCAGGGTTACGGGTTGTTCGAAAGAGATACCGCAGCCCTGAAACACAAAGGGTAAAGGAAGGAACATGGATGGGTTTTAATCAGTAAAAGTCTGACACTCTTCCCCGCTCCACCCAGAGCGATATTTATATTTGATGATATCCAAAGATCCGATATTAATCCGATGCTTGCCGAGCTCCAAAATATGCAGCCAATCCCCTGCCAACAAAGTCGTACAACTGGCAAAATTTTAGCTAATAATATACCTAATGGGTGTAAAAGTACCCTTTGTGAAGTCGAAAAGCACGTGTCCCATCATTGCATTTGCATTGCATTTTGGGGTGCGCGCACGTCCTCTATTTGCTGTATCTTCTAGTCGTAAGAACGCGGGCTTACGAGCACCCCTACGTGGCATAACTGGTCAATTTAATGATCTCTTTCAAAATATCGACATCTTTGCTGCACCAATTGGAAAATTTAAAAGCCTTGTTTGTGAAACCGTTTTGGAATAGACATAGTGTTGTTTTTGTTTTATTCTAATCGTTCTCTTACACTGGAGGACCGACAGTCATTTCCTGTGTCCATTTTTTACCTTTTTTTAACTTGCATGCCTGTTTAGTTTAAACAGAAACACATAATGTAATTTCGTGTGCATATTGAATCTTAAGCGCACGTCGCATTGTATCTTGAAACTAATTGTTTTTATAAAATGTGGAAAATGTCGTTGGTTATACATTTATTAATCTTATAGCTGTAATTTTGTGTAATACTGTAATTTGTAACCGTTTGTTTTCCCAAATAAATAAAAAATAAAAATAAAATTGCAATATTTACAATTGTATCATCGTGATATTGAGGATCATAGTTCTAATAATTTCACATGTGTTTTTTTCAAACCAAGTTTTAATGTTATAAATGTACAGGTTACACTATTAGGGTGTTAGGTATGTTAAATTAAACAACAGTCTGTCTCCAATGAGCACGTCTTACTAGCACGGCGGACCAGAAGCGAGTGAACGCTCAGTCCATTAATATGACTGAGCGCGCCCCCACCACCGCTCGCCCTACCACTAAGCGTGTCGGTATTTATTATACGCTACATCTACCTTTTACAAAATTTTAAAAATAGCATAATTTCGTATAAATATAATAACATACAAATCAGTTTATTTCAAGAATAATCATCAAATAATTTTAATAATATTCCGTTAAACAATCACTTATTCATTTTCGTCACACACGTTGTTACAGGCGGTATCGCTATTTTCTGAAAGCTTATTATCCTTATTTGGTCAAACTTCCCACTTTCCTTACTATATTTCTGCGCAACCGCTGTCCACTATTTATTCACCAATGTGTGTGTCGTATCCTTGAATGTGGTGGATAACTTGTTTTCTTTATTGTATTCTCAACATATACTTTTTTCCCAATATCTTTCCTAGATTCTGTTGCTTTCCTCTTTCTATCTGCATTTTCTTTTCTTTGCAGAATCTATGTTTTTAGTCAAAATCAAAATATTTTTATGTCACATTGGCCTACATGGGCACTTATAAATAACATTCGAGAAAAGGTGCACGGTTCGGGTTGGTCGTTTCCTATGGAGAAGAACCGGCAAGAAACTCCATAGTCACTCTTTTAAAATCATTTGGTTTTACAATGTGGTTGTTACAGCGTTAGTACTTAGATATGAGAGGACAGCGTAGGCCAGGCAATAAGTCATTGCTTGCTTTACAAAACGCAAAATAAAATAATAAGTTAACAAGCGTCTAAGAATCTACAAGGTCAACAATGTCCACTCATTCACAATAAATTGCTTATAAAGAATCAAACAGTTCTGCCTCTTAACTTCGACATTTGGAAATTTTTGTTTGGAACAACTGGATACCAAATTCTTTACAAAAACTTTCAAACTGAACTAACAAACTGCCGACCATGATCAGTGGTAACGCTTACGGGTGCACCTAACCGAGAAAATACCTCTTTAAGCTTGGAGTGTGCAGAATCTATGTTAAATGTTTTCATTTGTTTATATCTACTACTAGCCTAATATATGTACTTTAATTTACTAATAATATTTGTACTTGAATAATAAATGTGAGTAACAGCATTATTTTAGGACACTACTGTAAACTATATTGAATGTCTTTCCATTTGGTGCTGATAAATATAGATTTCGGGCACTGGACACTCACGACCATGCTACATACAGCTGCCACACACATACTAGTGTTTACCCTTGCGCCTTATTTATTGTAATAGCAAAGCTAAACATTCCCTTTTCTTTCCCCCTCTTTTTTTACTGAGCTTTTCACATATCTTGTCAATATGACTAATCCAGGAACATTTATGATCTAGATCTGTCCCAAGAAAAGTCATACTATCTGATTGTTGTATACTTTTATCTTTATAATTGATGTTCAAATTTATTTTATTCCAATTGTTGTTACAAAATTGGACATATTAGGTTTTTCTATGTTGGGTTTAACCTCTCAAGGACCCCCATTATTTAAGATAATTTTTAAGATAAGATAAGATAATTTTTATATGTGCAAACATGAGTGTACATACAGTTTAGCATGCAAGATGACAATTTATAAATGAGCTGTCACGTTTGGCCTATCAGGCGTACAAATATATAATGTTGTCAAAACTTACAAAACAGTTTAATATGTAGAACATTTAACATGTAGAATTCATTGATAAAATACAATGCAATTCAATTCCAAAATTATAGTATAATCCGATTTAAATCAATATAGCATAATTAAATTCATTCGCAACGTAAATTTAACAGTTCATTTAATATCAATAATTTTATCATTTAGGAAGTCGCGTATGTCATAGTATGCTTTCCCTTGTAAGTGTCGTTTTAGCTTTATTTTTAATCTATGGACATTAAGTTCTTTCCACACTTTTGGAAGTTTATTATAAATTATGGGGGCCATACAGAAAATGCTCTTTTATTTACGTCAACTATCCGTCAAGCACTGCCGGGCGGATTCTTATCGTATGTGTAATCTGATTTTAAGACTTGTCTTTACTACAAATACAGTTTTCAATCGATCGAGGTTTGGTGGCACGAATTTGTGCCAGCGGGGCTCAACGGTAATACTTGTTTACTGGCACGTTTTTGTGCCGCTGGGGCTCTAGAGGTTAAAGTTGCTTTTTTTTCTTAGTTATTACTTTGCTCACATTACTATTGATTTCCTCATATATAGTTTACTTCATTTTTAGGAATGGTTACGGACATATCGTCTGCAAAGACTACGCAAGGATCATCAGTTACTTTTGTCAGGTCATTGATATATATAAAAAGGGTGGGCCTAAAATATTGCCCTGTGGAACGCCTTTGCAATTGTGACCTAATTTGAATTTGGATGTCAGTTCACCTTTTTGGTTTGGCTTATCCAAAGTAATCTCTACAATGTTCACCATCATTGTCCACTTTGGAACGTAGTCTCATTTTCATGGCTACAATGCCCGGGTGGCTTTGGCCACAAGAATGCGCCAATGGATAGCCATGCATCCAATTTAATGGATAGCCAATGCGTCCAATTTAATAGATAGCCAACGAGTCCAATTTAATGGATAGCCAACGCGTCCAATTTAATGGATAGCCAATTCGTCCAATTTAATGGATATAAAATTCGCCCAACTATTGTTCTATATTTCATTCCTGACTAACTTTAGCTCTGAATCTCCCTCACAGGCTTGCCTTTATTCACGCAAAGTAATTGCTACAGGATGATATTGATCAACTACCAAGTATAAATAATTATCATCATCAAAAGCTTGTGTTTGTGTATCGTGCCAATAAGAGATGATATCCGTATCTTTGCCTAGTTTTAGTCTTAAAAGTTCGCGCAAGGATTCGGTCTATGTAGCTGAATAAGGGATCCATTTTCCTACATAATTTACTAGCCCTAAGAAGCTTTGTACCTCCCAATTACTGTTGGTACTCGCAACGATTCTATCAGTATCGGGTCATTTAGTTCCCTTCAAAATGGTTGAACGGGGCTGCCGTTATGTTCATGAACGGGCACTGACAGTCGACTATTAGCCGCTACGGTTTTGTTTAAATTAATTCGTTCATTCATCTATTAAACTCTTGTTTTTGCTTTTACTCTGGACGCTCTTAATGTGCTCGTTTTTGTACATCGTTCTCACATGTATGCATAATCTCAACATGAATGATATATCCATGATTTTGTAAAAATATTATGATTTAAAAGAGCGTTCACGGAGCTCTCTGCCCATTCTTCTCCACAGAGATCTGCGCTTTGGAATGGCAACTACAGTATTTAATTTTTTCACAAGCTACTATGTCTCGT
Organism: Ochropleura plecta; assembly: GCA_905475445.1. NCBI lineage: Eukaryota > Metazoa > Arthropoda > Insecta > Lepidoptera > Noctuidae > Ochropleura > Ochropleura plecta. Next base: position 6,443,539 of record FR997740.1, on the reverse strand, counting down.
GATTGGGACTGTAGCACAATCCTTTTTATTTTCATGACATTCAATATGCCTGTAAAGGTCTAATCGTAATAAATGCTTTGAGTTTGACCTCTGCCTAACCCTCCAGAGATTACACGCGTGATTTTATGTCAACTAAAACAGTTTATTGACTAGACAATCAGCCATCTTACTTTACTTTGATAAAAACATAGCCTTCGTTTAGTAATTACCGACGCCATGTTTTCAAAGGAAAATACAATAAACAAAGTACGTTTTTAAATTCCCACGACGTTCACATGCCTAACGCATTATTTAAAACGTTAATTCAGTCATTAATTTTCCTTTTTTCTAATGCATGAAAGTTTCAAAATGAATAACGTTAAATTTGTGTATAATTCAGTTTGAACAATCCAGAGCTTTTATTTTAAAGGGTTTTTATTAAGCGCGTTTTGATTCGTTTAGCAGAACATTGTTATCTTTTAAAACCCGTAAGACATTTTTTTGTAAGCCTGTGCTATGTTCGGCCTCGTCGCTTCGTTCCATAGTGGGCAAAGGATGCTTTTCCCTAATGATAGCTCGATTGGCTCTCATATCATATGTACACAGATGCGAACATCGCAATCCGTTTTTTTTTTTTTTTGACTTTGCTACGTTAGTAGCGATCAAGTACAACTCAGGCGCACGCTCGAGTCTAGTGGCGGTAGGTGTATTTCGACGGTTCCTACGTACATAGGTATTTTTTTTTTCACGTTTTTTTTTTTTTTTTGGAAAAACTTATAGATGACCATTTATACGACATTAATTCGTTGTATTTATAATACTTGTTATACGTCTTATACGATTTCTAAAACAAGGTAAATAAGTTAAATAAAAATCGTATGTATTAATAATTTCAACTAATAAGTAATTATTTTGTCACAAGTCTGCTACCATAAATAAAATAACATAGCGAGGAAAACTGTTCCACCGCAATACAGTTTATACTAGTACGGGGAACAGAGTGAATCAGTTCTGTGTTAACAACCATATATAATGAGTACCGACAAAAAGTGTCTACTACCTCTACTGCTTATTTGTAAGTAATTGAATTGTGCAAGGTTCTTATTTTGCTTTATTGAATAAAAACAAGTTTTTTTTTTTTCAGCATGTAGATAATTTATAATCTAAAGCCGATGATACAATAAAAAATGCCATTTTCGACATGTCCTCATGCACGCAGGGACCGTCGACTTTTTTTTTTTTTTTTAACGAGATTTTTTTTTTTCTTGACGGAATTACTTCCATTATAGGTACCGTTCCGATTTTCATCGAACTTCCCTTCCAAACTACCTCTAATAACCACGTTTTTGTTGACAGAACAGAAGTAAAATAACATAATAAACTACAGTGAGTTATTTAATATCAATTACACTCACACTTATAACAACAAGTTATTGTAACTATATTATTATATTGTTGTGTATGTAAAAATTATATAAAAGAAAAACATATTTAGGGTTATACTGTATACAGGTAAGTAAGCCATAAGTTCTCATAAAGTTTGTCTAATGAATAAGATTTTATAATATAATACCCGGTGACCTGTAATACAGGTGTTTCACTACCCACCACAGGCACCAGTGATTCACAAATATGTATTAACTTGTTTATGCCACTAAAAAAATTATTATTATTCACAATATTTATGAAATCGTGTATTGTAACAATAGCTACTTCGAAAACACTGACATTCAAATTATTAATTAACACCTTTGATAGTTTTGTTCTATCAACAACTTACATTTGTGGTATATTTTGATGTACAGGTACTTCGATTAGTCAATAACGACTATTTAGGTACCAACCAAGTAACCAAATCAGATTTATCTTGAAATATTCCTTTTGTGATCTCAAAGCACACAAATTACGTAAATTAATTAGAATGCTGGTTTCTAAAATAATAGCATACGTAAGCTAAATAAGCCAATCGTTTTAATTATTGTGTCATAACCAAAATTATATTTAAATTCGTTATTTTATTTCAATAATTAGGTAACAATTTAATAATTACGTAACAATTTAATAATTACGTACCCAGATTTAATAAAAGTAAGTAATTAATTCATTTTAAAACCCAGTTATGGGCTACATGGAACATCTCAATGAATAAAACTGATTAGTCACTGATTTACCTCTTTATTCACAATATGTTTTGAATTTTGGTACATACCTTACACTTATGCAATCCTGGCACGGTCGCCACTTGTACAGGTTACACTATTAGGGTGTTAGGTATGTTAAATTAAACAACAGTCTGTCTCCAATGAGCACGTCTTACTAGCACGGCGGACCAGAAGCGAGTGAACGCTCAGTCCATTAATATGACTGAGCGCGCCCCCACCACCGCTCGCCCTACCACTAAGCGTGTCGGTATTTATTATACGCTACAATAAATTTTCTTTAAATCAATTAAAAATATATTTATTTCACAAAGGCCTAAATGGGCACTTATGAAACGTCGAGAAAAGGTACACGGCTCGGGTTGGTCGATTCCTATGGAGAAGAACCGGTTGGAAACTCTATGTTACTCTTTTAAAAACATTTGGTTTCACGATGTTGTTGTTACAGCGTTATTACTTAAGTATGAGAGAACAGCGTAGGCCCTACAATAAGTCATTAAGCTAAATATACAAAACGTAAAATAAGATAAGAAGTTAACAAAAGTTAACAAGCGTCTAAGAATCTACAAGGCCAAAAAAGTACCTCTAATACAAATATTCTCCTACCTACCTATACTCTCTTATGTCAATACCCAATACAATGCAACCTATGCATTATAATGAGCATGTTTTAAGTAAAAATGTATTTTTTTACCCTAAAAAGAAGTCGTTTCCCAATAACTAATTTTGCGTACAGTTACTTAGTACACAATGCATGGTTGACGTCTTCGTGAAATATTGGTTTAGACCCTGTTTACACACACCTACAAAATTGCATGGATACTGTTAGTGTGTATGTATTTATCAGTGAACGTTTGAGTTCAAGTTTTTGAAAATAAATTAGATCTCGCTTCACACAATTTCATTTTTGTACTACATTTAAATCTAACTTCATTTGTAGCCCATTGTACACACGACGGCACATCAACATACACTAAACCATTTTCACCTGATCTCTCTACTACGGTGTGTGAATCGTAGTAGATAGATCCGCTTATAATAGTTTAGAATAGGTTGACCTGCCGTCGTGTGTACATGAATAAGAAGATTGATTCAAAATCTATAACAAAATAAATTATAATTCATGTGTCCAATAAAATGACATTAACAGCATAACCGACAAGCTGTCGAAAGCCATTGAAAACTTTATGGCTGAAACCCTAATAGAAATATGAAGGACCGAAATACTTCGAGGAATTTATCCCAAGATGAATGATGGAACAGGATTCCTTGCCGACGTTAATGGGGAGACAATGACAAATGTTCCCTGCTCACCCTTTAATTTCTTCTCGAGGAGAAACTTCACTTTGTAACGTGAAATTTTATGAGTTAACTAGGGTTAATTAGGGAGATGTTTTTGGTGGGTTATTTTAGCTCTGGCTTGTGAGAGGCTTTTTCTATTATTTTAGGATCAATTTTTTTTGACAACTTTTTTGCATAGCCCAAAATCGTTATTTTTAAGGTTCAGTACCTCAAAACAAAACAAAACGGAACCTTAATAGGATCACTTTGTTGTACGTCTGTCTGTCTGTCAAAACCCTTTATCTCGGCGACGCGTCGATATGTATAGGTATTGAGTTGAAATTAAAACCACATAGTCACGTTTGTAGTCCATTAAACTGTGAATAAATCAACCTTGTAAGACTACGCAGTCAAAAGTATATGTATTTATAATTATAAGTATTTGTTTTTGTAATTTATTTAAAAATTGTTTGAAAATTAATTTTGAAAAATGTTACGCCACAGACTACCTACAGTACTGTTTCTCCTCTTCTTAAATCCATCCAAAGGTTGTCTTGAAAAGATCGCTTTTAGCGATAAGACCGCCCATTGTGTCACCCTATTTATAAGTTTGTCTAGTTTTATTCTTGTTACTTGTATGGTGTACATAATAAAGAATATTCTATCTATCTATCTATCAAAAGATATGGCCGTATATGTCACAAGTTAGTACAGAGTCTCCTCAGTGAGCAAGTCCCACTAGTACTTGGCTGGTTCTTTTTAACCCACATGCCTTCTAACTTAAATAGCTTCACGGCTTTACTTAAGTAATTTATTAACCTTCTAAAAATCCACGAAGAAGACCAGAATAACCGATCACTAGTACTTACGGTGCTTTGGTTGCATCGAGTGCAATCTATTACAGCTTAGAAGTTAGCTTGAAGTCATAAATTAACGCTAAACCGATGGAATTACCATCCGAATGGTTTGGCTAATTCTAAATCATGTACATGGGGAATAGGGTCGTCTATATAGACGACCCTATTAGTTAGTTCATATCATAACTGTTCATAGGGACGTTGACAGGGTTCCTCTGGTAACCTGGGTTTGAGTCCTGGGTTGGACAAAGTGTTATTAGGGTTTTTCATTAGGAATTTCTCAGTAGCAGTCATGTTTCTGGATTTTGAAAAAACACCTTATTATTATAAAGTTAATGTGCATAATCGGGCGTAAATATAAGCCTTTTTTTCGGATGGGTTATCATTAAATATCTTTCTCTGGGCGTAGCGGGGGGATTGTCCGACTTTTACTGACTAATATCCAACTATGTTAATTCTTTTGTCCTTTATGTTCCGGAGCCGCCGTATCTCTTTCGAACAACCCGAAACCTCGGCAGGATGTGGCCGTGGCTGGCCCCTTTGCTTTGCTGATATTTCTTTGAGGCTTTTCGGTCTTTCATACATCCGTACATTCAATCCTAAATTAACGAACACCTTAAAGTAACAGATTAATAGAAAACTGATTGAATTAGCATTCGCAACGTTTGGCCGGTGATTCAAATGCTAATTCTAACGATATATGTATGCACTTGCAGCCTATCTGTTTATCGATATACGTAGTGTAGTGCCCCGATTATCGTTTAAAGGGATTATTTTGTTGTATCGATTCTTGTGATAAAGGTTTTCGATGAAACAATATTTTTCCTTGTGATAACGTTATACGTGCGTTACGTTTACATATTTGTTTCTTTTTTTTACGGAAGGGAAATCATTAACTTTCCCCCTCTGGGCGGAGCGGGGAGGAGTGTGTCATACTTTTACTGACCAAAACCCCATGTTCCTTCTTTTGCCCTTTATGTTCCGGGGCCGCGATATCTCTTTCAAACAACCTGCATCCCAGGACATTTTTGTACTTTGTTTGACACAAAGTTCTTTCAATGGAGACAAACAACATGTTTCTGCTTAATAGATAAATAGAGTATAACGATAGTTGTAACTTTACGACAGGTGATAGTTTTCAATGTTTTCAGAATGAGATACTCGTATCATTAATAAATATTATTATGGTTTCCTTTTCGTATTTTCTCAGAAAACCCCATTTCAATCCCTTAACATGGAAATACATAAAAATACTAGGCATCTTTGGAACTCCGCCGTAGTAAATTTAAAATGACGTAAGTTAGCTTAGCAAGCATTGTCATATACACTTATCATGAATGCAAAATTTCAGCTGAAATGGGAAGTGGGTCAATTTAACTTCAAAGATTTTCTACATATTAGAAGCGTGTTAAAATGACTGAATGAATGAACATTATTTAAGTAGGAATTCTTTGTTTAAAAATACTTTTCAATTGAATGTCATTTGTGAAGAAAAATATAGTTAGGAATTTTATACCTATGAATGTATGAAATCGCCAGTCTGCCTTGCGCAGGCTTAGTAACTCATTCATTATTTGTTTTTTTTTAATAAAGCTTTGCCCCGCACTAGGAATTTCTCCTGTATCGTGGGTGCGTTTACCAACATTTCTCACGTTGACAAACAGCCAGACCCACAACAACTATCTGTAGGCCATACAAATATTTGTTCCGTGCAGGAGTCGAACCCGCGACACGAAGCGCAGCAGTCGATCGCTCAGCCACTGCGCAAACCGTGTCGTCATTAAAAGAGGTCTTTACCTTGCAGCTAGACTTTAATAGTTAGGTACTATTACTCCTGCATAAGTAATCAGAATGACTACATAGAGATTCCGTACGTTTCAAATTCCAAATGAATGAACGTTTTTAAAGATCTCACCAACTCTTTACTAGTTGAAACCAAAGGGAATTCCAATGAGCGAGTATATTTGCATGACAACCGGTATTGACCGAGGCTGCCTATCACAACGTCCGTCTATTTACTGATCACAGAACGCCGAATATCGGTAAATAAATAAACAAAGTTGATTGTGTTCGGCTTTCGTGTTTGTGTTCGTAATGTTTGCAGTTACTATTTGTGTTGCTTCGCTTTTGTCGTCTTGTCGGAGCTAATGAAAGGTCAAGGTTAACTTGAAAATTGGGTCAGAAGTAACTTCGTTGACAGATAAGGTAGATAAAATGTTTACATGTGAGTTCTCTGAAATGCCTTCAATAATGTACCGTAGTTTTAACAACCTAAAAATAGTAGATATTTATTTTTTTGCTGACCAAAGTACGTCAAAGCTTTGAGCTTAATTCCCGCTTATTTCACAAACTTGAATAAACAAAAGCTTAACAGTAATCTTTAAAAAAAACAAAACTGCGGTCTTTTATTTACACCTACATTTCTTACCTTCATGTATAAAATAAAGTTATATATCTTGATTTATTAAGGCTCTTGAAATCTCTGAGACATAATAAATGTTTAAGCTCCGTGCTCCAAGTAATGAGATGTAACTTGGCTTGAATTGTTTATGAGCTCAAGGCTGTTCGCTGTTACGACACGGTGTGACGGGCGGCCACAGAGGTTTTCACTCGCAAAATATGAAACTCTTGTGTAACTGTGCTGATTTAATTACCGTTAACCGAAGCTCGTTTGTGAGAGAATTTTCATATTTTTTGTTTGTGTGGAATTTAATTTAATTTCCAAAAGTTCTAGAGAAGTTAATGATAAAGTAGCTTAAAAATATTATTTGATGATATCCCAACCGAAAAAAAATAAAAGGCTTACTGGTAAGGTTTCTTCATAATGTTTTCCTTCACCGAAGGAAGTTACATTTATATGTAACTAGCTTTTGCCCGCGGCTTAGCTCGAGTTAAATTCGGGGTAACACAGTTTTCCTGATTTACAGATACCTGCTACCTGTAGTTTTTGCCCTTGCGTCTTATTTATTGTAATAGCAATGCTAAGTTTTCCCTTTTCTTCCCTCTTTCTCCTCTTTGAGCCTATGTCTGTCTCCAGGGTCCCAACTATCTCTGTACCAAAATTCATCAAAATCGGTTCAGCCATTTAGGCGTGAAGACGTAACAAAAAAACAAACAAACTCATTTTCGCTTTTATAATATTACTAAGGATTGTCTTAGGTTTGAACTCGAGTCTGTGATTTGGCAGTCCGACGGTCCAACCACTAAGCTATGACAACTAAGCAGTATAGGTTTATAAGCAAGTCATATACAACTCATCCCTAAAAATCCTGAATCATTTAGAGTGTAGTGAAACGTATATATAGGCACTACGCTTAAAACTCTGGAGTTTTCCATCAAGTAATGGACCAACTTTTATTTGTTCAAAATGTCGGTGCAATATTTTTATCCAACGTATTGGATGGACCACCACGCCTTATTTGTATTTAATCCAGCTAAAATTTATTTTGTGCCTAGATTTTTGCTAACATACTTTCATCTGCAAACAATGTTATGGCTCTGAGTAATGTTATTTGAGTTTTAACAATAGTGTTGTACAGTAGTGTAAATCTGTGAAATATGCATTTAATACATACAGGATTGGGTTCTACGAACGAATTTTATCATTTTAGTAGAGGCTGTTGTACCGCGTCTATGTACGCGTTGGGTTTGCAATTAGCATAGGATAAGGTTTTTAGCCAAGAGATTCTTTATTCCATCTTTGTGTGCGTTCATTATCTGATCTCTCCAGTATTTTTTTTTAATATTAATATATATTAGATACTATTTACATTGATTATTAATATATATTACTAGCTTTTGCCCGCAGCTTCGCTCGCGTTTAATTCGGGGTAACACAGTTCCTCTTTCCTGATTTGCGCGTACCTACTATTTGTAGTTTTTGCCCTAGCGCCTGATTAATTGTAATAGCAAAGCTAAGTTTTCCTTTTTTCCCCTCTTTCTCCCTTATTTCTCACTTTTTTTTAAATAAAGGTAGCCTATGTCCGTCTCCAAGATCCCAACTATTTCTGTACCAAAATTCATCAAAATCGGTTTAGCCATGTAAGCATGAAGACGTAACAAACAAACTCACTTTCGCTTTTATAATATTAGTAAGGATGAGCACTATGATGAATGTTTATTTTGCAAGTACGTTTTTACAAATACTTTTACAAGTCATTTAGTTTAAAAAAAAAAATCCAAAGTAGGTGAGGCCGTTGACAGCCAAAACAAACTCACAAGTCATAGTCTCTTAAGGTCCACACAAAAATCATGCATAACTTACTTCAAGGACTACGTGTTTTTAGATGGCCTTTTTTTAGAAAGAACACAGATAATGGACCAGTCCAGTCAGCCAGACAGACCAGTCAGTGGAAGCGTTTTGTCCGTTATCGTGTAGCTAAAGTCATAACTCAAAGAGCTCAACGACACGTGGAACAATAGTAAAAAAGGACATTTGTGTATATCCTTTTTTACTATTGTTTCATCGCTTATAGTATTCAAACTGCCAAACAACGTTAAAAAAAATGAAACAAAAAAAAACTTGAGAGGTATCAAGGGACACCCGCATGAAACGAAGTTATTTTTTATTATGTACAAAACACCCTGTATACATTCAACAAAAATAATCGTCGCGACACCACACTGTTCAATGCGAAATAGAAACACACGGCTTACAACTATAGTAAAAAGTGTCGTTATAACTTTCGGTCATAATTTTTTCCGTCTATCCCCCGGGGTTTCGCAACGCGCGATAACGAACTTCGTTCCAAAAACCACATCATCTGCCTCATAAAAGCATTAGGTGATTACCACGCAAGTATGCGTTAATAAATAACCAGTGATGACCCTACTGCTCATCTTCATAACTATCCCTATTAGTCATAAATACACCCACGACTTCCAAAACATAATTCGTCATTCCCTGGAGCCAGATAGGCTTTAACTAAGCTCAAAACAATAACAAAATAATTCGTATTTTCAGAACAAGCTTTTCTTTACTTAGAAACTTGAGAATCAATTCTGACAAAAAAAAAGTAATACGATATTGCTGCTAAAACGATACCTCTTTTAGGTACAGTAAGCGGGACTTCTTAGTTAATACTTTGATTTATTTACTTTGGCATATCGTAGTACGGAATTTTAATAGGAGATGAGGTCAACATATACTGGTTTAAAAAACACGGGCAGAAATGTACACAAATAGATCTCCTAATGTGTTGATTGCAAATTTGAATTTCATCTCTTAACAAACAAACTGACTTTCGCTTTGATAATATTAGTAAGGATTTTAGTGTTGAATAGCTCATTTATCGATGATGGTTATGTAACATCTCGGTAAGGAGTTGACCAGAGGGTAAAACCGCTGGGCACAGATAGTTTAATGTAAATATAAATCACACTGTTTTCGTACAAGCTAATCTCCAAAACCATTCAACTGATTTCAATGAAATTTTGTGAATGGCTATGGTTAGTTTCAGCTAGAAAAATCCTTTTGATATGATAGTTTTAAACCCGATTTATGGAGGGGCATGTCACTAGTTTTCTCAGTTGAAATTCCTATATTTGGAAATCTCAATTGCTTCTCTTACCAGTCTAGGAATATAGTGGCGTTCTGTCGAGATGACCTGAGGGTTGTGTTACTCAATCCAGTGGTTCGATCCTGTTTCCAAAAGATGTTGAGCTAAGGCCGATTTTTGAGAGTCATTATTTTTAACTGCCCTTATGTGTTCGAAACAACTACCATGTCTTGAGAACATCTTAACGATAGAACCTATATATCAATCAGTAGTGATTTCACTTGGAAATCGAGTCGCAAATCTGTTTTAGCAAAAATATTTGTTTATTAATTATTTCAAAAAGGTGGATGAAAAACGATTGCATGTAGCGGAGATGAGAATGTTGAGATGGATGTGTGGAGTGACAAGAATGGATAAAGTAAGGAATGAATATATTCGAGGAAGTTTGAAAGTTGCGCCTGTTACAGAAAAATTGAAAGGGAGTCGTTTGTCTTGGTATGGACATGTAATGAGGAGGGATGAAGGACATGTGACTAAAAGAGTGATGAATCTGAATGTTGATGGACGGAGAGCGAGAGGAAGGCCAAAGAAAAGATGGATGGATTGTGTAAGGAATGATATGAAGGAGAAAGGAGTAAATGATGCCGTGACGTCTGATAGGGGAGAATGGAAGAAGAAAACGTGTTGCGCCGACCCCAAATAGAATGGGACAAGGGCAGGAAAATGATGAATTATTTCGATATTTTAATTGCGGTCTCACGACCGGGTTTCAGAAGTGAGATTTGTTTCTAAATACTGCCCTATGATTCTTGGATAAAGGTATATTGACTGTTTTTTTTTGTTTGTGGCTGCTCCATCTACTTGCTAAATACCCTTTTATCGTTTCTCATTATATCTTGTAATTTTCCAATAGCTAAGCTGTTATGCTAATTGGCAATAAAAATAATTTATATTGCAATGAAATGCGAAACGATAACATTAATTGTATTGTTATTTTATTTTGTCGGAAGAGTTGATATGTATTATTAGCTAATAGGATTATTTATATGTTAGCGCGTTGGATAGGAATGGCTTTTTGCTATGGTATAAATATACGCTCATCAGTAGGTTAATGAAAGGACTTCAACGACAGTCAGATGTTCATCTGACTGAATACCAACGCCGTAACATTTTGTTTATTTAATGTTACAGCACCATGCTGAGATAGCGACCTTTGTGCCTCGTGCAGGGCTAATTGATTCCATGTACAGACTCCAGCAAGTCAAGCTACCCGAAACTGTCAATTTTTCCCAATGAACCTTGAACCTAATACTTTAGAAATAAAGTCGAAAATCTATCAAAGAAATCTGACAGATTGTAGTAGCTTGATGTGCAGGCGTCTGTACATTATGTCTCATTTTGATTTATTTTTTGGTTATTTAAAAAAACCATTAGAAATATAAAAGAGAGAAAGAAACCTAACAATACAACCCCTGTCCGGGAGTACGTAACATAAATGTGTTATAATTATAATGACCTGATTATTGCCTTTGTAGCTAATCCCTGAGCAATTCACACCAACAATTAATCTCTCTCCACATAGCCTAGCCAATATACTAGTTTGTACATAAAACAAGAGGACGTGGAGTGGCCCAGTGTTGCCTCACTGGGGCAATAACGAGTTCATTGAACCGGAATCATTGACGGACGGCTCGCCTCCTCGGTTTGGCCTGATAACCCGACCATTTCTATTACCCCTCTTTGACGTCAAGCAATAATGATGAAATGGGTTCAAGCGGATTTTATTATTCAAATAATGATACTGGTGGGCGATAGAATAGCGGGATAAGGTTTTTTTTTTTATAAAGAATGTCTTAGAGTTAGTATGGCTTTAGGCTAGATTGCAGGTTGAATTCGACCTGTGATGTGGTTGATAGATGCGTATTTATATTTCTGACTTCTCCATTAGTCGTTGCAAACGCGTCTGCTGGGCACGGGGCACAAAGAAAACAACTTTTTTTTTAATATTGGGGGCTTTCTATTAGGAATCCTTACTAATATTATAAAAGCGAAAGTGAGTTTGTTTGTTTGTTTGTTACGTCTTCACGCCTTAATGGCTAAACCGATTTTGATGAATTTTGATAGATAGTTGATACCCTGGAGACGGTGAAAGAGGGAAGAAAAGGGAAAACTTAGCTTTGCTATTACAATCAATAAGGCGTAAGGGCAAAATCTACGGGTAGCAGGTACCTGCAAATTAGGAAAGAGGAGCTGTGTTACCCCGAATTTAACGCGAGTGAAGCCACGGGCAATAGCATGTTTCTCAATAAAAGACCGGAGTTTGGAAGTTGGCAGTATTATATCCCGGTGCCTCGGAAAGCACGTTAGGCCGTTGACCAGCGCCTGATCTCTCTTCGTCGTGTTGGATTGTCTAGAGTGCACCTGAGCCTGCGCACACACTTGTGCACTATATGACCCGCGCCGATGGCTAATGACCGCTGAGATTGGTCACTGGTCGAAAAAGATCATATATATATTTAGTCCTATTGTGTTTCTGCTATATTTCTAATGACATTTCGTTTTTCATTTCTAGACATAAAACATCAATAATTTATTTTGAAGCAACAATCACCGATGCACATTAATTTTTGTTTTCCTTCTTTTCAGGGTAAGCATCAGAAAGAAACAACCAAATCTGGTGTGTACAACAACGTGTTACAGATTGACTACAATCGTGACAAAGAATGTGTAAGTAAATCCACGTTTACAATAAATATTCTGCCTATGGAATACGTGTGACGATAGGAAGAAAAGAGGTGACGTGACGACCTGGACGCATATTGCAAGGGTTGGTTTCAGGTAGAACGGGACAAGAGTTCATGGAATGACTTTGGAAGGCCTTTGCCCAGAGTGGGACAGTTATAGTGTGGTATTATTATTTAGCCTTCATAAAGCGTTATACTGATGCACGGTATTTGGTAATCTTATAGCTACGTTTTTTTCATCTAGTATTAGTAAACAAAAACAAAATCATTAAAAATAATAGTATAGTTGATTGACTTGGCTCGCGAGGTTGTCGATATGTGGGATGTGGACTCAGCGATCATTGTGCCAATAGTCGTTACAGCCAATGGCTTAATTGCCAAGAGCCTCGACCAACACCTGAGAAGGCTCTCGTTAGGCAGCTGGATCAAGGGCTTGATACAGAAAGCGGTACTCCTGGACACGGCTCGTATTGTTAGGAGGTTCCTTTCTCTGGAACCCTGACCGCCGGTAGCTTGGATCCTGTTCCCGATACCGGTGGGCTACTATTTTTATATTTTTAAATGTTTCTTTATGCTTTTTTTATCAAGAAATATTTAAAAATGTAAGAAAAACAAATAAATTAACCAAATAGTATAGTTGTATAAAGAATTAATAAATAAGTAATGACAGTGTACATAAACATGTATATTATGCAAAGCATGAACAAAAATGAGATATAGTGAAGTATGGTTCCTCTCGCACACACTTATAGCATTTTTTTCCGGATGGGAAATCATTAAATAACTTTTCCCGCTCTGGCTGGAGCGGGGAGCAGTGTCAGACTTTTACTGACTAAAATCCACCCATATTCCTTCTTTTGCCCTTTATGTTCCGGGGTCCAGTACCCGCAACCCCGTACTTCCTCTTACTCACAGTTATAGCTTAAACTGAATCAGCCATCTTGTTTTTTTAACAGCAGCCACAGATACCATCACAAATATTTACCAACAGCGCCTTTCTAGAAAAGTCAATCAAATTCCATAAAAAACTTTGCTGCACTATACTTTTGCACTGACACAAAATGAAACAAAACACGGTGGTGCTCGTGTGTACATGGACGCCACTGTCCCCATTGAAAACGAAGTGAAAATTCTTTGTTGTCAATAACAACTTTGAGCGAAATTGAAAAAGAAAAACCGGCTAAGTACGAGTCGGACTTGTCTTGCGGATTCCGTAAACACTTGCGACCTAGACGGTCATATCTTTTCACATATTTTTTTCTGCGTAGATTTAAAAAAATGATATTGTAACAACTTCAAAAGACTACAGACTTTAGAATATTATTTTAATTTCAACTCGATATTTCCATGCGAGATAAAGAGTTCATCCCATAAGGGTTCAGATTTTTCCTTTGAGTACGGAATCCAAAAAAACGGAACCCTTAATAGAATAACTTTGCTGTCCGTCCGTTTGTCTGTCTGGCAAGACCTTATCTCGGGAATGTGTAGGGATATCGAGTTGAAATTAAACCATATATACTTAAGTTTGTGGTTCCTTGGAGGTGTGAAAAACCAACCCTCTAAATCCAGTCAAAGATTTGGCCGTTTATGTATATTTATATACACAAGTTTCTTTCTTATTTATAAAAACGTTGCCCCACACTAGGAATTTCTCCTGTATCGTGGGTGCGCTTACAAACATTTAAACGCACATACACAAACAGCCAGACCCGAAACAACTATCTGTAGGTCATACAAATATTTGTTCCATGCGGGGATCAAAGCCGCAACACGCAGCGCAGCAGTCGATCGGTCAGCCACTGCGCTAACCGTGCCGTCGTAGTTTGTAGGGAACCCTCACTGCGTGGGCCCTACCTTCATTTGGCCGGTTTTTCCTTTTAAAGTTCGTACCTCAAAAGGACCCTAAAAATACCCCTACAAAATCCATTACTTCCCACCAGTTACAATACAAATGCTTTATTTTTCTCTTTTGTTTTTATCTGTTTGTTTAATTGAAATGACTTGTGGGTTTCAAAGTCGGGTCAAAAGGTAGGTATTGTTGCGTGTTAATTGAATCTCACGGAAAATCAACGATGGATTATTTTGTATTTGTATGTTGGAGACCGGAAAACCTCATCCTAATGCCTAAGAAGGACATACATTGGCTTTGTTCCAAATCGGACTTTTTTGAAAAACATGTTCTGTTTTTCAAAAAAGTCCGATTTGTAGTAATATGACGACACGGTTGGGGTAGTGGCTGAGCGATCGACTGCTACGCTGCGTGTCGCGGGTTCGATCCCCGCACGGTACAAATATTTGTACGACCTACACGTAGTTGATTCAGGTCTAGCTATTTATGTATGTGAGTTTAAATGTTTGTATACGCACCCACGATACAGGAGAAATTCCTAGTGTGGGGCAATATATAGCGGCCAATCTTAGCGGATGATAGCCATCTGCGTGAGAAATATTGTAGTGCACAAGTATGTGTTTTGTGTGTTAGTACTTACTTGGTATGTAATGGGTGGTCACCCATCTATAGACCAACACAGACAAAAGCGGTTTAGCCTGGAGATTGATCTGAGCTGCTGATGTTATAAAGCCACGACCACATCACAACAAATATCCAGTTACAAAACCCTCTATCCACGTACAAAGTGATTATTCTATTCACCCCGGTGGGCGCAGACTAATTCCCTTCCACCCAGTCGCTTGGAACAAACGATTGGGTAATTGGGACAAACCGCGGTAAAACTTACTGTCTATCCTGTTTCCTTGTAATATGCGGGTAAGTGTGGTTACTGGTTTAATTGAGTGGTGTGTTAATATAAGTTTTTTTTTTCTTCTTTTTGGGTTAGACCTGCACCGATCTTATTACATTTAGTAGATAGTGTTGTTATTGTGTTGACTAGAAAGAAAAAAACAGTTTAACTAAACAATATTATGGGTAATAGAACCTTCAAAAATATTGTTAGCAGATTTTTGTTTGCCAGACGATAGAGAATGACTCTGAAAAGATTATTATCTTGAAAATTCTATCGCAATTCTCCCTATATTCAGGATAATAAAAAAACATTATTCTTTAAACTATCATTATTAAACCTTTCAAAGAATTTCTGAATTTACGACATTATCCAAGTTTACAACGACAGTAGCGTCTTGCTACGCGACCTGCTACGCCAGGCATGTGCTACGCGATCAGCTACGAGAAATATTTGCTACGATCGCTACGCGCTACGTTGTGTTAGGCATGTAGGCTTGTAAAGGCATGAATTATTGAATCTTCGTTAATGTTGCGGAGCGAAGCCTTACGAAACTGAAGTCTGCAGGTAATTTAAATTTAAGACTTAGACTAGAACTTAGGCTCTAATGTAGGTATTGATTGTTTGCGTGTTGTACGATAATTTAAATAAATAAAGGATCATGACCATCAACGGTACTGGTTTTTCTCATGCATCAAGATAAAAATTATATTACAATTATTTTCTTTATTTTTGAAGACATTCTGCAATTAGAATGCCAATTTTGTATAGGGGTTTATTTTGTAAACTTAATAAGTTATGAAATTGTTTTGATAAAATGAATTACCTACTGCCGGCTATTCTTACGTTAAAGTGTTGCCATAATCAAAATAAGTAAATATATTGACATTAGGGGTTTTTATAATAATAAAGCGAGATAATACTACTGTGGTGTGAAATAATTAGTATTTCACACACACAGTAGTCGTATTATTTTGCTTTAAAAACTTTTTAAAGCAATTTCACTTTGTTGGCTAACGATACATATTATGAATGATTCCATATTTTTTTTTTAATTATCTTGCTTCGGTTTGATATAAATCGAACCTTTTTAAGAACTAAATCAGTTATTTGAAATAATTATGTGTCGAGTGTATTTATTCGAGTAATCGATTTTCATTTAAAATCTAAAGTGGCAACATTGGTGTTGGTGTCTCAAATTGAATTTGTCATTGTCAAAAAGTCCAATGTTAATTGCGCGTGGTGCATGCTAAGTTTGTTCATTGCGATTTAAATATAACAGTTTTTTTTGTGTTGATCGAGGCAAGGTACTGATTTATTTAATTCTCTATCCCATCAGATATGCTAATTAATCTGCTCTCCAAACTACGACCTATAAACTTACTTCTATACACGACGGATATTTCTATTTTGAGGTTAAGTTACGTTTTCTAAAAAAAACTTGGAAATGCGGGTTTTGATTCCAAAATGGCAATTGTAGATGGTTATTTGGTTAATTTATAAACCATCTAAAACAACTTTGGAATTGACGCAATTCTGTACCGTGGTCCATATTGTCGTGGGCATTCTCCTTTTATTAAAAAGCAAAAAGATGTCTTTTGTATTTTTTTTATAGTATTTATTACCCTGTCTCAGTCCACGTGGGTTTCCAAGTCGATCCACAATTATTTTGAGACAGTTATTTCAGTTAACCTGTCTACCTACAAAGAATCACAACCTACGTCTATACTCTAGTCTAAGTTTAAAATTTCAATTACCTACCAGACTTTATTAACTAGGAGCACTAACAAGGAGTCAATAGTCCAATGTTACAAAAATAATTATGTCTGGCAAAACGGCAAAATTTACTTCGATAAAGTCAATATTAAGAATTATTCTCAGTTTAAAGAGAAAGAGATAATTTTGAAATAATATAAATGTAAGAATTTAAGTTTACTTCACAAGGCATATTGAAATTTTGGAGCCCTCTTTTTGCAGATGGGAATTCATCAAATAGCTTCCCCTGCTATGAGCGGAGCAGGCAGGGGGGGGGGGTCAGGGTTGTACTGTCTAAAACCCACTCATATTCCTTCTATTGTCCTTTATGTTTCGGAACTGTAGTATCTCTATCGAACAACCCGCAACCCCGGCAGGCGTTGGCCGTGGCAGGCCCCTCTAGTTTTTTGGAGTCCTTACGTAAAGATTCTAAATGTGGGCGTCATCCTAGCATCAGAAATTTGTTCAATTAATTTATTCAATTAATAATTAGTAACTAATTATTCAAACAAAAGCTTTGAATAGTAACATATACATAGGTAACAGAATTTAGTATTTTTTTTTAAATTTGATCGGTCATATTCGACCAGTCATTCTGATGCTCATTTTAAAGATGTATGTTTGACGAAATACTTGTATATTATCAAGATATTTCGATTAAAGTATATTTTATGTGTTATCTAGTTGTAAGTGGAAATTCATCACGAGCCCTTCAGCCGATGCTGACAAATGGGATAGTGCACTATCCATCACAGTCACGACAATGTACGAGTCGTTGAAATGTATTAAAGTAAGTACTTTCTCGATTAATGGATACTTGAAACCATTTTGCAACGTTTTTTTGATATATTTTTTTAAACCTTACCCCACACTAGGAGTTTCCCCTATTTCGTGGGTACGTTTACAAATATTGAAACTCACATACACAAACAGCTAGACCCGAAACAACTATCTGTTGACTATATAAATATTTGTTCCGTGCGGGGATCGAACCCGCGACACGCAGTGCAGCAGTCGATCGCTCAGCCACTGCACCAAACCTACCGTCAAATTTTGTCATGTTGACGCAGTTGAATGCTTGTATTCTACATGCAGTGACCCAGTTAGTGCTGGGTAATACGATACCCCTTGGTAAGACTGGTTGTCAGACTTACAAATCATGGGTGGGTTTTAGTAAGTACAAGTCTGGCACTCCCCCCTACTCCGCCCAGAGTGGGGAAAGTGATTTGATTATAACCTAAACTAGCAGGCTGTTATCCTACTATATCCTTACTAATATTATAAAAGCGAAAGTGAGTTTGTTTGTTTGTTTGTTACCTCTTCACGCTTTAATGGCTACACCGATTTTGATGAATTTTGGTACAGAGATAGTTGGGAACCAGGAGACGGACATAGGCTTACTACAACTTTTATTTTAAAGAAGTGGGATGTGAGGGAGAAAGAGGGAAGAAAAGGGAAAACTTAGCGTTGCTATTAGAAATCAATAAGGCGCAAGAGGAACTGTGTTACCCCGAATTTAACGCGAGCGAAGCCGCGGGCAAAAGCTAGTGTTAAATAAAAACCTTTTGATATTGATTGTCATGTGAATGACGGTAAAACACTACGCTGTACCAATACCGACATCTCACAGTAATGCTAGCCTTCCACGATTCACTCTTGTTTTGTCTTGACGAACATAGAAGCGGAAATTTATATCAATCTAAACCAAAATCAAAATATTTTTAATTAAAACGTCGAGTAAAGGTGCACGGTTCTAGTTGGTCGTTTTGGCCTGACAATAAGTCATTGCTTACTTTACAAAACGAAAAAAAGAAACAAGTAAAAAGTTAGTAAGCATCTAGGAATTTATAAGGCCGAGGTGAGTTTTACCCTTTACTTCTGCATGCATCAAGCATCATCATGACCCTGTTCATCTCTGGACATATAATATCCTTCCCGAATTTTACGTCGTGTAGCTCAACTGTTTCTGCCATTTTCAACAGTTTCAACATTGACGTAAGACAGGTAGGTCACCCTGAAGATAGGACCTTCAGGGTGACCAACCTGTCATGTGTTCCTTAAATTCCGATTCGTGGTCTTATTTGCGTCAGGATTACGATAGTCCGATATGGACCCGTTAAGCAAAAGACAGGAATGCGTGGAAATCTTTAGCCTTTGTCGACAAGTTGTTCGATATAAATATTAAGACGGTCATTCAAACAAAAAAAAAAATATGATTTCAATCAATTTAGTTTTTAGTAACTAGGCATTGATTAATCGTCAGAAAGTCACAAGCAAAAAAGAGTTTTTTTTCAGTGTTATGCCCTACTCAGGCGACTAATAAAATTGAAATTATTTGGTTGAATCGTCTACCACAGCCATTATGAACAAACATAATAGTTGCGCATAAAGTACTATTAGATGTAATAAGAGTCGTTCGTACTGTAGTTCATATGTAATTTTATTGCACATTGGACAATATGTGGAGCATAAAGAAATATTTGCTATGTTAATTAGTAGTTTTCTTCTGATTATTGTCAGTTTGACATGAATTTTTACGGTTTTAGAATAGATATACTATTTATTGCACACCAAAATTGAAACATAACTGTTTTACGAAGCCATATCGACGGCGCGTTCGTGTTCCACGAGCGCCGAGCGCCTCAAAGAGACGTCATGCGTTGCTGCATTTTTTCGCAACAAGTGACGTCACACGTAACTTTAATGGGCTATATCTTTGTCATTTTTGGTCTAATTTACAAATAAAAAATACGTGTCCCTTATTTTTGAATAATCTAAAAGACGGACTAAATAGAATGTAATTACTTTGACCATGGAAAATACCCTATTCTATGGTTACAATGGCGGTCTTATCACTGATTATGAACCTTCTAGGTTTTAAGTTATGTTTTGATAATGTAATTTTAAATTGGAAATGTTTTTTGATTCCTCGATTGTTTCCATAATCTCCCAGATCAGTCCAAAATTTGATATAATTTGAAAAAAAAAATGTTATTATAGTCTAGTCAACAAGTGCTTTTTTAGTCAAAACTTTTTAAAAGGCTCGGAAAAATATGGTTGAGGGCTCATTCGATTCGGGATCGAATCTAGAAAGTTTTTGAAAAAATTCAAGACCCGCTCGAAAAAATTGCAAAAGTTATTAACAAATAAGTAAACAAAAAAAAAGGGGGTTAGTTTTTTTGGTATATCTCGAAAACTATTTGATATATTTTGATTTTGAAAAAAGATTCAAAAAGAGGAGGAAATTTCCTAAAAGAAACTCCCAACTCGCGAAATTGTAGGACCAATATTAAAAATTTTACAGGGAGCTGAAAATACGCCTGAAAACGGGTACTCGGGTTTCCGCAAGCCACGCCCCCTTCGAGCGCTTTAATGAAAAATATTATTTAAACATATTAAATGTTGATATTAAAATTTGAAAAAATTCAGACATGTACAGGACAAATTAAGGAATGAAATGCCGTAGAAAAAATATTTTTATCGCGATTTTATAAAATGTTATCCATAAATTAATTAACAATCTCTTCCGACTGGGCTATAAACATTGCAAGTTGCATAATTGTTAAACCAGAAATCTCAATTTTTTTTCCTCTCGTGGAGCTATTCTTCAAATATTAAAGAAAGGATTTCCGTTGAGTAAATTAAAAAATTGTTAATTTTCGATTTGTTATTAACAAATTACCTAGGCGGCAAATTAAATATTTAAATAAATGTTACAAGAATTATTTTTTTTCCAATGTCGATGATCATTCGTTTTTCAATCAATAAAAGCTACCTAAAAATATTTTTTTATAAATTTTAATTCTTTTTGTTTATAAAATTGTTATAAACAAACAGATTATTTATAAGATAATTGAATTTTTTTTTTAAATAGATTCCTCGTAAAAAATTATAAATTTTAAGATAAAAAACTATGCTTAAAAAAAAAAATTTATTGCTAAAAAACCGTTTTGTTAATTAACAATTTTTTTTTACCACTTGTTAATAATATTAAGGTACGCTTTTTTTTAAAATATCATTATTTATTATCCTCCTTAATAATCAAAAAAAAATTTCGTTTTTTTATAAATTTTCATTGTTTATTAAATAAACAATTTGTTATAAACAATTAATTTTTCTTTGTATAATTTTTTTAGAACTCTTTACACTAAAATAAAACCGACCAATTACCTTTTTGCGGAAAAAAAAATTAATTCGAAAATAAATATAAATATTTTTTTTTTTTTGCAAAAAGGTAATTAGTCGGTTTTATTTTAGTGTAAAGAATTCTACAAAAATTATACAAAAAAAAATTAATTGTTTATAACAAATTGTTTATTTAATAAACAATGAAAATTTAAAAAAAAACGAAATTTTTTTTTTGATTATTAAGGGGGATAATAAATAATGATATTTTAAAAAAAAACGTACCTTTATATTATTAACAAGTGGTAAAAAAAAATTGTTAATTAACAAAACGGTTTTTTAGCAATAAAAATTTTTTTTTAAGCATAGTTTTTTATCTTAAAATTCATAATTTTTTACGAGGAATCTATTTCCAAAAAAAAAAATTTCAATTATCTTATAAATAATCTATTTGTTTATAACAATTTTATAAACAAAAAGAATTAAAATTTATAAAAAAATATTTTTAGGTAGCTTTTATTGATTGAAAAACGAATGATCATCGACATTGGAAAAAAAATAATTCTTGTAACATTTATTTAAATATTTAATTTGCCGCCTAGGTAATTTGTTAATAACAAATCGAAAATTAACAATTTTTTAATTTACTCAACGGAAATCCTTTCTTTAATATTTGAAAAATAGCTCCACGAGAGGAAAAAAAATTGAGATTTCTGGTTTAACAATTATGCAACTTGCAATGTTTATAGCCCAGTCGGAAGAGATTGTTAATTAATTTATGGATAACATTTTATAAAATCGCGATAAAAATATTTTTTCTACGGCATTTCATTCCTTAATTTGTCCTGAACATGTCTGATTTTTTTCAAATTTTAATATCAACATTTAATATGTTTAAATAATATTTTTCATTAAAGCGCTCGAAGGGGGCGTGGCTTGCGAAAACTCGAGTACCCGTTTTCAGGCGTATTTTCAGCTCCCTGTAAAATTTTTAATATTGGTCCTACAATTTCGCAAGTTGGGAGTTTTTTTTAGGAAATTTTCTCTTCTTTTTGAATCTTTTTTCAAAATCAAAATATATCAAATAGTTTTCGAGATATACGAAAAAAACTAAACCCCTTTTTTTTTGTTTACTTATTTGTTAATAACTTTTACAATTTTTTCGAGCGGGTCTTGAATTTTTTCAAAAACTTTCTAGATTCAATCCCGAATCGAATGAGCCCTCAACCATATTTTTTCGAGCCTTTTAAAAAGTTTTGACTAAAAAAGCACTTGTTGACTAGACTATTAGTAAGTAAATGTATGGGTATGGGTTCGTTTTCTTAAAATCCTTACTAATATTATAAAAGCGAAAGTGAGTTTGTTTGTTTGTTTGTTTGTTTGTTTGTTTGTTACCTCTTCACGCCTTAATGGCTAAACCGATCTTGATGAATTTTGGTACAGAGATAGTTGGGAACCAGGAGACGGACATAGGCTAATTTTTATTTTAAAAAAGTGGGATATGAGGGAGAACGAGGGAAGAAAAGGGAAAACTTAGCGTTGCTATTACAAATCAATCAGGCGCAAGAGCAAAAACTGCAGATCTGCTTGGTGTGTTATACCGAATTTAACGCGAGCGAAGCCGCGGGCGAAAGCTAGTTACATATATATTTGATAGAATAAATTAATTTGATTCGACTCATATTGAATTTATTGAATGAACTGTTTGTATTATACAAACAGCTCAATCAATAAATTCAATTTACTTATCCATCGGTTTTTAAGAAAAAAACTAGTAATATTATAAATGCGAAAGTTTGTATGGATGGATGGATGTATGGATGTTTGTTACTCTTTCACGCAAAAACTACTGAATGGATTTTAATGGAACATTACACTAATATAGCTTATACATCAAAATAACACTAAGGCTATAATTCATAAAGAAATATTGTATATTCTATCATTACGCGAGTGAAACCGCGGGGCGCTGCTAGTTATTATATAAACGAGCTCTTCAGTCCTTATTAAAGACGATAAAATCACATACATACAATATCAAAACAACAAAACACTCCAAGCTTTGCGTAATAAAGTTATGAAGCAGGTACGACTAGGCAAAGCCAGGTAGAAGTCAGTAGTCGCCAGTTGGTAACATATTTCGTAAGCCTTTTACGAAACTTGTCGAGTTTCAGCGACTTGGCGGCGTTTCTACAGCTTTCAAGTAAAAGCTCTCAATATTTTTCTCAGTTTACGAGATTGTTTTTGTATTCGAGTAATGAGTTGGTTCTTGGTAGATTGCTTTTGATTGGTTGATATGGAACACGATAAGGGGTTATTTAAATAATAAAAACTTAGCGTAAAATAATAAAATAAAATAACAGCATTCGTGATTTATACAACCTCAGTTTGCAAGTTATGTTTAAGTTTCATGTAATAGGGGCGAGCCTAACGAACGAACATCATTCGGGCTAAAATCCAGACATCGCGCCTGCTATTTATTTTTCTTTTAAAAACGTTGCCCATTACTAGGATGTTCTCCTGTATCGTGGGTGCGTTTACAAACATATAAACTGACATACACAAACAGCCAGACCCGGAACAACTATCTGTAGGCCATACAAATATTTGTTCCGTGCGGGGATCGAACCCGCAACACGCAGCGCGGCAGTCGATCGCTCAGCCACTGCGCCAACCGCGTCGTCAAATAATAATCAATAAAGAAAGTCTCATTAAAAAACTCAGACTCTTACTGACTAAAACTCAACCTCCTCTCATGTTCGTCATTTATTTGCCATTGAGTTCCGGGGCCGGGGTATCTCTTTGAAACAACCCGCAATTCGGGCGGACAGTGGGCCGGCAGGGTTGGCTTTTCTGGCATCTCTTTGAGGTGTGCGTGGAACACGAACGCGCCACTGACACGGCCTGTCGTCACTGGAAGGACTGACGCCCTCAGACTCCGACGCCCGACGTCGCGGCCGGATTGGTTTGGGGTTCAACCAGCATGCCTGAGAGATGTGTCGACGGCAAGATAGCCAAGACAGAGACCCATGGAACTAGAGAACTCACTCTGACACCAGGTTAGTCACTAACCACACGAAGAGGCAGCAGCACCAGCAGTAAACAATTTATAAACAAACGCCATATAACGCAATTTTCGGCTACCTCATTCCTGCTACCTGTAGTTTTTGCCCCTGCGCCTTATTTATTGTAATAGAAAAGCTAAGTTTTCCCTTTTCTTCTATCATTCTCCCTCATTTCTCACTCTTTTTTAAAATAAAATAGCCTATGTCCGTTTCCAGGGTCCCAACTATATCTGTACCATAATTCATCAAAATTGGTTAAGCCATTTAGGCGTGAAGACGTAACAAACAAACTCACTTTCGCTTTTATAACATTAGTAAGGATAAACAATTAAATAATTACATTCTAACAACTTAATTGCCTCAAATATTAAGCAACCAAATACATTAATTCAATATTTTCTTAAAGTAAATAATAATTAACGTAGTTAAATATATTCTCCTGCACAACAAAGAGTTCCTAATAAACAATATTAATAAGTATTCAACAATTACGATCAATTTATTTAGATTCTAGTTACGCTAACATAATTAGTTAGAAAACTTTCTGAATTTTAACTGGGACGCTGACTTGAAGAAAAGTTTTCCTTTGAGTTCTGAATTATAGTTCTTAAATAAATAAATAATGTTCTATACAGCTTCATTTATTTAAACTTAATTTGTTTGGTGTTGTCTCGAATACAATATTTATGTTGAGTCAATTCGAACTTAGCTATAAATTACCTATTAGAAATATTATTTAATTGTTAACTTAGAAATTAATTTCAAAACATTGTAATTAAACGTTTTTAATGTAAAATTAAGATGTGTTTTACAAATTGAAAAAGCAACTCGAAAAATCTTTCACCTTATTATGCTTACTTTCATAATTTCAAGAAAAAAAAGCGCTTTCAAGAGACATTCCATACTACAGTATTTTCGATGTAGCATCGTTCAGGTGACATTTCTTGATGTGAAATTACTAGACATTTTCAGTGATATATTGATAAGATTGATAGTCGATATTTCTTATAAAAAAAATGATACATTATGTATAATAATTTAATTTATCCTTAACATTCAACGAACACTTCAATGATATTGAATCGTTATGATTTTTCTGTTGTTATTAAAACAAATACAAAAACTTAACGCAAACTTCTTTTTCTATGAAAAATATCGACTATTCATCATAGCAAAATGCCCCATTACTAAACATTTCTAGGGCGCTATATTATTTGCTTTATTTTATATTTAGACTGGGTGGTTAAATTTACTGCAGTTATTACTGATTTTATATTTAACGACTAGAGGTGTTCATAGAGCAGCTTAAATTAGCCATGATTGTAAATCGTGGTAACGTTAAAGATTAAAAAGGAACAGTTTATGTAATGTCACATGCACGATATTACAACGAAAACAGTGTAGCTCTGTTTTACCGACACCGACGGATGTCAAGCGACATTTGCGCTGAGACACCATTTGCTTAGCGGTTAATGTTGCACCTATGTCCAGTTGGTACATGACAGGGGCATTATATTACCGTTTAACCCAGCCATAAGCGGTTGACAGGTAAACATGTGTTTACTGTGGACGACAGAATGGACTGGTAACTAAATGGGTTAACGTTATTCCGACGTTAACCTATTTAGCTAGCTAGCTATGGTTTCCCAGATGTGACAAAATTAAACCGATTTCGCTCAATTACGCGACTTTACAAACGTGACATAGCTTTTTTAAGTGACATGGTCACAAACATTATTAATAACTTTGGAAACCGCTGTTTGTTTATCCGTGATCATGACGTAAGCAACTGCACCCAAATACCGGGAACTCATATTAAATGAAAAATATGGTAAATATCCTGTTTCAAACGTTTACAGTTGTGATTGGGTATATTTTTAGTTTTATATACATAACTAGCTTTTGCCCGCGGCTTTACTCGCGTTAAATTGGGGGTAACACTGTTCTCCTTTCCTGATTTACAGGTACTTGCTACCTGTAGTTTTTGCCCTAGCGCCTTATTTATTGTAATAGCAATGCTAAGTTTTCCCTTTTCTTCCCTCTTTCTCCCTCATATCTCAATCTTTTTAAAAAAAAAGCCTATGTCCGTCTTCAGGGTCCCAACTATCTATGTACCAAAATTCATCACAATCGGTTAAGCCATGTAGGCGTGAAGACGTAACAAACAAACTCACTTTCGCTTTTATAATATTATATAGTAAGGATTGGTGTTTTCTAGCTGACATGTGACTATGAGTGAATTATTTCTTAAATGTACGTTTTTGTTTGATAAACGGAATTTTATATAATCTGGTTCTTCTAACCTAACTAGATGTGTTGCTGGGGAGTTTGTTCCGCCACTTCTTCTTCCGAGCTAAAACACTAGGAAGTGGCGAAAGGCGGGGCGCTTTTGTGAACTGTCTCTTGTAATGTGATGTTCAAAAAGTAAACTGATTATCTGCCGAATTTGAATAGATGACTTTTGATTCTGATTATATTATTATGTATTGTGACAAATTCCATATGTTTTAATGCAGTCTAGCATTTGTAGGAGTCGGCTTCCACTATAACCAAATGCAGCTGAATGCAAGTATTTTACATGAAGCGACTGCCGATCTGACCTTTACAACCCAGTTAAACGATACACGGTAAAGGAATTCGATACCTATTGATGCGTCTGGTTGACAGATTTTCAGGCCACTGGCTACCTGTAATGACACAAAGCCAAGAATTTTAAAATCAAAACAATGCAGGACCAAAAGATCATGCTTTACAAAGCACTAAGGTAACTCGGTCACTCGTCTGCCGACCAAACTTACAAGCACGGCTCAATCCTGAAAATCGACTGGTGCGTCTGATTTTATTCGAGTTTCAAACAAGTCGTTTATTTCACACGTTGAAGGTGTTTCCTCGCATAAACGGCCAACAAACTTAAGACGCCATTTTTTTCTAAAAAGCTCTTACAAATTATTTCCTTTAGCCTTTTTCGAGAAGTGTTGCTGTTTCCTTAATTAATTTTCAACTCCAAAAACTTTTGTTTCACAAAAGTAAAGTTCTTTTTTTCGACTCCTGCTATGCCTTTGACGAGGAAATTAAATAAGTAGGCACCTACTTACTCCACTTTGTAAGTTACTTCATTTTATTCTTTGGAATTCTTAACGAAAGTTTTTTTGGCTTGATCGAGGCTTTAAATGTAGAATTAAATTTGAATTGTGATTCCTTCACAGACGTATAAAGTTGCTCTGCTAAACAATGAATTCCCTTGACTATAATTTTATGATTTTACTAACTTTCGCCCGCGACTTCGTCCGCGTGGCATAGTTACTTTGGGCTAACGCTAACTTTAACCCGCGTGATGATCAAAAAAAATATCTTTCTCTCCCCTTTTCTTCCCTCTTTGTCCCCTTATCTCACTTTTTTTACCTACACCTACGTCCGTGTCCAGGGTACCAACTATCTTTGTACCAAAATTCATCAAAATTGGTTTGACCATTTAGGCGTGAAGACGTAACAAACAAACAAACTCACTTTCGATTTAATAATATTAGTAAAAATAATCATTGTCTTGAAAGATGATACAAAGGTTTAACTAATAGTTATTTGTGCAATAAGAGAGCAAAGTTATTTTTTGCTGCTAGTGCTTTGAGCCTTGAGCAAGCTAGGGATACTATGATTGACTCACGAGCGCAGCGAGTGACTCTAAAGTAGAATCCTGAGCGTGGCGAGGAATTCAAAGGCACGAGATGCAACTAACGCGTCATACAGCAGCGAAAACACATATTACTCCGCTCTCAACATGCAAAATAGTGTATTTTATGTTTTACAAATAAACATGATCTACAATTATACCATAATATGTTGTTTTTATTATGTTCTTTCTTTTTCGTATAGATACTGTTTAACCAGAATAAAACAATGAACAGGAATATATTGAAATAAAATTTATTTTCACGTTCTGAAACAGCACACACGTTTTATTTATCAAACGTAGCATTGTCGAAACTATTTGCTCATCTTCAATTTATTATTTACTTATATACTAATTAATACGTTGTTCAGGCATGCTGTGATCGCATTATTGTTTTTGTTTGTTTAGCTCAGTAACTTACACCAAAAATCCATTTAATTATTGAAAGAAAAAAAAATGAAAAAAAAGATGGCGTTAAGTAAGATGTGGGTTACGTCTACGCAACGACAAATCATTAATCAGAATATCTTTACTTATACAATTTATTTCTGGGCACTTTATCCAGAGTGGGACATCGATCAATCGGGCAGGGCAATAACCCAGGTGTTTTCGTCTGAGCCTTATTTATAACTCAATCTGGTACCTGCGGCCTTAACGAGCGTCCCTCATAAATTGTGAGGACCTGCCTAAGGCATACGAAGTAAGGTTAACGCCAAACTTCTTCAGCCTTGGATTCAACACAGTTTTTTTTTTTAATCTTTGGGACACTAATTAATCTTTACAAACAATTAAAGTCACATACACAAACAGCCAGACTCGAAACAACTATTTCTAGGTCATACAAATAATTTTGTTCCGTGCGAGAATCGAAAATGCGACATGCAGCGCAGCAGTCAACCGTTCAGCCACTGCGCCAACCGTGCCGTCAACACAGTGGTAATTTATTGCACAAAAAAAAATGGTGGACGAAATTTTTTTTTATTATTTATTAACTAGGTACTCCTTGCTAAGTCTTACTGGTTGTCAGACTTTCTGTTCTCTGATCTCGAAATTTCTGTCTCATAGTAAAATAACTTTACAGCACTCACATTAACGACCTATTACTAACTGAAATTTAATGAAAAATCTTATTTAATTTTATTAATTACCTCATTACAGTCTAACTGTAATATAATTACACGAAAACACGCGTTAATTATGTTGAAAAGCATTTAATGTGAGCATTGTTTTAAGGACTCTTGTTTCACGAGAAAAGTTACTCAACAAATGAGATGAGTGATGTGTAGAAAGATATTTAAATAAAAGCTACAGGTTGAGTTTATTTATTGCCTTTAACATCGATCGAGTTCTGGTTCCTCTGATCAATTTTGTTTGACCATTTGAATGGCATTGTTACATATATGTGACAAGCAAGCGTATTCCCTGGACGCTAACGGCACAAATAAGATGTTGATAAAAGTATACAAAATAAGTTTAACTAATAAATTTTTTGAGCGCAGTCGGCTGTTGATCTGGTTAGCGCATTCGTCACCAACCTGATGGTTTAGTTGGCCTAGTATGCGCTCTAGCAACCAAGCCGACTAAGTTATGGGCTGAGCATAAGTCTGTGGTGACTCTTATGATACAAGTTCCGTATCTATGTTTCAAACAGGGTGCACAAAATTTACTGGAACAGTTGTCATTACAATAAAACTTGGAATACCAGCAAAATAAAAGTCAATGAACTGAAAAGTCGTACTCTCGTATCGTTGTTGTAAAGTTACTATTGCATAGCAACAACGGAACAATGGTCGTAAATGTAACCTACCTAACCTAACCTACCCTTAACGAAGGCACCAAAAAGCATGTTCTTTTTTAAAATTCCCACCTAGCAAAAAGGTATGTTCTCTTTTCAAAATTCCCATCTGAAAAAAAGTACATTCTTTTTTCAAAATTCTTATCTAAAAAAAACGCATGTTCTCTTTTCGAAATTCTCATCTGAAAAAACAACAATGTTCTATTTTTAAAATTCCCATCCGCAAAAAATGCACGTTGTCCCCGTCATTGCGATTTCTTTTTTTCTATAATTATATTATATCTGGGATTTGTAGCTACGAAGATATTAGGGATCGAAGATTCAACTCTTTTACAAGATTTTTTAAATGATACAACTTTACTGGCTCGTGCAATCCATCCTTCAGCTAGTCTGTTTTGAGTTCCCAACATTGAGTTCTAAAACGACTTTAATTTTTCACACCAAAAATGAAAGAAATAATTTTTGCGTCGAATTACTTAATTCAATGTACGGAATGCTTGATTGAAGCTTCGTAAAGGGATCGTTTACATTCTGTATAAACCCATACATCTACCAATAACACGAGGTTATGAAAACATAATTACTTGAGAAACAATACCTCATTCTTGTGACATGTTATATAATCCATTTAAACAGTATGCATAGGGTTGCTAGACAATCATATTTGATGGAAAGATATAAAGGCTTTGTACCTAAACTATGAAAGTTAAGCTTTGTCTACAAGTTCGTACAAATAAATTACCTTTGACGTGAGCTAGACAATTCTGGGACGTCTAAGGGCAAAGACGATAAAAGAGGTCAACTGTCTACGAATTTTTGAAATTTATTTTATTAAATCTAAACAAAGAAAAATATAATTGAAAGTTTCTATTTGTAATTTTAAATTGGTAACAACTTTTTATTGGACGCATCTATGTTTTATACTTTACTTAAACCACTGTTTTTTTTTTCTATTTTTATCCGTGTCTTTCTGTCTCTCTATTTGATCCAGCTAGTCTCCGAAACGGCTGAACCGATTAAGACGTGACTTTGCGGAATTATGTGTAATTTAATTTTAGAAAATAAAAATTGGTTACGGGGCAAAATATCAATTAATTAAATAAAATAAAAATTCAGGCGGACTAATTCGCGGGCAACAACTAGTATTTTAATAAACATACCATATTAAACTTCTTAAGATAAATCTATTTAATTATTAATAATCTCCGTAACTTTATTATTAATTTTAAATCAAAACTGCTTTGAGCTCTATTCAATTTAGCTTTGAACTAAAACCCATCGCATACATTAGATACAAAATTAATTATTCAATAGTTATCAGCGCGTGTAAAGTAATTTTCAGGACATAATACATTTTGATTGGAAGCTGTTTCACGAGCCCTGGAGCGAAGTTCGTCAATTAAACAGTCGTAGCTGTTGCCTGGTTGAACAATTTCTGAATTTCCATGTATTAGCGCTCCATGTCACTCTTCGTAACTTTGTGACGAGGCAAAAAGACGATTATAAAGGCTCAATTACATGGCAGTATACAGGGTGTTTTTTTAAAGTGGGCGTGGATGACCAAATCCGAAATTATTAAAATAGTGAAAAGTGTTTTTAGAGTTTCAAGCCCAGTTTAATGAAAAATAAAACTGCATATTTTGGACAATAATAACACTTACTGTATTATAACACGATTCGATAGTGTCGCTAATAAGGACCAAATTCTAGGAAGTAATTTAATCTTGTTTTTCTTCGACACCTAACCCTATTCTTTGCTGATTAATTTCGTTGTGGGATCAAAGGCAGTTTAATTGTTGTAAAGCTTCATTGTTTTGTCACTTTTCTGATGGTCGCCTGTGTTGAATCCGGCTGTCAGGACTTGCAGAGGCTTACTTCCAAGAATTTGAGCTTATTAGCGATGCTATCGAATGGCGTAATAATACAGTGTTTGATATTTTAATTCCAAAATCAGGTTTAAATTTATATCGAAATCGGGCCCGAGTATCGCTTTTTGAACTGAGTCATTCAGCCATCGCTCATAAAAATTAAGCCGAAATTCTTGATAATTTTCTGAAATGACCATCGGCACAATGATCGCTAAGTTCGCACCCCACATAATCGACTCGCAGGCCAAGTCAGCCTTGATTTACTTAAAGATGCTTTCTTTCTATTGCAATATGTTTGTGCACTATATTATTTTGTGTGCAATAAGGAAAAATAAATATGGATAACTAGCTTTTGCCCGCGGCTTCGCTCGCGTTAAATTCGGGGTAACATAGTTCCCCTTTATTGATTTGCAGGTACCTGCTACCTGCAGTTTTTGCCCTTGCGCCTTATTGATTTGTAATAGCAACGCTTAGTTTTCCGTTTCTTCCCTCTTTCTCCCTCACATCCCACTTTTTTTGAAAAAAGAAAAGCCTGTGTCGTCTCCTGGTTCCCAACTATCTCTGTACAAAAACTCATCAAAATCGGTTTAGCCATTAAAGCGTGAAGAGGTAACAAACAAACAAACAAACTCACTTTCGCTTTTATAATATTAGTAAGGACTAAAGACAATACAAGCCACCAAAGGTGAAAAGAATGGCTATGGTAGTATCTTCGTATGAAATAGGGTAGTTTCCAGGGTCAAAGTAATTACATTCTATTTAGTCGATCTTTTAGATTATTCAAAAATAAGGACACATGTATTTTTTTTTTATTTGTAAATTAGACCATAAATGACAAAGGTACATAACCTATTAAAGTTACGTGTGACGTCAGTCGTTGCAAAAAAATGCAGCAACGGCTGACAATACTTTAGAAATAAAAAATAAAATACATGTTCCTTATTTTTGAATAATCTAATAGAAGGACATTTACATTCGATAAAATAACATAATATTTAATAATATAGAAGTCTTAATATTATATACCTAAATAATTACTTGTTAAGTCGTTGAAAATAATATGTCTTCTCTATAAGTTAGCTACTAATAAATTTACTAATGTCCTCTTTTTAAAATGTTTGACGTAAATTGAGGGCCTGAAACACAGGTTTTCATAAACCTAAATCAGGCAGGTCTACATTATAGTTAGAATTAATTTTCCTCTATGACGATTAATGCAAATCATAGTTTTACTTATACTTGAATAAATTTTATTATTATTATTATTATTTTGGAATTTAGCCTTTTCTTCCGTATTTAAATTTTGTGAGGCCCAATTACGTTTTCTCTTCAGTACGCTGCTGTCGTAGAAGTTATCCGTCCACGGTCCGATACGAAACTCGCACATAATTTATTACGCATCACCGATAGGGATAAATGGACGAAATTCGATCATTGGCTACCAATAAGATTAAAACCGGGAGCGGCACGGTTGGCGCAGTGGCTGAGCGATTGACGGCTGCGTTGCGTGTCGCGGGTTTGAATCTCGCACGAAACAAATATATGGCCTACAAATAGTTGTTTCGGGTCTGGCTGTTTGTGTATGTGACTTTAAATGATTGTAAACGCACCCTCGATATAGGAGAACTTCCTAGCGAGGGGCAAGGTTTTTTTTTAATGATTAATGCTAACTATCTATGTGTATTATTTTAATATTTGTCCATTATATTCCACGGGTTTATTAGGGCAAAAGCAAGTAATATTTTTTAACGGACTGGGTGGGAATTCAGCGAATAGCTCTGGCATCTCTTTGAGGCGCGCTTGGAAAATGAACGTGCCATAGACACGACAAAAGCTTTCTAAATATTTTAAACTAGCTGGCGCCCGCGGCTTTGCCCGCTTGGTCATCGAAAAAAACCCTATGTGTTATTCCAGACTAAAATCTACCTCTTTGCCAAATTTCATCAAGATCCGTTCAGCCTTTTTGACGTGAAAGAGTAACAAACATCCATACATCCGTCCTCACAAACGTTCGCAATAATAGGATTAAAAACGCGACTGTTGAATTCAACTCCGGTTTTTCTAATGCAAAATTCTAGACATAGATAAAACACATGTGGAAATGTACAAAAATAAAATCTAACCGTTTATTTCTCTAGTGGTTGTTTGCACCGATTTAATTTAAACAGAGGATAGCAAAAACAAAAGTTTTACCGCTAGTTTTTTTAACGGTAGTTAAATATTAGATATAATTAACACTTGAAACGGGATATTTACCATATTTGTTATTTATATCGAGTTTTCGATATTTCGGCGATGTTGATCACGGATGAACTTAACTGTCTGGTAGTTAAATATAGTTTCAACTACCCACAAATATACATAATTATCATATTAGTAGCTGGGATAAGCTTGTGTTTATATTTTCTAACTATGAATAGCATTAAAATTCCACAATTATAACACAATGTTTTTTTAAATAAATAGGATTTAAAAGAGAATTTGTGCTTTATTTTTAACCGACTTCAAAACAGGATGAGGTTCTCAATATGTCGGATTTTTTTATGTATGTTTACCGATTACTCAAAGACGCCTAGACCGATTTGCAAAATTCTTTTTTGGTTTGATACGGAATACTACCCAGATGGTCATGAGTTATCGTCTATAATCATTTTTTAGGGTTCCGTAGTCAACTAGGAACCCTTATAGTTTCGCCATGTCTGTCTGTCTGTCCGTCCGTCCGTCCGTCCTCGCTTAATCTCTGTGACCGTTAGCACTAGAAAGCTGAAATTTGGTACCAATATGTATATCAATCACGCCGACAAAGTGGTAAAATAAAAATTGGAAAAAAATGTTTTATTAGGGTAGCCACCCTATATGTAAAGTGGGAAGTGATTTTTTTTTTAATTTCAACCCTAACGTGTGATATATTGTTGGAAAGGTATTTAAAAATGAATAGGGGTTTACTAAAATCATTTTTTGATAATGTCAATAATTTCGGAAATAATCGCTCCAAAAGTAAAAAACAATGTGTCCCCCCCCCCTCTAACTTTTGAACCACAAGTTTAGAAAATATGAAAAAAATCTGAAAAGTAGAACTTTATAAGGACTTTCTATGAAAATCATTTTGAACTTGATTGAGACAACAGTTTTTGTACAAAAAAGACAAAAAGTTGTACAAAATAATTTTTGTAGTATAATCGTAGCAAGCATTTTTTTTAACTTCGTTTACATATTTTATTATCCTGAACGTATCTTTTTTCAAACAAAAAAATAAACTACGGAACCTTACACTGAGCGTGGCCCGACACGCTCTTGGCCGGTTTTTTATTTATTTTCCCTATATCTTTATGGATGATCTGCTAATCCTCTAATAACAATGGAAAATTAATACTCGATAAAAATTATGTGATATATAATTATACCATAACTAAAAATGATGAAATAAAAACTTTTTTGTAAAAAATAAAACCGACTTCCCAAAAAAATACTTAAAAGTGGATAATTACGAAATCGAAAGTCAACAAAAGTCACCGACTTCCGGAAGTTAAGTTATTTTTCATTTTTTTGTATTTTTTTTTGGAAGTCGGTTTTATTTTTTACAAAAAAAGTTTTTTTATTTGAATCACATTGAGTCCATCATCCTATCATTTAACTTGCACCGTTTAACTTGATTTATTACCATAAAAAATATTACTTGTTATATTATTCCGTTTACTTACCAATTGTTTAGAAAAAAGTAAACAACAAAAGATACATTTTCATCTAAACAATGTTAGAATATTTAATAATTCTTCATCTTTATACCGTCTTCTGAAAACAAATAAAGATATGATAGCATTGAACTCATCTCATACGCTATATTTAACTTCAAAAATAACAAGAATATTTCTAGTGTTTAAATTGGACATTATTCTTGTCGATAACAAATGACTAACAAAGAAAAGTCAAATGAGAAGTTTCGGCTGGAGTTCACTTTCATGATCAGCAATTTAGTATGAGTTATATCACTTGTTTTCTGAAAATAAACAATAAATCAGATTGTATCATGAGTTCTAGGAATATGCAATAAATAATTGGTTCTTTGAAAGTTTGATCTGATCTTAATAAATTAGTTTCTTCAGAAAACATCTAATCAAAGACATAGATGCACTTTCTAGACTATAGAATAAAATTTTGCCCATTTGTCACAAATAATCCCAAACATACGAAGAAATATTAAAAAAAAAATGTTTTCCATACAGACATCACAGTAAAATGGAAAGCATTGTTGTTTTTATATTATCAATAATATAATATGAACGTTTTATAAGCAAGCTTACCTGGTAATCGATTGATATCGATAAATTGTTTCGATTCGAAAGCTTAGCTATTTAACATATCTGCTTTGTTGCACATCCCTTAACATTCCGCTTTCTGTATCCTTTTCAATTTCCAGTTATCCCCGGTGCTCTGTATGTTTTGTTTGTGTATAACTGTTAGGTCATGTTTTTGTGGTGTCAAACTTTGTGCTATAAAAAAAAACACAAAAAACTATTCCTGTTTTTTATTTGCAGCCTGTATTGAATTTTGTATTTCAGTACGTTTCACGCTTTGGTATTTGTTTCTTTTTTCTTAAAAGAATGTGCGATGGTAACACCACTGTTCTCTTTTTAAATTTTTACATTGTCATCTTTTACTATTTTAAAATTCGAAGAGATCAGCAAATTGTTATTGGGTTTTTTATTAGGCTTTTTACAGACCCTACACGAAGCTGTCAACTGAGCTTTTTGTACAACGCTATGCAAAAAATATTGTTGTGAAGCGTTACGTGTTACCTAAGAAAACGAATGTAATACATTTAATAGTACGATGGTTATGAGGTATTTAAAGTAATTTTAAAACATAGAAAAGGGCGAGTCAGACTCGCGCACTGAGGGTTCCGTGCTAACTTGCGACATAAACAGCCATTTCTTGACTGCGTAGGCTTTTCTCAGCACAAAGGGACAACAGAGTTGAGTATATGGTTTAAATTTCAACTTAATACCTCCATGCATTCCTGAGATTAAGACAGACAGACGGAAAACAAACTGATCCAATAAAGATTCCGTTTTTTTTCTTTTAAAGCACAACACAACTTATTTTAAA
Organism: Ochropleura plecta; assembly: GCA_905475445.1. Lineage (NCBI taxonomy): Eukaryota > Metazoa > Arthropoda > Insecta > Lepidoptera > Noctuidae > Ochropleura > Ochropleura plecta. The sequence continues at coordinate 6,406,899 of FR997740.1, read as the reverse complement.
GTTGGGTCTTTGATCCCCAATATAACCTGTAACTAGAAAATAACAATGACAGGGAGAACAAAATCCTTTCGGTTTCGTTAAAGAAATTTTTCTCCCATTATAATTGGTAAAACTTCACCATATTAGAAGCAACTGTAATTAACCTCTTCTAATACTTACAGTTACCACAGATAATCAAGATAATATGCTTTTCAGTCCCGTGAAACGGAATAGAGATTCCGTTTTCATATCCGTGGCTACGTAACGTGAAATGATTGCAAGGTCTTTTTTCTTGTCAGTGCAAACTGCTAGCGATCGGGATGAGATTGTCAGGTATATCGGGATTCTGCTTTGCTATCAGATCGTGTGTGATTGCTGCGTCAGATATAGAGTGTATCAGATCTGGTTGGCTGGTTTTTATAGTTGAATGTGGGGAAATATGTTTTTGTACGTGGTGGATTCTGATTTGATGCATTTTGCAGCAACTGTTGTCTTACCATATTGTTTAATTATGTAAATTAGCTGTTCAGCATCTTGACCATAGATATAGATAGACATAGATAACGCAAGGGTAACTACTACGCGTGCCACTTTGCGAGCCAAACTTACGATCAAAAATCGCAAGCTGCTACTTTCGCGCTCGGTCTGCATCGGTGTGCCACTAGTTGAACGTCAGATATTAAATTTAAAATAGTTAATTTTGTGTAATAAATTGTAAAAACTTTCATCAATCACTAAATAGACGTCACTTCACTAAAATATAGTGCATGAGACGTCATAGTAGGTAGTCAAAATATGGCACGCTTCGTTTTCATACAGATCGTGATACTTGCGTTATCTATGTGAATCTATATCTGTGATCTTGACGAATCTATAACCTGGCAAAAATACTCTGTTTGTTAATTTACTTAGTAATTATTTTCTCTTAAGGTATCTGCATCATTAAATTGTTTAACATGATGTTCGGGTATGTTTCTGTGCTGTTTTTTTTTTAAACTTTAATGTTAAAAATACACAAATCAAATGTATTTATTTCAAGTAGGCCAGTTACAGACACTTTTGAAATGTCAATACAATAAATAACAATAATAATTGAACTACAGTCTTAGTCACAAGCCGTAATAACTGTGAAAGTACTGTAGTTGCCGATTCCGAAGCGTAGATCTCTATGGAGAGGAATGGGCAAGAAACTCCATGGACACTTTACTATCCAGGTAATGACTGCTTTTAACATTTAAAAATCATTCTTCTCCTATAACAAAAAAAAAATAAAGGTACTGTTATAAAACATGCACTCAAACCACATTTTCCTTCCATTTCAACTAATGTGACGTAAAATGTGCAATGTCAGCGCTGATTCGGCTGTTTTACGTGGAGACTGGATGCTGCAGAATGGCAGACACCAGATGTCGTTTACCAAATACGTCGATAATACTGACACGAGCTGATACTTTGAATTTACGATGGAATTAAACTTGAGTCTGCAGCTCTGGGACTTGGCTATGAAATCTTATGAACATCAAATGCAGACAGCGTGATAACTAGAGATTAGAATAGGTAAACCATATTCTTAAGTGTTTCTACGGCTGCTGTATGAGAATATTCTAGATGAAATTCGAGGCTGAGTGTTCCACTATTTATTTGTTTAGAAAATTCGAGAATAGTCTTAGAATTGTGCACTACTGAGCCGAAAAGAAGGTTCGAAAAAATGGTGAAACTTTCACGAAGGAAAGGACGGCATTTAAATAGCCGAGGGGTTTCTCATTCAACAGCCGACGTACGGCTGCTGTATGACAGTCTAGATAAGTGACGAGTCAGAGTCTTCCACTATGGAATTGTCTAGAAAATTCGAGAATAATCTTGGAATTGTGCACTACTGAGCTGAGAAGAAGGCTCGAGAAAATGCTGGACCTCTCAAGTAGGAAGGCATTTAATATCCGACGGGTTTTTGGGGATAAAAGCCTGATATCGAAGTAAATAACGACCAGGGTTGAATTTGTGATTGAGTTATTAAATGTTTTGTCTTTAATCCTACTAATATTATATTATAAATGCTGTATGGACGATTGTTACTCTTCCACGTCAAAACGGCTGAACGGATCTTGATGAAATTTGGCACAGAGGTAAATTATAGTCTAGAAGAACACAATAGAATACTTTATTTTTAATATCATGAGTTTAAAGTGAAGAGAAGCTATAGTTATATCTCCGAGCAAAAACCAATATTGTTTTACAGAATTTCATAAGAGATTGTAATAATGCTAGACTTCAGACATCGCGACTAGAATAATATTAGATTGAAAGAGATTACTTTTCGCAAGCAAATAGGACGCATTTCAGGTACCGAGTCTACGTAGGTTTACGACAGAACCGACATTGAATATTGCATTCCTAATAACCAAGGGAATCTTTTTAAAAACCTTACAAATAGACGGCACGGTTGGCGCAGTGGCTGAGTGATCGACTGCTGCGTGGCGCATGTTCGATCCCCGCACGGAACAAAAAATTGTATGACCTACAGGTAGTTGTTTCGGGTCTGGCTGTTGGTGTATGTGAGTTTAAATGTTTCTAAACGCACCCACGATACAATGCCCAAGGCATTACTTCTGCTTTCGTACATTTTTTTTTATACATATGCATAAAGATTTAATAAATATAAATACAGGAGAAATTCATATAACGTTTTTTTTAAGATAAAAGAAAAAGGTTTGCAGAACTATAAGAACTAAGTCCAATATCTACGACTGTTTTATATTATGTTGAGCTACTGATAATAGCCAGGATGAGGATATTAAAGGAAGTTCGAAAGTTGTGGCAGTAACAGAAAAGTTGAAAGGGAATCAATAGCTTTTGTATGGACATGTGATGAGGAGAGAGAAATCGTATGAGACTAAAAGAATGATGAATATAAATGTTGATGAAGTGGCAGTGTAAAAATAAGGAAACGTTGAATGAAGTCTGTGAGTAATGATATAAAAAAAACGGCGAATTGGACTTCGCAACCGGTAATATCATATAAATATCCGGTAATCCATATTTTGACTTCGTAGACTAAGAGAGTTGATTTTTCATTGCTCAAATTTCAACTTAATACCTTCACGCGTTCTTGAGATAAAGGGTGTTGACAGACAGACAACTAAGTTTCAACTAAGTTTAAGGTTTAAATAGTAGTCAATGATATCGTGACTGTTGACAGAGGACATTAAAAAAATATGACTACACAAGGTTATAATATAAAAGGGTGCTAAAAACTAAATGAGCGTCTGACTTCCAAACTAGGTAAAAAAACTATATCTTGGAAATCAGTTCACTTTACTTTCAAAGACAAAATGAATTGAGTAGCTTGATATAAAAATAGTATAACAATTCCAAAGTGGTGGTAATTAGACTATACAATTCTGGAAAACATTTGAAGCAAAAAACGTGTTGCGCTCACCCAAATTAACATGGGACAAGGGCAGGAAGATGATCAGATGCTGACACTGTGGACGATTCTCTGAGTACTAAAATACATACTTTTATCACAAAATACTTCACCATCAATCTCACAAAACCAAGTGCACTCAACCCAATTCGACCCCACTTCTCAAGATACTCAACACTATTCAAAAATATTAAATAACAACAGCCTATACGTCCGAGAACAAAGACCTCAAAATATCCACTAGAAGCACTTCTCCAAACGCAATTTTCTGGCACAAAGAATGTGAATCCTTTTCAACTAAAACACGGTTTTTCCACTAACTTCATTCTCGTTTTACGGCAAAGGTTTTTAGTAGTTTTTAGGGATGCGTATCCAAAAGGTGCAAACAGGCCCTGTTACAAAGGCTTTCTGGCCGTTTGTTTGTCTGGCTTCACAGGAGTTTGAGTGGACGCATAAAAGTGGTACAGGGTGTATTGTTTTTTTACTTTTATTCACTCTTTATATTTTTAAATGTTTACCCAAAACATGTTATAAAAAGTATATTTATGAAAAAAATGTGGTCCGCCGGTGTCGGGAACAGGGTCCAAGACGTATCTTGGACCTACCTGTAGGTAGTAAGGGCTCCAGACACAGGTACGAAGAGTACTGCCTTCGTTGGCCAATGACACAATCACTTAAGTATTACCACTGTTGGCGCAGTGGTTGAGCGATTAACTGCTGCGCTGCGTGTCGCGGGTTCGATCCCCGCATGCAACAAATATTTATATAGTCTACAGATAGTTGTTCCTGCGGGTCTGGTTGTTTGTGCATGTGACTTTAAATGTTTGTAAACGCACCCCTGATACAGGAGAAATTCCTTGTGTGGGGTTTTTATAATATATACTCGACTTGGCGGGGGCACTGCCGTGCCCTCAGATATATAATCCTACGGTATATCTATCGTCGTTATGACAACAAATAAAAATAAGGGTCTCCATTTTAGGTTACGGAAACCCTGCCCAGTCCGAATACAACTCACACATGTCGGGTTTATTTTGTTTATCGTCAAGTTTTTTTCACAAAGCGATTGACGTGACAATGGAAGGTGTTCGCTGTTCGTACACAGAGAACAAAACACGCGCGTTAGGTACGCTTTGTGAATCATAAAGGATTTTCTAGTCGCTTTTATTTCTGTGGTGTAGGGAGATTGATGGCTGATTGATCGCGTAAATTGTTGTTTGATTGTTTTTGTAAGTTTAATAAGAGTGTGGCTCCTGAAGGTAATACGGGTTTAAGTTGAACCAGAACATAAACTTCTTGCAGTTCACTATTTGTACTTAAGTCGATATCTTCGAGTCTCGCCAACTTATGCTCTAAAGGATCTAGTCATTTGGACTCGAAAACTTCTCAAAGACGTCCGTAAGAATTTTTCCAAGTCGGACGGTAAACTTCTTTACGTAAATATTTACTGAAGTCTGATTCGCTACTCTTTTACATTTTTCCCTACAAAGTTTGTTTTGTAATTTTTATGGAGATTTTCTTGTGAATAACTTGAAATGTAACTGTTTTAGTTTGTAACTTAGATGCTTTGTGAGGTTTCCTTTGCTTAAGAAAAAATATTGCGTTCTAGGTTTGTTTATACCTAAATCAAGTATTATCAGTAGCAACCGACACCTGCTCTGCAGGGCGCCACTTACCTGGTTTAATCCTGTACTAACTTTTAAGCTGAAACCAACCATACCTATTCGCAAAATTTCTTTAGTAAAATTAATATCAATTTTGGGTTTAAAGTGTACAATATAAGTGACATGTGGATTTCATTTATAAAGAAAAATAGTCAGATTATCAATACTTCGTCAATACTCGTCTACTTCAAACGAAAACAGGCAACTGACAAAAACTACAATCAACATAAAAATAAACACAGAACTCGAGAAAACTCCTTAAAAAGTAGGCATGAAAACTACCTATTTACTTTCGACATCTAACACAATTGAACAAGTCGTTACACACACACTCAAACCCCAATTTCTATTTTACCACACACATAGACAAACTATACACACACACCCATAGACAACATAAAAGTTGGGTAAAACTAATTTCAGTGGGAAGCGAAGCAGGAAGTTTTCTGCTATAATCCATCAAAAAGCTTCCTCTAGTGATGTTAAGATAGTTCTACACTAGACGGATAATGAAAGATTCTTTGATATTCGCAGTTCTATAGTAGATGGAGTGTACGAGCATGGATGAGAAAGACGGACAGGAGAGGTTGTAAGAGAAACACAAAACATGGTTCACCAAACTTTTGAGGCATCTTATAATAAAAAAAAACTTGAGAGGTGTCAAGGGACACCCGGATTGAACGAAGTTATTATTTATTAAAAATAAACCTGTATGCACTCAACAAAAATAATCGTCGCGACACCACACTGTTCAATGTGAAAAAGAAAGACGAAAAAAAAATAACTGACTTGCTTTCTATGAGAGAGAGAGAGACAGACAGAGAAACACGCGCACGCCGCACGGTGTCCTTATCCTTACTAATATTATATCAGCGAAAGTGAGTTGGTTTGATTGTTAAATCTTCACGCCTAAATGGCCAAACCAATTTTGATGAATTTTGGTACAGTGATAGAAGGACCCTGGATACAGACATAGGCTAAAAAAAGTGAGAAAAGGGGGAGAAAGAGGAAAGAAAAGGGTAGAGAAAGATATTTTTTTTCGATCATCACGCGGGTAAGTTAAGGTTAAGTTAGCGTTAGCCCAAAGTAACTATGCCACGCGGACGAAGTCACGGGCGGAAGTTTGTGTGTTAATATTTAAAAAAATACTCGAACATTTTAATAGAAAACTCATTTCTATTAAAATGCTCGCGCAAAATCTACTAACTAACTTTACTGATTAATATCTACTATTATGCTTAAACAACTAACAAAATAAAAGAGTATAAGCAGATATCCATTAAATACTTTACGAGCCCATATTTATTCAATGTGCGAAGTAAGGTTGATCAATAGTTAGAGATGAGTCCGCTCGCCCACACTCTGCTATACATTATCCCTCGCGGAATATCCCAGGATTTACGCATACTTAACTTTCACGTAATAATTTCAGAATGAGGATGAAAGGATATAGATAACTTAGTTATTAATGTTTTGTGTTGTTGGCTGAACATTATTTGAAATAACTAGGAACTACTTTGAGAACTACACAGATACTGTTGATAGATTTGTTTCAATCCTTCTTTGAGTTTTTCTGAACTACGATCTTTACAAAAAGATTTGACTAATTTTACGTGATTAAATACTTAATAACAAATAGAATTCCATGACATTAATTTTAAAAGTGCTTGTGTGAAATGGTCTAATTGAAATAAATGCTTGGAATTTGAGTTTGTATTTTTGAGTTACAAAGAAAAGATGGATGGATTGTGTAAGGAATGATATGAAGGAGAAATGAGTAAATGATGCCGTGACGTCTGATAGGGGAGAATGGAAGAAGAAAACGTGTTGCACCGACGCCAAATAGAATGGGGCAAGGGCAAGAAAATGATGATGAAAGTGTTGAGAAAATCATAACGGTTTTTCTGAAAAAAAAAACTAGGTTTACGGGTACCACTTACATACTTCTTATTATTTTATGTTGTTAATGTAGGTAAAGTTTGTTTATTACGTCTTCACTCACGCCTAAATGGCCAAACTGATTTTGATAAATTTTGAAAAAAATTGAATGTAACAGAGATAATTGGGATTCTGAAGACGGACATAGGCTACTTTTTTAAATGTGGGAAAAGGGGAGAGAAAGATACATTTTTTTCGATCATCACGCTGGTTAAACTTAGCGTTAACCCAAAGTAACTATGCCATGCGGACGAAGTCGCGACGGAAGCTAGTAGGCATATAAAATTGCATAAAAATCGGTCCAGCCGTTACGGCGGCAACTAAAACTATGACCCGAAAAAACCGTTTTTTCCGTTTGAGTTACTGAACCCTAAAAATATCATACTAAATGAAACAGAAGCTTTTTAAATCACTCTCTAATGGATACAAAGGTCGAAAATCATTTTCGTACCATCGCTAAGTACGACGAACAAAACCATGTCAGACCCAGTCGGTCGATAAACTAATCAATGCTCGGGATAGAGTAGCTCGATACCAACACACTATGAACTGTCGTGTCAATTAAACGACACATAAGACTTCAGCCTGTTACTCTGCTTTAAACGTTATAACAGAGGGCAGAGGATCAAGATTCAATGGAGCACGTACGATTTAGAGTTGTAATTAATTTTGGATGTGAAAATGATCTACTGGAATTGTTTTTCTCATTATTTAAAAAAAAACGTTGCTCCACACTATGAATTTCTCCTGTATCGTGGGTGCGTTTACAAACATTTTAACTCCCATGGATACACAAACAGCCAGACCCGGAACAACTATCTGTAGGCCATACAAATATTTGTTCCGTGCAGGGATCGAACCCGCGACACGCAGCACGGCAGCCAAAATAAATTGATATAAGAATAAGGGCATGACTTAAACTTGATACGATCCAAACCTGATGTCAACCACTGGTCGTTGATTTTGTCCCGCTCGCCCCCGCGATGCTATCTGGCTATATATTTTGGCCCACATCTTTTGGACACGCGGCAACCGCGGCCAGTCCAGTCGACAACCCTTCTTTTTCCGCAGTCGGATAAAAAATAAATGAGATCGCTCGTCCCCCAATAGGAATTACCATAGATTAAGTAATAGTACAAGGTATTATCAACGACTAGGTATTAAATACCTTAGCTATCTTTGCGTAGGTACCTGTCAAATATAATTACAATCTACAATCATTTGTATCAATTTCGATAAAGTTTATAATAAAGATAGATTATTATCTTTCTTTCTTCAGTTTTAGTTGCCGTGCTACTCCGAAACGGCTTGACCTATTTTTGAAAATGTTATACATATACTCGCCCGTATGATATCGAAAAAAAGTGTCCTATTTGTTATTCCAGACAATAATGTACCTCAGTGCCAAATTTCATCAAGATCCAATACATCCATACATCCATCCATCCACACAAACATTCGCATTTATAATATCAGTAAGATTTGGGACCTGATTTGATCTGAGACCTGCCAAAAATGTGTATAAAATTTTGTCGAGCAGCGGGTAAAACCGCATGGCGCAGCTAGTTTTCCCCATGATATTACCAAGTTTCGTATCAAAGTTACTGAAACGAAACGTGAGCGACTGCGTACCCCATTTAAATTCTACATACATCCAAGAGTTATTGAATAAGCCTGTTGAATACGCCAGATTTTTTTAAAAACAATAAAGGCAAGTCTGTTGTCATATTACGTCTCACGTATGCGAAAACGTTTTGGTAATAAATTACATCTCGATCGTTCTATTTCTGTATTGCTGAGATCTACCGCTTCGGATATTTACCGAGTAAGGCTATAGACAATGCCGGGGTTGTGGGTTTATCGAAAGAGATACCGCGGCCCCTGAACGTAAAGAGCTGTAGAAGGAATATGAGTGGGTTTTAGTCAGTACAAATCTGACACTCCCTTTCGCCCAGAGCGGGGGAAGTCATTCGATAATTTCCCGAAAAAAAGGCAAAGGCTATTGCCAAAACTGAACTGCGATAAAAATAGCGCTATAAAAATAAAACATGTGGAACAGTCCAAATGTTTTTTTAAGGTCTAGTGGTAGCAAACGCGACTGCTGAGCGTGGGGTCCTGGGTTCGATTACGGGGTCGAAAAAAAGTGTTTTAAGGATTTTTCAGCAAGAATGTCTCAATAGCAGTAAGGTAGTCTGGATTTGTGCCCAGTTACAGGCCAAGCTTTCCTCCTATTGCATGCGACTTAAACGTTACTGACGAAATGGTTGTACTATTTGATACACCTCTGCATACCCTTTCGGGGATTACAGGCGTCATGTTATGGTGATGAAATAACATTTCTGTACTTTAAAAAAAATATGACGCGGATTTCAAATCATAAGTGCGTATCCACACATGTGTTATAGATATTAAAGACGCGTTTTTTTTTCCCCGGATGACTTTATCTTGCTCCAGTATACGGTTTCAGGTTACCAACTTCATGAGACACAAACGAGCGTCAATTGTTTCTTATGCACGTGAAATGGGTAGCTTACCGTCCGTCCGTCTAGTGACGGCAGCCCGTGTCGGCGGCGCGTTCGTGTTCCACGCGCACCTCAAAAGAGATGTCAGCGTCAGAGGGCTACTGCCTGCCGGGTTGTAGGTTGTTCGAAAGAGATATCACGGCCTTGGAACTCAAGGCTGGGTTTAGTCAGTACAAGTCTGGCACTCCCTTTCACCCAAAGCGGGAGAAGTCATTTGATGAGTTTACATGATAAAAACTTCCTTCTTTTGTTTTTTACCGCTGCATCTGTCGCAAGACGTGTATCGTATAAAAGCGTGTAGGTTGCGGCCGAGAACTAATACGTATGACGGGGCGAAAGACACGCAGGGTCGAGGTGAGGCCGCGCGGTTGTCTGGCACAGACGCGGAACGACGCGAGGCGCTCACGAATATAATAAATCACATCATAATGTGAACGTTGACTTAAATGCTGTTTCGTCTATTTAATAAAGGGAAGTATACGTTTGCAATTACGTTAAAAGAGACAGGGAAATTTTGTGAGTTATTGTATTTATGACTTAATATGTTTTTGTTACAAAGATCGTTAAATATGTGGTAATACTAGCTGTTCTGCGCGGTTTCGCCCGCTTCTTTGGTTACTGCCTGGTTCCTGTGGTAGTAGCGTAATGTTATAAGCCTATGTTACTATGCGGACCTGTGGAACCAGACGGGCGGACGGTGAGCTACCCATTGCTCATCGTCCGGCCGTCTATTAACGACAGGCCGTGTCGACGGCGCGTTAGTGTTTTACGCGCGCCTCAAAGAGATGTCAGCAAAGCAGAGGTGCCTGCCAGGGTTGCAGGTTAGATACTGCGGCCCCGGAACGTAAAGGGCAATGGAAGGAACATGGGTGGATTTTAGTCAGCACAAGTCTGACACTGGCTGAGCGGGGGGGCCGCTCAGCCCAGAGCGGGAGAAGTTATTTGATGATTTCCCACCCCAAAAAAAGCTAATGTTACTCAATAATAAGCTTATATAGTAGCTTATATAATAGCTTTCTAATAGTGAAAGAATTTTCGAAATCCGTTGAGGAATCTTCTGAGATAAATCATGGAAAACAAACAAACTTTTTGTTCTTAATATTTTTTTTTTAAAACGTTGCCCCACACTAGGAATTTCTCCTGTATCGTGGGTGCGTTTACAAACATTAAAACTCACATACACAAACACCCAGACCCGAAACAACTATCTGCAGGTCATACAAATATTTGTTCCGTGTGGGAATCGAACCCGCGACACGCAGCGCAGCAGTCGATCGCGCAGCCATTGCACCAACCATGTCGTCAAATTAATAAATTTTATATTTCCATAATCAATAACTGGATCATCGGTCGAGTCTTTGCGCAACTATAATGGACTAGCTGCGCCCCGCAGTTTCACTCGCGTGGCCATAGAATATACAATATATCTTTTTGATTTGTAGCCTATGTGTTATTCTGACGTATAAGCTATTTTATTGTAAAGTTTAATTAAAACCCAATCAGTAGTTTTTGCGTGAAAGAGTAATAAACATCCATACAACCATCCATCCACACAAACATTCGAATTTATAATATTTAATGGGTGGTCACCCATCTACAGACCAGTTTTTGCGGTTTACGGTTGCGCGTAGTCGCTCGGTACAGGCGCCTCAAGACCGCACGCTGTGGCGGAAATTAGACGAGGCCTATGTCCAGCATTGGACGTCCATAGGCTGCAATGATGGTGATGATCAATGCAAATACTAATATTAGGTTTAAATAGTGCAAGCTTCACTTTTGAATTCATCGAAATAAATTATTCAATTACTCAAATATGCTTGGTTTGGTCGGTCAAAATTTACTGACATTAAATAGTAGATGATAAATAGTCTTTTAATATTTACAAATGCGAAAGTTTTTGAGAATGTATAGATGTCTATGGAGAGACTAACAAATATCCATTATATTTGTTAGTCTCTCACGCAAAATCTTGTCAATGGTTTTGGATGATAGTTTACAACCTGAATTAATACATAGGGTACTTTCAACCCCAGTAGAACGGTCCTATAGGACAATTGCCGAACTTTAAGCGGGTATAAGTTAATCCTTACTAATATTATAAAAGCGAAATTGAGTTTGTTTGCTTGTTACGTCTTCACGCCTAAATGGCTAAACCGATTTTGATGAATTTTGGTACAGAGATAGTTGGGACCCTGGAAACAGACATAGGCTAATTTAAAAAAAAGTGAGATAAGGGGGAGAACGAGGGAAGAAAAAAAGATAGATATTTTTTTGGAAGGTAGTTCCTTATCGCGCGTTGCGAAAGGGGCTAGACGGAAAAAAATAATACCAAAAGTTGTAACGACACTTTATGCTATAGTTGTAAGCCGTGCGGCGTGCGCATATTTCTTTGTCTGTCTCTTTCTCTCTCTCTCTCATAGAAAGCAAGCCAGTTATTTTCGTTTCGTCTTTTTATTTCGCATTGAACAGTGTGGTGTCGCGACGATTATTTTTTTTTAGTGTATATAGGTTTTTTGTACATAATAAATAATAAATACGTTCCATCCGGGTGTCCCTTGACACCTCTCAAGTTTTTTTTCGATCATTACGCGGGTTAAAGTTAGCGTTAGCCAAAAGTAACTATGCTACGCGGACGAACCCGCGGGCGGAAGCTAGTACATGATAATTCTAAGCGTGCTAGTTTCAAAGAATCACAACATTCCAAATAAAAATTAGCAGAACATAAAAAAATAACACAAGCCCTTTTGTAAGTGAGCCAAAGTTACGGCTTCATTATCCCCTCTAGCGGGCAAGCCTGAATCAGCAGGGATTTCAATTATCTCAGCGTTTTAATATTAAAAGTAAAACTCAAGCGACCGCACTGGGACTTACGGAAAAATATACCCTTTGAAATTACGTAGCAAATGCAGGGTTAATGGCATTCTTGACCCTAAGTGTGCGAAGTGAGAAGTAAATGTGGGCCTTTTGACTAAGAGACGAGTGGTGTGTTGGGTGTCTAGTTTTTTTTTTTTTTTTAATATAAATGTAATGATAATTAAACGTATTTAAACTTGTTTGGTATAGTTGCTACGTCTTTGATGTGAGAAAATTATTCAGATGCAGCGACATTTATAACGATAATAATTATTTAATTTGTATATTCGTTTGTTTATCGATATTGTATTCGTGATTAAGTTTTGTCCATTGGAGAACAATGGACAAAACTGTAAATTACTGTAAATTGTGTTCTATATTTCTGAATAATTATTTAATTTCAAATTTCTTTTGTTCATCATCATTCATGATGTGTTCTTTGTCCATTATTCTCTCGCAGTGGTCTTCTTTATTTTTGAATAATTATTTCATCATTCATCATTTTCTTGCCCTTGTCCTTTTCTATTTGGGGTCGGCGCAACACGTTTTCTTCTTCCATTCTCCCCTATCAGACGTCACGGCATCATTTACTCCTTTCTCCTTCATATCATTCCTTACACAATCCATCCATCTTTTCTTTGGTTTTCCTATCGCTCTCCGTCCATCAACATTCAGATCCATCACTCTTTTAGTCAAATGTGCGGAATAATTATTTAATTTGGATATTTATTTGTTTAGCATTATTCGTGATGTGTTATTTGTCCATGTTTCTGTTGCAGTGGTCTTCTCTATTTCTGGTCCATACTTCACATAACCCAACAAAGTTATTCTGTGCAAATCAATCTGTATTGCCATTCGTAATTAATATAGATTCGTTCTCTACCACTCTAATATTATAAAGGCAAAAGTTTGTATGTGTGTGTACTTGTTTATTACTCCTTCACGCTCAAACGCTACACGGATTTAAATGAAATTTGGTATGTAGACAGCTTATACCTTGGACTAACACATAGAGTTATTCCAGTCAAATAAGCAAAAACATTACTCAAACAATATTCCTTTGTAGTAAACAAAACAACCGATAACACATCTAACCCCTACTTTCATAACAAAACTTTAAATAAATCTGAACGAACTACCCTTGTATTCCAAAGTTAACATGAACACGTAACTCTGAAACAAATTATACAATAGACGATTTACATAATTGCGAGAGCCATTAGTACCAAAATATAGCTTTAAAACGTGCTGAAATTTCGACAAAACGTTTGGTTTTTTGGCTCTTTTGTAAAGGAAGCTAGAGATAAAACAAAGCTGAAAAACGCACTGGAATTTAACGAATTTCAAAAATTCTGTGTGCACGGAATCCATTTGCTAACGGATGAAGCTAAATATCAGCATTTCACATGGCGACACTTTTTTTCGGGTGGAAAATCATCAAATAACTTTCTCTGCTCTAGCGGGGTACTCTGGTACCGGTACTCTACTCGGGTAAGTGTCAGACTTTTACAGACTAAACCCATTCATGTTCCTTATTCATGTTCTTTCTTATGCCCTTTGAATTTGGGGCTGCGGTATATCTTTCGAACAACTCGTAACCCCGGCAATGCAGACACTGCAAATGTGACCTCCGTTGATTACTGATTGATATAAAACCTCGTGATAAGATTGGCTGTCAGATATTCGGGAGTGGAGACAGAAAGACAAGACATTAAAAAAAACGCGTGTATTTCACTGTTTTTTTTGCTTAGTGTGTTTGTCCCTGGTCTTATAATATGCAATTAAAAATCGGTCAGCACGATTTTTTTATACATACTAATTCCAAACCATTGTGACTCTCGCACAGCTAATTGGATATCTTTTTACTCGCCGCTTTTAAAGTCCCGGCTTTTTATAGACTAACAAGATTTCTTTGGTGGAAAAGAATTTATAGAATCTTATTTAACTGTTTGAAATATTGGTTTAGACGCGAATGGGCTTACGCGGTGCACTTTGAAATGTAGATTTTTATAAGCCTTTTAAAATAAGGATGGATAATATTCTTACCTAAAGCAAAAGATTTTCAATTATTTTACTAGACTATAAATGTACCTTTTATCTAAACTGTACAGATTACTTGAGTACCGGTTTATTTTTTGTCTTTTATTTATTCTTTATCTTAGTGTGTCGATGAGTGCGAGACGACACTGGGCCACCGTAGACGCGAGTCTGTGAATGGTGAGCAATGGGTAGCTCATAGTTCGAACGTCTAGAGACGACAGGCAGTGTCGCAGACGCGTTCGTGTTCCACGCACGCCCCAAAGATATGTCAGTGAAGCGCCAGCCAGGGTCACTGCCTGCCAGGTATTGCGGGTTGTTCAAAAGAGATACCGCAGCCCTGAAATTAAAAAGGCAAAAGAAGGAACATGGATTTTTGTCAATAAAAATCTGACACTCCCTCCCGCTTCGCCACTCTGAGCGGGAGAAGTTATTTGATGAACCTTATTTGAGTCAGCTAAAAATTTGGCTTAGAGATTAACGTTTTCAGCAGCGTCCATCAGCTCTTGTGCTGTGCAAGCATCAGGACAGCAAAGACATAAATTTTATTTATTTATTTTAAAAAATGTGCACAAGTAAAATCTGTACCAAGTTTATTAAAACTTGGTACAGATTTTACTTGTGCACCTTGGGCATTTTCTACCATTCTAATCATTAATATTTTACGAACTCTTGATGTTTCGAACAGATCCGTCGTGTCGATGAATCTAAGTAATTGAAATCAGCTCTCAAGATTTTCATATTTTAATGATCTATAAATCTCATAATGTTCCGGAGGACATTAAGCTGTGGTATTTCAGGGTTTATTATAAGTGGTCCTGAAGTATCAGAGCTAAGCCGTCCCAAAAATAATAAATTAATAATATATTTTATTCATTACACACTTTGTGGCAAGCTCTACAAACGAGTGGGCTTTAAAAATTCATGAAATTATGAATATACCGAAATGGAATGAACGAATTTTGAATATAAATTCAGCAGCTCTTATGAAATAATTCAAGCACCATTTGTTGTTTTTTTTTAAATTCTTCATTCTTTTTTTGAATTGTTTTATGTTATAGAACTGCTTCGTTGTTATATTGGCCGCAATCGCGACTGCTGAATGTGAGGTCCTGGTTTCGATTCCCGGGTAAATTGTTTTTTTTTATTCTTCCCATCAGGAATTTCACAGTAGCAGCCATGGAATCTGAATTTTAGGGTCGCTCATAAAACTACTACTTAATAATAATTAGCGAAATGTGGGTGTACTTGTAACACACACATCTGTCTGAACTTCGGGAATTACAGGCGAGATGTTTTGTTATGTAAATAAAGGTAAGCTTAAATTTTAACGGTGCAGTGGTACTGATTGGTCGTAATAAAATGTGCTTTTAAAAAAAAAAAACTTTGCACCACACTAGGATTTTTCCTGTATCGTAAGTGCTTTACAAACATATAAACAGCCAGACCCGAAACAACTATCTGTAGGTCATACAAATATATTTTGTTCCGTGCGGGAATCGAACCCGCGACAGACAGCGCAGCAGTCGATCGCTCACGTCGGGCGCACAATAATGTGAATGAACTTAATTAAATTGCATTTCGCTCTAAATTCTGTGGTTATGACTAGAGCGAGTGGAATATTTCGTTTTTGATTCACGTTTGCGGCCGCACTTTAAACTGAGTTGACTAATTTTAATTAGAATTTTCCGAATGCCTCGCGGTGTTTCAGGGATTGTGGCTTTGTTTGTTGGCTCTGAATTTCAAGTTTCATTTGTTAATATAAAATACTGGGAGTGCCCAGCGGTTTCATCCGCTGCTCAGCTCTCAATGTCGTAGTGTGATGCTGTTTAATTTATAACTTTTCTCGATAAATCGTCTATGTAAAACTAAAAGTTTGTTTCGATTCAGACCTGTAGTTCCTGAGTTTTCGAAGCATACATAAACCAACTTTACTATCTTTATTCTTCTGAAAGGAAAAATGAAAATAGTGCTCCACCGGTATTGGGAGCAGGGTTCAAGTTACCGGTGGTTAGGTGTCCAGGCAGGAACGCGGGCCTTCTCCCAATTCGGGCCGTGAATGACTCTCAATCTGAATCAAGTTCTTGGTCCAACCGCCTTAGAAGAGCCTCAACAGATGGTCGTTGAAGCTCATTTCTACTTATCTTCTTATTATAAACTAGCTTTCGCCCGCGACTTCGTCCGCGTGGCACAGTTACTTTGGGCTTACGCTAAATTTAACCCGCCTGATGATCGAAAAAAAATATTTTTCTCTCCCCTTTTCTTCCCTCTTTCTCCCTCTTTTCTCACTTTAAAAAAAATTGCTTATATACGTCTCCAAGGTCCCACCTATTTTACACAGTTCCCCTTTCCTGATTTGCAGGTACCTGCACCTGTAGTTTTTGCCCTAGCGCCCCTTTTCTTCCTCATTTTTCAATCTTTTTTTAAAAAAAGGTACCTATGTCCGTCTCCAGGGTCCCAAATATCTCTGTACCAAAATTCATCAAAATCGGTAGGCGTGAAGACGTAACAAACAAACTCACTTTCGCTTTTATAATATTAGTAAGGAAGTAAGGATTAGCTGTGCCCGGCATCCTTTTTACTACCATCTTCTTTCTCCCTACAGTAACAATCACAACTAAAAAAGAATTACCGAAATTGGTGGTGCTGTTCACTAAGGGAAATAGGGATTTATTTTTATAAATCCTACTATAATATTATAAACGCCAAAGTTTGTATGGGTATATGGATGTTTGTTACTCTTTCACGCAAAAACAACTGAATGAATTTTAATGAAACTTTACAATAATATAGCTTATATATCAGAATAACACATAAGCTACAATTCATATAGATATATTGTATATTCTGTAACAACACGAGTGAAACTACGGGGCGCAGCTAGTAGATTATGTATGGTGATAACAAAGTTCAACGTACCTATATGAACTTAAGATATTTCATTTCGAAGCAGAGCTTGTATCGTTTCCCTGACCTACATTGTCTGTTGGAAGCGTCGGGCTGACCTATATTAAACTAGGAACACGAATACTAGTTATGTCACCCAGTTGCTTTAATAGCGAATAAGATAAAATTCCACAATCATGTAGAGCGAGGAAGAAATAAAAAAGGATATGTAAGAGATTGTAGGACAACATGTCTTCCTTGAGAATGGAAAGACGGTGCAGAGTCGATGGAGGTCTTTACCGAGCAAGATATTGATTGTTAAAGGCCCTCAACGAATCTAAAAGATACTTACGTGGGAACCTTATAGTTGCAGAGATATTGGGGGATAAGTTCCACCTTTTTCATAAGTTATTTTTCTTCAAAACAATTTTTAGTTACTAAGAATACCATTCCGGCCCTTGTACTGTTCAATATGATTTGAGATCGTTACACTGAGTACGGTGAAAAAAGGTTTTTTACCACAGAAAACCTAAAAAAAAATGCAATCATAAAAAAAAGAGAAAAAACGTTAAACGTTTCAGCCTTTTTAGTTTGGCAAGATGGTGTCTCACAAAAATTGTTATTGAGTAGTCATTTTCCAATGCAAAGATTATAAGCATATCATCATGTATGTGACATTTAAAAAATATGTGTTATAGAAGATAAGTCATGAATTACCCAAGCAATTAAGATAAAATTTATATGGGGCCACCTGAGTCCTTAAGATAATAAAAAAAAGTTTAGTTAGTTAGAGACATTTTTGTCTGACATTTGCCAGATTTACCCTTCATATGTCGCCATATTTTGATCCTAAAAAATCCAGTGGTGGTGGTGGTCGCCATACTGAGTTGCAGGGCTCCTGCCTTTGTGGCTTCGGACAGAACCAATTTAATTGGAAGCTTGTCTCATTCTTGTTTGTTTAATTGTTTGGTCTTGTGCGAGTTAAATAAATACGTGTTCTTTCTTTCCGTCTCCCTTGACCGTATATATTTTCTTAACATCGGTCCATAACAAATTACTACCCTACTAATCAGTCGTTCCATAAATCCTTCTACAGTATTTTCCTTGTTTCTATCACCATCTTTTCTCCTCATTCCAGCCTTTGGTTCTCCGATCTCAAATGCAATTCATTCACATTATTCACTTCCCTTGTTAGCTGTCACTGTATACCCACATTATTTAACCAAAATCGCTGGAAATCACGAAAAGTAATCCTGTGGGGTCCCACTTGTGGGCTTTATACCTTGGTATCGTCGTGGTTCTCATGGGAAATATGGTAATACCTACTGCTACTATAGTAAATTGTAACTTTGGGAAGGAAAAACTCAAGTATGGTGGATTTTTAGGGTTGCGTATCTTAAAAAGAAAAAAACGGAGCTCTTTTTGGATCACTTTGTTGTCCACCTGTCTGTCTGTCTGTCAAGACCCTTTATCTAGGGAAAGCGTAGCGGTATTAAGCTAAAATTAAAACCCTATACTCAACTTCGTGATCCCTTTATGCTGTGAAAAAAACAGCCCTCCAAGTCTACGCAGTCAGAATATATGGCCGTTTATGTTGCAAGTTAAAAAAAGATAAGTGGACGAGTCTGATTCGGTCTTGGCCGGTGTTTTTCCTAACGTTTAGGTTCATATTTGCAATCTTGTTAATACTGATGTCTATTGATGACAGTGAGATCATTTGTTTCTTCGTTTTGATAGAAGGAATATAGTAATAATGGCTTCGTGACTGAAAAGTTGTGCGTCATGTGTTGTGGAAGAAAGACCAAAGAAACTATGGATCATCACAATCGCTTTGCCGTGTCTAGAGGGCAACTATAAGACAAGCAGACTGTTCAGTGGCCCTAACAACCTTATAAACAGTAGGTTATTAGAGCAAGTCAAGCTTTTAGGCTCGTGTGTAAGTACTGTGTGTAGATCGATTGTATGAACGATGATGTCATTGTGGGTATATAATGGGTGACACATAGCACCTTTTTTTGGATGGGAAATCATCAAATAACTTTTGAAGGAACCTGGGAAGGTTTTAGTCAGTAAAAGTCTGACACTCTCCCCGCTCCGCTCAGAGCGGGGGAAGTTATTTGAAAAAGTCTGGTCGAGACAATAATGGTGATGATTATGTTAACATAACAACATTCCTAAACAGCTGGACAGGAACAAGTACAAGCTGTGTGTGTACAGGCTGGAACAGGTATCGGACAATTCTGCCTTCCCTTTCCAAAATACTGATAATACTGATCCTACGTTATCATTAATTACTCCATCGATTGCCTCACAAAATGTATTAAACTGTAAACTCTAAAGAGGTTGTTTGTTAGCGGGTCGTGATTTCCGTCAAATTGTGTTTCCAAGTCAATTTCGATGGTAATCACGGGGCCCGAAGGCTGTGGTTGGGTCTCCGTGATTATTTCAAGTAAAGGTGCTCGGATACCGGAATACCGTTTTGTCTATTCCATTATCTTTGGGTACAAGTCTTGGGTATAGAACTTGGTAGATTGTGGTCCAGTTTGTATAGGAAACGAAATCCTTACTAATATTATAAAAGCGAAAGTAAGTTTGTTTGTTTGTTTGTTACGTCTTCACGCTTACATGGCTAAACCGATTTTGATGAATTTTGCTATAGAGATAGTTGGGACCCTGGAGACGGACATAGGCTATTTTTTTTAAAAAGATTGCGATATAAGGAAGAAAGAGGGAAGAAAAGGGAAAACTTAGCATTGCTATTACAATATCTACCTGTATAGGTACCTGCAAATCAGGAAAGGGGAACTGTGTTACCCCGAATTAAACGCAAGCGAAGCCGCGGGCAAAAGCTAGTTCCTTAATAAATAAAAAAAAAAGTTTATGGGCATAAATTGTACATACATATGAATAAATTCCCTAGCTCCTGCGCTAGTGTACATTGTATTACAGGGGCTAGAGAGCATTGACAAATGTTGGTTGATGTCGTTGTAGCGGGAATAGCTACACCAGTAGATTTAGAATAATAAAACTTATAATCTAAATAGTGATCACTTCACCAGTCATTCACATACCAACATTCATTAAAACATCAAAAACAGATAAACGATAGTACTTGATCTGGGCTCCTGACTGCAAACGGCCGTTCTCTCCGCAAAATCTAGACTTACGCCAAGTACTAGGTCCCTCAATTATTCCTGTATCGGCTCGATTGTTGTCCCTCTGTATTGTGTAAATTATCTTTAGCTAAAAATTTGTATTTTTACTCGTAAGGATCGTAAAAGTGTCGAGTATCAATATAAGAATACTAGCTTCCGCCCGCGACTTCGTCCGCGTGGCGTAGTTAGGCTAACGCTAACTTTAACCCGCATGATGATCGAAAAAAACATATTTTTCTCTCTCCTTTTCTTCGCTCTTTCTCCCCCTTTTCTCACTTTTGTTTATGTCCAGGGTCCCAACTATCTCTGTACCAAAATTCATCAAAATCGTTTGGCCATTTAGGCGTGAAGACGTAACAAACAAACAAACAATCTCACTTTCGCTTTTATAATATTAGTAAGGATTTAGCCACAATCTCCTAAAACGCCCTAGCAAAGGATAAACACCGGTTTTATTGGTAATGTTATATTTTAAATTAGGTACTAAAAATATACATTTTATATGTCTATTGCAGCACATAACTTATCCATAAACTGAATTTAATGTTTTGGCAAAGCATGTTCTTATTGAATTTATTATGATCCAATGTTCTAGTTCGGGACAAGTTTGACCTACTGCGCCAGGGCACGGACGAATAGTGAACGGGAGTGTGAACTAAAGTATAAAGTACTCTTACATGGTTCTCCTTAAAACCTTCTTGGTTCGATAAAAATGCATAAAAAACATGGCGTACGCCTACTGTCAACGTCTCTCTTCTCTTTGGTTTTTCAGAAGACAATGAGAGGATTCTAAGGGTTTTGAGTTGTTATAGGCGTTGAGTTATATAATTCTGTTGTATTCTGTTTTGACGACACGGTTGGCGCAGTGGCTGAGCGATCGACTGCTGCGCTGCGTGTCGTGGGTTCGATTCCCGCACGGAACAAATATTTGTATGTCCTGCAGATAGTTGTTTCGGGTCTGGCTGTTTGTGTATGTGAGTTTAAATGTTTGTCAACGCCACGATACAGGAGAAATCTTAGTGTGGGGCAATCTTTATAAAAAAAAATTACACATGTCATAGTATGTATGCATGTTCATAGTAACCTTATTGGTAACTATATTTTCGAGCCGTTTGGGGTTGAAACTCTGGGACCGTGGGGTCCTTGTGCTCACAGCCTTTTTAAGGAAATTTCGAAACGTTTGGTTGACACTTCCCGTGACCCAAAGGCTGGCTTTTACTTTGGCCAGAGGCTTAGCGTTGCCATACAACGTGGCAACGCGGCCAGTCTCTTGGGGACATTGCCAACTGACAGCGTTGAGGATGAATTTTATGACGCTATTTTTTTAATTTATTTATAAGTTAGATAGTATTTTTAATTTCAGTTTGATTAAACAATAATTTCCTTAAAAAAAACGTAAATGAATGAACGAATATAAATATTATCATATAGTTGATTAGCTTTATTTCTCGGCTTTCACGAGGTAGGAGAACTATTAATATTACTCCTATTAAGTTAGTTTTTACCAACAAAAAATGTAAGTAGTGTAAAAACAACATTCAATCACTGTCTTATCTAACGTTCTCTGACTTTAACAGATTCTGATAGTTTGATGGAAAAAGTAATAATTTAGATGAGAGATTTATTACTTGACTTCGATTGATGGAAAAATGGCAGGAGGTACGCTTGGCTATAAAATCCTTACTTAATATTATAAAAGCGAAAGTGAGTTTGTTTGTTACGTCTTCGCGTCTAAATGGCTTAACCGATTTTGATGAATTTTGGTACAGAGATAGTTGTGACCCTGGAGGCGGACATAGGCTAATCTTTTTTTTAAAGTGAGAAATGAGGGAGAAAGAGGGAAGAAAAGGGAAAACTTAGCTTTGCTATTACAATAAATAAGGCGCAAGGGCAACAATTACCAATCAGGAAAGGAGAACTGTGTTACCCCGAATTTAACGCGAGTGAAGCCACGGGCAAAAGCTAGAAGCTATTAAAACACAAAACCAATAATACACAAAACTAACTTAATGAAAATGAGGCATTCATTGTCTGCTTTATTTGGCTGGAGTTATCGAGCTGAAATTAAAATCCACGACCGCGCCGTCGACACGGCCTGTCGTCAATCGGCGGACGGACGGTGAGCTACCCATTGCTCACCGTCCACAGGCCCGCATCTACGGTGGCCGGGAGTCGTCTCGCGGCGCCCGGCGCCCGGGGCGTCTCTCGCGGCGGCTGGGTTGGTTCGAGGTTCTCTCCCTCAAACGCCCGGCCACCTCCTTTGTTAGCATTATTGCTTCGCAGAAGGTGGTGACCGCTTCCCATTCACTCTCGCCCCAGACCATGGACTGAACCAGGGCCGGACGCGAGAGATCGCCGCCGCCGATCACCTCCACGAGGGCACGGCGGTGCTCCGCTCCGCGCTGGGCAGACCGCCACTGTGTGCTCCACCGTGTCCTCCGGGCGATCGTCACAATGGTGACACTCGGGCGTTTCCTCCCGCCCGATGATGTGCAGGAACCTCCCGAAACTTCCGTGTCCGGTGAGGACCTGCGTCAGGCGGTAGGTGAGGACGCCATGACGCCTCTCCAGCCACTCCTCAAAGAGGGGACTTACCGCCACTATTGTGGTGTGCCCTTTGTACGGAACCCTTGGTGCGCAAATCCGATGCGGAACCAAACAAAAATACTTACTTGTTTAATTCTCTCCCATAAAAATATTTTATCTGTACTGTAATTTCGATCTTCTTTTCGTACAAAAACCAAAATAAACACAACAGATTTAATTCTCAAGTCAACTAAAACAATATAACTTTACCCAAACAATGAATTT
The DNA here is from genome assembly GCA_905475445.1 of Ochropleura plecta. Taxonomy (NCBI): domain Eukaryota; kingdom Metazoa; phylum Arthropoda; class Insecta; order Lepidoptera; family Noctuidae; genus Ochropleura; species Ochropleura plecta. The sequence goes on along the minus strand of FR997740.1, from coordinate 6,383,630 downwards.
TCCAGATTATTCCGGTTCGAACCAGTTAACGGCGGATTTCTGCGGTAACGTTATATAAATGTAAGGATTATCCTTTACTTACAGCGCGTAATTGTACTCACGAGACGACGATAACCATCGTTACACATTGTGAACATTTAATTGAGCGTTTATACGACTTTCCACAGTTTGAGGAAACTTGAGAGTTTTCACTTATGTTCGTTATTTTATACGTTACACTTTAGGGATGCTGAAGGTTGAATCTTGATTTAAAACTGGCTTAATTATAACCCTAATCTGTTTTCAAATCTACTATACTTTTCTGGTTGGGAAATCATCGAATAACTTCCCCAACTCTGGACGAAGCGGGGGGTAGAGTCAGAGTTTTACTGACTGTATCCCACCCATAATCCATAAAATATTTACAGCTGATAAGGATTCTTTGTTGTATTTAAACGGGGCAACGTTCTTGGATATCTCCTGTATCGTGGGCGCGTTTACAAACATTTAAACTCACATACACAAACAGCCAGACCAGGAACAACAATCTGTAGGTCACAGAAATATATGTTCCGTTCGGGATCGAACCCAGCTCAGCTCAGTCACTGCGCCAACCGTGCCGTCATTGCTTAACAAATACTTTAAATCTGTCATTCAAGAGTGTGAATTAGTATTTGGTTACCAACAACCAGATAGGCTCACCCCTTAACAAGAAGGCAAGAAACTCCATGGTAAATCTTTTAAAATCATTTGGTTTTACAATGTTGTTGTTACAGCGTTAGTTCTTAAGTATGAGAGGACAGCGTAGGGCCGACAATTAGTCATTGCTTACTTTACAAAACGTAAAATACAATGATAAGTTAACAAGCGTCTAAAAATCTACAAGGCCAACAATTTCTTCTCATTCACAACGAATAGGTAAATAGGAAAAAGGAATCATATAAGATTAAGAAAAATCTTGCAAAAAAAATAACTATTTGAGACAAGTCACACAGATGTTGCTATCAGTACTGTAACTATTCAGAACAAGGGTTATATAAATATGTGATTTGACAACTATTGCAAAAAAAACTGTTTAAAGAGATCACAAAAAAATAATATTAAGAACTATAGATAGGTTATCATATTTTTTTTTTTAAACTTTGCCCCACACTAGGAATTTCTCCTGTATCGTGGGTGCGTTTACAAACATTTATACACACATACACAAACACCCAGACCCGAAACAACTATCTGCAGGTCATACAAATATTTGTTCCGTGCGGGGATCGGACCCGCGACACACAGCGCAGCAGTCGATCGCTCAACCACTGCGCCAACCGTGTCGTCGTAAATACTTAACCCTTTTGCGTTTATAAGCGTGATTGTATTAGATTTTAGCTTAAACAAAACGATTCATTTGTTTCTTTTGATCAAAAAAGAATTTGTTCGTTATTTTAAAATTTCATATTGTAGTTAAGCTGATCAAAAATGTATTTACAAAGCAATGTAAAGACTTTTCGTTTTAACATCAAGCAACCCTAACACCAGACATGAAGGTCGAAGGGTAAGTGCGGGTTATTCGGACCCTTCCAGCATTCCAGGAGGGTTGTTCAACTTTAGCCCTATCTCATACAACGAGCAAAACATAATAACGTAATTTGTGCCTTTAAAATTAATTAGATAGTTTCATTAAGGTATAAGGGTTTTTTTGAGCTTATGTCATAGGGTCAGAACGTGATTGTCTGGCTGAATATGGGTTGCAATGAAAGGGGCATTACTTTAATTAGCCAAAATACTATATAGAAAATCGGATTTCTATTCTACCTTTTTCATGGGAGCTCATAACAACTCCCATCTTCAGATTAACTAAACTATTTATTTTTTAAAGAAACTGTTTAATCCTTAATAATATTATAAAAGCGGAAGTGAGTTTGTTTGTTTGTTACGTCTTCACACCTAAATGGCAAAACCGAATTTGATGAATTTTAGTACAGAGATAGCTGGGACCCTGGAGACGGACATAGGCTACTTTTTGTCTCTTTCTAACCCCCCACTTCCCTACAATAGGGGGTGTAAGTTTCTATGAAACATTCCGCAATTTTCAAGGTAGGAAGCTAAAAGTTGGTTTGCAGACTATTTAACACTAACAAAAACATCGTGCATTATTATTTTATTTAGGAATCTGCCCCGAACCCCTTAAAAAAGGGGACATAATTTTATATGGGACTTTTCGCAGTTTTCAAGGTAGGGAGCTAAAAATCTCTCCTTTGTTACCAAGGAAAAATACCTGCAAATTAGGAAAGGGGAACCCCGAATTTAACGCGAGCGAAGCCTTGTACAAAAGCTAGTTACCTATATTTCTAGTAAGAAATAAGGAACAAATTATAATTTTCTCCATCCATTCGCATCTCCATTAAGTTAGATACCTACAGTTTATTGACTAAAACAAAATTGCGAAAATCAGTACTACTTAACACAGTTTTTTGTAAAACAGCTCAACAATCCCTTACAATGTAGTTTACATGTATCTTTGACAGTATGAGGCTCTTTCTTATACACGCAGTTTTGTCTTTGTTTACATATTCGGATGTATGACGACATCGACAAGAAAAGGCCGGCCTTGGCCTGGATTTAAAGGAAAATTCAACATGCGATAAAATATTATTGACAAGGGCACTGAAGGAAGATATGGAAATACTCGAGCATAGATTATAAAATTGTTTTAGTGATGTCAATCCTCGATACGATTATTATTAACAGTGGAAATGGGATTTTTAAAATGTTTCTTTTTTATTTCGTGTTTCCGATATTTTGGCGGTGTTGCTAAAGTGTTTCAAATGTTAATAATTATGTTAGTGGCCATGTCAGTTTAAAGACTTATATCGATACGATTATTCCATAAATTTCAAATGAACTTGTTTATTTTTGCAATAATGACTTCTATTAAACAGTTTTTAACCCTACAGGGCACACCCATCCGTAGTCCCACATTCTTAGTGCTATTGTAAGACATTTATGTACATAGTATTTAGCTATCGGTACTGCTTAGGTTTAATGTAAATACCTTTTTTGGGTGAAGAAGTAATAACATAATTGTTGAATATGGCATTTATATTTTATTGGCAACACTGAATTTTGTCTATGGCAATAAAAAGAAGAAGCATGTAGTAGTCGTTGTCAATGTTGTCGGTTTGTTATTTTTTTTTCGTTTGTTGTTTCGTTCCGCTATGTTAATTTGATGTTTGTCTGGTTTTAAGTAAAACAGATACAGTTAAGTAATAACTGTGCGTTTTATTGGAAAATAACATCTATACTAATAAATTGTTTATGGGAGCCCCATCTGCTCAAAGACAGTTTGGCAGAAATTTTTGATATTGCTACAACAATTAATACCTTTATTTCATTTATGTACTTTATTATTTCTTTTTTATGAACCATAACGAGCAGAAGAAGTTATTCCAACCACCAGACACCTGTAAATATTTTTTTATAAACTTAAAAACCTCACTCTACATTTAAAACCGCTAAATCTCAGTACGGTTGTATATTTTGATGCCGTCACTACCGCATGTCGCCTCATCGTCGGCCTTGTGACCCGCCCCCTGATCCTCTTTTGTGATGAATGGCTCTTTGCCTTATGAGCCACTTTACTCTTCTTGAAAAAAATAGGAAAAAAACTGATAAGGTTGTAAAAAAGGCCCTCAAAATTTGTTTTATCTTTTCAAAAGGTAGGAATTAATTAGGGTAGGTGATATCGCAATACAACTTAATTATTTATTATAGGACTTTTCGTCTCTTTTGAAGTGTTTTCAACTATATTCACTCATAGACCAATATCAATTATAGAATAGAATATACTATATTGCACACCAAAATTGAAATAAAAATGTTTTACAAAAAAATGCTATATCTATGGTTACAATGGCGGTTTTATCGCTAATAGCGATAAAACCGCCATATCTTCTAGACAAGCTTTGGATGGACTGTTCGAATATAAAAATACAACGGGGGGTAGTTAATGGTGTACCTACTGCTAATACTACACAAACAATTATCGTTTCAATATTCGGATCTTGATGACTTAACATTAAACACAAGTGCCTTTATTTGGCGTTGTGCGGACTCTAGAAATATGGTGTCTGATATGAGACGTAATCCCACAGATCGACAGGGATCCTTCGGTTTTTGTCGCGACACATGCTGGTGTAGAAACTGAAACTGCTCTGTATTTACTATTAAGTTCAGAGTATTTAGTTAGTATAGAAGTTAAGAAAGTTTTGAGTATGAATACTGGGCGTAAGTGTAGAGGAAGACCAAAGAACTGATGGATGGACTGTGTGAAAGATGACATCAAAGCAAGAAAGCAGAAAGAGTTATAAAGGAGTTTGGAAGCAAAAGACATGCTGTGCCGATCATAAATAATTTCCCATGAGGGCAGGAAATTATTATCTAGTATTGTTTGTAACTAACTGAGTAACAATAAGCTGTGTGCAAATTGAAAGAGTTATTTCTCTCGTTTACCCCTATCCCCTTCTGCAGCCACAACTATTGTAATTAAATGTATGTCTTATAGTGTCATCCTGACCAGGGTTCTTTATCCAGGGTTGCGGGTTGTTCGAAATAGATACCGCAGCCCCGGAACATAAAGGGCAAAAGAAGGAACATGGGTGAGTTTTAGTCAGTACAAGTCTGAATTTCACCACCGCACCGCCCAAAGCGGTGGTAGTTATTTGATGATTATTGGTGTATCGTGTTTCGGATTCGCAAAAAAGGATCCTTTATACCAGAATGCGAAACACGATATTGAATAAAAGTAATTCGAGAGATTTTTAGATGCGATAATCGCAGAATAATATCTGAAATTCTCAGTAGATACAAACTGAGACCAAACAAATACTCAACCAAGCGTCTAGTTTTAAGTTTTTATCTAAATCTGTGGCATCAAAGACCGGCGGCATTGTGAAACTAAGCAGCAAGCTCCTTTGAGACACCTTTGCATAAATATTTGTAAGGTAATTGTAGCAAAGCGTTACGTGCACAAGCTTGTATTATATAGTAAGCATACCTAACCTGAAATATGGGAGACACAAGATTGTATCCACATAGAAAATTCAGTGTAGAATTTATTTTCCACGTAAGTTTTCTTTTTGAGAGATTTTACTTTTTGAAAGGCTTATCTATTGGTGAAAAGGGAATGGAAGACGAATCATAATGAAAATATAGTCGAAGAGGAATTGCCTTAATCACTCTTAGCAGATAATATTATGTTGTTGAATCTGATCAATATTTGGTTTTAGAAACAAATATGATGAAATAAATTATAACATTACGACCAACCGGAGTCCTAACGGGTCACAGGCTGACGCAAGTTACAGGCAATTATCCTTACCAATATTATAAAACCGAAAGTGAGTTTTTTTGTTTGTCTTCACGGCCAAATCGATCTTGATGAATTTTGGTACAGAGATAGTTGGGAACCTGGAGACGGGCATAGGCTAGCGGAGAAAGAAGGAAGAAAAGGGGACGGAAATTCGCGTTAGACGGAAATTAAAGAAAAGTCGCAGACGGAAGCTAGTTAAAAATAAATAAGTCACTTACATGATACGCATGGGTAGGTGTTGGTACGGCGACGGGGAGTTGGGTCGCCTGCGTGTATATTTGTGCAAAATGTTTAGTTTTAATTCCGCCAAAAAAGTTTCAGTCTTGGATGCAGGATTTAGCTCCGCTCCGCTAAAAAAGAAATAAAGGAATCTGTTGAACATCTTTTTTACACTTTCAAACACCTTCTGTCGTCTTAAATCCATGTTGAAATTATACGAAATAGTATTCTGTGGACTTTTTAAATACGATTGTTCATCTTCATCAAATCGGAAAATACACATAACACATAACAAAACATCACGTCTTTATCCTCAAGAGCCCCAGCGGCACAGAAACGTGCCAGTAAACAAGTATTACCGTTGAGCCCCGCTGGCACAAAGTTGTGCCACCAAACCCCGACCGATTTTAAACTGTATTTGTAGTAAAGATAAGTCTTAAAATCAGATTACGCTTACGATAAGAGCCCGCCCGGCGGTGCTTGACGGATAGTTGACGTAAATAATGGCGGTCCTTGAGAGGTTAATCTCCAAAGGGTTGGGCAGTGGTGTAATAGTACACCTACATTTCGGTGCTTATGGTGAAGTCCCATGTAATAGCGGGTGAGCCTTTTACCATCAACTGGGCAGTAATCCAGGCTGAATGGCTGCTACTGTGAAATTCCTACTGGAACAATCCCATTGACGACATGCGTGCTAAGCGATTGACTGCTGCGCTGCGTGTCACAGGTTCAATCCCCGCACGGAATAAACTTTTCAGAGACGAGATCCAGTTAGATGTTCTGGGTGTCTGTTTGTGTATGTGAGTTTAAAATTTTTGTAAACGCACCCCCAAAACAGAAGAAATTCCTAGTGTGGAGCAACGTTTAAAAAAAATACACTGACAAGAAAGTTTAAATAAATCTGTAAATGGATGAGCTAACATTTATTGGAAAGTCATGTCTGACATTAATCCAAATCAAAGTAAATTGGTCCTGTTTAATCTTAGTTTGGACGCAATTATACAAATTAGGTAATTTATTTCAAAGTCAGATGTTACACGTGTTTATACAGTTTTCACAATTGCTGTAGCTTCTGTAATTAAGGTAACGGTTTTAATTTGATCTTTATTTTGATTGCTATATATTTCATATTGCTTTAATTGCCTATTAATGAAACTACCAAGACCCCTGATACCTTTGGTTTTCATAACATCTATAACTCCGAAAATACTCATATTTTACCTTTGTTGTAACATACACTTATGTCCTACTTGAAAAGCCCTTTGCTTTTACGGGTGGGAAATTATTAAATCCCGCTCTGGACGGAGCGGAAGGGCGTGCCAGAGTTCTACTGACTAAAACCCATCCATATTCCTTCTTTTGCCCATTATGATCTGGAGCCGCGGTATTTCTTTGGAACAACCCCAACAGGCTGTGGCCCTGGCGGGCACTTCTGCTTTGCTGACATCTCTTTAAAGCGTTTGTGAAACACGAACGGCCTAGCGGTACTTGAAAAGCCGTGGTATATCGCAAATTGCTTTTAGAAGGTAAGACTCAAACAAGTCATACATTTGTTTCTCATTTTTCTTAACGCCGACTAAAAAAATTGATTAAATTTGACCTCATAAGCTTCTAAAACCTTTATGTTATTCAACAGAAAATTTCTTCTGATATTCAAACTAAACTACGCGAAACCTTCACAGCGAACGTTTACGTCCACGAGACGTTACGTCCGTGTTACTGTCATAGAAGATTATCCTATGGTCTCAGATACACTGCCAGTAAATTGGATAAAAGGGACTTCCACTTTGTATCCCGGATCTATTGGACCACTATTCTCTATATACATTATTGTTAGGATTATGGAGGAAAAGTTCCACAAAAGACTAGCCTTTAAGATGAGCTCAGTGTCGTGTTTTCATAATGTATTATGTACGTAGATAATGGATTTGATTAAGATAATCTTTCTCTTTTTGTTAATTAATTTGCTTTTATTTTTCCCTTTTAGGAATATATGTTGTGTTTTATTCAGAACTTTTATTTTGTTAAAAGTTTAGTACACATTGATTTTAATTTATTAAATCGTAATTTTATAGCGGCTAAAATAAAATTCATCTCATTTTGTTTTTAATTTCAAACTAGAATCTTGTTCGTGAAAAACCTGTCTTTGGTTTGTTTATAATAGAATAGGTTTCAAAATATGTACTAATAATTGATATTTTTTCTCGGAAACTTCCTATATTTGCCACATACCAACGAATGACTGACAAAACATTTTTATAAATTATTCCGCCCATTCCCAACTAAGAATGCGTATGATTCACTCATTCATGGCACATGTCATTCCAAATCCGCCATGATTTATTTCGACAACAACCGCCGCCCTTGAGTGAACTCAACCGGACCATTCAATAACGAACGTGAGTCACTCAACTGTTTACTCGTTCATTCGTTCATTCAGCAAAGTGCGCGTTGAGCTGAAAAGATTTTCTTTTGTTTTTCCTGCCTAGTTCACATAGACGAACGACGCTGGGGTTAGATTTATTTTTGGTATACAAACCAGGTTGTGTTGGGTGTATAGTATATCTCTCTTTTGACGGTAATTTTTACTTTTATTTTGCATCACCGACAAATCATAGTGATCTTTATTCTCGTAGCAAGAAGTTTGCTGTTGAATGGCTGATTTCAGAGGTAAATAATAATATAACTGCCAGTATTTTTAATCAGTTGTGATAATTTAAAAGTTAAAACAGTATAGTTTAATATTCGAATTTTAAAATAATAGAATGAGAGTGAGACATCTGTGTAACCACTCGATTGCTTCTGGAAACGATCGTTTCCAAACAAAAAAACGAACTTTGCTCGGCGCACTCTTTCGCGTAACGCGCTGTGACATGTGGTAACAAAAACTTAATTTACTACCGACTGGATAGGTTTTATTGTAATAAAAATACTGTTTTGTGTAGCCAATGAGTTATACAATAAATATTAGTCTATTATTTCTCGAGTTCTTAATATAATTATATTTATAAATAACTAGAAAGTTTGAGAACAAGTATATTGCCTACTTCTATTAAAATAAGGTTTTATAGCAAAATAAGATCGATAAGTGTACTTGTTTTTTAAATTTTCATAAAGTATTTTAGTTATTTCATCGTTTTAATAAAAAAAAAACCATAAAAGGCTTAATAATTTGATAAAAAAGAAATGTAAAACCGAACGAAAACTATATAAAATGGTGACTTCAATTTCACTTCAAAAGATTAAATATAATTTTGTCTATGGGTGTTATAAACTTGCGTTCATTCGGTAGATCTGTTCCTAGTCTATGATTTTAAGAGGTTTTGAAAGGACTCTAACGTCATATTAATAGAGTTTTAAGTCGTTTAACAAAAATGAAGACTTGGAAACAATTGTTTCCACGAGCAAAGTTCGGCGCCTTTTTTGTTTTCGCAAGCAATCGAGGGGGTAAAAAGTTCCTATATGTTAAATTTGACCTACTTTTTGGTTTTCGTTTGAGCTGAAATTTTGCATGTTTAGCAAAAGACGTCAAATCATTGCGACTTACTCCCAAAAATGTGCGGACTATAGTTATTTTTAAATATTCCCATTATATAGGTATCAAACGTTTTGCTTTGATACTGGGACTCATGATATTGGAATATTATGAGTTTACTGAGAAGAACACGCTAAATTGAAAATGGTTTTTGACTATCATGTTATTTGAGGTTATTATTTTTGTTCATTACCTTAACATAAATAACAATTCCAACAATTTCTTTTCATTTCGACATAGTGATAGTATTTTGAAGCTTAAAATCATTCCACGTGAAAACACAAATATTTTTCTTGGAGCCATATTGAGCATTATGGAGCCACAAATTAATTCGGAGAATTCGTAATTGGTTAACGAAAATAAATGAATTGTTATTTTTAAATTGATTCTATGACTTGAATCTGAATTTCTGTGTTTTTCAATTAAATAAATACGGATAAATTAGTTTGAGTCTTTGAGTAAGTATTTCTAAAATCTCATAAAGGTCATTTAATAATTGTTATGTTATTTCTAAACGAATACATATAGTTTAAGTGTTTCCTCACAAAATATTTAGCAAAGCATCGGTAAGTTCCCTTGGTCTGCGTTCTTCCCGGACACAAGATTTATAGCAGCTTCTTCACGCCTTGTAACGATTTTATTAATGGTTTCAATATACGGCATTTCTGTAAGCCCGGTCATGCTTGAATATATTGCGAATTAAATGTGCCAGGGTCAGTTTGGTAATTATTGAAGACTAGCTTTCGCCCGCGGCTTCGCTCGCGTTAAATTCGGTATAACACACCAAGCAGACCTGCAGTTTTTTCTCTTGCGCCTGACTGATTTGTAATAGCAACGCTAAGTTTTCCCTTTTCTTCCCTCGTTCTCCCTCATATCCCACTTTTTTTAATAAAAATTTGCCTATGTCCGTCTCTTGGTTCCCAGCTATCTCTGTACCAAAATTCATCAAAATCGGTTTAGCCATTAAAACACACCAAGCAGACCTGCAGTTTTTTCTCTTGCGCCTGACTGATTTGTAATAGCAACGCTAAGTTTTCCCTTTTCTTCCCTCGTTCTCCCTCATATCCCACTTTTTTTAATAAAAATTTGCCTATGTCCGTCTCCTGGTTCCCAGCTATCTCTGTACCAAAATTCATCAAAATCGGTTTAGCCATTAAAGCTTGAAGAGGTATCAAACAAACAAACTCACTTTCGCTTTTATAATATTATATAAATATATATATATATATATATGTATATAGTAAGGATTAAAGACAAACAACTCGAAAAGGTTTTATGAAACTCGCATTTTGTGAAGATTGTTATATAATTATTTAATTATTTGAACGTAACAAACAGTAGTTACTTCAAACCATATTTGGGTAATGCGAAACTATAATAAGCCTTCATTAACCTTTTGGGCGGAGCGGGGGGGAGTGTTAGGCTTTTGCTGACCAAAACCCATTCATGTTTCTTGCCTTTTGCGTTCCGGGGCCAAGGTATCTCTAGATTGTGCTAGAGATACCAGCAACCTTACAGATTCCATAGAGCTTTCATCAGAACAACACTTAAAAAATCCATACCTGTTTTCTCTAATACACTGTTGGATTTATTATTATTATCAACAATAGGCGAAACGCTGAAATTTTAAATTCGAACGATTCAATAAAAGTCAAGCAATAAATCCTGTCTCTTATTTTTTTTAGCACAGCCATGAATTTTACAAAAACTTACTTTTAAAGTTTTATGTACCTATTTATCTTTTTGACCACTAAACAGCATAACAGTGTTACAAAAAAAATCTTTTAGTTACTGCAAAAAGAAAATCTACTCTAATAGAACGTTCCAGAACGTTCACCAAAATTCTGTTAAATATACCACAATTTTCATTTGCAAACAGGACAGGTAGGCTACCCCACAGGGGCTCATAGGACGCACAGTGCAATTCTGTCGCCACCGCGTTCACCTTTTCAATTCTTTTTTTTTCGGATATTTTCTAAAGGAGAATGGGCATTTTGGTACTCGCTCCAATAGCAATCATTGTGGCGTCATTGGATAGATCTTTTAATCAGGAAAAATATTTACTATGGCGACTTGTCCCAAATCCTTGTCCGAAAACCTCGGTAAGCCCCCAAAGTTAGTTAATATCATAATTGCAAATATAATAATATTACATACCTATCATGGTTGAAAATACGAAAAATAACGTTATTTAATGTAAAATAACATTATTTAAAACGAGAAATATATTGCGTAACTATTCATGCATAATATATCGTGATAATGGTGATGACTTTTGAAAATATGTATTTTTACATAAAAAAGTAGTATTATATTTAAGATACACAGTTAACTACAGAGCAAGGTAATGAAGCTCGATCAGTTACAATATGCCGGTGCGTAGTGGAAGTGGTGAACGGGAGGTTCAAACGAGATTTCAAGCTTTTGCGGCATAAATATTTTAATAAAACACTACCAAAAATGTTCATTGATTTTAAAATCGCCGCAGCTATGTTAAATAACTTCCACATACCCATCAATGATAACATTCATGCAGAGGCCTTCCTAAACATAATTAGGGAGAGAATAGATTCCCCGAATCTACTTTATGATTATGTAGAAAGAAAACGTTTGAATAGCCGAAGAACAGATTTGCAAAGAATAGAAAGTCAAGAAATACAGAACTTCCCACTACTGACGGAAGAACAGATTATTTTACTTTCTTTGGGCACCTATCAACTAAAGCTAGCCCGATCCTACTGCAACGAGCATTTGTCAAATGGACTATACATTTTAGAAATATATAGAGAAAGTGCACTTCAAGATTTAATTGAATATGGCATAAACGAAGATACTTGGCTTTTACGCGGACGCATACAGTCGCGTCACGTACGGTCAAAAACTTATTATGTTATGTATTGGAAAAAAATAATGTTAATGAAAACGAAACCAATATCCATAACATTTTATGCAATTATTACTGCACGTGTTTGACCGGACGACGAACAGTCGGCACTTGTGCTCATATAGTTTCAATCGTGTGGTATCTAGGATATGCCAGACATGAAGGCTTCACTGATCCTGCAGCGTTCCTCAACGATATCATTATTGATAATAATGTTTAAAAAAATAAATTACGTTTCTTACTTTTCTTTTCTTTTTTTATTCCTGAGTGTTTATTCATTTTAGTACCTATTAATCAACACACACATGATTCTATACAAGACAACGATATAATATCACCATTATCTTAACAAATACAAACAAAAACAAAAAAAAATATTAAATACTTAACAAAAAAAAAACTCCGTTCCGACAGCAAATGGAGACAAGCGACTTGGTTATCATTAATCCTTGTAAAAAGACCTTTCCAGTGATATATATATTATGGCTATTGGGCCGAGTACCAGCCTTCATACATTTTTGCCCATTCTCCAAATGAATTCGGAAATGTAAATTGCGGATTATGATGTAAATTATTTGGAGTGATAGTCTCGTTAAAATGTATGAAGAGATTTTGATCGGATAATTCTTTATTTAAAAATAATCATTTGGCTGAAAATATTATAGGCACTCACACTAATTGACCCGACTAACGTTGTCCTGACGATTTCGGGGTGTAAACAACAGCACCAAGTTTTTTTTTTTTAATTAACGCAATGCTCAACCATTTCCTATCAGCGTAACACAGACTTTTAACGTAATTGAAGACTACAATATTAACTGGCAGTGTATAAAACGTTGCTTTGCCATAGCATGCGATATTTCAGCCCGGTTCAGTTCAGGAATTTCAAAACGGCTTTCTATTCTCATTACACACCTACAGTCCTATGACAAGTTATTTTACCTCCAAGAGTAGCACCCAAAAATAAACTTTATTTAAAAAAATAAGGATTACTCCACAGTCAAAGGACAGTACATAAATTTTTTACACTATTAATTCCACCCTATTAATTCTGTTACTTTTTTATGAGAATTTATCAAACGACTCCGCTCTGGGCATAGCGGATGGGAGAGTCAGATTTGTACTGACTAAAAACCATCCATGTCCCTTCTTTTGCCCTTCGTGTTCCAGTGCCGTGGTATGTCTTTCGATCCAACACGCAGCCCGGGCAGGCAGTGGCCCGGGCCCCTAATTCCGTTACTTGGCGTCTATTTAAAATCAGATAAAACTTAGGTACATTTTACATTTTAGTATGTCTTTATTTTCCTATCATAAAACTTACTGAAAAAAATATGGTTTGCATTTTCGACATTTAAATTTTCTTCAGTTTTTTTGCGTAATGTTTATAGCCAATATTTTTGGTTAAAGATTTAATTTTTACCACGTATTATGACCAATAGGTACATAAAAGTGTGTTGTTTTTCCCGCCTATGCAGCCAGTCTATTCACGTCACCGAAAATTCATAATCTCCTGTTGATATTGGAAAATAATTAAAGTTTTATGTCGTGCAGTGTTGAACGTCGGAATGTTACACCCGCGCGGTGCGCATACGCAGCCCACACAAACATGGCGCTCTCGACACTGAAATATACGTCATTGTGTGTATTCTGGCGCAAGATGAGCAATATTGTTTGTTGTTATGTGTATTTGTTATGAAGAGATGGGATAGTCTTGAGTTCACTAAGATGAAGAAGAAGATAAAGTAAGTTTCAGGAAAATTACAATACAATAATACTATAGTTTTTTTTTTTTAACAAAAACCTGAATCAGTTGAAGCAATATGCTATTCAATAAAAACTGATTTACAACACGCCTGTTATCATTTTCAGGGTCAAAATTATTTCGTCTGAAAACCATCAGCCAAACATTCGTCGCTTAGACGATGAGAGCTCTCCTCTCATCAACACGTCGCGTCGCCACATCACTAGCCTTTAATTTCCGAACACCGTAATCAACACCAATATTTCGGAATATTCTCGCTCAAATACCAAATGGTCACATTATCTAGTCATAGACAGATAATCGTTTAGCAATTAGCGCGGGCACCATGCCACCACGTACCTACCTATTTGTGTCTATGGTGCCAATGCGTTGCAATGGCGTTGAAAGTCTGTTGTTATTGCATGCCATCTTACGTCATCACACGCAAACGTTTTGAAAATAGAACTCGTTACCGGTTTTCATTTTAAAATAAGTTTTCTTTTTACAAGTTTTTATTAACTCTACCTATAACTGTATATATATATTTCTAAAGATGGCGGACTAGTTATTTTGTATGCTTTCCCATAATTCACTTAGATAATCTACGAGTACTTGAATTAAAGAAAATGTCTATTTCGTCACACATTGTTGTTAGATTTTCACAATAAAAATTAATCAAATCCTTTGAATCTTAAAACAAATGACCTACGAAGACGTCTTAAAACAGTTCTGTTCCAGAGTGGGCAAGAGATAACGCTAGACGACCTCCATAGCTCCGTCTCTTTCCAATACTAGAGTGATATTAAAACAGTACCTACTCCCATAAGACGACATGGTAATCCTCCGTTCCACTTACACTATTGTTACCAAATGAGTTCACACAAATGGCACTGTTTTTACTTGTCTGTACAAATAAAAGTAAGATATTTGTCTTCTCTTACAATATTAATAGTCAGTTACGTTTTTAAAAGTCTTCAATGAAATACGTCATACAGATCCATGCCAACTTTTCTAGAATTGCCTGTGACGTTTTAAACTGAAAATCATTTTAGAGAACTACTTCGAAAAATGTTAAAGACACTAATACGAGTAATAATAATAGGTACGTAAAGAAACACACACAGACAGCGTGTGTGTGTGTTTCTTTGCATTCATTCATAAAAATATTATGATCTTTCCTTTTTCATCTATAATGGATGGAGTTGGCGTCCAGTTAACCTGGAACTTGTCAGATGCGGATTTTTGACTACTACTAACGATTGTTAAAAATCTAAAAACGACAGCCGGTAACAATTGCTTAACAAGCTTTCCATGGCACGGAAACTCGGTATGTTAGAATGGTCACCCATCCACGGATCGACCTCAACAAGCACTGCTTAACTTTACTGATCGACCAGTACGGGTCTTATTATTTAGCCACGAAATGTTAAAAATTGTTTACAACCATACACAAAATAAAACACAGTCATTCATAAAGAATATTTAATGAATTACTTTTCGTAATTTTTCAAGCATTTCATAAATCACGCTGTATTTTTCCTGATTCTTCAGATTTCAAACTTAGAATTCCACCGGCACCCGTGTTTGCTTCATTCATAAACGTGCAGCGCGTTCACGCAACGTGACCAATTCCAAATTCGAACAAGGCTCAAGGCTGCCAGTTGCGAGTTCTTTGAATCGATTTTATTTTTAGTGTGACCAGCAATCGAAAACTTTTGTCATCCACTCGGAATCCGCTTTCGTCGCGATTTATCAAGAATCTCAACTTTTCCGAGCGAAGAAATGCTATTTACCAAGTAGGTACTCGAGTCCCAACCATTTAAAATGTAGTTATTTAGTCGCATATCTCTAAGACTGCATCATTGGTGATATAAATACATTTATAGTGCCCGTAAATATACATATAAGTTTATAATTATATCGATACTCGCATAACAAATGCGACGATCCATTAAATTTATGGGAAAATTTCATAAATCGCATCCGGGAAACGCGTCAACGATGTGATGTTTGTATTGGCAATGCCTTTTATCCTCCAGATATTGCAATGTTTTTAGTTTCCATCTGTTGATGAATTGCATTTTTTTTTTTTTAAAGATTCGTTTTACTGAGATAAAATACAAAAAGGAAAAATACACTTTTAAAAATATTGAAGCGAGTGTTGTATCAAACGTTTTTATTTATTATTATTATTACCTAAAATAAAAATACTTTATTTAAGCCAGAAAACTGGACTACTTTTCAATTAATTGCAAGAAGATTTTTAGTTTTTTTTTTTAAATCAATAAATTTGTTCAGTAATTGAGTTCAAAGTAGTGACTTTATAAGTTGCTATTAATAGGTACACAAAGTCTATCAGTGAATCGTATATTGACAGCTTTTCAAAAGTATGACAGTTTGATTGATGGTTTCAACTATCCAATCGGAGATGAGGCTAAGCGTACCTACGTAGCTAAAGTTCTCAGCGTAAGCACATTTCAAATATGGAATTGTCTATGAACTCCACGGAATGTCACAATCAATGACTCTTGTTTTGCTTTCGTTCTCAACTTGGCGCGAAATTAAATGAATGAATGAGTGTGTATGTGTTACCTAGTAGGTATACAAGGTACAGAGTACTATTTAATGCGTCATTGAACATAGATAGTGAACGCGTTTGCATTTTGCAGATGCTTGTACTAAGATCATGGTAATGCGGATGTGGTAAATTAATCAATCCATTTTCATTCAAATTGATAACTTCTTTGCATAAGCATAAAGTGAAAAAATATACTTATATTATTAGGGATGCCAAGTAATGTTCCATGCATCGCTTCAACCTTAATAACGTCTAAATGAAAAAAAAGAATTTGATTGATTCCGACACCATATGTCATACAGCCTACAGCTTATACTTCAAACATAGCTGATAACTAAGTTTGAAGTTCAGGCTGTTTGTATTTTTATCTATGTCTGCACGGTATGATATTACTAATTAATATTATCGCTCACCTAAGTGTTAAAGGTGAAAGGTATTTATGTTATAATGGCTTATACCGCAATAAAAACACGAATTTCCGCTACAATTTGCCTTTTATTTTCTTAAATAAACGCCAAGTAAACTCACCATAAATTACCCAGGTTAATTATCTCGGTTTCTACAAGTTTAGGATCATAATTTATGCATAGTCAAGTGCTTTAGTTAACATTTGTTTTTTCTTTGTTTCAGGCACATCTTTCCACTTCAACTTAGCAAGCTATCGCAATGACAGGGCCTTTATGATATTTTCCAAGTGGCAACACTAAAAAATACATAACCATTTAAATAATGATGATAGTGTCAACATTCTAGGGTAGCAATGTATTAAAATACCTACCAAATGTTTTGATAAATAAATATTAAATTTCCGCTTTTTTTGTTGATTTTGCAAAGATTATTTTGTTTTTGAAAACAAAAAAAAAACTACCATATTTTTATACCACAATAACTAAACAAAAAACAGTGTTTGTGTGTGATTTTGTACGTGTTATAAAATGACGGTGTGTTATTAATTGCGCCTGCTTCCGCTCATATC
The DNA here is from genome assembly GCA_905475445.1 of Ochropleura plecta. NCBI lineage: Eukaryota > Metazoa > Arthropoda > Insecta > Lepidoptera > Noctuidae > Ochropleura > Ochropleura plecta. Next base: position 6,366,356 of record FR997740.1, on the reverse strand, counting down.
CGACTAAGTATATATCGGCGGGAAATTCGTGGGGTGAGCCAAACGCCAAGATGTCGTCGCGAACGGGGCAGCGTGGCACGTCAGTTGCGACCAGCCAGCGGAAACACCGCTCGCGGTCCACCACTAGATACGACATGGAGAAGAAGCCGAAGAAGAAGGACTTCAGGACATCAGGCACTACCAGCCTGGTGTCCATTCCCAACAGCATCAAGCTGCCTATGCTCAACAGTGGCCTCATATCGCTTGGTAAGTCCTATTTTTTTCTTATTACGAAAGATTTGATACCTTGTTAGAGCTGCCATAAATAAAACGATATTCGATGTCGAAAATTCGATTTCAGAATACAATATATTTTACTTCCCATTTTAGTTTTACATGTAAATATATTTACTATCTGTGTCGAATTTCAATTCCAACAAACGATTTTTTTTTCAATTCCGATTTAAACGAGGATGTGTTTTGGACATGGTACGGAAATATGAATAGTGAAGAGTAATTTATCTATTTTTTGCATTTTGTTTGCGTTCTTTTTCATACTAATATTTTTAAATACTTTTGTTTAAATTCACAAAAAAATAAATGCAAACAACTTCTATGGTCCGGTATATTTTGCGAAAACTAAAGGAGGAAGGAGAGAGGAAAAGATAACAAACTGAAAATTTATCGCTACGCAAACTTGAAACGATAAAACCCATTCCTAATCTTTATAAATTATCGCATAAGTTTACAGTCCCGAAAACGTCTGTTGGAGTAATAACTACTGTCTTTAGGCGGCACTACCGTTGGTGAATTTGCACAAACATTCGTGTAACATCCTGGTTATTACAAACTAAACTTTATTCGAATTGCTGGAAGGTGTACTTTGTACTGGCTACTGAAGCGGTTTAGCAAACATTTAGTCCAAAACGCCAACTGTCTATCTGTCCATATGCCGCTTCAACGGTTGAACGTCAGATATTTTATACAAACCTTATGTCAGATGGCTTTAGCAAGCTTATTAGCCTGACGGGCTGTTAAGAACTCATTAATTTAAATTAGAATGTTCAAAGTGCGTGAATTTTAACTTAAGGTACGGTGGAATATGGTGGAAGTTTATTTTGTGTAGTTATGTGGTTTGTCCGCTAGTATAGGGGTCAGGGGGGCGTCTTAGGCAACTTGGAAATCGCGGTCGATCACGATGTTCGACAAAATATCTTCTAAGTAAAAGTTTACAGGAAAATGGCTTATTTTCTTACGTATAACAAAGTATAGAGAAAAGTAAAATAATTACTTAAAATTACTTTTAACTTGACTATAGATACGGGGATGAGTATGGCAGATTGATCGTAATAGACCCGTCGTAGGAAGACAGAGATGTTTTTTTTTCGGGTCTAATTCAAGGATTTCATCAGGCTTCTTGAGCACCACTGAGGGTCTAAAAATACCGCTATAGCAGAATCATATTAGGATAATTATTATGAATTACGTTACCATTCGTAAAATGGTCACAAAGTGACAATTCACAATATTAACTGCGTCTGTGACCATTCTAAGATTTTTTAGACCCCCTGGTCGTACGACCAAACTTTCTACCTGGACAAAGCTTTTTTGGGCAAAAGTCGGTAAAAAGGTTAAACGGTAATTTTATGGAATGGAACCCACAATAATTAGCACAGGAACCAATTGTTCAACCTCTATGCCAAAAGTATTTTGTGTAGGTGTATATATATACATAGTAACATCACCATTCATAATAGAAGGAATTGCTAGTAAAATAAACAGTATTCTATTTACAAGTTATCTACACCGCGGAAATCCCGAATTCTCGTCGAGTTACAATAACAATTCTCAGAAACAAGACGAAGGAACGATGATAAATAATTCAGAAAAAAACTTCGTATATTTGAAAATACGTATAATAGTAAAAATACGACCCTGTCTTATTACATGTGAGTAAAAAGTAATGGGCAAAATATACGTGTACCATAATTGGGCACACCTCTGCCTTACTGTCGAAAGTTACAGGCGTGATATTATTTAATATGAAATTGTTTTGTTTTAACGACTTTAATGTATTTACACGCAAGTTCAGCTACAAAATCATTGATATTAGGAACCAAAAGGAGGGATACATGGTACGGATACGAATGGAAAATCTGTACTTCCCACGCTTTGGTCAAAGCGGGGGGGCCAACGGCAAAGGCGGTAAACCAACAGCAAACTATAAAACTTTATAAAATAACTGATCCCAAGAGTCGGCGTTGCCACGTTATTGCACTTATCCTCTTAGGTTCGGAAATGGATTGGTATCGTCACTGTTTTAGGTTAAGCACCTCTTGCCAAGGTTTGGTAATGGACGGGTTGCCCTACCGATCCAGGTTAAGAAACTCTAGCCAAGGTTTGGAAATGGATGGATATCCTCACTTTTTGAGGTTAAGCAACTCTTGCCAAGGTTTAGTAATAGATGGGTTCCCCTACCGATCCAGGTTGAGCAACTCTTGCCAATGTTTGGAAATGGATGGAAGTATATTTTCTGGTTACCCAAAGAGGTAGATTTATCAGAAGCCACAAAAGCATCCATCTGACTATTATTGCCAAATAAATCTAGCTTGTAGTGGAAAACCATTGCCCATAGTCCATTATCTATTACAAGTACCAAATAACCAGTCATGCCAAAACATATTTGGCATAAACACTGTTATTTAAAAGGTGATAAAAATGTACTAAAAGTGTTGTTAAATCGCTTATCAAAAACATATACAACTATAAAAATTCCTAAGGCATTAAGTCCGCCTTTGTACAGTTTTTACTTGTGCATAAAGTTTTAAAAAATAAAATAATAATGTGGTTTTCAGCTCATGAAACACCTTTGAATGTTCAACATGGACTTAGTAGACTATCAAAAATCTATTGACTTAGACTTTATTTCACATAGGCTTACATTATCATCTGCTTTGCCTTTTCCAATTATGTTGGGGTCGAGTTCCAGTTTAACGGGATGCAGGGTAAAACCAGTACTCAACATGGAGCGACTGCCTGTCTGACCTCCACAACCCAGTTAGTACTGAGTAATACGATAACCCTTGATAAGACTGGTTGTCAGCCTTTCGAAACACGAATAAAGATCGGGACAATTGACAGCCGGGGCCAACAGCTTAATATACTTGCCGAGCCACGCAGGAAGATTGTTATGTAACGGGTAGTCACTTATCCACAGACCAATTTCGGCAAGCGCGGCATAACCTAGAAATCGACTCGAGCGTCTGCTTTTATTTAGCCACGAGCTCCACCTCCATATAGGCGTACATGGGTACTTATAAAACGTCCAGAAACAGTGCATGGTTTGGGATGGTTGATTATCACCATCATCTTCTTGCCCTTGTTCCATGCTATTTGGTGTCTGCACAACACGTTTTGTTCTTCCATGAAAGTAAATACTAGGCAGATACTATAATACAGAACGTAGTTTGCCATGATTTTTGAGGACTTCTTGTGCTCACGTTCACTCACGTTTTGGTCACATTCATAAACCTGGTCATGCACGCTCTCTGGATGCGAGTACGCACCTGACTTTTCAAAGAACGCCAAAATATTAGATAGGAAATTTGGCAACTAGGTTTTTAAAGACTACATTAATTTTATTCTGGAACTATTTAAAAAATCGAGATTTTATATTTCACCTTAAATCACTATTGATGTCCTAGCTGCTCAGCGTTTGCTGATGTAGGTTTATTTAGCGCAGCCATAGGACACGCAATTATTTACTCTTGTTTATTTATTTATTAAAAAGGTCACCAACAGCTTCTGTATAAAAATATCTTAAAAAATAAAAATTATAGTATTGGACTTATACACAGTTGTCAAATACAGGTAAACCAACATATTAACATAATGAGTAATAACAATAATAATTATGTATTTATAAAAAAATACAATTTCTTTAGACTTTAGATTAAAAAGATCTTGGTGACAGATGGTAAAAGATAAGGTGGCTCCTTGTGTAGAACACAAATCTGCTTGTAGTTTGGGACTGATTGCATGGTACAAATACAAGCGAATGTTTTATGAACAAATTAATTTACCTAAAAATATACATTAAAAATGTAATACGTTCATCCTTAATGTCTGTAATAAATCATGGTTGGCAGTCCTCGTGCTTTGTAACAAGGATTCAATTTATCATCCACCGTAAGATATTAATCTTCGTTACCGCAATTACCGATCAAATCTGACGTTGAGTAGGCTAATCTTTGAAATTTTGATGATTACAACGCTTTGTGGATATTATTGCAAGTTTTCTTAGTGAGTTGTTTAATAAATGAGATCGTCGACTCGAGTCAGACAGGAGGTATTTAAAGACAACCATTTATTTTTAACAACTAAAAACTTGTAAAAACGAAATGCGAAAAGTAATGGTCCAGAATAAAACAAGTGCCTTTCGCCTTGATCTGTACTCTTACACTAATTTTATCATTATTAAATACTGCTAAATAGGCAAAGTGCTGTTAATATTTTTTGAGTCAGCAACACTGTCAACAGGATTTTTAAAACTGAAACATCTTTCAACATGAATCATGAACAACGATTTTCTTAAATTTTCTGGCAGTGAGACATTTTGTAACAACAAATAAAAATGTCGTACGATGTTATTGGAATCGTAAATGCATAACTTTTACATTAACACGTTATGAATATTTTTGCGCTTTGTCTTATTTAAAACTGAAGTGCTCTTTTCACAAATATTTTAATCACTAATATTTACTGACAGCGACCTCCTACCGAATGACATTTGAAAACCTAGCATTATTGTAAAATTATAAATCTTTTATTTCAGAGCACGTTGAAAAACACAATTTCAAAAATATTTTAAATTCCGAACCGAACGTTTAGTTTCTCCTTATCTTTATTGTTGTGACGCTGAGCTTCGAGCGAGGCGGATGTATCGCAGTGGAAAATTCGCTCCACATAAATGCTATTTATAAATTTACCTCTGTGTACGTGTCCGAACGGCCATTGAGATGTTCTATGTACGTATCACTCGCATGGATGAATTTGGACGTATATTTATTCTTGTTACCTACCGGGTCCAGTTACATTTCAAAAGAATTTTATTTCTGAATTTGATTTAATTTTGTTACGGTTGCTTGTCGAGATTGTCTTTGTTCCGCTGTCAGATAGATGACATGACTGGCTGATACCAAATAAAAAAAATTTAATTGATTTGAATAAAGAATTCAGGCACGTAATCTGAGTATTTAGACTGTACCCAGTACCTTTTACAGGCTTGGCTAATCTAAAGTTTGCAAAAAAATATGATCTTAATGACTAGTGATTTATAAACGGTAAAATGTCTATAGAGATTTGTATTCAGCCCTTTTATCTTTGACAGTAGCAAACCAAGAGCAACCTTACCATAATGAAAATAAAGTTCACTTATGCCCGACGATGATATAAATATAGTGATGTGACAAAAGTAAAGTAAGCACTATTTACCAGACAGATACCAAACTATTTATGCAATGTTCTCAGAGATGCTTACGTATGTTTATAGAATGAGTCTGTTCTCGAAAGCTTGTAAAAATGATTCATTACCAGAAATAAAACGGAGATAAAAATTCTTCTTAAAATCATTGTCATTTCAATTTGCGTAAATCTTCCAACAACTTGGTTTACCTAAACACATGTTTCTCATCAGTACATCAGTACCGGCTAGTGCTGTACGAAAATAGACGCAAAAGGCTGTTGCCCGCTCTAGGTCAAGAGAAATGACGCCAGTATGAGTCTGTTTACAATCAATGGCAACTATACGCGTTGTTCTACAGTTTGGGCGCGTGTATCATCGCCATTTTGTCCATAGACAATTTTTTGTTTTTCGTTTTTTAGGTATCTGTGATAGAACAACTTTTTTAAAGTTATATACAGGTTGTAAACCAACTACAAAGCCGCCAACCATGCATTATGTACATCAAACTAAATAACTCAACTCTCATAAAATATTTTCTGTGAAACTTCTTTTTTCGAACTTTTGAACAAACGAACCATAATCGGTACAAAATTAAATGCTATGTGTATATGCTCAAAAGCCAAATACCTCGCTACAGCAAATTCCTTTCAATAAAGAACCCCATACGTTAACTGTAGAGCTACGAGTACATAAAGCTACCTTGATTTAGACATAAATAACGTTTAGTGGTGGTCACGTCTTGTTTGCTCGGGGCGCGGGCGGCGGCTGCCTCCAATTAAGCTTGGCTGTATGTAATTGATTCCGTTGCTCGACGTCACTCTACTTTCTCTATGCTTTATGATATTTTGTACCGTTTATTTTGAAAATGAAATGGATTGGATTTAAAATGTCTAAGTTTTTTATTGGACTGTCTCGTTGATGTAGTGGAGTACTGAACATGTTTGTGGTCCTAGTTTTCCATTAAGAACTTTTCAATAGCTGCCACGGAGTCTGGATTTGTGGCCGGTTGATGGCAATGGGCTCGCCCCCTATGACATCGGACTTACGCATAATTCGCGAAATTTGGGTACTTATACGATTAGGTCCACCTCTCTGGCTAACCTTAGGGTATAACATTCCTAATGTATGTAGTTTTTTTATGTGTTTAATTATGCGTTGAGGTTTTCTAAATTAGGCGTAGATTAAATGTTAATATACCGTACTTTTATGAACGCTGGTTAAAATTGAGACATTTTTAAACGTCAAAGGGTTAAATATTGCTAATTAACGCCTTATTTTAAACACCGTATATAAATAATCCTCATATCTTTTAAATCTGGAATAAATAAACAATATCAAAAATACTTCGATATGAACCAAAGACAATTCAAGTCTTTTTAAAATATAACAATTTTCAGTATTTCTTCTCAGTTGCATCAAATAATACATACCCACTTTTCTCTGGCATGTTTCCGTTGAAATGTGAAACAATAAACTGAATTCGCAGAAGTTTTCAGCCAATATGCTCAACAAACTATGTAAATAAAATATTATTATAAATCTTTTGCGTTTGTACATGTACCTACACAATCTTATTAAATACCACAGAATAAGTGGAGTCAGAAGACTCATTTGTTACAATTGGCTTAAGGCGAGTTGTTACCAATTTTAAAGCTCTGGAAATCCACAGGCATAAGAAAGATCATCATACAGAAATATTTTATTAAAGTCAAACATAATTAAGACCAAAGGCTGTGTGAAAATAAAACATTATATATATTAGTTGGTTCGATAAAAATAAAATACGAATGTGACATACACACATTCTAAACGTCTTTTTTATGGAATTTTGTATCGAAAAACTATTTGAAAGTCACATAAAATAATATTGAGCTTCGTAAAAAAAATCAGTGATACTCCTTTTTTTAATAAAAACATAGGTACCTGCCATTTTGGGGCTGTAAAATCAACAAACGTCCGACCGATCGACCAATGGGCGCTGAGATAAAACTGCGAGGTGAAAATGGCTCTTAAGGATAGAGTAGCGTGCGGATTTCTAGAATTAAATTCGGCAGGCGCCCAAAGCGCTTTCAACTTAAAGGAACCAGCAATCGCAAATGAGTATTAGAAAAATATAGCAAATTCGTTTTACTTTTTACAACATTTAGCATTTTAAAACAAATAAAAACTGTTTGAATTATCACCTACTTAGATAATCTGTTTTTTTTGTATTAAAAAAAAAACGATTTATGACACCATTGCTTGCCAGTCCCATTGACCAGGGGCCTTAGTCTGCTATTACAATAGTGTCAGAATGGTCGATCACTGATCGCATTATGGTTGATTTTGTTAATTTTGGTAATCTACTACATACTAAACTTGTCAAAATCAACCATTATGCGATCAGTGATCGACCATTCTGACACCATTGTAATAGCAGACTTAGGCCCCAGTACCGATGTTTCAAACCAACACTCAAACTGAAGCTTCGGTACCAACATTACTCTGTAGCATAACCGCTCATGGCTGATAATCTCGTTTATTATAAATAAAATACCATTACGTTATACGCATTAGGGTAACCAGCGCTCCGGAAAATTGTATGGAAATAAATATGGATATTTTTGCTATTTATTACTGATGTAAACAGTTTTATTGGTTTCAAGATTGGTTGCTGTGCGGATCTTAGTATGAAAATAAGATAGATTACACATTCTTCTAAGCCAAACTCTAGACGAGCCGTAAGAGCCAGTTTTTAGGGTTCCTCAAAAAGAAAAACGGAACCCCCAAATTAAAATTATATGCTCAAAACTATGGGCTATTCGTGTTGTCAGATCAACCGTCTACGCAGTCAAAAGATATGGCCATATAGATGCAAGTTTATACGGAACCCTCGGTGCGCGAGTCTGACTAGCTCTTAGTTGATTTTTTTTTGTTTTATTTTTGTATTTCAGCACTTTGTAATTTGATAACTCTTACTTCCTTGACAACTTGAGTGTTTTAGCAGCGTTTATATTATGAGTACCTATTTATACCATAGGTTCATTCACCACAAATAGACCAATGAACTTCTAAGTCAAATATTTATTTAATCCTATAGCGCAAGTCAACGTTTGGCCATTTTTGCAAGGGCAGCTTAGGTGGTGTGTACTAAAAGTGTTAAATCTCAATAAAAACTTTAAAATGCAAGTAACGTTTTAGTTAACAAATATTCTTGAAAAAATATAATTTCATCCTTAGAACTTTACGGAATCAAAGGATTTTTCTGCATCCTGGACAATTATGACTTACGCCTTATCAACGATATGAAGGTTCACTGAACTTTACTATCAGGATAGTTAATTTAGATAGAATCAGCTTTTTCCCAATTTCGGAGTCAGCTTCTAGACTAACCAGATTCAGCTGAATACTAGTTAGCACATTTTGCATGGATCGACAGCTTGCCTTATTTCCACAACACAACCTCATTCAACACTCATTGAATACGAAAACCTAAAAAAGATAAAAAAACCTGTTAGCTTTACCAAAAACAAATAAAAAAAAACACATTTCGTTACCGATCACCGCGGAAAACAAAACAATCTTTTAAAAAGAAAGTGCACAATCTCCTTTATTTTCTTTTGGGGTAAAATGAAAAATGGTTCCGTACATTGCGAATAGGCGACACCGTTTTGGACCATTAATCCGTTTGTCCGGGGATCACTTATCCCTTTTTACGGAAATAATATTATTGGGTGTCGGGGCCTATCCGAACTTGTAGTGTATACTAAAATCATAGCGGAAAAGAGAGAAATGTGTAAAGTGCTTTTTTATTTGTCAAGATCGAAAAGTGAGCTTAGCTTCGCATTATTTTTTTGAGGTGTAGCTAAATAAATGTGTGAAGGAGAATGTTACAAATGCCTTCGGAAATTTAAAGTTGTTAAGAGGGAATAGGGGCTTTAATTTCGACGGCACGGTTGGCGCAGTGTCTGAGCAATCGACTGCTGCGCTGCGTGTCACGGGTTCGATTCCCACACGGCACAAATATTTGTATGAACTACGGATAGCTTTTTCGGATCTGGCTTTAAATGATTGTAAACGCACCCACGACACAGGAGAAATTCCTAGTGTGGGGAAAAGTTTAACAACAAAAAAAAGGGGGAAAAATACTCTGAGCGAGATATGTAGCATCTTAATTTATATTATAATAAATGTATATTACTAAACTACCACATATATCAGAACGGGATTCATTTAAAATTAAAATAATAATTTCTTGAGTATTACTTCGTAGCAGCATACAATTTTAATTATACTTTAGTGTGATTATAATAAATTATTACCCATAGGGAAAGCTTATAAAACTAAATTAGATTTTCTCAGCTATGCTCAGTTTTGTTAAAATAATATTTGAATTGTCTGCGTAATTACTGGAATGACTGAAGATTCGTGATAACGTCATTTTCAGAGTTCTGACAATGAAAAATTCGTGTATGTATTTAGGAGACATTGTTAGATTCTTGAGGTTTTTGCTCATAATAAATTTGAGAAAAATAAAGGCTCGTACGCAAAACTGCGATGCGACATCGCATCGTAAGAACTTGCAATACATGTTTTGAGCTATTACAAAAGTGCCACTTCGTTTTACGACCCATGTCACGACCTAGTTCACTTTATACGTTTAGTACGGTTGAATGGTCACCCGAATCTTAGAGAGACATGCCTTGCCGCGCGAAATCGCATAGCAGCTTTTTGTGTCGCAGTTTTCTGCGTTGCGGATTCGCATCGCACCGATTCGCAGTTTTTTATGCAAGCCCTAAAATCTGGCACGCCACAATAGTGGCGTTAAGTCCCCTCTTTGAGGAGTGGCTGGAAAGGCGTAATGGCGTCCTCACCCACCGCCTGACGCAGGTCCTCCCCGGACACGGAAGTTTCGGGAGGTTCCTGCACATAATCGGGCGGGAGGAAACGCCCGGGTGTCACCATTGTGACGATCACCTGGAGGACATGGTGGAGCACACAGTGGCGGTCTGCCAAGCTTAGGCGGAGCACCGACGTGCCCTCGTAGAGGCGATCGCTGGCGGCGATCTCTCGCGTCCGGCCCTGGTTCAGACCATGATCCGGAGCGAGAGGGAATGGGAAGCGGTCACCTCCTTCTGCGAAGCAGTCAACCCCGACTACAAAACCTTTTTTTTTCGTATGGGATCTCATCAAATAACTTCCCTCGCTCTGGACGGAGCGCGGCGGATTGTCATACTTTTACTGGATTCTACCCATCCATGTTCCTTTTTGCGTTGTGTTCCGAAACCGCGGTATCTTTTTCAAACAACCAGCAACCCCGGCAGAAAACCCCAATCCGCCAACTATCAAATCAAACAAACTAAAAAAAACTAGAGCTCAATGAACTGCATAAAACCTCCATCGTACGATATTATATTTTCCGTCTATCCTTAAATACTCCTTACATACAGATCGTAGCTCACGAAGGGTGCCATATAAAGGGCTTGTTATTAAGTTATACATAATTTTTAGGGTCCTGAATAAAATGGCCACTTGAACAGGATATAAAACGGACCTCTATAGGTCCGGTGCGATGTTCCAGGCCAATAGTCCGTTATTGAGCGGAGATATGAATTTTGGACTTATCCGATTGGACTGAATTGTGTAATGACGTCGTTTTATACTTGTAAGTACTGATTTTGCTTGTGATTATCGGTATGGTAATTTTTGGGGACAATATATTAGCTCAATTCGCTGTCGAGATTTTTCAGGTAGTTTTTTTTCTTTTTTAGGACATTGTTAGGAAAAATGTGAAAAAAGCAACCCTTATAGGATCACTTTGTTGTCCGTCAAGACCCCTTATCTCGGGAACGCGTAGAAATATCGAGTTGAAATTAAAATCATTTGGTGAAATCTGTAGTCCCTTGAGGTGTCCAAAAAAACAACCCTCTTAATCTACGCAGTCAAAAGATGGCCGTTTATGTCGTAAGTTTTCGGAAACATGGAACACAAGTTTGTCGGTCTTTTTAGCTGCTGTTCTCGTTTCTATAACACCCTCGCCTAAATGCTCGTGTGTTTATTATGCCTCGAAAGCAATGACAAAGTTTCCTCATTTGAATCAAAAATACTTTTAAGCCTTAAGTCATTAACAATAAAACGACTGAACATAAACAATTTTAATTGCTCACACGAGACCACAAGAAGAATGGATTAATAATATTTGCTGTCAAACAAACGCTCCACAGTCTATTTGCTTCATACATCGCTGATTTTCATTGATTTTCTCGACGTAAACAAGTAAGGGCCTTCTGTTGTTTGACATTCACGAAGTAACAGAGGCGACGAAGAGAAATGTTTTTATATTGTGTTTGTAGGCAATGGAAAACTCGTATTCAGCCAAGCTCAACGTTGTCAGGAAAAAAAAATATGATCGCTTTTCGTACATATAGGTAGCTGGAATGTACCTCACATATTTACTCTCCGAGTTCTTTTAACCCGAAAAACAATAACTAGAAAACACTTTCAGTTTTTTTTTTTGTTTTACTCCATCATGCAGATACATAAATCATTCGCGAAACCATTTTAGTGCGGGCATTCATGCTCTATCACTCTATGGTATGGCGATTGATAGATTATCAATCATTTTTATGTACCTACTGACAGTGTCGGGGTTGGGCGACCGAAATCTAATAAAGTAGGTAGGTCGTTTGTTAGGGCGAGTCCATTTTGTGGGTGTCCCGTTTCTCTTGTATGTAGTGTTGACGTGTATAGATAACTCCATTACGTGACGGACTAGAAGGAATCGGGGCTCGAGATTCAGAAGTTACTTCGGTTTCTAGATTGCTGTGCTATTTTTCTTGTGTTTGGTATTTTTGTGTGCCACAGATTTTTATTTATGTCTGAGCGCAAACAGCTATCTCAGTTGATGAAATTATAATGCGATAAAGAGCAAACGTAATCTTGTAAGGGCGATAGACTCAGTCATTTTTATGAGCCACAAACTCATTTCGCAAGTAAAGACGACAAAATCTTTTCGCCGGATAAAATAAATCATTTTATTACTATTTGTTTCCCTCAATTGCGTAAAGCCATCAAACAATTTGAAATTTCATCAAAATCTCCTCAATTTCATTACGTAATAAAACTATCAACATTTCCGTAAACCGATTCTGTGCTAACAGACATCAAACGAAAGTTGAAAGCAATAAAACAAAATGGCTGTCAATTTTCCCGCGCGAATGCGAACTGTCAATGCAGATTTGCGCGCCTCGAGCAATGACGAATGTTACCGAAATAATCCCATTCGTGTCTATGGCAGGATGTCGCGAGTGACATACGCAGTGACGCCATCACACGTCAACTCTTTTGTTTTACGTAGCTATTGATTTTGCATATAGGGTTACTTTATTGCGTCCCAATATGTAGCTTTATATTTTACAGAGATATATTGTACCAGCTTGTTATTATAGGAATTTTGATTCAGATTTTCGTGGAAAGGTTTTTTATGAAGAAATGAAATGTATCTTTTTATTTACAGGCAAGTAAATTTTTAATTAAATATTTATTAAATGATGTTCAAATACTCAATACATTATGAAAAAAAAATTGTAGTAGGGACAAACAAGTACATGATAACATTCATCTCAAATTGGGTCATCATCTCATATTAAACACGATACCGCTATCACTTTCCACACATAATTTCTGAGAAATTATAAAGCAATTCCACGTATATTTTCCCTCAATAAATCTGTTGTCTCACCCTCGAATCAAAATAAACCGCTCTTATAGTATATCAAGATACTACACCAATTCTGTATTTCATGGCTTTTCGCCAGTTATTTTACCTGGCAACGTTTCTGTTTTTATAGGCTATCGATATTCAACCTACTTTTTTATTTCCTGCATCGAATTTCGAAATCCCATAAAGTTTTATTATACCAGTCTGACAGTTATGCAAATTGTGGCATAGTTTTGACAGGAGCTCCTTGGTCAATTTATTTTTGTTTATCTGTGGCACGCTAAATTTAAGACAATAACTAAATTATGAACGGGCAGTATAATTCATCAATAATTTGGGATTAAATAAAAGGAAAACCGAACCTTATTACAGGTTCGTATTTGCTCGAAGTTAAACAAAAAAGAATTTCGGTTTTACTGGACTGATTGCAACCTTAAATACGGGACTGAGCACAGTTGTCATACAAAAAGAAAAACACTACAAGACACAATAACGCTTAGGCGACACTATTTGTCCTTCCTACTAACCCAAGGATAGCGGAAACAGTAGTAGTGTGGCGGCTGAGAAAATAAAAGGGGGTAATAATGGGAAGTTGGGAGGGGAGGAAAGCAGATCGCGTCCTTGAAGCTGCACGCGTCATGGGATTTCCTTTTCCTTCTCACATAAAGGATGTTGCAGACGACCGACGTTTTGTGCGATCTAATCTGCGGTACTAAAAAGTCTGTGAGAATTCATCGACATTTAACCCTGAAATGACGGACAATTTTCAAATCAAGGTATAAGAGACCCTGCCGAGGTTGCGGGTTGTTCGAAAGAGATGCCGCGGCCCCGGAACGTAAAGGGCAATAGAAGGAACATGGGTGGGTTTTAGTCAGTACAAGTCTGACATGCCCCCCCGCTCCGCCCAGAGCGGGGGAAGAAAGTTATTAGAGACGCATTTATTTGTTCGTAAAACACAGTAAAAGTAAACGTAACACAGTAAAAGGGTCAGAAATGTCACCTAGTAGGCGGAAGCTAGTCTATAATAAGGCAACAAGTTCAATTCATCAGTTAGTAACGAAACTCCGAAGTAAATTGCTCAAGTTTCCGCTTGTCCCATCATATTGATTTGAGGTCTGGTGTAACTAACATAGTTACTGGAGTTCTGACGAATAGCTACCATACTCTTATAGAATTTTAAATGTACAGAAAAATATTACAAAATCAAGGACTACGTTGAACATAAAGAAGTCCGGCTATATTCCTTTTGTAAATGCGGCTTCCCTGGTAGCTCATATATGGCACAAATTTGTAGATGTCTCTAAATATACAATTTTCTCAATATTTTTTTTTGTAATCTCTATAATCAGTTTTTTTTAGAATAGTTTTCAAGTAAGCTGTAACAACAACGTTGTAAAATCAAATGATTTTAAAAGAATAACCATGGAGTTTCTTGCTGGTTCTTCTCCATAGGAAGCGGCCAACCCGAACCGTGCAACTTTTCTCGACGTGTGAAACGCCTATGTGAAATAAAAATATAAAAACGATTGATGAAATAATTCCAACTAAGATCCTTTGTCTATTTATATACCTACTAGCTTTTGCCCGCGGCTTCGCTCGCGTTAAATTCGGGGTAACACAGTTCCTCTTGCGCCTTATTGATTTGTAATAGCAACGCTAAGTTTTCCCTTTTCTTCCCTCTTTCTCCCTCACATCCCACTTTTTTAAAATAAAAGTTAGCCTATGTCCGTCTCCTGGTTCCCAACTATCTCTGTACCAAAATTCATCAAAATCGGTGTAGCCATTAAAGCGTGAAGAGGTAACAAACAAACAAACAAACAAACTCACTTTCGCTTTTATAATATTAGTAAGGAAGTAAGGATTTGGCAATACACACATCAAACGTTTGTATTTGTAAGCTCTACTGTCTTATATTTGAAACAAAAATCTCATAGTTCTTTGATCGACTATCTTTTATGACGTCAAAAAATTGGACTCCATCATCTTTCCCCACGATGATTCTTTTGCGAGAAAATAAACAACCCCTTTTTTCTCCGGTAGTGACAGCCGGCAATGATCGAGGGTAACCATTTTCCAACCTTATTTCTAAAGGCATAGAATAGAAAGTTGTCTACCAACCAACTTTGTAGAATGTACCTTGTTATGTAACTAAGTGATTCAAACAATGTTACCGTTTCAAGGTTAGGGTTAACGGACTATTAACCCTAAAGTTTCTTTGTGAGCTCTTAGTTAGTGTTTGTCTTTCCCGCTACCCAAGGGGTTGTAAGTATTATTATTTCACTAACAAGCAGAACAAGAAATACAAAAGAACAATAAACAAACTTAAAAATCATCATTCTCTTTGTCTTTATCCCAATCGTTTGTAAAGCACCCACGATACAGGTGAAATCCTAGATTGGGGTAAAGTTAAAAAAAAATAAAACAAAAAAAAATAGGGTTAGGCTTCTTCCGTACTTTTCTATAACTCGTATTGATGAGACATCTCATTTTTGCTGTATCGAAGATAGACTTACTTACTTGAGAAGATAGACTTTGTGTGAGAAGGATCTCACACAAAGTCTATATTCTCTCAAATATAACATTCTCGTATCGTTGTTTGTTACCAAACTCTTCCGAAATGGCTGGACCATATCGGGTAGGTCTGAGAATTGGTCAACATCTATTTTTCGTCGAAGGGTTTCTCTTCAGAAAAGGAGCTGAGCAGTGGGTAAAACCGCTGGACACAGCTAATATGTACAAACTTATGATAGCAATAAATATGTGCAAATAAACGAGAATTGAATTGAAATACTGAATTGCATCAAAATATTCGTCAACATCGCTGTCAACTAGAAAAGTGCCCAGTGGGCTGACAACACCGCCACGTCAGATGGCAATATCGATTCATTGACCAAAAAGTTGAGCTCTCTGATAACAGAAAGAGTAGCCCAAACGACTACAGCTGACTACCTAATAAAATAAAAAAACCGGCCAAGAGCGTGTCGGGCCACGCTCAGTGTAGGGTTCCGTAGTTTCCCGTCCGTCACAATAAGTGTTCCCACTTATGAGTTTAAAGGTGGAGGAGGAAATTATTTTGTACAACTTTTTGTCTTTTTTGTACAAAAACTGTTGTGTCAATCAAGTTCAAAATGATTTTCATAGAAAGTCCTTATAAAGATCTACTTTTCAGATTTTTTTCATATTTTCTAAACTTATGGTTCAAAAGTTATAGGGGGGGGGACACATTGTTTTTTACTTTTGGAGCGATTATTTCCGAAATTATAGACATTATCAAAAAATGATTTTAGTAAACCCCTATTCATTTTTAAATACCTTTCCAACAATATATCACACGTTAGGGTTGAAATTAAAAAAAAAAACACTTCCCACTTTACATATAGGGTGGCTACCCTAATAAAACATTTTTTTCCAATTTTTATTTTACCACTTTGTCGGCGTGATTGATATACATATTAATACCAAATTTCAGCTTTCTAGTGCTAACGGTCAGAGATTAAGCGAGGACGGACGGACGGACGGACGGACAGACATGGCGAAACTATAAGGGTTCCTAGTTGACTACGGAACCCTAAAAATAAAATAAATAAAATAAAAACCTAACTGCTTAACATGCTTTCGAGGCACGGAGGAAACTCGGTATGTCGTGGTCGCCCATCCATGGACCAACTGAAGCAAGCGCGGCTTAACCTGATGATCGAAACACGTGGCTGTTATAATTTAGCCAAACTTTGACCTTTTAAATAATATAGACTCCATTATTTGGTGTAAAGGATTGAAACAATGCCCTGTGAGCGGTTTTGTAACAAAACGGGTACGACATCAAGGTAAACGATGTAATGGAAATTGGTAGCGGAGACCTTTTTGTGACGTTTTGTTACAGTAACGTTTCACAAAGGCTAGCTTTTATAAAAACATGTTACTATAACGTCGAGCCATATATAATGTGCGTGTCAGGGTTAACGACGTCTCAAAATCTATACATTGTTATGCCCTCGGTTTCGCTCACGTGGAGATGAAGCTATCCTACTAATATTGAGTATGGATGGATGGATGTATGGATGTTGGTTACTTTTTCACGTCAAAACGGCTGAACGGATCTTGATGACATTTAGCACAGCGGTAGATTATAGTCTGGAGTAAAACATAGGATACTTTTTTTTCGATATCATGCGGGCACAGCCGCGGCCGCCAGCTAGTCAAGTATAAAGCTTCTTAATGCGTTAAAATTATTTAAAGACTCCACGAACTCTCAAGTGTCCTTATAACAATAAGCGATTCAAACACAGTAAAGAGAATTACTGATAATATGTTCAAATGAGGTTGATATAAAGTGTTCAATTGTCTGCACGCGTTGACCACGTGATGCTAGACGCTAGCGTCACGTATCGTACTCTTATAGCCATGTTGAAAACTCTATAAACACGATATTAAGATCACCTTTCCTTGCTTTAGTATAATATGTCTATGTAAATACTGGAGAAATCATGTGACAAAGAGATTATTGACATAGATATTCATATGGGACCCCTTCAGGAGTATGCCCCTTTCGTTTATAAAAATAATGTTGAAAATCGGCCCACAATCGACGGAGAAATCGCGTAACAAACACAAAAAAAACAGTCAGCTTGAGAACCTCCTCTTTATTTTTGAAGTCGGTTAAAAACCACCTCATAAATCAAACCTATTTTATTAAATCGCAAACTTACTGCGTTCGAAGTCTCGGGTAACAACATGAGACATTAGCATTTACACCACACACCTTCGTTTGCGATAGCGACCGTTTGCCGACTTGATTCCGCACGCGAGCCCGTCCGTGTCAAACGGCTTGTATTACTCGTGTATTCAGTTCAGTACGCCCAGTTTCATACCCGATGGTTAAACCTGATGTAGACTCGCCTAAAAGTTTACAAATGAACGCTTTATAACCTTGGCGTTTTAAAAAAGGCACCTTTTGACAAAACTCCTATAAATGTTTTGATTTAACCCCAATATGTTCAACTTTGTGTGGGACAAAAATAATGTCGATTGCATCAAAACAAGCATAAGAATAAAAATCTTTTGACACGTAGATTAAAATAATTCAAAGATCGGATAAAACAAACGATAAATATATCAAAGTATACCTATTGTGGAAATGTAATTAAAACAATCGCTTAACTATATAGCAAACTTTATTTAAACAAAGGTAGAAGTTTTACACCGCACACAATATCGGCCATGACAGCAGAGAGACAATGTTGCCAACACATTAAAATAGAACAAATATTACATTGCTACCAACACCTGTCTACCAAAAACGTTGAAACAGATAAAAAAAGCCCTTTTCATACTAGTAAAAATCTGGCTAAATGCAGATTACTCCGGTATGAGGCGGTGCTAACCGGCGCGCGGCGGTACAATCCGCCTGCGGGTCTAATTGGCGGTACGGCTCCGGAACTCGGTGCTCGGCCGTCTTCCGTTCTACCCTCTGGAAAGCAGGTTTTGCCGCTAGATACATTATGCTGGAGATAAATGCTAGCTTTTGGAGGGGAGAATTATCATGTTAATGTTACATTTTATGTTGGTGGAGATTTGACGGGTAATTTAGGTCTTGGAAATGTGTTTTGGTACCTACACTTTGCTCTTCTAATATATAAAGTTCCTAAATATGTTCACTCGCAAATCAAATATTTGTATGACCTGCAGATAGTTGATAATGTTTGTAAACGCACCCACGATACAGAAGAAATTCCTAGTGTAGGGCAACGTTTTTTAAAAAAAGAAAAAGGAAAGAATTTGCGGGGACTGATGTTTCTTCTCCGATATGCCTTCAGTCTAGCTCAGGATAATCTGAGGGGCCCGTTAGAGCTTCTGCAAACCGGGCTGTGGGTTATTCAAAATAGATACCGCATCCCCAGAACACGAAGGGCAAAAGAAGGGACATGGACAGGTTTTAGTCAAAACAAGTAACAGTGCAAGCGAGGGGCATTTGATGATTTCACATCCAAAAAAAAAAATAGTTAAAGGTCGGCTTGCATTTCATCTATAGGTAGATATTATTAGAGCCCTATTAAAACAGACACACATAAAGATTTTCATATTGACTTCCTTCAATTTAACCATAAGGACCTACATCGATTATTACGTAAACATACGCCGATTAGTATTGTAGACAAACAACCTTATTCAGGGATGGACGCATAAATTATGCGATCGTGCTTACCCCGTGAGTAATGGCCCTATTTACACTTCTGGAAGCCGACGAATATGGGCAATGTTGCCGTAAACACGGTATATCGATTAATGAGGCTAATTTGTTTCGTATCTGCCTGTTTGTGTAACAAGGACATTTGGGAAGGATGTCTTAATGAAGCATCGATACTCGACTACTTTTGTCAAATTAGAGCAACTGACGATAGTTGTTCTTGTTTGTCTTGTCATTCTACTTTAAAAATACAGAATTTTCTCTCCCTCTCGCGGTCTATTATATTCAATGTTCTCGTTTATTAAAAAGACTAGCTTTTGCCCGCGGCTTTGCTCGCGTTAAATTCGGGGTAACACAGTTCTCCTTTCCTGATTTGTAGGTACCTGTAGTTTTTGCCCTTGCGTCTTATTTATAGTAATAGCAAAGCTAAGTTTTCCCTTTTCTTCTCTCTTTCTCCCTCATATCTCACTTTAAAAAAAATATTACTTACTACTTTTTTTAAAAAATTGGCGCATATCCGTCTCCAGGGTCCCAACTATCTCTGTATCAGAATTCATCAAAATCGGTTTAGCCATTGAGTCGTGAAGACGTAACAAACAAACACACTTTCGCTTTTAAAATATTAATAAGGATTCACGTTTATTAAAAAAATGTGTTACTCTAAAGCTGCAATGGATTTTTGTTCAAAACTGAAAATTTACTTAGAGCTTTATTTTGGAAACCTAATGATACAAAGGCTAAATAATTAAGCCATTTACTATAAAATTATGTTTTAAATCAATTTAAAGTTTCTTATAAACCCACTTTAAAAAGTTTACCATAATATTGATACCCAATTTGCAACCTCACAGAAACTTACGCAAGAATTGACACAAAACCACAAACTGTTACAACTATTAAGTTCATGGCCTTGTATTTAATAGACAGACACGGCATTCTAAATATCCGTATAGAACACGCTTTCAATTGTTTTAATAGACAATTCTATTGATTATTTTTCCGACCCAAATATCGACCAATAGAATTGCACCATTCGACGTCACGTGGTACAACCTACATGGTATTATACTGATTATTTTTCCGACCCAATATAGACCAATAGAATTGCACCATTCGACGTCACGTGGTACAACCTACATGGTATTATACTGAAAATTTTTTGAAAATTTTCTCTGGTCGTTGTTATGCATAAAAAACAAAACATCAATGCAATCAATGGAATTCTATTGGCCGACATTTGGGACGGAAAAATAATCCCCCGAATACCACACGAGCTTCAAAATTATCTGGCATTTCCCGATAGGTTCCCTGCAAACAAATAAAATCGTCAAGTTTTTCAGGAAAAATCACTCGCGCTTCGCGCTCGTGATTTTTTAACCTGAAAAGAAAAACTTGACTCCTTCATTTGTTTGCAACGAACCTATCGGGAAATACCCGATAATTTTGAAGCTCTTGTGGTATTATAAGTGAATATTTGGCTATATCTACCTACTTAATTACTGAGAATTCATGAGGAAAAAGTTGGATTGTAATTTTTTAAATATTAATCTGTAGCTGTTGCCCAAAGCTTCACCCGCGTAGATAAAGAATTTAATCCCAAGGAAACAGTATGCAGTAAATCGCCGCTCAGCGGACAGACCTTTTATATGCGGATGTGAAATCATTCAAATAACTTCCCATACTTTGCAGAGCGGGGGGAAATGTCAGACTTTTACTGACTAAACCTACCCTTGTTTCTTTATGTTCTGGGGCCGCGGTATCTCTTTTAAACAAACCAAAACCCCGGCAGGCGGTGGCCCTGGCAAGCCCTTCTGCAGCAGACAGACCTGCAATGTGATCTCATGGTGGCATGGAGAGAGCAACTGTTGCATCCCCGTGCACGGCACGCCACAATAATGCCAATTAGTCCCCTCTTTTAGGAGTGGCTCCACGGCATCCTCAACTACCGCATGACGCGGGTCCTCACCGGACACTCTAGTTTCGGGAGGGTTTTACACATAACCGGGCGGGAGAAAACGCCCGGGTGTCACAAATGTGACAATCGCCCGGAGGATCGACGAGACAAGAATCGATGGCAGCGACCTTTCGTGCCCGACCATGGTTCAATCGTATCGTATTTTCGGAGTTAGGTATAAACGTTATGAAAACCAAAGGTATCAGGGGTGTTAGTAGTCTCATTAATAAGCAATTAACACATGTCAAATATATAGCAATAAAGATAACGATCATATTAAAACCGTTACCTTAATAACAGAAGTTACAGCAATTGTGAAAACTGTTTAAACACGTGTAACATCTAACATTAAAATAAATTACCCAATTTATATAATTGCGTCCAAACTCTGATTAAACAGGACCAACTTACTTTGATTTGGATTAATGTCAGACATGACTTTCAAATAAATGTTAGCTCATCCATTAACAGATTTATTTGAACTTTGTGGTAAGTATAATTGGGTTTTTTCATTTGGAATTTATCAGTCGCAGTCATTAAGTCACATGGGGCTTAAACATATTATTTATTGTATACTAGCAAACTAGCGCGTCATATCGAAAAAAAAGTATCCTATAAGTTATTCCAGACTATAATCTATCTCTGTGCTAAATTCTACAAGATCCGTCCAGCCGTTTTGACGTGAAAGAGTAACAAACATCCATATAAAAATGTATGTGAACTAGAACATATTCTTAGTAAAGAAAATGTTGCACTATAGTTTTCTTCATGTATGTTATATGTGTATTTAATGTACACTTTGTATAAGTATCCTTACTAATATTATAAAATCGAAAGTGAGTTTGTTTGTTTGTTACGTTTTCACCTCTAAATGACCTAACCGATTTTGATAAATTTTGATACAGAGATAGTTGGGAACCTGGAGACGGACATAGGCTAACTTTATTTTTGCTATTACAATAAATAATAAGGTGCAAGGGCAAAAACTGCAGGTAGCAGGTACCTGCAAATCAGGAAAGAGGAACTGTGTTGCCCCGACTTTAACGCGAGCGAAGCTGCGGGCAAAAGCTAGTCCTTACTAATATTGTAAAAGCGAAAGTGAGTTTGTTTGTTTGTTACCTCTTCACGCTTTAATGGCTAAACCGATTTTGATGAATTTTGGTACAGAGATAGTTGGGAACCAGGAAACGGACATAGGCTTTTTTTAAGAAAAAGTGGGATATGAGGGAGAACGATGGAAGAAAAGGGAAAACTTAGCATTGCTATTACAAATCAATAAGGCGCAAGAGCAAAAAACAGCAGGTAGCAGGTACTGTGTTATACCGAATTTAACGCGAGCGAAGCCGCAGGCAAAAGCTAGTATTATATATTTTTAAAAGAATGTCTGCTAAAGCAACCAGTCTAATCAAGACGCCCCTAAGCCTTTAGCGTGTAGTCGTTTAGTTTTTTTTTTAAGATTTATACTCTGCCTAGAGGCTTTCGACTTAAGGCAACTACACGATAGTCCAGTTACACAGCAACTGACTGGCGAGATATTATACTAAAAAATGACTAGAATAGTGCGAGTCGGACTCTCGCATCGAGGGTTCCGTACTAACTTGCGACTTAAGGCGCGGCAATAAGCTAATCTTTAGGTATTCACGAAAGTGACGCTAGCTGCATACTAGGCATGGTCTGACACAAGTACACGACAATATTGCATCGAAAGAATAGAAATAAGGTCGAAAATATTTCGGTGTTTGATTTTATTTGAATATCATGTCCGCCAAAATGTAGGTCATTTTGCAGTTTTTATTGAATATAAAAAAAAATACAGCTCAATGTTTGAAAAATTTTAGATATCTCTTTAGTATATACAATTTTCTTTGTTATAGATATAAAAATAATGATGGTTGTCGCGGAAAAAATTGAGAATTTCGAGAAGAAAAATTTTTTTTCATTTTTTTTTTCGTAGTGCTAGACCACTTTTGTAAACTTATTTTGTTTAACTCTTTACTTTATGTATTGAACTATACACGGTATTTTTTTTGGCTAGTGGCATGTACAGATACGGCTAACTTTGCGACGAAAAACTAGACGTTTTACGAAGTGTTTGCTTTGTACAGCGCCTTAAACAGCCATATCTTTTCACTGCTTACGCAGTGATATTGAAGGTTTGTTTGTTTTTTCACAGCTCCAAGGAATCATAGACTTGAGTATATTGGGGCTGGTGGATTAATATCAACTACGAAGACTAGTTTCTTTTGACAAAATATACATAGACACATTTAAAACTTTCACAAATATTAAGTGTACCTATACTCACTATTTTGCAAGTACGCTGAGACACAAAGTTTAGACAAGGTTCAGCCACAGTTTACACTTACAGAAGAATAACTATAATCGTGTTTAAAAAACTAAGACATTTCTAGTTTTCTTTCATCTTCAGAGTTTCAGTGAAAAACACAACAACGTGGTTCAATCTTACTTATTTATTGTTCAAAGGAAAACAAACAAATATCGCTGATAGTGTTGAAACTGAGTTGAGTTTTCACTGGAATTATAAATTGGATTCGACTCTAAAAGAAATGGTATTAGTGAGGTGAGTTTTGAGGTTCCCTTTTGTTACTAAGTCGAATAAATTTAACGTTATACCGAATCGGAAGAGATTCTCTTCTGTGTGGGTCTCTTGTATGGGTATTTCTGTGTACTATTACAAGTACACCTCACCCGCCACGTGAAGATTAATGGCGTCAAGCAGCCATTAATCACCGTCCTGTCCTTGTTCCATTCCACTTGGAGTCAATGCAACATGTTAACTTTTCCCATTCTTCTTCCCTGTTAGACGTCACGGCATCATTCACTCCTTTCTCTTTCATATCCATTTCCGTACGCAGTCCATCAATATTTCCTATGGCCTTCTTTTCCTTCTTCATTCATTAACATGTACACACGATGGCAGGTCAACCTATTCTAAACTATTATAACCTGATCTCTCTACTACGGATCGCACACCGTAGTAGAGAGATCAGGTTAAAATAATTTTGTCTAGGTTGATGTGCCGTCGTGTGTACATGTCGATCGCTGTTTTAATCGCATGCGTTTTATTCCTCCTACATTTTCCTCCTATTTATTACCCAAAGCTAAGTATGACGCCGGTGGAACTTCGTGGAGCACTTTCGACGTTTGGCTCCCAAACTCGAGCGGACGGGGGCTGCTTTCAAGCGGCTCCTGCCCAATCTGAGGGGGCCAAACGCCTCCTGCCGTAGGCTCTATGCCGGAGTCGTGCGGTCCATGGCCCTTTACGGGGCCCCGGTATGGGCGCGTTCTTTAGGGCGGCGTGCCGCCCACTACCTGAACGCGCCCCAAAAGGTGGTAGCCATACGGCTGATCCGGGGCTACCGCACGATCTCCGGCGTGGCAGCAAGCCTCCTTGCCGGATTGCCATCGTGGGATCTGGAGGCGATAGTGCTCGCGCGCCTGTTTGAGTGGCGCGCGGAGGCACTACACCGGGGGGAAACTCCGCTGCCGCGGCAAATTGCTGCTCAGCGGACAGACCTCCGGTGCAATCTCATGGTGGCATGGAGAGAGCGACTGTCCCGTGGCGGTAAGTCCCCTCTTTGAGGAGTGGCTGGAGAGGCGTCATGGCGTCCTCACCTACCGCCTGACGCAGGTCCTCACCGGACATGGAAGTTTCGGGAGGTTCCTGCACATAATCGGGCGGGAGGAAACGCCCGGGTGTCACCATTGTGACGATCGCCCGGAGGACACGGTGCAGCACACAGTGGCGGTCTGCCCAGCTTGGGCGGAGCACCGCCGTGCCCTCGTGGAGGCGATCGGCGGCGGCGATCTCTCGCGTCCGGCCCTGGTTCAGTCCATGGTCCGGAGCGAGAGGGAATGGGAAGCGGTCACCACCTTCTGCGAAGCAGTAATGCTAGCAAAGGAGGTGGCCGGGCGTTTGAGGGAGAGAACATCTGCCCAACCCAGCCGCCGCGGGAGACGCCCAGGGCGCCGGGCGCTGCGAGACGATTCCCGGCCACCGTAGATGCGGGTCTGTGGACGGTGAGCAATGAGTGGCTCACCGTCCGTCCGTCTTGTTACGACAGGCCGTCGAGGGCAGCTGGGTTGGTTGAAGGTGCTCTCCTTCAAACGTCCAACCAACTCCTTCGCTAGCAAAGCTGCTTCGTATAAGGTGACCGCTTCCCATTCCCTCTACCTCTGCCACATGGACTGAACCAGGGCCGATGCAAGAGGTCGCCGCCGCCGAGCGCCTCTACGAATATAATACGGAACCCCTGGTACGCTTTAACTGTGCAAACTCAGTTCAGTTTTTATTTTTCGTATTTCCATTCACGTTGAAATGAATTAAAAGTCTGTGGGAATTGAATTTACGCTTTTTCATTTATTTCTAGGAAAACGAGATAAGATAAAATAAGTCGTTCAATGTTTGTCATGTGAGTGAATGTGACTAATTGCGTTTGGGAATAGTTCTGTCGAATTTAATCGAAAATAGGGCCTGTCTCGTTGATTGACTGGTCGCAAGCGTGACTGCTGAGAATGACGACATGGGTTCGATTCTCGGGTGAGGACAAGTGTTATTGAGTTTTTTGAGTAGAAATTTTGAGAAATTCCTAGTTGAAACCACGAAGTCTAGATTTATATCCGTTTCGTGGCAATAGGTTGGCTCCCTATTACTTAACATGAGAAATGTACCATTAAGTACACCTCTGCCTTGTGATAACTGCATGGATGGGTTTAGTCAGTAAAAGCCTGATACTCCCCCCACCCCGGCCAGAGTGGGGGTAGTAATTTGATGATTTACGAACCGTAAAAAATGCGTGACATGTTCTCTATTTAGATAATTAAAAAAAACATGTCGCTGTCCCAATTTTTGTGTCAATGTCCCAGCGGTGGTAGATTCGTGACAAATAGAAAAAAAGTTACACTGAAGTTTACATAATTGTGAAAATGTCTTCCAATAACAAAGAATTTGCTTGCCTATCCTAAAAATCTAAACAATTTTAACTCAACTACCTTCCTTATCTACTACCTTTTCAACTATCCCAAAAAAATCAAGCAGGCTTACCACAGTTTTACGCGAGTACAATTTCCAATCAAAGACAGATTTGCAGGGTTCATTTGGGGACAAAAACTCCCTGATCCCCTAAAGATTCAATTAGGGTCTTTCTGAAACGAATTCAAGGTCATCCGAAAGTCCTTTGTTTTTATTGTATTAGGACCAAAATGTATGGAGATTGTTTTTAAAAGACTGTTACAGAACTTACAGGTTTAATGGTCGTTAGTTTTTCTTTTGTTGCCAACTGGCAAGCGGATTTACAAAAATTAAAAAAGCACCAAATATGCGAAAAGTTTGAATTGTTTAATTTATTGTAATAGTATTAGTAGTTAAATCGAAAAAAAAACGAATTTTCCGAAATTCCGATTTTCCGAATAAAAAGGCTTATTATTATTAGTTTTTCTTTTGTGCGATTGGCAATGGACTAGTTTGAAAAGAATTTCCCTTTAATAAATTCCTCGTGTTTTCATGTAGCTAGATTAGTTATTAATATAGGTGTTTGCTTACTGTCATCATCTGCCTAGCCTTTTCCCAACTATGTTGGGGTCGGCTTCCAGTCTAACCGGATGCAGCTGAATATCAGTATTTTACATGGAACGACTGCCTATCTGACCTCCACAACCCAGTTAATACTGGGTAATACGATTCCCCTTGGTAAGACTGGTTGTCAGACTTTCGGAACACTGACTACCTGTAACGACTGTCAAATATCTACAAATGACAGCCGGGACCAACGGCTTAACATGCTTTCCGAGGCACGGAGGAAACTCGGTATGTAAGGGGTGGTCACCCATCCACAGACCAACCTAGGCAAGCGCGGCTTAACCTAAAGATCGACCCGAGCGGCTACTATTTATTTAGTCACGAGGTGTTTGCTTACTGTAATGAAATAAAATAAATGGAAATACACACTGGATTTTTCGGATAACGAGATACTGTGGCCCCGGAATACAAAAAAAAGGAACATGGATGGGTTTTGGTCAGACGGGGAGAAGTTAGTTAATGGTTTCCTATCCGAAAAAGTAAATTAAGTGTAAAATAATTGAGTTTAAATGATTCAGCAATTTTTCTTATCCTGCTAATATTATAAATGCAAATGGTTGTGAGGATGTATGGATGGATGTATAGATGTTTGGATGTTTGTTACTCTTTCCCGTCTAAACGGCTAAACGGATCTTGATGAAATTTGGCCCAGACGTAGATTATAGTTTGGAATAACACATATGATACTTTTTTTTCATTATCACGGCGGCGAAGTCGTGGGCGCCGGCTAGTCTTCTGATATTTTTACCCCTATTGACCACTTTGCAACATAGAACGTTGTAAACAAATATATAAATTTAATGTAATGAAGGCTGTTTACAAACATACATAAACTTTTGTCTTACACACACACTTTACTTCACATAAACTTTTTTTAGACTTTTGTCTATGGTGGTAGACAGAAACCACAGAGCGGCACCTGCTACGATCCTCGAAACACCTTTTGCCTCCTCCACATTCATACATCGTCTTGATTATTATTTTCTAGTCCTTTATTTATTAAAATTTATAGCATAACTGAAATCTATGTGATGTGGCTGGTTTTTCAAAACAAATAAATCTCCTTGAAAACAGTTCATTCTACGGAATTTAATCTCCCTTTTTAAAAACAAAAACAGCACTGCAGTCCATTTCTCAGCGAGATCACGCTTGCCTCCATCCGAGCACTGAGTAATGTTGGTTTGTAACTAACTGGCCAGACTGCAGACTTATTATAGAATAGCTTTTTTTAAAAAAAAAACGTGGCCCTACACTAGAAACTTCTCCTGTATCGTGGGTGCGTTTACAAACATTTAAACTCACATACCCATGATACACAAACAGCCAGACCCGAAATAACTACCTGTAGGTCATAATACAAGTAACAAATATTTGTTTTGTGCGGGGATCGAACCCGCGACACGCAACGCAGCAGTCAATCGCTTAACTTCTGCGCTAACCGTGCCGTCAAATAGGATATTAAACATCAATCATTGAGTGTAGCTGTTTCAAAGACTTCTATTTAAATACTAGATTTTTGTAGAATGGGGTGATGTTGGGCAGCTGGAGGGTCAGGTTACCTATCATATGCCCCAGTAGTAGACCCATCATCAGCCTAGCCTTTTCCTTTCTGCGGGATCAGCGTCCAATCTAACTGGATGCGGCTGAATAGGTACCAGTATTTTACATGGAGTGACAGCCTATCTGACCTCCACAACCCAGTTAGTAGGTACTGGGTAAAATGGTACCTCTTGCTTCTTAGCAAGAGGTACCATTTACCAGAAAGTCTGTCAACTAGTCTTCTAGTTGACAGACTTTCTGGCCACTGAATATTCGTAACGACTGTCAAAGATCTACAATTAACAACCGGGACCAACGGTTTTACGTGCTATCCGAAGCACGAAGAAACTCGGTATTTTATGAGTCAACCGCTAAATAGATGCTACTAAAACATTGGAAAATAAATTTACTTATGGAAGTCTGAATGTTGATGAACGGAGAGCGAGAGGAAGGCCAAAGAAAAGATGGATGTATAGTATAAGGAATGATGAAGGAGAAAGGAGTAAATGATGCCGTGACGTCTGATAGGGGAGAATGGAAGAAGAAAACGTGATGCGCCGACCCCAAATAGAATGGGACAAGGGCAGGAAAATGATGAATGAAGTTTATTGTTGAAATATCGATCAAACAAAGAAAAGCTACTAAGTCATTATAAAATCGTTTTCCATTTTTTTTTTGTGTTTTTTGGAAGTCGGTTTTTTGCAAACATGTTTTTTTTTACTTTTTAGTTACGGTGTGATAGTAACTCACACAAATTCATATCAAGTACAAAAAAAAACTTATTGAGCACAAGGTATCAATAACACTGGTAATATTATTCTTCAAATTCATCATCTGCCTAGCCTTTTACCAACTATGTTGGGGTCGGCTTCCAGTCTAACCGGATGCAGCTGAATATCAGTATTTTTTACTTGGAGCGACTGCCTATCTGACCTCCACAACCCAGTTAATACTGGGTAATACGATACCCCTTGGTAAGACTGGTCACTGTCAAAGATCTATAAATGACAACCGGGACCAACGGCTTAACGTGCTTTCCGAGGCACGGAGGAAACTCGGTATGTAACGGGTGGTCACCATCCACAGACCAACCTAGGCATACGCGGCTTAACCTAAAGATCGACCCGAGCGGCTGCTATTATTTAGCCACGAGCTCCTCATTATTCTTCAATATTATATTAATAGTATTCTTCAAATTGTGTTACCAAAGAAAATTGATTTCTGGTACCTAAAGTAAGATCTAACTTGTGTTATGGGTACCAGTCTTCTAACACGGGTAAACGCACAAAAGTGTATAACAAAAAAATAAGATTCCGACGAATTGAGAATTGAGAATCTCCTCCTTTTTTAAAGTCGGTTAAAAAGTGAATCAATAAAAAAGCCAACCATTAAAGTTTTCATTCAAAGTCTAAAGAAGAAGAAAACTGTTATTTTTTAAGCTACATTTGATACGTTTTATAAACCAGTAATAAAATAAAAACAAATTGGCTTTTTCAGCAAAATGTATTCCACAAAAATAAGTTTCAAATATACGCCATTAAAATCAGCGAGCCTTATCTTGTCCCTCCAATTTGTTCCAGCTTCCTTGCTTATAAAAAATATTACTTGGAGAATGTTCTCGTTTTTCGGCTATACTTAAATAGAATTTATACTTCTCTCTTTTGCTCTTATTTTTTTAGAGAAAAATGTATTGTTTATGGTCAAGACAACTGCAT
This sequence comes from Ochropleura plecta, assembly GCA_905475445.1. Taxonomy (NCBI): domain Eukaryota; kingdom Metazoa; phylum Arthropoda; class Insecta; order Lepidoptera; family Noctuidae; genus Ochropleura; species Ochropleura plecta. The sequence goes on along the minus strand of FR997740.1, from coordinate 6,336,223 downwards.
GCGATCGAACGATGTGATATTTTCAAATGTCAAAAATTATAAAATTCCATTCTAACTTTGATCTTCTTATCTCTCTACAGTTGACTGCTTGGGAGTTTGGATTCTTTGTTGTAAGGAACACTTGTTGAAAACAAGCTTCTAGAAATCTAGATCTACGTGTTCATGTGTCAGTGAATCATTTTATGGATTTTCTCGATAAAAAAAGAATCGCGAATGTGACATTAAGCTACGATTTTGAACGTGTATTTCTATGAAATTATGTATCGGAAAAGTATTTGAAAGTTTCATAAAGTAATAAAGCTTGTTTATAAAAAGGGCTTGGTTAGAAAATATAAGTATATTAAGGTACTATTTTTTAAAAAGACTACAAACAAAACTGCTATTTTGGGGCTGTGACGTCGATACATACATACGACGAAAAAGAGCCTTCAGTTACGGATAACTTTAATAACGCATTTTTTTTCAAATTTCATAGATGGCGCTAGAGTAGATAGATAGATAAATCATTTATTTGATGCAACAAAAGACACAATACAAGAATTAATACAAAAAAATCATCACACAAAAAAAAATAAGGTAGAATAAGTTAGATCGACCCATAGTCATTTAGACACATGACATCTATTTATTAAGGTCGCCCACTACTGGGCGGTGTGTGTCTCAAAATTGCACCAAAAAGGAGTCCAGCTCAGCATAATGCCAGGTAAATTACCTGACGCTGGTATTCTGCTGAATCTTGCTAGTGACACACGGATGTCGAGAAAATGTGCGGCGAATATTATTTAGGTGGGTTGTCAGTGGGAAAGATTTCTATAAATACTAAAAATAATAAACTTGAATATCACAGTGTAGGTAATCATGTGTAATGAATAACTGTTATTTAAGTTGTATGGAGTGTGTCTAGTAGTGTTTGTACGAGTTTACTTGTTGGTGTAGGTATCATTATGTTTCAGTATTTATTATAATGTACGGTGAGTATAGTTGTAATGTGTTTCGTGTATGCGTTTCATTTTTTACAGTTTTTGAGTAGTGTTTGTACCTACTATGTTTCTGTAATGCTTTTTATAGCGCCAGCTTTAACCTTCTTGGGCGCTGAAGTCTGCAAGCATGCACGCCTTTTTTCACTCAAAACTACAAAACTCCCACAGAAAACATATTTTCGCGTTTTTACGATAAACGGATGTTTGATATTTTAATGACTTATAACCACATAAAATGAGGAATGCCATCAAATCGGCTATAATGTATTAGAATTTGCCAAATTATATTAGCGCTGCGACCTTGCGTGTATCTTAACTACCGAAACTCACGATACTATAAAAACTAGGATTAGGTCTCAACTCAGTCCTACAGGGACGGAAAAATATGGCTTCAATTAATTATTGAAATTGATTACATAAGTAATGTTGTTTATTGATAGATTAAAAAGAGCAACTACAGTACTTTCAAATGTTATCATGCGTTGTGTTTGGGACTGTAACTTCAGTTTTTTGTTTCTTGACATAAAAAAGTGCCTGTAATGGTGAAATTAATACTATGAGTTTGATAAATTAAGATTCCGCAACTGCTGAGATCCTGGATTGAATTTCTGGGTCAACTTGAAGCACTCACACACTCTGACACAATATGATCTAGTCGGAGAGGCAATTGTGTGACAAACTATAAGTTGAAGTGTTACAAAGATGATGCAGCAATATTCATAGATAGATGACACGGCTTTTTTTATTTGGTGTGGGATATCATCAAATAACTTCCCCCGCTCTGGGCGGAGCGGGGGGGATTGTCAGACTTGTACTAACTAAAACCCACCCATGTTGAATTTCTGGGTCAAGTTTATCCATTAGAATTTTTCGAGTCTGAAGCGATAGCAAAGCGTGGGTGTTCTATAATTGTTTTTTTTTTCGTCCAGTTGTTTTTAAATATTATAGCTTTCTATTTTTATAGCTTTGTATGCACATCACGTTTATGAAACATTTTATTTTGTCGATGAGAAATCTTTCGTCGCCAAAACGTTACTCACCAAATTAACCTTTTCCCAATACAAAAATTTAATATGGAGGTAGATTTTTCAATATTAAAAGGTCACACGCGCCCACGATATCTAACGAGTTCGCTAATGCAATGCTGACCTTTGAAAAAATCCTATCAGTACCTACTTATGCTTATGCCGCAGTTAATGTTATTAGGCTTAGGGTTGAACCTCATTTGTCAGAACGCAATCGCACTTTTCCATTCTCCTCCTCCGTAACCTCTTCGGAACCCTTATACAATCACATTGTTGTTCGTCTGTTTGTTTCCTTTATCTCAAAAATGCGAAGGTATCGAATTAAAATCAAAACCTGAAGTCAAGTCTGTGGTTCCGCAGTCAAAATATATGGCGGTTTATGTCTTATTTTTTTATGTAATGGCACGAGTCCAACTCGCACTTGGCCGGTTTTTTTATATTTGGATTTATTTTATGTTTTTGCACCAAATAAACATGTTTCCTTCCCTTCTTTCATTCTTTCTTTACCGTCGTTTGAGACCGTAGAGCGTACTGCCGACCGCATCGTCGATGATGCCGAGTGAGATAGAATGCCTGCTCTGTTTCCAGGTCTAGTAAATAACGTTGCTAGATGTGGGGCATCCCCTAAAGCTAATTGAATAACCAACCCAGCCACCGCGGACGCTCCGGGCGTCGGGCGCCATGAGACGACTCCCGGCCACCGTAGATGTGGGTCTGTAGACGATGAGCAATGGGTAGCTCACCGTCAGTCCATCTAGGGATGACAGATCGTGTATGCCACGTGCGACTCAAAAAACTGTTGGAAAAGCAGAGGACATGCCAGACCCCGGAACATAAGGCAAAACAGGGAACATGGGTGGGTTTTGTCAGTAAAAATCTGATACTTCTCCCCGCTCCGCCCAGAGCGGGGGATGTTATTTGATGATTTCCCATCCGCAAAAATAAGCTGTAATAAAACAGCCGATGAGTATTTATAAGTAACTTATTCTACTATTTTGTTAGTCTGTTTAAAAATGGGTCTTTCCAAACTGGGCGCAAAATAACAATAATTATAATTCTCCATGGAACTGCTCATACAAAAGCAAGGCTATTTATTTATTTTATTTTTATTTTATTTATTTGGCTCACCAACAATTGAATAAGTACAAGTAAGAAATACATTGAACAAAACTTATAGATTAGTGTACCAATCTCTTACAGGTAAGCACATCATGCATTATGTTAATGTTCATTGAATTGCTATTGCTATTGTGTAAATAACTTTGAAACTAAAACTTAAGCTCAATTTCATCAGTTGAATCCAACTTCGTCTTCATAATAATATACCCATTGACAAATTCTCTATCATAACTATTTAAACATAACAAACAAAAGAACTCATTTATTCAAAACACTCAAATATTCCTCAAGTAGGCACTCAAGTTTATTCTTCACACACTTACCCCAGAAATTAACACCCCTACAATCAAGATAATCTTTTTAATGAGTGCACCTAATCTCGACACAATGCCGGCTCATCATCATCTACTCAAGAACCGCTTGTTGCCACTCAACACTCAACGAAGCACTCACACACTGACACAATATGATCTAGTCGGAGAGGCAATTGTGTGACGAACTATAAGTTGAAGTGTTACAAAGATGATGCAGCAATATTCATAGATAGATGACACGGCTTTTTAGGGTTCCGTAGTCAACTAGGAACCCTTATAGTTTCGCCATGTCTGTCTGTCCGTCCGTCCGTCCGTCCGTCCTCGCTTAATCTCTGTGACCGTTAGCACTAGAAAGCTGAAATTTGGTACCAATATGTATATCAATCACGCCGACAAAGTGGTAAAATAAAAATTGGAAAAAAATGTTTTATTAGGGTAGCCACCCTATATGTAAAGTGGGAAGTGATTTTTTTTTTAATTTCAACCCTAACGTGTGATATATTGTTGGAAAGGTATTTAAATGAATAGGGGTTTACTAAAATCATTTTTTGATAATGTCTATAATTTCGGAAATAATCGCTCCAAAAGTAAAAAACAATGTGTCCCCCCCCCCCTCTAACTTTTGAACCATAAGTTTAGAAAATATGAAAAAAATCTGAAAAGTAGAACTTTATAAGAACTTTCTAGGAAAATTATTTTGAACTTGATTGACACAACAGTTTTTGTACAAAAAAGACAAAAAGTTGTACAAAATAATTTCCTCCTCCACCTTTAAACTCATAAGTGGGAACACTTATTGTGACGGACGGGAAACTACGGAACCCTACACTGAGCGTGGCCCGACACGCTCTTGGCCGGTTTTTTTTATTTGGCGTGGGATATCATCAAATAACTTCCCCCGCTCTGGGCGGAGCGGGGGGGATTGTCAGACTTGTATTGACTAAAACCCACCCATGTACCTTCTATTGCCCTTTACGTTCCGGGGCCGCGGTATCTCTTTCGAACAAGACGCAACCCCGGCCGGAGATGACATGGTTGGCGCAACGGCTAAGCGTACGACTGCTACGCTACGTGTCGCAGGTTCGACGCCGCATGGAATAAATATTTGTTTGACTTACAGATCATTGTTCCGGGTCTGGCTGTTTGTGTTTGTTAGTTTATATGTTTGTAAACGCACCCACGATACAAGAGAAATTCCTATTAGGGAGCAAAGTTAAAAAAAAGATGGAGCATCCTATAGGCTTGCCGGTTCATTACGTGAAAGCAAATGTGTGTTCTTCTTCAAGGAGTAGAATCCATTTTCCTTTTAATCCTTTAGATCAGGAACACCAATATTGTGAAAAGAAATTAAAATATCTCTAGAAACTTACGTCATGAGACTTTAAAGCTGCGCTTGCAGTGGGGTAAAATCACGTCACTAGACCTTATATTGAAATAAGTAATTTCCAATTTAGAAAGTAAAACTCCTTAATTTTCATCGCAAATAAATGACGGGTTTGGGAAGTACCCCATAGATTTTGTTTCCCTTTGCAAATGGGAAGTGCGACATAAACGGCACTATCTTTTGATTGCGTATACTTACAGGGTTTTATCACAGCTCCAAAGAATCGCAGATTTCAGTATTTGGTATTAATTTCAAACTTTAAACCTTTTCGCGTTCCCGAAATATAAGGTTTTGACATACAGATAGATAGACAGATGGACAACAACATTACATAACGGTTTCTTTTCTTTTTCTTGTGAGGTAAGGAACCTAAAAACTCAAAAAGATGTTATGTGATGTAGCAAAGCAGAGGACCTGCCAGACCCCGGAACATAAAGGGCAAAAGAAGGAACATGGGTTTTAGTCAGTAAAGTCTGATACTTCCCCCCGCTCCGCCCAGAGCGGGAGAAGTTATTTGATGATTTCCCATCCGCAAAAATAAGCTGTAATAAAACAGCCGATGAGTATTTATAATTAACTTATTCTACTAATTTGTTAGTCTGTTTGTTTAAAAATGGTCTTTCCAAACTGGGCGCAAAATAACAAAATTCCCGAAATATAAGGTCTTGACATACAGATAGATAGACAGATGGACAGCAAAATTATATAACGGTTTCTTGTCTTTTTCTTGTGAGGTAAGGAATCTAAAAACGTCCAAAACTCCATGATAAATCATTTTTAACCGACTTCAAAAAGGAGGAGGTTCTCAATTCGACTGTATTTTTTTTTGTGTTTGTTACCTCATAACTCTGGTCTGGGTGAACCGATTTTGATGATTCTTTTTTATTCGAAAGCTGGTGGTTGTCGTTTGGTCCCATAAAAAAAATATCAAAATCCGGCCAGTAGTTTTTGAGTTATCTTTAATAATGCGTATTAGATTGACTTCGTGTACGTTGATGATATAATTTTAGAGGTTGTCGAAGACAAATGAACAAAAAACGCTATGCACTATGATTTGGAAGGTCATCGCAGTTTTTTGAGGTGATTGTATTTTAATTTGGTGATAGATCTTCAGTGATATACAACGGAACTTCAATAAATGACAGCAAATCTGCCGTGATTGCTGCAATCACAGTCATGTATAAGTATGGTTTTCGCCAGGGTAGGCAGGCGAGTGGGAGCAGGGTGCCCGTACCCCCTCCCCACCCCTCACCTAGTCATTAAGAAACATAATCATCAGATCAAGTATCAGCTGTAACCCCAAGGCGATGATGCATATGATTTCCGAATTGGTTTTAAACTAAAGCATAATTTAGATAGTATTTAATACTATAGCGTGATGTGGAACTAAAGCTTGCATTTAAGACGGGACCTACGCACTAAAAAGCTAAAAATAACCGTTTTTGCATATTATATCATAATACTATAACTAAAAATGCTGAAATAAAAAACTTTTTTGAAAAAAATAAAACAGACTTTATTTTTTTCAAAAAAGTTTTTTTGTTTGGTTTTTAGCTGTATTTAATTCCCACGTTAAATAAATCTATAACATCACGCTTGTAACCCCCAGAAGGTTAGGCGCTTATGTAAACCTAATTGTCCATCCACATTTTGTTAGTTAAATTGGTTTATACCATACACCCCGTGACTTATTTTATATTTTCCTAACCAATTCAATTGACAACGATACCTAAGCATCAAGTTAATAGCCATCACAAACGGTCCGTTACAACTTTTAGAATACCATAAGTACACCATAAACTTAAGGTAGGTAAGTCTTTGGGTAGGTAAGAACTCCTTTATTGCAAAAGGTCATGACCTAAAACTGTCAAAATTCAAAGACAATTCTACAAAGACTGAATGTTGGCACTAGGTCAGTACGTGTTTTCTTTTCAGCCAGTAAAGAGAAGAAGACAATAAGAAAGAAGGCACTTATGCTGTAAAAGAAAACAAGCCGGTCTCATTACGATTGAGCGAGGTTGAGAGGTGCGCATGCGTAGTGCACTCGGCACGTTGCGTAGCAACAAGTGGCCATGGATGATGTAGATAGTGGAGGTGGGAGCAGTAGATTTACTTTGTACGAGATTAAAAGAAACGTTTCAAGTATTAGATGTATAGGACATGAAGCAATATAATACACTTCTCATCAAAAAAATCGAAACACCTCGCAGTTTATGATTTGATAAGGATTATCAGAAAAATGTGTATATTTAGGAATAAATGTAAAATGTCATTTAATAGTAAGTAGTATGAGGTTTTTAAATCCTAATGTTAATGTTCTAAATTCAAATTAAGTCTTCATAGGTTTCGTATTTTGTATAATGAGTAATTTTTACCCTGTATGGAATATGAAGGAAATGGGTAAAACAACACGCGTAAATGAAAAAAAAATGTAAGAAACGTTTATTTAAAAACTTGTATTCCCTCCGCGAGCTCTTATTACTGCTTCCATACGGTTCTTCATCGATCGGATGAGAGTCACGATCACATGTTGTGGTATATTATCCCATTCCTCTTGGATTGCATTTTGCAGCTGGCTAAGTGTTTCTGGGGCTGGATCTCTTGCTCGAATTCGTCTCTTTAATTCATCCCATAGATGTTCAATGGGATTCATGTCCGGGCTTCTTGCTGGCCATACCATAATGGAGATACCGACTTCGGTAAGATAATCTCGTACGACGCCCGCGGTGTGAGCTCTAGCATTGTCGTGCATGAATATGAAGTCGTTGCCAATAAAATGTGCATAGGGCATCACATGAGGTTCAAGACACTGTTCGATGTATCGATGAGAGTTTAGTGCAGGCAGCCGTGGCCCAGACACAAAGGCAAGTTCTATCTTACCGTCGGCGCTGATTCCTCCCCAAACCGTCCACGAACCGCCACCATAGCTGACCTTTTCTTCAATGCAGCATTGTGCAAAACGTTCTCCATCTCTTCTGTAGACCTTGTTCCTTCCGTCGTTACCATACAGCATAATTTTACACTCATCAGAAAACAGTACTTTACTCCACTGAAGGTATGACCAAGTTAGGTGCTCGCGTGCAAAGTTAAGGCGCGCTCTTCGATGGTCTGCAGTTAATTTCGGCCCATTCGCTGGCTTATGCGGTGCCAATCCGCGTTCCTTCAACCTTCTTCTTATTGTAGAGTCACTTACAGCTACTCTTCGTACAACGCGAAGCTGCTGCTGCAGTTGAAAAGCGTTAAGGCGTCGATTTCGTAAAGAAGTTGTTACAATAAATCGATCATCTCGCTCAGAAGTGACCCGATTCCTGCCAGATCCTGAACGGCGCGTGAACGAACCAGTCTCCCGATAGCGTTTGTAGACTCTATGAACAGATGATAAGCTTAGATGCAATCTTGCAGCCACAACACGCTGACTAAGTCCAGAATCCAGCAATGCCACCACTTGGGCGGCTTCTGCGGGCGAAGTATCCATATGTTTTAGAAAAAAAAGTTTTTTCAGACGTCCCAAAGTCACAGTAAATGAAATAAGAAACAAAAAGTTTAAAGACAAGCGCTAATTTTTAGTTTTTAAACGAGAAACGTACTCCAACCCTAAATACACATTTGTCTTAAAACAGTGATTAATTTCATTTATAGGATAAACAAATGAAATTCTAATTTCGAATTTTGATTTTTTTTTCTTACTGTAATGACCAAACTGCCAGCTACACAATAATGTTTTTTTTTTTCATGGAATTAATTCTCTTTTGTAAAAAATTAGGACAAAAACAATAAAAACGAAAGTGTTTCGAATTTTTTGATGAGAAGTGTATATGCATGTTCTGTGTTTTAAGGAACAAACAGAGGCTTTTTTTTTCTCGTTCAATGTTTACAAATAAGGCCATCAGTCCTATCTGCTACGGTCATCAAGAGACTGTTGGCGCTGCCACGCACCCGCCACATCAGGGATGCGATAGGCTTTCGAATAATAGCATAAAAGAAGCAAGAATTTAACATCTGGTTTTTTTGCAAATCTGCAAAAAAAACAGGTGGGGTCTCTTTAGCTCCTTTACGTAATTTTTAAACTTCAAAATAAAAAATCGAGTGAAAATGAAACATTGATGGGGTGGTGATCAAAAATCAAATAAGCAATAAAAAGTCTAAAAGAAACACTCTAGTAAACAACATAGATATTACAAAAATCCGTTTTATTTGCTATTCAAATGAGTAACTAATTCTATCAATTTCGCTAAGTTAATTACACAGGAAATACGGCAAACAAACACGAATAAGATCTCAAGATTTATTACTCGAAGCAAACCAACTTTATTTGGAAAATTAATGTAAGACTGCTGATATCTCGAAATAAATGGAGGTAATTTTATTTATTACTCGCAATATTTGCATGAAACCATAGACACGATGGATGGGCTGTGTTAAGGCTAATTAATTGACTTCCTAAATTTTTTGCCTTAATTTTGTACGCAATCTATTGGCAAAACATAAAAAAAACGACGACCCGGTCGTACGTAGTGGCTGAGCGATCGACTTCTGCGCTGCGTGTCGCGGGTTTGATCCCCTCACGGAACAAATAATTGTATGGCCTACAGATAGTTGTTCCGGATCTGGCTGTTTGTGTATGTATGTGAGTTTATAAATACAAGCTGCCCTCCAGTCAACTGAATGCCTGTTTTTTGCGGATGGGATATCAACAAATTACTTCCCCCTTTTCTGGGTGGAGCGGGGGTAGTGTCAGACTTGTACTGACTAAAACCCACCCATGTTCTTTCCTGTGCCCGGAACATAAAGATGTTCCTGGGCAGCGGTATATCTTTTGAACAACCCGCAACCCTGGAACTCAATGCCTTCATTGTCTCAAATCAGAAGTTAGCAACTACCTGTATCGACTGTCAAAGATTTATAAAAGACCGCCGGGTCCATTTCAAGGATCAGAAAAAAACTCCGTGTGTAACGGGTGAAAAATAATTAAGATTACAACCAACATAGTACAGCCAATGACGACAGGGTTGGCGCAGTGGCTGAGCGATCGACTGTTGCGCTGCGTGTCGCGGGTTTAATCCCCGCACGGAACAAATATTTGTATGGCCTACGGATAGTTGTTCCAGGTCTGGCTGTTTGTGTATGTCAGTTTCATGTTTGTAAACGCACTCACGATACAGGAGAAATTCCTAGTGTGGGGAAACGATTAAAAAAAAACAAAAATAAACAACGTCAAAATTCACCGGCTACAAATACTTTTTTTTGAAAATTCAAATTTATTACGTCTCTAGCATCAAGTTTCATGTTATTCAATTACTTACTTATACTTAGCTATGATTAATTACTTTATGACGTCACTGGGTTGTTAAGTAAACTCCGTGACAAATTACTTGGATTGTAAATACATGTTTTGTATGTTTAGACTCGTTAGTAAAACCATTAGTTTGATCTTGATCATGGTTTACAATTTAACCACAATATACAGAAAATAAGTTTAATGCTTTTATGAATAATTAACTTTAACTTGATTTTATGAATATGAGCGTATTTAGCTGTCACCCTCCAGTCCTTTTCTCCGATGTTTTCTTACATAATCCTACTAATATTATAAATGCGAATGTTTGTGAAGATGGATGGATGTATGAATGTATGGATGTTTGTTACTCTTTCAAGTCAAAACGGCTGAAAAAATCTGGAATAACATATTGAATACTTTTTTTTCGATATCACGCGGGCGAAGCCGCGAACGCCAGCTAGTGTATTATGTTAAGCTACCTATTTTTAGGGTTCCGTATCTCCAAATGAAAAAGAAACGGTACCCTTATAGGATCACTTTATTTGTCTTTTTGTATGTCTGTCTATCAAGATCTTTTATCTCGGGTACGCGTGAAGGTGACGAGTTGAAATTAAGACCATTTACTCAAATTTATGATGCCTTTGAGCTGTGAAAAAAACAATTCTCGAAGACTATGTAGTCAATAGATATAGCCGTGAACGTCGCAAAGTACAGAACCATCAGTGGGGGGGGCGTCCGTCTCCCACTTGGCTGGTTTGTTTTAATCAAGCTTACCTGTTTTACACACAGACTAAGAATTTTGGGACAACGGATCGTTTATTTTTGTAAAAAAAATCTAACTATTCAATTGGTTGTAATTTTTTTTTCTGAAAAAAAAATGTTCCGAAAAGCTCATGGTTTATACGTCGTAAATTAAGATGTGCTAACATACTAAATACTATGTCCTATTCGTGGATACTTTAACCCCTCTCATGCTAACGTATAAGCCATATAATATCCCCGGGCGCGCCGGGCGCCGCGAGACGACTCCCGGCCACCGTAGATGCGGGCCTGTGGACGGTGAGCAATGGGTAGCTCACCGTCCGTCCGTCTATTGACGGCGCGTTCGTGCTTCACGCGCCCTCAAAGAGATGTCAGCAAAGCAGAGGGGCTTGCCAGGGCCTCCGCCTGCCGGGGTTGCGGGTTGTTTGAAAGAGATACCGCGGCCCCGGAACATAAAGGGCAATAGAAGGAACATGGGTGGGTTTTAGTCAGTACAAGCCTGTCACTCCCGCCCGCTCCGCCCAGAGCGGGGGAAGTTATTTGATGATTCCCCACCCCAAAAAAGAAGCCGTTTAATATAAAACGTAACTGTGACACCACATAGGTGTAAATTCTACGAATATTTACTCTATGGATTCTGCTCTCTGGCTTCAAATGCCACTATGTCAATGAGAAAACTAGCTAAAGAGCGATTAGCCTGAAAACCGGGATTGACACAGTTAAGCTTCTTTGCTTTGCACCTTGTAAAGCTTCTCAAACGCACCGGAATTTATACCCTAGTTCTACTTAGACAGAATATAATTTTCCATAGGAAATATGAACTTGTGTTCATAGATAAGTTTTGCATGTTTTTCACGGGTTTATTAAGTTATCTTGAACTTGAATCGTTAAGTATATTATAAAAGTGAAAGTGAGTTTGTTTGTTACGTCTTCACGCCTAAATGGCTAAACCTATTTTGATTAATTTTGGTACAGAGAAAGGTGGGACCTTGGAGACGGACATAGGCTATTTTCTTATTTTTATTTTAAATGAGAAATGAGAGAGAAAGGGGAAAACTTAGCTTTGATATTACAATAAATAAGGCACTAGGCCAAAAACTACAGGTATCAGATCAGGATAGGGGAACTGTGTTACCCCGAATATAACGCGAGCAAACCCACAGGCATAAGCTAGTAGATAATAAATCTATTTCTGTTATAACGAAGATTAAACTTCGCCACTAGAAAGTAACGTTTTTAAGATTTCATTCGATTTAGAGGTTCAATTGTTTGTTAATTAGAGAAAATCTTCGGAAATATTGTTACTATCTGCCCCGTTAGTCGATTGGTGGTAAGCGCAACTGGTTAGCAGGTTGTGGGTCTTATTCGCGGGTCGGGGAAAGTGTTATTGAGTTTTTCTATCACGAATATGGCAGCCATGTAGTCTAGATTTATACCCGTACTGCCCGTTACTTCGCTCGCGTTAAATTCGGGGTACCTACAACAGTTCCCTTTTCCTGATTTGCAGGTACCTGTAGTTTTTGCTCTTGCGCCTTATTGATTGTAAGAGCAATGCTAAGTTTTCCCTTTTCATCACACCTTCTCCCTCATTTGCCACTTTAAAAAAAAATTGCCTATGTCCGTCTCTAGGGTCCCAACTATGTCTGTACCAAAATTCATCAAAATCGGTTTGCCATTTAGGCGTGAAAACGTAACAAACAAAATATAAACTCACTTTCGCTTTTATAATATTAGTATGGATTATGGCGATAAACTCACCCCTATTATATGAGGCTTAACTCAAAAACTAGGTACCTACTATTAATTACACATCTGCCTACCCTTCTGTGATTACAAACATGATGTAATGTTACTGTTGCCATTTCAAAAAAAACTTTGCTAATAAATAAATAAAATAAAATTCATTTATTTCAGGTAGTACACCCATAATTACAATTATACATTACACATAAAAAAATACAAATTACATAATACAAAAAAAAACAAACAAATATCAAATTTGCAGCAGTCATACACAGCCCTGACAATTACATTTTTAGTAGTTCTTATTCGGGACATGAAGGAGGCGGCCCGCTTCCTCATTATTGCATAAAAATCGTCCACCCTGTTCTCAGCGAACATGCCAGACGCACTACACCTCCACGGCAGGTTGAGCATAGCTCTGAAGGCATTGTTGTACTGCACGCTAATATTTTCTCACAATATTTTCCGCAACAAATTAATACGGTCAATATGTTCTACCACAGAAAGCCTTCATTCATGCCAATATTACGCACAAACATCTCCCCCATATTGCTAGTAGGTACTAATCAAGGATGACGTCAGGAAATATAATATGGCGGCGCCGGCCATGTTGACGCGATCATAATACGAAGGAGATGGCCATTATGAGGATCATGGAATTCATTATATTAACTTCATGAGAATCTTTGTGGTTTATGAATAGTTTTATGTGTTGAACGAGATATTATTGCGTATTTTGTTACGTAACTAGCTTTTTTTAATTTTAACTAATAGCTTACCTATAGAAAGAAAATGTACTTATTTAACTCGCACAAGACTAAACAAAAATCAAGAACTTAATGATCCTGGACGGGATTAAAAGGCTACTAAATTTAATTGCTAGATAAATTTAAGTTTATCTTCATAGCTAAATTGCAATCCTTAGTAATCCTTACTTCCTTACTAATATTATAAAAGCGAAAGTGAGTTTGTTTGTTTGTTACCTCTTCACGCTTTAATGGCTAAACCGATTTTGATGAATTTTGGTACAGAGATAGTTGGGAACCAGGAGACGGACATAGGCAAATTTTTATTAAGAAAAAGTGGGATATGAGAGAGAACGAGGGAAGAAAAGGGAAAACTTAGCGTTGCTATTACAAATCCATCAGGCGCAAGAGCAAAACTGCAGGTCTGCTTGGTGTGTTATACCGAATTTAACGCGAGCGAAGCCGCGGGCGAAAGCTAGTTTAGAGGTATGAAGAACAGGGTGTAAAGTTCGTCATCCTCTAAGGAAAAGGGAGGATCCTCCGACCAGACGGGTGTCGTGTCTGGCGGGCCACTGCCCGATAGTTACTTGTCGGGCGCTCGTATATATGCTAACTGCGTGCGCAACTTTACTTGCGCGATGTAGGATTTTGCCGTTTAGTACTTCAGTGGCTGGATAGATGGCGCTGTAGCACTTATCGCCACTTGCATCTTTGTGTCGCTACATCACTCCCCCGCAACTCCACTTTTTAGGGATTATGCAACACGTGTGAGTGTCCACGGTAATCCCTGCTTGAGCATTGCTCCTTCTGGATCGGGACCGTTCGCCCGGACCAGTGCGCGGTAGCTCGAGCTGGAGGGGGTGATCACGTCGGGGTCACCAGTTTAGAGGTATGAAGAACAGGGTGTAAAGTTCGTCATCCTCTAAGGAAAAGGGAGGATCCTCCGACCAGACGGGTGTCGTGTCTGGCGGGCCACTGCCCGATAGTTACTTGTCGGGCGCTCGTATATATGCTAACTGCGTGCGCAACTTTACTTGCGCGATGTAGGATTTTGCCGTTTAGTACTTCAGTGGCTGGATAGATGGCGCTGTAGCACTTATCGCCACTTGCATCTTTGTGTCGCTACACTAGTTTTATATAAGCCAAAGTGTGTTTCTTTGTTTGTTACGTCTTCGCTACTAAATGGCCGAACTGATTTTGATGAATTTTGGTACAGAGATAGTTGAGACCCTGGAGACGGACATAGGCTAAAAATAATTGATCGAAAAAATGATAAAAGGGGGAGAAAGAGGGCAGACAAGGGGAGAGAAAGATATACTTACTATAATATTAATTATTACCTTGAAGATAAAAAGGCTTGGGATTAAACTGCTCCAATTTAATTTACTCAGTGAGTGTCAAAATTTTTCTTTCTTTCATTTATTTATTGTTTATTCCTTTATTTTATACACTGACATTTAATGATTTGGCATTAATATTTACTTTGTTTTATATTTTATTATTATTTTATTTTTTTTTTACTTAATTTGACATTTTTTTATTTTTTTATTATGACATTTTATGATTTCATTATGATCTCATTAATTTATTTTGTACATATTTTCTAGTCTGTAGTTGTTTATTGTGAATGTGAGGACCATGTGGATCATAACTTTTATTTACTTTGTTTGTTTTTGACGATTGTCTGGCAGTTGAGTACTATTACGGACCTTCACTAATGTCCTTTTTTTGGTATTGTTCGTCGTTTCGTTGAGCTCCTTGGGTTATGAGTCGAGCTACACGATAACTGACAAATGCTTGCACTGACTGGACAGGTCTACTCAATCTGTGTGGTGCTTTCTTAAAAAGACCACTTCAGACACTAATCTGCATAGTCCTCATGTAAGTTGACCAAGATTTTTTGTCTGGACTTTAAAAGAGACTATGACCTCTGAGTTTGTTTCGGCTGTTTCTTCTCAGAGTAGTCGGGTACGAAACACCGGCCTCATCTAGTTTTAAAAAAAAGACGTGTAAAAGTGTTTGTGAAAACCTACTTGCAAAATAAACATCATTTATCATTTATATTTTTTTCGATCATCACGCAGTTTAAAGTTAGCGTTAGCCCAAAGTAACTATTACACGCGGGCGAAGTCGCGGGCGGAACCTAGTTTAATATAAAAAGGATGCTGGTCACCTATCATTAACTAACCATCGTCATAGGGGGTTTAAGGTGGGTCGAGCTGGACTTGAACTGACTCAGCAGTACGCAGAACGAGTCTTTGATTACGTTACAAAATCCAGTGTGTTGAAAATATTACAGTGATGATAAAAAACAATAATTCAATAGCTATAGATAGTCTCTTCTCTTTAACCCACTTATTGTATTAAAAATGTTCTACGCCTTAGTCATTACCATCATCATGTTGGGGTCGGCCTCCAGTCTAACCTGATGCAGCTGAATACCAGTATTTTACATGGAGTGACAGCCTATCTGACTTATACAACCCAGTAAGTAGGTACTGGGTAAAATGGTACCTTTTGCTAAGACTAGTTGTCAGACTTTCGAGCCAAACGAAAGTGTACAAATGACAGCCGGGACCAACAGCTTAACCCGCCGTTGGTGACGTCAATTTCACTTACATCGTTGGTGACGCCGGTCTCACAGTCCAGGTTTTTCGACCTTAGACTTTCCCAATAATGAATAGTAAATATGACGTTTAGTTAGTTTCGTTTTAATTTTACATGTTTATATAGCAATAAAACATAAATATTTTATGAATCACAACTCGATTATTATTGATTAATCAGTCATACTTACAACACTAGAAATCAACATGTATTTTTTAAATAGTTTTATAAAATTGAAAAATAAAAACAAATATAATCATATAAGCGTTACATTAGCCTTTGTCAGTCTTATTACATTACAAACTAATTGAAAAAAAAGACAAACAGATACTCTTCTAACATAAAAAAATAAATAACCCTCCATAAAATTACTCTTCTTGTACCGTCAAACAAGTACTACAACAAGGCACTACGTGCTCAAGGCACAAATATTTCTTGCACTTGTGACAATGTATATAGATACTAAAATGTAAAAAAGAGTAAATGTAGCAGTTACTTTTACTAAATTTACATTTTTTTTTTAATTATGTTAATTCAACTTTGAATAATTTACATACGTAATTGGTGACGCCGGTCTCAGGGACCGGGTTGAGTCTAGAACTCTGGAACGTGAGGCCGCTGCGGTGTCGCGGAGAGCACTAACGGTGGGGGAAGTGAAATAAGGCAGCTACTCGAAATCGCAACACCCAACAATAACGGGTCAAAAAGTTATACCATTTTTTCTAATCACCCGGTCTCTCAGACCAATACGTCACCAACGGCGGGTTAACGTGCTTTTCGAGGCATAGAGGAAACTCGGTATGTAATAAATGATCTGGATCATTCAGCCACGGAATAACTTAGGCCAACACGGCTTAACCTAAATACCAACCCTTTTTTTGCGGATGGGAAATCATCAAATAACTGCCCCCGCTCTGAGCGGGGGGGAGTGTCAGACTTGTACTGACTAAAACCCACCCAAGTTCCTTCTATTGCCCTCTACGTTCCTAAGCCGCAGTATCTCTTTCGAACAAGCCGCAACCCCGGCAGGGGGTGGCCCTGGCAGGCCCCTCTGCTTTGCTGACATCTCTTTGAGGCGCGCGTGGAACATTAACGCGCCGTCGACACGGCCTGTCGTCAATAGACGGACGGACGGTGAGCTACACATTGCTCACCGTCCACAGGCCCGAAATACCGACCCTAGTGGCTGTTTTTATTTAGTCAAGAGTTCTTCAGTCGCAGTCATTCTCATTACCATGTAGCCATAAAAATATGAGTTTCTACGGTACTTTAATTCAATTATAATTAAAAGTAATTAACATTCGTTTGGTTTCCTTCATCGCAGCACATTAGTTAATTAATTTTCTTTGTTCTTTATCAAACAATCTTGCGTAAAGTTGTTGTTTGTAAGATTATTCATTTATTTATAATAGCTTTTATATGTCGAACGAAAATAAAGCAGATATTTGCATTTAAAATGTGCTTTATTTGGCACAAACTATTATAATTTATTGATGAAACTAGTTTGAAAAAGTTGTCAGTTCAGCAGCGAGAAATTTATTGTCATTTCACATTTAAATTGGTATTAGGTACTGATTGCATTACTCCGCATATAATTTAATTCATTGTTTTGGCAATATTCGTGTTCTAGTTTGGTTTGAGCCTAGTTTTAAATAACAATCAAACCAGGAATATAGCCACCATCATACCTAACTATGATACAATCGGCTGACAGTCTAACCTGTTGCAGCTGAATACCAGTATTTTACATGGAGCTTACGGCACGCGTGCCATTGGTAGCCCGTGACACATTTTTTTGTGCATGCCAGCTACCAAAACGGTTTGCAATTTAGTTTATTTGATAGATAAAAAAGTTGGTACAATAAATATTACGAATGATTTCAAGATACCCTTATTTAGGTTTTTGGTAGAAAATAATGTAATTTGAGTGAATAATATTTACTTGTATTTTTTTTTTGATTAGATATTTAATTCCTAAGTTGAAATTATTGACGACACATAATGGCGTCTTTTAACATTTCTGTGGGGAAAATGGCACGCTGATCCAAAAAGGTTCGCCATCCCTGACCTAGTCAGTACTTCCTACCCATTGATGAGACGGGTTGTTAAACTTTCAGGCCATTGACAACCTGTAGCGACTGTCAAAGATCTACAAATGACAGCCAGGACCAACGGTTTAACGTACTTCAAAAGACACGGGAAACTCGGCCTGTAGTCCCCATCCACTTACCGACCTAGGTAACTTCGGCTTAACCTAAAGATCGAAATGAGCGTCTGAAATTAATTAATTACGAGCTCCTCTATCTACGCTTGGCAAAGTACTGTAGGAAATTGGTGGGATATAAGTATTTTATGCTTTTTTCAATTACGTAGGTACGTAATTGAAAAAAGCATAAAATACTTAAAAAATATATTTTAGTTTAACCTTTTATCAATACATGTCATACACTTATTCCATAGATATCCTATTCTTTATTTATTTATTCTCTATTTAAACAACTTAGGTTCGAACCTCATTGCAAACCTGCCTGCACTGTTGAAGGTTTGATCAATGTTATTAAACCTCTTTAGTACTTTTCATTATGCTAAACTTATTGCTTTTCGGGTTCTCGTGGAGTTTTGCATAAGTATACACATGAATTAAGTACTAACGCATTTATAAAAAAAGAGAAAAGCTAACTGTGCAAAAAAAACAACTAAACGTGATATTTTGAGTCACATTTTCAACATCAAAGAAGAAAATTCCCTAAAATATTCCAGGCACGACCGTATTTCAGCAAAGTCCTTTATTTTACTTGAGTTACATAAGTACGTCCCTATGCGATCATTTGTAAAAAACGTGCGAAGGACACAGTACTCATATTTAATTATACCCGGGTTCTAATTCACTTATTCTCCCGGATATAAGTACCTTTGTGACCGGGGTCAGTCTCTGTACAAGCTTTAGTAATGAGAAGTTTTAATATTTTATCTAAGTAATTAAAAAATGTTTTAGGGCGCTTCCTGTGGGAATATTCTGGGGTTGCAAGTGTGTCCAAAGGGTAATGTTAATCAGGGTGCGCCAGAATAGTGGCGATAAGTCTCCTGTTTGAACAGTGGCTGGAAAAGCGCCACCTACCGCCTGACGCAGGTCCTCACCGGACACGGAAGTTTCCGGAGGTTCCTGCACATAATTGGGTGGGAGGAAACGCATGGGTGTCACCACTGTACCAATCGCCCTGAAAACACGATGGAGCACACCGTCTGCCCCGCTTGGGCGGAGCACCGCTGTGTCCTCGCAGAAGAGATCGGTGGGGGCAATATCTCGCGTCCAGTCTTGGTTCAGTCCATGGTCCGGGGTAAGAGGGAATGGGCAGCGGTCACCGCCTTTTGCGAAGTAGTCATGTAATGTTAATATTAATTGATTTTTCATTTAACTTCCTGACTGCCTCGTTGGTGTGGTAGTGGCAAGTGTGACTGCCGAACATAGGGTCCCGGGATCAATCGATCAGTGTTATTGGGTTTATCCATTAGGAGTTTTTCAGTAGCAGCTACATAGTCTGGATTTATGCCCGAATGGATTTTAATAAAACTTTACAATAATATAGCTTATACATCAGAATAAAATATAGATTAAAATTCATAAAGATATGTTGTATATTCTATCACCACGTGAGTGAAATCGCAGGGCTAAGCTAGTAAATCATGATCTAAAAACCATAACACAGAACCTTTTCAACAAGACTCCTATCAAACATCTGTCGTCCATTTTTTTCCTTAAAACCCAGAATTATAAAACACAAACAAACAACAAAATATTCAAAACCCGATTCCCTAAAACAAATAAAAAGTAAATCATTTAACAAATCCTTCTTCGTTGAAGCATCTGTCCCAACAATTCTCTGTGCAAACGTGGAACACATTTGTCGGTAACCTGGTACACTGTCCGCATAAATAATGAAGTGGCAACACCGACAACCCTGCTAAGCTCGGTCACAAACAGGGTTACCATTATGAAATTTGAAAAGTCCTCACAAAAAACTTTAACTTGGAAATCATTATTTTTTTCAATAGTCATTTTTATTGTTACTTTATTTTATTTTTATGTACATAAAATTACAATAACAAGCGCAGTAGTCCAATGATTTCCTTTAATTGCTTTCGCCGACTATTTCCATTCGTTCATTTTTAATCTTCATTCACTTTTTGCCATTTGTTAATACGTTCAAAACATTCTTTTTGAAACCTGACCAAAGGAAACAGTTTGCTTTTATTAACCCATCTCTTTTGCACATGAACTCATTTGAGGTAGATTTTGGAAAGAGAATTTAAGAGATTTGAGTTAAAGTTGCCAAAAGGCTTAGTTTTAGTTTTAATTGAACAAATCCAGACAAATCTAGAAGGATGGTAACCCTGTTTGCAAAATACTCAATACTTGTCACTAGAAGACGGCGGTAATCTTGTTGATATTTTTCCACCTTTCCTAACAGCCTTGAGTTAGTTGAAAGACCTCTTTGGTTACATATTTGCACGGAGTGACTAGCTGCCAGACTCATTTAATCTATGCTTGGGGCAGTTTTGCGCCACAATGTAGTGGACGGTATTTTTTTTTATTATTAATAATGCCAGTCTTTTTTGTCTGGTTGCATCAATCGAAACTGTTAAGCATAAGCTCATCCTAGATTATTTCATTTCCCGGATTGAGCACATTGTTTTTAAAGTTAACCATCAATGATTTCTCATTAGCACCCATAGTCTGGATCTGTGGCTGATTGATGGCAATAGGCTCGTCCCTATTAGGTATCTGCTATCTGTAGTTTTTGCCCTTGAGCCTTATTTATTGTAATAACAACGCTAAGTTTTCCCTTTTCTTCCCTCTTTCTCCCTCATATCTCAATCTTTTTTTAAAAAAGTAGCCGATATCCTTCAGGGTCCCAACTATCTCTGTGCCAAAATACATCAAAATCGGTTTCAGCCATTTAGGCGTGAAGACGTAACAAACAAACAAACTCACTTTCGCTTTCATAATATTAGTAAGAATATTCAACCTACAAACAAAAATAAACGCTATACCTACTAGTACAATGTTTACTTTTATAAAAAAAACTTGAAGTGTATCAGGTAGACGTGTGTGCTCTAGTGAAAAATTGTAAGATATTTAGCATGTGTCGCGGCAACCTTAGTAAGTACATCAGGGTAGGTAAAGTCGCTATTTACATGGTAACAGGGTGTTTATTCGGGGAGGCACGGAGCAAGCGCCGCTCGGAGAGTACTCTGGTTGTGGTACAGATATAAGCGATTGGCGGTTACAATAAATGTCAAATCAGAACAGTAATACTTATACACTAAGGGCTGTTTTATCAATAGTCGAATTAAAATGGCGGTTTGACAGCTCATCTATAGAAAATATGTCAAACTGCTATTTTTTATTCCTCAGATAAAAGTTATCTGACTATTAAAAAATCAGCCCTTTGTCGATATTCTTGACCGCACGAACTCATTATAAAAATTACCAAATATAGTTTGTTTATTAACTGACAGAAACGTCCATGATTGGAGTTTACACATTTGGGTTTTGATATACCAAAAAATAACTTGAAGTAATCCAGCTGAATTTATTTTTAAAATATAATTTGTTTGTATATTCTGTTCTATTATAATATATTCGCTATGTTAAAAGACGTTGCGTAAAATTAAGTTTGAAATCTTTTTCACCTTATTGAAAAACAAAATTTAAAAGAACCGAAATTCAGTCTTTGATATCAAAAGTATCAAATCAAAATATGCCAACAAACCCTATAATGCGAAAGTTTGTACTGATGTATGCTACTCTTTCACGCAAAAACTACTGCACGGATTTTGAAGAAATTGCTCACGCCGATAGTGTCTAACCTGGATTAAGACATGGGCTACTATCATCCCTATATGATATTCGATTGGAATACATTTTGACGTCCACCTTTACGAAGCCACGGACAACATTCAGTAAATTAACATTACCATTATCTACGTCCCCGCTCAGCTGACGCCTTGCAACACCCACCAAGTGTAGATAGATACAAGGGGGTCGCGACCGGCGGCGCCACATCGGCGCGTCGCCGCAAAAAACACGGCCATCCAGCTGAACAAGATCTGAAACGCAATGAAAATAACTGTTATGTTGGTATAGGCCATGTTTCGATTATGTTCTCGAAGCCTCATTTCCTTGTTGTTCAATTTCCACTCTGTTTCCTGTTCTTGTTTTAAAGTTTGTTTATTGGGTCTTTGCTTTGTTGTGTTTATAATTGATTTATTTTAATTTACCGAAATAACTTTGTTTTATAGGGTTTAGTTGTACAAGAATGTTTCCAAAAGATAACAATAATCTGAAGGAGAGGCTGTCTGGAATACTTTTGTTTAGGTAATATGTTTTAACAGCTCAAATAGGTGATGAATTGTTGCCAATACCTTTGTACGAGCCATTTTATAAGGGCCTAAAGGATATTCCTTTTTCCGATAAGAAATCATCAAATAACTTGCCCCGCTCTTAGTGTCGGTTTTTACTGACTGAAACCCATCCAAATTTCTTGTTTTGTCCTTTGCGTTCCAAAGCCCACAACCCCAGCAAGTAGTGGCCCTGGCGGGATCCTTTGCTTTGCTGGAGGGGCGCGTGGAACACGAACGCGCCACGGTGGCCGGTAGTCGTCTCTCGGTGCCCAACGTACGGAGTTCGTGGTTCGAGTTTCTCTCCCTCAAACGTCCGGCCACCTCATTCGCTAGCATGACCGCTTCCCATGCTTTCCCCGGACCAGACGTGAGAGATCGCCACCGCCTATCGCCTCAACGACGACACAGCGGCGCTCTGTCCTAGCTGGGCAGACCGCCACAGTGTGCTCCGCCGTGACACATGAGCGTCCCGCCCGATTATTTGCAGGAACCTCCCAAAACTTTGGATCTGCCCTAAAGCTCTTATTTTCGAATCATCAACTCTAAGCAACAAAAAATGTGCATTTTTAAAACTGTGCGATACCCTTTAGCTCTTTATTTGAAATCCATGTATGTCATAATGATTACTTGTGTTCTATTTATGAAAACAAACTAATAAATTCATTTTTTTTGTTTCATGTACGCTCCGGTATAAACAGGTAAGTGGAAACTAAGACACATTAACTACGTAGTGGAAACTCAAGAATTTCTACCAATTTAGTGTCACGTGCTCTTCGTGGAAAGTGCACATTGCTTTTAATGTGTTCAACAACACGACGTGTGTCTGTGGCCTCTAAGACAGTTTTAAGTACTCATAGACATTTCCTTGAAGAGCTTAAAATGTCGTAAGTGTATCTTTGAAGTGTCCCTGCAATTGTAACCTCTATGGTTATTTTTATGTATGCAGTAAGTTTCAGAATGCTGTGGTCATATTCAAGGGTAACGAGTTGTTTGGAAAGTTACGTGGTAAACAAATTTCTCAAAAAAAACAACAATCAAAACATTTCGTACATCTTTGAATATGATCTTTCTAATATACGCTGTTAAACAAAGGAATGTTGTAAATTCAATTTTAAAGTAACCACTTAAGATTCTTTTTGGTTCTTGTATTTATCTTGCTAAGGATTTGTTTTCGTAGCTTACTTTTTTGTATAAAAATTATAGATCAAGTACTTAGTGTTGATAAGAAGCAACATAGACTGGTTTTTCCTACTAAACACTACTCTTATGCTACACAATTATAACACAGTAACACTAAACTTTAGCATTTTTACAGTATTTTTTAAAACTATAAATCTTCAAAACTGTAGCAAAATGTATTAAAAACGAGATTAGAGTTACTTAGAATAATAAACTTAATTTAATGGGCGATAAATTGCTAAAACAAAAGAAATAACAGAATATTTTATTATTTCAGAACGCGTGACGTTTAGACCAGAGAGTAAGTTAAAGGTTTTCAACAAAATTATTTGTGTTTAGAAAGCCTTCGGCTAATCTATGGATTAAGAAAGTTCGCCAAACCTTGCCTTTCCAAACCTCTTTTGTTACAATCCCTTTGGTCACATTTTTTTTTTAATTTTACGTTCTTCGATTTTCAAATCGAATTTTTTGTTCTTCCATGAAATGCAAGATGGCGAATTTTCTGTAAAGATCTAGGTGAAGCCAAAGCTTACAATCGCTAGAATAGTAGCACTAATGCTTCCATTTGTTGCCTTCGTAGTAGAAGATAGAATTGTGGTAATAACAGCAAAATTTCATTATTGTATTGTAATTTAACCTGTGCTTAGTAAATCTAATAAAATATGATAAAACTATTCATAAAATCGAAAAATGTATCCCGTATTTCGATTTTCTCAAACTGAAAAATAAACTTTATTATTATATTCCTTACAAATTAACACTTTTCTCGGAAAACATAACACGTAGAATCATCAGAAGTATATATTTCAGTAGTTTCATGAAAACAACTTCTGCTTTTAGAAGACTTTGCTACAAATATTTTACACTGAAAAATGGAGGCTGATGAGGACGATTTGTTACCGAGAAAAGCGCCAATTTGTATGGAATAGACCCATACTAATTGGCGCTTTTCTCGGTAACAAATCACAAAACGCAGAACATACTCCTAGTTACGAATTCTCAGAAATTTTATAAACGAAAATATTATCAGTCTAAATAATACGGAACATAACAATTTACAACTGAACAGAATAAGAAATCAAACGAATTTTCAATAAATATTTCTGTAAATCTACATACTAACAAAAATTTCGTTTATTGTTCCTTTCCGAAAATGTATTTTCTAACAGAAAATGTAGCTCAAATGGTATGAAAATGGGATGGGAAAAGTTTTATTACTGTATTTGGAAATCCTTAAGTCAATATCATGGTATTGTGTCATTAAATAAAATAAAACCATATTTGTAATCCCCAAAGAGTGTAACCTATAGTACACCTATATACCTAATAAAGGTATTAGGTATATAGGTGTAATTAAATAATAAATCCTTACTAATATTATAAAAGCGAAAGTGAGTTTGTTTGTTTGTTTGTTTGTTACCTCTTCACGCTTTAATGGCTAAACCGATTTTGATGAATTTTGGTACAGAGATAGTTGGGAACCAGGAGACGGACATAGGCTATTATTTTTTTAAAAAGAGTGGGATATGAGGGAGAAAGAGGGAAGAAACGGGAAAACTTAGCGTTGCTATTACAAATCAATAAGGCGCTACCGAATTTAACGCGAGCGAAGCCGCGGGCGAAAGCTAGTAAATAATAAATAAATATCTTGGGACAACTCACACACTGTCATCTGATCCCAAGCTAAGCAGAGCCTGTGTTATGGTAACCAGACAACTGATATACATACTTATATAATTTATAAATACATACATATTATAGATAAATCACACCCAAACACAGAACAAACAATCGTGCTCATCACACAAAGTTTGTCCTGGGTGGGAATCGAACCCACGACCTCCGGCTTAGCAGTCAGGGCCACTAACCACTAGACCAACAGGCCCGTCAAATTTCAAAATTTTACAGGATAAAAAACATAATCATTTGATCAGTAACACCCTTATGTTACTGATCAAATGATTATTTTTTTTTATCCTGTAAAATTTTTAATTAACAAATCATCATCAGCAGAAACCAAACTACAAAATAAAAGGTTCTACTTATATAAAAAAATCGAACGAATTCAGGAAACATGAAAATACAAACAGATACAGAATTGACTTTTCCATTTTCCAACTTATTTACAAAATATTTTATCATTCCATATTTTATAAAAATACTATATAAATCTATTAGTGTAAATAGACATTCACATTGCATGTGCTAAAGTTGCGATATGAATGTCAATTTGCACAAGCTACATAGTTACGGGACGCCATTTTGTTTTTTTTTTTTTGTAACCGTCGCAATATTGGCTAGTAACAGCTCCACACAGCCAATGGTTACCGTCACATATTGCAACTTGTTTCCGCTTGTTCAGAATTTCATTTCCTTCTTCTAATGGATGTGCTATAAAACAGAAGTATGTTTTGTTGCGTCATTTTGTTTTTAATAGGTGCAATCTGATAAGAAATACAGAAGGCCAAATGTTCTATAAAATGTTTGATGAAAGAAGTGGAATAATAATAATTTGAACTTAGCTATCAATGTTCTGCCGGGGTAGCTGGTTGGTCGAAACAGATACTGCGACCCCGGAACACAAAGGGCAAAGAAGGAACTTGCATGGGTTTTAGTCAATAGAAGTCTGTTACTCTTATTCGCTCCGCCCAGAGAGGGAGAACTTATTTGATTGATGTTTTCCATACGAAAAAAAACCAAAGCTATCATTGTGCGATTGTCGTAACGGCTAGTGGCTTGATGACCAAGAGTCTCAACAAAAAACTTTCGAGGCTCTCTTTAAGTGGTAAGATCCAGTTGATGGCAAAAATATTACTTTAGGCGAATGCCGGGAGCTAACTAACGTAGGTATTAAGTGTATGTGTTGGGGCGCCTTGCTGGGTTTATTTTAAATAAAAAAAAACGAGAGATAATTTTTCAACCCGTTTACTCCTCAATAGAAACACACACTATTAAAAATAAAAATAAGGAAACGGAGTTTCAGTGACAATTGGATCGGTCGGCGAGTTGTTGACACGGTCGGATAGATGGCGTTGCATGTTATTGTGCTTATCGACCGGTCAACGTGATGTTGTCACCACTCAAGAGATGGCGTTGGATGTTGGAGTGAACAGTATGCTTCATATTTTGCATAATTTTAATCGAACAAAAATAGGTATACACATATACCTAAAGCCAATTAGATGAATATTAACTGGAATAATTGTACAAAAAAAGTACGCAATTATTATGACAAAAGGTTAAAAATGTTAAACCCTATAAAAAGCAAAAAAAAAAAAAACTTTTAACACTACGTAAGTACCAACTAAAGCATGTCAGACTATCTACTCGGGACTTTGTGCCACCTTTATGTCGGAGGCATAACCGCTAATTTTGAACTGCAAATGGTTATCTTGGCCTGCTGTTGACCGTACGTATGAAATTTTTGATTAGATTTTGTCGTGTCGGGGGACCGCTCTAATTTATTAGCCTAACGTTAGAAGCTCACATTAAGAAGTCCTCAATCCCATTGTCATTTTTCATACAAATTTTTTGAGTCGTTCCTCAGATTCTAAGGGGCTAAAATTATTGTTTATCATTTATTTAGATAGAGTATAAAGTTTTTTTTGAATTCGTTACTTACGTTAACATTTTCGTTGTAATTTAAATATTATTTTGTTTACTTATCTTCTTCTTTCTTTACAAGTAAATCTTGTGAGTCATACTATTCGTCTGTTTTAATTTTTTGTCCAGTGTTGTTGTATAATTTGGTGTAGTTGTGTACATATTTAGTTTTAAAATACGAATTTTGTGATTGATCATTTGATTTAGGTAAGTATTTTTGAAGGTAAAAAGCGGTCCCCCGACACGACAAAATTTAATCAAAAATTTCATACGTACGGTCAACAGCAGGCCAAGATAACCATTTGCAGTTCAAAATTAGCGGTTATGCCTCCGACATAAAGGTGGCACAAAGTCCCGAGTAGATAGTCTGACATGCTTTAGTTGGTACTTACGTAGTGTTAAAAGTTTTTTTTTTGCTTTTTATAGGGTTTAACATTTTTAACCTTTTGTCATAATAATTGCGTACTTTTTTTGGGTCGGGGGTGTTTTTAAATTTTTAATTTCATTTTTATTTTATGCTTTTTAAAGGAGCCCCTTAATTTTTCATTCTTACATTTAATTTCTTTTATGTTTCTTGCCATTTATGGGTAATTTTGTGTTTTATTTTTAAATTTTGGTCATTCTAGATTTTCAGCAAAGATATAAATCGGTTTATCCGTTTCATTCCGGCATTCCCGGGTTTCATCCGCCACATCCCATTTCCAGCATCAGGTCCTCATCAATTAGAAATATGAAGAGAACTAGTCAAGACAAATTCAACGAGCCCAAACTCGATGGGTTTACTAAAAGGCAGTCCAGGTTTACATTTCCTACCTTCGAGCCCTATCACCAGACCAGCTCAGAGGTTCCAGATTTCCAGCACCAGGTCCTCGTCAATTAGAAACATAAAGAGAACTAGTTAAGACAAATTCAACGAGCCCAAACTCGATGGGTTTACTAAAAGGCAGTCCAGGGTTACGTCTCCTATCTTCGAGCCCTAACAGCAGACCAGCTCAGTGGTTCCAGAAGACATCAATGTTTCAAATGTCAGATCCTACATATCGAGGGGTGAAAGGCTATTTGGTTTAAGCGACATCTAGGGCGATATTGAGTTATATAATATATTCGGAATCAGCGATTTTTTCTCCGTCGAATGGTGCCGGATTCATTAAGATCAGAGCACTTTTTTGGCGCTTGAAACAATGCTATTTTTGGCTTGTTTCCAAAGTGGCAGTGTATTAACCGACGTGGATTTCCCATTTTTTTTTAAAGTATGTACTTGAACCATACAATCATATTAATAACTGAGACATAAACCAGTTACCCTTTCCCAGATTAATGATTTAATAAGAGTTAAAACGTTTTTCCTGTTTCTAATTATTATAAAGACGTAATTTGAATCATTTTGCCTTCCACCAGTTGACGGTGTGATGTTTCTTAAACCATTTGTCCGTCATCCAAATACGACATGAAGCGTCGCTTAAGCTCTTTCAGCTGCATCTTTTTTCCACGCAGGGTGCTACTTAAACCAAGTAGTCGTTTTGTTTCAGATATTTTGTTTGGTCATTAAAACATTTAGTCCTATTATTTTTTTAAACGCATGTCGTTTAATACAGACGATAAAATGAAATGATGAATATTGAAACATTTTTCCAGTATTAATAAAAATGCGAGTGGGTTTTTCAATCATTAAATTTTAATATGATACTTTTCATTAATGTCATATGATACCATATTTATTTCATCTCCCGGCTGTTAAAAATCGTGATACTTCAACCAGACTTCCGCGCGCGGGCGCTTGAGTCGAACTCAAGCAACTTCCCAGAGGGAATCTAGGAGTGTTGTGACGCGAAGTCACCGTTAGTGTTTATGTAAAACATAGGTATATTTTGATATTTGTAATGCTTGTAATAGTAGTTTTAGTACATTTATTAAGTACACTAAAATAATTATTAAGAATTACATTTTAGCTATTTCAGACAAAAATTACGACGAAAATTTACCTGATGATTTGAGAGATCGTGATGTAAATTTTATTAACGTTTGTTTGGAGTGGAAAGAGAGGGGTTTTTTTATTTAGTTTGTCACATAATAATAAGTATTCTAAGGTGGTCAGGATATATCTCACCCTTACATGGATGACCTGAAACTCTTTGCCCCCAACGATTTGCAGCTGATGGAGCTACTGAAGGTAACTGAAATTTTCAGTAGTGCCATCATGATGGAATTTGGTGTGGACAAATGTGCGGTCATGCATGTAAAGCGAGGGGAAATTGTGGAATCTGTGGGAACCCAGCTCTCAGATTCCATAAACCTTAGATCCCTCTCAGCAACCGAAACCTACAAGTATTTGGGGATGTCGGAAGCGATTACTTCAACATTGATGCTGGGCATTAATGTTGCTGACATGAAGTAATCGTTGAAGGAGCGCTTGCAGAAAAGTATTTAATAGTCTTTTATCAGGCGGAAACAAGGTTCGTGCTTTCAACGGTTGGGTCATGCCGGTTTTGATGTACTCTTTCGGCATATTCAAATGGACTCAAACAGAACTGGACGCCCTGGATAGGAAAGTCCGTACATTGTTAACGGAATTTCTTCACGCACGTTCTTCGGTTATCCCGCGGAGTTGTGGAGGTCGAGGCTTTTTAAATGCCAAGACTCTCCACAATCGTGAGATATGTAGTCTCAGGGAATATTCCTAGAAACCGACGTGGGAATGCATCGGGATGTGGTTGCAGTGGACAAAGGCCTCACCCCGCTCTCCTTTTCTAAAGAGAACTGGCGCAAACCTGTAGTGCTTGACACTAACGACCGCAAGGAGGTATGGCAGAGTAAGGAGCTTCACGGACGCTTTTTCCGGGCCCTACATGGACCCGATGTAGGTCAATCAGCGTCCGTAGCCTGGCTACGTTCCAGGGAAATCTTTGGAGAAACTGAATGTTTTGTCTGTGCAATTATGGATGAAGTTATGGCTGCTGTAATTGTGCGCAGCTGTGGTTTTGTCATCCGAAGCGCCTGTTTAGTGAAGCGGCCGTCGATACTAGGAAGAGCTTCCTTGGCCTGCCTGCACTCACCGTGGTCCAGCCACAGTTTGTGGTGTTGTTCTCTGGTGCGTTTTCTTACCAGTGTACGTAGGTACCCAAATGGTAGTGGCACGATAGGTGCGGGTCCCACTGGTGCCATGCTCGATCCCCTTCTAGCAAGTTCGTCCGCAGCGTCCTTGCCTCGGGAGTCGCTGTGACCTTTGATCCATTGGATAGTTATTTTGTTGAGATTACCAACCTTATTTAGGCGCTGGTGACACTCATGTATTAGCCCACAATTGACTGTTTGGCTGTTTAGTGCTTGCAGTACAGCCATGCTGTCCGAAAGTATGCGAATAGAGTGGCCCTCAACCTTCCTTGCCGTGATGGCTGACGCGGCTAGGGAGATGCCCATGCATTCTGCCTGAAACACCGTGTTGTGGACCCCCAGAGGTGCGGCTATGTGGATTTTGAGGTCCTCTGAGTAGACTCCGGCTCCCGAGCCAGTACCTGTTTTGGATCCGTTTGTGAAGATTCTTACCTCTGCGGGGCATAGCCCTTCGCAACGGTGGTCTTCATGGAGCTGGATTTTGTATTTCTTATCGAATACGAATTGTTTGGGTATCCGATCGTTTATCGCTTTGGCTATTGGGAACTCGTTGTAGAACTCCTCCTGCGCCTTGGTATGCTGTGTATATTTCTTACCCCATAAATGAAGTGTTTTGAGACGTAATGCCGCCGTCGTGGCCTCCTGCTGAATGAACAGGTGGAGCGGTGGGAGTTCTAGCATGACTTCAAGGGCTGCAGCGGAGTAGTCCTCATGCAACCAGTGATCGCCGTGCAGGCAAGCCTCTGCATACGTTGGAGTTTGACTGAGGCTGTCACCAATTTGGTGCGGGGCCACCATACCACGGCCCTGTACGTGACGTTTGAACTTGCTCTAAAATACAGCCTTGTGGAATCGGAAGTGCCGTACTACGATATGAGCCCGACCCAGTTCTTGAACACGGCAATATCACATTATACTGGGATCGCTCCATCATCAGTGTCAGGACTATTGTTGCCAACAAGCCTGATATAGTGGTGGTGGATCGATCAGAGCGGCGCGCAATGATTGTTGACATAAGAGTCCCGCATGATGAGAACCTCGTGAAAGCCGAGAAAGATAAGCAAATCAAGTAGGTATATTGACTTGGCTCGCGAGGTTGTTGACATGTGGGATGTGGACTCAGCGATCATTGTGCCGTCGTGCAGTCGTATCTGCCAATGGCTTAATTGCCAAGAGCCTCGACCAATACCTGAGGAGGCTCTCGTTAGGCAGCTGGATCAAGGGCTTCATACAGAAAGCGGTACTCCTGGACACGGCTCGTATTGTTAGGAGGTTCCTTTCTCTGGAGTAGCTTGGACCCTGTTCCCGATACCGGTGGGCTACTATTTTCATATTTTTAAATGTTTTTTTTTTGTTTTTAATAAATATTTAAAAATTTAATTATATGTGAAAAAAAACAATAAATAAACGAAAAAGTTTTCTAAGTAAAAAGAAAAATAAATGAAGGAGTATTCTACGTATTATTTTGATTTATAAAAAAAAACATTACTATAAAGTTTTATCAAAATAAATATAACTGATGTTCCCATTGAGAGTGTTCTATATAATTGATATTTAAAAAAAATACTTTAACTGATATTGTGTGTCTTTATTTATTTAGTCAATATCAGCACATGAGATTTTCGGTGATTGCGATATATCCAGGTTGTTTTAACAGCCATTGATAGTATTAGATGTAAAAAAAATGTGACATCAAACATTTTAATTTCAATATTATGTGTCACATAAATAAATTAGCCTGCCAGTAATTTAATCTAAATTGGTAGTTGCGATAAATAGCTTGCTACTATTAATTTAGAGTTACGTTGCTTCATACATTTTGGCTTACTCTGAAAATAAACTGCGTTGTCGCTTAATTTTTTTTCCCTGTAGCCAATTGTAGCTATGAAGTCATTTAAATCTTTTTTCCATACTCTGAAAAATTAAGGCTTAAGGCAGTTTGTATTAAGCGACATTTATCTTTGTAATTAAAGGTCCGTTTTATTTGGTATTAGCATCAACAACTCGATGTTTTTAATTGTATTTCAATTAAGTTTACCCCGTTCAAATAACTGAAGAAGTTTTTTTGTTGTGATTTTTTTTCCAAAATTTCAAACTTTAAATGGCTCTCCTGTAAAGTTGCAAAAATGTCGCTTAAACCAAATAGCCTTTCACCCCTCGATATGCTCGCAAGTAAACTGAGCGTGGAACATTCCTATCACACCTAACAAACGACCTGATGACCTTGAAGACCTGAACCGATTTCCACCAAACATAGCTAAGAACACTCTCGACTGATATACCTTTCAAACAAAAAAAACCGCATTCAAATCGGATCATCCGTTTGGCAGCTACGATGCCACAGACAGACACATACACATTTACACACACACACAGACACGTCAAACTTATAACACCCCGTCGTTTTAGCGTCGGGGGTTAAAAACAGAATAACTGTAACAAAGTTTCTTATTATATCTCTAAAATAAACCCTAAGACAGTGACGATAAAGCTCAATCAAGGCACTCAAAAATCCTACATAAAATAATAATGAGAGATCAGTAATGTAAAACGAGATTTATGAAATGTTAACAGACCCTTAAAAGTTTGTTCTCTCCGACATCAGAACACAAATGTAAGCGTCAACATGCCAGATGTTCCGACGTGTTACGCCTCTTATTAACTCCATTTGTTTTAAAAACACGCCTCTTTATCACATTTTAATACATTTGACAGTCGTTACAGGTCGTCAGTGTCGCGAAATTCTGACAACCAAAGCCAAAGAGTATCTTATTACCAAGTACTAACTGGGTTGACGAGGTCAGATAGGTAGTCGCTCTATGTAAAATACTGCTATTCAGCTGCATGCGGTAAGACTGGAAACCGAGCCGGGAAAAGCTAGGCAGATGATGACCACATTTTAAGAAATACATAGATGTATGAAATACTTAGTTCAAGACAATTCCTTCCGTCCGTTTTTCTAGACACACTGACCCCTTAAATTTGTTAGGCGAGATTCTTTCAAGAAAGATTATATTCAAATGATAGTAAAAACCAGAACGGCTAAAGAAATTAAATGAATGGACATTAGTCTAGCTATCGCTAACCTTAGTGGTATACTTAAGACATCATCGACATAGTTTAAGTATCAATTCCACTAAAAGCAAGCAAGAATTACTTTTTACAGAAGTTATTGAAATGGACACAAGATACAATAGACAAAAGTAAACGACGCCATTTTGAAATTGTGTAGTTAACTATGACGTTACGTCTAAATTATATTAAGTAGACGATGCTTACTTACGCGTTAATAAAATCTTTCTGATGCCCTTTTTTACTAATGGAACATCATCAGGGAGTGTCAGACTTTTATTAACCAAAACCCACGCCTGTTCCTTCTATTGCCCCTTATGTACCGGGGTTCCGCAACCCCAAAAGGATTCTCATGCCTTTAACTCAAATTATTTGAAATATGCGCAGCGTGACTTCTACCATACCCACTATTACTGGACATCTCATCAGACACCTCTTTCTGGCCATATCATTCTTCACAGAGTCTATCCATCGTTTCTATAATCATCTTCTACTCTCAAACATATTCATACTTAAACTGTCCTCATAACATTTAAATTTACTCCTTAATATACTACTTAACTATACTTTTAACGATCAATATGAACTGTTGGAAAAAGTCTGAAATCCTTACTAATATAAAATAAGTGAAAGTGAGTATGTTTGTTTGTTACGTCTTCACGCCTAAATGGCCAAACCAATTTTAATGAATTTTGGTCCAGAGATAGTTCGAACCCTGGAGACAGACATAGGCTAAAACAAAGTGAGAAAAGGGGGAGAAAGAGGGAAGAAAAGGGGAGAGAAACATAATTTTTCGAACATCACGCGGTTTAAAGTGAGCGTTAGCCCAAAGTAACTATGC
This sequence comes from Ochropleura plecta, assembly GCA_905475445.1. Classification (NCBI taxonomy): domain Eukaryota; kingdom Metazoa; phylum Arthropoda; class Insecta; order Lepidoptera; family Noctuidae; genus Ochropleura; species Ochropleura plecta. Next base: position 6,302,054 of record FR997740.1, on the reverse strand, counting down.
CACGCGGACGAAGTCACGGGCAGAAGCTAGTATCCGAATAAAATCTCTATAAAAACATTCCAATTTTACTGTTCTCACATGACATTATCACATTTTAACACACATCTCATTTTAAACTTACATTAAAATCGAAGCTGCTGATTGGTAAAACGAAGATCTTGACTTTTCAAAATAATATTTTATATTGGCAACAATACTAGACATGTTTTCACAAGTTTCCTACACAAGCCGCGCCCAGTTATCGCTGTAACACTTTTGCAACATGATTTTTCCCCAGACGGCAAAAGTTTCTCTTGCTAGCTGTCAAGATTGGCATCTCTCGCAAAAAATAGTTTTTGCTGATACTTTTATGTTGTAAGAAGTGTTTATTCATCGATATTAGAATTTATGGTAGTACAGTGGTGGAGGGGAACTTGGCTTACAAAGAGAACATCCGAATCCCTTTTCAATGGAGAATGAAGAAGTTTCCATCATATGTAGAACTTTTATGGAAAAGGGAGGATCCTTCCACAGACTGTGTTGTGTGTGTGTTGTTTTGGTTGTGTCTGGCCAGCATTAACTGCCCGACATTTGTATCAAGCCGATGCAAGACGTAATCTCGCGGATAATTCTGCTTGCGTCAGGTATGATGGAAATACATATGATCAGTATGATACGGTGGCAAAGAATAATTATTGTACACACGACGGCAGGTCAACCTATTCTAAACTATATTAAAACCTGATATCTCTACTACAGATCGCACACCGTAGAAGAGAGATAAAGTTAAAATTGTTTTGTGTAGGTTGATTGTGCCGTCGTGTGTAAATACAAATAGTTACCAAATCAAAAAGAAAGAAAGAAAACATGTTTATTTGACACTTGCCACAAGTACACACTACATTAAACAAAAACGAAAAAATCTAAATATTTTAATTCACATAAGCCTTACATTGGCCCTTAAAATTCGCCGGAAAAAGGTGCAAGGTTCGGGTTGATGGGTTTTACTACATAAGGATAATATGGAACATTTTATAATAAACTCTATTGATTAATATTTTCTTGTGTGTCAAACATAATTTAGGTAAGTACTTTGAAACTAAAATATCAGTGCGTAAGTATAATGAGATACACATAAAAAAAACAACTCTCCTCCTTTCAGCAGTTGGGTTAATTTCGTATTAGAGGCAAAGCTTTGCTTTCTGTAAAAGTGTGTTTAAGTTTGATTTAGATTCTAATAAAGAGATGCTTAATAGCTCTTAACTACTCGTATAATGCAATTAACAGCTTTTCGATTTTAAAATGTATTCTAACATTATTTTGTGATATTCGTGGTCTTCTCATATGACCGTATAATACCATTTACAATAATTAACATCAGAAAATAAAATAGAAGTAAAACATCAAGCACGAGTACGTTCAATTAAAACTAACATGGAACAGTGAACACTCTTACATACTTTGTTTCACAAAACACCAGACATACTAGCATGACTTTATGCCATTCATCCGCAAACACATCACTTTCAGGGTGGGCAGTCAGGAGAGTGTTGACCATTTTGAGAATACGACACACAGGCGTATTAGCTCTGACGACAGTTTTTGAAAACGGAATACACTTAATGTGAATCATTATGTTTTTATTCATCTGGTGGACAGTACGCTATCTTGCGAGTTAGTCTTGTGAATTTTGGATTAGACGACATGAAATCAGCTGCAGTTTGAGTCCTACTTGTATAGTTCATGCTAACACATATATGTATGGACCACAGTTTTTTTCTCAATTCAAACAAATAATAATGAACCCTTAAGAGATTTACGATAAACAAAAACCAAACTTGTATTTTGTTCACACGCATTTTTAATCTGAAATGTTAGTTTTATTTTGTTTCATATTTTATGAACCAACCACTAAACCACACCACACATGAAGCGACCTTTTATATATACTTCTGAATAATTCATTAGTGCTCTTAAATCCACATTCGGGTCAAATTATGAATTAACTATTTAGGTGTCAGATTTAAAATTTGTTTTGATCTGCCAGTACCTACTTACTTTATCTATATTTACGCGGTTTTGGCAGATTAACTATTAGGTATTTAGAAAAGTTAAATTAATAATATTCAATTCTATTACATGGGACTTAAGTACGCATAAGTAGCGAATTGTGTGTGAACTAGTATTTTGTATAATCTGTTACGCGAGCAACAAAAGAATGAAAGAAAACAAATGAAAAACAAATTCTTCTTAAACTAGATAATAAAAATTCTTAAAGCTTATCTTGTAGATTGCAATGCCAACAGTACAAACTTTGAAAACGCAAATAACCTTAAAAATCGGGAAATGAGATCTAGTACTACTCATTTACTTTTGAACCTCTATTAACCCTTTTCAAGACTTTTCTAAAGATTTACATTCTTGCTTCCAAACGATACTTTTCCACTTGAACAAATATTATAATCTGTAGTGTGTGTTAATAACGTTGATTTTAAAATGACAAGTACTTTTGCAGTACTCAATAAAATATTAGAAAATCAGCACGTTATCGCTTAAAATACAGTATTCTTTACGGATGGGAAATCATCAAATAACAAGAGCAGCCTCCTGCTTTCCTAAGTGTCAGGCTTTTTCTGACGAAAACACACCGCACCCAAATTCCTTCTTTTGCCCTTTATGTTCCGGGGCCGCAGTATCTAATAGCGATATTTTCGCAACAATTTGTGCAGATGAGAGGGGTTCCACGCAAATTGAACTAAACTACGACTTAAAAGCAATTTTAAAAAAAGGTTATTTACTTGTTTGGAAACTAAATTACGAACATAGTATAGTCCTAATACTTGGTCCCGTCAAGAAGTATTTAAGGGTAGATCTGGCTACGGTCCAAATTCCCGCTGTCATGGCGGCGACGTCGTCGCTTGCTAGAAGTCTCAGTGGGACCTTTGCTTACGACTCCATTGTTGATATCCGATTGGGTGACAGGATTTATGTCACCCCAATAATTTTATCTAGCGTCTTGTTTTTCTTCGATTTGCGTCGGAGTTGTATTAATGTTAGTTTTTGTTTTAACAAATCTTACATCTGACTTGATAAGTTGTTGTGTTTTACTAATAACAGCAGTTATATTGGCATTGTACTTTTGAGGTGTTTATTGGACTGATTGGTTTCTATTAGTGCATTCGATTAAATCAATTACATTTATTTGTGCATAGAGGTGTAAACAAGACAGGTGTCGGTAAAAGTTCTGGTCATCTCTGTGTCCTACTGCAAATATACCTACAAATATATGCAAAATGGAATGCGCTTCGCCAGGAAATTAGAATGACAAGCAACTGTTTATCTTTTAAACTAAAAAATCGCAGTAAAAAGTCGGCAGTATCGTCACATCGTTAATGTTTTCGCCATTATTTGTCTTTTTTTTTGTATATCTGTGTCCCTATACTATAAATTAATAATTTATTTTCCGTTTTACACCTACCACTGTTTGTCTCTGCATCACCCAAAGGTTTATTGGTAGTTCTGTAATTTATGCTTGAAGTAAATAAATAAATATTTAAAACACATTTTATAACGTGCTTAAGTGACTTTACGGTCGGTATCAAATTTATTAAAACAACACTGTAATCTCACAGTTACATGATGCAAGCACCAGCAAATAAAATTGAAAAAAACTGCCTCGTGTTAAAATTCACGGTATTCAAATTTCACAGGCTTTTTGGCGGCAACCAAATTTCATTGATTAAAGGGTCTGCAGTTACATTTTATAAACAAAATATAAAGTTACAGCCATTAACAAGTTAGTTACTTTGTCTATTTATTATTCGATACCTTAACAAAGACGAAATAAATTGAAAACTTGATTGTTTTAGATTAATAAATGAATAAAGCTCACAATGAGTGATTCAAATCGGAATTGAAATATACAATGGAAGTGGTTTTAAAATAATATCTAGGTTAATTGAAATATTTTAAACGTTGTTTCGGAATAATCGCTGTAGTACTCAAGACACTAAAAGATTAAAAATACTGTTAAGAAGCTATTAGACGAAATCAGTGAGGTCTTATAGAAAACGACATAATATATACCTGCATTGGAAGTATGTTTTGAATTTCTTTCTAAGAAATTGTATACCAAAAAGCAAATAAGTCGACGTTCCAAGCTTGCAGAAATCTAGAAAAGATTGCTATCAATCCGCATTTTGGTTTGCAAATGTTTCCAAGCCTATTTCTTTACATCCCAGGAGAGGCATCTGTTTGGTCCGGATAAAACGTTCACTCTCGTTCCACAACTAGCTGATTCGGTTTTATCGTTGTCTTTATTTAGTGTTGCCTTGTTAACACATCAAAAGGAATTGTGCCGTTTTAATCCTTACTAATATTATAAAAGCGAAAGTGAGTTTGTTTGTTTGTTACCTCTTCACGCTTTAATGGCTAAACCGATTTTGATGAATTTTGGCACAGAGATAGTTGGGAACCAGGAGACGGACATAGGCTATTTTTTTTTTAAAAAAAGAGCGGGTTATGAGGGAGAAAGAGGGACGAAACGAGAAAACTTAGCGTTGCTATAACAAATCAATAAGGCGCTACCGAATTTAACGCGAGTGAAGCCGCGGGCAAAAACTAGTTTATGATAAAAATAAAATATTGGAACGTGCCAAATAAATGCTAAAGATCTTTACATATTAAATAGAAACAAAAAATGAAGACAAAAGTAAGTACACATGAGAACATGAAAAAATATTGTCTTGTACGAAGTCAAAAGAACAGTATCACAGGACTGTGATGCGATAAAAATGTCACAGCTCTAACATACATTAGTTTTATGATAAAAAATATCAGTAACAACATGTTGGCTACTGCTTGCCGTTGCAATATTCCCTCAGTGGCTGTCAAACCGTCGGACGTTTCACGTCGCCGCCATCTTGGACGACATTTTCTCTCGGCGACACCGACGTGCAGCGACATCTTTCCCTTCGGACATAAGTTGCTCGTTCCTTTTTTAAAGTTTGAAATCTCTTAGGTAAGGCTCGACCGAGATGCATTTTTCGTTCTCGGCCGAGACCGAGACCGAGACCGAGAATAAAATAATATCTCGGCCGAGACCGAGAATAAAATAATATCTCGGCCGAGACCGAGAACCGAGACCGAGAATAAACAAAGCGTGAAAAAAATATTTAATGCTGTTAATTTTTTTATACAGTACTTACTGTATAACAAAGGAAGTGACTATTCGTACGGGTACTGGACGAATAAATTATATTTATTTGTACGGGTACTGGACGAATAAATTATTTTTATTCGTACATACATTCAATTTTTATTTAGAGCGATGATTATTTGGTATAATTTCACTTGGCATACTATGCAGATGGCAGAAATGGCTAGGTTAGGTTAGGTTAATATTGCGACCTCCTACGCACGAGCCGAGCGAGCGTAGCGAGCGGTGGCGCGGCAGCGGCCGGCGAGGGCCAGAAACGACTTTTATTATTAGAAAGAGAGCTTGTTTTTAGTAGGTTACCCGGAACTGAACTATTTAGATTAGGATAATTACTTATTGATTAAAACATTTAAAAAAAAAACATTTTTTGGTTTAAATTAAAAACAAATAGAAACGCAACTTTTTTTTAAATTTGCGCTCTTGTTGATGAAATAAAAGTATTCGTCCGACTTCTGTGCGAATAATAATAAATTATTCGTACAGTACCCGTATTAATAGGCTCAGCCTATAACAAAAGTAACTATTTTAATAATCAGGGTTGAACAACATTATATTATAACATAAAACAAGCAATTTTTCGCCATTTTCGCCTTTCGAAGACTGTCGCCCATGTCTTATAATTGTCCAGTTTTGCTAAAAAGTCGTTCACTTGCTACACTAGTAGGCGGTGTAGATAGAAACTTATTGGCTCAAAAATATAAGCATTTCTTTGCATTATGTCATTTGTCTTAGTTCCATAATTAAGTAGGTAGGTTCCACTGAGTTTCGACATTTTAAAAAAGCGCATGTTCCTGTAAATTTAAGGTTTTTTGAAATGTACCTAATTGTCTTCGAGCTTGTTTACTCCTGTGAAAATGGCCGACTACTTTATGTCATTTCTTTATCAGCGCTTCAACTTCAACAGCTCTCTCATGCACTCATACCAATCAACTTTGCGCTGGGAGCGCATGGCTGCGCGCGTTAAAATTTGAATGCCATTCCGAACAAAGTTAAAATCTCGGCGATGACCGAGAATCTCGGCTATTATTAGCCGAGAACCGAGACAGATTTCTCGGCTGGATTTATAGCCGAGAATGCCGAGACCGAGACCGAGACCGAGATCTCGGTCGAGCCTTACTCTTAGGTGAAACATTTGATACGAATTGAATTTCGATATTTTAAAATCGGAGTGTAGTTTCCTAGAAACCGAACACCTTTCTTAGAATTTTCGAATTTTGATGAAACTAAAATGGCGAGAACCTTACCAAAAACCTTGTTATGCTTTATCAGCATCATCTTAAAAAAGGTACATCTTTTTTTAAATCAATTTTCGATATTCAAAATAAGTTTCAACTAAAATCTTAGTTGAGAGTTATTTTCAGTAATGAAAATTCTGTTGACAAACTAAAATATACTCGGAAATACTCATCAATTCTCGAATACAAAAATCCCGAACTTCGGCCAATTTTTCTAACACAAAATCAATGGATGTTTATCTAGGGAAGCTCAGCTGTCATTAGCGTTGGCAGCACGTCTACCAGATCAAACAGGGCTTGTGATATCCAAGTTAATCAGTGTTGCGGATAATAGAACATCAGTAATTGGACTATGTTGTATCTATGATCTTGCGTCTGCTTCGACTCCACAAAGACTTGTTTGAGGTCCCAAATCCCTTTGTGTTTTCTAAGAGGTTTTTCGAGTGTAAGCAATTAGATAAGCTGAAAAAAGAGTAGGCTGATGTTGTTTCGTAATCTTTTATCCCTCTATTGTTAGGGAAGTAATAACTTAGTATTGAGTGGGTGTATAAAAGGCTTAAATTTAATTGACTTTATGCCCTCAGTCTCGTTGGTGGAGTAGTTACTAAAACAATTATTGATGAACATGAGATGGTTTTGATTCCCTTGTCGAGCAAATTGGTATTGGATATCTCCGTCAGAAGTTTCTGAGTAGAAGTCACGTAGTCAAGGTTCGTGCCCGGTTAATGACAGAAGATTCGCCTCCTATTAAATGTTTATGGCAAAGTGTGGGTGTACTTTTAGGTACTACCGCTCTCTCTCTCTCTTTTCTTTTCTCTTTTAAAAAAACGTTGCTCTAAACAAGGATTTTCTCCTGTATCGTGGATGCGTTTACAAACATTTAAACTGACATACACAAACAGCCAGACCCGGAACAACTATTTGTAGGCCCTACAAATATTTGTTCCGTGCGGGAATCGAACCCGCGACACGCACCGCAGCAGTCAATCGCTCAGCCGCTACGTAAACCGTGTCCTCTCTCTATCTCTGGTGTATACGGCCTGATGTTATGTTAGTTTTGTTTTACCTTAAATTAAAATAAAGTTGTTCCGCCATTTTTTTTTTCCAAGCTACAACATTTTGAAGTGGGGAGGGGCGGCTTTCAAAAAGTTCAGTCAATTTAGTTTCACAAGCCTAAATTTAAATCAAATAAGACTATCGTACCACCCCAAGTACAATATCAGTTTCAACAATAATTCCATCTTCAATCCCACATCTTTTGCTTGACAACGGTCTACACAACTCACCCCAAGGTCAAATGATCCCTCAGAATTTTCCAAGAGCGTTGTTAGTATCTACAATTGGATTAGTTGAAATAAACTTGAGGTTATGTCGGGTTTATTGTTTCAAGGGTTTTACGGGTTTCGTCTCGCCGCCGTCTCGATCTCAAGATCGAGGGTTGTTGTAGAGGAATTCTTGTTTCCGTGTAAATGAACTTTAAGGTTCATTGGTCAAGGATAAGTATCTGTGTGACCTTCGCGTTCTTGAGGTTGTTCATCGTCGCTGACAATGACCTTCTCATTTTGAAATATTACTTTTTCGGTGACAGGAGATTGTGACTAAAAAAAAACAAATTTGGAATTCATCATTCAAGGTCTTATACATCATAATACATGCGTTCCAATTTCAATATTTAAATTAAAATGCATCACAAATTAATTGAATTACTTGATATTGATACTTTTTTTTTAATAATGCCACGCTTGCCAGGATTGGTCTGTGGAGACAAGACCACCCATTACATACCGAGTTTCCTCCGTGCCTCGGAAAGCACTTTAAGCCATTGGTTCCGGCTGTCACTTGATGATCTTTGACATTCGTTACAAATATTCAGTGGCCCGACAGTTGGACAACTAGTTATCAAGGTGTACTATATTACCCAGTTCTAACTAAATTGTGGAGGTAAGATAGGCGGTCGCTCCATATAAAATACTGGTATTCAGCTGCATCCGGTTAGACTGGGAGTCGAGTTAATTGCAAAAGGTGTGTTTAAAGGTCGGATAGCAACACTGCTATCCTACATAGCAATGATTGCTGTGCTAACCCAGTTCTAGGTAGACTAGATGTTAAACCAACCGTGATAGAACTAAGTTTAAATATTCTAATCCTAACTCCTGAATTGGAAATCGGTTGAGCCCTCGACGCATATAAAGTGGTACAACAGTATAATGTACTGACCGCTGCGCATACTGAGTGCTATATTATTTTTTCAATACACGACGTCGAAAACTGACTCTTATTGCACTACGATTAAGTTCAACATGCAACGTATTTTACACGCGTGCCTTTTTCTCATTTTTTTTCTGATTTCTCCACGAAAAACAAACCCCTATAGCTCCAATCCCATAGGTATTTTTTAATAGCAAGGAGGCGCACATTTATAAAGCTTTTACATTTAATAAAAAAATAAATTGTGTTTATCAACAGAATAATAATATCACAAATAATCATGATCTGAACTACGAGTAATAAGCATAAAACAACAAATTGACATTTATTTGAGTTCTAAATTCGAAAATATTTGAATCTTTTATTTTTAGGCTGTTTCGAGTGACATAACTTTTTGATTTTTAATGGGAAACTTGCTTTGTTGTTCTCCTTCGTTTAGATTTTGTGGTCCTTCAGTACTCCATGCTCTAGTTTGTTTATAATTGGAAAGCGAAGTGCCAGTTTGTTTTGGTTCAAGTATGACTAGCTTCTACTTGCGGTCTCCTTTGAAACTTATTTTGACTCATTCTGAATCAGTTGTTTTTTTTTATACAAGACTGGCACGATTGCAAACAAAATATTTATTTGATTAAATTCAGATAACGTTAATCATCGAATCATTCATATGATTTGATTCGATTCGAGCAGGTTCGTTTTTTTACAATTTTCACGGCACGGTTGGCACAGTGGCTAAGCGATCGACTGCTGCACTGTGTGTCGTGCGCTTAATTCCTGCGTACGGAACAAATTTTTGTATGACCTGCAGGTAGCTGACTGAGTATGTGATTCAAAATGTTTGTAAACGCACCCACGATACAGGAGAAATTCCTAGTGTGGGGCAACGTTTTTATAGAAAAAAACATCTTGGCTACAAACCAAATTCCACCGATAAAAACATGAAAATTAACTCAATTTCTTTTCTTTCAACTCACAGTTATGTGAATAAATTGACGTTGTAGATTTGCCTCCAATTCTGTACTGAATAAAGAAAATGTTCAGCCGAAGTGTGGAGCGTTGACCCACGCGTTACAAGAATTTATTGTATGCTCCCCAGACCTTACTCCAGTGTAATATTTATTTACTAGTAAAGGCATGTCTGAGGAACGCTTTCAAGTTACTTGATTATATTTTGACTTGCTTTGGAAATGCTTATCACGCTTTCTTTTGGCAATATTTAGAAACAAATCTCACTCGTGGTCTTGAGATCTAGAACCAGTCACACCACATTTGATACGAATGAATGAATGAATGGATAATTTGACATTTATATTTAAATATCTTTAAATTCGGTCAATAGCATTCGTGAACAGGGATAGTGTAATTAAAACTTCTGTAGCTGTTCGTTACAAAGTAATAATAACGTGATAATTAAGCTTGAAGGAACTTTGAACCCCAATTATTATAAATACGGGTTGTTGTGAATCTTCGTAATGTGTCCGAATTGGGTTTGTTGGAAATTTTGTTGCGTTTTTGTACATTGAATTCCCGATATTTCGGCAGTGTTGCAAGGTGGTGGTTGCAACACTGCCTAAATATCGGGATTACGGATTAACCGATAATTTATTAGTAATGATGATGATCGGATAAAACTTATCCGTGATCCTGTTTTAAGTGATAATGTTAGTAACCGTGTCGCTCTTATATTAAAACAAAAGTAAATGAATTTATTGTACGTTGCTTCCCTCTTTGTTTTACACAATATAAATCATTTTAGAGTTCCGTATCTCAAAAGGAAAAACCGGAGCCCTTATAATCCTATAAGAGCTTTCACTTTGTTGTCCGTCTGCCTGTGTCAAGACCCTTTCTCTAGGGAATACGTAAAGGTATCGAGTTGAAATATAAACCATATACTGCAGCTGTGCAAAAAATATAAACCATATACTGCAGCTGTGCAAAAAATATAAACCATATACTGCAGCTGTGCAAAAAATAAAAACCATATACTGCAGCTGTGCAAAAAATATAAACCATATACTGCAGCTGTGCAAAAAATATAAACCATATACTGCAGCTGTGCAAAAAGTCAACCTTCTAAATCTACGCAGTCAAAAGATATGGTCGTTTATATCGCAAGTTGTACGGAACCCTTAGTGCGCAAGTCCGACTCTGGACGGTTTTTTTAGACAATATAAGTCTGGTTGGTGAATTTATCATGTGTATTTCATATAAAAAGTATGCGGTTACGGAATAGCGATATTCTATGTACTTATACTTATAACAAACATTCTAGTACTCTATTTATTGATTAAAAAAACACTTTTTTTTCACAAAAAAGTTTGCCTAACTTTCGTTGATTTGCTTGTTTTTTTGAACTTTAATTTTGTTTTCTAAAGTTACGAAAATGTAATCTCATCATTTCTTAATTTAAACAATACACAATAGTGTTGCTCTCTGAATAAACCTATTTTCGTCTCAGTAAGACCAAAACTTTAAGAGATTATGATTATTTTTTGTACACGCATAGAGAATATCTCAAAATGGCTGCCAAAAAGCGGGGAAGTGAATTAGACCCAAGTGTGCATTATAATAGTATATTAAAACACTCGTTACATAAGTATCTGTCCATGACCCGAGACATTGTATATATATGAGTGTTTCTTTTAAAAGTGGCCCTTGCAGTCATACATCCTTGTGCATATTATTGTTATTACATTATGAGTGCAGGCCGTGTTGACGGCGCGTTAGTGTTCCACGCCCAAAGAGATATCAGCAAAGCAAGAGGGGCCTGCCAGTGCCACCGCCTGGCGCGGTTGCGGGTTATTCGAAAGAGATACCACGGCCCCAGAACATAAAGGGAAGAAGAAGGAACATGGGTGGGTTTTAGTCAGTACAAGCCCGACACTCCCCGCCCCGCTCCGCCAAAGCGGGGGAAGTTATTTGATGATTTCCCATCCGCAAAAAAAAAACAAATTAAAGGTCATTTGCGATTTGGTTACGAAACCCTAAAAATAAGAGGTAGTTGTCTAATTAAATTACGTCGCATTTTCACAATTTCGACGCGAAAATTAAGCTTGGTAGGAATCTGTGCCAACGATATTATAAATACTGACTTCGTTTATAGAAATTGGGTTTTTATTGGACTTCCAGTGGTTAGTACAATTTGTTTATATACGGTAGTATTCCAAATTGGATATTCTGGCTTCATTCGCTTTCTAGCAAAGTGTGTAGGTATCTGTTTTACTTGTTTTGCGCGCGGTCTAAGGATATTATCTGGTTTAATTAAGTTTGTAATATTGTACTTATGGTCCTTTTTTAAACCTTTTCGGAGACAAACGACCTCACAACACAAACCCAAATCTTTTTATTACTTACAAGAAATTAGTAATGCTCACTTTATAAACTTATAACGATTTAAAAGAATTTCAATTAATTCAATAACGTAGCTTATCGTGCTTTCTGAGGCACGGGAAAAACTCTGCATGTAATGAGTGGTCACCCATCTATGGACCAACTTAGGCAAGCGTCGCTTAACCTCAAGATCGAGCCAAGGGGTAGTTATTATTTAACCACTGGACATTAACTAGTTTTCTCAGTATTTTAACACCAATTTGAACGGGTAAGTATGTACATTTCGGCCTGTGAATATTTGGTGTCAATAGTCAATTAGATACTTCGTGTTTCATGTTCCCTATTTGCCTACATTTAAATGTAAATATTTTGAATATTCTGTTTGTATATCACACTTCCACGTGTTTGTGCAATATTGCAAACGGCCCACGAAATTGTTGTTTGGTAAAATATTGCAATGGGGAAATATTCACCATCAGTTTTGTTTACTTTTATACACATAATAATATACGCTTAAAACCGACTAGCTGGTGCCCGCGGCTTCGCCTGCGTGATATCGCCGTGCCCTCGTAGAGGCGATCTCTCGCGTCCGGCCCTGGTTCAGTCCATGGTCCGGAGCGAGAGGGAATGGAAAGCGGTCACCTCATTTTGCGAAGCAGTCATGCTAGCCAAGGAGGTAGCCGGGCATTTGAGGGAGAGAACCTCAAACCAACCCAGCCGCCGCAGGAAAAGCCCCGGACGTCGGCGGCCCGGCGCCGCGAGACGACTCCTGGCCACCGTAGATGCGGGTCTGTGGACGGTGAGCAATGGGTAGCTCACCGTCCGTCTGTCTATTGACGACAGGCCGTGTCGACGGCGCGTTAGTGTTTGAGATGTCAGCAAAGCAGAGGGGTTGCCAGGGCCTCCGCCTGCCTGCCGTGGTTGCGGTTTGTTCGAAAGAGATAGATAGATAGATAGATAGATAGAATATTCTTTATTATGTACACCATACAAGTAACAAGAATAACACTAGACAAACTTATAAATAGGGTGACACAATGGGCGGTCTTATCGCTAAAAGCGATCTTTTCAAGACAACCTTTGGATGGATATAAAAAGAGGAGAAACAGTACTGTAGGTAGTCTGTGGCGTAACATTTTTACAAAATTAATTTTAAACATTTTTTAAATTTACAAAAACAAATACTTATATATAAATACATATATTATACATATAAAATAACAATCATGAAGAGCAAAGAAATATTTAATATTGTTGTTTATGGAGAGAGGTAGTGCTTTTTGACCAGAATTTTAAAAGTGGACAGGGTTTGAGCGCTCCTTACAGACATGGGCAGGGCATTCCATAGCCGTACAGCTTGAACCGTAAAGGATTTATCGTAGAAGCTAGTAGAATGCACCGGCATCTCCAGTCTCAGGTTTTCCGATGACCTCAGATATCTATTATGTGTGTCATGAAGGAACTTAAAACGTTCTTTAAGATAAGGGGGGGTTCTGGGATTAAACAAAATATTGTATAGCTGAAACAAGATATGAGTATTCCGGCGAAGTCTTATGGGAAGCCACTTGAGCTTTATACGGAATTCAGAGACATGATCATATTTGCGCAAGCCAAATATAAATCTTATGCAGACATTCTGGAGTCGCTCAAGTTTATCTAGTTGTGCCTCAGTGAGATCAAGATAACTGACATCGGCATAATCAAGGATGGGAAGTAATAGGGATTGAGCAAGCGCAGTTTTAGTAGCAGTTGGAAGAAAATTCCGCAAACGTCTCAGGGATTTAGCAGATGCAAAAATTTTGCGACATACGTCCTGCAGCTGAGGACCCCAAGAAAGATGCCGGTCGACCCAAACTCCAAGATTCTTAACTTTATCATTTATTGGAATAGTAGTTCCTTTAAACTGAACCTGGGGAAGCTGCGACCAGTTTATTTTGGGGAACATCCTTGAGCTGCCAACAACAATGACCTGAGTCTTTGCTGGGTTAACCTGCAACCCATGCGCCTCACTCCATTCGCAAATTGAAACCAGATCCTTGTTGATGATATTTATTGCGTAATCCAGGTTCGAAAAAGTAGCTTGCTTATAAATTTGTAGATCGTCAGCATAAAGGTGGTAGGAAGAAAGAAGTTGCTTTGAAATTGAATTAATGAATATCGCAAAGAGTAAAGGAGATAGGACGCCGCCCTGAGGCACACCGGCAGAGGTATCGCACCACGACGAGCACGACTCTTCTAAACATACACGTTGCCGGCGGCCATACAGGTAACTACGAAACCAGTCAATCGCCTTTGGAGATATGTTAAGAGAGCGAAACATGGCCAGCAGGATATCGAAGTCGACGGTATTGAAAGCGTTACTGAAATCCAGTAAGCAAAGCACCGTTAGACTTCCTTTTTCCATGCCTAATCGTATGTCATCAGTGACGTTAATTAACGCAGTTGCAGTGCTGTGACCAGGACGAAAACCGGACTGGAAAGGATTCAGCAGACTATTTTTGCAAAGAAAAACACTTAGCTGATCATGGACCAGGCGTTCAAGGACTTTGGAGAGAAAAGGTAATATGGAGATTGGGCGGTATTCTGAAAAAGAAGTTGGATTTGATTTTTTGGGCAAAGGAGTGATCTTGGCATCTTTCCACATCGACGGAAAGACACCAGAGGATATGGAGTAATTTAGGATATGACACAGGATAGGAAGGATTTCTTCGAGGACAGGGAGAATCATCTTACGACTGACACAGTCACTACCAACTGCATTCGATGTAATCGAAAGAACACTCTTCTTAACATCACAATCAGAGAATTGACTAAAAATAAATGGGGTATGATCCGAGATACCGCGGCCCCGGAACATAAAGTGCAATGGAAGGAACATGGGTGGGTTTTAGTCAGCACAAGTCTGATACTCCTCCCCGCTCTAGTGTTGAAATTAAAATTATATACTTAAACCATTTTTTTTATATAAAACGTTGCTCCACACTAGGAGTTTCTCCTGTATCGTGGGTGCGTTTACAAACATTTAAACTCACATACACAAACAACCAGACCCGGATCAACTATCTGCAGGTCATACAAATATTTGTTCCGTGCGGGAATCGAACCCGCGACACACAGCGCAGCAGTCGATCGCTCAGCCACTGCGCCAACCTTTTGCTAATTGGCCCCTTTATGCTATGAAAAAATCAACCCTTTAAGTTTACGCAGTCAAAAAGATATGATATAACATACGTAAATACTAATACTAATGAAACGTACTAATACCCGGTATATTATGAACAACATACTTATTTATACACACAGCATAAGTGTGCATTGTAGGTACAACAAAACGCATAATGCAGCGCGTGGCCTAAAATATTATATCGGTCACTCATATCTGCTCAATGGCACGAAGTTGGACAGTGGCCAAACTACGACCGGTGCAATAATTTGGCTCTCACATAGAAAATGAAGATTCTTAAGGCTCTTTTTTTATCGAATGGGAAATCATCAAATACCTCTGATCCCGCTCTGGACGAAGCGAAAGGGAGTGTTATACTTTGACTAATTAAAACCTACCCATGTTTCTTCTTTTTTTCCCTTCATGTACCGGGGTCACGGTATCCCTTTCGAACAACCCGTAACTCCAGTAAGCAGTGGCCCTGGCAGGCTCTTCTGCTTTTCTGACGTATCTTTGAGGCGTTCGTGGAACACGAATGCGCCGTTGACACGGCCTACGCTTAGTGCTTGAGGTAAATTTAAATGCAACAGGTTTAGAAGGAAAATGAATTTTATCGGTACCGGAATAAGGACGATTTTTTGAGTGTGACCACCTTTTTTTTTTTTTTAAACCTTGCCCCACACTAGGAATTTCTCCTGTATCGTGGGTGCGTTTTCAAACATATAAACTTACATACACAAATAGCCAGACCCGAAACAACTATCTGCAGGTCATACAAATATTTGTTCCGTGCGGGAATCAAACCCGCGACACGCAGCGCAGCAGTCGATCCCACTCCCACTGCGCCAATCGTGTCGTCGCACCTTGTTCTAGTAATAACAGCGTAGTGCTGAGCTTTAGGTTCTAGATTCGATTCCTAGGTTAACTTAACTGTTATTCTTAAGTTTTCAAGAAAACATTTACAAATAAAAAAATATATAACAATCAAAACACAAATTCATACACAAATAAATATATATATGTATACAAACAAGAAGACGAATCTGTCATCTTTTTAAGTAAATGTTCCCGAGCTTAAATTTGAGCCAATTAGTGGCCTAATGCTAGTATTCAGAGGGAGTGCATTCCAGTGGAAAACCTCCACATGCCTAAGTTTTGTATAGCTCTTCCCGAGATAAAATGAATACGGAATGTTGGCGGCACGGTTGGCGCAGTGGCTGAGCAATCAACAGCCGCGCTGGGTGTCCCGCGTTCGATCCCCGTACGGAACAAATAATTGTGTGACCTAAGGTAGTTGTTCCAGGTCTGGCTGTTTGTGTATGTGTGTTTAAATGTTTGTACCTAAACGCACCCACGGCAAAGTTTTTTTTTTATAAAAATAATTGTAAGCTTTTTTTTTCAACAGCAAAGACACAAAGGCCCCAATTATTAAAAAAAAACAATGACATTGTGACGTAACAAAAAGTCACTAGTCATGAAAAATCTACAAAAAATCATCTTCAAAATTGCCTACATTTAGTCTTCCAAAAATCTCCCTCAACTTTGCAGAATTTAAAATATTCAAAGACAATTTGCAAACATATTAGGACTTGTGGAGACGGCACGACATTCGCACCTCATTAGAATAAAATATCCATATTTCAGGCATATTTAGTGCTTGTGTAGGCAGGTCACGCCCAAAACGTGGGTGTGTTCTTCACAGTTCTTATAAAATTGCCTTCATAAAACAAAAATGAAAATCTGTTTTAAACTAAGATGCTTGGTAGTACTTTAATTCCTAGACTTTCACGCCTTCCTACAAGGCATATTTTAAATTGTAACATGATATTCTATAACTTAGTGGAGCTGTCTGTTAATTCTACTAAGCTACTTTTATTGCGGTTTATGACCTTCTGTTGCTCTTTATGTTCCGGGGCCGCGGTATCTCTTTCGAACAACCCGCAACCCCGGCAGGCCCGCAACCCCGGCAAACCCGTAACCAGTAGCTTACTGTAACAGAGTGGGTATTCCACAGCCACACTACTAAGCTGCTTAAGAATCAAACATTGTTTAGGGTTGGGACTTCGGGAGTTCACAATAATAGACAATCACGGAAGATTTAGTTCAGAATCAGTTTTCAGTTGCCAAACAAAACTTACACTGACCTAGTCTACTATCTAAAAACAACAAAAAATAAAAACATATTTGTTATACGAGCCCCCTTTAATATTTTATTTAATCCTATTTTTTTTAATATTTGTTGGTATAACGGCAACAGAAATACACAATACAAAATTTCAACTGTTTAACTACCACGGTTCATGATATAAAGCCTGGTGCCGAACGGACAGCGGAGTCTTAGTAATAGGGCCCCGTTTTACCCCTTGGTTACGGGACCCTAAAAAATAAGATTAAATGGTGTCTAAATATTGATTTAATTTCAGTGATGAACACATCATTCCTTTTCTAATAACTCTTAGCACAAAGTTATCTACATTTTAGCAATTCAATCAAATCAAATCATTTATTTCAATTAGACCATTACAGGCACTTTTGAATGTCAGGAAAACAAAAAAAAATGATGCTGCTATAGTCCCAGTCACAAGACATAATAACTTTTGAAAGTACTGTAGTGGCCCATTCCAAAGCGTAGATCTCCATGGAGAAGAATGGGCAAGAAACTCCATGGGCATTAATTGTTTGCAAACACCAGTTATCTTCCATTTCCTCACCAAAAAACTACATCATTACACTTTCTTCGCAAAAAAGGTTAAAACAGAGGCCAAGGAACTCATCGCGGAGCCTCAAAGGGTCATAATTTATGTCTTACTCAGGCCAAACAAAGTTCTCTATGGCCATTATACTTTGGACCGTCATCAGCATCTTGCTTAAAATATGGGCTTTTTGCCCGAATGGAGTAGATTTTTTATAAGATTGGGCTTCTAGGCTTTCTACGCAAATGCCTTTGTAGTATGATTCTAGCGCCATTTTTTTTATCTAACTTCAGCAGTTGTTATTTTCTCAAGGCCTTCTTTGTATTTGTCAGCCTGTAGTTTCGTGGAAATTACTTACTTGATTAAATTGAAGGAGAGGTCGGTTTTTCAATTTCAGCTTTTCAATTGAAATAAACTTCTGTTTTCTTGGTAAATCAAAAGATTAAATCTAACTTCGCAAAATAATCAGCAGTAATTTATGAAAGTACCTTTTGGTGCTCTTTTTTATAGGAATTACGAGATTTTGCGACTTTTTAAAAGCTACATTTGGGTTTTAATAACTTGGTAAGGTTTCCAATCAATATCTGGGTTCCGCGTTTCTTAATCAAGCTGGTCCTTTTTGTAATTCATTTTCAATTGAAGCAATTAACTAGCAAATTCACCCAAATTCATATAACTTAAAAATAAAATACGCTTTGTTTAAAAAACTGTTGTTATTCCACAAACCACGGAACATTAATCTACTCCTACGTTTTCCGATGTCTGCTCGTACTTAAACCGTTTTCACTATAGCCTGGTGCGGATGACATAAGTTAATTAACCGTTTCTTTTTAACGTGGAACGTTATCGCAATATTGTATTATGGCTGATTATAGGTGAATGTCATAATGGTTAAGGACTACCCATCAAAGCAAAAAATCCTACGACTAAACATGTATTTTAATCTAATGTCCGCCTGTACCGCACCATCATCATCATTTTCCTACCCTTGTCCCATTCTATTTGGGGTCGGCGCAACACGTTTTCTTCTTCCATTCTCCCCTATCAGATGTCACGCATCATTTACTCCTTTCTCCTTCATATCATTCCTTACACAGTCCATCCATCTTGTCTTTGCCCGTCCCGCACCATGCTACATCCAAAACAGTATAATGGACGCTACTGAAGATGCAAAACACATCGACCAGTTCTAGACCGTCCCAATTAAGATTGCCATCGACACGTTAACATGTAGAGTAACATTTATTCTTCCTCACCATTATAGTACTATCCATAATGAAGATAGATTTTCAACAATAAAACAAAACTCATAAATATAACACTTATCATTCCATTGTTTTAGACGCCATTTAACATCAATGGGGAATCCGATTCTCATCCCCATTGTCTTAGAATTGCGTTCCCGACTCCAGGAAGTTAGATTGTGGGATTAATGTTCTCCTTATCTTCTGTCTCAGTAAACAGTGACGAAATACGAGGTTAGGAGGCAGTTATCATGGACTTTATCCATATAGATACGTCCACTAAATTATAGACTTCTTTCTCAGTCAGTATGTCTGTCTGTCTATTAAGTTTTCATGCCTATACTGTTTTCAATCTTTAACGTTACCGCGATTTACGATCATGACTGATTATAGGTTTACC
This sequence comes from Ochropleura plecta, assembly GCA_905475445.1. Classification (NCBI taxonomy): domain Eukaryota; kingdom Metazoa; phylum Arthropoda; class Insecta; order Lepidoptera; family Noctuidae; genus Ochropleura; species Ochropleura plecta. The sequence continues at coordinate 6,282,587 of FR997740.1, read as the reverse complement.
CTGTTTTTTTTTTAAACGATGCCCCACACTAGGAATTTCTCCTATATTGTAGGTGCGTTTACAAACATCTAAACTCACATACACAAACAGCCAGACCCGGAACAACTATCTGTTATTACAAATATATGTTCCGTGCGGGGATCGAACCCGCGACATGCAGCGCAGCAGTCGATCGCTCGGCCGCTGTGTCAATCGTGTCGTCAAATATATAATATCATAATCGTAAAGGAATACCCATCATAATAATACATCCCATTACTGAACATGTATTTTAATCTAATATCACCCATACATACCAGAATAGGTTCATGTCATTTCTATGTATGCACACAGGTACGACATGACCGCGGTCAACATGTTAACTCAAAATATTATACTAGTGAAATGCATAGATTAGTACACGAGTCATAACTAGTATTTTAAAAACACTACTCGTGGAAAGTTCCAAGGTAGATTTTAGAACAAAAAAAATGCAATGACAAATAGAATAAGTGCATTTTAGCTTTGTTTAAAAAAAATACATGCTTTATACGCTATCCCTATCTAGGTATATAATTCATTCTTTTTTTGCGGATGGGAAATCTTCGAATAATATTTCCTCCTATGAGCGGAGAGAGGAGGAAGTATCAGACTTTTACTGGCTAAAACCCAGCCATGTTCCTTCGTTTGCCCTTCATAGTCCGGTTCCACGGTATCTCTTTCGAAAACTGCAACTGCTGTACAAAGCAAAGACTTCGTAAAACGACTAGTTTTTCGTCGCAAAGTTAGCCGTATCTGTACATGCCACTAGCCAGAAAAAATTACCGTTTATAGTTCAATACATAAAGTAAAGAGTTACAAAAAATAAGTTTACAAAAGTGGTCTAGTACTACGAAAAAAAAAATGTTTAAAAAGACCAAGAAAAAAAAAAAATCGTCTCGAAATTCTCAATTTTTTCAGCGACAACCATCATATTTTTTATATCTATAACAAAGAAAATTGTATAGACTAGAGATATCTAAAATTTTTCAAACACGGAGCTGTATTTTTTTTTATATTCAATAAAAACTGCGAAATGACCTACATTTTGGCGGACATGATATTCAAATAAAATCAAACACCGAAATATTTTCGACCTTATTTCTATTCTTTCGATGCAATACTGTCGTGTACTTGTGTCAGACCATGCCTAGTATGCAGCTAGCGTCACTTCCGCGAATACCTAAAGATTAGCTTATTACCGCGCCTTAATTCTTTCTCTCTTCTCATTTGATTTTAGCCTTAAACATAATAGAAAATAGAAAGTACCCCTTCACATGAAAACTTTCCACAACAAAACTAATTTAACTCACGATACATAGTCCTCACAAAACAATATATAAATGTTTATGACTCTCACATACATAAAATAATGTATGTGCCCGTTTAAATGCAATTTGAGTATGCAGCCTCGCCCCGGCGGGAAATTGGAACATCGCATGAAATTAAGTAAGTTTGTAATACATTATTGTTAATATATATGCGGTGAATATTATGCTCTGGAAAATAAATTTACGGCTTCAGGCTTGTCTCTATGTTCGAGTTATTGGAGTGGAACGTTTAGTAAGAAATTTGTTGGTTTGTGAACCATCCTAATAATATTATAAATGCGAATGTTTGTGAGGATGGATGGATGTTTGTTACTCTTTCTCGTCAAAATGGCTGAACAAATCTTTATGAAATTTGGCATAGAGGTAGATTATGGTCTGGAATAATTGATTGTTCAGGAATTTCTTAGTTACAGCTACGGAGTCTGGATTTTTGCCCTATTGATGGCAATAGGCTCAACTAAAGTGCAGTCCGGAGCAAAAACATGATCCAAGATGACCTGACCACAACTGTTTTACCAAATCACATAAGATCCTTGAATCAAAACATTTTTTTTTGTTTCACATGCTCAATGCCGAGAAAAAGGTGCACGGTTCGGCTTGGACGTTTCCTATGAAGAAGAACTGGCAAGAAACTCCATGGTTACTTTTTAAAATCATTTCGTTTTACAATATTGTTGTTACAGCGGACTTAAGTATGAGAGGACAGCGTAGGCCCGATATTAGTCATTGCTTACTTTACAAAACGTAAAATAGAAGTTAAAAAAACTAAACAAGCGTCTAAGAATCTACAATTCCAACAATGTCCACTCATTCACAAAAAATTGGTAAAAAAGAATGAATACAAGAAAAAAAAATTGCATCAAATACACAATGATTTTATCATCATCATTTTAGCCCTTAAACACCCACTCTTGGGTATAGTCCTCCCTTTTCTTTTACCACTCTTCTCTGTTCTGTGTTCAAAATGTTTTGAAGACTAAAATTCCTAATGTTTTTTCCCAATGCAATTTGAATAAAAATAACAAAGAAGCTGCTTACCAAGTATTAAACAATGCATTTTCCAGGAAAGAATTTTATTTCACAGGAAGATTCTTCATTCATTTTTTTAATGACTATAGTGCACGAAGAATGTTGTTATAGGAAAAGCGTAAAACTCTGAGTACCTACTTATTAAAATTCAAAACTCTCCAAGACTCTGTGAACGCTTAAAGCTCTCTACAGTATTATAGTAAAAAGATAAAATCACCTTATTATGTAAACGTATGCAAGTTTGATGAATAAGTCGTGTCTTCTGGGAACAATTTTCAATTCATCATCATACTGACGGGCCTTTTTTGCGAATGGGAAATCATCAAAACACTTCCCTCGCGAGTGTCAGACTTGTACTGACTAAAACCCACCCATGTTCCTTCTATTGCCCTTTATGTTTCGGGGCCGCGGTATCTCTTTCGAACCCGCAACTCCGGCAGGCGGTGGCCCTGCTGACATGCGATTATTGCTAGTTGATATATTTATATATTGCTATAGATAGATGTAACTTTACCACAACAATACTAATAATAATATCTTTACTTCGATTTTGTTCTGAGGAGAGAAATGAGGTTGAAGTTGGAACGAGCTAATCTAGAAGAAGCCTTTTAACTTGCGACTTAATTGATCCAGGATATAATATGAACTAGGGAACACAGATGTAGGCAGGAAATTCTACTCCTTGGCTGTGAATAGCAAAGCGTTCCATGCAAATGTGTCGATACTCCACATCGACAAGGTATGGGAATATAACCTGCAGTACGTCTGGAAAAAAAATATAAATACACCAACCATATTTAAATAAACAAAAATCCTGCCGACAAAGCCGTTAACAAAAAGCCCAAGTCAAAATTCGTCTTCCAAAATGTCAACCGGAGATTTCACCAAAAGATCCAACCCTCCGTAATCCGTAGATTGATCGCGTAAATTCAAAAATACAAGCGGCTTACGTCTTTCAAGGGTTGGCAACAAAAATGGCCGCCAAATTGATAAAGCAGGCTCCGTGATGGCACTGATAAGCTACGATGGTAGGATAAGGTTCCATGGCGAGAAGCGACGAGATTTTGCGAACAGTTCAATGGTTGAAGATATCTTTCAAGATTTTTGTAGCTTTTTGTTCCGTACGGTTATCTTGGTTTGTATTTGTGGTTACCATTTCTATGAAATTATTTGTCTACTTTGGGTTTTTAAATTAGTGATTTTACTAGTTTTTGTACACAAAATTAACTGGTAACCAGTTACTGCAAGCATGCGTCCAACTTAAAAACTTTAGCCATTTGAACATTAGCCTTACGGGCTTATAGTTTTTAACTTTGCGCTAAATAATAATAAGAGATGCCTATTCTAACGAGGATAGAACTACCAACGTAAAACGCTTAAGAGCTGAGTATTTATTTATCTACGAGATGTAAGGTGAAGACTGTTTTTCAAACTGTAAGTTTAACTTCTGGTACACAATTCCTAAAAAAAACTCCTTTTAAAATTCTATCATTAACGGGCACTCACGGAAAGGAAGACAATAAAAATATTATTAAAAATAATATTATTTGAACCATTCAAAATATATTTTTTATAAAACAAAAAGGAATTATAAAAATTATTATAATAAAAATTTTTATCATTATTTATTTTAATTAATTATAATAAATTAAATCTTTGAAAATAATCATTTCGACCATTAAAATTAAGCTCGAAAAGCACCTTACCAAGGGCCAGCTTCCAGTCTACCTGGATACAACTAAATATCTACAGATATTTAGTTTATCCGACCTCCACAACCGTTGCCACTTTGGTAATTCCCCTCTGGGTAAGTCTAAATATCAAACTTTCGGGCTATGAACTACTCGTAACTACTGTCAAAGATCTTCAATTGACAGCCAAGACCAACGGCTTAATGCGTTTACCAAGAAATGGGGAAAACTTAGCATATAATGGGTGGTCAATAATCCAGGGACCATTCTAGGCAAGACGTCTTCTGAAGATCGAAACGAGCGTCTGACAAGAGCTCCTTAAAAATATATATAAACTAAAAAAAAAATGTGTGTGTCAGCTCCGACGCACAACTGGAGTTTACTCCATAAGTACGAGTATCTAACCATACGCAAAATGTCAAAGTCAGTCGTTGTTTTTCGCGCGTTGGCGGAAGATTATCGTGGTAAAATAGCAATATAAATACATCGACACTGATAGAAACAAACAAGCCCAATAACATATAGTATATAGGTATAGTCGCCTATACAGCATACCATATGTACGTCTTAATACACTCACAGCCAAATTAGAAAGATGCGCACTAAAGGTGCGCACCAAAAACGTGACACATTTTCGTTACTTTAGTAGGTTTTACCCCTCGGATTTAAACTCCAAAAAACCGGGCATATCTGACTCGAGCACATAAAAAACCATATCTTTTGACTGCCTAAATATTTCACAGCTCCAAGGGACCACAAACATGAGTATATGGTTTTAATTTTAACTCGTTACCTACACGCGTTCCCGAGACAAAGGGTATTGACAGACAGATAGACAGACAACAAAAGTGATCATACAAGGGTTCTGTTTTTTCCATTTAAGGTACAAAACACAAAAAAAATATGTATCTCCCATTACAATACACCGCTCTGCACGAATACTAATACATCCGTCATCGTAGTTTCTCGAAGTACCATCGAGGCATTCAACTCTCTCCCTGCCTGTGTTTAGACGCTCACAGTAACGACCCAGCATCGCCTCTTCAAATGGCTTGTACTCGTTACGTTATGGCCCATTTTTGCAAGTTCATCCAAGGGTTAACTTTAGGAGTGTTGTTATACGTGATCGGGAAATTGGTACGGTGATTGTAAGGGTTTAGTTGACCTCTTTTCGTGTGTAAATAATTTAGGTGACAAGTGAATTAGCATTACCATTCAACGCGGTAATGCTGCCAGTCTTCTGGGCTCTTTTCCTGTTGACAGCTATTCGGACGAATTTTTTGACGCTCTGTTATTATTTTATCATTTTTATACTTGTACATTTCTTCTTCCTTTATTTATTTAGTTATTTTATATTGTGTATTGAGACTTAAATAAATTTATCTTTATTTAAACACTAGCTGCGCCCCGCTGTGTTACCCGCGCTACAACACCATTTTTGATTTATTTGACCTTCCCACGAGAATACCGCATTTTTCCGGGATCAACAGTAGTCCATAATGTTAACCCAAAATAAAAAAAATCCTGGTACCAAATGTTATCCAAATCCGTTAAACCGTTACAAATACACACACACGCACACACACAAACTATCGCCTTACGATATTAGCCTGATATTTTTTGCTGCAATAAAAGAATAAATTCCTTTTTTAACACATGTGTACACAGTATTTTAAAAGAAGGTAGAATATTATTTTAAACAAGGCGTCCCGCTTGCGTTAGACTTAGTTTATCAGGAAATTATAGTTTCATTAAAATGAAGACGAACGTAAACTGTATTGCCAAAAAAACTCACCATTCCGATATTTTCCGTTTTTTTTTGTAAGATTTCTCTCACAAAAATTGAAGAAAAAGAGAGAAGATTTTAAATGGGTGGAAAAATCCACTCTTGACAGGAGCTCGTTTTCTCGTTGCAGCTTACCACAAGACCTTTTTTTTTTAACTTATTTACCATTTCTCTTATTAATTATAGCACCTTTACAGATAGGTACATCCAATACGATGCTATAAGTCACAAAATAACACAATTTAAAAATTCAAATAAAATTTAAAAATAATAACATCTATCTTAAATAAACATGATAAAGCTAAATAATTATGTATAGGGTCTAAATTGAAACATGCTCCTAAGGCCTCAGTTGAAACTAGCCAGGAGACAAAGAACGTCTCAGACTGATCAAGTAATAAAAACCTCGTCAAAATCACGGGTTGTTCAACTTTGAACCCCTTCCCATTCACCATTCAGTCATTTATCATTCCTAACGTCGAGATGGTTCGTTCACTCATTCAATGAAACGCGAAATTCTGTGCTTTTCACCCTCATGCCAATTTTCCACGATAAATCATCGCTGAAAATCTTGTTCGGCCCGGTTTTAACTTGGGAAATTATTAAAAGTGTTTTTTTTTATATTTGGTACTAAATGTTTTTAGGGTTTTCAGGGAGCTCTAAATAATAGCAGCCGCTCAGGTCGATCTTTAGGTTAAGCCGCGCTTGCCTAGGTTGGTCTGTGGATGGGTGACCACCCGTTACATACCGAGTTTCCTCCGTGCCTCGGAAAGCTCGTTAAGCTGTTGGACTCGGCTGTCATTTGTAGATCTTTGACAGTCCAGCTAGTCAGTGACCTGAAAGTCTGACAACCAGTCTTACCAAGGGGTATCGTATTACCCAGTACTAACTGGGTTATGGAGGTCAGACAGGCAGTCGCTCCATGTAAAATACTGGTATTCAGCTGCATCCGGTAAGGCTGGAAGCCGACCAACCAACATAGTTGGGAAAAGGCTAGGCAGATAATGACTAAATGTTTTTAGGATTCCGTCCCTCAAAAAGAAAAAACTGGAACTCTTATAAGATCACTTTGACGTCCGTCTGTCTATTTGTCTGTCAAGACCCTTTACTTCGTGAACGCGTGGAGTTATAGAGCTATAATTAAAACCATGTACTCAAGTATGTGGTCCCTTAGAGCTGTGTAAAAATAAACCACACAAATCTACGAAGTCCAAAGAAATGGCCGTTAATTTCGAAAATTTGTACGGAACCCCCGGTGCGCGAGTCCGACTCGCACTTGTTTTAGTTTATTTTATAGATGCATAGATACTTTGAAATGATACGCTCATAATTATTTAGTAAAAGTTGTTGCAAATCGGAAAATAACATGAAAACATTTAATGATTTTGACTTATAGACTTGATTAATCAAGTTCTCCATACTACACAACTACTAAAATTATTATGGAAAAGGCATCAAGTAGTATTTAAGCCTGTTTGTCAACGCATCTATACGCATACAGTGTTATCATTCAATTATTAATAACATGATCACGAATAATTTGCAACAGCGCCGAAATATCGGAGTAATAATCACAGTAAATATCCCATTTCAAATGTTATTAATAATGTTAATGAACATGCCAGTTAAAAAAAATTATGCATTAGGTATGTGTAATTAAAATATATTAGATTCATTAATCTAATGGACGGAGAGTAATTAACAAAGAGTTGTGTGGCTTAGAATAAAACACTTAACAGAACACTTAGAACTTACATTATACTAGTCTAGACGCTTCATAGATAGATATATACCTTCATACTACAAAGACTAGACTATTGTAGAATCGTTCTAAGCTGGTAAAACAAGTGAGTGTATATTTATACCAAAACGTTGCAATCGTAAACGATATTTATCATTACCCGCAATACTATCATAATTTAGCTGCCACGGTTCATTATAAATTGTTTAGTTTTTTTATTAAAAATTTTGCGCTTTTCTCTGGACGCTCTTACTGTGCACGTCTTTCTATTTCATTCTCACATATTTGTATAATTTCAAAATTAATTATGTAACTACGATCATATAATCGTATAACAATTTAAAAGAGTGTCCATGGAGCTTCTTGCCCATTCTTTTCCATAGAGATCAACGCTTTGGAACGGGTAACTACAGTACTTTCACAAGTTATTATGTCTTGTGACCGGGACTGTAGCTTCTTCATTTTGTATCTTGACATTTAGAAGAGCCTGAAATGGTCCTTTTGAAATTAATGCCTTAAGTTTTATGAAATAGTCGCTAAATATCATATCTCACACGGGTCCAAGACCTATGTATTATGATACGCATGCTATATGATATTAGCAACTTTTAGTATGAGTAGGAATAGGAAGCACATCTAACTAAAAGACTGATCGATCTGAATGTTGATGGACGGAGAGCGAGAGGAAGGCCAAAGAAAAGATGGATGGATTGTGTAAGGAATGATATGAAGCAGAAAGGAGTCAATGATGCCGTGACATCTGACAGGGGAGAATGGAAGAAGAAAACGTGTTGCGCCGACCCCAAATAGAATAGGACTAAGGCAGGAAAATGATGAGTATGGGTAGGGATAGATATCGTTTACATTTACAAGATCACATTCACTTGTTTTGCCTATCTAATCAATGGAACGGTATATTTGTCGCGTAGTGTTTATGAAAACGGTGATATGTTTCGGGAAATTAATCCTTACTATAATAAATTATTATAAATGCAAAAGTGAGTTTGTTACGTCTTCATGCCTAAATGGCCTAATCAATTTTGATGAATTTTGGTACAGAGATATTTGGGACCCTGGAGACGGGCATAGGCTAAAAAAAGTGAGAAAAGGGGGAGAAATATATTTTTTTCTCGATCAACACGCGGGTTAAAGTTAGCGTAAGCCGAAAGTAACTATGCCACGTAGAGGAAGTCGCGGGCTGAAGCTAGTATCAATATATTGTCCCTCCGAGTAAAGAAAAAGGATTTTTTTAAAGTATAAGTATTATCCAGTATAAAAGCAGGACCAATTTTAAAATCAATAATCCGCTATTGTGTAATGGCGCAATTACACTGAGTCGTTAGCCCGAATTCAATTGCTTCTGAAATTCGGACAAACGACTAGAGTTTAAATGGACGGGTTTGAGCATACCCCTCTCCAGAAAATTTTGTTCGGTTTCACGGATCGATTTCATTTAAACGAAACTCGTAATGTTATAAATGCATCAGATGCCCGCATTCGGGTGTTTTTGAGCTGCCGAATACTATCGATCAAGTATATTTGCGCCTAAATTGCATTTAACGGTAGCATGGTATTTTTTTTCATCTTGTTGACAGCGGTAATGTTATTTTTTACTTGCCTGATCTGTCCCACTCCTGAAAAAAGGTCTTTCCCTATTCAATTTATACTTTTCTAAAAAAAACAAAACTGCATTGATAAGTAGAATTTACAGAAACTTACTAAATTATGAAGTTTTTTTTTTTTAAACAATGTTGCCCTACACCAAGAATTTCTCCTTTATTGTGTGGGTGTTTACACAACAGCAAAACCCGGAACAACTATCTATACGCCATACAAATATTTGTTCCGTGAGGGCATCGAAGTTCAATCCCCTCGCGGAACAAATATTTCTATGACCTACAGTTAGTTGGTCCGGGTCAGGCTGTTTGTTTAAGTGATATTAACTTTTTGTAAACGCACCCGTGGAACAGGAGATTCATTTGATTAAGATTTGTTCGATCATCGAACCCGGGACACGTTATACGTGATAGTTAATGGAAACTATAAGTTATAAAACAAAATTTCAAGTCTTTGAACTATTAATACCTAACTGCCAGTCTCAATTTCCAGTACAATCATGCTAAGTATAATATGTAGGTAACAAGACACATAACGAATGCGGGTGCAACTCACTCTGATTATACGAGCCTTTGTGAGATCCTTGCTTCAACGGCACGTGTATAACCGGATTGTACCGGAGAATTCTGGATTAGAATACAGTCATACACTTAAAGGGGAGTGTGCAACTAGAATGTAATGAGTGTAGATTGAACGGTTGAAGAGAGGTAAGACAGAAGTCTAGGTGCGTTTCTGCCAAATTATATCATAAAATATATTGACCAAGTTTTAAATGTATATCAATTAAAGGAATTGAACTAATTTTGAAGAGGTAATGCTATAGAAGAAATATTTTATAATTAACATAATATATTAAAAGTAGCAATTTATTTTTGTTTTTTTTTTATGTTTTTAGTCTGTACGCTCTTCTAAAATGTGAAAAAAAACCTAATCAAATAATGCGCTAAGCTTTAAAAACACGTGCTTATTGCCCACTTGCACCATGGCATTATACAAGTTCAGCGCTAAACGTTTATACAACATCGTTTCGATTCCGTCAAATGTATAAAATTGACGAAGATAGAAAATGATTTTTATATTGTACTAGTGGTTTCACCCACTGTTCAGCTACCCTACCATGATGTCTTAAAGCAGAACTTATTCCACTGAGGGAAAGAGACAGAGCTATACAGGGTGTCTAGCACCATCTCTTTCCCTCAGTGGAATAAGTTCTGCTTTAAGACGTCATGGTAGGCCTACAGTTCTCCCTTATCACTTAAAGATATGAAAAATAGATATTGGTCAATTATCAGATCTATACAGTTTTCACACAAAATTTCATCCGAATTGGTCCAGCAGTTTCAGAGGAGTTTGGTAACAAACACCGCAACACGAGAATTTTATATACTAGAAAACAGTTAACCAATGATACGTTTAGTATACTTATGGTGCAAGTGTGAAACGAATAAATATTATTCGTTTTAAATATTAAATGAGACTTTTAGCTAAAATCAGTCGACTACTTGGACCTATTTATGCAAACAAGAACCAATCTACATGCTTGCCAGAGTTGAGATAGAGAAAGCTCCAAAAATGCACTTTCTAGCAACCTTATAGAGATCAAAATGATCTGACAATTTAAAGTTTTAGTCTGTTAAAATTGTCTCTAGCTGAATTGACTCTGGCACGCATTGGTGGATACCAATCCACCAATGCGTGCCAGAGTCAATTCAGCCAGACACAATTTTGCAAACAGGAACCATCCTGTTTGCATAAATAGGTCCAATGATTGCAAAAAATTAAACACCCGAAAATTGTTAACCACTAAATTAACACTAACTGCTATCGCCGCCAATACGTCTATTAACAAAGTGTATTACTGTATTCTAAATATTACTAACAACTACATGTCACTAAATTGTAATTTCAAAATGTACTAACACTAAGTATTTTACAGCTGACGAAAACGGATCAATATCGGAGACGATACCGGACCGGCCCGTCGAACTGAAGAACTTCCCTAAACTCTGCGACCAACGGAGAAAATATCCTGTATTATACAAACTAGAGTTTCAAGTAAGTACCCAAACTATCTATCTATATCCTACTAATATTATAAAAGCGAAACTTTTGTTGTGAGGATGTATGTATGTTTGTTGCTCATTCACGTAAAAACTACTGAATGCATACACACAGAGCGGACTTTGATGAAATTTCTGACACAGATAGAGTATAACCTACATTAACCAATAAGCCACTTGTTACCAGAACTATGCTCCCTTGGGATAAAATTCGACTTCCACGCGGATGAAGTCACGGGCAAAAGCTAGTTCTCTATATTGGTTGACTTATCCTACAAAATACTGAGGAAAATGGATTCAGGTTATTTATGAATATTGAAACCTCGTTAGCAGTTTTAATCAAAGTAGGCCATTTGATAACATATATTTTTTATAAATATTTGTTAAATGGTTGTCATATTTTTTTTATATAGAGCAAACACAATATTTTTCTTCCTAACACAATGTTATCTTTAATAATAGTTTTTCTTTCCTGGTTGGTCTACTGACCTCTCCCACGATGACATTGGCTGAATTTGGTCATTACATATTATTTAATCAAAATTAACACAAATAATAATTGAGAACATCATCATTTTCCTGCACTTGTCCCATTCTTTTTGGGGTCGGTGCAACACGATTTCTTCTTCCATTCTTTAACAGACGTCACGGAATCATTTACTCCTTTCTTCTTCATATCATTCCATACACAATAATGATTGCATAGAAATTAAATCAAATCAACAATTTTCCTGATGAAATAAGACAAAGTGAATGTTGTCGAACCCTAAGAAATAATAAGGATAACATTTTTGTGTTCACTAAAAATACTGATCGTGCACCAAATATTCTTTCCTGAATGTTAAAAAAATGCGTAGGTTAGGTTAAAACTGTGACCCCTACGCACGAGCCGAGCGAGCGGAGCGAGCGGTGCCGCGGCAGCGGCCCGCGAGTGCCAGTAACGACTTGCATTAATAGAAAATGGATAAAGATATAACACTTTTTTATTGTAGTGCGCTGATGCTCGTTATGACATATTTTAATTAACATACACACATCAAAAGTGTCTAGGGATCAAGCATTTTTATGCGGATTTCTTGAGATTGAGATGTGGCTTTGTAATAAATTTATGATTTTATAAATTTATATGGATCCTTTTTGGTGCATTTCATAATTTGAATCAGTAACTCTCAATCAAATTCGAGTAAAAGATGAAAATAAGCTGTCAATATTTTCCCTATAAAAACATACAACGCATTGAAGACATTATTAGTGCTACTGTTTCCCTACTACTGATTAAAACCAACGTTATTATGGAGCGGCGACGTCATTTAAGCAGGGAAGAAATGCTCAGAGCCGTGGGAATGATAGAAGCTGGTTCCCGGCAACGTATTGTAGCTTTAGCTCTGAATACAAGTCAGAGTGTTATCAGTCGACTTTGGACACGTTACCGAAGCACTGGTACCGTGGCTGAGCGCCATGGAGGACGGTATCGCTGCACCACACGGAGACAAGACCGATACATTCAAATCTTAACTCGAAGAGCTCCAACAATAACCGCCATGATGTTAGCCGTGAGGCTTCATCACTCTTCAGGGAACTTAATTAGCGACCAAACAGTCAGAAACCGCTTGCATGAAGTGAACCTTCATTCCCGAAGACCGCTACGGGTACCACCTATAGCAATGCACAATCGTAGGATTCGATATCAATAGGCTCTTGAACACAGAAATTGGGCAGAAGAACAATGGCGTTTCGTGTGCTTTTCTGATGAGTCTCGTTTTGGTATGAGACCGGATACAAGACGTATACGACACTGGAGAATCCCTGGACGCCAACAGCGATTAAAATCCTGCCAGGAAGTCCATCCTTATAGTGGTGGAACCATCATGGTATGGGCGGGTATTTGGATCGGCGGAAGAACTGAGTTGATTTGGATCAGAGGCAACCTCAACGCTCAAATTTATGCTGAGACGATTGTATCAGACGTCATCGTTCCTCTACAAGTGCAAATCGGTCCCTTATTTCAGTTAATGCATGATAATGCACGACCGCACACCGCAAGAGTTGTAAGACAGACTCTCGCCGCAGCTAACATCAATGTCCTGCCCTGGCCTGCTCAGTCGCCAGACTTGAACCCGATTGAGCATGCATGGGATATGCTACAGAGAAGAGCTCTGCCGAATATGGAGGGTATCCAGTCGCAAGAAGACCTTTTTTTGTTGTTGCAACGAACATGGGCGGCCATTCCACAGCGTGATTTGGATGAACTCATTTTGAGTATGCCAAACCGATGTTCTTGTGTTGTTAGTGTTCGCGGTAGAAACACGGATTATTAATTGTTTAAGTTACCCAATAAAATTTTAAAGAAAACTGTTATTTCAGTCTTTTTTTCGAACTTTAATGTTAGTGGTTCAAATGTCAAAAATCCCTTTATTAGGAAAATGGCAAATTTCTTTATTAATGCAAAGGTGACTTGGTGTATCGTTACTGTGACAAACGAAAACACTTTATTTGATGAATCCTTAAAGAAAATTTTAATTAATATCAATCAGGAGAAAAGTTATTGCAAAAATATATGTTGATCCCTAGATACTTTTGATGTGTGTATTTTGGTGCACATTCAGTATATTTGGTGGAACACAGGCAAAATTAGGTAAATGAAATGGGAATAAATTGAAGTACTTTTAAATACCATCCAAATAATAACACTAAAAAAGTAAAATTATAATGTAAATATGAATAGAATCGAATGAAAATGTCAAAATATACATACATAACTTAAAATAATGATGCAAAAATCGAAAATCTTATCATACACATATACATACATATATACATCAATACTTTTTTGCGGATTCGAAATCATCATATAACTTCCCCCGCTCTGAGTGAAACGGGGAGAATGTCAGACTTTTACTGACTAAAACCCACCCCATGTTCCTTCTTTTGCCCTTTATGTTCTGGGGCCGCGATATCTCTTTCGAACAACCCGCAATCCCGGCAGGCGGTGGCCCTGGCAGGCCCCTCTGCAAACATCAATACTGTTCTACTCAGTTCGGTATGAGGCCAAAAGACTCCATCGTAAGAAATAATAAGTCACTGTAATGGCCGCTCGGACACTGCCACGTACCGTTTAAATGTAAGCTTTGCTCATTGATAAACGCCCTTGGGAAATTAAGTGTCGGCCGGTATATGGGGGATTTAACTTCATCCTTCCTTGATCGGTGATTTCTATAACTTTTTGAGCTTTGTAATTTATTTTGTGCGATTGTTTTAAACGATGCGATGGATAGTCAGTCTTCACTTAAAATTTGACAACCAGTCTTACCAAGGGGAATTGAATTACCCAGTACTAACTGGAGTTTGCAGGTTTGTTAGGCAATTATTCAGCTGCATCCGGTTAGACTGGAAACCGACCCCAAAAAAAGCTAGGCAGGTGATAGTGTCTTAAACGATGCGATGGTAGACATGAGCCAAAGGTTTTTCTCAAATTTCAGTCGCTCCCTTTTATATGGGACTTAAATATGATAGAAATGTGGGATGTGTCTCAGTAGAACTCTACTGAGATAGAGTACCAGTGTACTCTATCTCAGTAGAGTTCTACTCTGCCTATTCTGCCTAGTAATGCGGGGAAAACAGGTGTGATATTTTATTTTTAGGTAAATATTTTAAATGCATGAGGAGCTCGTGGCTTAATAATGGCAGCCGCTCGGGTCGCATCTCTAGGTTAAGCCACGCTTGCCTAGGTTAGTCTGTGGGTGGGTGACCACCCGTAACATACCGAGTTTCCTCCGTGCGTCGGAAAGCACGTTAAGCTGTTGGTCCCGGCGGTCAATCGTAGATCTTTGACAGTCGTTAGTGTCTCTAAAGTCTTACAACCAGTCTTATCAAGGGACATCGTATTACCCAGTAATAACTGGGTTGTGGAGGTCAGATAGGCAGTCGTTGCATGTAAAATACTGATATTCAGCTGCATCCGGTAAGACTGGAAGCAAAAAGCCAGGCAGATGATGAGTTATTTTAAAAGCGTTACTTTGCGCGCACTTTATAAACAAATGTTTGATGTTATTTTTCTTACATGAATGAGCCAAAACGTCTTAAATTCTTCGACTGTCACAATCGCGACGGGTTTTCAAAATGTTGGAAATATAAAGGGGTCACCAAAAATGTTTGAAATAAACTAATACCATAATTGAAAGCTCATGCAACAACATATTCATCTAAAGAAAAAATAGGTACATATTATAGAAAAAGAATGAATAAATCTTTCACTAATAATACACCCATAAATAAATTCAAAGGAAAAGAAAACAAATATCTCAAAAATACAAAAAAAAAACAAACATTGCCGAAGTAAAAACGATGCAATAATTAGACAGAAAAGAGAAATGAAGGAAAAATACATGATCAAATTGACAATTTATGAGGCAGCGACGAAAGAAATTGTCTACCATTAGACATTTCTTGAAGATATAGCTCAAATTGTAATTCGACATTGTAATTTTGAAACGAAAAACCGGATTGTATTATATATCCGTCGTATAATACGTCCATTCACTGGAGACGGAAAAAAACAGTTCCAATAACAGATGAAGTCCCCAAAGTAAAAAGTCTTCAAAAAGCTTCATAATTTTGTTTGTTGTGAATACAAAATCCTGCTTTTTAACTTCATTATCGTTTAGGTCGTTTTCTTTTGTGGAGTTAATAGAAATTTGAGATTTATCAGTTATTTGAGTACCGGGATCGTTGGAAGTTATCGCTTTTGCTTCTTCCTTCATATTACTCTGTTCCGTATTTTTTTCTGTTAAGCAGCGTGCTTTAATACTTCTAAATCTCGTTTAAGATATCTTTTTAGGATTTTTTTGACGGGCCTGTTGGTCTAGTGGTTAGTGGCCCTGACTGCTGATCCGGAGGTCGTGGGTCCGATTCCCACCCAGGACAAACTTTGTGTGATGAGCATGATTGTTTGTTCTGTGTCTGGGTGTGATTTATCTATAATATGTATGTATTTATAAATTATATAAGTATGTATATCAGTTGTCTGGTTACCATAACACAAGCTCTGCTTAGCTTGGGATCAGATAGCCGTGTGTGAGTTGTCCCAAGATATTTATTTATTTTAATTATTTTGTACATCTAAACGAAAAATCGGAACCTTTGTAAGATCATTTGTTGTTTGGTGTCCGTCTATCTGTCAAGACCCTTTAACTCGGGAACGCGTGGATGTATTGAGTTGAAATTAAAACCATAAACTCAAGTCTGTGGTCCCTTAGAGCTGTGAAAAATCAACCCTCTAAGTTTACGCAATCAAAAGATATAGCCTTTTGTGTCGCAAGTTAGTACGGGACTAGTTGTCCGGTCGGTTTTTAGCGTTGCCCCTCACTAAGAACTTCTCCTGTACCGTGGGTGCGTTTACATACATTTAAACTCGCATACACAAACAGCCAAACCCGGAACAACTATCTACAGGTCATACCAATATTTGGTTTGTGCGGAGAATGGACCCGCGACACGTAGCGCAGTAGTCACTACTAGCGCTTAGCCACGGCACCAACGGTGCTCTCGCGCGCTCGCGAACATTCACCCAAGAGGCCCCACGCGTCGAGGATTTTTCGATTATTTTTTTTTTTTGGTTAGACCTTGTGAAAAACGCAAATTTCGTGGTTATATTGATAATTATATGCAATAAATTATACCTTCCCGGAAAGCCCATTAGTTTTCCTATCGAACTGTGTAAGATTATAAATAAATGAAACTGACCTGACTTCGTAGCGACGAGATAAATTGGCATTTTGCAAATTTTCTTGCACATATCCTTTAACTTTCTCACATTACACCAAAACCACACACATATTCTCGAAAAAAACACTTGAATACGATAGTCCATACATTTACGCAAAAACAATATTACTCATATCACATCAAAACACAATAATTACACGACACAATCACTTTTTCCGCAACTCAACAAAAAGCGGCCATTCTTGCCGCATTCGCCGCTGTCCGTACTATAGGCAATGTTTACGACTTTGGCGCCATTTTTACCGGTTTATTTTCTTTCAACAACGATTATGATAACAATATGCAATTATATCACTTTGTAGTAACTTCATTATGTTTATAGGTAAATAAACTAACAACTTATGTAGATTTCAAAGCCTTTCGAGATAAATTTTGCACTAAAACAAGTCGAAATACGACGGCCATGACGGAAAAAAATACCTATCTTTACAAGTTTCGTCACTTTTTCACTGGCATATTTATTACTTTTCCAAAAACAAACACTTGCAACGTAATCTACACTTATTTCTCAGTAATTCTATATAAATCTTATAAGATTGCTCTCCGTTTTCTAATTGGAAACATGATTTTAGTCCGCACGCAACCACACGCAACAATGGCTCGAAAAGTGACAGATAGCTGAATGACGGATCACTTTATTTTTTTCAATCTTCTTCATTCCATGTATCGATATTGTCAATGGAAAATATTTTAATAGAAAGCGAATGAACTATTCTGTTCAATCAAATAAAGAACGGGTTGCAACTTGAAAATATACGTCACAGAAAAAATAGCCAATCGGTGCAAGTCACTCTCGTAAAACCTGTGTGTACTATTGCGCGTGGGGCACTTAACTCTCTCGTACAGCCGTATGTACGAGAAACACGCGAGAGGTTTGTGTTTTATTTTGTCAAATGTTCTACGTGAACTTACGAAGATATATTGCTGGAAATATTATGTCAAGATTTATTTAGTTTATATTAAATGACTTGTTGGTCTAGTGGACGCAAGCACGACTGCTGAGCGAAAGGTCCTGGGTTTGATTTACGGAACGGGAAAAGTGTTATTGGGTTATCCGATTAAGATTTCTAACCCTTTGGACATTATTGTCGTGATGATTTTATGTTATTAATTTGTAACGTTCTTCTTATGCATCCAAACCGCAGCTAGCTGATTAATTTAACCGCTACTCAAAAATTTCGTTTTTTATTAGTGAGGTATCCAGTTCGAATACGTAGTTTCATTTAAAAAAAAGGTTTCATTAAGGATAGTCTGAAAATTCCAAAATTAAATCTGTAAGAACCATCATTTCATATTATCTCACGTACTTAAAACTTTCTAAACTTAAAGTAAAAATTAAACGCTCCTGACCCACAAAACTTCAACAATAAACCAGACAAATTGAATCATAGTCGAAGAGTTTTCCAAAATAGATTATAAACTTGTGGCATAATTCAGCTCCCAAGTTAATCTTTTGGTTGAGTTTTGAAAGAGAAATAGTCTTTCTTTGTCAGAGCATATCCCCATGCGCCCCTAGTTTTAAACTACCTTAACGTAATTTTTTACCAGCAGCGGTTTTATATGAAGAATTGTTATTGGAAAATTAAGAAAAATTGTGGTCTTCCGTGCAAAGTCTGCCAATAACCGTTTTGTAGGGACTTAAGTTTTCTTTAAGCCATTTTTATCACTTAAGTTTGTGTTTGTATTGTTATCTAATCTGTTTATGGATTATTACTTACCACATACTTTGACATCTAGCTAAGCGTCATATATGTATATCGCTGTCAATCGTGGCTGGTCATCTCTTCGCTGCCACGGTTTATTATGTTCATCTATTAATTAATATTTTATTTATGAAGGTCTTAAGGTGTTTGTTTTTTTTACATAATTTTCACATACTTATATGTTTACTCAATCTCAACATGATTGATGTAACCATGATATTTTAAAAAAAAATAGGTTTTTTTGTCGGTTCTTTCTCATAGGAAACGACCAACCCAAACTGTGTGCTTTTTTTCGTCGTTTTATAAGTACCCATATAGGTAGGCTTATGTGAAATGAAAATATTTAGATTTGATTTGATTATGATTTAAAGAATGTTCATGAAGCCATTGCCCATTCTTCTACAGAATATCAAAAATATTTGGCATAGACAATACTTTCAAAAGTTATTATGTCTTGTAAATGGGACTGTAGCAGCATCTTTTTTGTTATTATGACATTCCATAGTGCCTGTAATGGTCTAATTTAAATAAATGCTTTTAGTTTTTTGTTTTTATTGCCACAGATTTTTCTGTATACGAGTTCAAGATGAAGACGAGAACATTTGGTAGTCAAGTAACGTTTAAACATTTTGGCCTAAGGCTTACTATATAATTTAGGGACTATAGACCCCCTGTGATAGGGACTAATTACGTTTATTTAGGTCAATTCAACTTTTGTCCATACAGAAAACACACGTTTTTATAGAGATGCGCACGCATTCGTTTAGCTTTGAAGGCTCAATCATCAAATGTCCATGTGTCAAATCAAGGTAAGGGCAAAAGAAAGGAAATGGGTAGGTTTTAGTCAGCAGAAGTCTGACACTCCTCCCCACTCGCAAAGCGGGGGAAGTTATATGATGATTTCCCACCCATTAAAAGAAGAAAAAAGACTAATGTTCTTTGAACAAAAGCTAAATTAAGCTGAATAAGTTTAGTAACTCCCTTATACCTGAAAAAAGGAGTACTCAATGTACCGTATTCTGTATAGTAAACTGAAAAAGACAGCAATCACAATGACAAACTACTATTTCAATATTCAAACAGAGGTGAAATGAAATGTTGAGCGCAGCACTGTCGGGTTACATGGTCAACGCCTACTGCACTGAACGTAAATTATCTAGGTTAACCCCCTCCTGACGTGACTCACTTATAGTGCTTTATCCCGTTATTTAGTACGATGGATAAGCATCTGGTTTTACCTGATTACACAGTTCTGATTGTGAAAAATGACTGTTGAATTTAAATTAATCCTACTCATAATTTTCCTGCCCTTGTCGCATTCTATTAGGTGACGGAGCAACACGTTTTCTTCTTCCATTCTCCCCTGTCAGACGTCACAGCATCATTTACTCTTTTATCTTATCATATCTTAGATAATCCATCTATCTTTTCTTTGGCCTCCCTCTCTCTCTCCATCCTTCAAAATTTATAGTTGACACTCTTTTAGTCTCATGCGCTTCGTATACAAGGTATGAGCTAGTTTTTTTTTTATTAAAAAAAAGGTGTGTGTTTGTTCTCTCACATATGTATAAGCACAGTCAGCTGCAGTCAGTGTTGCGGGTTCGATCCCCGCACAGAACAAATATTTGTATGACCTACAAATAGTGGTTCTGGGTATAGCTGTTTGTAAATGATAGTTTATATGTTTTTTAACGCACCCTCGAAACAGTAATAAGTGTCAATGCTAAAAAAAAATTACTCGAAACATAAATGAAAGCGGATTTTAACAATCAAATAACTTAAGGCCGTACCCTACGCAAATAACCTTGAGCATTCGCTTCCCTCTTTGCCGCGCAGGAGTGAGTGAGTGAGAGCAGTAGTGAATAATGCCTATTATTTGGAATAAAATCTATATAAAATTAAGTATTGGGTTTTTGAAAAAATATTTCTACCAGAATGTTCATTATAGAATTGTGTATCCATTAGTGTCAGTAGCAAAATTAAACAATGTTTACTTTACGAGGAGATGCATGTTATTAATATTTTTTCTCATTTCTGGGGCTTTGTTGTAAGGGGATTTACTAAATAATGACTCAATAAAAATAAAAACTAAATCTACAATAATGGAATCAAGATTATAAAGAAATTTAATGTATTTTTTTGTTACTTAGTTCGTTTTAAATAAAAAAAGCTATCTAAGCTTTAGAAAACTGTACAAAAACGGCTTGCGCGGCGTTTTGGTCGGGGTGGCGCCTTAAGTTATCTGTTCGATCTCTAGCAGATATTCAATTAAAAGACACTTCAATTAAAATTCAAAAAACGATCCTGTTAAAAAAATATATCACATTTACCAAACCTCGCGACCTCTCGTTATTTTTCCTATATTTTCCTTAAAAAAAGCTAACGTATAACACAAAAGAATTGACACCGTCTTTTGTCAACTTTATCGAAGCACGATTCAAGTTTTTCTTTTTTTTCTTTGCTTTCCCATCACTTCGCTAGCGTCCGGTGAGATAAAACCCCGAATAAAAAATAAACTTACGTCGACCGGGAAATTTTATCCGCCCTTTACCGTTTTACAAGTTTTTATCACGAAGGGGAGAATTATTTTTTACGCAGTTAGAGCTACGAGTAGTAAAAGGGATGTTATGAAATTTCGAATCTAGAAGGATACGGGTATAGGAATATAGACCGAACAGACAGTCCGCTAATGTGGGCGCTAACTAATCGCACTCGATCTCTTCTAGTTATTAAGTACTAGCTTTTGCCCGCGGCTTCGCTCGCGTTAAATTCGGGGTAACACAGTTCCCCTTGCGCCTTATTGATTTGTAATAGCAACGCTAAGTTTTCCGTTTTATTCCCTCTTTCTCCCTCACATCCCACTTTAAAAAAAAAAATAGCCTATGTCCATCTCCTGGTTCCCAACTATCTCTGTACCAAAATTCATCAAAATCGGTTTAGCCATTAAAGCGTGAAGAGGTAACAAACAAACAAACAAACTCACTTTCGCTTTTATAATATTAGTAAGGACTAACATAGGCTAAGTCATATTGTTACTAACACACTGGACCACACTGTAGTCTGTAAAATAAATAAATAAGTATATAGTTTCCGTTACAAATACGATATTATTTCGGATTATTCGCTAGTTTCGGTTATGGATATTTTAATTATAAAAGCAAAATACAAATTATAAACAATGCAAATTGCAAATGACACACGTTACTTGTGTGACAAGTAATGGGATGGTCAGGCAAACAAAAACTTGTCATAACCTGTCATTTACACTCCGCCTTTATCCGAAACTAACCGAAAAATTTCCATCGGTTTTATCTAAATACTAGCTGGCACTCGCGACTTCGCCCGCGTGATACTGAAAAAAAGAGTATCCTATGTGTTATTCTAGACCATAATCTACCTCTGTGTCAAATTTCATGAAGAGCCGTTTAGCCGTTTTGACGTGAAAGAGTAACCCATCCATCCATCCTCACAAACATTCGCATTTATTATATTAGTAGGATCTCTTTTTTTATTTCGGTTAGCCTATAGTTTCGGTTGTGGACACGGAGCTCCAAAACATCCCTGATAAAAAGTGGAAATGGAACTTTTTGTTGTCGTTTTAATTCTAGATCAACGGCACTCTTCGCTTTCTCAAAGAAAAAGGTAACAAAATCTTATAATGTACATTTTTTGTTACAGACGGCGGTCAAGGTGGAAACGCACTCCTGTAGACACGCAACAAAGAAGACGAATTCTCATAAAAACCAAAATCAAAAAGTCATACCGTGTAAGTACCGACGACCACTTACTACCCTCTTTACATATAAATCCGTAGCTACTGAACTTTCTACGCCTCCCTGTTAAATATTTAGTACTTTGTTCTCCCGTATTTATTTGTCAGTTTGAGACGGTATGATTTACATTACGTTTTGTGACTAGGGATTTAGAATTCCACGTAAAATCATGATGCCGGTAATTTGTATTAGGATTTTTTTTACAGCCCGTATTTTTTTTGAGTGAGTTCATCACTATAAAAGGATAAGTAGAACATTACTGAACTATAGTTATACAATACAGATCTATACTATATAATATTATAAATGAGAAAGTGTCTGTTTGTTTGTCAGTCTTTCACGGCAAAACGGAGCGAAGAATTGACGTGATTTTTTAAGTGGACATAGTTGAAGGAATGGAGAGTGACATAGGCTCCTTTTTGTCTCTTTCTAACCTCTATAATTGGGGGTGGACGCAAGCGAAGCCGCGAGCAAAAGCTAGTTAAAAAATATAAATGAGTACATTAAGATTATAAATTATACAATTTGCAAAGGATATGTTCTTTACGTTTATTTACGGTAATACTGGCATCATAGTATGTTGAGTAATACCTATTTCGATATTATAAGATCCGGCTCGAAGGACACTATGTGTGCACTCCGCACATTTAAACTCATAGCAAATGAAACGGATTGGTTTATTTATCAATTAGTTATAGTTATTAAGTTATAAAGGTTATAATTAAGTAAAGCGCATTTATTGCATTGGGTTAGCCTGTAATAGTAGATTTGAGAAGATAAAAAAATAAATGTAGCAAACGTAGAGAAAAAAAAAAATTATGAAGCAACAAATTAAAAAAAACTTCATTTATTAACTATGAAAAAGCCTTTTCTTTTTAAACGCCCACGATTAAAAGGTATCCATCTACAGGTTTATCACCTCATTCCTAACATTCCACAAAGTACATTTTTATTCTTGGCTCCCCATAAAGTTTGCTATAAAAGAGAAATCTTTTTTATGACTTGATCGTGGTCTTTGCACGTTAAACTTAGATCTTGGTTCATTCAATGGCGACAAAAGTTGTTTGTGAGTGGGAAACTTTATTTTAATGTTGCGCGGTTTTGACACGGTCGTTTTTAACTATAAATTGGTATTTTCTACTTATCTAAGTATGGGTTAAATTGACGTAGTTATAAAAACTTCGGTCTGGGGTGGCTTTCATGATTAATCGGTTAATAAAAAGGCTATTTAAGTTGTTCTGTGGTAGGATTGAGGTCAGGCGTGAGCCTACTTATTTTAATTTGAAGTGATATTAAGATCTTTTTGTGAAGATGTTGTTAAAAATAAGTTTATTGTTATTTGTAAATTACTATTATTCTGAGAATTGAGAAAAAAAAAACTAGCCAACATTTTAGTGTGTTTTGGAAATCGCTTACTTTTTTGCAAAAAAAGAACGTTACATAGTCCAATTAAAACAAATTGTTATAGTTTTTGAGATATGCGCAGTCAAACATACATAAACACTCATGAAATTTGGTAAACATGTTAAGAAACTGGTATTGACTAATCCTTATCCTTACTAATATTATAAAAGCGAAAGTGAGTTTGTTTGTTTGTTACCTCTTCACGCTTTAAAGGCTAAACCGATTTTCATGAATTTTGGTACAGAGATAGTTGGGAACCAGGAGACGGACATAGACTATTTTTAAT
The DNA here is from genome assembly GCA_905475445.1 of Ochropleura plecta. Classification (NCBI taxonomy): domain Eukaryota; kingdom Metazoa; phylum Arthropoda; class Insecta; order Lepidoptera; family Noctuidae; genus Ochropleura; species Ochropleura plecta. Next base: position 6,258,364 of record FR997740.1, on the reverse strand, counting down.
TTAAAAAAATGGGATATGAGAGAGAACGAGGGAAGAAAAGGGAAAACGTTGCTATTACAAATCAACCAGGTGAAAAACTGCTGGTAGCAGGTACTGTGTTATACCGAATTTAATGCGAGCGAAGCCGCGGGCAAAAGCTAGTACATTATAAGCTAAAAAATCTGACAATATTCAACTCTGACAATATTACAATAAGTATGAATTGAAAACCTCCTTTTTTTAAGTCTGTTTAAAAGAGGGAACCATATTAGTTACAAGTATTAACAAAATCTTCTCCGTAATACCAGAAACTAACTAAAATGCCTAGAATATCATCAAAGATGCATTTTAAGATTACTCACAAACAAAATCAACTGCTCGTTAATAACCAAACTATTTCAACACACATCGTTGCCAACAGTCAATCTATATCGACCATCAGCAATTTGTCTATGAATAAAGGCACAATAGTGACTTGTAGGCAACGGAAGCTGTTACAGCACATTTGTACAATGTTACCGTTGAACAGCTTCGTTACCGCGCGGTTTTGTCTGTTCACGGCTGAGACAAACGCTCGTTTTGTCTGAAGAGGCTTTTGATTTGAGCGCGAATTTTTGTGGAATTATTTTTGAGTGCAGTCTAGGGTGTTACTTCTCAGAAAGTTAAAATTTTCGGAGTGGTTTGGTAATAGCATCGAGTCGACGACACGGTTGGCGCAGTGGTTGAGCGATCGACTGCTGCACTGCGTGTCGTGGGTTCGATCCCCGCACGGAACAAATATTTGTACGGCCTGCAGATAGTTGTTGCGGGTCTCGATGTTTGTGTACGTGATTATAAATGTTTGTAAACGCATCCACAATACCAAGTGGAATTCCTAGTGCGGGGCAAGGTTTTTTTTTAAATAATCTTGTTGTATTAATTAAATTAACAATGGAGACCAGAATTAATCATTGCAGGAAAAATTCATTTATTTTAATAAATCAATTGCTACAGTTTGCAGAATATTCAAAACTGAAGTCGATCTACTGAAAATAAGCTGACATTAATTTGTTGCCTAATGAATGCGCAAACATTTATTCAAATTCTAAATAAATAAAGAAAATATGCTTATTTAGTAACATGGTACACGAGAACGCAGCAAAAATTAAAAAATAAATTAAATCCAAATCTTTTTTTGTGTATTGTTGATTTTTTTATTCTGTGTTTCTATTTAAAAAAATAAATAAACGATAATAATTAAAGCTATATTATGAAAAAAGCCAATGCTTTGCCTCTCACAACTGCGCTAGATAGGCCCTAATTCAGTAAACTGCCGAACAGCTAGTTCTGGACGCCACAAACACAAGAAAAGTACAATTCCATCAAAATTAATGATCTGATTCTGAAATATGACAAGCTTTTGATGTTTATAAAGCATACATGATAAAAACAAAACACGTTCATATTAATTAACACGCAACTTCATTGTTGTTGGCCAAACTTAAGCTCATTATGAACATTTAATGAGCCAATGTTTTTAACAATCCGTTCACTTATTTGATGTTGTAGGTTTAAAATGTGGATTGGTAATAAAATCCTGTACTGCTTGTTTACATAATTAGCCATTTAAAAAAAAAACAAAAAAAGAATGTTCAGTAACTGAAAAAAAATCACACTTATTTGAAATCAGAACAAATTCAAGTTCCCTTGTATTGCTCGTTTACTCCAGTTACAACCTCTATTTTATTTATTACCAGAGGTATACGTCACACCTTATTTGAAATCAGAACAAATTAAAATTCTTTCGCTCGACTTCTACAGTCACAACCTCTTTTTTATTTATTAGTCGACAGAGGTGTACCAACACCCATATGCTCGGCCATCATCCTTATCCTCTGCCCAACCCTTCACAAATAACAGGCATGATGAAATGAGCATGCAACTTAGAGAATACAAATGCAGCATTACAATCAATATAAATCTATGATTTAGTTTCCTTTTCCCCAGTGATTTGTCTTCTCAGACTGAAGGAGAAACATAGGTATGACACCGCTAAACAGCCTAATATAAAGATAAGACGTTTAAATTATATTTGAACTAGCTTTTGCCCGCGGCTTCGCTCGCGTTATTTTCGGTATAACACAGTACCTGCTACCTGCAGTTTTTCCCCTTGCGCCTTATTGATTTGTAATAGCAACGCTAAGTTTTCCCTTTTCTTGCATCGTTCGCTTTTTTTTGAAAAAAAAATTAGCCTATGTCCGTCTCCTGGTTCCCAACTATCTCTGTACCAAAATTCATCAAAATCGGTTTAGCCATTAAAGCGTGAAGAGGTAACAAACAAACAAACTCACTTTCGCTTGTATAATATTAGTAAGGATTTAGAACTCAATTAAATGTCAATTTGTTGTTATAAGCTAATTATTTTATGTTTTTTTGTGATATGCTGTTGATAAACACAATTTATTTTTGATTAATCATGTGCCTCCTTTACTCTAAACAATAACCACCGACGGCTATAGGGATTTGAACAGTTATTTATTGTTATCCGTGATGAACTTAGTAAAAAAAAATGAGAGCCCTCTTTGCGAAAAATAAGAAAAAGCACGTGTATGAAATACATTGCATATTGAACCTAATTGTAGGGCAATAACAGCCAGATTTCAAGGAAGTTTATTGAAAAAATATTGAAAAAAGAACAACAAATACTAAACAGTTATACAATAAATACGTATTGAACAACAAAATGAAAAAGCTAAAAAGGCAATTGTCCTGGCTCTGACCATTTAATAGATTTCCTGTATGTATCACGATCATTTATTGTTTAACACCTTTTCGATCACGCATTTTAGGGAAATGACTCCCAGGAAATATCTAAAAACCTTGTCTATATGTCCCTGGGGCGATATCTGTGGACAAAATAACTGCAATGAAAACCAATGGCACTTGCAAAACGGTCATTAGTGTGAGTGTTTCATTTTATAAGGATTTTGATAGCATTGCAAGTTGACAAAGAGCTTTAGTGTGGCTAGCCACAAATTGCTTTACCTGGATCATGGCTTCATGCCGTCTAGTCTCTGGTAAGTGCACTGAGATCTACTATATAATATTATAAATGCGAATGTTTGTAAGGATGTATGCATGATTGTTACTCCTTTACGTCGAAACAGCTGAACGGATCTTGATGAAATTTGGCACAGAGGTAGATTATAGTCTGGAATAACACAGGATATTTTTGTTCGATATCACCCGGGCGAAGCCGCAGGTACCAGCTAGTACATACTATTCTAAACAAATGCATTGACTTAGACATGTTACTGTCTGTGTCTATAAAAAAATACAGACACATGGGGACAATTACTGTAGCAACATGAATAAAAATTATCGTTTGTTATGTAACCTTTTTGAGTCTCTGCCATATTGATCAAAAGCTCAAGTATTTAGATTCTTAAACGTTAATTACCCAATTTTAAAAAGGGTATCAACTAAAATTTTACTCACATTCTTCACAGAGACTCATAAAAGCAATCAATATTTCAATCTTTCATATACAGTCTATTTAGTATATTATATATAGTCTATATAGTATATTTTTTTTAAAAAAACTTTGTTCCACTCTAGGAATTTCTCCTGTATCGTAGGTGCTTTTACAAACATTTAAACTCACATACACAAACAACCAGACCCGGAACAACTACCTGTAGGTCATACAAATATTTGTTTCGTCCGGGGATCGTGAAGCGCGTCACGCAGCGCAGCAGTCAATCGCTCAGCCACTGCGCCAACAGTGACCATCACCATCATCACCATCAGTCTACAACAGTCCACGCGATTCGCGGCAATATTTATCTAGTTGCTATCAGCCACCGTGTGAAGACTGCCGCTCCACCGAGTCACAAACAAACATAAATGGAAAAACGAATGGCTGATCATTTTACGTAGATTTGACGCAAATTTCCCCAGTACTCTTATTCTTCTTGTGTTTTCTAATGTTTTGCATCGTTTTTATAAGCAAATATACGTTAATTCTATCTTCATTCAAAGAAAGTCATAAAAAAATTATTTCATTTTTTTTTGCGGATTGGATTTCATGTATTCCACCAAATAAGGAACATGGTGGGATTAATGATTTCCAATCCGCCTTTTGCCCTTTATGTTCCGGGGCCGCGAAAAAGATATTTTATTTTTTTGCGGATTGAAATTCATGAATTCCACCAGATAAGGAACATGGTGGGATTAATGATTTGCAATCCGCCTTTTGCCCTTTATGTTCCGGGGCCGCGGTATATAAAGTTAAAATTATACCTACCCTACCTTACGAACTATTTTCTCCAACATTTTTCTAGAGCTGTACTGTGACGTCACTACATCTCATTCCGTATTCCACAGATGACTACAACCGCGTGGTGCTAGAGACGGTGGACCGGGAGCCTGACTCCGACTATATTAATGCTTCCTACATAGATGTGAGTATTTATTTATGTAAACTAGCTGTGCCCAAAGGTTCCCCTTCTCACTAAAGGGTATAAAATAGATGTTGGCCAATTCTCAGATTTACCCGATATGCACACAAAATTTCATACAAATCGGTCCTGCCGTTTCGGAGGAGTTTTATATATAAGACTTACGTTGGTTTGTGTACGCTTCATAAACTCCGGAAGTACTAGTCCGAATTGAAAAATGATTTCAGTATTGGATAACATGTTTATCGAGGAAGGTTATCCTTACTGACGGGCCTGCTGGTCTAGTGGTTAGTGGCCCTGACTGTTGAGCCGGAGGTCGTGGGTTCGATTCCCACCCAGGACAAACTTTGTGTGATGAGCATGATTGTTTGTTCTGTGTCTGGGTGTGATTTATCTATAATATGTATGTATTTATAAATTATGTAAGTATATATATCAGTTGTCTGGTTACCATAACACAAGCTCTGCTTAGCTTGGGATCAGATAGCCGTGTGTGAGTTGTCCCAAGATATTTATTTATTTATTTATTTATTTACTTAATATTATAAAAGTGCAAGTGAGTTTGTTTGTTTGTTACGTCTTCACGCCTACATGGCTAAACCGATTTTAATGAATTTTGGTACAGAGATTGTTGGGAACCAGGAGACGGACATAGGCTAATTTTTAAAAAAAAAAGTGGGATGTGAGGGAGAAAGAGGGAAGAAAAGGGAAAACTTAGCATTGCTATTACAAATCAATAAGGCGCAAGGGGAACTGTGTTGCCCCGAATTTAACGCGAGCGAAGCCGCGGGCAAAAGCTAGTTATCAAATAACTTCTTACGCTCTGGGCGGAGCAGAAGAGAGTGTCAAACGTTTACTGACTAAAACCCAACCATATTCCTTCTTTTGCACTTTGTGTTCTGGAGCTGCGGTATCTTTATCGAACAACCCGCAACCCTGCCAGGAATTTAAGTACCCTGGCACAGAAATATTCATTCTTATCAGGGTGAATGTTTTAAAGTCTCCATCTTGAGGAATCTTGTGAAATATCTTACACGCCACGAGTGTTCAGCCTCAGTGCCATCGAACTAAAAATGAAGAAGGTTTAAAAACGACAAATACTTTCGGGTGTCACTAACCTTAACATGTAACATACCTAAAGTTACTGACACGTTTTTCCGGAATCCAAGTGGTAGTAGGGGTAGTGTTGTGGTAGGGGTAGTGTTGTGGTAGTTGTGGTTCTGTTGTAGTTGTTGTTATTGTGTTGTTCACTATACAGTGCAATTTTTAAAACGTTTATTTTAGCTTTAGCTTAGAAGTTCGAATATCTAGTACCTTATTTTCTCAAAAAACTACCAGACGACCTGCAAGCGTTATATAGGTCAGGCTGGAAAAGTTACAAGTATAAATCTAAACGTTACTATACTAACTTCTATATGTACTAATATTAATTTAATAACAAATGAAAGGCTCGCCAGCACACAGATAAACCCTGTGACGTTTGCGTGTATAGCAATATATTGTCAAGTAAGTGAATAAGTGTTTTAGAAATAAATAAATAACAGTTAAATTTGACCAACTTCCTGGTTACTGATTAAGCTGAAATGCAGACATGTTTAATTTCTATGACGATGCATAGTTAAATGACGTCATTCTGAGTCCAATATGGCGGACTACCAAAGATGGCAGACTTGTTATGCTTTACATTGAATTCAAATGAAAGGGTTTTTTTTTAACTAAAAGAATTCATTGGCTTAAAGGTTTTTTTGCCAATGACTAGTCCAATATCTAATTTCAAAGAATATAAACCTTGGAAACAGCCTTTCATTAAAAGCTACAGCTCATCTTGCAGCGTATTATTATGAACAAATTAATTAAACGGTCTTAGTAAAGCCAAATTACCTATAATTAATTGAGGGTAATTACTGAGAAGCGATCGATGTTCGTTAATTAGTTATTCTGCTTAGTATTGTGAATTTGATACTCGAGGATATATTATATAGATTTTATCTCTATGTGATAGTTTTAGTGAAATATTATGTTTAAAAATAAAGTATTCTTCAAAGGCTATCGTGACATTATTGCTGTAAATACATTTATTTTATATCAATAAATGTCTCTGCAGCAAGCAGCGGCCGCCGAGCGATAGGTTTACTCTTTCGCAAAGCAAGCATACATGGTAGATTATGAAGCTTCTACATTTAAGGTAAAATACTGCTCAGTTTTAATAAATCATTTGGCCAAAATGCAGGATCTAAAGTTGTCAGTCAAACAAATGTTAGATCGCTCAAGTATTATGAAGCTTCTCATTTTGTACTTTTAAGTAACTCAAATTAATGTTTGTAAGTTGCTGTTCTGTTGATTTCTTATCACACGCAGTTAGTCACTCACTTAACAATACCAAATTGTGAATTAAATATTGTTGTCACTTAAAACTTTAATTTAGTCACTCGTTTAAATACTACCCATATTTAAATTGTAGACATGTGACACTTATATGATTGTCACATGCTACATAAAACAGTCACAATAAACTAAAAATACACAAGCATAAAAAATAACATCAAAACTCTAATATCAATTCGACTAACGCCAGCAGTTTTCAAAATGTCTACCACTTCAGTACATAAAGGTTCGAAAGTAACAAACGTTTGAATTCCCCATTTTATAAGATGGGTCGGCGGCCATCATGAATTCGGTCACGTCCTAACGTAATGACTGTACGAATTGTTGGGCTCAATATCCGACTGAAAAGACCCGAATCAGAAACTGAATGACCCTGAAGGACTGCAGAATATCAACTAGATATGTGTTGAATTGAAATCGGTCCTAAGGTTTCTGGTAAAAGTAAGTCTGACTCAATTTGGTGACAAAAGAGTTTGAGCAAAAACCTGGCAGGTTTTAAAATAAAATGTAAGAAACTGCAGGAATGTGATGTGTAAAAAATTTATTATTTTAATACTTAAATCATAGATTACAGAGGCGGATTTAATGCCATAGACATTTTATACCAGTCACTTTTGGGTGTGTAGAGACAAACTGCCATTCAATGATTGATTGATTAAGAAGAAATTACCGTGACATAAGGAAGAAAATCTACATACTATAATGTCTACACACCTTATTACTAAGTATTTTCGATGTTATCTGAAGATTGACACACAATATCCTTGTTCTTCTAAACTATCGCCTTAGCAGCTTAGCAAGGAAGAGTACAATAGTGAAAGCTAAAAGGACTCCGGATATATAATCTCAAGTTTACGCCAACGTCTATTTATCTGGCAATATTATCTGAAGCAAGCGCTTTAGCGAAATTAAAATCTTCCTGAGTAAACCATGCACTTGGACAGTTACATTCATAATGAGATAATTACAGAAGGCTAGTTTGTACATAATAATACAGACTTACGGCCACCGTAGATGCGGGCCTGTGGACGGTGAGCAATGGGTAGCTCACCGTCTGTCCGTCTATTGACGACAGGCCGTGTCGTCGGCGCGTTAGTGTTCCACGCGCGCCTCAAAGAGATGTTAGCAAAGCAGAGGGGCCTGCCAGGGCCACCGCCTGCCGGGGTTGCGGGTTGTTCGAAAGAGATACTGTGGCCCCAGAACGAAAAGGGCAATAGAAGGAACATGAGTGCGTTTTAGTCAGTCTGACACTCCCCCCGTTTCGCCTAGAGCGGAGGAGGTTATTTGATAATTTCCCATCCGCAAAAAAAGGCTAGTTAGTACATTATAATACAATGTGTAAAAGGACTCATTATAGATAATCTGTCAACTAAGCATTTCGGTACATCAAAGCTGAAAGTTATTAACACTGGCCAAAAAATATTGCTGGGAAAGGTCTGTTTTTTGGTGTAAAAACTCGCGATAGCACTCTATATAACTCACTTAAAACATTGTGCTGATGATGATACATGCGTTGAATGCTACAGGGAAGAGTTATTTAAACTAAAGTTATAATATTTTAAATTTGTTTTTTTTTACACGACTGCCCTACAAATTATGTTGGGGGACTTTTTATGCAAGAAATTATTCGACAGATTGATCCCCCGACCGCGATAAAAAATTTTGTTTCGTTTTCGATTCTCTTTCATATTGTTTTTTTTTTTCTTTTTAGTTAATTTTCTTGACATGGCAGTCGGGTTTTTTTGTTATGTTTTATAATTATTTATTTTACATCTGAAAACATGGCTTTAGAAAATATTACCTACATGAAATCCTTTTCAAATATTCCTAAGACACTTTTACAAATGAGCCTAGTGTTTTGCATCCGACTAGTCTGCGAAGAAATAGCCGAAACAAACTCAGGGTTACATTTTTTTTCTATAACATTTTCATTTGTTTTGTTCTTTAGTATTGCCTGACAGGGGTAGTTTTAGTGAGGTAAAAATCCCAAACAGCCCCCCCCCCCCCCGGTCTTATCCTCAAATACCGCTCCACGTTTAAACACATCCCCCCAAAAACAAAAAAAAAATGTGCAATCTCTTATGGAACTGGACTTCTGAACCTGTCTTTTATGTGCCTTGTAAACACAATCTCCAAGTAACCTGCACACTACAGGAAGCACTATTAAGTAGGTAGTTCCTATATTAAGTAAATGGCACAAAGTAATATTAATTTTCTAGAATGCTCCATTAAGTTCTCAAGCCTTTTATATCAGTTATCGGGCTTCTCTTGCCTTGATTAAAAACTAGTACTGACAAGGTTATTATGTTGTGATCTGCGTTTTAAAAAAGTGCTTTCTCCTTTGCCTTTTGCCAGGAGAAATTCCTAGTGTAAGGCAGTTTTTAAAAAGCAAAAAAAAGAATAACGTTTTGAAATGAAAAGTTAATGTCTGTATAAACATTTTCCTGGTATTAATTTTCCAGCCTAAGTGAAAAATTAACAAGTTAAAAAACAACATTGCAAAAAATACGAATTTGTCATAATACTCGTCTTGAATAAATATAAAATACTGTTTAAAACTTTTGAGTCGTTTAATTCTAATTTTATAATCTTTAACTTTATTATAATATTGAACAGCGGAATCATTCATCACTGGCCATTTAATAAAGTATGTTATAAACTGTTTGGTTTCGAATATCGAGCCTTTTTTGAATTCCGAAACTAATTCGAACAAGATTCTAAAATAAAAAACTGATTTTCATTTCAGTTTTATGTTTCAAAAGTACATAAATTATAAAGGTAATACTTTTACGTCAATGAAATCATTGTTTGATACAAAAACTGAGTTTTAGAAGAAGAAGAAGTAGAATTTAAGTAACAATATGCGAACACTTAGTATCAAAATCAAATTGACCTCTATTTTCCTTACGATAAAGCTGATTTTCGAACAGGTAAAACCGGATACGTGACAGTTTTTAAGCAATGACCTCGGAAATAACACACGCAGCTCTGCCAAAACCATGTCATAGAAACATCACCTCACGAATATTAGGCAAAAAGAAACAGTTTAGATTTTTAGAAAATCATGTTTGACTTCACAGCAATTTTAACAGCACCGTTGTATATTATTGAATAAGGGTATTGTTCATTTCACTGACGTTTCCATTTCTTGACTAAAATCGTAGATTGAAATCTTATTCAGGAAATACTTACCTTTTCAGGTAGGCGTGACCTTTAGCGAAAATACTTTACTTTTGTGATTTCATTGATATTATACTCAGTGTACATACCGAGTTTCCTCCGTGCCTCGGAAAGCACGTTAAGCCGTTGGTCCCGGCTGTCATTTTGTAGATCTTTCACAGTCGTTACAGGTAGTTAGTGTTCCGAAAGTCTGACAACCAGTCTTACCAAGGGGTATCGTATTACCCAGTATTAACTGGGTTGTGGAGGTCAGATAGGCAGTCGCTCCATGTAAAATACTGATATTCAGCTGCATCTGGTTAGACTGGAAGCGGACCCCAACATAGTTGGGAAAAGGCTAGGTAGATGATGATACTCAGGGTACAGTCAGCAAAAGAAATAGGTTGCCAGGTTTGTCTAAAAAGACGACTTTTTCTTAGAATCAGACTTTTTCTTAGAATTGTTTTCTACCAAATAAATTTTACCCTGATTCGAAAACATTCATAGATTTTAAGAAATTTCGACTGTCTGACACGCCTTACTTATCTCCTTTACTGAATCTATAATATTGATATTTCACTAGACAGGGACCTAATAATAATATGACGAGTTTTTTATGTTTTTTTAAGAAATATTCGAAAATGTAAATATTTGTTATGTTAAAATATGAATAAAAAACCGGCCAAGAGCGTGTCGGGCCACGCTCAGTGTAGGGTTCCGTAGTTTCCCGTCCGTCACAATAAGTGTTCCCACTTATGAGTTTAAAGGTGGAGGAGCGTGCAATGTTGCACGTTCCGCGGTAGGCGCTCCAACAGTTTTTATACAAAAAAGACAAAAAGTTGTACAAAATACAACTTTTTGTCTTTTTTGTACAAAAACTGTTGTGTCAATCAAGTTCAAAATGATTTTCATAGAAAGTCCTTATAAAGTTCTACTTTTCAGATTTTTTTCATATTTTCTAAACTTATGGTTCAAAAGTTAGAGGGGGGGGGGACACATTGTTTTTTACTTTTGGAGCGATTATTTCCGAAATTATTGACATTATCAAAAAATGATTTTAGTAAACCCCTATTCATTTTTAAATACCTTTCCAACAATATATCACACGTTAGGGTTGAAATTTAAAAAAAAATCACTTCCTACTTTACATATAGGGTGGCTACCCTAATAAAACATTTTTTTCCAATTTTTATTTTACCACTTTGTCGGCGTGTTTGATATACATATTGGTACCAAATTTCAGCTTTCTAGTGCTAACGGTCACAGAGATTAAGCGAGGACGGACGGACGGACGGACAGACAGACATGGCGAAACTATAAGGGTTCCTAGTTGACTACGGAACCCTAAAAAGATGAATTATTACAAAAAACGTGGACCAATAACCATTTATTATTTTATTTGATAAAACATAATATGCAAAATGACAAAAAAATAGCTAAGCTGTTGCCCAGTGAAACATTAAAATTTAAAAATAATAAATACCATACTAAAAAATAATGAAAAAAAACTCGCTCATAAAATATACTCGACCGTACTTCCTGAAAAATAGTCTGATATAAGATAACAAACTCTTTACATAATTTTATAATTTCAATGATTTGCCGTGCCTGCCTAATCAATTCATTCCTGGCAGTTTGTGAAACGTTTTACTTTTTTTGTGAAACGTCATTTTTTTTTTTAATTCATTTTTCGTCTTATTTGAGTTCCTGATATTCTCGTAAAGATTTACTGTAGTATTTGTTACTGTGTCTGTCTATCTCTGTTTGTGTGTGTTTTTAATTGGTTATAACTTATAACCAATTAAATTATAACTTATAAGTTTTTGCATTTGCCCCTGTGGCTGTTTATGTGGAACTTATTAGCGCAGATGTGAGACTAATAGAAGATTAGATTAATTACCTTATGTCATAAATTGTGTACCAGCTGTAGTACATTAAATTTTATTGTAGCCGTAAAAGTCATGTTTGATGTCCGGTGCAGCCTCCACATGACTGTAGACTAATAAATTGGTACATACGGGTATGTCAGCTTATGTATACACATTATAAGCATATAGCAACGTCGGGCATTCGCTGCTCGGCAGTTTGCTGAACTGGGTCTATTTGGCGTAGCCGTGAGACCCACAATATTAGCTTTCCTTTTAATTTTTTTTTTCCTATCTTTTCTATTTTCTTAGCAGTGGTTGTTATTAGTGGTTCTTAGCAGGTTGTCGGCGCGGCACAACGGTGCCGCGCGCAGCTAGGGCCACTGTGACGTACCGTAACTTGTATTGTGCGCCTTATGATTGCGTGTACTTACGAACAAAGCCTGTTTGTAACCCAGTACCTACGTCATGCTCAGCACTCGCACTACCGCTACTCCATTGAGGCAGTCTCACAAGTGAAACACGATAATTAACCATATTTCCCTTTGTTCGCAGAGTATATTAAAACCAAATGCGTACATCGTAACTCAGGGTCCAACCGAAGACACGGTGGTGGATTTCTGGCGGATGATCTGGCAGGAGCGAGCCGCCGCCATTGTGATGCTGACCAAGACTTTCGACTTTATTAAGGTAAGACGATCTTGTGAGAGAGAGTACGTAAAAGAGACCTTATGTGTCTTTACACAAGATTAATTTCCTAAGAGGCGAGAAGTGCATCTTACATCTTTTTTAACACGCTTTTATTAGATTTATGAACTGAGAATACCGGGGAATCACGTCTGTTTACCCCTTTAAAGATTTTTCAAGGGCTATGGTAATTTAAAAGTATTTTGGAGCCGAGAAGAAGAAGTCTGCCCGATCTCCTATGACTCCAATTATCCGACTTCTGTATCTGCTAAATTACGTCATTCCAAATCCAATATGGCCGACTCCCAAAAATGGCGGACTCGTTATTTTTAACGCATTCCTTAGCAAAACACGAAAAAGTGAAATAATATTTCTTACTCATCAACACCAATTCGCAACATAATTACTAAAGACCAACTTGCAAATGAAGCTGTTCCGTTCGCGTAATTCGCTTTCATTGCGTTTCTTGTACAAAATTTGTCGCTATTTCATACTTCACTTCCTTGAAAAAGAAAATACTCGACACCCAGACTTGGTGTAAAAAGAGGTGATTGGTGTAATAAAGTTAAAAAAAAATTGCCCCACACTAGGAATTTCTGCTGTAATGTGGGTGCGTTTCAAATATTTAAACTCACAAACACAAACAGCCAGACCCGGAACAATTACCTGTAGGTCATACAATATTTGCTCCGTGCGGGGATCGAACCCGCGACACGCAGCGCAGAAGTTAGTCGCTCAGCCACAGCGCTAACCGTGTCGTCTTTGTTTGTTAACGTACTTAAAACATTGTACCAGAACAAAGTACAGACGCCTGCAGGTCAAGCTACCCGAAACTGTCAATTTTTCCCAATGAACCTTGAACCTTATACTTTAGAAATAAAGTCGAAAATCTATCAAAGAAATCTGACAGATTGTAGTAGCTTGATGTGCAGGCGTCTGTACCATTTTTCAAGTAATAGAAGGGGACCTGAATTCAGGATGAAAAATCAAATGACTTCTACCGCTCTGGGCGAAGCGGAAAGGATTCTTGTACTGACTTAAATCCATCCATGTTCTTACATTTGCCCTTTACGGTATCTCTTTCGAACAACCCGCAACTCCAGCAGGAAAGAAGGGCCCTGATGTCTGATATTTAGATATTTTTCTAGTTCGGACAGAGGTGCCTTCTTGACTATCTTTTATGTATAACACACATATTTGACACTTAACTAAATGCCTAGTTACCAACACTAGGCGACACTTAACTCAATGTCTAGTTACCAACACTAGGCGACACTTAACTCAATGCCTAGTGACCCTTTTCTCCAACACTAGGCGACACTTAAATCAATGCCAAGAGTCCGTTTTCACCAACACTATGCGACACTTAACTCAAAGCCTAGTGGCAACCACAGATACTTGGTGTTGTTGTCTTTTGCGAGGTCTACCGTGATGCCTTCTGACTGTGCCAGGGTTCCAGAAATTGACAGACGCAACTCCATACTTAAATTCTGTAATGTACTAACATAGACCGTATCTCTTAGTTAGCCTGTGTGATATTTTCTAATTCTTAGGTACCTTCTAGGTTGACTGAACGTCGAATAAAAATAAAGATAAATAATTCATTAATGTTACCTTGCATACAAGATCAGTATTTTATGCAAAACAATGTGCCTTAATGCCCAGATTTATTAAACGCACCCCATTTGTCTCGCTTTACTTTGAAAATGTTTGCCATCCCTGATGTATAACACTTTGGCATAAACATTCTAAGCAATTTTATATGGAGAACTAGCTTTTGCCCGCGGCTTCGCTGGCGTTAAATTCGGGGTAACACAATTGCCCTTTCCTGATTTGCAGGTACCTGCTACCTGTAGTTTTTGCCCTTGCGCCTTATTTATTGTAATAGCAATGCTAAGTTTTCCCTTTTCTTCCCTCTTTCTCCCTCATTTCTCACTTTTTTTTAAAATAAGTTTGCCTATGTCTGTCTCCAGGGTCCTGATTAACTCTGTACCAAAATTCATCAATATCGGTTTAGCCATGTAGGCGTGAAGACGTAATCAACAAACAAACTCACTTTCGCTTTTATAATATTAGTAAGGATGACAACACATTATACTGAAAGAACGCTTTCTACGCGTGGTAAAGTAGAACGATGTAGAAGTTTTACAAAGTATTTGTAAGGAATTCCTCGTATTTGTTTTATGACAGACAGTTTGCTGTATCTTTTTATTTTATTGGTGTGTCGCCTTCGCTTGTATTTCTTCCGCACGAAGAGATGTGAACGATACACCCTACTTATTTAGATATCTAGGTTATGTTAGCCACAATGTGTTCGAGGTTGTGGGTTGTTCGACAGAGATACCGCGGCTCCGGAACATTCAGGGCTAAAGAAGGAACATGGGTTGGTTTTAGTAAAGTAAAAAAGTCTGATTTTTCCTCCTCGCTCCGCCCAGAGCTGAGAAAGTTATTGGATGATTTCCCATCCGCAAAAAAAAGTCACAATGTACAGACGCCTGCACATCAAGCTACTACAATCTGTCAGATTTCTTTGATAGATTTTCGACTTTATTTCTAAAGTATTAGGTTCAAGGTTCATTGGGAAAAATTGACAGTTTCGGGTAGCTTGACCTGCTGACGTCTGTACCACTAAGTTAGGATTCAATAGTAAAATGGGTGCTGGAGTAGGTTCGCACGATTACTGTATGCATTTTACATTATATCAAATCGAACCGTAGTAGAATATTTGTTTTTTTCATTGCCGTTGAAATATCTATGTGCACCCCCCCCCCTGCACCATAAAAACAGAAATTTCTATACAAAACAAATGACAGGAACAATTAAACTAACGTGCGTTGTTTTCTTAAGCCGTAAATTACGAGCAAAGCAGAGGTGGTTGCTAGTCAATAAATAAAGATCGCTTTTAGCGATAAGACCGTCCCTTATTATAAGTCCGCGTATTTATAAGTTGTATACTGTTATTCTTGTAATTTGAATGGTGTAAATAATAAGGAATATTATATCTATCTATCTAAAGGCTTTAACACAAATCTCATTCACTCCCGTTTTGTTCTTAAACATGCGATTCGAAACAATGTTGGTTCGAGACCATACAAATATTTGTTCCGAATGCAACCCGGAACAAAGAAGGCTATGTCTTCCATTACGGTATTCAGGTCGTAGAATACCAATATAATGGTTTTGGGCTTTGATAGAACGGTACACCGTTATTCTGAACTGCGTTTTGCTTTGATGAAATATGGTTTCGGATAGTTGCACTCCCAATGGATCTTTGGCCGAATCATTGATTAACTTGTGCTGAAAAGCGAATTACATTTGGTCCAGAACGCTTGGATGATTTAATATTTTTTTTCTATTTATTTGCCGGTTGAACACAAATTACCATTACAGATGATGGAAATTATAAACTCATTAGTTTTAAAGTGTGTTATAATCATCGACACTTAACAAAGAAGATACATAAATAGAATATTCTTTATTATGTACACCATACAAATTACAAGAATAACAGTATACAACATAGGGTGACACAATAGAACACAAAATCACACCGACGGGCGTACATCGGTAACCACGCTGGGGGTTTTAAATGGCCCCTTAAGTAGAAACTTAATAAGTTAATAATATGAATTACGTATCCATTCGTAAAATGATCACAAAATGACTATTTACAAAATTAACTAGGTATGTGCCAATTTTAAGAATTTTAATATAATTTATATTATTATCCTGTTGTGATTCTGCTAAACGGGCGATTTTAGACAACCTGGCCACTTCTAAAAACAAAGTAGTACTGTAATAGGGAATCACTTTCAAAGTCTTTTGTGTATTTCTGCGGCATTTTGCATAAATTTCAATTCTATTTTAATTCTTAATTTAAATTCAAAATGTTACTAACTTTTTAAATTTTTGTTTCCATTATAGAGGTTTATTTTGTAAGAGTAAATTTTATTGTGCATGCTGTCTGTAAGTTAAGGAGTGCACCTACTCTGTGTGATACTATTGTCATCCATAATTTACTTTTCATGATCTGCGTACATCCCGTTTTGGAGATCCTAAATAAAAAAGTTTTTCGGTAGTTTTATGTACCTAAGTATACTTTTCTTTGTTGGTCTTGTTGATTCCTAGGTGCTTGTTTATTTTTTTCTTTCTTGCTTTACATTTTTGTGAAGTAAGTAAGCAACGACTAATTTTCGTGCGTACGTTGTCCTCATAGGTACTTAAGTACTAACGCCGTAATTCCATAACATTGTGAAACAAAATAGTTTTAAAAGACTAACCATGCAATCTTTTGCTGATTTTTTGCTAAAGGAAACGAACAACCAGAACCTTAGTATTTTTTTTACTTTTTGTTCATACAATATTTTAACTTGATTTAATACAATTTTGACTTTTCCCTCATCATTATTAATACTTGAAAGACACTATGTCTAGATCATCAGTTTTACGTTGTGGAATTTACTACCCTCAAAACACACCCGAGCACGCCACAATAGCGGCGGTAAGTCCCCTCTTTGAGGAGTGGCTGGAGAGACGTCATGGCGTCCTCACCTACCGCCTGACGCAGGTCCTCACCGGACACGGAAGTTTCGGGAGGTTCCTGCACATCATCGGGCGGGAGGAAACGCCCGGGTGTCACCATTGTGACGATCGCCCGGAGGACACGGTGGAGCACACAGTGGCGGTCTGCCCAGCTCGGGGCGGAGCACCGCCGTGCCGTCGTGGAGGCGATCGGCGGCGGCGATCTCTCGCGTCCGGTCCTGGTTCAGGCCATGGTCCGGAGCGAGAGGGAATGGGAAGCGGTCACCACCTTCTGCGAAGCAGTAATGCTAGCGAAGGAGGTGGCCGGGCGTTTGAGGGAGAGAACATCTGCCCAACCCAGCCGCCGCGGGAGACGCCCAGTGCGCCGGGCGCCGCGAGACGACTTCCGGCCACCGTAGATGCGGACCTGTGGACGGTGAGCAATGGGTAGCTCACCGTCCGTCCGTCGATTGACGACAGGCCGTGTCGACGGCGCGTTCGTGTTTCACGCGCGCCTCAAAGAGAGTCAGCAAAGCAGAGGGGCTTGCCAGAGCCTCCGCCTGCCGGGGTTGCGGGTTGTTCGAAAGAGATACCGCGGCCCCGGAACGTAAAGGGCAATAGAAGGAACATGGGTGGGTTTTAGTCAGTACAAGTCTGACATGCCCCCCCGCTCCACCCAGAGCGGGGGAAGTCATAGGATGATTTCCCACCCGAAAAAAAAAAAAAAAAAAGACACTATGTCTAGATCATCAGTTTTACGTTGTGGAATTTACTACCCTCAAAACACACCCGAGCGGTAGATTATATAGCCATAAAAAGTACACACTCGTTCGTTTGCTCGTTGCTGACATTTCGGCCTCCACCTGGATCTACGGATTACGGACTTCTGGAGTTAGGAGTTTCAAGTTTCCATTTTAAAATGGTACGGGCTGTGTCATAAATATACATACAGATTATAGGCCAAATTGTGTAGCCCTCAAAGGAAGTAAAGATAGAAATTCTACGTCGAATATATATTTTGTCTTTTATACGCAAATCAAGCATAAAATGAACGCCATGAAATTCATATTTCAAGCTGAATTTTGTTTCAAGTACTAAAACGCTTTTATCTGGAACACGTTCGAAGATTTGACACTCAATTCGTGCCGCTTTATCTGTCTGTAAAATATGTTCTACCATCTTACCATAGAGTAAATAAAAAATGGAAAATATCAAACCTTTCACGAATATTAGTACCTACATCAACTTGTAACTTTCATAAGGACTGATTGAGCAGGAAATCATATTACATAACTAAAAAACTAACTACGATAGAGCTCGTCGAACCTTCTCGAAAATTTAAAAACCTAAAGAAGTGACAGTCACTTTATGATGAATTTAAAGGATAAAACGTAAAGGTAAACGTACGTTAAGGTTGTCTTGAAAATATCGTTTTTACCGATAAGACCGCCCATTGTAATTCTTGTCATTTGTTTGGTGAACATAATAAAGAATATTTAATCTATCTATCTACAACTCCAATGAAGAATGAACCACATACGATTTTTACGGCCTTTTAGTGCCTCAAAAATCTGAGTGCAAAACTTTGTTAAGTAACCGCCTCACACAATATGAACTTTATTCAAATAATATTAATGTTCATAATAACGTACGTGATGTGCTTGATCACATTTACATACTTTTAAATCAAAGAGTTGCACAAATTATGGGATATTCCGTACCATATTCGTAACTTTAGGAATATTCTGGCACATTAACTAACCTACAATGAAAATGCAAGCTCAAGGCGGTTTCAGAGAGATTGTTCACTTCGGATTTTGAAGTTAAGAGGTGCGCTAAAATTTGAGAGAGGAATAAAATTATTCTTGTATTTAATATTTTATGACAAGAAGTATTTTAGTACTTCGTTGTAGGGATGTTTGACTCTAGAATACTTCTTAAGAGTTTGGCTTTCTGCTGGGGCTGCGGGTTGTTCAAACTCAAAAACTCAAAGCATTCATTTCAATTAGACCATTGCAGGCACTTATGAATGTCAAGAAACGAAAGAATGAAGCTACAGTCCCAGACACAATGCATAATAACAACAACAACAACAGTACTTGTCAAAGTACTGTAGTTGCCCATACCAAAGCGTTGATCTCTATGCAGAAGATGATGATATCTCTATGGCCAAGAAACTCCATGGACATTCTTTTAAATCATAATAATTTTACAAGATCATGATTACATCATTAATGTTGAGATTAAAACAACATGCGAAAACGATGCAGTTAAACGTGCAAATTAAGAGCGTCCAGAGTATAAGATAAAAAGGCAAAAAAAACGTAAAAATGGCAGCTAAGAGATGCCCAGTCCCAACTGACAGCACCCGTTCACGATAATGACGCATGGATCAGCCCTATTTAGCTCAACTATTTTAAAGGGGACTAAATGACCCGACACACCCGCCACCATCAGCGAGACATTTAAGTGAGCATGACATTCCGTTAACCACCACGGCATCGTAAAATCAATATACCTACATAGAACTCACAACTGTGCTTTACAATTATACAATACTAGATTTTGCCCGCGGCTTCGCTCGCGTTTAATTCGGGGTAACAGTTCTCCTTTCCTGATTTGCAGGTACTGCTACCTGTATTGTTTGCCCTTGCGCCTTATTTATTGTAAAAGCAAAGCTAAGTTTTTCCTTTTCTTCCCTCTTTCTCCCTCATTTCTCACTCTTAAAAAAAATAGCCTTGTCCGTCGCTTAGAGACGGACATAGGCTATTTTTAGGCAAAACTTAGTTTTGCTTTTACAATAAATAAGGCTATTTTTACGACGGACATAGGCTAAACCGATTTTGATGAATTTTACAAGGCGTGAAGACGTAACAAACAAACTCACTTTCACTTTTATAATATTAGTAAGGACTAGGAAATTCAATCTATACAATGCAAATATAGTCTTACAATCTTCAAAAGCCATACTGCGGCCCTCAAACCGCTATTGAACAGACATGGATAGGTTTTAGTCAGTTAAGGTTTAGCACTCGCTTCTGCACCGCTCACAGTGGAAGAAGTTGTGACACTCGCTCGATGCCCTCCGACCAAGGCTTTAGATGTAACTTGAGACAGGTGAACAACGCATAGCCACTACAGGTTTTTGGATACTTTGTTAATCCCCCTTACTTCCTTACTTATCTTCTAATATATAAAATTTCCGTGTCACAATGTTAGTTACCGTACTCCTCCGAAACGGCTCGGCCGATTCTTATGAAATTTTCGGTACATATTGGGTAGGTCTGATAATCGGCTAACATCTATTTTTCATACCCCTAAACCTCAGCGGGTGAAACCGCTGGGCACAGCTAGTTTATATATAAAAAAAGATTGTGATATGAGGGAGAAAAAGGGAAAACTTTGCGTTGCTATTACAATAAATTAGGCACAAGGGCAAAAACTACAGGTAGCAGGTACCTGTAAATCAGGAAAGGGGAACTGTGTTACCCCGAATTTAACACGAGCGAAACCGCTGGTAAAAGCTAGTGAAAATATGAAAATAAAACACTATAGCACAATATGACGGTCATCAAGACCTGGAGAAGTAGAAAACTAATACAATCTGAAATAATTTAAAACATACCTTTTAACAGGGTAAGTATCTTAATAAAACTGTACTGCACTGATACTGAAACTGGTTATGAAGCACAAACTGATTTTAATATATACAGATAGGATTTATAGACGTAAAAACAGCTTTAAAAGACAATAAATCAGCATTTGTGGCTGCCTTGATCAAAATGTAATGAGCCAAAAAAATATTGTTGAAGATGAAATGACAGAATGAAATTCGAAATTTAAAAATTTTAAATTTTAAAAATCAATTTTATTCCAAAAGGAAAGAGGTTAATGCAATAGAGAGCTGCTACAAAGTCATTTAAACTTCCCATCCGAACAAAGAATAGTTTTTCTTTGAAGACCAATGCAAAATGTTCTGATTTTTATTTACAAAAGCCTCGAATTGCTATTAACTGCTCAAACTCCTTCATGAAACATTCAAAAATACTTTGCAGTGTTTATTACTGCCTTCTTTCATAAAAAAAACTCATATTTGCGTACCTCACAAACTGCAGCATCACACTTCCATTATAGTAATACGTCATATACCTACGATTGTCAAAAACATTCAGCTAACTGAATTGCGGACTGACAGCCACTGTTTTTGACGGTTCTGACACTTCAACCGACGGGTTTTGTACAGCTAGAATATGTTGTGGGTGTTTTATATTCAGCAATGAATATTAAATTGCAATCGGGTTCATTTTGCGAGAACTAGCGGAGCTCGTGGCAAAATAAATATAGCCGCTCTCATAAGAATAGGCTCGATCTTCATATTAACCTGCGTTTGCCTAGTTTGGTCTGCATATGGGTGACCACTAGAGGATTCGATTTCGGGATCCCGGTCATATTTTAGTCCCGAAATTTTTGGGATAAAATTTAATGTATCCTAGGATTGTCGAGACCAAATTTAATTAATCCCGAGATTTTCGTGATTAAATGATAATGATAAATGATGTTTATTTTGCAAGTAGGTTTTCACAAACACTTTTACACGTCTTTTTTAAAAACTAGATGAGGCCGGTGTTTCGTACCCGACTACTCTGAGAAGAAACAGCCGAAACAAACTCAGAGGTCATAGTCTCTTTTAAAGTCCAGACAAAAAAATCTTGGTCAACTTACATGAGGACTATGCAGATTAGTGTCTGAAGTGGTCTTTTTAAGAAAGCACCACACAGATTGAGTAGACCTGTCCAGTCAGTGCAAGCATTTGTCAGTTATCGTGTAGCTCGACTCATAACCCAAGGAGCTCAACGAAACGACGAACAATACCAAAAAAAAGGACATTGGTGAAGGTCCCTAATAGTACTCAACTGCCAGACAATCGTCAAAAACAAAGTAAATAAAAGTTATGATCCACATGGTACTCACATTCACAATAAACAACTACAGACTAGAAAATATTTACAAAATAAATTAATGAGATCATAATGATCTCATAAAATGTCATAATAAAAAAATGTTAAATTAAATAAAAAAAAATAATAAAATATAAAACAAAGTAAATATCAATGTCAAATCATTAAATTGAAACAATTTTTTAAAAACTCATTAAAAATGTGCCTGAAACGAAACGCATTTACGTTAAATCGACATTTTATAAGCCTAATTATAATATTTAAAGAAGAAAGTACATTTTTGATTAACCGCTTTTTTAAAACTTAAATATATATAAAAAAATATTGATACCTATGTTTTACTGTTTTTTTTTTTTGTTACTATTACCAACAGAATCCCGGGACTATCCCGAGATCTCGATATCAGAAAAATGTACCGGGATCAAATCCTCTAGTAACTACCCATTGCCTTTTTATAAATTAACCCTCGGAAAGCACGTTAAGGTATTTGTCTCGGCTGTTATATGTAGTACGTACAGCAACACGGTGCAGGACAAAACATCCTTCAGTAAAGACGTGGTCCCGTGAGATGAATCGTCAATATTTTACACACGGCAACATCATGACCATAATATCGATATTATTCTTATCAATATTGCAAACACCAAAATTAAGTTGGTTCAACTTTCAGGTGTAACCTTCGTATGTTCCCTTAGGATTTGCGGAAAATTTATGAAGAGCAGGTGAAGCTGAGGGCAAGAGATAGTGTTCATAAATATATAGATAAATGAGTTAAGAACACATAGGTACACACAGATGCGTTCTTAGGATTTATGTTTTCGGTATTGTGGTGGGTGGTTTTAAGGAAGTTCCAGAACTAGAAAGGTTTTTTTTTAAAATTTACGATGTCTCCTAAAGAGAATACCAATTCATGAACAAGATTGTGCTTAAGGACATAATTATGCACTCTCTGTTCCTTAACTCTCATAGTCCGATGGGACAGCAATCCCACACGACAAAAAAGAGAGCAGTAGGCCTACCATGACGTCTTAAAGAAGAACTTATTCCACTGAGGGAAAGAAATGGTGCTAGACACCCTGTATAGCGACGGTTCTTACGTACATAAGGTTAAGTCAAAAACCGAGGTTTACAGGAGAGCGTAATTTGTGTTCAACACACCCTAGAAATAATTCTATGAGCCATAATAAAAATTTTCTTTCTACAATTTACAATTCATGATACCATTTACACATAAATATTTTATTTTTTCACGTTTTCTTAGAAAAACTGAGAGATGACCGTTTCTACGACACTTATTCGTTGTATTTATAAGACTTGTTCTCTTATACGATTTCTAAAACAAGGTAAATAAATTAAATTAAAATAAAAATTGTATGTCAGCATGTGCGCATAGATAATCTAAAGCCAATGAGACAATAAAAAAAACCATTTTCGACATGTCTTTATGTACGTAGGGACCGTTGATAGCTCTGTCTCTTTCCCTCAGCGGAATAAGTTCTGCTTTAAGACGTCATGGTAGGGTAGCAGGTGCTGTACCAACGGCTTAAAGTATGTGTTGTACGGGTCATATACCGCCAACTACCAAACCCAGGCTGAGAATATCCTGATTGTTTTTTTTTTGACCCAGAAATATTACCCAGGACCGTGGGAGGTACAATTTCTGGGTCGGGCAAAAAGTGTAATACTGTTGAGCGTAAACTCAACAGTCGTGATTGTGGAGAGAGAGACGACCCACGAGACCAACGGGGCCAATTTAATTTTGTTTTGTTTTTTTTTTATAAAAACGTTGCCCCACACTAGGAATTCCTCCTGTATCGTGGGTGCGTTTACAAACATTTAAACTCACATACACAAACAGCCAGACCCGGAACAACAATCTGTAGGTCATACAAATATTTGTTCCATGCGGGGATCGAACCCGCCACACGCAGCGTAGCAGTCGATAGCTCAGCCGCTGCGCCTACCGTGTCGTTAAATTTTTAATTATCATAATAAACTACTGTTAACAGACACCAGGTAAGTATTTAATCACTACATAGACTCTGGATTTTATTTTAGACTAGCTTTTGCCCGCAGCCTCGCTTGCGTTAAATTCGGGGTAAGACAGTTCCTTTTTCTGATTTGCAGGTACCTGCTACCTGTAGTTTTTGCCCTTGCGCCTTATTGATTGTAATAACAATGCTAAGTTTCCCTTTTCTTCCCTCTTTCTCCTCATTTTCCACTTTAAAAAAAATTGCCTATGTCCGTCTCCAGGGTCCCAAATATCTCTGTACCAAAATTCATCAAAATCAGTTTAGCCATTACGGCGTGAAGACGTAACAAACTCACTTTCGCTTTTATAATATAATTAAGGATAAAACTACCAACAGATCATTTTAGTTATGTTCCTATCCTACCTATAATGAGAGAAAGTTTTATGAAAAATATGAAGCTGATCTGAATCCTTTGTAATCCTCGCCAAACTGGACTCCATTAAATTAAAACAAAAGCCTTCTTTCACCTCAATAAACAACAAAACAAATATCACCATTTTCACTACATCTCAGCCCTCTACAGCCCTCAAACTTCACTACAACTTCCCTCTTCCCTCTTGAGGGGAAACTGCCTCAACAAATCATAAAGCGATCAAACAATACCGTCCCTCCCTTCTTGTTTGTTTAATCCTGTCAGATTAGGGAGCTGCCTAACTCCAGCCTTATAACACGATATTCGAGGTGCCCGATTATGGTAATGTTAGGATATTAAGTGAATGGCAAGCCTTCATCATGGTTTTCATATTTAGGGCCTCACACGGTGTACGACAATCTGAAGTTCGACAGCAGTGCAGTGCGACCATATTTTTTTTTTATAACGTTGATTATTACAGCGATACTGCTGTCTATCGATTTGTGAAACTAAGAAAGCTATGACATTTATTTAGAAAGATATTTGCTGCACTTACAGTATGCACCAAACCGTTCAGCAAATCAACAAAATTATATTTTTTTGTAAATTCTGGTATTGAGATCACAAAGTTACTTCTCGGTATCTGCTCTCCGATAAAGACTTATATAGATGTCGATTACAGTTTACAAAAAGCAATTTCCAGGATATACAGACACGGAAAACTCAATAAATTATGACGTCAGTTATCTTTAGACAAAAAATTGGTCATAGGCAGCGTCTTTGAGTTTTAAAAATGCTCTCTTTTTCGGTACAATTGCCCCAATAAATGTTACTGAATCTCAAAATAGAAGACTATGAAATGCTAGTAATACTGTTTTGATATTAACTTTTTATAAAGAAAAGCAGGATTACGGCCGTGATGCAATGTTGGATCAATGAAATCAAATCAAAAGCATTTATTTCAATTAGACCATTACAGGCACTTAAGAATGTCAAAAAACAAAATGTTAAAGCTACAGTCCCGCTCACAACACAGTATAACTTGTGAAAGTACTGTAGTTGCCCATTCCAAAGCGTTGATCTCTATGGAGTAGAATGGGCAAGGAACTCCATGGACACTCTTTTAAATTAGAATATTATTACAAAATCGTATTTACATAATTCATTTTGAGATTATACAAATATGTGAGAACGATGTAGAAAGACGTGCACAGTAAGAGCGTCCAGAGTAAAGGATGTACTATTAAGATAGTTTTAACCCAGAATTTGCCAGTTATGGTAAACAAGCTTGTGCCCGCGGCTTCGCTCGCGTTAAATTCGGGGTAACACTGTTCCCTTTTCCTGATTTGCAGGTACCTGCTACCTGCAGTTTTAGCCCTTGCGCCTTATTGATTTGTAATAGCAACGCTAAGTGTTCCCTTTTCTTCCCACTTTCTCCCTCATATCCCACTTAAAAAAAATAGCCTATGTCTGTCTCCTGGGTCCCAACTATCTCTGTACCAAAATTCATCAAAATCGGTTTAGCCATTAAGGCGTGAAGAGGTAACAAACAAACAAACTCACTTTCGTTTTTTTATAATATTAAGTAAGGATACCACGTAATAGGAGGCGAGTTTATTACAATTAACTATTAATTAATTATTTTTAAATAATACTCTGCCTAACCTAAACACCAGGACATTTGACCAACGAGGTAGTCGTTTTACGTTAGCATAAACTTTGCCTAACGTTCGTTTTACGTTAGCATCGCTGCAAAAAGCAGCGCTAAGCGAGGGTCTTAATCCTGCTATAAAGGGCTGCCATTTGCAACAGGCAATTAACAGTTTATAACTATAGTTTTCCAAGCTATTATAACCTAGTTTTAGCTTTCTTAGAAACTGATATTGTTATCTACTTCGATGTATTTAATTTCTGTCGAACGTTAATCTATTTTGCTTTCATACTTTGTAAAGAAAATAGATGCAGCTTTTCATTATTCTCCTGCCCCTGCTACTATAAGCCCACACCATCCCACTGCTGGGCCAAGGCCTCTCTTCTTCTTTTTTTTTAACTTTTTCCCACAATAGGAATTTCTCCTGTATCGTGGGCGCGTTTGCAAACATTTAAACTCACACACAAACAGAATCCCCTGGCCAAGGCCTCCCTTCTTCTTATTTTTAAACTTTTCCCCACACTAGGAATTTCTTCTTTATCGTGGGCGCATTTACAAACATTTAAACTCACACACAAACAGCCAGACCCGGAATAACTATCTGTAGGCCATAGAAATATTAATATCCGTGCGGGGATCGAACCCGCAACCCGCAGCGTACCAGTCGATCCCTCAGCCACTGCGCCAACCGTGTCGTCGTTTTGATCCTTGGCTAGACTCAATGGTCTGGTGGTTCTGTTCAGCTCGTTCCGCCATCTTCTGCGAGGTTTGCCGCGTCACATTGTGGCTATGTCAGGCCGCCACGTAGTGGTTATTTCGACAGACGTAATTTTTTTGCAAATTTCAATTATTTTTATTTCCAGATATACCTATATTTTTATAAACTTAAATATATTAATATATCTTCAATAATTGACGACACGGGTGAATTTGACGGCACGGTCGGCGCAGTGGCTGAGCGTTTGACTGCTGCGCTGCATGTCACGGGTTCGATTCCCGCACGGAAAAAATATTTGCATGACCTGCAGATAGTTATTTCGGGTCTGGCTGCTTGTTTATGTGAGTTTAAATGTTTGTAAACGCTCCTACGACACAGGAGATATTCCTAGTATGGGGCAACGATTTAAAAAAAAAAATTGAATAGGTACATAACAAAAAGTACAAATGGATTTATTTTACTAAATCTTCCAAAACATGTACAAAATAATGATTTGTTCAGACTAACAAGCAACCAACTGGTACGTTCGTTATGTATTTAAACTATGTAAAAAATGCTGGCTATCTGTAAGCGCTAAGCTTTTGCGCTCTCGGTTTTGTTTGTCATGTTGCAAAAACGCGTTCGTCTGAGCGAGTTATGAGCGCTTGAGCAGTTCGAATAGTTTAGCGTGCGAATCGTGCGAGTTTTTTTTCAGTGCATTCAACACCCGTGTGAGTGTAAAACTATTTTATGCGTTAAAATGCTAAGTTATGTGTTTAAACGGTTTTAAAAGTGTATGAAATAAGATATTTTTGATAGTAAAATATGTCAATTTTTTATATAGATAAAAATGTATGAAATAAGATATTTTTGTTATCAAATATTGTCAGCTTTTTCATGGTTTCATTCGGGTGATTGTTTATTTCGCGTAGTGAAATTGAGGATAGAACTTTGACTTGCAATGTGACAAAATAATCTAATACAAATATATAAAAGAGAAAATCGCTGACTCAGTCATCACAAAACCACAAACTACAATTGTCAGGAGTCTCATATTTTGCATTGCATAATCAAAATTTCAAGTTCTAAGCGAGTTAACTGGGTGGCAAAGTTTTCATCGTAGAACTCTTGACCGGATTGACTTAAAATTTTAAATAGGCATTTTTCTTCGTAATAAATAGAGTGTATACCATCACGCTACGACATTAAGGAGCTAAGCAGCGGGTAAAACCGCTGGGCACATAATAATAATAATTGTTGATGTTTTAGTTGAACACGACACAGTTTGCACAGGGGCTAAACGTTTGATCTCTGCGCTACGTGTCGCGGATTCGATCCCCGCACGTTGTGTATCAGAGAGTTGTGAGCAACACAACTGTCTGATAGGTTTGATGAACCAGACTTTATACAGTAATATCCAAGGAACACATTACAATTTTGAAATATTACTATACTACATTTAATTGAATTGCCACATGTTCGCTAGCACACATCATCATTTTCCTGCCCTTCTCCCATTCTATGTGGGGTCGGCACAACACGTTTTCTTCATCCATTCTCCCCTATCAGACGTCACGGCATCATTTCGCTAGCACACATCAATTTACCAAAATAAAAAGTAAATAAAAATTGTGCTTAATGGATGAACCCGCGCACATGTGCTATGTTGGAATACAAACATATAACTCTAGACTCTAATGAATTCTAATTCACTATATTTCTTCACCAGGTGATGTGCGTCCAGTACTGGCCACCAAACAAAGAAAAGGACGAGACCTACGGAGACATCAGCGTCGGCATCGTGCAAGAGGAAGAGCTCGCCAACTTCCACATACGAACCTTCAGACTCTACAAGAGCGAAAAGAACGTAAGTACAGGAAGAGGTGATGGTTTTTTTTAAAAAAAAAACGTTGCCACTACACTAGGAATTTCTCCTGTATCGTGGGTACGTTTACAAACATTTAAACTCACATACACAAACAGCCAGACCCGAACGAAACAACTATTTGTAGACAATACAATTGTTTGTTCCTTGCGGGAATCGAACCCGCAACACGCAGCGCGGCAGTCGATCACTCAGCCACTGCGCCAACCGTGTTGTCAAGTTCACTTCGTACTACTTTTCTATTTTAACAGCTTGGATGTCGTAGACAGGTAGGTTTACATTTATAACTTATTTATTGATAACTTAGTATAAGATTTCAATTGCTTCAACCACAATTTCAAAGTGGCATCAATCAAGCGTCTTGTAATCAATCAAAATAACTTTTCCTTCTACTTAATTCGTCTGCTTGATAGAGATTGAGGCGAATCAAATAGTAGCTCGATATCGGGAACGAGGTTCTAGCTACCAGCGGTCAGGGCTCCAGAGAAAGGAACCTTATAACAATACGAGCCGTGTCTCTTAGACAACCGCTTTCTGTATCAAACTCTTGATCCAGCTGCCTAACGAGAGCCTCCTCAGGTGTTGGTCGAGGCTCTTGGCAATTAAGCCATTGGCTGTAACGACTATCGGCACAATGATCGCTGAGTCCACATCCCACATGTCGACAACCTCGCGAGGCAAGTCAATAATATGATTGTACTCCATTCCTTTTGATCTCAAAATCGTAAGCTAATACACCCCTGCCTACTTCTAAAAACAAAGGAGATGTAAACAATAAACAATTTCATTTATGCAATCTCTAAAAGAATCCCTTTGAAATATTTGCAAGAATCTCTTATTTGAAAAGTTTATTTACCAAAGGGGTCGAGAGAAATGTTTCTCGTCTCAAGTTGTCTGCACATCCATTAATTTCTTTGTAAGCAGATTACTCTCACTGTGCAACAGAAGTTCTTGATTTACTCTCGTTTATTCATTTTATTACATATCATTTTACTTGCGCACCGAGGGTTCCGTACAAACTTGCGACATAAACGGCCATATCCTTTGACTGCGTAGACTTAGACGTTTGATTTTTCGCAGCTCCGAGGGACTTAAGAATGTGGTTTTAATTTCAACTCAATACCTCTTCGCGTTCTTGAGATAAAGGGTCTTGAGAGACAGACAGACACAATGGTTCTTTACGGGTTCCAGTTTTCTTTTTGAAGCAAGGAATCCTAAAAACTTGGACTAGAGGACTTTTTCGACTATACTCACGGCACGATTGCAATCGAGTGATTGTGAATAGCTATGCTAAAGTCGATCCAAACACAGGAGTAGAGTCAGCAAATGGATGATGATTGATCTCACCTCTATACCTTCAACAGGTGGTGGTAGAAGAACGCTTCATTCTGCAATTCCACTACACGCAGTGGCACTCACACACATGTCCGTTTAGCAACGCACTTCTGGAGTTCAGGCGACGTGTCCGTGCGGTCGTCGGCAGGAGGCTAGCTACCAATCCAGCTGCAGGACCAATGGTGGTGCATTGCAAGTAAGTGAAAAGCCAAGTCATAGGTCTCGAAACGCACCGATTTCTCGAATTCATGCGTCTATTGTAAAATTATCACTTGCTGCGGTGAAGGAAAACATCGAGAGGAAAACTAATAAGAAATGAGATGTATTTTTTGACGGCATGTTAATAAAGCGTCCCCCCATCTACCACGGTAAGGCATTTCTAGGAATCATAACACTCACACAGACACACTCTCTAATTTTTTTTCTTTTTGTTAAACGTATACCTATTTGTATTTTTATAATATGTAAGGGAAAAGCGGACCCTTAACAACAGGCATTTCTATAGACTAACATTCTTGAATTAATTTTGCAAATGTAAATCATTAATATGAATTGTACTAAGTCTAATTGTATTAAGGATCTTTGACATCTGAATTAAATGATTTTATTTTTTTATGCCTAAATATGCGATGTAAGACAAAACGATAAGAAATAAATGTGATGATTAATAAACGTGTTATTAAATAGCACTTTTACTGATAACGCTTTCAAAAATCTGGATACCCCCTTCCGTTTCGTGTGTTCATCACCAACTTTTTGCTAACTTACAACAAAACACCCGTGACTTTGTCCTTATACTGCACTCATAATACACGACTTTAATCTGGCTCAGTGACCTCTGGGAATTCTCTACACAATTCCAGTATAAAAATATAACTAGAGAATTCTAGGAATGCTGTAACTTTGTAGAGAAGCACGTAACAAATTAGTTTACTCTGCGACTAGTGTGTGTCGACCCAGCTAGTTACGTTTGATGCAGTCCCTTAGTATTTGTGTAGCCAGTAGGTTCACAGAGTTATGACGTCACTGTTACACGTTATTGTGGTAGACTGTTTGTGTTTGACGTGGCCATAATGTTAATAAGTTGAATATATATTTTAGTGTCTAGTTATAGTGCCTTGTTTATAGTGCCAGTGGGTAGCTACGGTACCTATAGCGCATACGGCAGTAGAGTAATGGGCACTTGGGGTTAAAAAAAAACTATTTTGCAAAAAAACTGACTTCCAAAAATAACTAAAAAGTGGCAAATAACTTTAGTTCCGGAAGTCGGTGATTCTTGTTTGTTTTTTTTAATATTAATAAAAAGCTTTATTGCATAAATGGTGTTGCAGTAAATACAATAACAGTAATACCTAAATGCGTAGATCGTTACGTTTATGCCGCGTACTCGTGGGTGGGCTTCAGTTCTACACATTACACGAAAAAATTAAAAAAGCATTTATTTCCTGCAAACTATACAATGTTCTTATGATTAAGGTATAATTAAGTACTTAGTTTAATGTTAGTGCTGATTCCTATTCATAATATTATGATTAGTTTTGACTTAATGAATAACTTTAATATTGTTAGTTTGTTAGTATTTATCCTAGTTTGACTATTTTAGTCTGCAAAAACCCCTGTATGAGTAAAGGCCTCCTCCAAAGTTTTTGTTCAGTTCAGTTTTTTTTTAAACGTTGCCCCACTCTAGGAATTTCTCCTGTATCGTGGGTGCGTTTACAAACATTTATACTCACATACACAAACACCCAGACCCAAAACAAATATCTGCAGGTGCGGTGCGGTGATCGAACCCGCGGCACACAGTGCAGCAGACGATAGCTTAACCACTGCGACAACCGTGTCGTCAAAGATGCCCATATCTCTCTGTTTTGTGCCACTTTGGACCAGGTTTTTTTTTCACAAAAATAACGAACAGTAATCCAGACATTGTTATTAATGTGGTGATCTCTTTCAGTGACGGTGGTGGTCGGTCAGGAGTATACCTTGCCATTGACGCGAACCTCGAGTTGGCTGAAGAAGAAGATTGCTTTGATGTATTCGGATTTTTGAAGAAACTCAGGCAGTCTCGGAAAGGCCTTATAGAAAATGAGGTAAGAATATTTTACATACCGAAGAATTAGATTGAGGTATACCTCATAAGTACCACCCACTTTTTGTATCCTACTATTATTATAAACGCGAAAGTTTGTTTGGATGGATGTATGGATCTTTGTTACTCTTTCACGCAAAAACTACTGAATGAATTTTAATGAAACTTTACAATAATGTAGCTTATACATCAGAATAACATATAGGCTACAATTCATAAAGATATATTGTATATTCTATCACCACGCCAATGAAACCGCGGGGAGTACTAAAAAAACTTGGTCCAACCTGGTTATCGAACCCAGGACCTCGCACTCAGCAGTCACACCGACAGCGAGATAGAAACACAGAAAGCTTCAAAAATGTACTTTCTAGCAACAGATTAAAATGATCTGACAGTTTTGACAGATTAAAAAATTGACAGATCATTTTGATCTCTACGCACGAGGTCCTCGGTTCGATTCTTTTCATATTAGAACTTGGACCTCCAATATCTCCATATCCCGAAGCTGGATCCTCTGGACCACAAGAAAATATTGCAATTTCTTCTTCTTCTTTGAATTTCTCTTCCCTTTGTATTCCGAGGCCTCGGTATCTGTTACGAACCAACTCGCATAAATCAAGTGCCTTGCTGTTACGTAAAGGGTATTTTTAACCCAATAATGGGTATATTATTGGGTAAGACGAGTTTCATTAAGGAGCTTACAAATGTACTCTTAAATTAAACTCGTCTAATTTCGTCAACTCCGTATCTAGGTACCTACGATAACGAACAGTATTTTAAAAGAGTATTTTTAATCCTCCCTTTTTAGCTCAATACGGGTAGGCACAGTGTGAACAGGGCCACTTACTTGTCATCATCTAAGTAACTTCAACTCTTCATTAATGGCTTTTGTGGTCGAGAGATACCACAATTTTGCCAATAACACGTGTACTGGTAATAAACTATCAAACGCTGGAGAATATTTAGCAAGTAATCACAGTAATTAAAAAATATAAAAACAATAAAAGTATTTCTTTGCAGATTTAGATTATTAATTCATGACAGAATGACAGAAACAGAAAAGAGACAAAAAGTAAAAAAAAAAAACGATCCAAAAAGTTACAACTTAATTTTATTAATTTCGGTAAATTTACATATTTGAAAACAAAACGAGAAAACACAAAAGAAAGAAGACATTTAACAGAAGTTGGACGAGGGATATCATCTAAGTATTAACAGTAAGGATTTAATGACAAACCGATTGACATTATTCTTACTGACATAATTATTGTAATCCTGGCTGACTTTTCTTTTTTTTAAATTCCTTTTGACATTATGTTATATTTTTTTTTTATTACTGTGACTACGCTGACATTTTTGATTCATCATTATTCTTTTTGTAACTTCAGTCCACTTATTTTAAATTTAGAATTGTAAATCTTTGCATGCCCATGTGACGGTAAAATATGGAGAACTTTATTACACTATACAACAAAATAAATGATTTGTTTTTACAAAATGTACTAATAATAAATCTAATATACTTCGTGCAGAATTTGTAACGAGAACCGACCCGTTGCCTGAGCTCGTTTTAATTAGGTACTTATAGCGAGATTCCACGATATTGCACTTACGACTTACATTCTTTCGTTAAATAGGAATTTTAAAACGATATTTCAGCGGGGTTCCTCGAAAAGCTGCTTAGCTGACCAGAGACAAGGACTTTTTAGGGTTCCGTAGTCAACTAGGAACCCTTATAGTTTCGCCATGTCTGTCTGTCCGTCCGTCCGTCCGTCCGTCCTCGCTTAATCTCTGTGACCGTTAGCACTAGAAAGCTGAAATTTGGTACCAATATGTATATCAATCACGCCGACAAAGTGGTAAAATAAAAATTGGAAAAAAATGTTTTATTAGGGTAGCCACCCTATATGTAAAGTGGGAAGTGATTTTTTTTTTAATTTCAACCCTAACTTGTGATATATTGTTGGAAAGGTATTTACAAATGAATAGGGGTTTACTAAAATAATTTTTTGATAATGTCTATAATCTCGGAAATAATCGCTCCAAAAGTAAAAAACAATGTGTCCCCCCCCTCTAACTTTTGAACCATAAGTTTAGAAAATATGAAAAAAATCTGAATAGTAGAACTTTATAAGGACTTTCTAGGAAAATTATTTTGAACTTGATTGACACAACAGTTTTTGTACAAAAAAGACAAAAAGTTGTACAAAATAATTTCCTCCTCCACCTTTAAACTCATAAGTGGGAACACTAATTGTGACGGACGGGAAACTACGGAACCCTACACTGAGCGTGGCCCGACACGCTCTTGGCCGGTTTTTGTAACATATTTTTAAGGGTCACATCATTAATCTTCAATTCAGATTATAACCCTGTCCACTTTTAGAATTCTGGTCAAAAAGCGCTACCCCTCCTTAAACTATATTATTAAATATTTCTTTGCTCTTCACGATTATTATTTTATATGTATTTAATTATAAGTAAGTATTTGTTTGCAAAGTGAAACTTTTATTACATCGTCTCGAACTTTTTCGTCTGTGTTGCATGTCGCGTGACGGTCGGCCGCGAAGTAGGGACGTCTAAATGTGAAAACAGTTTCACTTTAACCGTGGTTTCATAAAACCACGCAATCCTTTTTTTTAATGTATCAGATTAAAAAAATAATAGATTCTATTAATTTTTTAAAAATATTACACCACAGTACCGTCTCTCCTCTTTTAATTCCATCCAAAGGTTGTCTTGAAAAGATCGCCAAGACCGCCAATTGTGTCACCCTATTTATAAGTTGTATCCTGTTATTCTTGTAACTTGTATGGTGTACTTATTGAAGAATATTCTATCTATCTATAAAACATGGTTAGGGTTATAAAACTGATCTATTTTAATACCAGTCAAGTGCGTAGGAGCTCGTGGCTCATAACAGCTGCTCGGGTCGATCTTAAGCTTTAGCTGCGCTCGCCTAGGTTGGTCAGTGAATAAGTGACCACCTGTTATTTACCGAGTTTCTTCCGTACCTCGGAAAGCACGTTAAGCTGTTGTTCCCGGCTATCATTTGTAGATCTTTGACAGTCGTTACTTAGTCAGTGACCCGAAAGTCTGGCAAACAGTCTTACGGAGGCATATCGTATTACCCTGTACTAATTGAGTTGACGAATAAGCCGAGTTGCGGAGGTCAGATAGGCTGTCGCTCCATACTGGTATTCAGCTGCATCCGGTAAGACTGGAAGCCGACCCCAACATAATTAGAGAAAGGCTAGGTAGATGACTAAGTGTAGATGGTATCTAATAATATCTACCTACTTTTTTTACTAAAAGGCCGATCTAACTAAACGCTAAGATTAGTTTTGTCCATTGTCCATTTTTCAATCGCTAATTGGAAAACCATGTCGAGGAATAAGGTTCCTAATCATTCCTTTCTAGGTGAAATGGAAAAATACTCTAAGACATTTAAAATTGGGTGTTTTTTCGTTGAATTAGCAAAAGAATCTATTCGAACGATAACGTCATCAGCCCTAAAACTTTACAATTGAACAAGCCATTGAATTTTATTAATATTGAAATAAATTTCTTCGTTAAACTGAATCCTACTAATATTATAAATGCAAATCTTTGTGAGGATGTATGGATGTTTGTTACTGTTTCACGTCAAAATGGCTGAACGGATCTTAATGAAATTTGGCACTAAGGTAGATTACAGTCTGGAACAACACATAGGATACTTTTTCTTTATATCACACGGGTGAAGCCGTGGGCGCCAGCTAGTAATAAATGAAAAACCGACCAAGTGCGGGTCAGACTCCCGCACCGAGGGTTCCGTACAAACTCGCGACATAACCGGCCATATCTTGTGACTGCGTAGCCCTAGAGGGTTGATTTTTACACACCTTAAAGAGTATATGGTTTTATCTTCAACTCGAAAGCGAAACCTTCACGCGTTCCCGAGATGAAGGCTCTTGATAGACAGATGGACAACAAAGTTACAAACCCTTAATGATTACAAGGTTTCCGTTTTTTTTTATTTGAGGTACGGAACCCTAAAAATGCATGTTAGATAAAACCAAAGAGAAAGCAGGTTGTTACATCACCGAATTAGATACTCAAAAACCAAACAACTGCCTGATAAACTATAATAATCAATGATTCCCTCTCCAGGAACAATACAAATTCGTCTACGACACTTTAGAAGAGCACGTCGTGTGCGGTGTCTCCTGGTTCCCGGTCTCCGAACTCTCTCAGAGACTCAAGCAGAAATCACAGAGGGACCCAGTGTCAAAGCTCAATGAGTACCAGAAAGAGTACCAGCAGATCTGCAAGCAGACGCCGAGGTTCACGATAGGAGACTGCGCGGGGGGTCACCGGGGAGATAATCGGGAGAAGAATCGGGATGTTCTGGTGGTACCACGTAAGTTTACTTTGAGTTTACTGAGTCGAGTCTAGTACGAGTTTTTGTGTCTTATTCATAGTGTTGATGTAAATTTTAATATCGTAGTGGAACTGAACAAGCGTTCTTTGATTTTTTTTAATGTTTTTTTTAATGTTGTGTGTACTTGTGGCAAGTGCCAAATAAACCTACGTGTTTCCTCTTTTTCTTTGGTGATAATTATTGGAAATACAAATTATTCACTACATTAGAAATTCAGTTTCTGCAATCGAGTCTTGTCTATGATTACAATAATTTGACGGCACGGTGGCTGAGCGATTAACTGCTGCACTGTGGGTGCGAGTTCGATCCTCGCACGGAACAAATATTTGCATGACCTACAGGTAGTTGTTCTGGGTTTGGCTGATTGTGTATGTAAGTTTAAAGGTTTGTAAACGAAACCATCACGCTAGAGAGACATTCCTAGTGTGGGGCAACGTTTTAATAAAAAAAAACTTAAATACTTAAAAACCCCACTAACACACAAGACAGCTGGATTTTGAAACGCTGAATGAACACTGGGTCTTCTGAATTACTTAAAATGATTTAAGGAATCCATTCCGGATATACTTGTCATTTATAACATGTGGGTTGCCTTAGTTCCGTCTTATAGAAAAAATACCAAAAATGAATGAACATACAAAAAACTTTTTGGAAACAAAAAACTAAAAAAGATGGAGAATAAAATAATTTATTTTCAGAATTTGGTGGCAAAAAAATCTATGAATCAAAGTCACCGACTTCCCGGAATTAAAATTATTGTCCGTTTTTTTTTTTATTATTTTAGCCTTTTTATGTAGTTGTAGTATATAGGTATCTCACATAAATTCGATATCATCAGAAGAAAAAATACACATTATAGAAGATAATAATAAATAAATACAGTCGAACTAACACCTCCTTCTTTTTTTGAAGTCTGTTTATAATTGTTCAATATTTTAGTGTTGAGAGGTATACACATTATATACATATATTGCTTAGAAACAAGATGCAACATGTTTTATCATCACTTTTGTCAAAACTGTTGCATAATTTTGTCTAACCATAAATTCCATTACCTGATATTCTTTGTTTCAGCTGACAATTTTCGTCCATACTTGACGTCCTTCCAGGGCAACAGTTTCACAGACTACATCAACGCTGTCTTCGTCGACGTAAGTACTTTTTTAATACCTACATCAAAGACTTAATTACTAAGGGTGCCATTATATATCAAACCAACCCGCTCCGAGCGTCGGGCGCCGCGACAAGATTCCCGGCCACCGTACCGGGTCTTTGGACGGTGAACAATGGGTACTTCACCTGGTAACGGCCGTATCGACGCGACGGCGCGTTCGTGTTCCACGCGCGTCTTATAGAGATGTTAGCACAGCAAAGGGGCCTGCCAGGGCCACTGCCTGCCGGAGTTGCGGGTTTTTCGAAAGAGATACCGCAGCCCAAGAACATAAAGGACAAAAAAAACATGGATGGTTTTAGTCAGTAAAAGTCTGACACTCCCTTACCCTCCGCCCAGAGTCGAAGAAGTTATTTGATGAATGATTTCCCATCCGAAAAAAATAAATGTAATAAAAAAGATACACTTTTTTGTGCTTGCACGAGTTAACAAAAACTACCATATTTCCAAATTAACCTTTCACATCGGATAATTAAAAACTCCTCACAAACTATACCACTGGTAACCCCAGTATGAAATAAACTACTAAGTGAAGCACAATTTTATAACACAAATGCAATTTCCTCAGAAAAGTGTCCCTTGAGCAACTTAGGAAGTTCATCTTTTAACTTAATGTGACGTTATTATGACACCGCGGCCGTACTTAGTTGTGCTCGTAATATACGTTCCTTGAAGTTCAACAGTGGTTTTTAACATAATTTCGCACTGTACGAGGTAAGAAATGCATTACCTAGTTAATTGCGTTACTAATGCGGTAGTGTGTACCTTCTAAATCCTACCTAAGAACTTTTTTTTTGCCAATGGGAAATCATCAAATAACTTCCCCCGCTCTGGGTGAAGCAGGGGGAGTGTCAGACTTGCCTTGACTAAAACCTAGTCATGTTCCTTCTTTTGCCCTTTATGTTCCGGGGCCACGGTATCTCTTTCAAACAACCCGGAACTCTGGCAGGACTGCTGCGCCTTCTCTTCTATTTCTTGGTATAATAATAAATAATATCAGCTAATAACTTTCCCACTGCTGGGCAAAGGCTTCTTCTCATATAGAAGAAGCCGGTGACGGAGTGGCGATTTCACACTTATATTAATTATTATATTATATAATAAAAAAAGTCCAGGTTTGCTCACGACGTTTTCCTTCATGATGTCTGTGTTATCTTAGATACACTTAAAAAATACATATGAATTAAAAAGTCATATTGATACTTCCCGGATTTGAACTCTAAATTTCATGCATGAGAGGCGAGGCGCTTAAACTCTGAGCCATCACGAAATACAGTTTCTTGTAATTACTCAAAAATATTTCAGGAGTTCAGTCCAACTGTCCAATCGAGTTGGAAACGATTGTAATTTCAGCTGAATCTACAGATTCGTTCTTAGATAGTAGTACGAATTTAATTCTTAGATAATAATAGTACGGCTTTCGTCCTTAGATAATAGTAGGTACGGATTTCGTCCGTAGATAATAGTACGGATTTCGTACTTAGGTAATAGTACGGATTTCATCCGTAGAAAATAGTACGCATTTCGTCCTTAGATAATAGTACGGATTTCGTACTTATAGTTTGTAAAGAGCTTTTAGTAAAATCAGCAATGTTTTCAGGGATACACCAAACCTCGCGAGTACATCGTGACGGAGTGGCCTCTGGTGAGGACGCAGGGCGAGTTCTGGTCGCTGGTCTACGACTACGAATGTGCGGCCGTCGTTGTACTTTGCGTGCCTCCTAAGAACTCTGTAAGTATAATTGAGGATTCTAGTTTTTTTTTTTGCTGTCATGTTTCAATCTTTATTTACCTCATATACATGAAAAACTTTATTTTATACAAAAAAAAAATTGAGGTTATATGATACCATGGCATATATCTTTGTAAAGATAAAAAGACACGCTGCGCCTACTGCATATAAATAGGGACAAGGACAGGAAAATAATGATGATGATGTCTATGCAATGAATGACTTCCCGAGGAGTTGGTAAAATTAAAATAAAATAACCGGCCAAGTGGGAGTCGGACACGCGCACTGAGAGCATATCTTTTGTTTGCTTGGACTTAGACGGTTATTCCATAGTTCCAATGGACCACAGACTTGAGTATATGGTTTTAATTTCAACTCGATACTTTCACGCATTCCCGATATAACAGGCATACATACAGACAGCCAGACAGACGGACAGCACAGTGATCCTATAAGGAACCCGCTTTTTCCTTTTGAAGTACGGCACCACAATAAAAAGCATTTTCTAACAAGAAGCATTATCTGATTTCTTTTGTTTGTTGCAGCAACAATTCCCGCCATTCTGGCCCGAAGGTCGTCATTCTAAGAAGTACGGACCAGTGTTCACGATAGACCATGTCTCGCACAACCACTACACCAACATCAAGACCTGGATCTTCAGGATCAATAAGAAGGTAAGACTCAGTACAGACAGAGGGGCTTGCCAGAGCCTCCGCCTGCCGGGGTTGCGGGTTGTTCGAAAGAAATACCGCGGCTCCGGAACGTAAAGGGCAATAGAAGGAACATGGGTGGCTTTTAGTCAGTAAAAGTCTCACACGCCCCGCCGCTCCGCCCAGAGCGGGGGAAGTTATTTGATGATTTCCCACCGCAAAAAAAAAGACTCAGTACAGAGGATATAACAAAACGTCACACGTATAATCCCCGAAAGGTTACCCACAGGTAGTTCAATCCCATATCACAGGAGTCAAGTCTATTGCCATCAACTGGGCAAAGACCCAGACTTGGTGGCTTCTACTGAGAAATTCCTGATTGAAAAACCTAATTGAGTCGTCATAACACCATAAATTTTTGATCAACAGATTATTTCCCTGACTGAGCTGATGGCGGGCGTCAAAGCTCCCACGAAGACTGTCCAGCTGTTCCAGCTGACTTGCTGGCCGATGGGTCATAAGGTACCATCGTCGACCAACTCGCTGGTCGAGCTCATGAACATGGTGGAGCGATGGCGGCAGCGCACCGACTACGGCCCAGTCTGCGTCGTGTCGCCGTGAGTATTTATGAATAGCTAAAGAGACCGTAGAGGACCAAAAGAACTCTTGTTTACTGCCCTCATCCCTATTTATTTGCTGCATGTATTCTTCGTCCACATATCATCGTTCATACATTATTTCCAGTTTTTTTTTGGTTCTTCCTCTGCACCTATATTCCATCCACATTCATACTCAAATCTTTCCCTACGACATTTTTTCCCATTCCACTGCATCACATGTCTATGTCATGTATCGATTACCACACAACGTTATACAGTCACTGAAGCCAGTTTTAGACTTCTACAAAATAATTCTTCTTCATGATGGTCTTCTGTTGTCCAGTGACGGGCGGAGCCGTGCCGGCGTATATTGCGCTGCTAACGCGTGCATCGAGCAAGTGATCCAACACGGCGAGGTGGACGTGTTCCAGGCAGTGAAAACTGTACGTCGGCACCGACCCCAGCTTGTAGAAAACATGGTAAGTACCCAGCAATCGTTTCTATTCTTCCTTGCATCTGTCACTTTGACTCTAACACATGCTGTCTTCCACAGACCGAGTACAAATATTGCTACGATCTCGTGCTTCATTACGTGCTGCACTATTTAAATAAAGACATGAATGAAAAGAAGTGAGAGTGCGAACTCAAGGACGAACTCTGGTTCATCGAGTTCGGGCGCGGCGCGGCGCTGCCCACGACGCCGGAGGACACGCCCCCCGCGGCCCCGCGCGCGCCCCGCCGCCCGCGCCGCGGCCTGTCGCTGGACCGGCTGCTGCCCGCGCCGCGCCCGCCGCTGGCGCACGCCGCCACGGACGAGCCGCGCCGGCCGCGCCGCGAGCGCCCGCCGCTGCGCCGCTCCTTCCGCCTCGATGATCACGACGCCGCCGCCGCCGAGCGCCGCCGCGCGTTCGTTCGCGGTCCACGCGCGCCCTCCTTCGACGAGGGTGACGACTGCGAGTGCCGCGCCGAGCTCGAAGAACTGCCGTCCGACGCGGCCGACGACGCAGAGTACGAACCGGAGTTCGCCGCCTCCCCGCCGCGCGCCGACCCGCCGCCGCGCGCCGGCTCGTCCGACCGCGTGCTGCACGACGCGCCGCCACGCGCGCCTGCCCGCGCACACTCTCAAGGTGTCTTCGAGCGACGCCTCCCTAAGATATCCAAGTTCGGCCTCATGGACAAGTCTAAAAGGGCGAGTTCGAGCGCCCTGTACGAGCGAGCCGAGCGTTCGCCCACCGAAGCGTTCTACAACGCGACCGGCTCTACTCGGCTTAGCTCACAGGAGCTCTTCGAAAAGTTCTGTTCTGAAGAATTTACGTCTCTGTATGGACGAGACGACGACCGGCGCCGCCGGCCCCCGCACTCCAAGTCAACAGGCAGCAGCGGCTCGGACGTGCGGCACCCGGCGCCGTGCTGCCGCCGCCCGCCGTGCGGCTCGCAGCCGGCACTGGGCCGGCGGCACGTGTGCGCCGCGCCGCGCTCCGATCGTTCCACCGACTCCGACGACACGTCGCCGCGCCGCGCAGCTCCACGCCCGCTGCCGCTCGACCCGGACGCGGACCCCAGCCAACTGGACGACTGCTCGCGATCCGCACCGCTGCTCAGTCCAGACAGGTTCGAAGCCCGTTTCACTTTTGATATATCTGAGCGCAGCGAGGTTACATCAAATCGCGACGAAACTCCTTCGGACGCGACCGAAACGCGAAATCTAACGTTATATGAAGAACCGCACTCGGACCGCACTAGCCTCTGCGAATTGTATGATGCAGCATTTTCTTCACATCGACCTTCGTTTCGTCGAGACGGGTCGCGGCGTCGTGCCTGTCCCGTCGACCTAAACGGACTTGATTTCCGCGCCATCGACGATGAGAGCCCGCGACATAGCCGTCGTACCTCACAACGGAGCGTGGACGATACGCTGCGACAGAACTCGGAGACTCGCAGTTGGGCTTCGGATTCTGTATTCGCGACCCCGGAGCGGCACGCGGCGGGGGACGTGTCGCCCTCGTCGACTGGTACGCATCACTCGCTCACCGTGCCGATAGACTCGCCACGTGCCGACTCCGCCGCAGCAGACTCCACCGTCGCCGACACTACGATCGTGGAAACCACGGTAATCGAAGAAGAGCCGGCGAGCGTGATCGAGCGCGCCGAGTACGCGCTGGCGCTGCGCCTGGGTCGCATTGAACTGGATGACGAGGCATCGGAGCGTGCGTCGTCTACGCCGGCCGGCAGTGCACGCCTGTCCAGCCGACCCTCCATGCACAAGCTGGAACCCATCGAGCCGGAGCGGCTGTGCTCGCGCGGCTCGGACAGCGCGGAGCCGGCGGGTGGGCGGCGGCGGCGCGGGGCGAGCGAGCCGCGACGCTCGGCGCGCTGCTTCCCGCTCTGACTGCGCGCGGCGGCGCCGCCGGGCCGGCCGCGCCGCAGCCGCCGCCGCGAGCCCCCCCGAGTGCCTTCCCGCGCCGTGCGTCCGGCGGCCGCGTCCCCGTACCGCGTGCTGCGCGCGCTGCGCCGCTGGCCCGCCCGGTGCGCCGGTGGCGTCCGGTGCCGTATCCGGCCGCCTGTTCCCCTGTACATTCGCCCCCTCTAGTTCCCGTCGGTCGCCGGACCGTAACTGCCAAATTTCTAAATAACTGTAACTATTAATTACTTCGTCTAGGTACTCGTAAGTAGAGTAGCGCCGTCTTTTTCGGTATCGTTAGGTAGGCAGTGCCTAAGTCGACTACGTGCGTAGAGCGTAGATTCTAAATCTCGTAGATAGAAATTGTTCCCGGGGACGCCGCGGGCGCCCCGGTCGCAGTCCACGACTGACACAGGGTCATCGTTTAGCTAATTACACATTAATGAATGTGTTGCCCGCACTGACATGTGTGCTGCAAGCGGATTAGAATATGACGGGACGTAGGTACCGATCATTAAATTATGCTATAAAATCATTGAATGATTGATCAGGAATATGTGCGACGTGGTTGAGTGTGTAAGTTTGTCATCCATATTACAGTTGAGATAAAACTAACCCCAACTCAAAGAAGCAAGTTCATAAACTAAATGCATTGTATTCAACATCATAATAAACCGCAGTTGTCAGTGCGGGCACTATTTTTAACATCGCAAATGTAACGAGCGATGGAACTAGTTAGTAGGTACATAGTATATAAATATATTACTTTTAGGTGATTTATGTGCTTTTTATATTGAGCTGAAGCGTTTCTTCACGCGACGTGGAGTTCCTGGGCACACGTCAACTACCACAGTTAGACTGAACCTGGTACTGTTCTGTGTAAAAGTGTTTCAATATTTAATATTTTGTATTCTCGATATCTTACGTTAAAATGTTTTGGTGTCGTATTTGTCGGTGTTATTCAATGTTTGTCTAGTTTATTCCAATGTGTTAATATTTTGTGTCATTATTGTAATACACATGACGATATTATAAAATAATATATTACTATAACGGATTACGTATAAGCTTGCAATTTGCTGAATATTTCGCAAAGATATGTCGATATTTAATATTTGCATTATCGTGCCATGTTAGTTTATACATATTTCAAATGTGCCAATTCTTCCATACTTGAATTTATGTTGAAATATTTTGGGTCATTAAATTAATTTATCTATTATTTGGTAAAATATTTACTAAGTGGAACCAATAGATATTTTGTTAAATTTTGATAATTATTTGACTGTTTATATTTTGTTGTTGATAATTTTATGCTTGTAGTTTTATGTGAATAAATAATTTTTAAAATGGATGTTAAAGTTAATTTGGTGTTTATTTGGTAATATATTTTCCAATGGATAAAACTAACTAATGTTATGAATTATATTTTTGGGCTTCAAGCCCTTGGTCGATTTTAAGGTAAATATAAGATACTTCCAAATATTTATTTTAGTGGACGTATTAGTAGCTCATTTGTTATTGTTGTCCTTCCATTGTTTATGTATAAAATATTTAAAAAAATATATGAGTATAATTATTGAAAATTATTATAATATTTTTAAATGACGATGTCAAAGTAGTATCGATGCTTAGAGTTTTTACAAA
The DNA here is from genome assembly GCA_905475445.1 of Ochropleura plecta. NCBI lineage: Eukaryota > Metazoa > Arthropoda > Insecta > Lepidoptera > Noctuidae > Ochropleura > Ochropleura plecta. Next base: position 6,213,703 of record FR997740.1, on the reverse strand, counting down.
ATATTATATATTTATTTTCTCGTATGCATTGCATCGCAACGTTGCAATCAAACTGCTTAGTGGATCGATGCTCGTTTTATAGCAAGCATTGCTCTTATTTATAATATTTTCTAAACCTTTTGATGTGAAATAAAATATATGTTTAAAATTTAGTTTCTAGTTCGTCTACAAATATGCAAAATGTAATAATTTATCGAATATAACGCACAACCTTAAGCCAATCCTAACATTTACTAATATTATAAAATATATAGTAATACCCTATTGACTGCAAACATTTTTATAGTGCCATTTTTTGAACAAGTATACGCTTTTCAAGAAACTAGCAGCTAATTTAGTAAAAATAATGTCAATGTCAGTAAACAGTAATTCGGATATTTTGTAACAATAAGCTAATACCAGCGTTAAGCTGCTTTTTTAATGTCTTTAAAATAGACACGCTTTGCAAAAATACGAATTCGGAATATTATACAATTTTGATAGACGATAACAACTGTGTTGGCGATGGTACAACGTTTTTAAAAGACATTATTGAGAGTTTTATAAGTTTATTTAATGTTTTGTAATTTTGCTACGAGGAAGGATTAAATAACATTTTTTTAAGGTTCAATAAAACTATAAACAGATATATTTATAAACTATTGGCAAAAATGAAGATTGTTATTTCTGCCTTCCTCTGCATATTTTTGTTGAACTTTTTTTTTTATTCAATTATTCATTTATTCCCTAGGTACGTAGAAATGGTGTTGTAAATGCTTTATTGTAAGTTAAAATTTCATGTGGACCATATTCGATGTTTCTTTAGTAATAGTTATCTATTAACATGTGAAGAATTTTCTTTATAATTAAGTGAAAAACTTTGAATATAATGACGTCTCGCCGCACCGACCATCTTTATGTAAATAAATTAGAAAAAAATACTAATTAATGTAGTCGAAAGTACCTACCTATACCAATTTATGAATATTGTATACCATATTATAAATATTAATGAATTTGATTATTTATGATATATTAGGAAGAAGGTGAAAATTGTAACTATTACATAATTATATAGAAACATTGTGATTTCAAATTTTCAACTTCCAAAATATTGTAAAATAACTTATTGAAATATTGTTGTCATAAATGTTATTTAAAAAGGTAATTTTAAAATTTATACATGGAACTTAATGGGAAATATATTTATTTGTTGTATAAAAATCATTTGTTTTATTATATTTGCCTTCAAATATAAAAAGTTATTTATTTAATTTGGTTCCTTAGGGAACCTATCGCAAAAAAAAACTATACTAATCCTTACTAATATTATAAAAGCGAAAGTGAGTTTGTTTGTTACATTTTCACGCCTTTGCCAAATGGCCAAATCGATTTTGATGAATTTTGATACAGAGATAGTTGGGACCCTGGAGTCGGACATAGGCTATAAAAAAGTGAGATAAGGGGTAGAAAAGGGGAGAGAAAGATATTTGTTTCTCGATCATCACGCGAGTTAAAGTTAGCGTTAGCTCAAAGTAACTATGCCACGCGGACGAAGTCGCGGGCGGAAGCTAGTATTATAATAAATATAAAAGTTAAAAAACACTTTATTGTCCTCTTCTCAGCAAATACTTTCATTTCATAGTCATATCATGGGATTGCATCAAAAATTCCGCTATATTTGGGAGTCTGCCAAATTCGACTTAGTTTATTAGCCGTGGTCTAGTGGTCGCAACCACGACTACTGAGCATGAGTTATTAGTTTCGATTCTTGAATCGGGCAAATAGTTATTGGGTTTTCACCAGGGATGTCGCTGTAGCAGCCACGAAGTCTAGTGCTTTGTGCCCGGTTAATGGCAATAGGCCTCTTATAAATGGCATTTAAATATAATTGTTGAATTGTGGGTGTGCTCAGAGTTACACTTCTACCTTACCGTTTTGGAACGACAGGCGTGATGGTATATTCTTTATTAACAAAATTAAATATACGTGCATACGCATAAGTTAAAAATGTACTGTATTGGTCAGCAATGTTCTGTGTTGTAATAATCTGTGGTCACCTCCAGAATATTGTCTATGAATTAGAGTAAATCGTGTCGTACGATGTGAGAGGTTGTGCTCCCAATTAAATATAAAAGAAAAAACCATAAATGTTTCAGTTAAATTTTACAGACTCAGTAACGATAAAAAAATAATACCTACACGTATATTCAGCGGCGGTAAAAGACCTCATTGTTATTTAATTAAAACTTAATTAAGAACCTTGTCTCGTAAACAATAATTAGCGAAACACAGAACCCTTAATCAAGAGGGAGACCGCGGAAATGTATATAAAAAATATATAGGAGGTAAGATAATAATAAACTGGTTCTCGTACATGGCTTCGCCTGCGTAGAAGCTGGACATTGTCGCAGAGGAACGGACCTAAAATTTCATTCTTCCAAGATAATATGCGGTATGGCCATGATGTGGGCTTTTTTCATATTATGGATAGATAGATAGATAAATCATTTATGTGATGCAGCAAAAGACACAATACAGGAATTAATACAAAAAAATATCAAACAGAAAAAAAGGAACACATAAAAAAGTAAGGTATTTAGACACATCACATACATTTATAAAGGTCGCCCACTACTGGGCGGTGTGTGTCTCAAGATTGCACCTGATTGAGTCCAGATGGGAGCTCGGAAATCATCCAATAACTTCTCCGGCTCTGGGTGGAGTGAAAGGAAGTATCAGACTTTTACTGACTAAAACACGTCTATGTTCCCTCTTCTTTCGTGTGCGGTATCTCTTTCGAACAACCCGCAGCCCTGGCAGGCAGTGGCTCTGGCAGGCCCCTCTGCTTTCCGGACATCTTTTTGAGTTGTGCGTGGAACACTAATGCGCCGTCGACAAGGCCTGCCATAATTCGACGGACGGATGGTGAGACCGGTGTGACCCATAGCTCACCGTTTACAAACCCACGTCTATAGTGCCCGGGAGTCTACCGTTTTGGATAGGTTGGTTTGATGTTCTCTCCCTCAAACGTCCACCCGGCACCTTCGCTAGCATACCTGCTTCGTAGAAGGAGGTGACCGCTTCCCATTCCCTCTCGCTTCGGACCTTAGCAGACCATGACAAAGTCAAAAACTTTCATTTGCTGCCCTCAGAGTCCAGAGCAATAAAAAAATTCCAGGCAATTTTCTTGTGAAATTAGGCTTGGCTAAGTATACATTACGAGTTTCCAAGCAGTTGCGCCCGCTGCTTAGCACCTTAGTGTCGTGGTGTGATGTTAAATCCTTACTTATCCTTACTAATATTATAAAAGCGAAAGTGAGTTTGTTTGCCTCTTCACGCTTTTATGGCTAAACCGATTTTGATGAATTTTGGTACAGAGATAGTTGGGAACCAGGAGACGGACATAGGCTAATTTTTATTACAAAAAAGTGGGATAGGAGGGAGAACGAGGGAAGAAAAGGGAAAACTTAGCGTTGCTATTACAAATCAATCAGGCGCAAGATCAAAAACTGCAGGTACTGTGTTATACCGAATTTAACGCGAGCGAAGCCGCGGGTGAAAGCTAATCCTTACTAATATTATAAAAGCGAAAGTGAGTTTGTTTGTTTGTTTATTTGTTTGTTTGTTTGTTACCTCTTCACGCTTTAATGGCTAAACCGATTTTGATGAATTTTGGTACAGAGATAGTTGGGAACCAGGAGACGGACATAGGCTAATTTTTATTTAAAAAAAGTGGGACATGAGGGAGAACGAGGGAAGAAAAGGGAAAACTTCGTGTTGCTATTACAAATCAATCAGGCGCAAGAGCAAAAACTGCAGGTCTGCTTGGTGTGTTATACCGAATTTAACGCGAGCGAAGCCGCGGGCGAAAGCTAGTAATATTATAAAAGCTAAAGTGAGTTTGTTTGTTTGTTACCTCTTCACGCCTTAAGCTTATGGCTAAGCCGATTTTGATGAATTTTGGTACAGAGATAGTTGGAACCCTGGAGACGGACATAGGCTAACTTTTTTTTTAAAGTGAGAAATGAGGGAGAAAGAGGGAAGAAAAGGGAAAACTTAGCATTGATATTACAATTTAAAGGCGCTAGGGCAAAAACTACAAGTAGCAGCTACCTGCAAATCAGGAAAGGGGAACGAGAGCGAAGCCGCGGGCAAAAGCTAGTTATCTATAATTTCGCGAAAGAATGCTTATGCATCTGAATTTTGCAAAGTTCTCCACTTGTAGTTTTTGAGATTTCGTGATGAGTGGGTCAGTGATTTTCTCTATTTAATATATATTGTTTGCGACTGTACATGAATTTTTTGACGCGTGTCAAAATGTCCATAACAAATAAAATGAGATTAAGAAGCAAATTCTAATTGCTTAAATTTTAGCTATAAAACGCAAAACCAACACACACCAAGCACGCGAGTATTTGCTTAGAATTAACTAAATTACCAGTAATTAACAACGAGAAGGTACCCGCGACACTCCGTACTTCAATTACTAAGGTAATTTCTTGGGGTTGAAGCGGCGACACCGTGTTTGTAAAAGAAATGAAAATATATACTTTTGCTAAATTGAGGGGAAGGATCGAGTTTGGCACATTTTGTATTTAAGTTGATAGAGTAATTGATTTCTTAATCTTCATGATATTACACACACAGACTACACTGGAACTACTAATCGTAAATTTTTAGATTTCCTTGTTTTCGAATGCTCGGTGATCATACGTAACAATCCAAAATTACAATTTTCGTACGTTGACATTTTACAACCTATTTATAATCTAAAGTAAATTATAATGTTTATTTCTTCCCATTCAAATAAGTAATAATGTCTCCTGAAAATGTACCTTTTTCGAGTTGTCTCAGTTTAGATCAAGATGTGCGATTTAAGACGTGGTATTGCTGAAGCCAATCCGGATTTTGTTACAATATAATATGCAATGGAACTGCCCTGATGATATCGTAGTTGCAGGCACGACTGCGGAGCGCAAGGTAGGAGGGTTCGAATCCGAGGTCAGGCACTAGCTGTGCCGTTGCGTTGATTGCTACGCATGACGGGAACAACCAGGATGAAAAGACAACCTTTTCGTTATTTCTAAAATCCTGCTTACACCGCGCGGTTTTGTATGAAACTGTTTCGATGTTTGATGACCATAATAGGGCAGATTTATGCAACCATAACGGATGCCTAGCCGTATCAAAGGCTCATTTATTTAAATGGAAACATGACCATGACTAATATCGACAACCAAAACTGAACTACTCAAATAAGATTTAGTTGAAAGTTCGAAAGCTTCCAAAAACATGCAAATACACGCGCAGCCTGAACATCCAATATTTTGCTGTTTTATTTGTACAAACTGCAACAGGAATTGTTTACCAATGAAATAGGCTTTTAAGGTTTGTTTTTCACTGACTTTTAACTGAAAATATTTCTATTTTATTTTATGATATGACTATTTTTGGAGTTGAAGCCGCACGGGTATCATAAACAAATAATCCTTACTAATATTATAAAAGCGAAAGTGAGTTTGTTAGTTTGTTTGTTACGTCTTCACGCCTTAATGGCAAAACCAATTTTGATGAATTTTGGTACAGAGATAGTTGGGACCCTGGAGACGGACACAGGTTAACTTTTTTTTAAGTGATAAATGAGGGAAAAAGAGGGAAGAAAAGGGAAAACGATCCTCCTTAGGTTAAACGACCCTCGCCAAGGTTTGGAAATGGATGTGTTACCTTAGGTTAAGCAACACTCGCCAAGGTTTAGAAATGGATGGGGCACCTTAGGTTAAGCGACACTCGCCAAGGTTTGGAAATGGATGGGTCACCTTAGGTTAAAGCAACCCTGGCCAAGGTTTGGAAATGGATGGGTCACCTTAGGTTAAGCGACCCCCGTTAAGGTTTGGAAATGGATGGGTCACCTTAGGTTAAGCGAAACTCGTTAAGGTTTGGAAATGGATTGGTTACCTTAGGTTAAGCGACCCTTGCCAGGGTTTGGAAATGGATGGGTCACCTTAGGTTAAGCAACCCTCGCCAAGGTTTGGAATTGGATGGATTACTTTAGGTTAAGCAACACTTGCCAGGGATTGGAAATGGATGGGTCACCTTAGGTTAAGCAACCCTCGCCAAGGTTTGGAATTGGATGGGTTACTTTAGGTTAAGCAACACTTGCCAGGGATTGGAAATGGATGGGTCACCTTAGGTTAAGCAACCCTTGCCAGGTTTTGGAAATATATGGGTCACCTTAGGTTAAGCAACACTCGCCAAGGTTTGGAAATGGATGGGGCAACTTAGGTTAAGCGACCCTCGCCAAGGTTTGGAAATGGATGGGTCACCTTAGGTTAAGCAACCCTCGGCAAGGTTTAGAAATGGATGGGTTATCTTAGGTTAAAAACCAGTTCATGTAAAAAAATCGGTGAAATCCACCCCTAATAATATTTTACAAAATTAAAACGTTTAAAAAATCCTAGATAGACCTTACAAAAATAAACAATCATTTGCACTAAAACATACAACGCTGTAAACAAGCTGAAATATACGTTTTATATTTACACCAGCAAAATGAATTAAAGTTTGTGAAAATATCTCACCAAACAAGAAGTTCATTATCAAATTACGAAATTATCTTAGTGAAAAAATGTAGTCCTAAATTTTGCCACCCTATCCTATCCTACTCATCATCTGCCTAGCCTTTTCCCAACTATGTTGGGGTCGGCTTCCAGTCTAACCGGATGCAGCTGAATATCAGTATTTTACATGAAGCGACTGCCTATCTGACCTCCACAACCCAGTTAATACTGGGTAATACGATACCCCTTGGTAAGACTGGTTGTCAGACTTTCGGAACACTGACTACCTGTAACGACTGTCAAAGATCTACAAATGACAGCCGGGACCAACGGCTTAACGTGCTTTCCGAGGCACGGAGGAAACTCGGTATGTAACGGGTGGTCACCCATCCACAGACCAACCTAGGCAAGCGCGGCTTAACCTTAAGATCGACCCGAGCGGCTGCTATTATTTAGCCACGAGCTCCTCACCCTATCCTATCCTACTAATTTTATAAATGCGAATCTTTGTGAGAGTGGATGTATGTATAGATGTTTGTTACTCTTTCAGGTCAAAACGGCTTAAGGAATCTTGATGTAATTTGGCACACACATTTTGGCATAATTTGGCTAAGTTATGATGATATCCCATCATGAAAAAAAAGGTTATAAATGTTACAAAACGATTATTCAAACATGGCAATCTTCAGTAAACATAGCGACAACCATTCTCATCACTCAATTTAGTAGATGTGTACTCTATAAGAGCAGTTAATACGTTCGGATACCCGGGAGCATACATTTATTATGTTCTGCTGACTAATGCAGTTTGGGAGCGGTAGGGTACATTAGTGATGTGTAGTATATCTGTCTATGATATAGTTACGTTATTTAGGAGGAAGATTAAGTGGCTGTTTTGAATAATAATGAAGCTATATGTAGCGGGGTTGCAGTGCAGTCATTGGGGTGATTTAAAAGGTTGTTTTGTGTGATGATATGTGTAGATAGTCCAGTTGGTACAGGTCCTGTCAGGGTTGCGGGTTGTCTGAAAGAGTTACCGCGGCTTCAGAACATATAGAGCAAATGAAGGAACATGGGTGGGATTTAGTCAGTACAAGTCTGACACTCCCCCACCCAGAGTGGAAGAAGTAATTTGATGATTTGGTGAATTTTGTTTGATTCATAGATTTTTTTGCGTTTTCCGAAAAAGTTTTTACTATACTTTCTTCCCAATTCAGGACACGTAGTACATAAACTATTTATTTGAATTAAACAACCAACGCTACACCAAACGTGTTTGAAATAGGATTGTCATCCTAGCAATGCATACTAGACGAACCGAAACCTGGTCATTTAAACTTGAACCCTGCCACTACACCTAATCCACTTGTATCGTCCTTCATTTAAGTGTCATTGGGAGAGGTGGGGGTTTAAGTTATGCTGGTGGTATAGCACAAAAGTACTTTGTTAGGTCGTGCATAACCCAAGCCTAACTATGCGTCGCGTTGTGACAAAGACGAACAGCATTCATTTTGTTACTGAGGGTTTTTGGTGAGTTTGGCCATGAGATTTGTCGTAATTCAATCATTTATGTTATGTAGCATTAATAATGGTGAATGACAGAGGAACTCGTGACTAAATAATAGCAGCCGCTCAGGTCGATCTTAAGGTTAAGCGCGCTTGCCTAGGTTGGTTTTAGGATGGGTTACATACCGTGGCCGTTACATACCGAGTTTCTTCCGTGCCATGGAAAGCACGTTAAGCTGTTGGTCCTGGCTGTCATTTGTAGATCTTTGATAGTCTTTATAGATAGTCAGATAGTCAGTGTCCGGAAAGTCTGACAACCAGTCTTACCAAGAGGTATCCTACTACCCAGTACTAACTGCGTTATGGAGGTCTTATAGGCAGTCGCTCCATGTAAAATACTGGTATTCAGCTGCATCCGGTACGACTGGTAGCCGAACCAGCCGAACCGTGGGTTTGATCCCCGCACGGAACAAATATTTGTATGGCCTACAAATAGTTGTTCCGGGTCTGGCTTTTTTGTGTACGTGTGTTTAAATGTTTGTAAATGCACCCACGATACAAGAGAAATCCTAGTGTGGGGCAAGGTTTTATTTACGTAGGTATAAGTACTCGGGGACTGCCGCGGTAAAGCTATTGCATAGCATTTTTATCAACTTATGCAATAAATAAAAAAAAACTTATGCAATAAAAAAAAAACTAAATATAATATTTAAAAAGCACTTCCAATGAAAAGAAATCGCAAAATCTTAAGCAAGCAAAAAGCAAGTCGTTTGATCCGGCGTAATGTCGGTTGACTATCCGATTCTCTACCAAACACGCTAATAGAACATTGGAATCGAGATTGAAATAACTGACCGTATTCGTAATAAAAGTGTTAGGTTTTTTCGTTACGAATTTTCTGGATTCGGTCTCCACGCTCAAGGCCCGCGATAGAAGCTATGCAATAGCTTAAAAACCAAGACCACTCACCTCTTTAAATATCGAACTTGAACTATTTTACAGATAACGAAAAAAAATCCGTAAATAAAAGATAACAACAATATAAACAAAATAATTCTTATAATTTACACCAAAACAAACATATTACAGTTTCAATCAATCAGTGAGACTTTTATCTAGTATCCGTGTTCTTGGTATCCTCCTCTGTGACCTCCATGGCTGTGACTTCCAGAGCTGTGACCCCCAGATGGGTAGGCGTTGTTAGTAGGGCCGGATCCCCCAAATCCAGAGGAACCGAAGCCTTGGTTGGCATGAGGTCCATTGCCACCAAAGCCTTGACCCTGTCCACCTTGGCCCTGTCCGAAACCTTGGTTGCCAGGTCCAAATCCTCCTTGGTTGCTAGGTCCTACAGCACCTTGAGGGATGTTGGATCCGTGAGAGGGGAACCCTTGGGAGCCTTGCCCAAAGCCTCCGGGCCCGCTTGGGTAAACATTCTGTCCACCAGGATACGCACTCTGTCCGCCAGGGTAGGCACTCTGTCCGCCAGGGTAGGCACTCTGTCCGCCAGGGTAGGCACTTGGTCCGCCCTGACCGTAACCACCTTGGTTGCCGCCGTAGCCACCCTGGTTGCTACCGTAACCACCCTGGTTGCTTCCATAGCCACCACCATAGTGGGGGAATCCTGTAGACAAATATCAGACGTTAACAACAAGAAAATTTATTTATTTAGGGCACTTCAACGACTTACTCACTTACATATACCTACACAAAATCACAAACAGTGAGTTATAGTGAGTTCGTCACTTAGAGAAGTGCACAGCAGTTGCAGGATTATAAAAAGACAAGTAGTACAGTACTGAACTTTTGTTTTACAATAGAGATTATAAAAAAAATAATCAAGAGCTACAAAAAAAAACCCTCTAAGTCTACGCAGTCAAAATATATAGCCGTTTATGATGCTAGTTTATACGGAACCTTCGGTGCACGAGTCCGACTCGCACTTGGCCGGTTTTATATATTTATAAAATACTGATTTTAAAACGAGACTGTTACACTATCACCAATGTCCATATTCATAACAATAACGATACAAAACAAACACATTACGCAAAAAGCATAAATGTTATCATCACAAATATACATACAACATTAATTAATTAAATTTTATGATCGGAAGGGCATAGTTTATCACAGCAGTATAATAATATAAATGTAATATATATAAAAGGTAGGAAAAGTTTACGTAGAAATAATGATAAAAATGTTGATGTTTTTTTTTTTAAATACCAAGAAGCGCTTGCAATTTGACGACACGGTTGGCGCTGTGAATAAGCGATCGACTGCCGCGCTGCGTGTCGCGGGTTCGATCCCCGCACGGAACAAATATTTGTATGGCCTGCAGATAGTTGTTCCGGGTCTGGCTGCTTTTGTATGTGAGTTTAAATGTTTATAAACGCACGAACGATTCAGGAAAAAATCCTAGTAAGGAGCAACGTTTCTTTAAAAAAAAACAAACATGCGTGATGGGATGGAAAGAGGGCTCCTTAACACTATTATCATCCCTACTATGTTGGGGTTGGCTTCCAGTCTAACTTTATGCAGCTAAACAATAACAAATAAGTAAATCTTCAAATGACATCAGTATATTTTTATGTCACGTCAAGAAAAGGTGCACGGTTTGGCTTGATCGTTTCCTATGGAGAAGAACCAGAAAGAAATGTAGTTTCTTGCTGGTTCTTCTGATTCTGATTTCTCTTTTAAAATCATTTGGTAAGTACCTACCTACTTGCATGGAGCATTTCGTGGAGCAACTGCTAATAATAAAACGGAGTAAGGGCAGAAGAATGATAATAATTTCTTTGGGTACATCAACCAAGCAAAACGGATGTTATCACAAGTTACAATGAACCAATGTCAGTCAGATATTTTCAAGATTGAGATCACAGCAACCCAAGCTGTATTGCAACATTCTTGCGAAATAAATATGACTTTGACTTTGACTTTTTTTAAACCCCACAGATTTATAATTACCAAGCTTATGGGAATGATATTTGTTGATGAATGTGTTGATATTTTTTTTTAAAGAATTTCGCCTGTATCGTGGCGTTCACAAACATTTAAATTCATACACACAAACAGCCAGACCTAAAACCACTACCTGTGGGTAATACAAATATTTGTTCCATGCGGTTGATCAAATATTTGTATGACCCACACGCCACCCTCGACGTGCCATCAAATAATTTATAGTAATATTTATGACTAGCTTCCGCCCGCGACTTCGTCCGCATGGCAAAGTACTGTGTACTTTGGGCTAACGCTAACTTTAACCCGCGTGATGATCGAAAAAAAATATCTTTCTCTCCCCTTTTCTTCCCTCTTTTATCCCTTTTCACTTTTTTTCTACAGCCTATGTCTGTTTCTAGGGTCTCAACTATCTTTGTGCCAAAATTCATCAAAATCGGTTTAGCCATTACAAAGACGTAACAAACAAACTCACTTTCGCTTTTATAATATTAGTAAGGATTGTAATACAAAATCAGATGTTGAAAAACTGTGGGAGGGCCTATAATTACAACAACACCTTTTCAACTAAAATAGTATACACCAATACTGCTACAATTTTGAAAACAATATTTTGGACCTCTTTTGTTATTGAATGATAAATGTTTATTGTATGTTTATTTTTCAAGTAGGTTTTTACAAACACTTTTACACGTCGTTTTTTTTTAACTAAATGAAGCCGGTGTTTCCTTCCCAACTTTTCTGAAAAGAAACAGCCAAAGAAGTTGTAATCAAAGTAAAATTAATGAGATAAAAACCTTTCATTATAAAACACTGCACAAACAAACACGACTGCACAAGTTCTTTTGCAAAGGATGACTAAACTGCTATCTACATTACGTATACCAGATGTATGTATACCTAGGAACGGTCGTTGACCCAATTCTAGAATCATGGAATGTTTACTGTGAAACATTATAAGTTTCCACGTATACATCAGAATTCTCGTTAAGGGCAGATGGATAAATTAAAAAGGTCTTATATAACCACATAAAGAAATGCAAACTGAAATGACTACATTTTTCTTTATCTAATATATAAAATTCTCGTGTCACAGTTTTCGTTCCCATACTCCTCCGAAACGGCTCGACCGATTCTTATGAAATTTTGGGTACATATTGGGTAGGTCTGAGAATCGGCTAACATTTTTTTTTCATACCCCTAAACTTCAGCGGGTGAAACCGCTGGGCACAGCTGGTAGGTATATATTATTTTAGAATATTTTATATATGTAAACCTACATATTTATGTTATTTTTATTTTATAAGTATGTTTGTTTTGTCTTTATATGAATATAGTTATGTTTATTCAAAAATCAAAAGTCATTTATTCAAACTAAGGTGACGATCAGCACTTTTTACCTACCTATGTCTCTCTGTACCTATGTCTTCAGACCATGAGTGAGAAAATAGTAACAAACGTTATTGTGTAAATTGTGTAACTTACCGTAGCTAGCGACAGCTAACGCCAAAACCAAGCACACAATCTGAAATAAATATAAATATTTCATTAGACATCTAGGAAATATAACTGACACTGTAAAATGCACCAGAGTCTCTGATTGATAAGGTTTTGTTTCGCCAATCACTTTGTAAGTTCACCAAGAGCATAGGCAAATTGACAATTTATCATAGAAGATTGACATAAGCTGTAGAAAAATCCCCTCGAAAGTATTTGTACAAATTCGAATAACTTTGAATAAGATTACCACTCAGAACATCAACTTCCTCCTCTTTTCCTCTTCTATTTGGGGTCAGCGCTACACTATTTCTCCTACTATTCTTCCCATGCATACGGCACGGTATCTTTTACTCCTTTCTCCTTCATTTCATTCCTTATACAATCCAGCCATCTTTTCTTTGACCTTCCTCTCCCTCTCCATCCCTCAACATTCATATCCATAATTTTAAATCAAACACGTTTTATCCCTTATAGCTCGATAATATTAAAATATAATTAAAATACTCACCTTGAAAGCCATGTTGTGAAATAAACGAGGATTAACAAATGAGACGATAATTCCGAAGTGTATGTCCAACAGTTTTAAAACATTACTTTATATACAGTGTGTTATCTACAGAATTTGTGCGTCTGACCCCTGTGCGATGTTCTCAGAATGGACGATAATATATGATATATATGTATACCATAGAGTATACATGATAGTACTAGCAGCTCGCCCCTGAATCACATGGGCTTTACGACTAAATCCTTATCCTTACTAATATTATAAAAGTGAAAGTGAGTTTGTTTGTTTGTTACGTCTTCACACCTAAATGGCTAAACCGATTTTGATGAATTTTGGTACAGAGATAGTTGGGACCCTGGAGAACTGGAGAAATGAGGGACAAAGAGGGAAGAAAAGGGAAAACTTAGTTTTGCTATTACAATAAATAAGGCGCAAACGCAAAAACTACAGGTAGCAGGTATCTGCAAATCAGAACTCGGAACTGTGTTACCCCGAATTCTAGCTTTTGCCCGCAGCTTCGCTTATATTCGGGATAACACAGTTCCCCTTTCCTGATTTACAAGTATTTTTTGTTGATAACAAATAGTCCGCATACCAATTTTTAGCTTCCTACCTTGAAAATTGCGGAATGCCCCATACAAACTTCCACCCCCTATTTTAGGGAATGGGGTTAGAATGAGACAAAAAGTAGCCTATGTCCGTCTCCAGGGTCCCAACTATCTCTGTAAAAATTCATTTTTTTAGTTTAGCCATTAAGGCGTGAAGACGTAACAAACAAACAAACTCACTTTCGCTTTTATAAGATTATATAGTAAGGATATTAGTAAGAATGGTAAGGATATGTAGGACTATGTGGGAGACGATCTCATTAAAGACGTCACGGTTGGCGCAGTGTCTGAGCGATCGACTGCTGCGCTGCGTGTCGCGGGTTCGATCCCCGCACGGAACAAATGTGTGTATGACCTACATGTAGTTGTTTCGGGTCTGGCTGTTTTTGTATGTGAGTTTAAATGTTTGAAACGCACCCACGATACCAGAGAAAGTGTAGGGCAACGTTTTTTTTTATAAATAGAACAATCAAATTCTCTTAATAATACTTTGCATCGAATAATTCCTTGCTTACTTTAGAAAAACAATGAAATCACACAAACATATACAAAAAACCATGATTTTATTATACGTTAAGATACTATTTTATAAACAATAACAGATGTTTTGTCGTGCCTTGTGATTGTGAAATAGATCACACTTATATTTGTTTACAAACATTATTTGGACTTAAAACGTGATGCAAAATTCAAAGAACTTGTCGTAAATAATTAAGTGAGGATTAAATGTAACATACTTTATTCTGGGAAGTGTAGTTTAGTTTGAAAAAACAGGAAAATGTATTTAGCTTCCCATGTAGTAAAAAATTCTTTATAGGCAACAATTTTCTGTGCCATCATGGAATTGCCTACAAAGAATTTTGGTAGAGGCTACATAGTATAAGCCACTACTTAATGGACACAGACTGAACTTGATGCCCTAGATAGGAAAGTCCGTACACTGCTGACTGCAAACCGGATGCATCACCCACGATCATCGGTGATGAGACTGTAGATCCCTCATAAGTGCGGGGGCCGAAGCTTTTTAAGACCCTCCACAACTGAGAGGTGTGCAGTGCAATATTTTTTGAAAGCCGAGATGAGTATGCACCGAGATGTGATCGCTGTGGACAAGGGACTCACTCCACTGTCCAAGGTTGAAGAGAACTGGCGCAAACCTGTAGTATTTACTACCGATGACCGCAAGGAAGTATGCCACTTCGGTCGATCATCAGGTAAAATCGCAGTTGCCTAGGCTGGCCCGTGCATGGACTTATAACATACCGAATTTGCCTCAAAAAGCACGTTAAACCGTTGCTCCTAGTGTCATTTATAGATCTTTGACAGTCGTTACAGTTGACTAACTGTAACCAAGTGACCAGGTCTTACCAAAAGATAGCACTAAATATTATTTGGGCTGTGGAGGTCACGTAGGCAGGTCAGGCCAGGTCATTTCATTTAAAATACTGGCACTCGGCTGCATCTGGTTAGACTGGAAGCCAACCCCAAGACTGTTAGCTCATAAATCTAATCTTAACTAAGGAGTAGAATTACTTAGTTTTATTTACATAATGCTTAGCTTGGTAAAGGGACCGTTTATCTTTTGGAGAAGTAAATAATAAATAGCATTTACAGTGTGCATATTCTGAGCATACATTTTAGTGCATATTCGCATGCATAATTGCATGCATATTCGCCTGCATATTCGCATGCATAATTGCACGCATATTCGCATGCATAATTGCATGCATATTCGCATGCATAATTGCATGCATATTCGCATGCATAATTGCATGCTTATTCGCAAGGAGTTTGACAGAGCATTATAATTTCAATATACAGAAATACGTATGTGTGTAAGCATGTTATATTATATTACGTAATCGTAATATAAGCACCAAGATCCACACGATACAAATAAATCAAAACGAATTTCTTTTCTAAACAAGTTTTAAACTGTAAAACATTCCGGTCCACTTCCTTAGACCTTGTAAGAACTTCTGCAATATATTTTATTATATCACTATTTATCTTTTCCTGTTTTTGAACGTTTCACCGCGGGGGTACACAGATTTTGCAATGGATGTGCTTTATATTTATAATTTAACTAGCTTTTGTCCGCGGCTTCGCTCGTGTTAAATTCGGGGTAACACAGTTCCCCTTTCCTGATTTACAGGTACCTGCTACCTGGGAGCTTAGACAAAGTAACAATTTAAAAACGATAACGAAGTTAGAAATCGTTATCGCTCAGCAGTCACTAATACATTTTCAACTTTATACGCGCGTTTAATAAAGTTGAAAATCTATTGACGTTTACATATCGTTTTTGTTTGTTTCGCTCAGCAGTCTTTAATAGATTTTCAACTTTATGCACTAGGGTATAAAGTTGAAAATGTATTAGTGACTGCTGAGCGATAACGATTTCTAACTTCGTTATCGTTTTTAAATTGTTACTTTGTCTAAGGCCCCTGTAGTTTTTGCCTTTGCGCGTTATTTATTGTAATAGCAATGGTTTCCCTTTTCTTCCCTCTTTCTCCGTCATATCTCAATCTTTTAAAAAAATAGCCTATGTCCGTCTCCAGGGTCCTACCTATTTCTATACCAAAATTCATCAAAATCGGTTCAGCCATTTAGTCGTGTAGACGTAACAAACAAAAAAAACAAACTCACTTTCGCTTTTATAATATTAGTAAGGATTTCAGTTACACATGAAGCCAATAAATCTGTGTTCAAATAGTTCCTTGGTAAAACCGTGTTTTTTGTTTGCTGATGGGAAGTCATCGGAGCGGGGGGAAGTGTCAGACAGTCCGGGGCCGCGGTATCTCTTTCAAACAACCCGCAACCCCGGCAAGCGGTGGCCCTGGTAGGCTCCATTGCTTTCCTGACATGTGCTTTGTTAACACTAACGGCTCGGTAACACTCTATTGTGGCTTTGTCATTTCTAAACTTGCATTTTATTAGGAAAACTGTCCTTCACACATAATAAAATGCCCGTCAAAAGGCGTCTGGAAAATTTCACAACATTTCATAAAACTAATTAAGCCTGTAACTCTTACTCTTATTTGTTAATTTGTCGTAATTTATTTATTCCTTGCATGTTTCTGCCGTGTAGGGGTATTCACTTCACATTAGGTCGAACATATAGTACAGATAGTTTTGCCGTTGGCCGGCCATCGGATCTTGCTGTTCAAAGTAGAAGCTACTGATCCGACAAATCCAAAGCAGTATACCAATTATTATGTCTGACCCGATAGATCAGGTCGCACGAAACAGCGATGTCTATAAAATACATAAAATTGTTGTGTTGCGGTGTCTGTTACCAAGCTCTTCCAAAACGGCTGGACCGATTGCTATGTTTTTTTTTGTATGTCGGGTAGGTCTGAGAATGGGCCAACATCTATTTATCTACAACATCGGGTGAAACCGCTTGGCACATCATCATCTGCCTAGCCTTTTCCCAACTATGTTCCAGTCTAACCGGATGCAGCTGAATATCAGTATTTTACATGGAGCGACTGCCTATTCGACCTCCACAACCCAGTTAATACTGGGTAATACGATACCCATCCTAATGTGAACTAGATCTTACAACACAATTTTGAAGTCTCCTATAGTGTAACCTTAGTTATTAAAAAGATAGGCTGTCAAAACTGTCACAGACATGCTTCTGCTGACGTTATTAAAAAAAAACTTTTTAAAATGAGAACTGAGTGATTTAACTGAATATGAAAGGAAAAAGAACTTTCATGGATGGATCAGTGGAATACCAATATTTTACATGGCGGGACTGCCTATCTGACTTCAACAACCCACTTGAGCACTGAGCAATTCGATACCCCTTAGTGAGGCTGGTTGTCAAAAAACGTTGCCCCACTCTCGGAATTTCTCCTGTATCGTGGGTGCGTTTACAAACATTTAAACTCACATACACAAACAGCCAGACCCGGAACAACTACCTGTAGGCCATACATATATTTTTTCCGTATCCCCAGATTTAGCCCGCGACACGCAGCGCAGCAGTCGATCGCTCAGCTACTTCGCCAACCGTGTCGTCAAACTAAAAATGACAAGTGGGACCAACAAAGCAATGTGTGGTCACTGATCCATGACCAACTAGATAAGCGTGGCTTAACCTGAAGGTCCACCCGAGCGGCTTGTCCTGAAGATCCACCCGAGCGGCTGCTATTATTTTGCCGCGTTCTGGTTTCGTTCTTTACCGGTTGTTTACCATTAAAAACTAATTCGAAAATGTATATTAGACCAACAAAGCAATGTGTGGTCACTGATCCATGACCAACTAGGTAAGCGTGGCTTAACCTGAAGGTCCACCCGAGCGGCTTGTCCTGAAGATCCACCCGAGCGGCTGCTATTATTTTGCCGCGTTCTGGTTTCGTTCTTTACCGGTTGTTTACCATTAAAAACTAATTCGAAAATGTATATTAGACACTTTATTTATAGCTTGAAAACCGGACATGTTTCATTTGACTGTGAAGTTAGATTTAAGTCACTTTGAAATCCTTAAAATAATATAAAAGCGAAAGTGAGTTTGTTTGTTTGTTACGTCTTCATGCCTTAATGGCTAAACCGATTTTGATGAATTTTGATACAGAGATAGGTGGCACCCTGGAGAAATAGGTTTTTTTTAAAGTGGGAAATGAGGGAGAAAGAGGAAAGAAAAGGGAAAACTTAGCTTTGCTATTACAATCAATAAGGCGCAAGGTCAAAAACAGGTAGAAGGTACCTGTAAATCAAGAAAGGGGGACCGTGTTACCCCGAATTTAACGCAAGCGAAGCCGCGGGTAAAAGCTAATCAGTAAATAATACATAACTGTGCAACACTACGGCTCTACTCTATAAAAAAAGAAAAAAATAATCAAAAAGTATTGATTTAAGTTTTGTGCTGGTTCAAAACAGCAAAAAAAGCTCTTACAGGACTCTTTTTTTATTATTTTTCAGACTGGAGTTTAATATTAGTTTTCTCTTTGAAGAGTAATGAAAACTTTTTGCTAAATTCCTCTTTTTATTTTGATGCACTGGCCGGTATACGAACAAAATTGTCGGGGTGCGGTAATTAAAAGTATTTTTTTTTAGAACCTGGTTTTTGCTACTAGCAATCCGGTGTATATAGGGGTAGATGGTGGTATTGACAATCTACAGTTCTACACGTATAATCGTGCCTGACTGTGGTATCACTTGCTTGGGCCCTGTCGATAGAATACCAGCGCTCTTGTTTTAATTTTATTGTATATGAGATAGGTACCTTTTTGGCCTCGGACAGGGCTAAATAATTTCATGTTTATCTCCTTTTTTAAAAGTTCTTCTTTTGATATACATTTATATTTAATACTAGCTGCCGCCCGCGGCTATATCCGCGTGATTTCGAAAACAAAAGTAACCTATGTGTTATTCCAGACCATAATCTACCTCTGTGCCAAATTTCATCAAGATCCGTTCATCGGTTTTGTCGCGAAATAGTAACAAACATCCGTACATCCGTCCTTACAAACATTCGCATTTATAATATTAAATAGGATGTATTTGTGTAGTCCAACCTTATTTCGATTGCATATATACGTTTAAATACAAATCGCCACTAAAGAGTTATAAATCCATTGTAGCGATCTATTCATTCAATTTCTGGGTGTGTCTACAGCTCTAAATGCATTCACAGATCTACTTTTTTGTAAGTGGAGCGTTGGCCTGATTCCGTCTTTCTTAATAGACTGTCGATTTAACTCGAATAATTTAAAAGATTGCTGCTTTAAAAGATTATTGAATAAAACTTTCTTAAGTCTATTTTGAGGTTGCGGGTTTTTCGAAATAGATATCACGGCTCCGGAACACAAAGGGACACACTGTTTTATAACACGATTCATTAGCTTTGCCTGCAACTATGTAACCACACACAGCAAAAAAATCTTTTCTTACTCTTTCTTTCTTTTCAAATAAGAGAAAAGGTGTTTTTTGGTTGTTTTGGTTTTTTTATCGATACAGAAAACAACACCATATACTCCTGCCGTTATCCCAAGTTATTTTGGAGTCAACACAGACCGTACTCTTCTATTATATTATTATTTTTTGTTTGTTTATTTATATAAAATACTAGCTTTCGCCCGCGGCTTCGCTCGCGTTAAATTCGGTATAACACACCAAGCAGACCTGCAGTTTTTGCTCATGCGCCTGATTGATTTGTAATAGCAACGCTAAGTTTTCCCTTTTCTTCCCTCGTTCTCCCTCATATCCCACTTTTTTTAAATAAAAATTAGCCTATGTCCGTCTCCTGGTTCCCAACTATCTCTGTACCATTCACACCGATACACCGATTTTGATGAATGTTGGTACAGAGATAGTTGGGACCCTGGCGACGGGCATAGGCTATTTTTTAAAGTGAGGTAAGGGGGAGAAAGAGGAAAGAAAAGGGGAGAGAAACATATTTTTTTTTAGATCATCACGCGGGTTGTAGTTAGCGTCAGCCCAAAGTAACTATGCCACGCGGACGAAGTCGCGGGCAGAAACTAGTGATAAAATAAAAACCTTAACCTTACTATAATGACTATGGATAGAGCATATACATTTTGACCCTCAATAAAAAAGTCGGTAACCCCGAATTAAATTAACATACGCGTCAGCTGCATCAGTGTGTGCTATCATTATTCTCTATTTATCTATCTATGGCATTTACTATACTCGGCTTCTAACGACCGAAACTACACCAAAAACTAAGTTCCTATGGAGGACCAGAAACC
Source organism: Ochropleura plecta (assembly GCA_905475445.1). Lineage (NCBI taxonomy): Eukaryota > Metazoa > Arthropoda > Insecta > Lepidoptera > Noctuidae > Ochropleura > Ochropleura plecta. Next base: position 6,193,353 of record FR997740.1, on the reverse strand, counting down.
AAGTCGCATAACGAGAAGCGATCAGTTTGAGTGTCGTTCGGATACCAACCTCCTCGCTCCTCCCTAATGATGATTGTATGGCCGTGTTCTTATACCCCGTGTACTAATGTAAGCGATGTTCGCGATCATTTGTCACCCATTTGTTCGAGAGGGATCTGTGTCAGTAATATCTTGTTCTTTTAAGCCGGTGAAGGTAAAATGTCGTGATGAAACTAGTTATTCAAGTAGATCTCTCGGTAATTGACAACATCGTGAGGAATCCTGTGCCGTGAGTATGTGAGTCCTTTTATTTGTTAGCTTCTCAATTGTCCCACCGCTTGCCTGTCTTAGAACTGTTTTTTTTTTTAATAAATCCATCAACCGGTCTGTGGCCATCGAAATGGATGTCCCAGCCATGGGACATTATAGAGTTAAGGATAATTTTTATGCTAACCGTGAGAAGCGCAAGCCGTTTGTATCTGCTCGATTTGTATAAACTAAAACTTGAACGGCACTCGCACGCCGCCGTACAAAATCAACTAAACTGCTATTTAAAATGTTCGTGAAGGAACAGATAAGTTTGACGGCACGGTTGGCGCAATGGCCGAGCGATCGACTGCTGCGCTGCGTGTCGCGGGTTCGATTCCCGCATGGAACAAATATTTGTTTGACCTGCAGATAGTTGTTTCGGGTCCGGGTGTTTGTGTATGTGAGTTCAAATGTTTGTAAACGCACCCACGATACAGGAGAAATTTATAGTGTGGGGCAACGTTTAAAAAAAAAACAAAGCGGTGAAGCATATATCATCGTTGATCGCTTAAATTAGAACAAGCCCCCATTAGAATTACACGCGTGCGTTCAATTCCTGGTCATTATTTCCGTGTTTCACGTTAGTTTGTTCTGACTTTAGTTAGTAGTTTGTTAGTTTGATGTTGGTGCTTTTATTCCCTTGAGATACGCTCTGTTCACTCACGCCTGACTTGGAGAATAGGTCGGTTGGTTTTGACAGTTGCGGCTCATTAATACGTATGTCAAACTAAAATGATGGTTCCGGTTTGTTTTACGGTTGTGGATTGTTCGAAAAAGATACCACGGCCCTGGAACATAAAGGGCTAAAGAAGGAACAAGGATAGGTTTAAGTCAGTAAAAGTCTTACACTACCCGCCGCTCCCAGAGCGGGGGAAAGTTATTAGATGATTTCCCGTCCACAAAGAAAAAGCTACCTATATGTAGGTAATAGAAGAGCTCGTGGCTAAATAATAACAGCCGCTAGGGTTCGCCTTTAGATGCCGTTCTTGCCTAGGTTAGTCCGTGGATGGGTGATCACCCATTACATACCAAATTCTCTCCGTTCTGATCATGAGTTTTAAAAAGCACAAAGGTCAAATAGTAATTGCGGAAACCGGACCCAACCACCCCAAGAAGCGGGGTCTACATGAAGAAGAAGAAGGAGCAGGCAAGAGCCGTCGTTTTAATTTGACATTTGTTTTGACAGAGTGATTATGATGAAAAGAACATGCCGCTTCAAAAATAACAATGTCTCTGACATATTTGCTTAAATGCGATACTATGGCCTTCTTCAAGCGTGATGATTTATGTATGGATTTAAGATTGTAATAAAATAAGTATCTTTTATGCAGTACTGTGCCAAAAAACATCGATTTCTTTCTTACAAATATTAATTATCTTTTCATAACACACCGACATTTCCATGGATTTTTATAGTGAATCATAAAATCTCAGCCAGGTACGCAACTTCCGATTTCAAAAGAAAACAATCCTATTTGTCTGCGCAGACAAGAAACCACGATTGATAGAATGCAAAATCTTCACAGCTCGATCTTTTACAAAGACGACTGCGGCTAGAAATATAGCCGGGTAAGCGGTGACGTACCCGCGGGTATAGCCGAGCAGACGTTTATAGCCGTCGGGATGGTTATAGGCGGCCATTTGTCTATCCATTTGTCACAAGACACGCAATATTTCGGGCAGATACGAAAGGTTTTATATCGGCGTGGAAATTGGGAAGGCGGAGAATGCGTGTTTTTGATTGAGGTGTAGCTTAGATTTATTTGTGTTATTTTTATCTGGTAAACTTAATTAGGTTTTATGAATAACTGTCATGAAGAATGGAAAGCAGCATACTTGAAATATCACGCCTGTAATTTAAGGGTGAGGCTGGCAGAAATAAATAAATAAATATCTTGGGACAACTCACACACGGCTATCTGATCCCAAGCTAAGCAGAGCTTGTGTTATGGTAACCAGACAACTGATATACATACTTATATATTTTATAAATACATACATATTATAGATAAATCACACAGACACAGAACAAACAATCATGCTCATCACACAAAGTTTGTCCTGGGTGGGAATCGAACCCACGACCTCCGGCTCAGCAGTCAGGGCCACTAACCACTAGACCAACAGGCCCGTCACAATGTACCTAACTTTAATATATACTGCTGATTATAAGTTCATGTCTATTTTTTTTCTCATTTAAAAAGACGTTGCTCCACACTAGGAATTTCTCCTGTATCGAGGGTGCGTTTACAAACATTTAAAATCACATACACAAACAGCCAGACCCGAAACAACTATCGGTAGGCCATACAAATATTTGTTCCGTGTGGGTTGCTCGAAGCTCGACACTTACAAGGGGAGTTATTTGATGATTTCCGATCCGCAAAAACGCCAGCCTGTTCTCAACACAAAAAACCACAACCCATTTTATATTCAACCTTGATCCCTCCACAAATACATACACAAATCTATAATTCCGTAAACAAAGTTACATTAATATTTAAAGGCTGTAACTCATTGCCCGAAGCTACTCTCAGGCTTATGTAATGGGTCGCGGGGGCACAATTACAAGAAAACGTGGGTAGATGCGGGAAAAATGTCAAGTCATTTTTCTTCGTCGAGAAAAGCGAATGTCATTCTTGATGGAAGTGTTATTTTTAGGTGGGAAGCGGTTGCTATAGTAACCAACTTTTACGTATGTGTATTGAACGTGTTATGTAACTACGTAATCCTTACTATAATTTATTATAAAAGCGAAAGTGAGTTTGTTGCGTCTTCACGCCCAAATGGCTAAACCGATTTTGATGAATTTTGGTACAGAGATAGTTGGGACCCTGGAGACGGCCATAGGCTATTTTTACAAAAGAGTGAGAAATGTGGGAGAAAGAGGGAAGAAAAGGGAAAACTCAGCATTGTTATTACAATAAATAATGCGCAAGGGCAAAAACTACAGGTAGCCTGCTAATCACGTCACATCATTATTGGCGAAATGTAGGTGTACTATAAAGGTGTACCTTTATAGTACATCTACCTACTCAGCCTGACTCTTTGGAGATAACAAGTCTGATGTTATGTCATCCTTACTTATATCCTTACTAATATTATAAAAGCGAAAGTGAGTTTGTTTGTTTGTTTGTTTGTTACCTCTTCACGCTTTAATGGCTTAACCGATCTTGATGAATTTTGGTACAGAGATAGTTGGGAACCAGGAGACGGACATAGGCTAATATTTTTTTTTAAAAAGTGGGATGTGAGGGAGAAAGAGGGAAGAAAAGGGAAACCTTAGCGTTGCTATTACAAATCAATAAGGCGCTAGGGGAACTGTGTTACCCCGAATTTAACGCGAGCGAAGCCGCGGGCAAAAGCTAGTAATATTATAAAAGAGAAAGTGAGTTTGTTTGTTTGTTACGTCTTCACGCCTAAATGGCTAAACCGATTTTGGTGAATTTTGGTACAGAAATAGTAGGGACCCTGGAGACGGACATAGGCTAAAAAGTGAGAAAAGAGGGAGAAAAAGGGAAGAAAAGGGGAGAGAAAGATTTTTTTTTTCGCTCATTACGCTGGTTAAAGTTAGCGTTAGCCCAAAGTAACTATGCCACGCGGACGAAGTCGCGGGCGGAAGCTAGTGTTATTATAAATGCAAAAGAAACTATGTTATTCCGTGTGTTTGTTTGTTTCCTTTTCACTTTTCAACAGGTCTGTTATTTTATTTAGGACAAAGAATTTTTAGTTTTAATGTGGGTAGTTCTTTCCCTTTTGGGGTCAATCATCAAAGTTTTAATGCCAATGTCAGTCACACAATATCTCAGATATTTTCAAATAATCGATCCTGGATAAAATTTAAATGTTAAACGTTCAATCGACGACAATTTTCCACCAATCATGTTGACACTTAAAAATTTTAAATCCAAGATGGATATTTAAAAATGGCGTTTCTTTAGTGCGGCGATTTGTCGTCCAAAATGACATAATCGGCCGCTGTGGAGTACCCACTCTCAATATATAACTAAGGAAGGATTCCATTTTATTCTGATCTTAATCTAACAAATAAAAATGCAGCGCGAAGTCTGTCTTAAGCCATCCGTGAGAAAAGTAAAAAAGACTGACGTTTAAAAGACTTAAAACGTTGCACTTTTTACTTTTTTTAAAGTCGTGAGCGATCACTGAGCTAAGAGTTTTATTACACTGATTTATATTCTTTAAACTTTATTATCGTTTCTTTTCGTTCTTGCCTGTATTCCCGAAATAAAGAAAGGAGGTAAAGATATTGGTTTAAATAGTAAACCCACATTTAACGAAAACTGTTGTAAGTCTCATATAATATAGATAAATCGTCATAAATCATTTATTTCAATTAGGTACAGGCATTTGAAATGTCGAAATAGAGACATCAATAAAATGAACCACAGTCCCAGTTGGGCTGTTGAGTTAGATTGCAAGTTATAATGCCTTGTGGGCATTATAACTTGTGAAAGTGCTGTAGTTGCACGTACCAAAGCGTAGATCTCTATAGAGAAGAATGGGCAAGAAAATACATGTAGGTACAGTCTTTTAATCACATCGATTACAAATTTAGACTCAAACAATCAACCAAGGACTCAAAACATTGACCATTTGCCACCACTTTACCAATGAGAGGGCAGGCAGACTCATCACTACTATCACTAGAGGTAGGATATTCGGATGCATATTTAGCTAAAGTTGAGAAGATGGCTATTATGGAATGCACATTTTTTTCGAAAAAATCCCGGGATCACGGAAAATTCAATTTAAGTGTCAATCCGTGGGATATAGTAAACCCTATTTGACACAAATGACTGTTGCCCTGTTACAACGTAATATGGTTGCTTTTGCCTACTTTTAGTGTCAGCGATTTTTGACGAGACTTGTATCAAATATTTAAGTAAAAAATACGTTTTTCAAATCAAGCCTATTAAACTTCAGGGAATATAAGTAAACAGGAAAGTTAAGTAAATATACATACATATGATTAGTTTTGCAACTATCCCGGGATTCTATTTTTAATAAAAATTCCTAACAAGTGTCTTCCATACTTTGTTAACAAATATTAACTTTAGGTAAATATGCAACCGATTATCCAAACTTTATTTATCACATAAACACATCACTGCTCACTTTTTCAAATACCCAAAACTGCAACATTCAAACTCACCTTACGAAAAGCTATGAGAGTTACACCACAGCCATTGTAAAAGTTCGCCATCTTTAAGTGACGTCATCACTCGGTCACGTAATTCGATCAATAAAGAAGTTGGATGGATGAGTCATCAATCTTCCAGGATTACAGCACGGAGGATCTAATCAGTGCATGTCTGTGGGTGGCTGAGGAATCTTACAATTAATGCCAGTCATCCATCTTTGGATACGTCTTTGTGAGCTTTAAATAATCCGCTTCAAGGGTTTGTCGTCTTGTTTGTATTGTGTGATTGTTGGATTGGGAAAGCAGGAATACCTTTATCTTTTTAGGGTTCCGTACGTAAAAAGGAAAAAACAGAACCCTTAATGGATGACTTTGCTGGCCGTCTGTCTGTCTTACAAGACCCTCTATCTCGGGAACGCGTGAAGGTATCGAGTTTAAATTAAATCAAACTTCAACAAAAACAGTTTCCCTGAACCGGGAATCAAACCCTAGCCCTCATGCTCAGCAGTCACGGTTCTGACTGACGAGGCAGTTAAGGCAGTATGTTACATTTTATGTAAAAAACAGTGGTGATAATCTGAAAGACATTTTAAGGTACACGCTTACAAACAAACGTCGATATGTTTCGAGAGATAAATTATATCTACCTATAAAATATCAAATGTCTTCAATAATCTTCTTTCTGTGATCTCTCAAAAGCGTTCGACTGCGTCGACCACAACACACTGCTCTGTAAATTACACCACTACGGAATTCGTGGACGAGCTGCTGATCTTGTTTTATCATATTTATCAAACAGGCAGCAAAAAGTAAATGTTAATGGGGCGACGTCCTCTGGGTCTCTAGTCAAGATGGGCGTGCCCCAAGGTTCTATTCTCGGTCCCTTCCTGTTTCTTGTTTATATAAATGATCTTCCTTATATGATGGCCAAACTATCGGATATAATTTTATTTGCTGACGACACTTCGCTAATTTTTAAAATAAATAGAAAAAATCCGGATGTTGATAATGTTAACAAAAGTCTAACCGTTCTATCGAAATGGTTCGCAGCTAACAATCTCTTACTGAATGCGAACAAAACCAAATGTCTAAAGTTCGCCTTACCAAATGTACCACAACGTGATCTAAATTTAAATCTTGACGGCAAAAATCTTGATGTTATAGCAGAAACTGTATTCTTGGGGATGACTATTGATTCTAAGCTGCAATGGGGCGCGCACATAAGAACTCTTTCGGGTAGGCTCAGCTCAGCTGCATATGCAGTAAGGAAAATAAGGCAGTTAACTGATGTAGATACAGCTAGGTTAGTATACTATGCTTACTTTCACAGTATTATGTCCTATGGCGTTCTCCTGTGGGGATCAGCAGCAGACGTCGATTCAGTTTTTATATTACAAAAGAGGGCAGTCCGCGCGATCTATAAAATGGGTCCTCGCGAGTCCCTCAGAGAAAAATTTAAAGAGATCGATATACTGACTCTGCCCTCACTTTATATCTTAGAATGTTTATTGTATGTCCGTAAAAATCGGGGGCTTTTCAAAATTAGGAGCGACTACCACAATATTAATACACGCAGTAAACACGAAATTGTAATTCCTAAATTTAGATTAACAAAAACTAGCAAGTCATTTCTAATAAACAGTATACGCTTTTATAACAAGTTGCCAAAATCAGTTATAGAACTGACAGATGGAAAGTTTAAAAACTACATAAAACGTGTCCTTATTAAAAACGCATATTACAAAATCAAGGACTACGTTGAAGATAAAGAAGTTTGGCTATAGTTCCTTCTGCGCATGCGGCTTCCCTGGTAGCTATTGTGGATGTCTCTAACTATTCTCAATCTTATTTATTTGTGTGATCTCTTTAATCATTTTGTTTTTTTTTTGCAATAGTTGTCAAATCACATATTTATATCACCCTTGTTCTGAATAGTTACAGTACAGGGGCCTTAGACAAAGTAACATCGCTTCGTAGCGAAACGATATCTAAATTCGTCATCGTCTCTGAGATAACGATAAACATTTCTTAGACAATGTAACAATATGATCGCGATCGTTGTGCCGATTTCTTTTTGCGCTAAAAATCAAAAATATTGGTTATGGTATCGAAAATTTTGCTGTCAGTGTCAGTCAAGAAATTCAAACCGGATCAAACCCGCGTGTTTTCAAATTTTATTTACTAATTAAATAAAATAGAATAGGTAAGTGAGTTGTTGGCGATCGCCGTACTAAAATCGTTTTATTTAAGTGAAATCATACATTTAAAGAGTAGCTAAAGTATTTTAAGTCATAATAAAAACATTTTCAGTGGTAAGTGAATATGCAAATCTTTTTAAACTTAATAATAATCAAAATGGACTCATTTTTATAAATGACTGGTGTTCAAACGACGATGGAGTAACAACTATTATATTTTTTAGAGATAAAACATGGAATCAAGAGTGCGAGCAAGTCCCGAACAGTTTTCAACGCTGCTTGAGTATATGGAAACGTAAGTAGGTAAATCCAAGTTTTATTCACTAGTATGAAACGTAAACAATGACGCGATCTTAAAAATGAAGTACTTATATTGAATCTTTGTTTGTTTATATTACAGTCATGGTGACCTGGCGAGGTCTCTTGCCGGAGCACAAGGTCGGTTACGGTCAGACCGACTGTGGACTGACCTGACCAACATTTTGAATGCTGCTGGTGGCGGTGTCAGCAAGACTACTGAAAAGTGGAAAAAAGTAAGAATCTAATGAACATTTTTGAAAAGACTGGTGTGATGGTAGAGTGGCTAGCAAGTTATTTGCTCAAGGGTTTTGGACAAGTAGACACACCCTTGCAGTTACGATGGATGTCTTGTAATCATTTCTCTGTTATTACTAGACTGGGGATTTTTGATAATTATAATGATGATGATCAATCACCCATAGTAAGAAAGACACTTACCATATCACATACGATAAAATATTAAGAAAACTTGCAAATAAACATTAACCTTCTTACTAAAAAAGTCAAACAAGTGCACTTATAACATAGGTTCTTAAATAACTATGACTGATTTTTTTCAACAAAGGTGTGGGCAGATTGGAAGTCGAAGACAAAAAAAAAGGCATTGGCCATAAAACATCATGCAAGTGGGACTGGAGGTGGGCCAGCAAGCGGGCAAACATTATCAGCTAGCGATGAAAGAGTGCTGGCTATAATGGGTGCTTTAGCAGTAGCAGGACAAGACTCTATAGAAGAGCTAGGATTTAATGTAAGTACCACCTTCAAGGCAGATGTTTTATAAAATATTCCTATTAACATTGGTCAACCAAGTAACTAAGTAACTTAGTTAACATGAAAGACAACATTTCATTTTTTGATAAATTAGTTTTAACTTTGTTAAACTGGTTATTAATTAGGATTTATAAATATTATTATATGACTGAAAAAACTTTGCTATAATTTTTACATAAAAACATACTAAAAATAATACACTTGTTCAGTAATAAATAATTTCATTACATCTACCACTTATTTTTATTAAATCTACCACTGACAATTTTTTTCAGAGATCTATAAATACTGCACAAGATGATCCTGCCGCCCAAGATGATCCCGTCACCCAAGATTATTTGGAAATTGTAGATGGTAAGTCTAAAGACTGATTTTACTTCTTACTAATATTATAAACATGGAAGTTTGTTTGGATGGAAGGATGTTTATTATTCTGTCACGCAAAAACTACTGAACCAATTTGGATAAAATTTAGCGCACAGATAGTTTATAACCCAGATTAGCACATAGGATAGTTTTTATCCCGATTATTTGTGAAGCCGCTGGCAATAGCTAGTATACTATTTATTTGTTATGTATTATGTAGAATATAAAATTATCTAAAATTCGTAGAGAACCTCAGTTTTACTATTTATATTCTATACCTGTGTGCCAATTTTCATCGAAATCCGTTCAGCCGTTTTTGTATGATTGAGTAACTATTAAACATCCAAACCTCCACATTTTACAATATTAGCAGGATTTGATTTAAGAACACATTTTTAACAAACAAAGGATCCGTAAACTGTCCAAAATAACACTCATTTTCTTTTGCAGAACCTTCCACTTCACAATCACCACCCCTTCCGCTCTTGCTCACTCAGACTTCGGCTCAAGGACGACAGCCTGTTGCGCCAGCCCCACCAGCCACATCAGCCCCGGCAGCGCCATCCCCGCCAGCCCAGACCCCGCCAACCCCTGCAGTGTCCGCTACTCCGAGGCGAAGGCGGCCACCTGCTCCCCGCACGTCAGCTATTTCTCCATCTACCAGGCGTCGTCCGCGGTTGAGGTCGCCAGCGACACCGCAGTCAACAGCTGCCTCTCCCGACCGTCCTCTTTTGCGCGCCCGCCGTAGACGGGCACCGACTCCATTCGAGAGAGCGGCAAGCGAGTTTGCGGCCGTGGAATTACGATGCCTGGAGCTGGAGGAAACCCGGATTAGGCTACAACACGAGCGAGATTTGCGAGCATTGGAGATTGAGCACGAACGGAACCAGATTTTTAGCTCATTACTAAACGTCGCTCAAGCTTGGCTTGACTATTATCGCAGTAGGGACAATACAGAACCGCTGTACAATGAGTAATTCAGCAATTGTCTTGTCCCTATTGCTATAGTAATCATTGTACAGTGTCTCTGTGTTGTTCTGTGTTGTAGGTATGTCCGAAGCCTTAGGCATTCTGCATCTCAGACTTTTGCGAGTGCAATACTAGCAAAAGTCTGAGATTCTTAAGGCTGTTTAAGATGTTAAGTATGCAGCAGTTGACGTATAAAGGCTGATTAATATAATTATTATGTTATTAGAGATACTAATATTAGAGATATAATATTATTTGCAAGCCTATGCGACGGTAAAATATGGAGAACTATATAATATGAAAACATCTATGTACGAATTACCTATGTTTGCGAAGAATAAATGATTTGATTTGATTTAATTATATAAGGTTAAAATGTTATAGAGTTTATCAAGTAACTTAATAAAAATATTAAAATATTTATTAGTATTTTTTATTTATTCACCTATATTACATCCTACTTACATTCCAATTAACATTAAATCTGATTAAACTCAAGAGGCTGATTGTAGATGTAAAATAATAATTTAAAAAAATATATATTACATCCTACTAACTAAACGATTGCGCATAGCCCTGCCTCGGATTACATCGTTTTGGTTATCTTTGGAGGTGCTATACTGTACAGCATGATCTTCACTATCTTGAACCCCTGCAGCTGGCATATCACTCGGAGGTGGTATTCTAGCATCTAATGCAATGTTGTGCAGCACACAACATGCATGAGTGATTTTGCTAGCCATGTAAGGGTGATAGTGAAGAACTCTGTGTCGAAGCATAGACCTCCAACGAGCCTTAAGAAGACCGAAACAGCGCTCAATGCGAGACCTGGCTTGGACATGACGTCGTGTGTACACCTCTGCCTGGGATCCTGGTTCTGCATTTGCATTGCATTGCATTGCATGAATCGCTTTTGGCGCCTCTCCCAGGCGTTTTCATTGTGCGCAGCCCACAATAAACGAAGAGAATGCATTTTATTTATTTGATCTGCAGTAATACCTCTAACACAGACAGAATAAAGAGTATTTAGAAAACCGCTAGGTTGGTGTTGTCAAAAATCAGCTTGGGCGAATGAAGTCCGGCCATATTGTTTCAATAACTACAACGTTTTAGCATTCGTTTCGTTATCTTCATTGACGATCACGATCGAGGCGAAGACGAACACTGAAAGTGCTGCTTGTCTACGCATTTGTATGGAATAAACACGATAACGATTCGTTAGTTTATGGTTTCGTTTCACTTTCAGTGTTCGTCTTCGCCTCGATCGTGATCGTCAATAAAGATAACGAAACGAATGCTAAAACGTTGTAGTTATTGAAACAATATGGCCGGATTTCATTCGCCCAAGCTGATTTTTGACAACACTAACCTAGGTCTCGTATTGCTCGCTGTTTCGGTCTTCTTAAGGCTCGTTGGAGGTGTATGCTTCGACACAGGGTTCTTCACTATCACCCTTACATGGCTAGCAAAATCATTAATGCATGTTGTGTGCTGCACAACATTGCATTAGATGCTAGAATACCACCTCCAAGTGATATGCCAGCTGCAGGGGTACAAGATAGTGAAGATCATGCTGTACAGTATAGCACCTCCAATGATAACCAAAACGATGTAATCCGAGGCAGGGCTATGCGCAATCGTTTAGTTAGTAGGATGTAATATATATTTTTTTAATTATTATTTTATATCTACAAACAGCCTCTTGACTTTAATCAGATTTTATGATACTTGGAATGTAAGTAGGATGTAATATAGGTGAATAAATAAAAATTACTATTACATATTTTAATATTTTTATTAAGTCACTTGATAAACTCTTTAAAATTTTAACCTTATATAATTAGTATCTCTAATAACATAATAGGTAATTATATTAATCAGCCTTTATACGTCAACTGCTGCAAACTTAACATCTTAAACAGCCTTAGGAATTCAGCATCTCAGACTTTTGCTAGTATCGCACTCGCAATAGTCTGAGATGCAGAATGCCTAAGGCTTCGGACATACATACTAAAAAACCTTTGATTACTATAGCAATAGGGACAAGACAATTGCTGAACTACTCATTATTACAGCGGTTCTGTGTTGTCCCTACTGCGATAATAGTCAAGCCAAGCTTGAGCGTGCTCAATCTCCAATGCTCGCAAATCTCGCTCGTGTTGTAGCCTAGTCCGGGCATCCTCCAGCTCCAGGCATCGTAATTCCACGGCCGTAAACTCGCTTGCCGCTCTCTCGAAGGGAGTCGGTGCCCGTCTACGGCGGGCGCGCAAATGAGGGCGGTCGGGAGAGCAGCTGTTGACTGCGGTGTCGCTGGCGACCTCAACCGCGGACGACGCTTGGTAGATGGAGAAATAGCAGACGTGCGGGGGGCAGGTGGCCGCCTTCGCCTCGGAGTAGGTGGGGCTGGCGCTACAGGCTGTCGTCCTTGAGCCGAAGTCTGAGTGAGCACGAGCGGAAGGGGTGGTGGTAGTATCTGGTATGATGAGGAAACCGGAAGCCAAATATTTGAGGGCTGTGAAGTGGAAGGTTGAAGTGACGAAGTCAGTTGTTGAGTTTCTGCAAAAGAAAATGAGTGTTATTTTGGACAGTTTACGGATCCTATGTTTGTTAAAAATGTTTCTTAAATAAAATCCTGTTAATATTGTAAAATGTGGAGGTTTGGATGTTTAATAGTTACTCAATCATACAAAAACGGCTGAACGGATTTCGATGAAAACACACAGGCACACATGTATAGAATATAAATAGGAAAACTGAGGTTCTCTACGAATTTTAGATAATTTTATATTCTACATAATACATAACAAATAAATAGTATACTAGCTGTTGCCAGCGGCTTCGCTATGTGTTAATCTGGGTTATAAACTATCTGTGTACTAAATTTTATCCAAATTCGTTCAGTAGTTTTTGCGTGAAAGAATAATAAACATCCATCCAAACAAACTTCCATGTTTATAATATTAGTAAGATTTTAAATCTTTAGACTTACCATCTACGATTTCCAAATTTACTGAATAATCTTGGGTGACGGGATCATCTTGGGCGGCAGGATCATCTTGTGCAGTATTTTTATAGATCTCTGAAAAAAATTGTCAGTGGTACATTTAATAAAAATAAGTGGTAGATGTAATGAAATTATTTATTACTGAAAAAGTGTATTTTTTTTAGTATGTTTTTATGTATCTGCCCACACCTTTGTTGAACAAAAATCAGTCATAGTTATTTAAGTACCTATGTTATTAGTGTAACTGAGATTAAAAAACCGATTTGATAAGAACTTTTGAAATAAATAAATTGAAAAATAACAATAACGTGTGGGACATCTTCGCATATGGCCATTGGACACCAAAGTATAGCTTGTACTATACTATACTTGCACTTGTTGGACTTTTTTAGTAAGAAGGTTAATGTTTATTTGCAAGTTTTCTTAATATTTTATCGTATGTGATATGGTAAGTGCCTATAAACATTTTTTTCCTTTCTGTCTTTCTTACTATGGGTGTCAGAGATTGATCATCATAATTATCAAAAATCCCCAGTCTAGTAATAACAGAGAAATGATAACAAGCCAACCTTCATAGCCGCAAGGGTGTGTCTACTTATCCAAAACCCTTGAGAAAATAGCTTGCTAGCCACTCTACCATCACACCAGTCTTTCCAAAAATGTTCATTAGATTCTTACTTATTTCCACTTTTCTGTAGTCTTGCTGACACCGCCGCCAGCAGCATTCAAAATGTTGGTCAGGTCAGTCCACAGTCGGTCTGACCGTAACCGACCTTGTGCTCCGGCAAGAGGCCTTGCCAGGTCACCGTGACTGTAATATAAACAAACAAAGATTCAATATAAGTACTTCATTTTTAAGATCGCGTCGTTGTTTACGTTTCATACTAGTGAATAAAACTTGGATTTACTTACGTTTCCATATACTCAAGCAACGTTGAAAACTGTTCGGGACTCTTGATTCCATGTTTTATCTCTAAAAATTATAATAGTTACTCCATTATCGTTTGAACACCAGTCATTTATAAAAATGAGTCCATTTTGATCCTTACCACTGTTAAAAAATGTTTTTATTATGACTTAGAATACTTTAGCTACTCTTAAATAAAACGATTTTAGTACGGCGATCGCCAACAACTCACTTACCTATTCTTATTAGTAAATAAAATTTGAAAACAGCAATAACTGGCGGGTTTGATCCGATTTGAATTTTTTGACTGACACTGACAGCAAAATTTTCGATACCAAAACCAATATTTTTGTTTTTTAGCGCAAAAAGAAATCGGCACAACGATCGTGATCATATTGTTACATTGTCTAAGAAATGTTTATCGTTATCTCAGAGACGATGACGAATTTAGATATCGTTTCGCTACGAAGCGATGTTACTTTGTCTAAGCCCCCTGATAGCAACATCTGTGTGACTCGTCTTTTAGTTATTATTTTGTTTTTGCAATATTTTTTTATTTATTTTTTTACTTTTGTATAGATTCTTTTCTACCTATTAGTTGTGAATGAGTGGACATGGTTGGCCTTGTAGATTCTTAGACGCTTGTTAACTTTTGTTAACGTATTATTTTATTTTACTTTTTGTAAAGTAAGCAATGACTTATTGTCGGGCCTACGCTGTCCTCTCATACTTAAGTGCTAACGCTGTAACAACAACAACATTGTAAAACTAAATGATTTTAAAAGAGTAACCATGGAGTTTCTTGCCGGTTCTTCTCCATAGGAAACGACCAACCCGAACCGTGCATCTTTTCTCGACGTTTTATAAGTGCCCATGTAGGCCTATGTAAAATAAAAATATTTTGATTTTTTTTTTATTTTGAATAAAAATTGTATCACCTGTAAAATATGAATGAGCTTTGATCGTGACACAAACATATTTTTTTACCATGGATTCAGATTAATTCTATAGATTGATTTCAACTACAGAGGACTTGATGTGGTCAGCGCTCTGTTCCCTTCGCGAGAGGAGCATTCTCCCCGCCCATGGCGGAGATGACTGGGATAGACCTAGGAAGGATTAAAGCCAAAAATACCGACCCGGGCTTGCACTAAGCAAAGGGGCCTGCCAAGGCCACCTTCCACCTGCCGGGGTTGCGAGTTGTTTTGAAGAGGTATCGCGGTCCCGTAACATCAAGGGTAAAGAAGGAACATGGGTGGGTTTAAGTCAGCAAAAGTCGGACACTTAAGTTATTTGATGATTTCTCATTCGTAAAAAAAGGCTCACAGAGTGAAAGCCCAGAGTCTAATTTAAATTAAAATAGACTGACTTAAGATCACCAGTAACTGCGCCGGTATTGAGCGGAGCTAATTCGAACGTCTCAAGTCCCAGCACAGTTCACAGTTGTTATAAATTACTTCAAAACTTACAGATTTTCATTCGGACCACTCTTCGAGATGTGGGGACACTGAGTGAGCGATATTAGGTTAGTTGCCTAGGATAACTATAAACTTTTTTTTATTTATTTCAGTGCAGAAAAAGCTATTTATAATCTTAACTTCCTTTCTTAACACTAACTTACGATCCACTTTTTACTGACTTATACAATTATTTTGCTTTCTCGGACATTGGAAAGGCAAGAATGGAATTACAAATGCCGATATTAAATATGTTGTTTTGTTCAAATACATGAATTCTACTATTATAAACATGTAAATGTTTTAACAGCAAATACCTATCAGGAGAGGCGGGGGGGGGGCTACCTGCCGGGGTTGTGGGTTGTTCGAAAGAGGTAGCGCGGCCCCAGAACATGAAGGGCAAAAGAGGGAACATGGGCGGGTTTTGTTGGTAAAAGTCTTGTCCTTATGTCCAATATTGAGACGGCGAAAAAATTATCAACTGTCCTATACAATATTTAAAACCTACTCGTTTCAAATATTAGGACAAAGATCACAGACACAAAAACCAAAAATTTTACTATTCGAGCACATTATTATCCACAAAATAGAGTAATCCAAATAACAAGTAATGGTGGAAAAGTATAACCTTTTTAGGGTTCCGTAACCAAATGGCTAAAACCGTTTAGTTTTGCTATTGAGTGTAAATTTACATAATTATGAATGAGCGTGAAAAATATTGTTAGTAAATCGTTCGTCCTTGGAACCTTGTGTACGCGAGTACGACTCGAGCGTGGCCGGTATTTTTATATACAGACTCTTTTTTATTTTACGGATAGTAAATCATCATATAACTTAAGGGGGAGTGTCAGACTCTTTCTCCCTCACATCCCACTTTTTTAAAATAAAAGTTAGCCTATGTCCGTCTCCTGGTTCCCAACTATCTCTGTACCAAAATTCACCAAAATCGGTGTAGCCAAGCGTGAAGAGGTAACACACAAACAAACTCACTTTCGCTTTTATAATATTATAGTTAGGATAACCCACACATGTTACTTATTTTGCCCTATATGTTCCGGAGTCGCTTTATCTCTTTTAAACAACCCGCAACCCCGCCGTATACCAACTCTTGGCATTGTGTGCCACATTTCACGTTACCATTTTACAACCTCCGCTAGTTTCGAAGCCTTTTCGCCCCTAGGGTTTCGCAGAAATCACAGTACATGGGAAGGGTTTTAACCCGCAGTTCACCGACTTAATTAATTTTAGAGGCAAGCCGCATCACTTGCAAATTGTAGGAAACGCCCACTTAACCCTTGTTATGGCTCTCTTGGAGATCATCTATCGATGGATAGTTGTTTGTTGACCTATTTGCATTTTGATCTGCTTACTAATGGCGGCAGTTAAGGGTTATGGTTTGGCAGAGGTATCGAATTTCTAATCACCCTCTTTCGTTTTGGGTTGAATAGATATTTTATACTTTCGAAATCAGCTGTGTTGTTGTCTTACCTTAAATTGTTTTACCAAAACATTCTATGACTACTTTGTGGAGTAATTGCAGGAATAGCGTTTTACCAATAACTCCGCCTACTGTGGACCGATTTTCATAATTCCTATTCTTCCCTTTGGTGGTCCCATATCAATTTTATATATATTGCTTGGAGAGTTTAGGAGTTATCGACAATGATATATATTTTTTTTTCTATGTCTATATGAATGATCTGCTAATATCTTTTAGTAACAATGGAAAATTGATGTCCGATAAAAAAACATGTGTGAGATATCGTTATACCGTAACTAAAAATGCAAAAAAAAGACTTCCAAAAAAAATTAAAAAGCGGAAAATAACTTTACTTCCGGAAGTCGGTGGCAAAAAAGTCAACGAAACAAACAAGAGTCACCGAAGTAAAGTTATTTTCCACTTTTTAGTTTTTATGTAAATAATCTATCTAAGTACAAGGTTTCAGAAGTTTGTCATGTTACATGGTTTTCCTTACAAAAACACGGTCACCACGCGGCACAAACGCCTAATGTCACTTTGACCTGCTAAATAAATATAAATTTATAAGATGTAATTATGAATGTACCAAAACGGTCTTATTGGAACGTGTCTACTTATACAAAATAATAAATGTTTCGTTTTGTGGCCTTAGAGGCACTTATGTCAAAAAGTCATTGTAGGAAGTTTGTTCTATATTTTTCCGTAATAAATATTGTTTAATTTAATTAGAAATCTTACTCAGTTTATTAAAATATAACCCAACTAGCTTTTGCCCACGGCTTCGCTCGCGTTAAATTCGGGGTAACACAGTTCCCCTTTCCTGATTTGCAGGTACCTGCTACCTGTAGTTTTTGCCCTTGCCCCTTATTTATTGTAATAGCAAAGCTAAGCTCTCCCTCATTTCTGACTTTAAAAAATATATATCCTATGTCAGTCTCCAGGGTCCCAACTATCTATGCACCAAAATTCATTAAAATCGGTGGAGCCATTTAGGCGTGAAGACGTAACAAACAAACAAACTCACTTTCGCTTTTATAATATTAGTAAGGATTCCAATATGACCTGTTACGACCAATGTTGTGCTGCGTATGGTTATACAGCCAATAGCTTAAACCTACTGAGTGTCCTACTCGTATTTAATTTTTTTGGGACAAAATATAACATGGTGTAAAAAAAATGGAATCGATTTAGATACTTTTTCTGAACAAACATTATTCAGGTTTCAAACAAACTAAAAATAATGCTGCATTTATCATTCTAAATTATCACATTTAACTACCTAATTAGTACTATAATAATGTCACCCTCACATTATTCTCACTATAACTTAACTTTCTCCCGCTCGACTTATTAAGTTACCTAAACATCTTAAGCCGCTAATGTTCGTATGGGTAACCCTAAATTAGACCTCAACACTTAGGAAAACTTAATTTTGGCGAAAATTTTAGATAATCTAATGCTCTAAGGAGTTTCTGGAAGTAACCTTTACAGTTGATTGCGGAAACAACAGCTGGTAGGAATGATGATGATACCATGTATCTGATTTTTGGCTTTCTAGGGTGTCGAAAGTTTTGTTGAGTTGCTCTTTCATATTGAACCTCCTAACAGTACGACCCGTGTCCAGGAGTACCGCTTTCTGTATCAAGCCCTTGATCATGCTGCCGAACGAGAACCTCCTCAGGTATTGGTCGAGGCTCTTGGCAATTAAGTCATTGGCAGATACGACTATCGGCACAATGATCGCTGAATCCACATCCCACATGTCGACAACCTCGCGAGCCAAGTCAATATACTTCATTTGCTTATCTTTCTCGGCTTTCACGAGGTTCTCATCATGCTGGCTGGCTGGTTCGCATTATGTCAACAATCATTGCGCGCCGCTCTGATCGATCCACCGCCACTATATCAGGCTTGTTGGCAACAATAGTCCTGTCAGTGATGATGGAGCGATCCCAGTACAATGTGATATTGCCATGTTCACATAAGAATTATTATTAGTCATTCTCGTTTATTTTATTTCAACTAATATAATTTTGGGTCTACCCTTTATAGCAGAACTTTTTATGTCATAATTTTATTTTGCATAACAACGGATAGCATAAACTTCATTTCGCAGAAAATTGTTTGGCAAACACTCATTTATCATACATTCAAAACTCATAATTTTGTAAGTTAGAATCATCTCTAGACATAAATTTCATATCCATAATATTTAAAAAGCAGAAACATCATTTCGCAGAAAGTTCACAGTCAGAATCGTCTTTTGGCATATATAATATTTCATATCGATATCATTAAACGGCAGAATTGTCATATCGCAGAAAGTTTATAGTTAGAATCATCTTTATCATTATTTGTTGTCATTTATTTTAATTATTTATTTCTTTAAAATAATATCATTTATTTTAACTATTATTTAATTGAATTTGAAATAATGTCATTTAATTCCATAAGTAATTATTACCTAATGTAAATAGTTCAGTTCCGGGTAAACTACTAAAAACAATCTCATTTTCTATTAATGCAAGCCATTTCTGGTCACAGGTCGTAGGGGGTCTGTTATTTTATGTCTTTTTAGTATCGACAATATCACAGTATAAACTAGTAGCGTCATCTATAATACGGTATGTAATACTGTATGTTTGTATTTGGAATAAAGTCAGTTCTCATCTGTGTCTCAAGCGTTTGATTTCTTAGAGGTTATGGGCCCAGATTTTTTAGTTTTTCTCGCAATTTTCTTGGATATTCCTAGTGGAAATAGATTTTGCAGATTGAGATAAACTGTAATTAACGCTGTGACTGTGAAAATGACGACGAACTACCTTGTCAGTGTGCCTAAATTGAAAGGGCGAGAGAACTACAGTGAGTGGGCTTTCGCGGCTGAGAATTTCTTAGTTCTGGAGGGAATGTCTGATTGCATCAAGTCGGAGACTGTACCAGCAGAAATAGGAGCAGCAGGTGACGCGAAAACCAGAGCCAAACTAATTCTGACAATAGATTCGTCGCTGTATGTGCACATAAAAAGTGTACAAACGACCCATGAGCTGTGGAAGAAATTGAAGAACCTATTTGATGACTCAGGATTCACGAGGAGAATCAGTTTACTGAGGAGTTTGATTTCCATTCGACTCGAAAATAGTGTTTCAATGACTTCGTACGTGACACAAATCATCGAAACAAGCCAAAAATTGAGTGGTACGGGTTTTAATATCAATGATGAGTGGGTCGCATCGCTTTTGTTAGCGGGATTAACAGAAAAATATTCCCCTATGATAATGGCGATTGAACATTGTGGCATACCATTGACAGCAGACGCCATTAAAACCAAATTGATGGACATGGAAGAAAGCGGAAACGGTGACAATAGCGCTTTCAGTTCCAGTGGCGCGTTTGGGAGTTTTAAGAAGAACCGGAATAATGGTAGCTATGAGACCAAAAATAACAACCAGATGTCAAAGTCAAAACCAAAAGTCATAACGTGCTACAAATGTAAACAAACAGGACATTACCGCAACCAGTGTACGTTTTTGGACAAAAATTTGTCGAACGCAACTAAAAACGAACGTACAAGCAGTAATGCGTTTAGCGCCGTGTTCCTGAATGGCGAATTTTGCAAAAGCGATTGGTATATTGACTCCGGGGCTAGTGTTCATCTTACTGCCAACGAAAAATGGTTGTCAAATGTGTCGCGGGATCTTACGATCAAGGAAATTGTCGTGGCAAACAAAGATAAAGTACCTGTATTATGTACTGGAGATGTGCAGATTACGACAAAGACGCATGCCTGTGAATACGATATTACAGTAGAAGGTGTATTATGCGTGCCGAAGTTGACTACAAATCTGTTGTCTGTTAGTCAACTTATATCAAAAGGAAACAAAGTTTCATTTATGAATGATGGTTGTCAGATTTTCAACCAAGCAGGAGTACTGGTGGCTACAGCAAGTCTGTTGAATGGTGTGTATAAACTAAACATGCCTGAATATTGTTCATCAGCTGCAGTGATGGTATCCAGTGAAGTTTGGCATCGACGTCTAGGTCATGTCAACAGCCAGTATTTGAATAAGATGCAAGATGCTGTACAGGGATTGACACTTGATAATAAGACTGATATATCAATGTCATCATGTGTTGCATGCTGTGAGGGCAAGCAGAGCCGCTTACCTTTTCCCAAAGAAGGTAGCAGAAGTAATGAATTACTACATATTGTGCACACTGATCTCTGTGGACCGATGGAATATAGATCTTTAGGTGGTTCTAGATACTTTATGTTGTTCATAGATGATTTTAGTCGAATGACATATATTTATTTTTTGAAAACGAAAGATGAGGCATTGAAATGCTTTCAACAGTTTAGAGCAGAGGTTGAGAATCAACTTAATCGCAGCATAAAGATCTTGAGAAGTGACAATGGGACAGAATACTGCAACAGGAAGTTTGATGATTTTTTGGTGTCGCATGGGATAGTACATCACAAAACGAACCCATACACACCAGAGCAGAATGGTCTCTCAGAACGATACAACCGTACTATCGTTGAGAAAGCCAAGTGTCTACTGTTTGATGCAGGTCTCGAGAAAAGGTTTTGGGCTGAGGCTGCTCATACTGCAGTGTACTTACAGAACAGGACTGTGACCACATCATTAAATTATAAAACTCCTTTTGAGATTTGGACGGGCAGAAAGCCTGATGTGAGTCATATTCGAATTTTCGGTAGTACAGTTATGATGCACGTGCCGAAAGAGAAGAGATTAAAGTGGGACAAAAAGTCTGAAAAATGTATCCTTGTTGGGTATTCAAATGAAGTCAAAGGGTACAGGATTTACAACCCGAAGTCTAATGTCATCACTACCAGTCGAGATGTTATAGTATTGGAGAAGATAGAGACAGAGAATGTTCTGGAGGTACAGGAAAATTGTTCAGATGAGGTGAACATGGTTCCAGTGGGGGAAGAAAATTTGACACTTCAGGAAGATTCACCTGAACAGTCAGAGAGCTTGAACACAGATGACAGCGGTGAACTGTATGTACCTTGTGAAAATGATACATCAGATAGCTCTGAGTCTGGTACAACGGACGGAGAAGACTCCATATTACTCAACAATGTCAATATAACAAGTGGTCCTCGGCGTAGGCAGCAGCCAGACAGATATGGATTTGCAAGTGCTTATATAGAAGATGACAATATGGTCACGGGTGAGATATCGTTGCAAGAAGCCTTGGAAGGTCCTGAGAAAGCACAGTGGTTAGCGGCAGTGCAAGATGAGTTACAGTCGTTCGAGAAAAATAGTGCATGGGAACTCGTAGATGTACCAATAGATGGCACTATAGTGCAATGCAAGTGGGTTTTGCGAAAAAAGTATGATAGTGAAAACAACGTGCGTTACCGTGCTCGTCTAGTCGCTAAGGGCTTTACCCAAAAATATGGTATAGATTATACAGAAACATTTTCGCCTGTAGTGAGATACACAACTCTTAGACTATTATTTGCATTGTCTGTCAAGTTAGGTTTAGATGTTAACCATTTAGATGTAAAGACTGCGTTCTTGAATGGTGATTTGGAGGAAATCATTTATATGAAAATGCCAGACTGTTATAGTAGTAGTAGTTCAGTTTGTAAAGTATTGAAACTAAAAAAGGCCATTTATGGGCTTAAGCAGGCTGCTAGAGCTTGGAATAAAAAGGTTGATGATTGTTTGATCAGTAATGGTTACAAAAGGTCAAAAATAGAACCATGTATGTATATAAAGAATATCAACAAATGTAAGACTATTGTAGCGGTGTATGTCGACGATTTCTTTATATTTTCCAATGATAAAGTTGAAACTAAGGACTTGAAACAGATTTTATCGAATAAGTTTAGCATTAAGGACTTAGGTGAAGTTAGACAATGTCTTGGAATGAATGTAACCTTCAATAAAGATAAGGGATATGTAACTTTGAGTCAGGAAACTTATATTGATCAACTTTTGAACAAATTTAATATAAGTGATTGTAAGACTGTGAATACTCCAATGGAGGTGAAACTAAATGTAAATAAAGGTCAAGTAGGCGTAAACAGTCATGTGCCCTACCAACAACTAATTGGTAGTTTGATGTACCTGTCAGTGTTAACTAGGCCAGATATTAGTTACGCTATAAGTTTTTTAAGTCAATTTAATAATTGCCACACAACGGAGCATTGGGAGTATGCAAAGAGAGTTTTAAAATATCTAAAAGGAACTAAATGTTATGGAATTAAATATTGTAAAGAAGGTAATTCAGAAATAACAGGTTATGTGGATGCTGATTGGGCTTCCAACTCTGTAGATAGGAGGTCATATACTGGAATGTGTTTTTTGTTATCTGATGGTGCAATATCATGGGAATGTAGAAAACAGAAATGTGTAGCGCTCTCTAGCACTGAATCAGAATATATTGGTCTATCTGAGGCATGTAGAGAAGCATTATATCTAAAGGGGTTACAATATGAAACAACCAATGAGATATACACAATCAGCATATTCAATGATAACCAGGGTGCACAAAAGCTGTGTGCAAACCCAGTCTTTCACAAACGTACAAAACATATTGATGTCAAATATCATTTTTGTCGTAATCAAGTAAAAGATAAAGTTGTTAAAGTACTGTATTTGCCAACAGCTGATATGCCGGCTGACATCTTAACGAAAAGTTTATGTTCAGCAAAACATTACAAATTTATGTTGCTTCTTGGCATAGTTAGTTTAAAATAATTTTGTGTAAAATAGTTTGGTGAATATTGCGATAAGTGGGGGTGTTATTTTATGTCTTTTTAGTATCGACAATATCACAGTATAAACTAGTAGCGTCATCTATAATACGGTATGTAATACTGTATGTTTGTATTTGGAATAAAGTCAGTTCTCATCTGTGTCTCAAGCGTTTGATTTCTTAGATTCTAAGAAATCAAACGCTTGAGACACAGATGAGAACGGTGAACTGTATGTACCTTGTGAAAATGATACATCAGATAGCTCTGAGTCTGGTACAACGGACGGAGAAGACTCCATATTACTCAACAATGTCAATATAACAAGTGGTCCTCGGCGTAGGCAGCAGCCAGACAGATATGGATTTGCAAGTGCTTATATAGAAGATGACAATATGGTCACGGGTGAGATATCGTTGCAAGAAGCCTTGGAAGGGCCTGAGAAAGCACAGTGGTTAGCGGCAGTGCAAGATGAGTTACAGTCGTTCGAGAAAAATAGTGCATGGGAACTCGTAGATGTACCAATAGATGGCACTATAGTACAATGCAAGTGGGTTTTGCGAAAAAAGTATGATAGTGAAAACAACGTGCGTTACCGTGCTCGTCTAGTCGCTAAGGGCTTTACCCAAAAATATGGTATAGATTATACAGAAACATTTTCGCCTGTAGTGAGACACACAACTCTTAGACTATTATTTGCATTGTCTGTCAAGTTAGGTTTAGATGTTAACCATTTAGATGTAAAGACTGCGTTCTTGAATGGTGATTTGGAGGAAATCATTTATATGAAAATGCCAGACTGTTATAGTAGTAGTAGTTCAGTTTGTAAAGTATTGAAACTAAAAAAGGCCATATATGGGCTTAAGCAGGCTGCTAGAGCTTGGAATAAAAAGGTTGATGATTGTTTGATCAATAATGGTTACAAAAGGTCAAAAATAGAGCCATGTATGTATATAAAGAATATCAACAAATGTAAGACTATTGTAGCGGTGTATGTCGACGATTTCTTTATATTTTCCAATGATAAAGTTGAAACTAAGGACTTGAAACAGATTTTATCGAATAAGTTTAGCATTAAGGACTTAGGTGAAGTTAGACAATGTTTTGGAATGAATGTAACCTTCAATAAAGATAAGGGATATGTAACTTTGAGTCAGGAAACTTATATTGATCAACTTTTGAACAAATTTAATATAAGTGATTGTAAGACTGTGGATACTCCAATGGAGGTGAAACTAAATGTAAATAAAGGTCAAGTAGGCGTAAACAGTCATGTGCCCTACCAACAACTAATTGGTAGTTTGATGTATCTGTCAGTCTTAACTAGGCCAGATATTAGTTACGCTATAAGTTTTTTAAGTCAATTTAATAATTGCCACACAACGGAGCATTGGGAGTATGCAAAGAGAGTTTTAAAATATCTAAAAAGAACTAAATGTTATGGAATTAAATATTGTAAAGAAGGTAATTCAGAAATAACAGGTTATGTGGATGCTGATTGGGCTTCCAACTCTGTAGATAGGAGGTCATATACTGGAATGTGTTTTTTGTTATCTGATAGTGTAATATCATGGGAATGTAGAAAACAGAAATGTGTAGCGCTCTCTAGCACTGAATCAGAATATATTGGTCTATCTGAGGCATGTAGAGAAGCATTATATCTAAAGGGGTTACAATATGAAATAACCAATGAGATATACACAATCAGCATATTCAATGATAACCAGGGCGCACAAAAGCTGTGTGCAAACCCAGTCTTTCACAAACGTACAAAACATATTGATGTCAAATATCATTTTTGTCGTAATCAAGTAAAAGATAAAGTTGTTAAAGTACTGTATTTGCCAACAGCTGATATGCCGGCTGACATCTTAACGAAAAGTTTATGTTCAGCAAAACATTACAAATTTATGTTGCTTCTTGGCATAGTTAGTATAAAATAATTTTGTGTAAAATAGTTTGGTGAATATTGCGATAAGTGGGGGTGTTATTTTATGTCTTTTTAGTATCGACAATATCACAGTATAAACTAGTAGCGTCATCTATAATACGGTATGTAATACTGTATGTTTGTATTTGGAATAAAGTCAGTTCTCATCTGTGTCTCAAGCGTTTAATTTATTAGAATGTTATTTTATGTCTTTTTAGTATCGACAATATCACAGTATAAACTAGTAGCGTCATCTATAATACGGTATGTAATACTGTATGTTTGTATTTGGAATAAAGTCAGTTCTCATCTGTGTCTCAAGCGTTTAATTTATTAGAGGTTATGCGCCCAGATTTTTTAGTTTTTCTCGCAATTTTCTTGGATATTCCTAGTGGAAATAGATTTTGCAGATTGAGATAAACTGTAATTAACGCTGTGACTGTGAAAATGACGACGAACTACCTTGTCAGTGTGCCTAAATTGAAAGGGCGAGAGAACTACAGTGAGTGGGCTTTCGCGGCTGAGAATTTCTTAGTTCTGGAGGGAATGTCTGATTGCATCAAGTCGGAGACTGTACCAGCAGAAATAGGAGCAGCAGGTGACGCGAAAACCAGAGCCAAACTAATTCTGACAATAGATTCGTCGCTGTATGTGCACATAAAAAGTGTACAAACGACCCATGAGCTGTGGAAGAAATTGAAGAACCTATTTGATGACTCAGGATTCACGAGGAGAATCAGTTTACTGAGGAGTTTGATTTCCATTCGACTCGAAAATAGTGTTTCAATGACTTCGTACGTGACACAAATCATCGAAACAAGCCAAAAATTGAGTGGTACGGGTTTTAATATCAATGATGAGTGGGTCGCATCGCTTTTGTTAGCGGGATTAACAGAAAAATATTCCCCTATGATAATGGCGATTGAACATTGTGGCATACCATTGACAGCAGACGCCATTAAAACCAAATTGATGGACATGGAAGAAAGCGGAAACGGTGACAATAGCGCTTTCAGTTCCAGTGGCGCGTTTGGGAGTTTTAAGAAGAACCGGAATAATGGTAGCTATGAGACCAAAAATAACAACCAGATGTCAAAGTCAAAACCAAAAGTCATAACGTGCTACAAATGTAAACAAACAGGACATTACCGCAACCAGTGTACGTTTTTGGACAAAAATTTGTCGAACGCAACTAAAAACGAACGTACAAGCAGTAATGCGTTTAGCGCCGTGTTCCTGAATGGCGAATTTTGCAAAAGCGATTGGTATATTGACTCCGGGGCTAGTGTTCATCTTACTGCCAACGAAAAATGGTTGTCAAATGTGTCGCGGGATCTTACGATCAAGGAAATTGTCGTGGCAAACAAAGATAAAGTACCTGTATTATGTACTGGAGATGTGCAGATTACGACAAAGACGCATGCCTGTGAATACGATATTACAGTAGAAGGTGTATTATGCGTGCCGAAGTTGACTACAAATCTGTTGTCTGTTAGTCAACTTATATCAAAAGGAAACAAAGTTTCATTTATGAATGATGGTTGTCAGATTTTCAACCAAGCAGGAGTACTGGTGGCTACAGCAAGTCTGTTGAATGGTGTGTATAAACTAAACATGCCTGAATATTGTTCATCAGCTGCAGTGATGGTATCCAGTGAAGTTTGGCATCGACGTCTAGGTCATGTCAACAGCCAGTATTTGAATAAGATGCAAGATGCTGTACAGGGATTGACACTTGATAATAAGACTGATATATCAATGTCATCATGTGTTGCATGCTGTGAGGGCAAGCAGAGCCGCTTACCTTTTCCCAAAGAAGGTAGCAGAAGTAATGAATTACTACATATTGTGCACACTGATCTCTGTGGACCGATGGAATATAGATCTTTAGGTGGTTCTAGATACTTTATGTTGTTCATAGATGATTTTAGTCGAATGACATATATTTATTTTTTGAAAACGAAAGATGAGGCATTGAAATGCTTTCAACAGTTTAGAGCAGAGGTTGAGAATCAACTTAATCGCAGCATAAAGATCTTGAGAAGTGACAATGGGACAGAATACTGCAACAGGAAGTTTGATGATTTTTTGGTGTCGCATGGGATAGTACATCACAAAACGAACCCATACACACCAGAGCAGAATGGTCTCTCAGAACGATACAACCGTACTATCGTTGAGAAAGCCAAGTGTCTACTGTTTGATGCAGGTCTCGAGAAAAGGTTTTGGGCTGAGGCTGCTCATACTGCAGTGTACTTACAGAACAGGACTGTGACCACATCATTAAATTATAAAACTCCTTTTGAGATTTGGACGGGCAGAAAGCCTGATGTGAGTCATATTCGAATTTTCGGTAGTACAGTTATGATGCACGTGCCGAAAGAGAAGAGATTAAAGTGGGACAGAAAGTCTGAAAAATGTATCCTTGTTGGGTATTCAAATGAAGTCAAAGGGTACAGGATTTACAACCCGAAGTCTAATGTCATCACTACCAGTCGAGATGTTATAGTATTGGAGAAGATAGAGACAGAGAATGTTCTGGAGGTACAGGAAAATTGTTCAGATGAGGTGAACATGGTTCCAGTGGGGGAAGAAAATTTGACACTTCAGGAAGATTCACCTGAACAGTCAGAGAGCTTGAACACAGATGACAGCGGTGAACTGTATGTACCTTGTGAAAATGATACATCAGATAGCTCTGAGTCTGGTACAACGGACGGAGAAGACTCCATATTACTCAACAATGTATCATTTTCACAAGGTACATACAGTTCACCGTTCTCATCTGTGTCTCAAGCGTTTGATTTCTTAGAATCTAAGAAATCAAACGCTTGAGACACAGATGAGAACTGACTTTATTCCAAATACAAACATACAGTATTACATACCGTATTATAGATGACGCTACTAGTTTATACTGTGATATTGTCGATACTAAAAAGACATAAAATAACACCCCCACTTATCGCAATATTCACCAAACTATTTTACACAAAATTATTTTAAACTAACTATGCCAAGAAGCAACATAAATTTGTAATGTTTTGCTGAACATAAACTTTTCGTTAAGATGTCAGCCGGCATATCAGCTGTTGGCAAATACAGTACTTTAACAACTTTATCTTTTACTTGATTACGACAAAAATGATATTTGACATCAATATGTTTTGTACGTTTGTGAAAGACTGGGTTTGCACACAGCTTTTGTGCACCCTGGTTATCATTGAATATGCTGATTGTGTATATCTCATTGGTTGTTTCATATTGTAACCCCTTTAGATATAATGCTTCTCTACATGCCTCAGATAGACCAATATATTCTGATTCAGTGCTAGAGAGCGCTACACATTTCTGTTTTCTACATTCCCATGATATTGCACCATCAGATAACAAAAAACACATTCCAGTATGAAAGTAACAGTTTTAACCTAACCTAACCTACGCATTTTTTTTTAACAAAATAACCTAATCTTAATAGTTGAGTCCCGGGTAACCTACTAAAAACAATGTCTTTTTTTCTATATAATTCCAAAAATATCTTATTTTTGCCTTAATTTGTTTTTGTATACAATTGTAACTCACTGTATCGGTTCACGCCAAAATATTGGAAACTCAAAATAAATAACAAACGTGGTAAATATATCCCGTTTTAACAGTTAATAAGTCTTTAAACTTAAAGTTATTCTTAATTAAATTCTGCCATCTGCATAGTATGAAAAGTGAAATTATACCAAATACTCGTCGCTCTAAATGAACATTATGCTAAACGATATTATGCGAAATTTGAACTCTGCCAATCGTAATTATACTAAATGTCATTCTGCTATCTTAAAACTATGCAATTGTAAATTCGGAGTTTTAAACATTATGCCAAACGATAATTATATCAAATAATTTTTATGTTTTTAAAATGTTTGTTTAAAGAAAAATATGCTAAGTGTGTTATGCCAAATAAATTTCGGAGCATCAAGATTCTGCCAGATAGAGGGAAGCCTATAATTTTACTTCCTACTTATATTATAATTAATATTATCCTACTAATATTTTAAATGCGAAAGTTTGTGAGTATGGATGTATGTTTGATCCTCTTTCACTTTCTTTATGAGATTTGGCACAGAGGTAGATTAAAGTCTGGAATAACACATAGGATACGTTTTTATCATCACGCGGGCGAAGCCGCAGGCGCCAGCTAGTTTTTAAATATTTCTTAATAAAAATATATTATTAACTAGCTTTTGCCCGCGGCTTCGCTCGCGTTAAATTCGGTAGCGCCTTATTGATTTATAATAGCAACGCTAAGTTTTCCCGTTTCTTCCCTCTTTCTCCCTCATATCCCACTCTTTTATAAAAAAAAATAGCCTATGTCCGTCTCCTGGTTCCCAACTATCTCTGTACCAAAATTCATCAAAATCAGTTTAGCCATTAAAGCGTGAAGAGGTAACAAACAAACAAACAAACTCACTTTCGCTTTTATAATATTAGTAAGGATTTAATGAAACTTATTTAGTTTGTATAATTACATCTTGCATTTCTAATTTGTTACCTATGTCTATTTTATAAAAAAAAATTGTATATAGGTTTTAGGTATATTTATTAATGCTGAATTTATGTTTACTGACCTATAACTTGTCCATGTGGTGTATAACAGTTAATTCGAGTTGGTTATGATTAATAAATAAATGGCTTAAGGGCCAAGAGTGTCATAGAACATCTTTTGAAGCTATCTTATTAAATAAAAATATGATTTTATTAAATGAGAATCTTGAGATGGATGTGTGGAGTGGCAAAAACAGATAAAGTAAGGAAAGTTTGAAAGTTGTGCTTGTTACAAAAAAAATAAAAGGGAGTCGTTTGTCTTGGTATGAACATGTAATGAGGAGGAACAAAGCATTTGTGACAAAGAGAGTGATGAATATAAATGTTGATGGATGGAAAGGATTGTGTAAGGAATGATATGGAGGAGAAAGGAGTAAATGATGCCGTGACGTCTGGCAGTGGAGATTGGAAGAAGAAAACGTATTGCACCAACCCCAAGTAAAATGAAACACAGTGCAGGAAAATAATAATTTTATTAGATACCAATCCCTGGACATCAATTTCCGTATAAAATTTCAAAAAACTTTCACCGCCGTATCTGATCGAATGTTTCAGCGATCGGTCCGGCTGGACTGATCAACCGAAGTGCATCAATCATCCTGACACATCGGCTCAAATGATTGATCACGCTAATGAGACAAAGGCTCGGTTACAATGGCCGGTTATCTGGTTAATGGTAAGCACCAATTAAAGGCTTGTGTTTTATTATGTGCCTGTATGGTTCAGAGGTAGCCGGTTAGTTAGTTGAGTTGTTGGATGTGAGTTGACGAAAAACCACAGACTTCACGATATTTTAGTTTTATTCGTAAAAGTTGCTGAAAGTTCCGTTGGATGCTAATCCGCGTTTATAGTTATACTGCTACGGCAGCTATTGGTCAACAAAATAATCATAAATATAAAAGTGACTAAAACGCGTAAGCGGATACTACAAGACATATATGCGATTTCGGCAATGGAATATTGTGGGTCATTGTTAAGTTAAAATCTTTTAACTCTAAAAAAACGAAAATGCGTCTGAGTTATCAAAAAAACGCAAAGGTAAATGAATGAAATGACGACATGGTTGTGGCAGTTGCTTAGCGAATGACCTTTGCGGTACGTGTCGCGGGTTTGATCCCCACACTGAACAAATATTTGTATGGCCTACAGATAGTTGTTTCGGGTCTGGCTATTGTTTAACATTCAAACTCATATACCCAAACAGCCAGACCCGGATCTGGCTATGTGGGCAAATTGTTTATAAATATATAATATATTATATGTATATTATAATATTAGTGTAGATAAATATGTACCGGCCCCTAACATAAAACACTTACAAATATATACTTAGATAACCGAATCCAGTGCACACTGCAGTTAATTGTGTTTACAGACGGACAGTCAGACTAATTAGCACATACTATGTTTGTCCAGTGTAAGTTATGTAGTAATTAGTTAATGCTCCCATCTGTCACATGTCCTCCCTTGGTAATACTGGTCACAATATCAACACGAGCTAATGTATTTTGAATGTATGATTTCGTTTCATACTCACTTCTACTCTAAATACCACATTCAATAGTCCCCTACCCTAACACGTATGGCAAGGCTTTATAAAATGCCCTACACGTTAAACAACCAACGTTTTTTCTATGAAGCTTTCGTCTTGCAGGGACTTCTTTATAAATAACTTCAGTGGTTCAAGTATTGAGGAATTGAATTCTTAATAATTTTTGTAATTATTACATATTATATTTATATTATTACTAAATAAAGTATTTAATTATTTACATATTTCAAATATTCACTTTTCATTCTTTTAAAAAATAATTTTATGATTAAAATTACATTACACATTTTTTCTATTGTACATTTTTGTAGACTAAAAAAATATACTAATGTTCTGCATGCCTGAGATTTTTCCTATACTTTTATGATACATTGATAATTTAATAATAGTTATGGCATTGTGTTATTATGCAGTTGGTGTGCTTATTGTTAAATAAATAAATAGAGTCAGGTGTCGTCCTAACTGGTTATCGATCATACGATGATACATTCTCGTCGCACGATGGATTCAAACATACAGATTTCTTCAGAGTATTCTAATTGATGCTCGCAAGGCCATTCTACCATTTTCATCTCACGTCGAAAACGCGTCGTATCATTGTACGATCTTTGCCAAATAGGACAACGCTTCACAGTACTTTGCATGTTATGCAGATCTCTCAACTATACGTATACCGTAGATTTCCCGTACGATGAGCGCGCATAAACCTGTTTAGTATAGGTTGATGTGCCGTCGTGAGTGCAATAGTATTGTATTGGACTACGCGTATAACGAGAAGTTAGTTTTGGGTTCGTACGAGTTTGGTTTGTTCTTCCTCTTTATCGTGTGATTGGTGCTTTACCTGGTGCCAAAGTTTGTATACCACCCATGGGTCTATAGCTCGACAGGTCGTCGAGAAAAATCTCTCAGGTATACTGGTTTCCTGTCAATATTTTCCTTTGACGAAGCAAGTGATAATAATACAATACGCACATGTATCCGAAAAATTAGAGGTGCCTGTCTTGAGCCTAAGACAGGCACCTCTAATTTTTCGGATCTAGACTCTAGACCTTGGACTTGGCAGTCCGACGGTCATACCACTCAACATTTTCCTGCCCGTGTCTCATTCTATATGGGGTCGGTGCAACACGTTTTCTTCTTCCATTCTCCCCTATCAGACGTCACGGCATCGTTAACTCCTTTCTCCTTCATATCATTCCTTACACAATCCATCCATTTTTTCTTTGGCCTCCCTCTCGCTTTCCGTCCATCAACATTCAGATCCATCACTCTTTTAGTCACATGTGCTTCATCCCTCCTCATTACATGTCCATACCAAGACAAACGACTCCTTTTCATTTTTTCTGTATCAGGCGTAACTTTCAAACTTCCTCTAATATACTCATTCTTTACCTCAAGGTCATACCACTGATAAATGATAATGATAAATGATGTTTATTTTGCAAGTAAGTTTTTACAAAGACGTTTTAAAAAAAAAAAAACTTGATGAGGCCGGTTTTTCGTACCCGACTACTCTGAGAAGAAACAAGAAAGCCGAAACAAACTCAGAGGTCATAAGGTCATTTTAAGGTCCATACAAAAATCTTGGTCAATTTTCATGAGGACTATGCAGATTAGTGTCTGAAATGGTTTTCTCAAGTAAACACCACACAGATTGAGTGGACCTGTTGTTGTATATTGATGTCATACACGTTAAGGCTTAAGACTCAATACAAACGAACACAACAATCTAGACTTTGGGGTACTGTCAACAATGTTAAAATCAAGCAAAATAACTCAAATATCTGTCTTAAAACGTATTGCCTTTGTGTAAAGTATATAAATATTTTAGTGAAATATAAAATTCGAATTAAATTTCAACCCAAGACCTCACACTGCCATATCGACGGCGCGTTTGAGATCCACGCACGCCTTAAAAAATGTCAGCAAAGCAAAGGCACCTGCCTGGGCCAACGCCTGCCGTGGTTGCGGGTTGTTTGAAAGAGATACCGCGGCCTCGGAACATAAAGGGCAATAGAAGAAACATGGTTGAGTTTTAGTCACTAAACCTCTGACACTCTCCTACTCTGCCCAGAGTGGGGGAAGTTATTTGTTGATTTCCTATCCACAAAATTAACACCTCACACTCTACAATGGTGTCTGTAGTAAATTTACGAGCCAGTCTTAAAGAAAAATAAGTAAAAGCCATATTTTGTATTTGAACAAAAATCAATAGGTACCACAAAAATATACGGTAAACGAACACAAGACAAGCAGACAGCTTTCACTCTTAGTAAACCATCTTCAAAAAAAAACCTCAAACATTAGGTAACACAATACCAATCGCGTTAAACCGAAGGATTCCTTTTAAAGTAATCTTAGACTAAGTGTGTGACGTCACTGGGTCGTTGGTACAGGAGAGTGCCGCCCCCCCCCCAGCGCCCCCCATATTGACGCAGCTGAGAGGAACACTTAGACGATATTGTTGTGTTTTAGTGAAAATACTGTGAAAGTGTGAATCCAATACCATATACAATAGGGTAACATTATATATTCACGCCTGTTGCCCGTATAGGGTAAGGCAGAGGTGTACACCACATGTCGCCAGTTAATATATTATCGCCATGTAATAGGGGGCAAACCCATTGCCATCAACCTGGAACGAATCCTGCAGGCACTTTGCCAAATCAAACCCAACGAGGCAGTCACAGCAAGCATAGGATAAACAGCTGAAAATGTATCCACTTCTAGAACACAAGCCTCCTGAATAGAGCCTATAATGGATTGTAGGCCATTCTCTCTAATAGAGAGGAGGAGGATCTATCACCATCACCGCACTGGTACCGGGTGGCCCCTCACTGACTGATGTCATGTCTTCAATTTTTTGGGTTTAAAAACTTGCTGGTTAACTCCAGACACGGTTTTGGGAGCCGTATTGATGAATTAAATTACACAAAGTTATTCTCCTGCCTAGATGCGAATCCTCGATCTACAACTCGTAAATAAGGGCTGATGAATTGTTGTTGCCGTGCAGCACCATCGCTGTGTGAAAATAAGATTAGAATTTAATGGTAACTACTACAGTTACAACTGATGGAAGACCCAAGGCTACATCACCTAGCCTTTACACAAATATATTTGGGTTGGTTTTCAGTCTAACTGAATCTGGCTGAATTTTACATGGAGACATTGCTTAGCTGACCCCTCAACCCCTTGGTAAGACTGGACCCGAATGACAAAACAGAACTAAGAAACTCCATAACAGTGGTAAGGCGAAGCACAGTGTAGTGTTGCTACGACGTTCGTAGATACTCGTAGCAGTTCGTAGGCTGTGTGCTACGAAAAGTCTACGAAAAACTTGGCACTGGAAAAACTTTTATGTTTCCTATGAAAAACATAGTTACTTGTAATACGAAAAAAGACCTATACTTATTATGTTTAATTAATTAACTCAGACGTGCAAAGAACACAAGTACAGTAATTATATAATAATACTTCTTTTGAGAAAATAGCTCTTTCTCTTGCGACATAAACTTGTAGTCTGAATTTTCCTCGCTAAGCAAAGCCATTTTTGCTATATCAACAAAGTCATTAATAACTCGACGTATTGTGATTAATAGTACCCGTATTACCATCCAATTAATCCTTACACTGCTGATTGGGGTCGTCGAACCCGTAACACAACATAATAGAAGGTATTATTAATAATAGCTAAGAACTCAACGATTATTGTTGTTGGTCTGTTTTGTTAGCTAAGTATACGCATATCAACCTATAAGGGTCAATTGAGATATATACCGGTTGCATTGAAATAGGACTGTATCACTTTTGATTAAAGTATAGCATGAATATCAACGGTATCGGCTGTCATTTGTAGATTTTTGACAGTCGTTAATAGTAGTCAGTAAGGCGAAATTCCGACAACCAGTCTCACCAAGGGGTATCGTATTTAAAATGGCCTGGTTAGGCCACTGCCTGCTGGGGTTGCAGGTTGTTGGAAAGAGATACCACAGGCCCAGAACACAAAGGGCAAAAGAAGAAACATGGATGGGTTTTAGTCAGTAGAAGTCTAACACTCCCCCTACTCCACCCATACCGGGCACTTTTTGATGACTAGCTTCCGCCCACGACTTCGTCCGCGTGGCCGCAGTTCCCCTTTCCTGATATGCAGGTACCTTACTATCTGTAGTTTTTGCCCTTGCGCCTTATTTATTGTAATAGCAAATTTAAGTTTTCCCTTTATTTCCCTCTTTCTCCCTCATTTCTCACTTTAAAAAAATAGCCTATGTCCGTCTCCAGGGTCTCGACTATCGCTGTACCAAAATTCATCAAATCGGTTCGGCCATTTAGGCGTGAAGACGTAACAAACAAACAAACTCACTTTCGCTTTTATAATATTAGTAAGGATCACAAAAAAGGGTAGGCACCAACCACATGTAAAGAGAATACATATAGGTAAACATAACAATGAAACAGCGGCGGTTGACCGTGAGCTTTCCGAACGATTTATTACCGAGCCGATAACCTTGTACTGTGGGCCATATTAGGTTTTATGTTGCACAGAGCCATCCATTATTGTCTATTATGAACTGGTGTTGCTAGGCGGGAATAAACCTTTTTGAAGAGTGAAGCTTTGTTTATTTTATGAGTAAATGTAGGCTATTAACCATTTTTTTAATTTGTATGACCTACAGTTAATTGTTCCGGGTCTGGCTGTTTGTGTATGTGAGTTTAAATGTTTGTAAACACACCCACGATACAGGAGAAATTTCTAGTGTAGCACAACGTTTTAAAAATGGATGAATGGATTATTGAATGGACTCGTGATGAGAGGTTACGACCTCGCCTCTCATACATGGGGTTGTGGGTTCAAATCTGGGTAAGTTCGTATGTGACTTTATTAATTCATATTATGTACCTTCTAAGTTAATCTTGGATATCAAAGACATCGGTGAAGGATATTTTTTTTTTGGGTGGGAAATCATCAAATAACTTCCCCCGCTCTGGGCGGGGCGGGGGGGGGGGGGCGTGCCAGACTTTTACTGGCTAAAACCCACCCATGTTCCTTCTATCGCCCTTTACGTTCCGGGGCCGCGGTATCTCTTTCGAACAACCCGCAACCCCGGCAGGATCGGTGAAGGGTATTGGGTATATATTTAATATATAGTAAGTCTGAAATCGCCAGCGTGTCTTGAGCAAGCGTGGTGACTAATGTTAATGCATTCTAGCTCTGTTTGAGAAGAGGTCTTCGCCAAGAAGTGGGACTGGAGATATTGTCCCGACTGCTAAGCGGGATGTAATGAGGTATTTATTTCAATTCTAAATTCGGCAAAGTGTTTTCCATATATAGAATTTATTTTATTTATTTATTAAAACTTTATGCACATGTATAAAATAACCACTGTACAAAGGCGGACTTAATGCCTGTAGCGTTTTCTACCAGTCTACCTTAGGATGATGCAGAGAGAAGACAAAGTAGGTGCAGGGTGCATAACAGAAGGTATTCGAAAATCCTTACTAATATTATAAAAGCGAAAGTGAGTTTGTTTGTTTGTTACGTCTTCACGCCTTAATGGCTAAACCGATTTTGATGAATTTTGGTACAGAGATAGTTAGGACCCAGGAGACAGACATAGGTATTTTTTTTTAAAAAGTGGGATATGAAGGAGAAAGAGGGAAGAAATGGGAAAACTTGGCTTTGCTATTACAAATCAATAAGGCGCAACGGCAAAAACTTCAGGGAGCAGGTACCCGCAAATCAGGAAAGGGGAACTGTGTTACCCCAAATTTAACGCGATCGAAGCCGCGGGCAAAAGCTAGTAATTTATAAGAACTCTCTGCTTAAGCTTTTGGAGAATTTGGCATAATGTTTGCTTCTTTATAACTCACATAAAAAAAGTAATAGACTACAAGTTATTTGGCTACCTGAGTAATCTGCTCTTCGTAATTTATCATGCCTTGCATGTAATGTTTCATGTCAGCTATGTATGTTACATAAGGCCGGTCCGCACCGCAGATAATTATGGCAGTGCTTTATCTAGACGGCTCAAATGTGCCGTGTGCCCCAGGCCTAATCACCCCGCCTGTAATTTATTTGTATCACAGAGTAAACAGTAAATGAAGCTTTTAGATGTGGACAATTACGCTTGCACCAATGCTTGTTTTTGTATATGTATGTATAATCTCAACATTAATGATGTATCCATGATTTTGTAAAAATATTATGATTTAAAAGAGTGTCCATGGAGTTTCTTGCCCATTCTTCTGCATAGAGATCTACGCTTTGGAATGGGCAACTACAGTACTTTCACAAGTTATTATGTCTTATGACTGGGACTGTAGCAACATCGTTTTTGTTTCCGTGACATTCAAAAGTGCCTGTAATGGTCTATGCTAATTGAAATAAATGCTTTGAGTTTGAGTTTGCTTTGTCGCGCCACCACATAAACAAAAGGATATGGTGATTACATTCGGAACGCCCCGTATACTTTATAGTTTTTTAGTTAGGGAATAACTAAAACTTTCACTAAGCAACAGTAAAGAAATAAGCTAGACTCTTTTGTAGGACAATCAGTGGTGAATACAAAAGTTAGGGATCCGGGAGATACAATTAAATTCGCGCTTGTCCCTAACCATAGCAGTATCCGACTAATATTAATACTATAGAATACGTTGGTACATTCTTTCTATCTGCAAATCTAGTAGGACAACGGTGTCAACTCTGAAATTGCGTGTGAGAACTCCATTTACTCACCACTCCGTGATCTACCCCACAAATGGAGATGAAGATTCATCTTTTTTAACTTAAACTTTGATGTCGGTTTTATCTACAGGCAATTTATCTTTCAGATATCTCTTTTAATTAATGTATTTACCTAAAAATTCGTATTTACCTACAATTTCGTATCGGATTGCCGTCTCATTAGTCAATGAGGGTGAGTAGAACAGGTAGTGCACCTGTGCCTGCGCGCACACTTGTGCACTTGTGTTGTACACCTGCAGCGAAGATGGCTAATCTCCGCTGAAATTGGTAGTTTTTTTTATATTTAACCGACTTTCAAAAGAAGGAGGTTTTCATTCGTATTTTTTTCCGTAACCTCGATTAGTAACCATGGAAACAAAGAGGCCACTGAGGACTCATTGCAGTAATAATAATGGCAGGCGTTTCAAGTAACTAAAAAGTACCTATTTTATTTTTCAAATTTCAGATTTAAGTCATATAGAATTAAAAGGAAAAGGTCAAGTAAAATTTAAAAAAAAAACTGTTCCGTTCAAACTTGCGACATAAACAGCCAAATCGCTTGACTGCGTAGACTTAGAGGGTTGATTTTTCACAGCTCTAAGGTACCACAGACTTAAGTAAATGGTTTAAATTTTGACTCGGTACCTCCACACGTTCCCGAGATACCGAAAATTGTATGGTACGACAGCCCTTTTCAAAATCAAAATCTTTTTATTTCACACTAGCTTTTGCCCGCGGCTTCGCTCGCGTTAAATTCGGGGTAACACAGTTCCCCTTGCGCCTTATTGATTTGTAATAGCAACGCTAAGTTTTCCCTTTTTTTCCCTCTTTCTCCCTCACATCCCACTTTTTTAAAATAAAAATTAGCCTATGTCCGTCTCCTGGTTCCCAACTATCTCTGTACCAAAATTCATCAAAATCGGTGTAGCCATTAAAGCGTGAAGAGGTAACAAACAAACAAACAAACAAACTCACTTTCGCTTTTATAATATTAGTAAGGATAGGCCTACATGGGCACTTATAAAACGTCAAGAAAAGGTGTACGGTTCGGGTTGGTCGTTTCCTATGGAGAAGAACCGGCAAGAAACTCCATGGTTACTCTTTTAAAATCATTTGGTTTTACAATGTTGTTGTTACAGCGTTAGTACTTAAGTATGAGAATGATTTGATTTTGTAAAAATATTATGATTTAAAAGAGTGTCCATGGAGTTGCATGCCCATTCTTCGCCATAGAGATCTATGCTTTGGAATGGGCAACTACAGTACTTTCACAAGTTATTTCTTGTGACTGGGACTGTAGCAGCATCTTTTTTGTTTTCATGACATTCAAAAGTGCCTGTAATGGTGTAATTGAAATAAATTATTTGAATTTTGTAAGTTTGTAGAGTACAGCGTAGGCCCGACAAAACAAAAAATAATACGTAAACAAAAGTTAACAAGCGTCTAGGAATCTACAAGGCCAACCATGTCCACTCATTTCAAATCATAAGAACGAACTCCTTCGAACTTCGTTAGTCTAGAACTCCACCACAGTTACTAGGCCAATGAGACGTTAGGGGCTAGCTTACAGGATTTATAGCTATGTTCATGACCCGACCAGCGCCCCCACACTAAACACAGTACAGAACATTATTTATATATTACTATAACGTTTCCGAAGGAGCTAGGCAACCAGCGGGAACAAGCCGAAGCGTGATCATCTCAATCATTTGTTTAGAAAACCGGTGGCATCTTGTGACAGTGATAACACTAATATTAATAATATTATTTTATTATTAACTAGCTTTTGCCCGCGGCTTCGCTCGCGTTAAATTCGGGGTAGCACAGTTCCCCTTTTCTGATTTGCAGGTAACTGCTACCTGTAGTTTTTGCCCTAGCGCCTTATTGATTTGTAATAGCAAAGCTAGGTTTTCCATTTTCTTCCCTCTTTCTCCCTCATTACTCACTTTTATTAAAAAAGTTAGCCTATGTCCGTCTCCAGGGTCCCAACTATCTCTGTACCAAAATTCATCAAAATCGGTTTAGCCATGTAGGCGTGAAGACGTAACAAACAAACAAACAAACTCACTTTCGCTTTTATAATATTAGTAAGGAAGTAAGGATTTTTAATATTATTTTAGTTTATTAAAAAAAAACAGCCAAGTGCTAGTCAGTCTCGCGCACCGAGGGTTCCGTACAAATTTGCGACATAAGATTCATCTTTGACGGCACGGTTGGCGCAGTGGCTGAGCGATCGACTGCTGCGCTGCGTGTCGCGGGTTCAATTCTCGCACGGAACAAATATTTGTATGGCTTACAGATAGTTGTTCCGGATTGTTTTGTGTATGCGAGTTTAAATGTTTGTAAACGCACCCACGATACAGGAGACATTCCTAGTGTAGGTTTTACATAAAAAAAGAACTTTTTTTAGCCTTCCAGGGAGAAAAGGTCAAAGAAAAGATGGATGGATTGTGTAATAATATATATCTAACTATCAAAGACTATACTTTTAAAATGACGTCACTGTCTTTAGTACATAAGTTGAGCTGTTGCTGTTGTTATTACAGTGGACAGCAACAGCTCAACTTATCGCTATTGTTGGAGCTCAACTCTCCCATACACACACAGTATATTGCCGACAGGCGCCACACGCCTGCACTATCCCGCTGTGTTTGATGCCGGCGCGTAGGGTTGCCATATAACATTACTCATTCTTCATTACTCTCATTGTTATTGCAATCATAGTGTTTATTTTGATTATTTTGGGGTGGAGCACGTAATTGTGGATCCTTTTCGAGATTTGCTACGTTTATTTTGTTATATTGTGAGTTATGTTTTGATTTACTGTACTGCGTGTTATCAGCCATACTTTGTCGATATTCCACACATTTACACAGAGCGCGTGTTAGACGACTGCCCTAAAAAGGAGTGTTATGTTTTCAGGGTTCATGTATGTACGTGAGTTTCTTTATTCCATCATAACTTCTAAACGCCTGAACTGATTTACACGTATGGGGTATCATTAGAACCCTCCCGCGGGGGACTTTGAAAGTATTCTACAGATTGTTCCCCCGACTGCGATGAAAATTTTTGATTCCCTTTCATCTTTGTTTCCATCACGTTCCATCGGCAAATGTAAAACTAACATCTTCTTTTTATCTTTTTAGTAAATTTTTTGACATGGCAGTCGTGTTTTCACTTTTTTTAATTATTTATTTTTACATATTTTATTATGCACATAGCCATGGAGTGGAATTCCCTGCCTGTGCCTGTGTTCCCGAGGCCGCGAGTTAATAGGCTTCTTTTGGGATAGCTTCTTTTGGGATTTGACGGGCCTGTTGGTCTAGTGGTTAGTGGCCCTGACTGCTGAGCCGGAGGTCGTGGGTTCGATTCCCACCCAGGACAAACTTTGTGTGATGAGCATGATTGTTTGTTCTGTGTTTGGGTGTGATTTATCTAAAATATGTATGTATTTATAAATTATATAAGTATGTATATCAGTTGTCTGGTTACCATAACACAAGCTCTGCTTAGCTTGGGATCAGATAGCCGTGTGTGAGTTGTCCCAAGATATTTATTATTATTATTATTATAGCTCGTTCCATCGTCTCCAACAAAAAAAAACAAAAAGCGCGATTTAAACGTAACGTAAATGCGTCGAGTTTTTAAATTGAAAATATGAACAAAAAAAAAGTTTTATTGCGGAAACTTGTACAATTTTTACAGTTAATATTACAGTGGGACCTCCTATTAAATAAAATATATACCTGTGCTAGGCGAGCAGGGCCTCCTAGCACAGGTATATCTTTTTCTGTTATAAACATTGTATTAAATTGATGCAACATGTACAATCAGTATGATCAATAAATTTGAATAGTATTACTGTTAGCCATCATCCTACTGCTGGGCATATTCCCCTCCCCATGACATCTATGGGGAGAAGCCTTTGCCTTTGCTTTTTTATAATAATACGTTGCCCCACACTAGGCATTTCTCCTGTATCGTGGGTGCCTTTACAAACATTTAAACCCACTTACTCAAACAGCCAGACCCGGAACAACTATCTGTAGACCATACAAATACTTGTTCCGTGCGGGGATCGAACCCGCGACACGCAGTGCAGCAGTCGATCGCTCAGCCTCGAGTCGTCAAATCTTTCGTCGCTATCTTTTACGAAACTTAATTTCATGATAACATTATATTTTAAATTCGTTAATTTACGTAACTTTTCCTCTCATAATCCTTAATACACTTTATATGCCCGCGATAAGGCATAAACTCATTTTAAAAGTCGCCCCATTGATACTACGGACAGCCCTACCCAACTTTCAACCGTGCTTTGATCAAAGTACGAAAGGCGTTCCGGCAGCTATCCACGGCTCGCAGAATGTCCACTATGACCACTATGTATCCACCCAACACCAGTCTATGTGTTTATACGCTAACAGCGTCATTAAGCGTCGAAGATCCATCCATTATCATCTATTTATTAGTTTACAAATAGTTTTATATATTTTTTTACCCTATCACAATGTTGTCGTATTTTACCCAAAGGTTGACTGGTAGAGAATGCCTTATGGCATTAAGTCCGCCTATGTATCACTATTGTAGATAAAGTATAAACAAGATCCAGTTAAACACTGATGTATAATGAAAACGGGAAACTAAAATATTAATATAATTAATGCGCAATTTTGTGGTGAATGATTTATAAAGAGTAACTATGGAATTTCTTGCCATTACCAACCCGAACCGTGCGCCTTTTCGCGACGTTATATAAGTGCCCATATAAGCTTACGTGAAATAAAATATTTCAATTTTGACAGTCTTAAAAAGAATAACTACTGAACGGATTTACATGAAATCTAGCACACAGACAGTTTATAACCTGGATTAACACATAAGAAATTTAAGTTCATAGTAGAGTAACAAACATTCTCACAAACTTACGCATTTATAATACTAGTTCTTCCTCGCTGTTTCACCGCCGTTCGATCGGGATTAAAGTTGCTTATGTGAATTCAGGGTATAAGCTCGTGATACGACTCCCGGCCACCGTAGATGAACGGGTCTGTGCACGATGAGCAATGGATAGCTCAGCTCACCGTCCGTCGGTCCAGTGACGACAGGCCGGGGAGATAGCGCGTTAGTGTTCCACGCGCGCCTCAAGGAGATGTAAGCAAAGCAGAGCCGCCTGGCGGGGTTTCGGGTTGTTCGAAAGCGATACCGCGGCTCCGGAACATAAAGGCCAAAAGAAATAACATGGGTGGTTTAGTCAGTAAAAGTCTGACACTCCCCCCCGCTCCGCCTAGAGCGGGGGAAGTTATTTGAAGATTAACAAAAAAGGGTATAACCTATCGACTAGCCAAATTTTATTCAAATACTTTCAGCTGTTTGAGCGTGAAAGAGTTACAAACAAACATCCATTAATCCATCCTCA
The DNA here is from genome assembly GCA_905475445.1 of Ochropleura plecta. Classification (NCBI taxonomy): domain Eukaryota; kingdom Metazoa; phylum Arthropoda; class Insecta; order Lepidoptera; family Noctuidae; genus Ochropleura; species Ochropleura plecta. The sequence goes on along the minus strand of FR997740.1, from coordinate 6,149,504 downwards.
CAAACTTATGCTTTTCTAATATTAGTAGGATTAGTGGGATGGGATATGCGGCAATTGAACTTGAGCTCGCTATGCACGAACAAATCTAGGATTTCAGGTTGCACGTTGCTATATCAGCCAAAAACATGGCCGCCGAGAATTTAGGGCTCCGGGATTTGATCCCGGGACGGAATTGTTAGTTATTTGGAGTTGATTTTACAGATTGATTGCAGCAAATTTAGCTTTAATTGGAACGTCAAAATTCGAACCTGTAATAACATTGTAAAGAGTGCATACAAATTAATTTAATTAATTAAAGCAATCTTTCAATTTGACATAATCAAAATTATTTATAAAAAGTTAACTAATTAGCTAAATATAAACTATCTAAATGTAAACTAACTGAATGTAAACTAACTAAATCTAAACTAACTAAATAAACAACAGGATGATTCGACGCCGAAGTACTTACTATAAGTATGTATATCAGTTGTTTGGTTACCATAACACAAGCTCTGCTTAGCTTGGGATCAGATAGCCGTGTGTGAGTTGTCCCAAGATATTTATATTTTTTTTATATTTATATTATATGCCTCTGCTTACCCCTTTGGAGTGAAGTTATGTTATGTTAAGTTAACATGCCGAGTTGATTGAAGTTTGTTATCAATGTTCGGTGGCGGCAAGTATCCTCCGATAGCGTACTAGTCGTTGCATAGTATCAATACAAGTTTATGCAGTGCACCACGAATGTAGGATTACCAAGGTTTAAGAATTACCGGGACAGAATCGCAGGACACTTTTAAATTATTTTTAAATGTTTCGTGTAAAAATATAAAACGAAATAAAGTAATACTAAATTTACGTTAACATAAACGTGAACGAGGCAAAGTAGTATGTAAGGATCGTAGCGCAGTGACGACAGGCCGTATCGACGGCGCGTTTGTGGATCCACACTATTTAAAAAAAAAACTTTGTACCATAGTATTTCTCCTGTATCGTGGGTGCGTTCACAAACATTTAAACTTACACACACAAACAGCCAGACCCGAAACAACTATTTGTAGGCCATACAAATGTTTGTTCCTTGCGGAAGTCGAACCCGCAACACGCAGCGCAGCAGCCGATCGCTCAGCCACTGCGCCAACCATGCAAAGCAGATGAGGCCCGCCAGGGTCAACACCTGCCGGGGTTGCGGGTTGTTCGAAAGAGATATCGTGGCCCCAAAAATATAAAGGGCAATAGAAGGAACATGGGGGACATTAGTCAGTAAACCAGAACGGGGAAAGTTATTTCATGATTTAACATCCGCAAAAAAAAGAATCGTAGCGCGTCGCATTCTGTGGTGTCTGCCTACCCCCCTGGGAAGTAGGCTTGCGTTTATGTATGTATGTATGCTAAAATATCTAATGCACTTTCCAGCTATTTTAAAATTCAGATCTGGCAACCCCAAGTACAGGTAACAGAGGAACTTTGATCATAAATGATCGAGCGTACGAAGTTACTTGTCAATAGTTTGGAACCTAGTTCGCGTTCCAATACTTATAAGATAAAACTTCTATGATAAAGTTTATCGGCTACCTGGAATGTTTAGGTAAGAATCAAGCATAAATTTTGTTAGTCAATGGTTTTTTTATGAACATAGCAGGCCCTAGAGTGAGACTTTTTTTTTTTTTTTTTTTTTTTCGGGTGGGAAATCATCCAATGACTTCCCCCGCTCTGGGTGGAGCGGGGGGGCATGTCAGACTTATACTGACTAAAACCCACCCATGTTCCTTCTGTTGCCCTTTACGTTCCGAGGCCGCGGTATCTCTTTCGAACAACCCGCAACCCCGGCAGGCGGAGGCTCTGGCAAGCCCCTCTGCTTTGCTGACTCTCTTTGAGGCGCGCGTGAAACACGAACGCGCCGTCGACACGGCCTGTCGTCAATCGACGGACGGACGGTGAACTACCCATTGCTCACCGCCCACAGGCCCGCATCTACGGTGGCCGGAAGTCGTCTCGCGGCGCCCGGCGCCATGGGCGTCTCCCGCGGCGGCTGGGTTGGGCAGATGTTCTCTCCCTCAAACGCCCGGCCACCTCCTTTGCTAGCATTACTGCTTCGCAGAAGGTGGTGACCGCTTCCCATTCCCTCTCGCTCCGGACCATGGCCTGAACCAGGGCCGGACGCGAGAGATCGCCGCCGCCGATCGCCTCCACGAGGGCACGGCGGTGCTCCGCCCAAGCTGGGCAGACCGCCACTGTGTGCTCCACCGTGTCCTCCGGGCGATCGTCACAATGGTGACACCCGGGCGCTTCCTCCCGCCCGATGATGTGCAGGAACCTCCCGAAACTTCCGTGTCCGGTGAGGACCTGCGTCAGGCGGTAGGTGAGGACGCCATGACGCCTCTCCAGCCACTCCTCAAAGAGGGGACTTACCGCCGCTATTGTGGCGTGCCCTGCACGGGGTTGCGACAGTCGCTCTCTCCATGCCACCATGAGATCGCACCGGAGGTCTGCCCGCCGAGCGGCAACTTGCCGTGGCAGCGGGTTTTCCCCCCGGTGTAGTGCCTCCGCGCGCCACTCAAACAGGCGCGCGAGGACTATCGCCTCCAGATCCCACGGTGGCAGTCCGGCAAGGAGGCTCGCTGCCTCGCCGGAGATCGTGCGGTAGCCCCGGACAAGCCGTATGGCCACCACCTTTTGGGGCGCGTTCAGGTAGTGGGCGGCGCGCCGCCCTAAAGAACGCGCCCATACCGGGGCCCCGTAAAGGGCCATGGACCGCACGACTCCGGCATAGAGCCTACGGCAGGAGGCGTTTGGCCCCCTCAGATTGGGCAGGAGCCGCTTGAAAGCAGCCCCCGTCCGCTCGAGTTTGGGAGCCAAACGTCGAAAGTGTTCGACGAAGTTCCACCGGCTGTCGAGGACGATTCCCAGGTACTTCATCGTCGACCCGACGCCGATGCGAACCCCTCCTACCGTCAACTGGGATCCCGACGGTGGCGTGTTTCCGCGGCCATGAAAAACCATGGCCTCGGATTTGTGCAAGGCCACCTCGAGACCCAGTAGCCGGATCCTCTCCGCGACTATCGCAACCCCGCGTGTCATGTTGTCGGCCGCCGCCTGGTGCGACCCCCCCTGAGCCAGGACGAGCGTGTCGTCAGCGTAGCAAACTACACTGACGCCGCTGGGGAGGTCGGCGCGCAGCACCCAGTCGTAACCGATGTCCCACAGGAGCGGCCCCAAGACCGATCCCTGTGGGACACCGCACGACATCTCTCGCCGGTTCCACTCTCCAGAGCGACCGGGGTATATGACGGCCCTGTCCGTCAGATATGCCCCGACCACACGACGAAGATAGGTCGGCATCCGGTGGTATTGGAGTGCCTCCCTGATGCAGCCCCAAGGCATGGTGTTAAACGCGTTGGCGATGTCGAGAGACACCGCCACGACAACCCCACCCCTGGACACTGCAGCCCCCGTCGTGAGGGCTCTCACGCGCATGATGGCATCCACCGTAGAGCGCCCCTTGCGGAAACCATACTGGTGTTCCGCAAGATCCGGCCCCGTCCCCACAAGGTGCCCGACGAGGCGGTTTGCAATTACTCTTTCAAAGAGCTTGCCCACCTCGTCGAGCAGCACAATGGGCCGGAATGCGGACGGAGAGTCCGCAGGGCGCCCCGGCTTCTGTATGAGGACCAGTTTCCCCGTCTTCCACCGAAGTGGGAACTGGCCTCTCTCCAAGCACGCGCTTAGGAGCCCTAGTAGTCGGGGCCCGAGAGCCTCCAGGGCCAGGACCCAGGCTTTGCCATGCAAGCCATCGGGTCCCGGGGCGGTGTTTTTGGCTTTCAGCCTGCCCACCGCCGCTCTCAGATCTACCCCAGTCACCTCCGGAACGTCGTCGTCGTCGTTGTCCTCGTGGTCCGCTTGTGGCACCGCAAGCGGCGGAGCCATGGGCGGAGGAGCATGCTCCCCTCGCGACCTAGAGTGAGACTAGAATAAGCTTTTAGTAAAATTAAATAATTAATCAGGTTTATCAAGAAAATTAGGGTGTCCGCGCTATTTGATAAACGTTGAGGAGATTTTTTTTTGTGACAGGCGATCTAGTCTGCAGTGCAGTGCAGGGCTCTCATTCTCTAAGAATCGTTGAGCGCAGCGCTGATCTCAGAAGACTCTCTATAAAACTTGACACTGCGGTAACGCTAAGCTCGATGCTGTATTCTTAGAGAATAGCCCTATAGGAGGTGTACTCACTAAGGACGAAGTTTTCTGCCAAAATTACAACCGTTTCCTACCGCTAAAACCAACATAGGATCAGATAGATGCCCTAGCAGCTAGGTTTAGCTAGGGCCTAGCTAAACATTATATATTATATTAGTGACAACTCGATTTGACGGTTGTCCCTACTCCCGACGTGTTTTCAAAACTCATGGATTGAAATCTTACTTATATTAATATTATAAATGCGAATGTTTGTGAGGATGGATGGATGTATCTATGGGTGTATGTTTTTTTTTTAATTTGGCACAGATGTAGCTTATTGTCTGGAATAACACATTGGATACTTTCTATTCGATAATACGCGGGCGAAGCCGCGGCGCCACCTAGTACATATAATATTGAAATTGGGAGTAAGATTTATTTAAAGGATCTAAATAATTTTAAACGGACCCGTATCTTAATTGATGGACTGTTGGAGAGTAGACCATCAAGTAATATAGAATCTGTCATAAAAAATATTGTGACCAAAATTTCGAGGAGTTCTCTCGCGAGGAGGCGATCCTGACTGCGGTTTCTTTTATTTATTTATTTTAGGATTTCCGACGAGTTACATTACATATTATCTTTTACAAAATTAAAATTGCACAATACGTTATCTTGCAATAATAATAATAAATCAATTTATTTCAGGCATCGAAGGCCCATACATACTATACACAAATCTAAAATTTATAAACTAATACATATTTTATAAAATTAAAAACTATTGCACACGAGGTGACGGCTTCGTGTTTCGCTGCGAGTTCGGTATCCTTCCACGAAAACGTCGATACACGACACCCTTCGGCCAAAACTCTCCTTTGAGGAAGGTGTCCAATTGATTAGTCGGCACCCGCACCACAAACGACTTAAAATTAATGTCATGGCGCGACTCCAACTGCATGACTCTCAAAGTCCAGTTTGTCTTCACACGTACATACTCCACGATGTCTTCAGTCGCCGTGGTGTGAAGCAATCTCGACACGTACAGCTGCGTCGTGGGTAATGCTAGACGCAGCAGCGTGTTGGATCCTGCCAGCGCGGTACCGCACTGGTTCTGACAAGGAGGCTTCTTATTTTTCTTCTTTTCCACCTGAATAAAACCATCCTCTTCGCTTGAACCCCTTAACAGACCTCGTTGTTTTAAGTCTGCGTTATGAGGCTTTAAGCACTCCTGCTTACCCTTTTTCAATTTACCTGCTTGCTGTGTTGTTTGCGACACAGCAGGCAATGCACACACATGCTTCATTTACAGGTAACCACAGCTTACACATTATCGAGTAGGTGCACATGCTATAAATACATTATTTAACAAAAAGGATACATGATAATAATAGCATGCTATTATTAAAGATTAAAATAAAAGAATACAGCCAGATTAAAGTATCATAGTCATTGTCATGGTTTTTTTTTCGGGATATTTAATCAACGTGGCGGTATCTCTCACAACCCACAACCTAAGCAAGCATATACCATGCGCCCGGAACATGAAACGTAAAAGAAGGAACATGGGTGGGTTTTAATCAGTAAACGTCTGAAACTCTCCCCCGCTCCGCTCGTTAAGTTATTTGATGATTTCCAATCCGTAAAAAAAGGAAAGCCGGTTTCGAGAAAATTTGAGTTTTGCAAATGTAGTTTAGTTTTTACTTTAGGGAATGATTTATGCTTATTATGTCTTTAAATGTTTCAGAATTGGTTGCTAAGTTCATTAAATGTGCAGTCATTTAAGCTACCCAATGCCATTAAATCACTTTTAACATTTATTTTTTAAGCTTAGCACGGCAGTATAGACCTTTCTAAGCTAATCATGGTCATAACTAACTTAAAATGGAACATGTTACTAACTATTAGTAGGAAGGATGGGTACATCCTTCCTACTAATAATATAAATGCGAATGTTTGTGAGGATGGATGTATGGATGTTTGTTACTCTTTCACGTCAAAACGGCTGAAAAAATCTTGACGACATTTGGCACAGAGGTAGATTATAGTCTGGAATAACACATAGGATACCTACTTATTTTTCGATATCACGCGGGCGAAGCCACGGGCGCTAGCTAGTTAATAAATAATCCCCACTTACCAAGTTGTTGAACAAATTCAAAGATAAAGACAGAAGAGAGATGCAAAGTGGAAACCTTATTTACTATTAAGTGATCACTTCATACTCGTAACTTGTACTTCAAGCAATAACGCACACAATATTGAACCTCCTCTTACTTTAGTTTGCCCTCCTTCTCCAGAACCCGTGTCACAAGTTGTTGAAAGTTCTCCATTCGGATAACTTCGTCTATCTTCGGTGACCGTTCGTTGACATGCGAACATTTCAAGTTAGTTCTAGACATAATTAGTTCTGTGACCGTAGCATTTTCTTCCTATTGTTTGAAAACAAGCAGTGTTACTTAAGAGTTTTTTTTACAAATTTTTCTTAGTTTAAACAATAAAGAGCCTCTTAGATATAATAATTCGGACTTTCGCACCGAGGGTTCCATACAAATTTGCGACATATAGGACCATAAGTTTTGACTGCGTATACTTAGAGGGTTGAAGGGTTTTTTCACAGCTCCAAGGGACCCCAAATTTAATTATACTGTTTTAATTTCAACTGGATACTTCCACGCGTTCTCGAGATAAAGTATATTGACAGACAGACAGACTAACTTTAAATAATTGAACTGACATACTCAGGGTTAAAAACTTTGGAAATGACCTTGACCTTCAATTTGATTTGCAGAAATGCCCTATATATTAAAAAAACCATCTCGTTTCTAAATCGGTAAATTAAATAAACAACACTGGCAAGAATATCAAATGAAACCTCAGTAAAGAACCTTATTACAACCATATTTTAGAATCTTTAGCCCAAAATAGCCGCGCAATTACCCGTTCTAAATTTAAATTAACCTTTACTATGAACTTTAGTTCTCTATTGTTTGAGTAATTTAGACCCTTCTCAAACAGGTTATTGAATTTATGTAGCTCTAAATGAACACAACCAAAGCGTTTGATAGTAAATAAACATGGTCAAAGTGTCGTCTTAGAGGTTGTACGATTACATCGCACATTTATATAGTTGCTAGCATAAGCATTTTTACCTTATTGTTAAGTGACTATTTAATTATAATTGAGTACACTTTCGACCGTTTTATTGTCAACACCTTAACAAGCAATAAATAATTTATCAAGAAATTATTAGCAAAAAGAATTTGTCTTCCATGAAAACTCTCCACATGTATTAGCTAACAAGAGCTCGTACATTATGGTCCTTCGAGCCGGATTGTTGTGTTTGAATTTATCGTGTGATTGCGAATCGGTTCGGTCGGCCTCCCACAAGCGGGTCTCACTGATACGAATTGAGAAGGCGCATAGATCACACGGTAAGGCATCACAGCACTCGCACAGAACAAGTGACTAGAACAAGCAGTCCAAGAGCTCGTACATTATGGTCCTTCGAGCTTAAGTGTTGTGTTTGAATTTATCGTGTGATTGCGAATCGGTTCGGTCGGCCTCCCACAAGCGGGTCTCACTGATACGAATTGAGAAGGCGCATAGATCACACGGTAAGGCATCACAGCACTCGCACAGAACAAGTGACTAGAAGTACTCCACAAGTCAGCAAGAATATTTTGTCTTCCATGAAAAACTCTCCACATGTATTAGCTAACAAAAGCTCGTACAATATGGTCCTTCGAGCCTAAGTGTTGTGTATGAATTTGTCGTGTGATTGCGAATCGGTTCGGTCGGCCTCCCACAAGCGGGTCTCACTGACACGAATTGAGAAGGCGCATAGATCACACGGTAAGGCATCACAGCACCCACACAGAACAAGTGACTAGAACAAGCAGTCCAAAGGACTAGAACAAGCAGTCCAAAAATACAAACAGCATCAAGGCTTCAGCAAGCAGTCCAAAAATACAAACAGCATCAAGGCTTCAGCAAGTACATCAAGTAAGCCTATTGGCATCAAGGCCTCGGCAAAAATCAAGTAAGCATATTGGCATCAAGGCCTCAGCAAGTACATCAAGTAAGCCTATTGGCATCAAGGCCTCGGCAAAAATCAAGTAAGCCTATTGGCATCAAGGCCTCGGCAAAAATCAAGTAAGCATATTGGCATCAAGGCCTCAGCAAGTACATCAAGTAAGCATATTGGCATCAAGGCATACATCAAGTAAGCATATTGGCATCAAGGCCTCAGCAAGTACATCAAGTAAGCCTATTGGCATCAAGGCCTCGGCAAAAATCAAGTAAGCATATTGGCATCAAGGCCTCAGCAAGTACATCAAGTAAGCATATTGGCATCAAGGCATACATCAAGTAAGCATATTGGCATCAAGGCCTCAGTAAGTACATCAAGTAAAGCTAGCTAGCAAACCAAAAACAAAGATCGATCTACAGCAAGTATCAAGCAAGTTGACGGCGATAGTACTCCACAAGTCAGCAAGGAAAATCAATAGTAATATTTGAATTTTCAATCTATCAAGTATCATGGAAGACCTAATTCAAAAGCAACATGTTGCCCTCAGTGGCATGCGACAACTTTGAACCAATTTTAAGCAAGATGGTCAAGATCGCAAAACTACAGAATATATAAAAAAAAAACGGGTCCGACTCTATAGAGTCAGCAAAACAATTACAACAAGATTTGAAACAACTTCTCAAAACAGGTGGTTTCAATTTACGAAAATGGAGGTCCAATTATCAAGAATTACAAGACAGCACCGACAAGGGTTGCGATCAAGAACGTTACGACTTCAAACAGGCAGAGTCAACGAAAACATTAGGCCTTCATTGGAATCCTAGACAAGATATTTTCACATTTCAATCAAGGATCGACACTACTGACGCGCGTCCTACGAAGCGGAAACTATTGTCAGAGATATCAAAACTCTTTGACCCTCTCGGGTGGCTCACTCCAGTTTCTATCAAGATGAAAGTCCTTTTTCAAGACATCTGGAAAGAGAAGAACCTGCAATGGGATGACAAGATTCCAGAGCAAATTAACCATGAATGGACAAAAATTAAACAAGACATGCAAAACATAAATCGATGTCAAATACCTCGATGGATAGGCACTGATACGGCCGGAAATAATATCGAGTTACATGGATTTTGCGACGCATCGCAGAAAGCATATGCATGTGTCGGATATTGCAAATTAACAAATTTAGGTCAAACTAAAATAACATTATTGGTTGGGAAATCTAGATTGGTACCTAATGACAAGAATATTTCTTTGCCCAAATTGGAATTAAGTGGCGCGCATCTGCTTTCCAAACTAATGGCTAAAGTGAAGACAAGTTTCACCGGTCACGACATCAAGGTTTACCGGTGGACTGATTCCATGGCAGTTTTGGGATGGATACAAGGAGATCCTAATCGCTGGAAAGTGTTTGTTGCCAACAGGGTGCGACAAATAACCAAAGAGATGCCCTCCGGATGCTGGAGATATTATGTTAAGTCAGTAGAAAATACAGCAGATTGCTCTAGCAGAGGAACAAGCAAGGTTCTACAGAAGAAGTATCAAGAACTGCAGGAAATTATTGACGACAAGCTATTGTCTGAGATCGCAGATATGGAGATTACATGGCATTTCAACGCTCCCTCTTGGCCATCAGCAGAAGGTCTGTAGGAAGCTGCCGTGAAAAGTTTCAAGTTACACCTCAAAAACGTAATCGGTGAACAAAAATTGACTTATGAAGAGTTCGCCACACTTCTAACACAAATTGAAGCCTGTCTGAACTCAAGACCGTTGTGTGCAATCTCAGAAGATCCTGAAGACTTAGATTTCTTGACACCGTCTCACTTTTTAACTGGTGGGCCTACGTTAACGTTAGTTGAGACTGAGAGAGATCTGCGCACACGCTGGCAGCTAATACAGAAAATATTACAAGATCTGTGGAAAAGATGGCGCACTGAGTATCTAGCTCAGTTAACTGTGAGAAGCAAATGGAGGCAGCCTCAATCCAATATCAAGTTGGAGGATATTGTTCTCATTCACGACGACAACCTACCAGCCGGCAAATGGATGATGGGAAGGGTCGTAGAACTACATCCAGGCAACGACGGTCACGTTATTGTCGTGAGCTTAAAAACAAAAGGCGGCATCATGAAACGTCCCGTCATAAAAGTATCCGTACTTTTAGAACACAAAGAAGTTGCTGCCCAGTGCGACACGGCACAGGATAAACAAGAAGAAATCAATCAGCAACAAGACAAAGAACCCTCAACAAGGAGGTCAACGAACAGCAAGTTTAACCTTACAACACTGGTCACTACTCTGATGCTATTCTTCACATTCATCACTAGTTCAGAATGCAACTTAAAAGTAACTCCATTCCAATCAAATCAAAGTTTGTATTTTGACAAAGTATCAAACATGATGCTAATCCGAGATGATTGCAAACTTGTAATTTACTACAGCATGGATTCGTATTGGCAATCGACTACAACATTCAACAAATACATTTAATCCCTTAAACAAACATGTGGCTCCATACAAGATCAAGTTCATTGTGATGTAATTGTACTCCAACTACGTCACGCGTTCTCAGAACTTGAGCACTACAACCAAGTACTACTAAGTCAGCATTATGGAACGCGACCTAGGACACTGCGTCAGCGCCGAGGCCTTATCAACGTAATATTTCTCTCCTTCGACAGAACGAGAAGCATATAGTTTCCCTCTGGAGAAATCAGACTTCACTCATGGAAGCAGAAAACAACCTTCATAAGCGTACAGAGCATGATATGAACCAACAACTAAAACTCATAAATCATCACATGAGCAAGCTAGACGAAGCAGTAAGCCAATTGAAGAACAACATCCAATCAAATAGTGTTGTTAATGACTTCAACATGGGAGCTATCACAGCAATAAATATAATGTACAATTTGAAGAGCATTCAAATATGTTATTAGATATCATCACGGATATTTATAATGGTCGTTTCAACTTACACTTGATAACACCTGAACAACTCATTGACGAGCTAAGCACAATTACCAGCAAGTTACCTAAGAACGTCTCTCTACCAATTGACAACCTCGGACCTTAGGAAAATATACGATCCGCTAGAAATAAAAACAAGATTTCTGGAGGACATCCGTCATCACCATCACCGTCCGTCGCTGAGGAGCCACAGGAGACATTGCCCGCCGCGCTACCCTGCAGCAGTGAAACAAGTGGAAACTACGACCGCGCGCGCGTCCATGCTCCTCGCAATCATCGCGTGCATATAGGAACTTCTCCTTAGATTTAAATAACCAAGTTTTTAATCAAGTTTTCTAAGTTTTTAATTAAGTTTTGTTTTCTATTAAGTAATCTTAAACTTATTTTTTGTAAATCTAGTTCCTTCGCATCCTCCTTATCCCGCTCGGGAATATGTACGATTACATCGCACATTTATATAGTTGCTAGCATAAGCATTTTTACCTTATTGTTAAGTGACTATTTAATTATAATTGAGTACACTTTCGACCGTTTTATTGTCAACACCTTAACAAGCAATAAATAATTTATCAAGAAATTATTAGCAAAAAGAATTTGTCTTCCATGAAAACTCTCCACATGTATTAGCTAACAAGAGCTCGTACAGAGGTAATCTACCCGGATTGCGGGTTGTTCGAAAGAGATACCGCGGCAAAATGGATGGGTTTTAGTCAGTACAAGTCACAGATAACTAGGCCCGGGACATAGAGCGCAAAAGAAGGGTCATAAATGGATTTTGAAATCATAAAAAAAGTTTTTAATGTCTGACACTCCGGGAGAAGTAGTTGATGATTTCCCTTCCGAAATCTAAATCATAAATAATCCTTACTAATAGTATAAGATCCCGTATAAAACGACCTTCACCGAGATGCTTATTTAATGAAACGTATTTTATATTTAATTTAATATGTCAATAAATATAATGCATATGGGTTGCCTAGCAAATTTCAGTCCAGAGTATGTTTAATTAATAATTAAAAAAATATATTTTTTTAAACATTTCACCGGTATGATTATTAGATAAATTCTATACCAATCGAAAGTATGAAGCCCATAGAATATGCAAACGTTAGGTTGTCTATTCTTTTCCGGTCACAACTATCGGGTTGCCAGGTATAAACAGGTAAATCTGTACTAGCATTTTGCAACGGTCTGTTTATTGAATGAAATTTAAATGAAATTAAAGATTATTTTATTCTGAACACGGTGGTATAGGGTTGCCTGTGAAAAATCAGTCCAGAATTGCGGTTGTCGAATTTTAAAAAGTAAAATATTGCTCCGAGTGAATGTGTGCGACTGAGAGGTCCCAACCAACCATCCCATGCGATAGAAGAGGACACAGCATAGCAGCTGTTTAAAGTCCGCACATTTAAAGAAAGAGAGTGCGCATGCTATTTGGGCTTGGTAAAGAAAAGGATAGCGATAGACTCGTATATACTATGCATCATTTTGGAGTAGTTTATTATTTAAATAGAGAAATAGTTATTTAATTTCTTTTTAATCAATTATTTATTTATGTGTATATTTTTTATGTGACACTAAAGTATATAATATATTATATGTTACTGCAAAATACGCGCCTCAGACGTGGAGTTGCGGACACCAGCCCGTTATACAATACAATATATGTTACTGTTAAAGCCCGAACTACGGTTAATCTTAAGATTTTCCAGTAAATCCTAAGATTTACCGACATGAGTTGGTAAATGTAAGTATGTATTATAAGGGGACGACTTTTTCGGACTTTTGCCATTCCAATGCAGTAAATGCTAGGTTTTACCAATGTGGACTGGTAAATGTTGGTTTTAGGAATAAGGCGTAAAAATTATTTGATAAAATTATCGTTTGGCATGTTTAAAACTCCGAATTTACAATGGCATACTTTTAAGATGGCAGAATGAAATTTTGTATAATTACGATTGGCAGAATTCAAATTTAGAAATATATCGTTTAGCATAATGTTCATTTAGAATTTTAGAGCGATGATTATTTGGTATAATTTCACTTTTCATACTATACAGATGGCAGAATTTCATTAAAAATAACTTTAATAGGCATGTAAATCTTTAAACTAACATGGTTACTAACATTATTATTAACGGATAAAACGGGGTATTTACCATATTTGTTATTTATTTTGAGTTTCCAATATTTTGGCGTGAACTGATACAGTGAGTTACAATTATACAAAAAATATTAAGGCAAAATATGTTTTTTTGGAAATAATATAGAAAAAAAGATATTGTTTTTAGTTGGTTACCCGGAAGGCAACTACACACATCAAAAGTGTCTAGGGATCAAGCATTTTTATGCGGATTTCTTGAGATTGAGATGTGGCTTTGTAATAAATTTATGATTTTATAAATTTATATGGATCCTTTTTGGTGCATTTCATAATTTGAATCAGGAACTCTCAATCAAATTCGAGTAAAAGATGAAAATAAGCTGTCAATATTTTCCCTATAAAAACATACAACGCATTGAAGACATTATTAGTGCTACTGTTTCCCTACTACTGATTAAAACCAACGTTATTATGGAGCGGCGACGTCATTTAAGCAGGGAAGAAATGCTCAGAGCCGTGGGAATGATAGAAGCTGGTTCCCGGCAACGTACTGTAGCTTTAGCTCTGAATACAAGTCAGAGTGTTATCAGTCGACTTTGGACACGTTACCGAAGCACTGGTACCGTGGCTGAGCGCCATGGAGGACGGTATCGCTGCACCACACGGAGACAAGACCGATACATTCAAATCTTAACTCGAAGAGCTCCAACAATAACCGCCATGATGTTAGCCGTGAGGCTTCATCACTCTTCAGGGAACTTAATTAGCGACCAAACAGTCAGAAACCGCTTGCATGAAGTGAACCTTCATTCCCGAAGACCGCTACGGGTACCACCTATAGCAATGCACAATCGTAGGATTCGATATCAATGGGCTCTTGAACACAGAAATTGGGCAGAAGAACAATGGCGTTTCGTGTGCTTTTCTGATGAGTCTCGTTTTGGTATGAGACCGGATACAAGACGTATACGACACTGGAGAACCCCTGGACGCCAACAGCGATTAAAATCCTGCCAGGAAGTCCATCCTTATAGTGGTGGAACCATCATGGTATGGGCGGGTATTTGGATCGGCGGAAGAACTGAGTTGATTTGGATCAGAGGCAACCTCAACGCTCAAATTTATGCTGAGACGATTGTATCAGACGTCATCGTTCCTCTACAAGTGCAAATCGGTCCCTTATTTCAGTTAATGCATGATAATGCACGACCGCACACCGCAAGAGTTGTAAGACAGACTCTCGCCGCAGCTAATATCAATGTCCTGCCCTGGCCTGCTCAGTCGCCAGACTTGAACCCGATTGAGCATGCATGGGATATGCTACAGAGAAGAGCTCTGCCGAATATGGAGGGTATCCAGTCGCAAGAAGACCTTTTTTTGTTGTTGCAACGAACATGGGCGGCCATTCCACAGCGTGATTTGAATGAACTCATTTTGAGTATGCCAAACCGATGTTCTTGTGTTGTTAGTGTTCGCGGTAGAAACACGGATTATTAATTGTTTAAGTTACCCAATAAAATTTTAAAGAAAACTGTTATTTCAGTCTTTTTTTCGAACTTTAATGTTAGTGGTTCAAATGTCAAAAATCCCTTTATTAGGAAAATGGCAAATTTCTTTATTAATGCAAAGGTGACTTGGTTTATCGTTACTGTGACAAACGAAAACACTTTATTTGATGAATCCTTAAAGAAAATTTTAATTAATATCAATCAGGAGAAAAGTTATTGCAAAAATATATGTTGATCCCTAGATACTTTTGATGTGTGTATTTGGATTAGTTTAACTCTATAAAAAAATAGAAATGGGTAGGTTAGGTTAGGTTAATACTGCACAAGCCGAACGAGCGTAGCGAGCGGTGCCGCGGCAGCGGCCGGCGAGTGGCAGAAACGACTTCCATTAGTAGAAAAAAGAGATTGTTTTTAGTAGGTTACCCGGAACTGAACTATTTAGATTAGGATAACTACCTAATGAATTAAATGACATTATTTCAAAGAAATAAATAATTGAAATAACTGACAACAAATAATGACAAAGGTGATGCTAACTATAAACTTTCTGCGATATGTTAATTTTGCCGTTTAATGATTATCGATATGAAATATATGCCAAAAGACGATTTTCAGAATCGTCTTTGAACTATGTGAACTTTCTGCGATATGATGTTTCTACTTTTAAATGTTATGGATATGAAATATTATACTTAGGTATGTCTAGAGATGATTCTGACTTACAAAATTATGAGTTTTGAATGTATCTTAAATGAGTGTCTGCCAATCAATTTTCTGCGAAATGAAGTTTATGCTACTTATCCGTTGTTATGCAAAATAAAATTATGACATAAAAAGTTCTGCTATAAAGGGTGGACCCAATTTTTTCGACATTTACTATTCCTTTAATGTAAATCCTAAGATTTACCAAGTGAATGATGGTAAAAGTTCGAATCCTAAACTTTTATGGACATTTACCATTCAAATTCGGTAAATCTTAGGTTTTACTGAAAAATCTTAAGATTTACCGTAGTTCGAGCTTTTACAGTAACATATACATCTTTAGTAAAAAAAGAAGGTTATAATGATACATATGTAATACTACCCTGATTAAAAATATAAGATTCAGAAGTTGAAGATCGTAGTTTTATGTCCGATAACTCGGATTCTGAATAATTTAAAAAAAAATGTATTTTTAATGTTTTACAATAAATAGAAGTAATTTTTAATTGTTGTTTTTTTATTTTGTCTTCTTATAATAAAAATAAAATTTGCAAGATTACCCTGATTAAAAATATTGATTGAACAAAAAACACTTTTATGAATTTTGTTGTGTATGATTTGAATTTTTTTCAATAGTTTCAATTGATTTCAATTTCTCTGTTTACATTTATAGATTTATAATTTGCATGTACTTAGTAAATTTTTTCAATCAATATTTTTAATTAGGGTAGTATTACATATGTATCACTATAACCTTCTTTTTTACTAAAGATGTATATATTATATACTTTAGTGTCACATAAAAAATATACACATAAATAAATAATTGATTAAAAAGAAATTAAATAACTATTTCTCTATTTAAATAATAAACTACTCCAAAATGATGCATAGTATATACGAGTCTATCGCTATCCTTTTCTTTACCAAGCCCAAATAGCATGCGCACTCTCTTTCTTTAAATGTGCGGACTTTAAACAGCTGCTATGCTGTGTCCTCTTCTATCGCATGGGATGGTTGGTTGGGACCTCTCAGTCGCACACATTCACTCGGAGCAATATTTTACTTTTTAAAATTCGACAACCACAATTCTGGACTGATTTTTCGCAGGCAACCCTATACCACCGTGTTCAGAATAAAATAATCTTTAATTTCATTTAAATTTCATTCAATAAACAGACCGTTGCAAAATGCTAGTACAGATTTACCTGTTTATACCTGGCAACCCGATAGTTGTGACCGGAAAAGAATAGACAACCTAACGTTTGCATATTCTGTGGGCTTCATACTTTCGATTGGTATAGAATTTATCTAATAATCATACCGGTGAAATGTTTAAAAAAATATTTTTTTTAAATTATTAATTAAACTTACTCTGGACTGAAATTTGCTAGGCAACCCATATGCATTATATTTATTGACATATTAAATTAAATATAAAATACGTTTCATTAAATAAGCATCTCGGTGAAGGTCGTTCTATACGGGATCTTAGACTATAATATTATAAAAGCGAAAGTAAGTTTGTTTGTTTGTTACGTTCTTCGCGCCTTCATGGCTAAACCTATTTTGATGAATTTTGGTACAGAGATAGTTGGGACCCTGGAGACGGACATAGGCTAACTTTTTTTAAAAAAATTGTGAGAATTGAGGGAAAAAGAGGGAAGAAAAGGGAAAACTTAGCAATGCTCTTACAATAAATTAGGCGCATGGGCAAAAACTACAGGTAGCAGGTACCTGCAAATCAGGAAAGGGGAACTATATTACCCCGTATTTAACGCGAGCGAAGCCGCGGACAACAGCTAGTCGGTGATATGATATTTAATGATTATCGATATGAAATATATGCCAAAAGACGATTTTCAGAATCGTCTTTGAACTATGTGAACTTTCTGCGATATGATGTTTCTACTTTTAAATGTTATGGATATGAAATATTATACTTAGGTATGTCTAGAGATGATTCTGACTTACAAAATTATGAGTTTTGAATGTATCTTAAATGAGTGTCTGCCAATCAATTTTCTGCGAAATGAAGTTTATGCTACTTATCCGTTGTTATGCAAAATAAAATTATGACATAAAAAGTTCTGCTATAAAGGGTGGACCCAATTTTTTCGACATTTACTATTCCTTTAATGTAAATCCTAAGATTTACCAAGTGAATGATGGTAAAAGTTCGAATCCTAAACTTTTATGGACATTTACCATTCAAATTCGGTAAATCTTAGGTTTTACTGAAAAATCTTAAGATTTACCGTAGTTCGAGCTTTTACAGTAACATATACATCTTTAGTAAAAAAAGAAGGTTATAATGATACATATGTAATACTACCCTGATTAAAAATATAAGATTCAGAAGTTGAAGATCGTAGTTTTATGTCCGATAACTCGGATTCTGAATAATTTAAAAAAAAATGTATTTTTAATGTTTTACAATAAATAGAAGTAATTTTTAATTGTTGTTTTTTTATTTTGTCTTCTTATAATAAAAATAAAATTTGCAAGATTACCCTGATTAAAAATATTGATTGAACAAAAAACACTTTTATGAATTTTGTTGTGTATGATTTGAATTTTTTTCAATAGTTTCAATTGATTTCAATTTCTCTGTTTACATTTATAGATTTATAATTTGCATGTACTTAGTAAATTTTTTCAATCAATATTTTTAATTAGGGTAGTATTACATATGTATCACTATAACCTTCTTTTTTACTAAAGATGTATATATTATATACTTTAGTGTCACATAAAAAATATACACATAAATAAATAATTGATTAAAAAGAAATTAAATAACTATTTCTCTATTTAAATAATAAACTACTCCAAAATGATGCATAGTATATACGAGTCTATCGCTATCCTTTTCTTTACCAAGCCCAAATAGCATGCGCACTCTCTTTCTTTAAATGTGCGGACTTTAAACAGCTGCTATGCTGTGTCCTCTTCTATCGCATGGGATGGTTGGTTGGGACCTCTCAGTCGCACACATTCACTCGGAGCAATATTTTACTTTTTAAAATTCGACAACCACAATTCTGGACTGATTTTTCGCAGGCAACCCTATACCACCGTGTTCAGAATAAAATAATCTTTAATTTCATTTAAATTTCATTCAATAAACAGACCGTTGCAAAATGCTAGTACAGATTTACCTGTTTATACCTGGCAACCCGATAGTTGTGACCGGAAAAGAATAGACAACCTAACGTTTGCATATTCTGTGGGCTTCATACTTTCGATTGGTATAGAATTTATCTAATAATCATACCGGTGAAATGTTTAAAAAAATATTTTTTTTAAATTATTAATTAAACTTACTCTGGACTGAAATTTGCTAGGCAACCCATATGCATTATATTTATTGACATATTAAATTAAATATAAAATACGTTTCATTAAATAAGCATCTCGGTGAAGGTCGTTCTATACGGGATCTTAGACTATAATATTATAAAAGCGAAAGTAAGTTTGTTTGTTTGTTACGTTCTTCGCGCCTTCATGGCTAAACCTATTTTGATGAATTTTGGTACAGAGATAGTTGGGACCCTGGAGACGGACATAGGCTAACTTTTTTTAAAAAAATTGTGAGAATTGAGGGAAAAAGAGGGAAGAAAAGGGAAAACTTAGCAATGCTCTTACAATAAATTAGGCGCATGGGCAAAAACTACAGGTAGCAGGTACCTGCAAATCAGGAAAGGGGAACTATATTACCCCGTATTTAACGCGAGCGAAGCCGCGGACAACAGCTAGTCGGTGATAAAATATAAAACATGGGTTTCTTCACGTATTCTTCATCGTCCTTTATGATTTTTACCATGGATCTCTTTATGATATTCAAATAGTTCAATAGTTTTGATTCCGCGATAAAGATCCAGGCGAAAAGAATCCATCCAGGATTGTGTAAGGAATGATATGAAGGAGAAAGGGGTAAATGATGCCGTGACGTCTGATAGGGGAGAATGGAAGAAGAAAACGTGTTGCGCCGACCCCAAATAGAATGGGACAAGGGCAGGAAAATGATGATGATAAAGATCCAGGCGATTGTGTCCAGATTGTAGCACTTCCCCCCACACCTTCACCCACACAATATATGCAAACGCAGTGTGTTTTTAACCGACTTTAAAAAAAGGAGGAGGTTCTCAATGGGACTGTATTTTTTGTATTATTGTAACGTGATTTCTCTGTCGACGTTTTATAATCGAAAGGGTATATGAATCATCATCATCTCATATGAATTTTATCTATATTGCTTAGGTAATTTATGAGTTATATTCTTTAATACATATTTTTTTTATTTTTTATTTTATTTTAATTAATAAGGACAAAATGCATAATCTCTTAGTAGCAACGAAAACTAAATACTCGTACAGAATTTGTGAGATACCGTCATACCACTACTAAAAAGGTTGAAATAAAAAACTTTTTTGCCAAAAATAACTGATTCCGAAAACAAGACATGAATAAAAAAAAGTCACCGATTTCCAGATCAGGTTTATTTTCCGTTTTTTTTAAATTTTCTCGGAAGCCGGTTTTTTTTTAGTAAAGATTTTTATTTATTTTTAAAAACGTGTTTTTCGAGGATGTTTCTCCTGGATCGTGGGTGCGCTTACAAATATTTAAACTCACATACACAAACAGCCAGACTCGAAACAACTATTTGTAGGCCATACAAATATTTGTTCCGTGCGAGAATCGGACCCGTGACATGCAGCGCAGCAGTCAATCGCACAGCCACTGCGCCAACCGTGCCGTCTATCCATCGATATGTCAAACTTGGTACATTTAATTTAGTTCCGTGTTTTCCCACCGGCACAGATAAAATGGTTGTAGTATGCCCTGTAGGCCTACCGTGGTTTAAGGGCATGGCATGGCACACTAATCATTATTCCTTTTGATGATGATGATTCTCTCAAAGTTACACCTGATTTTCATAGATCTCTTTTCTTTATGATAATTTGTTGCTGAATAATTGTCTCTGCTTCAGTGCTGTTCTGTGAGTGTTGTTGCAAAGGTCGCTACTGTGTGCTAAACAGGTTCTAGATTCGATTCCTCAGTCGGTACATAAATAATTTTGACAGTTTATTTTTTCGGCGCTGTTGTGACACCCTTGTGCTATGCAAAACACTCTTCGATCGTGTCGTATTGCAGTTCCAACGGACTATGAGAGTAAAGCCACAAAAAGTGCACCTGTGCAATATACTATCTCCTGCTTACTTGATTAAACCCGGTCATGATTGGCTGACGTGGCTGTAATCCAGTCGGAAATTGATACTACAAACACACTTACTTACTTAACTAGTAGCGACGAAGCCGGTTGGCGCAGTGGCTGAGCGATCGACTGTCGATCTCCGCACGGAACAAATATTTGTATAACCTGCAGATAGTTGTTTCGCTTCTGGCTGTTTGTGCATGTGATTTAAAATGTTTTTAAACGCATCCACGATACAGGAGAAATGCTTACTATGGGGCAAAGTTTTTTTTTTTAATTTACTACTAAAGTCTGCAGTTTAAAGTGGCGCTGCTTGTCAAGAAAATTTTCATCGATATGTCAAACTTGGTACATTTATTTTAGTTCCGTGTTTTCCCACCGGCACAGATAAGATGGTTGAAGTATAACCCGATCCTTTGACAGATTAACTCAACTGTTTATCAAAGCCCTCCAATTGAATACAATGGAGCTCTCTCGTGTCTTTTATTCATCAATATCTTAAAGAGATCATCTGCAACGTACCCTTTGTTTTGTAAAGATGATTTATGTTGTTTACTGTCGTTGAAACCCGTTGTTATTTTACCTCGAATCTGCTTTGGAAACTAAAATATCTCTCTTTAAAATGGTAATCCTTACTAATATTATAAAAGCGAAAGTGAGTTTGTTTGTTACGTCTTCACGCCTAAATGGCCAAACCGATTTTGATGAATTTTGGTACAGGTAGTTGGGACCCTGGAGACGGACATAGGCTGAAAAAAAGTGAGAAAAGGGGGAGACAGAGGGCAAAAAAGGGGAGAGAAAGAAAATTCTTTTGGATCATCACGTGGGTTAAAGTTGTGTCCGTTACCCTGGCCAGAAGTTGTCGATAATGGTCATTTGAATCTTATAGATAATTAGTTTTGCGGCTTCTGTAATTGTTGCGCACATTTTTAAATTTGTTGCGCTTATAGTTTTTTAATTATTTCACAAAAACATTTCCTGCTGGCGTAACGTTACGCCAGCCAGACCTTTTTCTTTCTAATGGGAATATTTAAATAAATATTAGCTATAAAATTAGTTGTCTAGATAAAGTAAATGTTGTGCCTTATTTTGTATTTGTTCTTTCTTCGGTTGCGAAGTTATTCGAGATTTTGCTGGGGTAACGTTTTTGGTTTTGCTAGATCTTTGAAATGGTTAGGCGGATTCTTATCATATTTTGTACACGACTTCCTAGGACTTAGTTAAAATTTGTTCTGCAATAACAAAACCAAAATAATGCATATCTTAAAGGTTATTTAATTAAATAGAAAAACACTTCAATTGGTCCCAGCACTCTCAATAAGAAGTCTAAAGACTTACTTTAAATTTTTAGAAGTAAAGTTCAATTGATAATCATTTCAATTGAACTTATAAAACCTTTCAATAAAAAATCTTTAATAATCATGTAGTTTTTTTAAAAACATTTGTACATGTCTGTACTAAATTTATAACACTATCCTACATATTTTAGAAGGTACCATAATGTTCTGCGTTTTCGCTTTTTCGTAACCACCTAAACTTGGTCGGGTTACCACGGTCATTCACTTCCTAATGACTTTAATCGTATTATCTCATTAATTATCCAATGTACTGAGCTGAAATTTTACTGATATACAACTGATCTAAAAAACTAATAATTGACATAACATTCAGTTCATATATCCAATCCAGTGGCCAAATAACACCGCGCGCATCAAGACCGTGCTCGTGAAGAACTGAATATCATCATAACTTGTTAAATACTTACAGGATACTAATGAAACTTCACATACATTTGAAGGCAGTTACAAGCTTTAAAATAACGTTTAAAGTAAGTCTTTAGACTTCTTATTGAGAGTGCTGGGACCAATTGAAGTGTTTTTCTATTTAATGAAATAACCTTTAAGATATGCATTATTTTGGTTTTGTTATTGCAGAACAAATTTTAACTAAGTCCTAGGAAGTCGTGTACAAAATATGATAAGAATCCGCCTAACCATTTCAAAGATCTAGCAAAACCAAAAACGTTACCCCAGCAAAATCTCGAATAACTTCGCAACCGAAGAAAGAACAAATACAAAATAAGGCACAACATTTACTTTATTTATACAACTAATTTTATAGCTAATATTTATTTAAATATTCCCATTAGAAAGAAAAAGGTCTGGCTGGCGTAACGTTACGCCAGCAGGAAATGTTTTTGTGAAATAATTAAAAAACTATAAGCGCAACAAATTTAAAAATGTGCGCAACAATTACAGAAGCCGCAAAACTAATTATCTATAAGATTCAAATGACCATTATCGACAACTTCTGGCCAGGGTAACGGACACGTTAAAGTTAACGTTAGCCCAAAGTAACTATGCCTCGCGGACGAAGTCGCGGGCGGAAGCTAGTGGTAATAATATAATAATACCAGCCTATTTTCTTCCCACTGCTGGGCAAAGGTCTCTTCTCATACAGAGAAGGCGCATAGATCCTGCTAAAGATGGATTGGTAATTTCAAACTTTTATTAATTAAGAATCTAGGTTTCCTCACGTGTTCTTGCACAGATGGCTGTTATGTCCAAAATAAAGTTAGAAAATTACACATGAATTGAGCTCTGGGCCATCACAATATTTTTAATTTTTGTATCTCATATTTTTTTTTTATTTCATCAGGTTTTGCGTTATGCCTTTTCCCAATTATGTTGGACTCGACTTCCAATCTGACCGGATGCAGCTAAATACTAGTATTTTACATGGAGTGACTGCCTATCTGACCTCCATAACCGTGTTAGTACTGGATAATACGATACCCCTTGGTAAGGACCAGTTTGAC
Organism: Ochropleura plecta; assembly: GCA_905475445.1. Lineage (NCBI taxonomy): Eukaryota > Metazoa > Arthropoda > Insecta > Lepidoptera > Noctuidae > Ochropleura > Ochropleura plecta. The sequence continues at coordinate 6,125,990 of FR997740.1, read as the reverse complement.
AGACTTTCAGGCCCCTGATTACATGTAACGACTGTTAAAGACCTTAATGATAGCCAAGACCAACGGCATACCGAGGCAATGGCACTTTTAACGAAATAAATATGTGTGAGTAGTCACCCATCCACAGAACGACCTAGGTAAGCGCGGCTTAATCTTAAGATAGACCTGAACTTCTGTTTTATTTTTTAAACATTGCCCCTCATTAGGAATTTCTCCTGTGTCGTGTGTCGTGGGTGTGTTTAAAAACATTTAAACTCACATACACAAACAGCCAGACCCGAAACAAAGGTGAAAAATACTTTCTTTCCTTCCAGAAACTCTTCATGAACCTCCTTCACGGAACTTGGTCCTGCAGTAGATATGGCGTGGTGTATTCTGGAACACTTGTAAAGCCAATTCAACGTGAAAGACCTACGTTATAAAATAAAACGAAGTAAATAAACTCAGGGACGTGTTTATTACGAAGCGGTTCTAACCAGAAATGTTGTGCTGCAGGCACGTCCGTCTATTTGGTTTTAAACCTTTTTATTATATTCTGTCTATTTCTAGCCATTTTCTGCTTTAAAGAGTTTTAATACTCGGTACCCTGTAAAAATATTACAGTGTTTTTATTTATTTGAGAAGGTTGTGGATGACATGGTTGGCTTAGTGGCTAAGCGATCAACTGCTGCGGTGCGTGTTGCGGGTTCAATTCCCGCATGGAACAATATATTTGTATGACCTGCAGATAGTTGTTTTGGGTCTGGCTGTTTGTGTATCTGAGTTTAAATGTTTGTATACGCACCCACGGTACAGGACAAATCCTAGTGTGGAGCAAAGTTTGAAAAATAATGTGAGAAGTGTCAAGGGACACCCGGATGGAACGAAGTTATTATTTATTTTGTACAAAAAACCAATAATAATCGTCGCGACACTACACTGTTCAATGCGAAATAGAAAGACGAAACGAAAATAACTGGCTTGCTTTCTATGAGAGAGAGACAGACAGAGAAACACGCGCACGTCGCACGGCTTACAACTATAGCAAAAAGTGTCGTTACAACTTTTGGTCTGAAGCAAAAGTGTCGTTACAACTTTTGGTCTGAAGCAAAAGTGTCGTTACAACTTTTGGTCTTATTTTTTCCGTCTAGCCCCTTTTTGCAACGCGCGATAAGGAACTTCGTTCCCAAAAAATATAACTCGGGAATCGAACGGAAGACCTCAGGCTCAGCAGTCGCGCTACCATTTGAGCAACGAGGCAACCACCAGTTGTTAAAATATATTCTAGGTAAATATTATAACTCTTACTCCTTTAACATTTTCAGTATTAACTAGCAAACACAAAACTTCTAAAAATAATTGAGACTTACAATCACAAAACTTACTTTATTTGTTACAAAACAAAATAAATAATTCTCCTCTCCATTCCACCCCTGTTCCTCTTTGTTACCTCAGTATAATGAGAATAAGATTTATTTGATGCGATGACTCGATATCTTTCTCTGTGCCCATTTTATTATTTGTGGAGGCGATCTTTGATCTTGGGCAGTGGTGTTCAAACTTTAAGCCTTTCGCCTAGCAGGGGCCTGCCAGGGCCACCTCCTACGAGTGAAAAAGTGTTATTCTGACGTGGGAGACGCTCCGAGCGTCGGGAGCCGTGTCAACGGAGCGTTAGTGTTCCACGCGCGCCTCAAAGAGATGTCAGCAAAGCAGAGGGGCCTGTCAGTGTCACTGCCTGCCGGGGTTGCGGGCTGTTCGAAACAGATACCACGGCCCCGGCACATGAAGGGAAAAGAAGGAACTTGGTTGGGTTTTTGCCAGTAACGCTCTGCCCAGAGTGGGGCATGTTATTTGATGATTACCCATCTACAACGCGGCCAGTCTCTTGGGGTCATTACCAACTGACTGCGTTAGGGACGATTTTTTTTTATTTAGAATTTACTTTTTTTTTGTTTAAAGAACGTATTGACACCCTAAGAAAGAAATACTTTTACAATTTTTATATTTTTTTAAGAACCACCTCCAAAAAAAACAATATTCTGTTTTATAATAGACTAGCTTTTGCCCGCGGCTTCGCTCGCGTTAAATTCGGGGTAACACAGTTCCCCATTCATGATTTGCAGGTACCTGCTACCTGTAGTTTTTGCCCGTGCGCCTTTTTTTTCAGTTCTTCAGTTTTTCCTTTTCTGCCCTCTTTCTCCCACATTTCTCACTTTAAAAAAAATAGCCTATGTTCGTCTCTAAGGTCCCAACTATCTCTATACGAAAATTCATCAAAATCGGTTAGACCATTTAGGCGTGAAGACGCTAGACGTAACAAACAAACTCACTTTCGCTTTTATAATATTAGTAAGGATTTTCGTGTATACTAAACAATTACCCAATTAACCAACCCAATATAAGCTAGTTATTTATTCCTGCAAAAAGGTTTAGAATCCCTGTTAAGGTAACAGATCGATGATAAATATCTATGCAGTGACCACGACCCTTTTATGGCTTGTGGAGTAAACTGAATAGTTGTACCTTAACGTATTTTATCCTTTCCATTCAAATGGAGTTCCCCGTATTTTTCAAGCTCTCTGAAGCGCGTTTCTGCTGAGTAGTGTCTTGATATTTTCTTTATTTGTATTGGTTTATTTACCAGTCTGCAATAGTTCTAAACAATAATGTATTGTTCCATACGACCATTATTTTTTTGTACGGAGGAGCTTGTGGCTAAATTATAGCAGCCACTCATGGCAATCTTTTAGTTAAGCCGCGTTTGGCTAGGTTGGTCTGTGGATGGCCCACCCGTTACATACCGAGTTTCCTCCGTGTAAGCACGTTAAGCTGATTGCCCTGGTTGTCATTTGTAGATCTTTATCAGTCGTTACTGGTAGTCAGTGTCCCGAAAGTCTGACAACTAGTCTTACCAGTACTAACTGGGTTGTGGAGCTACCAGATAGGCAGCCGCTCTATGTAAAATACTGGTATTCATATTCCTCCATAGCAGGAGTAAAACAAATGAACGACGGGATCCATAGTAACTGAGATTAGCGCAGTTGCTGTGCCCTATAATAATAGTTCATTCCAATAATAGGATATATTCCAACGATATATTCACATCATCATCTGCCTAGCCTTTTCCCAACTATGTTGGGGTCGGCTTCCAGTCTAACCGGATGCAGCTGAATATCAGTATTTTACATGGAGCGACTGCCTATCTGACCTCCACAACCCAGTTAGTACTGGGTAATACGATACCCCTTGGTAAGACTGGTTGTCTGACTTTCGGGACACTGACTACCTGTAACGACTGTCAAAGATCTACAAATGACAGCCGGGACCAACGGCTTAACGTGCTTTCCGAGGCACGGAGGAAACTCGGTATGTAACGGGTGGTCACCCATCCACAGACCAACCTAGGCAAGCGCGGCTTAACCTAAAGATCGACCCGAGCGGCTACTATTATTTAGCCACGAGCTCCTCCAACGAAATATTCACCATTCTCCAAAAATCTTTTTCCGAACTATGATATTGATTTTTAGTGTAACAAACAGCATCAGTACCGATATCAGTATTTTCGACGAATAGCATTCCTGGCTTCCGTATTCCAGTTCTAGGCAATACCGATGTCCTAGAATTCTATTTTTCAACTGGTCGTCACTTTCGAGCTTCAAAGACTAGCTGTAACGACTGACATACATAGGTATATCAGCAACTGAGAACTTTTTAATATTGTTAACTAGCTACGTGCCCCGACTTCGCACGTATATAATGTAGATACTAATTTACTCTGCCGTGGGAGACACTCCGGGCGCCACCGTAGATGCGGGTCTGTGGACGGTGAGCAAATAGGTAGCTCACCGTCCGTCCGTCTAGTTACGACAGGCGGTGTCGTCGGCGCGTTAGTGTTCCACGTGCGCCTCAAAGAGATATCAGCAAAACAGAAGAACCTCCCAGGGCCACCGCCTGCCGGGGTTGCGGGTTGTTTTATAGAGATACTGCGGCATAAAGGGCAAATGAAGGAACATGGGTGGGTTTTAGTCAGTACACGTCTGACACTTCCCCCCACTCAGCCCAGAGCGGGAAAAATTATTTGATGTGTTTTCCCATTCGCAAAAAAACAAGATACTAATATTATAAATATAAAACTTCTTAAATTCGTTGCGTGGTTTTAAAGATTCAAGCATACATAGAAACAGACAGACAGTGGAAGTGACTTTGTTTCATACTATGTAGGGATATCCAGGTATTACGAAGTTGAAATTCAAAATGTCATACCTGTATAGGTATACAATCCAATCCTTACAAGGTTGTAAGGATTGGCCAATGTGTGAGTCATACGTCTGTGATGAAAGTCGAGTTATCTTTGTATACTTTGCTGATGGGAAATCATCAAATAGTTCCTTCTATTGCCCTTTATGTTCCGGGGCCGCGGTATCTCTTTCGAACAACCCGCAACGATATCCAGGTATTACGAAGTTGAAATTCAAAATGTCATACCTGTATAGGTATACAATCCAATCCTTACAAGGTTGTAAGGATTGGCCAATGTGTGAGTCATGTGTCTGTGATGAAAGTCGAGTTATCTTTGTATTCTTTGCTGATGGGAAATCATCAAATAGTTCCTACTTTTGCCCTTTATGTTCCGGGACCACGGAGGGCTCAAACGTAACTGGTGAAATAAAGGTGTACCTCAGGCTGACGTTTCAGAGTTTACAGGCGTGAAGTTACGCTAACACAACTGTATTTGTGAGTTACTTTTGATGTCGAGTCATTTAGCTCCCTTCAAAATGGTCGAGCTGAATGGGGCTGATCCATACGTCATGTTCGTGAACGGGCGCTGTCAGTTGGGACTGGTAATTTTTTTAGCTACCACGGTTCATTTTTAACTTATTTAGATTTAAAATTAAATTTTGTTTTTTATTTACTCTGGACGCTCTTACTGTGCACGTCTTGCTACATCGTTCTCACATATTTGTATAATCTCAACATGAATGATGTAAATACAATTTTGTAAAAATATTATAATTTAAAAGAGTGTCCATGGAGTTTCTTGCCCATTCTTCTCCATAGAGATCAACGCTTTGGAATGGGCAACTACAGTACTTTCACAAGTTATTATGCCTTGTGACCGGGACTGTAGATTAGTTTTGTTTCTTGACATTCAAAAGTGCCTGTAATGGTCTAATTGAAATAAATGGTTTTGAATTTTTGAATTTTGAAAATAAACCTGTAAGGAAATGGTAGACTACATTTAACCATCCATCGTGAAATAAACTGAATTTGACTGAACATACAAATGCTCTCAAAATTCGATGTGAGCCGACACATTTTAAATGATATCATATCACACACAACGCTGACCCAGTTTTTGTATATTCTACGGGTACACTTACAAACAAAAGACTAGTGTTTATTCTGTTGTCACAAACTAAACTAAAACTACTCTAAAAAACACTAAAATTAGACAGACAGATACAGACACACGGACAATAAAGTGATCCTAAAAGGTTCCGTTTTTTCCTTTTGAGGCACAAAAAAGGTTTATTTCAATTACAAATAATGCTTACAAAATCAAAAAAAAATATTTAAAAAAAAACTGCTTTGGAACACATGATTTGAAGACCATCTTTTAAGCAAGATACTTGCGCTATGTAACTCCTATCCTGTTGGAGTTGCCTTCAGATCATACTTTCGTTGGCTTGCCGCCTTGGACCCGATAGCTTGCACAAAGCAGAGGGGCCTGCCCGGGCTAACACTTGTCGGGGTTGCGGATTGTACGACAGAGATACCGCGGCCATACCGCGGCCCCGGAACATAAAAGGCATAAGAAGGAACATGGGTGGATTTTAGGCAGTAAAAGTCCGACAATGCCCCGCTCCGCCTAGAGCAGGGGAAGGTAATTTGATGATTTCCAATCTGCGAGAAAAAAACTATATATATATGTATATGTTATGAACATAAAATTTATTTTAGATCATTTTGATCATAGGTTGTAAAATAGAGATTTGTATGATCACCGAGCATTCGAAAACAGGTTTAACTAAAACAAGAAAAGGATTGTGTGGTTTTATGAAACCACGGTAAAAGTGCAACCTTTTCACATTGTAGACATTTAGACGTCCCTACTCCGCGGCCGACCGTCACGCGACATGCAACACACAGACGAAAAAGTCTGAAACGATGTAATAAAAGTTTCACTTTAAAAACAGGATTTTTGAATTGTCTCAGTTTAGTTCACGGTGTGCAATATCTGAGTTCAAATATTCCACCATTGTCCACAACAGTACTCGTACAAATTCATTTGTGAGCACTCCGATTTAATTACGTTCTGACTGTTAAGCTGTAGGTGTTCATAAAATTGTTGTAGTTCTGTTGTTAACTTGGAACATAACGCATTAGCCGATTACAAGCTAGCACGTTAATTAAGTTGACGATTCTATGAGGGTTTTAGTATCACCATAAACATGCTCTAATAGAAGACTTAGAGGTGTGTGATTGTATGCCTAGATGATCGAAGATCGTTATGTATAGAAGACGTGTGAACTATCATCTACTAAATAAAATAATAATAATAATTCTAGCCTATTTTTATCCTACTACCGGGCGAAGGCCTCTTCTCATACAGAGAAGGCAATACCAGCACGCTTGCTCAAGACGGGTTGGTTATTTCAGATTTATATACTTACTAGCTTTTGCCCGCGGCTTCGCTCGCGTTAAATTCGGGGTAACACAGTTTCCCTTGCGCCTTATTGATTTCTAATAGCAACGCTAAGTTTTCCTTTTTCTTCCCTCTTTCTCCCTCACATCCCGCTTTTTATTAAAAAATAGCCTATGTCCGTCTCCTGGTTCCCAACTATCCCTGTACCAAAATTCATCAAATCGGGATGGTCATTTTTTTTATAATATTAATCCTTACTAATATTATAAAAGCGAAAGTGGGTTTGTTTGTTACCTCTTCACGCTTTAATGGCTACACAGATTTTGATGAATTTTGCTACAGTGATAGTTGAGACCCTGGAGACGGACATAGGCTACTTTTGTCTCTTTCTAACCCCCCAATTCCCTAAAATGGGGGGTGAAAGTTTGTATGGAACATTTCGCAATTTTCAAGGTAGGAAGCTTAAAAACGGTACACACACTCTTTGTTACCAACGACAAATACGAGCATATCAGGAAAGGGGAACTGTATTAACCCGAATTTAACGCGACCGAAGCCGCGGGCAAAAGCTAGTTGACTATAATAATCATGACCATGTTCAGACACCATTCATACCTGTATAAATACAACAGCCTCGATGACTACCAACCATAATTCCTGTTGTTCTATCAAACATTCGGTGACATCCAGTGGAACATACAAAACAAATAACCTCCTAAAAACCATCACAGCTCATCATTTATTTCCCTATCAGGAAAACAATCATGCCTCAACTGGTCCCAGAAGTCCATCCTCTTCTCTTCAGGCAGTTTCATCATCTTCAATGTGGATCCCATGTTGAGCCCTCTCATACTTCTGTTGGGTGTCAGTGGAAGCCATTGCAAGCCTTCTAGAAGGTCATCTGATGAATGTGGAGTAGGATTTCTGAAAACAGCAATAAATTCTGGTTAAAAACTGTTACAGAATCACACGATCAACGACAACCATACAAAACAAAAAAAAACATCCATACTTTTTTATTATATCACATAGATAGAAACTTTTTTGTTTGTTTGTACCGAATAGGCTCAGAAAGTAACATAGGCATAACACCACGCCACGGCACACTTAGGAGCAGAACTGCGGGTGAAACCGTTGAGCACAGCTGGTCACAAATAAATATAACTAAAACAAATCAACAAATACAAACACACACATACAAACAATAAAAAGCCTTTTTTTTCTTAAATCGTTGCCCCACATTAGGATTTCTCCTGTATGTCCAGTCCTCCTGTGGGTGCGTTTACAAACATTTAAACTTACACAAACAGCCAGACTCGGAACAACTATCTGTAGACCTTACAAGTATTTGTTCCGAGCGGGGATCAGACCCGCAACACGCAGCGTAGCAGTCGATCGGTCAGCCACTGCGCCAACCGTATCGTCAAACGTCGATTAACATAACATTACGCCAATTCCTTAAATTGTTAGGAGAGGTGACCAGATAGTTTCCATATTTCGCTATTTACTATTTAATAGGGGGGACCCTTTTGCCATCAACAGAGCACACAAATCAATACTCTAAACTACTACTGTAATATACTAAGGGAAAAATTGAATAAAACATTACACGATCCGGGAATCAAACCCAGGATATCGTGATCCGTAGTTGCGCTCAGCTACTAGACTATCTATTACTGTCCCACAGCTGGGCAAAGGCCTCTTCTGATACGGAGAAGTATGTTATTAACTGTAAATTAAATGAAAACAACACTTTTGTACATTTCACTTACAAAATTCTGGTGATACCGCCCTATTAATAAAATTGATAAACCGCTGCCGTCAACATCAAAAAGATTAATTTTAATTGATTAAAATACTGCTCGGAAACGAGATAAAAACAAACAAGCTCCTTTGTGAAGTTATTCATACAAATTTTAATTTTAGAATACCAAATGAAAATACCGCACAAAGTACCGCAACGCTCAGGTAACATTCAACTTTACAATCTTTTAATACCCTCAAAGCAAACCAACAGTAAACTGACAAAACAATTAGAAAATAACTCCGCATTAAGGATTTAAACCTCAACCACTTAAATTAAAATTAATTAACAAGAGAAAAGAGCAAATATTTAATCTGCATTAACCTTACCCGTATTTAGCGAAATTCGCCAATAACCTCGCAATCTTCTTAATGAAGAGCCTTTCATCTGAAGTCGCGGCTGTATTATAGCTTGTACTCAAAGATTTACATTTAAATTGGTAACAGATCTCGTCGCCCGATGTAGCTCCACGAATGTTTAGATTACTGAGGAACGTGTTCCACATGATGTTCAAGGACCCTTGGAAGGAGAAGCGGTACAAGTAAACGTTATTACACGACACTTGCGAGTGCAGGCTCGCTTGACGAAGTATCGGATAAATCACTTGGTCCGACACATACTTCGCGTACCTTCGCAAGCTCTTCTCCCCAACCGTTCCATTAATGAAATAGAAATCCATTATTTTCCTCCTTATCTTTCTGTACAGTTTCGATCCGTATTCGTCTCTCCGTCCTTCAAATGGCAATAAATACTGAAAGTTATAATTTAAATACTTTAGAAGTTTCCTGTTTCTCACGAAACCGTCCAGTTTGTAGAGGGAATTTAAGTTCGTGTAGCCTATCATAACTTCCACAGCATTATTTGTAATCTTTCGCTTGTATACTTCGAGTGGGAATTTGTTCATGAAAGCGCCTTTTCCTGATACTTCGACAGTTGTGGAGAATGAATTGATAAGTCTCTGATTGTCCCTGACTTCAGTACTGTCATACAAATCATGACTGGCCACTAATAATTTTCTTAGAGTGCTTTTAGAAAGTAGTTCGTACAATCTTGTTCGATTGAACTTTTCAAATGGTCCGTTTAGATTCCAATACAGCTTGTTAGCTATTTCGAAGTTGTAGTTTCTGTAATCAGCAGGGTTCAATGCACTGCCATCTTGAATTATCACCCTGTTGAATAAATCTTCGCCAGCAGCAGATAATAAAAATGATGCGACTATAGAAGCAGTTGTTCCAGAACCAAATACTGTCACCTTGTTTAGATCACCATTGAAGTAGCTTATATTTTCTCTTACCCATCTGAGAGCAATCAAAATATCTTTAGCTCCCATGTTGCCTTCAGCAAAGCCGTCTCCAGTATTGAGGAAACCAAATATTGTAGTCCGGAAGGACACAGTAACTACAACAATATCTTCATCTATTAGAAAATCAGGGCCATGCTTGTGGGCTTTGTCATGTATCCAGACAATAATGGGGTAGTAGTAAATGTGTTTGGTGATGGGAGTATAAATGGACAGGTACAAACAGTCTTCTGACAATCCAGATGCGCAACTCGCATTGTAGGGGATGCTGTAGTTATATACTGGTTTTTCGAACCAGTGAAGTAGAATTGGTGGCTAAAAATAATTAAATCATATTGTTAATATCTGATTGAAATTCAGTCCTAAGTTGTTTAATTTTTGGTGATATACACAAAATACAATTTAACGTTCCTAAAATAATGTTTATTTTTATTTACTGCAAAGAGGGCATGATTTTGAGTGTATAAAGCTAACACCAATATAAGCATGGAAAATTACGAAATATCATAATTTACCTTAAACCTTAATTTCCCAATCGGTGGTACCGCATACGGAATTTTCCAAAATGCAGCGTAAGGTTTGTCTTCAAAAATCGTGAACATCTTCCTCCCCATAATCTTACTTCCATTTGCTTTTTTAACATACACATCATCACTGTTTGAACTACACAAAACTATAAAACAGGATATCAACAACCAAATTGTATGAAAATTAATCATAATTTAGATTGAAATCGACTCAAATTGGATGACCAAGTAATACTAAATACTATCACAGAACAAAATGTAAGTGAGTTTTAAGACCACGTCATTAAAAACATTATTAAAATCCGTGAAAATGTTTTCATAATACATAAAAGTATTAGATATGACCTCGCTAAGATTTCCATTTGTAAATCTCGCGGCTTATCTGGAGGTCCTCAATTAGTTGTTCATAACTCATTTGCAAGGCATCTTTCAGTTTACCATAATTTATAACATATAATTCTACAGTGCCCTTTGGAGATCCTAAGGGCACTGTAGAAATTCAAAACTTATGCGCTACGCTACTTCACTTAGGCGCTACTCATAGTTGGCCACGTAATTGATTCAGTTCGTAACCGATAGCATTCCTCATTTCTTTAACAATTACTAGGTCACAAACATTATCTGTTTTCCCTGGTTACTTAACAATGCCAAATTACCGGTATTTTATAGACATAATAAAGATAAATACGTGATCCGATAATCTGATATCATACACCCGATGTTGTAGTTACAATCGATCATTTCATTAATATAGACTGTCATGACTGGATAAACAAAATGGATTTTAAAATAATTAATACTGTTATTATTCTTATTTTAAGTGTTAATTTGATTGTGTGTAAAGAAAGCCCTGTGGTAGACACCACGCATGGTCCCATTGTTGGGAAAGTCTTAAAGACTCTTATAAAGAATGAGGAATATTTTGGATTTATGGGAATACCGTATGCTGCACCACCTGTCGGGGATCTAAGATTCATGGTAAGTGAATTTATTTAATAGCTTAAGCTAACTCAAAAGTTAATGAAAAGTTGAACCATTGATTTGGTGAAATTGGCCTTTACACATTACAATTTAAAAAAATGCAATCAAACTAAAACATAAGGCATTAAATCCGCCTTTCAAAAACAAAGTCAGTGATATTTCAAAATAGAATAAACCGAATATCAGAGTATCCTTTCCTAATAATCATTCACACTAACAATGAAAGAAATTTAATGCGACCAAAGAAATATTATAATACTGTATAATATATTTTCCAGCCTCCTCAATCCGTCGACCCTTGGGACGAAACGCTGACAACGACCAAAGAAAAACCCGCTTGCATTCAATACAACAACGACGTGAAGAAAGGCCAGTCTCACGGCATGTACGGAGTCGAAGACTGCTTATACCTTGACATATTCACACCTGCTATAGACGAAAAGGATAGAGCAGTAATCGTGTTGATAGTCAACGATCATTTTCATAATTCGTACAACAAATCTAAAGATTACGCTCCAGATTTCTTTATTGAAGAAGATGTTTTAGTTGTAACTTTAAGCCATAGATTATCGGCGATAGGATTTTTATCACTTGAAGATGAAATTTTGCCAGGAAATGCTGGTCTTAAAGATATAGTAGAAGCATTGGAATGGGTCAGAGATAATGTTGGGCAATTTGGTGGTGATTCGAATAGAGTTACTCTTATGGGACTCCAAGGTGGTGCAGCTGGTATTGATCTTCTTATCCACTCAAAAGCTAAAGATCTTTTCAGTGCAGCTATACTCCATAGTGGTACATCTTGGTCTTCAGCATACCTGCAAGAGAATCCCAGAGAGAGAGCATTTAAACTTGGAGAATTAATGGATGTAGGGTCAAGTAGTGATGTCAAACTGTTAAAGGAATTACAAGGAGTTCCTGCATCTGAATTGCTTTCAAGAGATTTACACGCATGTCCTAACGACTACTTTAAACAAACCCAGAAGAGTGTTATTGCTTTTGGTCCAATCGTTGAAAAACAACCAAATGGTTTGATTACGGAATACCCAGAAGATTCAACACAAAAGATTGACATTCCAATCATGATAGGTTCAAATTCTAGAGAAGGCTTGGATCCTATGCTGCAGTATCTTATAGAACCAAGATATATAAGTTTTCTAAGAAAAGACTTCCCTTTATTACTCCCCAGACGTTTGAAAATTCGATTCGATCCCATAAAAGATGTTTACGATGAAGCTGCTAAGGAAATAACAAATTTTTATTTCAAGAAAGGTGTAATCAACGTAAAGAGTGTTCCAGACCTGGTGACGTATATGGGAGATGCATTGAGAACTTACGTTGTAGATTACACTACAAGAGTTTATTCTGAAAGGTCATTGAAACCCGTTTATTACTATCATTTCGACTATGTCAGTGAATTGAATGAAAACAAAAAGAATTTGATGAAACATTCGACAATTCAGGATGGTACATGGGGCACAGCCACGGGAGATGAAATGTGTTATCTATTCAAATGTCCTAGTTTAAATGAAGAGTACTTAAAGCTAGAGAAGACTATACCAGAAGAGAAAATAGTGCAGAAGAAAATGATCAAAATGTGGACGAATTTTGCTAAATACGGGTAAGTTTCATTAAATGTAAAGTAGACGTTGACTTTGTAAAAAAAATATTATTTTCTTATCTTCTATTGTTTTCATTTCATTTCATTTATTACATAAAGAATGTTTAATTGCGTCAAAATTTTGAATTAAAATACCAGCCAAGCGTGTGTCGCACCAGAGGGGCTTGCCAGGGCATCCGCCTGCCGGGGTTGCGGGTTGTTCGAAAGAGATACCTACCGTGGCCCCGGAACGTAAAGGGCAATAGAAGGAACATGGGTGGGTTTTAGTCAGTAAAAGTCTGACATGCCCCCCCGCTCCGCCCAGAGCTGGGGAAGTCATTAGACGATTTCCCAACCAAAAAAAAAAAAAAAAGCGTGTGTCGCACACCGAGGGTTTCGTAAAAAAGCCATATCTTTTGCCTGCGCAGACTTAGAGGGTTGATTTTTTCACAGCACAAAGGGACCATAAAGTTGAGTATATTGTTTTCAAATCAACTTGATACCTCTATGCATTCTTGAGATAAAGGGGTCTTGACAGACAGACAGACGGATAATAAAGTGATCCAATTCCGTGTTTTCCTTTTGAGATATGGAACATAAAAAAACTAACAAAAACACGGCCCTCATTCGCTCCAGTTATCCGCTACAGAGAATAATTTCATCGACCAACCCTTCTCTCGCCAAGCAACTTCGTCAAATAACTTTCTATAATTCTCTTCTATTTAATCAGAGAATCTATTTGAAAACAATTCCAGTCCTATGCAACAAGACTATATCTACGGTGATCCAATATTGACGAGAAACAATTTCGTGTATTTTTTTTTTCTTCCTTGGGATTACTGATTACGACTACAACCACTGAGCATAAGGTCCTGGGTGTTTCCCAGGTCGCGCAAATTGTTATTTTGGTCTTTCCATCAGTAATTTCTCATCAGCAACTACGGAGTCTGAATTTGTGCAGGGTAATAGCAATCGGGTAGCCCCTTATTGCATGGGATTCCAACATAACTTGCAAAAAGATGAACTTTTAAAAGTCATTTATTCACATGGTAAGCAGCACTTTTTGGACGTCAATATTTCAAGAAACATTCCCTTAAAACGCTCACTCTTCGCCACTTCCTAGTCTTTTAGCTGGGAAGAAGAAGTGGCAGAACAAACTCCCCAGCAACACAACTGTCTGTCAGGTACTATAAGGTCTCTATAATTTTTAAAAATAAAAAAAACGTTGCCCCACACTAGGAATTTCTCCTGTATCGTGGGTGCGTTTACAGACATATAAACTCACATACACAAACAGCCAGACCCGAATCAACTATCTGCAGGTCATACAAATATTTGTTCTGTGCGGGAATCGAACCCGCGATACGCAACACTTCGGGTATAACAAGCGTGATATTAATTGTTATTTTCAGTAACCCAACACCAGATAATGATGAAGATCTCGAAGGCTTAGTTTGGCCAGCATATACTATTGAAAACAAGGAATACCTGCACATCGACCAAGATATGAAGATAAAGAAGGATTTATACAAACGCAGATTTAATTTCTGGGACGAGTTCATAAAGAAATGGGAACGTTTAGCCGTTGACGGTGTTGTCTCTGAATCTGATAATAAAAAGGATGAGTTATGATGATAACATGTTGTTTTAATTTAGTTAAAGATTGCATCGTGTATGGTGCGATTTTATTTATTTCTTTATTAAGGCACTTTAACGACTTATTCACTTACACACACAAAAATCACAATCAATGAGACTAAGTGAGTTCGTCACTGAAAGAAGTGCACTTGCAGAATCATACAAATGGAAAGAGAACGCCGGGATTATAATTATAAATTATACACTTTGCAAAATAAAAAAAAATACATTAGACAATTTAAAAAAAATGTGAAATGATTATAAAAAAATGGTAAATTAGAAAAATATAAATTAGATATTTTACACTCAACATAAGTTGGACACTACTACTACTAGATACTAAAAAGAAAATAGATAGAGAAAAATTAAATTTTAATGAACCACCAGATTAAACTAGACTAATATTAAAATGACATACTTTATCACATCTTATTTTATTCCGCATCATTGTATTCGCGATTAAAGATAGTCCGATTTAGCTTGACAACCACTATTTTTTGTAAAAAATGTCAATGTCAGAATGGCGAGATTGCCATTTTCTCTAAATTGAGTAACTAAACTATCATTAACGACACGGTTTCCGTTCGGTTCACGGTCACACTATTTTGACGACACGGTTGGCGCAGTGGCTGAGCGATCGACTGCTGCGCTGCGTGTCGCGGGTACGATTCCCGCACGGAACAAATATTTGTATGACCTGCAGATAGTTGTTTCGGGTCTGGCTGTCTGACGGAAAAATAATCCCCCGAATACCACAAGAGCTTCAAAATTATCGGGTATTTCCCGATAGGTTCGTTGCAAACAAATGAAGGAGTCATAGGATAGGATTTTTCCTGAAAAACTTGACGATTTTATTTGTTTGCAGGGAACCTATCGGGAAATGCCAGATAATTTTGAAGCTGGTGTGGTATTCGGGGGATTATTTTTCCGTCCCAAATGTCGGCCAATAGAATTGCACAAACTCCAAATCGACTCATTTTCATGCAAAATCTCCAATTTTCACAATTGAATTCAACCTGTCAGTTTGACGTGTGGTTAATTTGACTGGATCATGTTTTGTTTTTTATGCATAGCAACGACCAGAGAAAATTTTCAAAAAATTATCAGTATAATACCATGTAGGTTGTATTATAAGTGAAAATTCAAATTGACTGTCTACTGGGTAGTTTTATTGCTCGCTCTCGAATTTTCCGATTCATTGACCTTATCGATAGCTCAATAAGCTGGAAACGATTTTGACTCTATCTTAGTGCATCCAAGAGCGTAAATAATTTGTTT
This sequence comes from Ochropleura plecta, assembly GCA_905475445.1. NCBI lineage: Eukaryota > Metazoa > Arthropoda > Insecta > Lepidoptera > Noctuidae > Ochropleura > Ochropleura plecta. Next base: position 6,110,240 of record FR997740.1, on the reverse strand, counting down.
ATTTCTACTTTGAGTTTAGAACTTAGAAACTTTTGAATGGTGAGCAAATGTGGAGAATTGTGTTGTATTTTTCCAGCATTCACCTGGAATTTGAATTTATGTTGATGCGCGATGGCAAGGCTCGGATTATATACGTCATTGAAAAATTGAGGGGCGACTAAATAATAAAAAAGTATAAATATAGGCAGAAGCCTGCCTAATCTTTCACGGAATATAGGTTTTATAATATGAAATATCTTAGTAGGTACCTCAAAAACCTTTGCAAAAAAAAAACTAACTTCTGAAAACAAAACACAAACAAACATTGTGAGAGAAAAAAAAACAGATTTCAAAAACTAAATCTAAAAAGGGAAAATAAGTTTACTTCCGAATGTCGGTGGCAATTTTCCTTTTTTTGGAAATCGGTTTTTTTTTTAAATTAAAATATTATTATTTTTTTCAGCATTTTTAGTAATGGGATAATGATATCTCACACAAATCTTTATCGAGTATTAATTTTCCATTGTTACTAAAAGATATTAGCAGGGCATCCACAGTAATGGATGACCTGCTAATATCTTTTAGTTTATACATAGAAGAAAATATATTTATTTTAGACGATAACTTATCAAAAACTACCCAAGTAATATGAATAAAATTATATAGTACCACCTTCGAAGTATACCATTTCGAAAAAAAAGAATTATGAAAATCGGTTCACAGATGGCGGAGTAATCGGTGGACATACATAAAAAAACTGTAGAACATAGAACCTCCTCTTTTTTGAAGTCGGTTAAAAGAGGGTGGAGTAAGTAATTAAATAATTATCAGAGAGCTTTCCAGAAGAATATAAACTATAGCTTATTTTTATGAGTCAACTAGAAAACGCAGCTGCAGTTTTTATTCTCTAGGGGTAATATTTAAGTCGCATAAAACCTTGTTCTTGGAAACTATTATTTTAATCCATTTCTTTAATTTTTCTTTAATTTCCTCTATACCTCTTTGGTCTTATGGTCGCAAGTGCCAGTTTTTTAGGATGGGAATACACTAAATAACTCCTCAGTGTCAGACCTTTACTGACTAAAACCATCCATGTTCCTTCTTCTACCATTTGTGTTCCGAGGCCGCGGTATCTCTTTCGAACAACCCGCAATCCCGACAGGCAGTGGCTCTGGGAAGCCCTTCTGCTTTGCTAAAATCTCTTTGAGACGCGTGTGTAACACAGACGCGCCATCAACACAAACTGTCTTCACTAGACAGACGGATGGTGAGCTACCCATTGCTCACCATCCACAGACCCGCATCTATGTACTCTGGGAGCGTCAACGTACCTAACTAAATATTCAAACAGGAAAGCCGTTTAACTAACCAGTGCTTATAGTGTTTTACGATGCTTTAACGCGATACCATGGAACGTGACTCAATACCCTACCTGAAACTACAGGCTTTAAATAAGCCTGGTAAAGCAATGCACTTCCGTTTTTATCGCCCTCAGCGAACGACGAGGAATCAATTACTTAGCCTAGCAAGATATTTTTGCGTTTTGCTTTTAGAATCGAGATAATATTATAAGTACTTGTACCTACAAGGTGTCATCGGACGCTTCACTAAACTGTCAAATAATGAAGTCTAACTACTAGTGAAGAACTCTTGGTTTCTTTTTAAAGTATTGCTTGTAAACAATTTTTAATTGGGGAAAAATGACGTTTTATTATATAGCTCAATATAACGCACTCGAAACATTGTGATGTGAACATATTTAACTTAAACCAACAGTACATCAAACAAGTATACATATCCTACTGATATTATAAATGCGAATGTTTGTGAGGATGTATGGATGTTTTTTACTCTTTCACGTAAAAACGGCTGAACGGATCTTGATGAAATTTGGCACAGAGGTAGTCTGGTATAACTCATAGGATTTTGTTTTCGATATCACGCGGGCGAAGCCGCGGGCGCCAGTCTATAGTAATTTAGAGTAACAAACTAACTTAAATATGTACAAGTCCCAATAAGGAAAAACAATTAACAATATTGGGCGTCAAAAAATTCATCTACATCATCAAAAGGAAAAGTGCCCAGAAGGCTGGCAGCATTACCACGGTGAATAGTATCTATGCTGATTCTTTTTTCAAAATTAAGGCCAGCACTCTGGTCACTTAGAGAGTCGACTAACCTCTTTGCGATGTTTTGTGATGTTATGTTCCATCATTATGATGATTTTGTTTAGATCTACATATTAATCCGTCACATGTTAAGAGAAAGTAATGGGAAATGGATGAAAACAATAACAGAATGGTACCCTAGGGATGGGAAAAGGAGCAAAAGACGACAATCAAGACGTTGGGAAAACGAGTTAAAGGGAATTGGTGGACCAAAATGGATGAGAATTGGATGTGGATTTTTTTAGGGGAGTCGAAAGACAAAATGAGGAAAAACGTATCGATTAAAATATTAATCTTAAGAATTAACTGTAACGAACTCCGAAATAAAGGTTTATTTTATTTTATTTATTTGTTTTTATATTAATCCGTCATTCTAACAAAATTAATAAACCGAATACGCCATTTTTTTAAACGATATTATAAATTAATGTAACATATTCATAAAATAATATTTCTTTGACATCCAACCTAAGATGATGGAGATTCCGATTCCTTTGAGTATCCACCCAAATACTTATTGGAGCGGAAATTAAGGGAACGGAGATCATCTCAAAAATATAATACTTACTAATAAGATCGTTATCGTTATAAGAAAAAGAAAAAAAAATGAGATATTAGAAAATAATTTTCATATTATTGACTGTCTTACTTTTAAGGCAACCTGGCAGGGCAATTCAATTCATTTTAGTAGACCTGAAAGATGAAACTCGGCTTTGAAAACGCGGCTTAACCCAAAATACCCGAGCAGCTTTTAATATTTAGCGCTTAAAGAAGTAAATTAACATAATTCAACTAATACTATGTAAGTAACAAAAAAAATGCCAACTATTCCAGTATATAAAATGGTCTCCGTCAGTTACCACAAAGATTCACTGTCAGAGACTCATCATCATCATTTTCCTGCCCTTGTCCCATTCTATTTGGGGTCTTCGCAACACGTTTTCTTCTTCCACTCTCCTCTATCAGACGTCATGGCATCATTTAATCTTTTCTCCTTCATATCATTCCTTACACAATCCATCAATCTTTTCTTTGGCCTTCCTTTCGCTCTCCGTCCTTTAACATTCAGATCCATCACTCTTTTAGTCACATGTGCTTCGTCCCTCCTAATTACACTATAATTTTAAAATTACGTCATTGTCGATAGGTAATAAGTGGAGCCAAGCTGAGACCCAATTAGTACCTAACCTAACCTAACGATACCCCTTGTAAAGACTGGTTGTCAAACTATCAAGACACTGACTATCTGTAACAACTGTCAAAATTCTACAAATCACAGCTAAGACCAACAGCTTAACGTGCTTTCCGAGGCACGGAGGAAACTTGGTTTGTAACAGGATCAATCCACAAACAACCTACAGATGGATCCAAGCAGCTCTATTAGCAAACATATATTATTATGTAGCTACAAGATCTAAAATAGCCAATTCGTCTTATACAATACCAGTATGAAAACATATTGAAAACAATACTTTCCTCAATAAATATTTTAAAAATTATTGTAACTTGATAATGGTGTATATCATTAAATTCCTTTAAGACCCAAATACTAATGTCTCAAAATCAATCTCCTAAGGATTTGTAGTTTTAGTAATAAGCCACCTACATCTGACAACTTGCCTACCCAAATTGGATTCTATTGTTTTTAATTTATAATTAAATTTAATTTTGATCTCATTTGTTTTTCCTTTTGTAACAAGTTTCGTTTTTTTTTTGTCTTATTTTATACCTTAAATAAATTGTATTTTTTGTTGATTTTTGTAGTATTTTTTTGTTATTATAAACACATAAATATTATTGTTATTACTCATTATGTAAAAATGTTGGTTAACCTGTAATTGGCAACTGTATATGTCCAATACTGTGTAATTTTTATTTTTTAAGATATTTTTATACAGAAGCTGCTGGTGACCTTTTTTAATAAATAAATAAATAACTAATTATTGAAATCTGTTTTTTTTTTACATCGACTTACTAATAAATATTGTGACCTATTTGATTTAATTGTACCTAGTGCAAAGTAACATTCTAATTATTTATGTTAATTAATTTATAATTTAGTAACAGTAACTTTTTACTTTGATTGTATTATTTTTGTACGCCTGTAATAGGCTGATCATAGCGCACTTTTGACTAAAACATGAGAACCTACCTATGTATCACAAATAAATATTTCTGATTTCTCATTACATCAATGGAATCCATCACTATCTTTGTAACAAAAAAATACCAGTAGCAACAAAAATTTGATAACAAACCCAAGTACTTAAGTCAGCATTATATATTATTTATCGTTCGCCAGATAATAAATACTTAGTGGTAAACCCAAGATTACTTGCAAGTTATCTATAGGACACGTCAGTTATAGAAGCGTGTGTGATAATGTACTCAAACAAACACATTATTTATAAAACATAACCAAGTTACCAAGATGGAAGGAAGAAAACAGTGTTTTTTAGTATTTGTGCTCTTTTTAATACAAATAATAAATGCAGATGTCATTGTGGAGACTAGTTTAGGGAAAGTGGCCGGTATTGAAGTTAATTCGATATTGAAAGATGAGAAATTTTACTCGTTTATGGGTATTCCGTACGCGAAACCGCCGGTTGGTGAACTTAGATTCTTGGTAAGTTTTCTTTTTATATTTTACGTTGGACTATGAAGGATGATATGGCTAGAAAGGAGGTGCTCCATGAAATTACGAGTCATAGACGAGTATGGAATAAGAAGACTTGGTGAAGCTAGTTTGTGGTTACTTTTTGATTGTCTTGTTTTTTTTTTAAACGTTCTCCTACTCTAGGAATTTCTCCTGTATCGTGGGTGCGTTTACAAACATTTAAACTCACATACACAAACAGCCAGATCGGAAACAACGATCTGCAGGTCATACAAATATTTGTTCCGTGCGGGAATTGAACCCGCGACATGCAACGCAGCAGTCGATCGCTTAACCACTGCGCCAACCGTGTCAGTCAATATAATAAATAAATATTATTAGTTAAGTTTATTAATAATTTAAGTTTTTTTAATAGTTGAAAGGGAAAACATTAGTTAAAAGGGAAAAGATCTGGGTGACTTACAGTAGTAGATTTTCAGATTGTTTTTTTTTTATAGATATCTAATCTTATGTTTTTATAAAGTAAGCAATTACTTATTGTCAGGCCGGCTGTCTTTCTATACTAACACTGTAACAACCATTTTGAACAGTAACCATGAAGTTTCTTGCTGGTTCTTCTCCTTTGGAAACAACCATCCCGCACCATAAACTTTTTCTTGACGGTTTATAAATGCCCATGTATGTGAAATGCAATATTTATATTTTGTAATAGAAGATTGGATGGGCCATATAATACATTCTGACTATTAACTAATATAAAATAATTAAACTAAAAACAACAAACTATAAAAGGGCGTCAAAAACTCGTCCTAAACGCTGTCAGCTAGTAATGTACCCTAGAGACTGGCCGCGTTGCCATTTTATAAAGACACTTAGCTTTTGACCAAGGTAAAAGCTAGCCCTTGAGTCATAGGAAGCGTCAAGTAAACGATTTGATAAGTCGTTAAAGAGGCTGTGAGCACTTAGGCCTCACCGCCCCAGAGTTTCGACCTGAAACGGGTCGAAAATATAGTTTCCACAAAGGTCGCCGCTTGAAGTTCTACGCAGCCGCAGCGGCAGTGCCAGCACAGCACGATGAGGTTAGAAGTTATGATGGTGCCTAAATATCTTTGATTGAGCACACATTGACGACCCGGTTGGCGCAGTGGCTGACCGATCGACTGCTGCGCTGCGTGTCGCGGGTTTGATTCCCGCACGGAACAAATATTTGTATAACCTACAGGTAGGTAGTTGTTTCGGGTCTGGCCGTTTGTGTGTGTGAGTTTAAATGTTTGTAAACGCACCCACGATACAGGAGAAATTTCTAGAGCGGGGCAACGTTTTTAAAAAAAAATGTGTAAATAACGAAACAATATTAACTGTTACATTACTTTCCAATGTGGCAAAGTTGTAACATATGCATAATCTGCACTCGTCCCACTGCGCCCGTATATATTACAAGTTGGAACTATATCTGCGAAGTTATATTATTGTTCACTGACATCGCTACGTCGGACTGTCCCTCGCTATTTATTTTCCATTATTGACATCGAAACTTAGTTCATTCTCATAGTTCCTGGCATATATACCTACTGCAACTACAAAAGTGGTGACTCAGTAAAAAAGTAAAGTTGATTCTAATGGAATCGAATGGCCTAAATAAATATGTATCAAATTAACTATTACAAATAGCAGGATCTATAGAGAAAAAAAGTCTAATAATACGTAATATAAGGTTCCGTATAGTGGAAACCAAACTATATTACAAAACTATGTTATTCTTGAAACTGGTTTTTCGATTTAGATACCAATTTTGTGCTTAACACGGCGCTCAATACGTCTATTGAAAATAAGCATACATTCTCTCCTAGTAAACTCAGTAAAGGCCTATTCAGACCTAAGCGGTATTCGCTACCGTCTGCGTCAGAGAAAACCCAGTGGGTATGCGGTAATATTACTGTTCACACCAAAGCGGATTCGCTATCCTTGTGGGTAGAATAACGCGCGGTAGCTATTCAGACCTATGCGGTATTCGCTACCGTCTGCGGCAGCGAATATCGCTCAGGTCGCTCTAGCTGCGGTACTGGATACTAAAGACCTAAGCGAAACCCGCGTGGTATGCGGCAGCGAATATCGCTCAGGTCGCTCTAGCAGCGGTACTTGATACTAAATACCTAAGCGAAACCCGTGTGGTATGTACCTCTACCCACAGCGGCAGCGAATATCGCTTAGGTCGCTCTAGCCGCGGTACTTGATACTAAATACCTGAGCGAAACCCGCACGGTATGTACCTCTACCCACAGCGGCAGCGAATACCGCTTAGATCTGAATAGGCCTTAATGCCATCCATATCATAGAATACTTGGCAAATAAATGATAAGCAAAACCATGACCACCTTGACTCAACTATTTAATTTGCATATTCCAGGCTCCACAACCTCACGAAGGATGGACAGACGTTCTGGAAGCCAAAAAAGAAAAAAAACAATGCTCTCAAATGAATCTCCCAGTAAGACCTATCAAAAAATATGGATTCTGTGGTCAAGACGACTGCTTAACTCTAAGCGTACATACTCCAAAATTACCCAGCAATGAGGAACCCAGCATGCCAGTGATAGTGTTCCTATACAATGAACATTTCAAAGTAACACACAATGCATCCAGAGACTTCGGCCCAGACTTCATCGTAAAAGAAGATGTGGTTCTAGTCACAATCAATCACAGAGTTGGGTCAATAGGCTTTTTAGCTTTTGAAGACGAAAAGTTGCCCGGAAACAATGGAATCAGAGACGTAATTTTGGCGCTTAAATGGCTGCAACAGAACGTGGACAAGTTTGGTGGAGATCCTAAAAGAGTCACATTAATGGGAGTCGAAGGGGGAGCAGCCCTTGTAGATATTTTGCTAAACTCACGCAAAGCTAAAGGATTATTCAGTAAAGCAATACTTCAAAGTGGAACAGCATTGAATCCCGTATTTATGCCAATAAGCCCAAAAGAAAAGGCGACAGCATTTGCCAAAGTACTTGAAAAAACCGCAGTAACCAGCTATAATTTGCTTGCTGAATTATCATCTTTATCTTCAATAGATATTGTTACACACGATTCTGTTTCCGTGGATGCTGATGAAGGTAGAAGAACACAGATGGCAACTGTACCTTTTGGACCTGTGGTTGAACCAGACCACCCTGATGCAATCATCACACGTCTTCCTGACGATGGCCCGATTGACAAAGATATACCAATCATGATCGGATACAATTCTAGAGAAGGCATCGAAATAAACGAACGTTTTCTTCGCAAGCCCCAGTACTTAACATTCGCTGACAGAGACTTCCTTCTAGTGATTCCTGTCAGAGCTAATTTCCATTTTGAACTGAACTCGAATATCTACTTCCGAGCTGTCGACGAAATAAAAGAATTCTACTTCGATGAAGGTTACGTAAAGATAAGTAAACCTGGAGAATATCTAACCTATACTGCTGACGTGTTGAGCTTCTACCCCATAGATTACGCATTGAGGAAGTATGTAAACGAATCTAGTTCCTCTGTCTATTACTATACATTTGATTATAGCGGGGAACTTAATATGAGGAAGAATCATGTAGTCGACAGTGCTTTGACCATGGAAGGCACATGGGGAGCGGCAACAGGAGATGAGCTTTGTTACCTGTTCGTTTGCAAACCAATTAAGAAGCTTTATAAAAAAGTTTTAGCAGATGAAGAATCTGAAGAATTGAAAGTCGTTCAAAACATGGTTAAGTTATGGACGAACTTTGCCAAATCTGGGTAAGTCGAAACTAGAAAACATGAGAATCCTTACTAATATTATAAAAGCGAAAGTGAGTTTGTTTGTTTGTTACGTCTTCACGCCTAAATGGCTAAACCGATTTTGATGAATTTTGGTACAGAGATAGTTGGGACCCTGGAGACGGCTATTTTTTTTAAAAAAGATTGGGATATGTTTGAGAAAGAGGGAAGGAAAGGGAAATCTTAGCATTGCTATTACAATAAATAAGGCGCAAGGGCAAAAACTACAGTTGTGTGTTAACCCGAATTTAACGCGAGCGATATATCTGTTACGTTTTCCTCCTAATATTTACGAAACACCTTGTTTAACAATTTGTAATTCTAAACAGATAATAATAAAAGGCAAAAGCGAGTCACACTGGGTCACCGAGAGTTCCATACAAACTTGCGACATAAACAGCCATATCTTACGACTGCGTAGACTTAGGATAGGATTGACTTCTTTCTCAACACTAAGGGACCACAGATTTGAACATATGGTTTCAATTTTAACTCGATACCTTCACGCGTTCCCAAGATAAAAGGTCTTGACAGACAGACGAACAATAAAGTGACCCAAACAATGTTCGAATTCATACAACGCATAATGTTTCCAACACAATAAAGTTATTAAAAAAATAAATAAAAAAAAAACAGTTAGTAATCACTAAGGGGACGTTGAATTAGTTTATTTTTTAAAGAAAGAAAGCATAAGAAAAACATAAGAAATTGGGCATTCTCAACATTAACCAAGACTTATAAGTATGAAAAAATCACCAACTTTTCTTTGATCTCAGCAACCCCACACCCGAAGGCAGTGACTTTACCTGGACCCCCGCTACCAAGGAGAACAAGGACTGTCTGGTCATCAGCGATGAGCTGCAGATGAAGAAGAACCTCCACGAAGACAGGGTCAAGTTCTGGGACGACTTCCTCGCGAAGTACAAGGCTATGGCAGTCGATGGAGTCGTCAAGGATGTGAAGGATGAACTATAATAATCTAATACTGGAATTATTTTTATGTAAGAAATAAATTATTTTTAAGAGTTTCTTGTCATTTATCATTTAGTTTCCTCAGTTATAAGTATGAATCACCTAACATAATTAAGACATGCCGCGTCGACGCCAAATAGATTCCATAGAGGGCAGAAAAATTGTTTTTTTTTTCATTTTATTTAATTAAAACTGTACGTATAATAGTGGTACATAGGCGGGCTTAATGCCATAAGGCATTCTCTACCAGTCAACCTTTGGGTTAGGCACAAAAAATATAAAAAAAAATAATACAACTATTTGTTTTCGAGAACTTATATACTTATACAAATACTTATACAGATACTTATATAAATACTTATACAGATACTTATATAAATACTTATACACATATAACAATTAAAATAAATGAATTAAACAAAATAAAAATAAAACAAGAAACTTGACCGTAATTACTATGACTTTTTTTAATAAAACGATGGGGTATCGTTTTACTAAAAATGGAAAAGTAACACTAGTAACTTCTCCTGTATCGTGGGTGCATTTACAAACATTTAAACTCACATACCCAAACAAACTACCAATTAGGAGCTCTTTAGTCGGACCTGAATATTAGTTACCAGCTTTTCTCTTAAAAAATAATTTGCTTTCAGCTTGTATGTGCCATTGCTGTGCAAAGACCTTCCTCATATCCTTCTAGATATTCTTTTACTGTGTGATTGCTAGCCGTTCATCTAATGATCTCCAGCATGAGCAGTACAGTTTTTTTTTATTAAGCCCACCCATGTTCCTTTTTTGCCCTTTATTTTTCGGGGCCGCGGTATCTCTTTCGAACAACCCGCAACCCCGGCAGGCGGTGACCCTGGCAGGCCCCTCTGCTTTGCAGCCATCTCTTTGAGGCGCACGTGGAACACTAACGCACCGTCAACACGGCAATAGTACAGTATCAGCTATAGTTTATAGTTGTTTGGTTTCGAAAAGCTCCGGTTGTAAGGCCCGAGTGGGCGCTCTTCCTCCGACCGGTCGACACTTCTCGTGGCCAGAAGGCTCTTTGACCAAATAGGTAATAATCATTGCCATTCAACGTAACATTCAAGGCAATAATGCCAGTCTTCTAGGCACGTTCCCGAAAAACAAGGACGCGGAAGAGTGGGTAAAAGGGTACGGAGGTTTAGCCTTGATTTAGTCCTTTTTTGAAAATATTAGCTTTTAATTACACAAATGTTTATATCTACTCAAAACACTGCATTTAATAGGTCAAGCTCCATCTCCTGATGGTATTTGTCATGTTCAAATGGTTGGCATCTAGTCTCCTAATCTATAATTTACAAAACATAGTGATTCAATTAAGCTCACGGCCTTTAAACAAAATTAATGAAAACGATATGGCAAGCCTAAATTACCGATACGGCGTGCATAGCCAGCTGTTTAAAAAAATAGATGCCCGATAATCGGTTAAACCGAATATAAGGAAAATCCCAGATAACTGGGTTTTGTATAAATAATTATTATCAACAAAAGATAATGAAAGAACACGTACTGCTTCTGTTATCTCTATAGTCTTACCAAACTAGTCGGTAACAAACACAATGTGTTAATTTAATACAATAATAAATTCGATAAAAATATAAAATTAAAAATAAAAATGAAAACGTTAACATTTATACTTTTAATGTTTATAATAAAACAATGTTTCTGTGATGAAACGGTCGAAATTAGTTTAAAACAAGGTGTGGTTGTGGGTAAAGTAGAAAAAACTTTAGTGAAAAAGCAAGATTTTTACACATTCAAAGGAATACCTTTTGCGGAAACACCGACAGGAGAATTAAGATTTCAGGTGAGGCTGAAACCCGTAGGGTTATTTGTAAATGATTTGGGGTTGCCGAACCTGGGAAAACAGTTAAATATTTAAAAGACTCTTTTAGATTTATGGTTAAAATGGAAAGGAAAAAGAGAAGCTTTGGGATTTATATAAGGGAAAAGGCTTTAAGGGTTGATTTCGATGAATGGTAATAGTTTTATAAAGATTAGTATGTTAAAGTAGTATCTATATCTAAGTATAATTGAGTGGAGAAGCAGTTTTTTATGTCTCACTTCTGAATTGCTCTTTAACTGCTCGGAATCATGAATCCGTTTGATTTGTTAATGGTTGTTTTATCGCCAAAATGGTAAACATAGATAACTAATGTAAACTAAAAAATATTCTTTTAGAATTTAAGTATCTTCCTTTTCACTATCATAACATATATTTTACATTATTGAATATTTCTTTTAAAAAAACATTTTGTTATTATTTCAGCCTCCAAAACCGCATAATGGTTGGAATGGAAATCTGGAAGCATTCGAGAATAAACCAACATGTATGCAGTTCAGCTCCAGCATGCGGAACAAGGAGCCTTTTGGTATCTCTGGCGCCGAAGACTGTCTCTACGTTAGCGTCTTCACACCCAACATCAAGGGCAAAGCCCCTGTCATTGTCTTTGATTACAACGACCAATTCAGGACCTGGTTCAATGGTACCGACACCTATTCACCTGATTTCTTGGTTGAAGAAGGGGTAATTGTCGTCACCATCAGTCATAGACTTGCCATTCTCGGTTACTTGACCACTGAAGACGGTGTTATTAAAGGCAACAATGGCTTGAGGGACTTCATTTTAGGATTGCAATGGATTAAGGATAATATAGAACAGTTTGGTGGAGATCCCTCTAAAGTAACACTGATGGGAAGTCGCGGTGGAGCTGCATTAGCTGATATGCTACTGTATTCAGAAAAAGCCAAGGGACTTTTCTCTGGTGCAATCCTTCAAAGTGGAACATCTTTTGAAGCCATGTATTTCTCAATAGATCTTAAGAAGAAGGCATTCCAACTCGGTGGAGCTTTAAATATTACAGCAGCTGATAGCAAAGAACTATTATCAGAGTTGCAGAAAGTGGATGCTGAAAAAATCCTTCTAGCTGAAATTAATACTATAGATCCTGACTCGATCGACAAATATCAAATAAGTTCCTTTCCTTTCGCTCCGACAGTAGAGAATACCGAAGATGCAGTCCTAACAACGTTACCAGAAAACGGGAAAGTAGTCAATGATGTTCCTATTATAATAGGTTTCAATTCTCGAGAGGGTCTAGACACAATATCTCAGATAATATTTGAACCTAAACTCGTAACTGATGCCATAGAACAGAACATAGTAAAGCTTCCGATAAGGACCAACTTCAGATTCGAACACGAGAGTTCTAAATACAAGGAAGCTGGGAAAGACATTGTGAATTTTTATTTGGAGGACAAATCGCTTCACTACGGAAATATTCTGGAGTATGCCGTGTACATGGGGGATGTTTTGGAGAACTATGCTGTAGATTTAGCTGCTCACAAACTAGTAGAAGATCTATCATCTGATGTTTTCTACTATGTCTTTGACTTCAGAGGACAATGGAATGAAAACAGTCAGTTAATGATGTCCAAGGCGAGGTCAAGCATGGGACACCATGGAGCTACCACCGGTGATGAATTGTGCTACCTGCAGGTTTGCTCACGTATCAAAAAGAGTTACGATCAGATTTTGAACTTGCCTAGTGAGCAGAATGAGGTTAAAGTGATGAAGAAAATGGTTCGTCTGTGGAGCAACTTTGCTAAAACAAGGTAGGCTTATGAATCTATTAGCATCATAACATCACGTCTGTGATCCCCCAACGATGTCCCTAAATAGTACTCACATTTGTCCTATTTCCATCAACCTAGCAAATCAAGATTCCAAGGCAAAAAAATGTACTGTAAACCTTCAATAACTGTTTGTCCCAGTCGGAAATCAAAACCCAGGATTCCATGCTTTGTAGTCGCGCCAGCGACCACTAGACTAACAAAGCAATATATCATATATAGCTTCATTAACTTATACTATAATTAATTTTATCGGGGAGGCACAGACTCCCTTTAAATTGTAAATACAAGTAATTTAAACGTTGCTATCTAAAAGAGTCTTCACCATAAATAAATTCAAAATAATCTACACATGTTTAAAAATGAACTAAGTACCTACCTTCACAATATTGCTACACGTCAATAACAGTCTCTTCCGAAAACTCAACTGTATTCAATTTCCATTTTAATATTAAACCATGAAAATTTATTTCGGTTGATAGAATCGATGACATAATTAAAACGACTCAACAGGAAATCAATAATAATATGTGAAGCCTCTAGTGACGGTAATTAAAGTTCACGTGAAGTGAACTTTAATTATGCGAACTGCTAAGGAGTGACCGGTCATTTTTTTTCGAATCAGAAAAAAACTTCCTCAGACAAGCGAAAGAGAGTGTCAGACAACTCAAAAACATCCATGTCCCTTCTATTGCCGTTTATGTTCCGGGGCTGCGGTATCTTTTTCGAAAAACCGACAACCGCATCAGGCAGGCGTCGGTATTCCCGAGTTTATTTGACTATTTAAGGAGCTGGTTAATTAACTTTTATTGGGCTCGTCACATAGTCGGCCTTAACTTTGTCCTCAAAACAAAATTGATGTCAAAAGTAGGCCCAAGTAATATAGAAATGTCAAATTATAACTTCGAGCAGAAGTCAGTAACATCGACAGCCACCTTATACCACTACTCAATCAATATCCTCTAATTTCAGGAATCCCACACCTTCCAAAGACGATGCAGTACTAAAAGGGTTCACCTGGAAGCCGATAAGCAAAGATCCTGATACTGACTACCTCCACATTGCCAAGCAACTCCGCATGAAGACCAACCCTCTTGGAGAGAGGAAGAAGTTCTGGCAAGATTTCCTGGATAAGTATTCCAAGATGGCGGTTGACGGAGTGGTTCGTGATGAAGCACGGGAAGAGCTATGATGACATGTTACGTGTTAGTTTAAGTTTTAATTTAAAATGGATTGTTATTCTTTAGTCATGTTTTTTTTAAACTTTCGATAGTGGTCGGTACCGATTAATTGAGTTCAAAGGTTTGAATTGAATGGTTTTATCCATATATCCCATTATAATGTTTGATTGGCCATTGTAGGGGTTAACCCATATGATATATGAATTAACTATTTAAATATTTCTGATTAACCAGAATGAAAGAGACGAAGCACGAAGTTAACTCCGTTATTTTCTTGCATATTTTTGTGTACAAAAAATAAACCTGTACGTGCACCGGTCAAAAAATACTTAATCAAAACTCCTATGTGGGTAAACTCTACAAAGGATTGTAGAGTTTACCCACAAAGGGTTTTTGATTTGTTAGTCAAGTCACCAAGGATGGTTACTTGGCTAACAGTCACACTAAGACTAATAGGTACAGACTAAGATAACTCCGCAATTAAATTGAGTATTATATATATCATAGAATTTAATAGAAATCTTGGCAATCTGATAGCACCCTAAAAAGATATATGTATAAGTATCAAGCCACAGCAAGGGGCCCAAGGGGCACCGACTGCCGGGTTGCGGGTTTTTCGAAAGACGGCCTCGGAACACAAAGGGCAAAAGAAGGATCATGGATAGGTTTTTTATCCCCAAATAAGTATCAAGCAACGTAGTTCTGCAACCAAGTAACATTTCTGTATTTGGAATCTGCTCCGTTAATTTTGTTAACCTTTCCTTGGTTACTGTACCTAACCTAATAATTATTGGCAAAAATGTATTTGCCAAATAGCCAACGGCCTATATTATCTTTACCATCATCTACATACCCTTGTCCCATTCTATTTGGAGTCGGCGCAACACGTTGTCTTCTTCCATTCTCCTCTGTCAAAAGTCACGGCATCATGTACTCCTTTCTCCTTCATTATCATTCCTTACAAAATCCATCCATCTTTTCTATGGCTTTGCTCTCCCTCTCCATTCATCAACATTCATATGCATCACTCTTTTCATCACATGCGTTTCATCCCTAAGTTCATACTTACCAACTGAATAAAAATTAATCATTACTAATATAGCGGTATCTATACAATACACCTGTTTCACATACTTCATACAAACTTACTACAATTAAAACCTTCATAGTTAACTTCCTTCATAGCAAGCTTCCATACTCCTAAACTTGAACATGTTCAAAACATTCTTGAACAACAACTAACGACTCGAAGTTTACCTGAACAGGCTCTAATAATACTTATTAGCTGATAATTAAGTAAGAGAAAATAATATAATGTACGTAACATATTTACATGTGAAAAGTTTTAACAAACCAAAGTTTTGTTGTTAGATGTTAGAAAGTTGAAATACTGTTACGTCGGATGATTAACCAGAATATTTTGGATTACGCTCGAGTATATAATGTTTCTCTATGGAACTGTGTAGAAGATTCGAGAATAATCAGCACGTTTACGGGTGATTGCAATGTGGAGGAGAATTTTGACGCCTAAGCACCTTGATGTACGTTAAGTTAGTTTACATTCAGTTAGTTTATCTATACTTCTGTACCAATATTATAGAATAGAATAGAATTCTGTTTTGCAAATATGGGTAATATACGATAGTTCTTACAATGCATCAAAGATGTGCAACGTTTTGCAATTGGATATGCAAACATTTACATTAATTTTAAATCACAACAATTAAGTTCAAAAAAAGTATAAAATATTTTTTTTTTGTTTTCAAAACAAATTTTTAACATTTTTACGTCACTAGAAAACTAAATTATTAGGAAGTAACATAGGATGTATCATCACGATACGATACTTAGAATTTGAGCAGTAGTTGAAACCGCTAGGCATAGCTAGTCTACATCTACACTAATATTATATAAAGAGGAAAGATTTATTTTTTTGTTTGTAATGGATAAACTCCAAAACTACTGGATACCGATTTTAACTATTTTTTCACTGATAGGAAGCTTCCTATCAGTGTAGCTACATAATCAGGAAACCGCGCAAGGCAACTAGTTTTATATAAATCAGTTTAGATTCAGACTAGATTCCGGCAAATCTGTCGGGTCTGGCTGTTTGAGTATGTGAGTTTATATGTTTGTAAACGCACCCACGATACAGGAGAGATTCCTAGTGTGGGGCAACGTTTTAAAAAATAAATAAAAAAAAAACTAGTTTTATATAAATCAGTTTAGGTTCCGACTAGATTCCATTAAACTGAAAATTAAGCAAATCACATTAAAATAGATATCATAAGATGTAAGTTTTCAAACTAACATGGTCACTATTTATAACATTTAACACGGGATAAATACCATGTTTATTACTGTTGGAGTTTCCGATATTTCGGCGCAGTTGCAGTTGTTATTGTTGATCATGACGTGTGCAACTGCGCATTTGTAATGTTATAAATAATCTTCGGAATTTTTACTTTGGAGCTGTGAAGAAGGTTCCAGAAAATAGTGGAACTTTTCTGTCAGCCATCTTTTTGGCATTCAGTCTGACTTTGACTACACAGAGAAGCAAATCGAAGTTTGAGAATTTGTAATTTGGTCCTTGATGTCATGAAAGATATTTGGTGATAATATTGGTTGTGTTTAATTTAATCCCATACGTAGCTCGTAACAAAATAATTAAAGCACAAGTCAGATCTACGGTAGAGTCACAAAATGGTGAAACAGGTGCTTGATATACCTACACCTCGACTTACCTTTTCAAGGAATATACAGCATTGGCAAGGTGTATCCCATTCGCTCAAAATGCAAACCATCGTGTGGTCCGAATCTAACAACTAGCGTCATCTAGTACAACTTCACTGAAACTGCAAAAACAGTAGGTTTCTTTACTTTAAACATAGATGGCGCTACTTTACAATTACATACTAGAAAAATCCGATTTGATTTTATTTTATAATAATTGTTTTGTAATTTGTCTGTTGAACATTTTTTGCTGTCTATTTATTTCATGCAATCCAATGCAAAATAAACAAATTATATGACCAAAAACGAGATTTACGAAAACTACTTAAATGCGACGCGAATGTACGTTAACATAATATGTAATTTACTTAAGTAACTACTAGTACTCGATCATGTTTTGCGAAGTAAGCAAAAAAATTTTTAAATCAAACGTTTTTAATAGGTGTTAAATGCATCTGCAGTTTAATTTACGGTAGATAGTTACAGTGATAGAACTCCGACGTTTTATAGCTTTGGAAACACGATTGGTTGGTCTTATATCATAAGAAATGATCAGAAATACCAGGGCAGTCCAAACTGCACCATTTGCCTAGCCTTTTCCTAACTGTGGGGTGGGGGTGGCTTCACAATCTTGGTGTCGCCTTCCAGTCTAAACGGGACGAGAGAGATCTTGAGACGAAACCCCAGTATCGTCTCAACTAAGTCTCAACTGGTTGTCAGAGTTTCAGGCCACTGAGACAATGAAAGCTCTAGGGATGCCTGATTGAAAAAAACGGCTAAGTGCGAGTAGGACTCGCGCACCGAGGGTTCCTTACAAAGTTACTACATAAACGGCCATTACTTTTGACCGCGTAGACTTAGAGGATTGGTGTTTTCACAGTTCCAAGGGACTACAGATTTGAGTATATGGTTTTAATTTCAACTCGATACTTCCACGCGTTCTCGAGATAAAGAGTCTTGACAGACAGACGCACAAAAGAATAAACTAAATGAAAAAAAATATTTAAAATTGCATGTTCAGCATGTTTTACCATTTTCGGCGTAAAACATAGTTCACAATTCATTGCAAATTATAAATTAGAAATATATTATCAAAAATTCAATTAGGCACATCATTACAGTTTTATTAAATATTTATATTTATTAAATATGGGTCTACAGAGGGGGGAACTAACCTCACTGCGTACCGTGTTAGGATGCTGTCTCTGTTCCAGGACCTAGAACCAACCATCAACGTTTCGGCCCAACGACTGTCGGATCAGGTGCGGGTCATCCAACGCAATCACTTGTTGGACGATGCTGCACTTGATAGGCTGCGCTCAGAAGTACTGAGCAACCGTGTCATCTTGACTACGCCACAAACCGCGGTGCAAGCGTCAGCAATTGATGTGACGCAGCCGCGGTCTAACCCCGCTGTCGAAGAGGAGGATGATAGGGTTGCTACGGTAAGTAGCCAGTGCAACGACCGATTGAGGAGCGCACTGGAGGATGCGCTTCGCGACTATCGATCCACTCCAGCCGAACTTAGACCCCGATTACCAAGGTTACCCATGCATAAAAAAAATAGGGCGCTGGTGTGTGCCCTGGACTCGCAGCTCAAGAATTTATTCGAAAGTAGCGAGGATCTCGTTGATACGCACTCGATCCTGTACTGTGGGGCTGTTGCGGTATGTCGTTTAGCTAACGTCAAATTGCCAAATTGTGACGTAGCTACTCGACCAAAACCATCCGTACCAGCCTGGCAGTGCAGGATCGAGCGGCGTATCGACGAGGCCAGGGCACTCATCGGTAAACTATATTGCTTCAGGGAGGGCAATACAAGACCACGTGTGATGCGCTTTGTGAGACGGGCATTCTCGGGGACTGGAATCAGTCCTCAAGAATATATGTCTCGTACCACAGAGCGCATTGACTTCCTGAAGCAGAAAGTTTATGCATGGGCAAACCGTATTCAGCGGTATAAGCGGCGGGTTGATCGGTATTCGCAGAATCGCATGTTCCGGAGCGATGAGAGGTGGGTATACAGAGCCTGGGAGCGACCCGAACAAAGTGTGACTGACGTGTGCCGCCCGGATGATGTAGCCACGAGTTCTTTCTGGCACAGCATCTGGTCGGTGCGTGTCTGTCATACTGAGGCTGGCTGGATGCGTGATGTTGAGCGTGTGTGTGAAACTATTCCAGAAATGGAACCTATTTTAATAACATCTTTAGACATAGCCAGTGCAGTTCGTCCGTTACCGAACTGGAAGTCTCCAGGGCCGGATGGACTGCACAACTTTTGGCTCAAGTGGCTCAGTAGTTCACACACTCGCCTGGCATCTCAATTACAGTCTTGCCTTGAGTCCGGGTCTCTGCCACAGTTTCTAACAACAGGCGTTACCCACCTGCTCTATAAGTCAGGTAGTCCCGCGGAACCCAAGAATTATAGGCCGATCACGTGTTTACCGACGGTCTATAAACTTCTTACGTCCATTTTGAGAGCGAAAATTAATTCACACATTGTCAAAAATTCAATTATATCTGCCTCTCAGAATGGATGTAGGAACGGGTCTCGCGGTACTAAGGAGCTACTCCTCATCGACATGGCCATTAGCCAACAGGTTCGTCGATCCCGCAAGGATTTGTCGACATGTTGGATAGATTATAAGAAGGCCTACGATTCAGTGCCACATACATGGCTCAAGAGGGTGCTGGAGTTGTACAAGATAGATACAACTCTACGCACCTTTCTTGAGTCGTGTATGGGACAATGGAGGACGGTCCTTCGATATCCAGGATGTCGACAAATCCAGGGGAACGATGAGCCTGTGTGGATTAAACGGGGAATATTTCAGGGCGACAGTTTGAGTCCACTTTGGTTCTGTCTAGCCTTGAATCCTCTAAGCACATTGCTGGAGGATTCAGGTCTAGGCTATCGGTTGAGAAGAGGTGGTCAGGTCATATCTCACCTCTTTTACATGGATGATCTGAAACTCTTTGCCCCCAACAAATTGCGACAACGCCATCAGGATGGAATTTGGTGTGGACAAATGTGCAGTCATGTATGTGAAACGAGGGGAGATTATGGAATCCGAGGGAATTCATCTCTCGGATTCCATACACCTCAGATCCCTTTCCTCATCCGAAAGCTATAAGTATTTGGGTATGTCGGAAGCGTTAGGCATTAACGTAGCTGACATGAAGCAATTGTTGAGGGAGCGTTTCTTTGGTCGCCTGAAGAAGGTATTAAAAAGCCTTCTTTCGGGAGGGAACAAGGTGCGCGCCTTCAACAGTTGGGTCATGCCGGTTTTAATGTACTCTTTCGGCATACTCAAATGGACGCAGACTGAGCTCGATGCCCTGGATAGGAGAGTCCGTACATTGCTGACTGCAAATCGGATGCATCACCCACGATCATCGGTGATGAGACTGTACATCCCACGGAAGTATGGGGGTCGAGGCTTTTTAAACGCAAAGACCCTCCACAACCGAGAGGTGTGCAGTCTCAGGGAATATTTCTTAAAAACCGACGTGGGTATGCACCGAGATGTAGTCGCAGTGGACAAGGGACTCACCCCGCTGTCCATGGCTAAAGAGAATTGGCGCAAACCTGTAGTACTTACTACCGATTACCGCAAGGAAGTATGGCAAGGTAAGGAGCTTCACGGGCGCTTCTACAAGGCTCTTCATGGACCTGATGTAGATTTTCTAGCGTCCGTGTCTTGGCTTCGATTCGGTGACCTTTTTGGGGAAACTGAAGGTTTTGTCTGTGCGATTATGGACGAAGTTATGTTGACGAACAACTACCGGAAATATATTATGAAAGACGGGACGGTTGACGTGTGTCGGGCATGCCACCGTCCGGGTGAGTCCATCAGACATATTATTTCTGGTTGTTCTCGTCTAGCTAACGGCGAGTACTTGCATAGGCACAACCAAGTAGCCAGGATTATTCATCAGCAACTTGCTTTGAAATATAATCTTGTTGAATCTGAGGTACCGTACTACAAGTATGTGCCCGACCCAGTTCTCGAGAAAGACCATGTCACGTTGTACTGGGATCGGTCTATCATTACTGACAGGACTATTGTCGCCAATAAGCCTGACATAGTGGTGATAGACCGATCAGCGCGCCGCGTAATGATAATCGATGTTACCATCCCACATGACGAGAACCTCGTGAAAGCTGAGAAAGAAAAACAACTAAAATATCTTGACTTGGCACACGAGGTTGTCGACATGTGGAATGTGAACTCGGCTATCATTGTGCCGATTGTCATAACGGCCAATTTTTATATTTTTAAATGTTTTTTTTTTGTTTTTGATAAAAAAAATATGTAAAAATATAAAAAATATGTATGTAAATAAATAAATGATATGTCAATAATAATAATAAATAAATAAATATCTTGGGACAACTCACACACGGTCATCTGATCCCAAGCTAAGCAGAGCTTGTGTTATGGTAACCAGACAACTGATATACATACTTATATAATTTATAAATACATACATATTATAGATAAATCACACCCAGACACAGAACAAACAATCATGCTCATCACACAAAGTTTGTCCTGGGTGGGAATCGAACCCACGACCTCCGGCTTAGCAGTCAGGGCCACTAACCACTAGACCAACAGGCCCGTCGATAATAATAATAATATGTTTTATTGGTTAAAAGGTATTTGTAGTTCGTACATATTAGAGTTACATAATTATGTAAGTAAACGTAGTACTTAAACTAACAAATATTTGTATGGGGTGAACTACTGTTCTCCTAGCTAGGTAGCTGAGCAACCTGTATTAAGGAGAGACAGTTTGCCATAAAAATCATAAGTGGTAGTGCTACGTGATGTCTCGAAACTCAAATCATTAATTAACTTACATAGGTACATGGTACATTTTATCAGCGTTGTTTACTAGAAATCTATACATATAAAATTAATACAGAAGATGGTTACAAATTCGGAGAGAAAAAATAAGTATAAAAGTAATAGTAAAAATTTGATAGTTTTATGTAAGACGTGATTGAATATGTAAGTGTGTGTGATGTTTGTGTATATGTGCATGTGCGTGTGCGTATGCGTGGGGTGTGTTGGGGTGTGTGTGTGTGTGTGTGTGTGTGTGTGTGTGTGTGTGTTTGTGAAATAACTATTAGGTTATTAAACGGTTATGATGTGCCAAAAACAGGAAATTATGAGATGGTTTTTAAAAGCTCCTCAGTCTCATCATAGGTTTTTGAAAGAAGAAAAGAACGGACAGCAGTTTTGCATTTGGAATATGGTAGGGTATAAATAGGTAAGTTTGCGTTGAGTTTGTTATACAGATATGGACCTAGGTAAAAAAAGAATCGTTTGGTGAATTTATAGTATGGTGATGGAATAGTGCAGACCATATCTTTCCGTCGTTTCGAGACTGTAACAAGAGGCGTTAGTCGGTGTTGTAGAAGAATGGTCTGCAAAACAAAGTGTTGTCTAACGTTAAGGACCTTCCAATTTTCGTAGAGGGTTGTTGTTGGGTACATTATTGGTTTAAATGTGGCTACCTTTAAAATAGTTCTGTGGGCTGTTTCTAGGTGTTTCATTGTCATCTTAGCAGCGCCACCCCAACATGCAATACCATACGTCACAATAGATTGGCATAAAGCATAGTAGACAGTACGTATTACAGCTGACGTGGCAACGTGACGTAGGTTTTTAAAAGTATAAATAAGTTTTCTAACTCTGCTTGTAAGAAGATTTATGTGAGTTTTAAAGTTAAGAAATTGATCTAATGTTATACCTAGATATTTTATATTGTCAACGCGAGTAATTAATGGACACTGACAGGGTAGAGCTGTCTGAGAATATCGATAATCTGTTATATAATCTTGTGAGTTACACGTTTACGCCCCACATGAGCTGGTTCAACCGGTCCTTAACGTGTTACCAGTAGTTACTTGTAAGCAACTAACAGCTTTGTTAAACAAGATTTTAGAAAAAATCATGTGAATTATTTTTTACTATAGGGTAACACATTCGTACGGTACGTAGGTACCTAAAATTATTTACAAAATATTTCTTACCAGCTTTATTGGTTACATTGGTTTAGCTTTTGCCCGCGGCTTCTCTCGCGTTAAATTCGGGGTAACACAGATCCCCTTTCCTAATACAGGTAGCTGCTATCTGTAGTTTTTGCCCTTGCGCCTGATTTGGTGTAATAGCAAAGCTAAGTTTTCCCTTTTCTTCCCTCTTTCTCCCTGACATCACCCTTTTATTTAAAAAATAGCCTATGTTTGTTTCCTGGGTCCCAACTATCTCTGTACCAAAATTCATCAAAATTGGTTTAGCCATTTACGCGTGAAGACGTAACAAACAAATAAACAAACTCACTTTCGCTTTTATAATATTAGTAAGGATTCATATTCATTATTTGTGTACCATAATGTGTGTAGTAGGTGTAACAAAAGGCTTAAACCTAACAATACATTAATGGAACCTGTTAGGGCACAGCAATGTAGGGTACCTAACGTACCTAAAATTATTTACAAAAACTTAATTAGTTACTAGCTACGCCCCGTGGTTACAGCCGAGTAGACCGGGATAAAAAGCCCATGTGTTAATACAGGGTATAAGCTATCTATCCACATACCAAATTTCAACAAAATCTGTTAACCTTTTGTACACCAGCCCCGTTGGAGAGTGAAGGAGTAACAACCATAGATACAACTTGTAACAACCATAATAGATACAAACTTTTGAATCCTTACTAATATTATAAAATCGAAAAATTTATGTATAAAAGCGAAAGTGAGTTTGTTTGTTTGTTTGTTATTTTACAACTAAACTTTTAAACATTTATACTGACATAAATAAATAGCCAGACCCAGAACCTGTAGAGGGTTGGCGAACCAATGGCACGCGTGCCGCTGATATTTTAATAATTTTGGGCACCCCACCAATCAAAACGGTTTGCATCTTAGTTCAAAATCACAAAGGACATTGCTCTGCGCCAATACATTGTTGTCCCTAGAGCCAAGTGCATCGGAGAATGATGTATTATATTCTCTATCATTAGTAAACTCCTTCATGATCTTATTTTTATAGTGGAATACCTGCAGAACAGATTTATTTAAAAACAACAAAAAAACAAAATTTTGAGGTTATAATCGAACCATAACAACGAATATTGGATATGATTTTTAATGGCTCCGAATGATTTTTAAGAAACAGAGAAATGATATCATAATAAGTTCCTAAGTAAATAATAAAAAAATATTGTGTCAAATAATTCGTTTATATAGTTACTAGCTTTCGCCCGCGGCTTCGCTCGCGTTAAATTCGGTATAACACACCAAGCAGACCTGTAGTTTTTGCTCTTGCGCCTGATTGATTTTTAATAGCAACGCTAAGTTTTCCCTTTTCTTCCCTCGTTCTCCCTCATATCCCACTTTTTTAACTCTCCGTCTCCTGGTTCCCAACTATCTCTGTACCAAAATTCATCAAAATCGATTTAGCCATTAAAGCGTGAAGAGGTAACAAACAAACAAACAAATAAACAAACAAACAAACTCACTTTCGCTTTTATAATATTAGTAAGGATGTTCGGAACCTTCTTTTAGACAAATATTGCCTGTAGTAGAAGACCTAAGTGCAGCATTAAAATGCACAGAAACTATTCATATATAATTATATATATATAACATCCTACCTATGTTATTTACCTATATAAGTACTTTACATTAGTCGTAGGTGGCGGCTGGCGGATGTTATTATCGCATAAAATAATATACTACATTTTGGCATACAAGCAAGTCCGTGTTATAGAAGTATTCGCAACTTATACAGAGTGTTAGGTTAAACGAGGGACTTATTGAGGGAGGGTATTCAGTATTCGATTCTCGTCCCAAATATGTAAAAAACCTATAACCTTAATTTCTGATGTAATTGTCCAATAAAATACATTATTCATGAACACTGAGCGCGAGAGTAGTAAACTTGTAAACAGTGAAGTAAATCACGCGGCAAAATACCTACGCGCCGATTCTACCGAAAAGGCGTCCTAAGCCAGGTTTAAAGTATGAAGGGAAAATGGATTATACCTAAAGGTCATTGACATGCACACATGTTCTGCGATAGTATTAAATCGCTAGCGCAAGGGTATATACACGTTGCGAGACTTATGCGAAATTTTTGGTATGGTTCTGTCTTTTATTTATTAGTGTTTTTTTTTTGTTCATATTTTTATTAGTATCATGTAAGTATGCACTATTGTGGGTTTGAATATGTCCCTCGTTTAAACTAACATACTGTATACAATGTACATAATAAAAAAGACAATCAATTATCATAAATTCCGATACTCTTTATTGCACAGGGCCATTTTGGATATCTTGCTTTGCAGTATGAAACCTTTTAATTTTTATTTATCTTGTACTGTCCCATAACTGGGTAAAGACTGCCCCCAATTTCTTCCATAAAACGTTTCTTAATATTCATTGTTAAAACATTACTTAATATTTCGTTTATTCTTTTTAACTCATATAATTTTACATTTTTAAGTATGTCTTCATAAAAACATAGAAAATAAAACTTGAGAGGTGTCAAGGGACACACGGATGGAACGAAGTTATTATTTTATTATGTACAAAAAACCTGTATACACTCAACAAAAATAATCATCGCGACACCACACTGTGTAATGCGAAATAGAAAGACGAAACTAAAATAACTAGCTTGCTTTCTATGAGAGAGAGAGAGAAGAGAGAGAGACAGAGAAACACGCGCACGCTGCACGGCTTACAACTATAGCAAAAAGTGTCGTTACAACTTTTGATCTTAAACAAAAAGTGTCGTTACAACTTTCAGTCTTAATATTTTCCTTCCAGCCCCTTTCGCAACGTGCAATAAGGAACATCGTTCCAAAAAACATTTAAAAAATTAACAAAAAATTTACTTAATAACATATAAGTAATAGTAATTTATTGTTATGAGTTTTTTATTTTGTTGCATTCCTTCAGTATTTTTCCACAGACTAACGCAACATTCTATGCAGAGTTGAACAAGGTCCTCCAAATGTCAGTGATCCAATAATCGATTATCTAATTTGGCACGAAATGGATATGCAAATGACTCGCAGCCTTAATATTAAAGAAATAACGATTTGTTTGTTGTTATGGCTTAATGATTTTTCTGAGAACGTTTTTTTTGCAGATGACGGGAATCTACTACTACTGTGTCTACGAGTTTATTTTTTTTCCATCTGTCCTATCGCAGGTCTGCTAGGAGAGATATTTTCTTTATGACATAAGCAGTACCTTTGTGCTCTTTTTTCCTTATGTAATTTTTATATATTGTTCTGTGTGTACATTAATAAATAAATAAAATCAGCAGTTGGAAGCTGTTTAGTCTCTTGGCCATATTTCGAAATACGAGTACGGTTGCAGGTTGATTTGAAAGAGACACCTCGACCCTGGAACATGGGCGGGTACTAGTCAGTAAAAGTATGACACTCCCCCCGCTCCGCCCAGAGCGGGGGAAGTTATTTGTAGGTTTGCCATTAAGAAAATCTGCCCACGTGTTAGTAGAGAATGTGATCCGCCATTAGGTAGGTACGCTAAATATTGAGCAATTTCAACGACATCTTAATTACAATATCTTCACATCAATCCCATAAAATATCAAAAAGGCGTGTCCACAAAGTATAAAATAAAATAGTCAGTTTCGAAATCTAACAAAGATTGTTTTGGTTAAGATGAACAAATCAAAATGTGAAGATCAAAATACTTCGCTGATATTTGTATTTGAAATTTTATAAATTATAGGTCCCTGTTAGGTATCTTCATATATATCAGTTTTTTTTTCACTTCGCGCCTTCATAGGCTAAACTCTTACTATGAACCACATTTTCGTTAATCAATGAGACAAAATTAAAAATATAGGTACGTAAATACTTAAAAATATTCGTTTCACATGTCATATTTTCATTATTTTACGAATTAATGCGTAGGTATATTTGGATGGTACGGATTGTGTTTGTTACAAGGTTAAATGCCAAGTGCAAGTAGGACTCGCGCACCGAGGGTTCCGTACCAAATTGCTATGAATGTTTACATGAACGGCCATATCTTTTGACTGCGTAGACTAAGAGGGTTTTTCACAGTACAAAGGGGCTACAGACTTGAGTATATGGTTAAAATTTCAACTCGATACGTCCACGCGTTTCCGAGATAAATGGTCTTGACAGCCAGGCAGACGGACAACAAAGTGATCAAATAAGGGTTCCGCTTTTTCCTTTTGAAGTATGGAACCCTAAATATCGATGTATATACGTCACGTTTACACTGTGCACTTGTGCCTCAGGCCTCTGAACTATTCCTGAACCGTGTCCAAATACAAGCAGAACACACATCGCCAATTTTCGTGGAACAATAGGTACAAATCCGTAGATACGCAAACCTTAACTTATTTGCTAAATAGGTTTTTTTTGTGTTTTACTCACAATAGGGCGAAAATATATTTTTCATAGAAGCTTTTTGCACACTATTTACAAAAAAACAAACGGGCAAGAGCGAGTCAGACTCGCGGACCGAGGGTTGCGTACAAATTGACGACATAAACAGCCATATCTCTTGACTGCGAAACCATAGAGTTGAGTTTATGGTTTTAAATTCAACTCAATATCTCCACGCGTTCCTGAGATAAAGGGTCTTGTCTGCCTCTCCGTTTTTTCTCTTGAGGTATGGAACCCTAAGAAAGGACTTAAGTAAATCCCAAACTTTAGTTTGAGACTTATTTCAGTCCATTTTTACAAGCACAAATACAACGACATTTTTTGTTTAAAACTACTTGACAAGATCGGTTCCTATGTTAAACTTACTGGAAAAAATACCATTTACATAAGTGTGTCATCCCATCTTAAGACTCCACAATAATAAAAACAGAAACACAGATACTTAAACCTTGAATGGTTCTTCTACATATTTACCTGCCACAAATACAATAATCACTATTGGCAATTATTTACAGTAATCATTAGAGACGTAATAAGAAGTACATAACTGTCTTAATAGTCTTATTCATAGTAATTTATTTATGTACAGACGCCAGCAGGTCAAGCTACCCGAAACTGTCAATTTTTCCCAATGAACCTTGAACCTTATTTTTTAGAAATAAAGTCGAAAATCTATCAAAGAAATCTGACAGATTGTAGTAGCTTGATGTGCAGGCGTCTGTACCTATATTTATTCAATGTTTATATAGTACTGTAACAGAGTGGGTATTCCACCTCCTCTGTTGCCTCAACCTCTTTCCTTCTGGATCAATATCGATTTTAAAAATTTGAATATTCATATTTCGAATTTCATTCTGTCATTTGCGTCATCTTCAACTCGTTTTCGGTCATTACAATTTGATCACGGCTAGCAGCTGCACCTGTTCTGAAATATTTTATTTTTAAAAGCTGCTTCATTATTAAACTAAACTTTGTTATGGGCTTCCTTCAACTCGAGTGAAGTTAAAATACTGCTGCTAAAATAATGCTGTAATATCTAAGATAATTCTACCCTGTTCAGATTAACCCTTAAAATGTAACCATATTTTTCCTTCAATACTATAATATACTATACTATTATTACAATCCTTACTAATATTATAAAAGCGAAAGTAGGTTTGTTTGTTTGTTATGTCTTCACGCCTAAATGGCTAAACCGATTTAGATGAATGTTGGTACTGAGATAGTTCTGGCCCTGGAGACGGACATAGGCTAAAAAAGTGAGAAAAGGGAGAGAGAAAGTTTTATTTCGATCATCACGCGGGTTAAAGTTAGCGTTACCCCGAAGTAACTATGCCACGCGGACGAAGTCGCGGGCGAAAGCTAGTATACTACAAGTGATCACAGAACTAGCCTCGGCAGAGCTCTTGCCCTTCGCTAACCTGAAATCTAAACAGATACTTAAGTGTAAGTACTTATAGGTTTGCCTAGCCTAGATACATCTAGCTACATAAGAACCCACTCTATGAGATCAAGGTAAACCTACGTGCATTTAAAGAAACTGGTTTACGACTCCATAATAACAGTTTTATTACCCACCTGAATGACCTGACTATTAAAGAATAGAGAAAAACGTTTTACAATGTATCGTTTCATTGTAAAATTGGCTGTCCGTACAATAGCAATAAGCACTGACGGATATAACCAGTTCCCACAATGGTCACAAAGTAATCCTTACAAAAGCGAAAGTGAGTTTGTTAGTTTGTTACCTCTTCACACCTAAACCGATTTTGATGAATTTTGGTACAGAGATATTTGGGACCCTGGAGACGAACATAGGCTTCTCTTTTTAAAAAAAAAAAAGAGTGAGAAATGAGGGAAAAAGAGAAAACTTAGCTTTGCTATTACAATAAATAAGGCGCAAGGGCAAAAACTACAGGTAGCAGGTACCTGCAAATGAGGAAAAGGGAACTGTGTTAAATGCGGGCAAAAGCTAGTTAATATAAAAATATAAACCTGCGTCTGTGGCTATTTTAAGAATTCTAACGTGAATTATATTATTATGATTCTGCTGAAACAGCCATTTTTGGCCCCAGTGACCTTAGTTAGAAATACCTAGATGCCGTCAAAATATTTTTAACCGGCTTCAAAAAAGGAGGCGGTACTTGATTTGATTGTTTTTTTTTTGTATGTCGGCGCCTTATTGGTCCACATGCACCTCAAAGAGATGTCAGCAAAGCAGAGGGGCCTGCCAGGGCCACCGCCTGCCGAGGTTGCGGGTTGTACGAAAGAGCAATAGAAGGAACATGGGTGGGTTTTATTCGGTAGAAGTCTGACACTCCCTAAAGCGGGGGAAGTTATTTCATGATTTCCTATCCGCAAAATTAAAAAAGGCACGACATGACTTGATCATGACGCTTAAATACCTAAGTAGGTACAAACGCTGTGACAACAACATTGTAACACCAAATGATTTTAAAAGGGTAACCATGGAGTTTCTTGCCGATTCTTCTCCATAGGAAATGACCAACCCAAACTGTGCACCTTTTCTCGACGTTTTATAAGTGCCCATGTAGGCCTATGTGAAATAAAAAGATTTTGGTTATAATCCTGCAGTCACAATCGCCTTCTCATGAGATAAATCCTCAAAGGTTAATGGCACAGCAATTAAAGTTTTGTTTTCTTAAAATTTTAAGACCTTTCTCTACACTTCTATTTGAATTTAGAAGCTGTTCTAGCTCCACTCAAACCCCGACGGAGACAGACTAGTTTCCAGTAAAATATGACCTCAACTTGTATATATTTTCCGTACTATGAGAGATCTGTATAAACTGGTTTTTTATTTGTAACTTGATCTACCGTCGTGTAATCTAGACAAGCGACCATCGCTTTTAAAACACGTCAAATTTCTACAACTAAACCGAATCATATCATTTCAAGAAGTGGATCACAAACATATAATGTGTGTTGAAATAACACAAGTTTTAATTAAAAACACATCTTTATTGCCAATTCGATAGTAGGCCACTCAATGGAAACAACTCGATTTCTTAGCTTATAGAACTCGCTCTTACCCGCGACTTCGTACGAGTTACGTTCGCATTCTTTTTTAACCGACTTCAAAAAAGGAGGAGGTTCTCAATTCGACTGTATTTTTTTTTATTTTTTTTTTGTGTTTGTTACCTCATAACTCTGGTCTGGGTAAACCGATTTTGATGATTCTTTTTTTATTCGAAAGCTGGTGGTTGTCGTTTGGTCCCAAGAATTAGGCAATAAAAAACTTTTTTGCAAAAATTAAAAAAGTCTAGACAAAAATCTCCCAGATGGTCTTTTTAAGAAAGAACCACACAGAATTAGGCAATAAAATTTTTTTTGCAAAAATAAAACCGACTTCAAAAAAAAAACTAAAAAGTGGAAAATAACTTTATTTCCGGAAGTCGGTGGCACAAAAGTCAACGAAACCAACAAAAGCCACCGACTTCCGGAAATAAAGTTATTTTCCACTTTTTAGTTTTTTTTTTTTGGAAGTCGGTTTTATTTTAGCAAAAAAGTTTTTTATTGCCTAATTCTGTGTGGTTCTTTCTTAAAAAAGACCATCTGGGAGATTTTCGTCTAGACTTTAAAAGAGACAATGACCTTTTTTTCGCGAATGGTAAATCATCAAATCACTTCCCCGCGCTCCAGAGCGGGGGTGAGTTTCAGACTGTACTGACTTAAACCTACCCATGTTCCTTCAATTGCCCTTTATGTTCCGGGGCCGAGGTATCTCTTTCGAAGGCCGCTCTGGTGAAGAGGTTCTTCATTCTATTTTTTGTTAGCATTCGTTACATGATGTCTCCATAATAAATACTTATTTGGGGGTCTTAAATTGTCACTTTATGACGATTTTATGATTGGCGGCCATTTTAAACTTGTAATGTACTCGTTCTATTCTAATGCATATCATGACAGTTTAGGAATATGGACAAAGTGTAATATTGCTCACCCCCAAAGGTATGTCCTTCCCCATGATGAAATCTCTGCTACGTTATGATCCGATATCTATTAAGACCTTTCTCCTGTTTGCCTTTTGCAAGCTGATCTAACATTTCTGAAAAAAAAAACAACTTATAAACAAATGGCCAACAAACAAATTATCTATGTTGTAATAAGACAATCTTAGTTAATAAAAAAACATCTTTATTGCCCGTTCGATAAGAAACATTCCGATTTGCTGACCTCGTGTGAACGATTATTTCATAAAGAAAGCGTGCGTAACTCATATTACATCGTATTAGTAATTTATTGCAATCAAATTCTAGTATTACAAAACGAACTGGCAACAAGGTTCATCACTCGTTTGCTTATTTTATTTCTTAATAATATTGTATGTAAACCCCAGAGTACGTTGTGGAAGCGGTCACATCCTTCTGCAAAGCAGTCATGCTAGCGAAAGAGGAGGCTGGACGTTTAAGGGAGAGAACATTAAACCAACCCGGCGGCACGGTTGGCGCAATGGCTGAGCGATCGACTGCTGCGCTGCGTGTCGCGGGTTCGATCCCCGCACGGAACAAATATTTGTATGACCTGCAGATAGTGGTTTCGGGTCTGGCTGTTTGTGTATGTGAGTTTAAATGTTTGTAAACGCACCCACGATACAGGAGAAATTCCTAGTGGCCGTCGCAGTAGATGCTCCAAGTTTCAAGCGCCGCGCGCCGCGTGACGAACGTCGGCCACCATAGAAGCGGGTTAACGGACGATGAGCAATGGAGCTCACCGTCCGTCCTTCGAGTGACAACGACGGCGCGTCCGTGTTCCACACGCGCCTCGCAAGCGTCTGCCTATGTGGCCTTCTCAACCCAATTGTAACTGGGCAATACCTTTGCCCCCTTAGTGAGACGACTGTTTTCAGAGTTTCAGGCCTCTGACTACGCAAAACGTCTGTCTCAGATCTACAAATGGGGTCCACCCTTTATAGCAGAACTTTTTATGTCATAATTTTATTTTGCACAACAACGGATAGCATAAACTTCATTTCGCAGAAAAATGTTTGGCAGACACTCATTTAGCATACAATCAAAACT
The DNA here is from genome assembly GCA_905475445.1 of Ochropleura plecta. Lineage (NCBI taxonomy): Eukaryota > Metazoa > Arthropoda > Insecta > Lepidoptera > Noctuidae > Ochropleura > Ochropleura plecta. Next base: position 6,077,626 of record FR997740.1, on the reverse strand, counting down.
CATAACTTTGTAAGACAGAATCATCTCTAGACAAAAATTTCATATCCATAATATTTAAAAAGTAGAAATATCATATCACAGAAAGTTCACAGTCAGAATCGTCTTTTGGCATATATTTGATATCGATAATCATTAAACGACAGAATTGTCATATCGCAGAAAGTTTATAGTTAGAATCATTTTTGTCATTATTTGTTGTCATTTATTTTAATTATTTATTTCTTTAAAATAATGTCATTAAAATTTATTTTAGTTATTACATATTTAATTGAATTTGAAATAAAGTCATTTCATTCAATAAGTAATTATCCTAATCTAAATAGTTCAGTTCCGGGTAATCTACTAAAAACAATCTGTTTTGTCTATTAATGCAAGTCGTTTCATAGGAGGTAACAGTTTTAACCTCACCCAACCTAGCCATTTCTGCCATCTGCATAGTATGCCAAGTGAAATTGTACCAAATAATCATCACTCTAAATGAACATTATGCTAAACGATATTATGCGAAATTTAAACTCTGCTAATCGTAATTATACTAAATGTAATTCTGCCATCTTAAAAGTATGCCATTGTAAATTCGAAGTTTTAAACATTATGCCAAACGATAATTTTATCAAATATTTTGTATGCCTTTCAAATGTTCGTTTGAAGAAAATTATGCTAAGTGTGTTATGCCAAATAAATTTCGGAGCATCAAGATTCTACCAGATAGAGGGAACCCCTACAAATGACAGCCGGGACCAACGGCTTAACGTGCTTTCGGCAGCAAGGAGAAAATGCGATAAGAAATAGTTGTTAACTCATCTCGGAACCAACCTTTGCAAGCGCAACTTAACCTGCAGATTGACCCGAGTTGCTGCTATTATTTAGCCATGAACTCCTGCACCTACAACAACAATAAATCCTTACTAATATTATAAAAGCGAAGGTGAGTTCGTTTGTTTGTTTGTTACATCTTCACGCCTAAATGGCTAAACCGATTTAGATGAATTTTGGTACAGAGATAGTTGTAGGGACCCTGGAGACGGACATAGGCAATTTTTTTTTAAAAAGATTGGGATATGAGGGAGAAAGAGGAAAGAAAAGGGAAAACTTAGCATTGCTGTTACTTATAATAAATAAGGCGCAAGGGCAAAAACTACAGGTAATATGTACCTACCAGTACCTAAATCAGGAAAGAGGAACTGTGTTACCCCGACTTTAACGCGAGCGAAGCCGCGAGCAGAATTCATTTTGCAAGTAGATTTTGCTAAACGCTTTTACACGTCTTTTTTTTTAAACTAGATGAGGCCGGTGTTTCGTACCCGACTACTCTAAGAAAAAATAGCCGAAACAAACTCAAAGGTCATTGTCTCTTTTAAAGTCTAGCCGAAAATCTTGGTCTTGTCCGAGATGGTCTTTTTAAGAAAGAACCACAAAGATTTGAGTGGACCTGTTCAGTCAGTGCAAGTATGGAGTTGTCGTGTAGCTTGACTCATTACTCACTCTCAACTCATTAATATTATATTCTGTACAATTGGATATCCATGAATACATACAATAAACACAACAGCGAGTTCACAAATAAACCTAGAACCATCAAGGCCATCTAGGTTTCTTATAGGTACCAAACTACCTATACTCGACTGTGCTTCGTGATTTTCCATAACAACATATCTAAATAAATAAATATTAAGTAGCAGACACCAAGTTGTAGTAATTGTAAGAAGCAAAAAGGCGTTAGTAAATAATTTCGTGGCACACAATAAAATCATGAATAGTCTCACGAAATCTTCTAAATTAAAAAAATGCCCTTTGTCTATTGGCCTAAATGTTCTTAATTAGGAAATTAATTGGTCCACTAGGACGATACTCCCCTTTAATGACACAGATAATTAATCGATTAACTGATAATCGATTGGATCAAAATCAGTCAATCGATTGAAATGTCAGCTACACACTCTTCACATCAAATCAATATTATTAGGCATTTTAAGGTTGCTGTGTGATCTCATAGCCATATTAGTTTCCAGTAAAACATGACCTGAATTTGTATATATTTTCCGTACTATGAGAGATCTCTATAAACTGGTTTTGTATTTATAACTTGATCTACCGTCGTGTAAGGTAGACAAACGACCATCGCTTTTAAAACGCGTCACATTTCTACAACTAAACCGCATCCCATCAATTGCCTTTTCCTAAATACGTTGGGGTGTCCTCCAGTCTAACCGGATGCAACTGATACTAGTATATTACGCCCACATGATATCGAAAACAAGTATCCTATATGTTATTTCAGACTAATATTACAAAATGCGAAAGTTTGTGAGGATGTATAGTATGTAAACATCCATACGATGTTTGTTACTCTTTCACGTCAAAACGGCTGAACGAAATTTGGCGCAGAGGTAGATTATTTGCGGGTTGTTCGAAAGAGATACCGCGGCCCTGGAACGTAAAGGGCAATAGAAGGAACATGCGCTCCGCCCAGAGCGGGGGAAGTCATTTGATGATTTCCCATTCCCACCCAAAAAAAAAGGTAGGATAAGGTAGGTCTGGATTAACATTTAGGATACTTTTCTTCTATATCACGCGGGCAAAGCCGCAGGCACCAGCTAGTAGATAATAGGTAACTATTTAGATTAATTAATTACTCATATTTATGTCGCATCAACAGAACTGCTCGTTTAAATCCACTTCATTATGTATGCTTTAACTCTGTAATTAAAATAATTATTGTATCTACGTCGCAGAAAGTTGGAGCGGAATTCCTCAGACGACAAAAATGGCTGCTGTTCAAGGAGTACCTCAAATGACAGCATTTTGGAAATAGACATAGGTCTAATGTCGTGAATTTGTAAAACGATGGACCAATTTGTTATGCTCTCTGGGTTTCCCTCTATAAATAAATAAAAAAATAAATATCTTGGGACAACTCACACACGGCTATCTGATCCCAAGCTAAGCAGAGCTTGTGTTATGGTAACCAGACAACTGATATACATACTTATATCCTTACTAATATTATAAAAGCGAAAGTGAGTTTGTTTGTTACCTCTTCACGCTTTAATGGCTACACCGATTTTGATGAATTTTAGTACAGAGATAGTTGGGAACCAGGAGATGGACATAGGCTATTATTTTATTTTAAAAAAGTGGGATGTGAGGGAGAAAGAGGGAAGAAAAGGGAAAACTTAGCGTTGCTATTACAAATCAATAAGGCGCAAGGGGAACTGTGTTACCCCGAATTTAACGCGAGCGAAGCCGCGGGCAAAAGCTAGTAATTTATAAATACATACATATTATAGATAAATCACACCCAGACACAGAACAAACAATCATGCTCTATGTTCTGTTGTTGTCTCTATGTTTACCTAATAAAAATATTATACCTACACAGCTAAATAAAATTTAGTCTCAGACAAAAAAAACAAACATTGATACGGAATTATTGTGTGAGAATTAGTAACAAACAATAGTTTTGACAACCTTCCTTGTGCCAAAAGAAGTATAAGTACAATGTTAACTGCTCGGTCCAGTGATTCTTTAGGAAATGCAAAATCTGACTGAATAGAAGCTTATTAAATTATTATTGTATAAGTTTTAATTAACTCGTACCTCTAATTTGGCAAATTAAGTCTTGTTTTGGCTTCAAGAGGAAGTGACCACCTAGAATCTTAATTTTTAGGGTTCCAGGAAAACAAGGTATTCCTTATTGGATCACTTTGTTGTCCGCGTGTCTGTCTGTCTAGACCCTTTATCTCGGGATCGCGGAGGCTTCGAGTAGAGATTAAACCATATGTATACTCAAGTCTGTAGTCCCTTGGAGCTGTGAAAAAGTCAACCCGCTAAGGCTACGCAGTCAAAAGATGATGATGGCTGTTTATGTCACATGTATGTACGGAACCCTCGGTGTTCGAGTTCGACTCGAACTTACCTACCCGGTTTTTTTAACACACTTCTTAACCTGTAACTAACTTATGTAAAAATCTAAGTTTGACCCATTAAAACTCTAAGAAAAAGACAAAACACTGTTTTCAAATCAACGATTTGAATTTAAAAAACGAACTTGAAACACCGAATTCATTCAACATTCGAATCGCGTCCGCCATCTTGTCATAAGAGCACGAAAGCAAAGGAAGCTACAATTCTGTGCCCTTTCTAACTAAAACAATTTAATTTCTAACAAGCAACACTACACTAACTAGTAGCAGAGTAACAGGACCCGAAGCAACACAATTCTCTGCAATTTCCACAACACTAGTAAAAACAAAGGAATATCTTGTTCCCTATTTTCCCGCTCAAGGTTTCCCGATTCTTTTGTTTGGCTTGTCTTTTCTGCATCTGCAAGCATCAGTTTCTTAAGTAAATGTTTTGTTATGGAAAAACAAGGTTTCAGAAACAGCAGGGTTTCCACAATACTATAATTTAAAATTTACTAGCTTTTGCCCACGACCTTTATCCGCATGAAATTGTTATAAAAAAAAATTATTTATTAGTATAATTAATTAATTCCTATTTATTTCATTTTTTTTTTCTCCTTATCAGCTATCTACCAATAAAAGTTCCTGGTCAGATCCGGACTCCCGGCGTTTTGGAGATTAGGCGGAAAAAAAACACAGACGGACAGACAAAAAATAAATAAAATAGGTTCTTTGAAATATACTTTTATATATGTATATATTCAACATAAAGCTGTTATTTTGCCGTAACGACGCGACGGCGCGTTCGTGTTCCACGCGCACCTCAAACAGATATCAGCAAGGCAGAGGGTCCTGCCAGGGCCATTACCTGCCGGGGTTGCGGGTTGTTCGAAAGAGATACCGCGGCCTTCGAACATAAAGGGCAAAAGAAGGAACATGTGTGGGTCTGTAAAAGACTCACGGTCCCCCCGGTCCACCCAGAGAGGGGGGTTAATGAATTTAAATTCGCAAACAATAAATAAAAAATATTTTCAATTTACATACAAACACTTCGATTTTATTTGCATAGAAAACAACCTGCCCCAGCTGTATTCCACTTATACTTATAGTTCTCTTTGATTCCACTCCAGCAGTCGGTTTGTTAGAGGCTGATTATCTTATGGTTATATTAATTACTAGCTTTTGCCCGCGCCTTCGCTCGCGTTAAATTTGGGGTAACACAGTTCCCCTTTCCTGATTTGCAGGTACCTGCTACCTGTAGTTTTTGCCCTTGCGCCTTATTTATTGTAATAGCAATGCTAAGTTTTCCATGTTCTTCCCTCTTTCTCCCTCATATCTCAATCTTTTAGTTAAAAAACAAATAGCCTATGTCCGTCTCAGACGTCACGACTATCTCTGTACCAAAATTCATCAATATCGGTTCAGCCATTTAGGCGTGAAGACGTATCAAACAAACGAACTCACTTTCGCTTTTATAATATTATAGTAAGGATTTTACCTTGATTTTGGGATCATGCGTTCATAAGGGGCCCACCCTTTATAGCAGAACTTTTTATGTCATAATTTTATTTTGCATAACAACGGATGGTATAAACTTCACTTCGCAGAAAATTGTTTAGCAGACACTCATTTATATATATACATTCTAAACTCATAATTTTGTAAGTCAGAATCATCTCTTGGCATAAACTTCATATCCATAATATTTAAAAAGTAGAAACATCATATCGCAGAAAGTTCACAGTCAGAATCGTCTTTTGGCATATATTTTATTTCGATTATCATTAAACGGCAGAATTGTCATATCGTAGAAAGTTTATAGTTAGGGTCATCTTTGTCATTATAAGTTGTCATTTATTTTGATTAATTATTTCTTTAAAATAATGTCATTTATTTAAGTTATTGTTTAATTGAATTTGAAATAATGTCATTGAATTCAATAAGTAATTAGGTATCCTAATCTAAATATGTAGTTCAGTTCCGGGTAACCTACTTAAAACAATCTCTTTATTCTATTAATGCAAGTCGTTTCTGGAGTTCGTAGGAGGTCACAGTTTTAACCTAACCTAACCTAACCCATTACTGCGGTCTGCATAGTATGCCAAATGAAATTATACCAAATAATATATTATGCGAAATTTGAACTCTGCCAATCGTAATTATACTAAATGTAATTCTGCCATCTTAAAAGTATGCCATTGTTAATTCGAAGTTTTAAACATTATGCCAAACGATAATTATACCAAATAATTTTTATGCCTTTAAAATGTTCGTTTAAAGAAAATTATGCTAAGTGTGTTATGCCAAATAAATTTCGGAGCATCAAGATTCTGCCAGATAGAGGGAACCCGTTCATAAGTTACTTCGTAGCAAGCGTGAGCCATCGTCGACGACTTCAGCGCTTCAAATAAGGTCGAATATTGGTCAAATGCGAAATATAAGAAAATTAACTTACCTTGGCCGTGACCTTTACTGACCTTAAATGTCTGAATCACGAAAGAAAACTACTTCAGCTCCAGCACGCTAGGGAGTACCTACGCAACCTTACTGAATTGATGAAATTACTGTTATTCACCTAGATTTTTTTTTCTACATGATTGAGTGGAGGGTAGATTGAGTTTAAATTATGATAGACTAGCTTATGCCCAAGACTTCGCCCGCATGGAATTTGCTTATTGACAAAAAGGGAGGCTGCTCCCGAGATACAAAATAGCCGTCGTGATAATTCAGTTTACAAATTATCTGTGTGTCAATTTCATGCAAATCTATTAAGTCGTTTTAGTATGTAGTAAAAAATAATACGCACATCACAAACCAATGAATGTGTGTGAGTAATATGTGTTTTGTTGGTTATGCATAATTATGTTTATAATTATGTACAAACTTAATAATATTATTATCTTGTTTGTCGTAAGATACCTGTACCTGAATAATCTCTTTGTTAATGTTTTTTGAGTTTTTCGGGTTTTTTTTAGTCTTTCATCCATCCGAATTTGTTCGGGTGTGACCGGTTTGTAATAATCAGTCAAGCTAACATCCGGACTTTTTAAATGTATTAAATAAGTAGCTTAGTCTGAATAAAATTGATGTTAAGGTGGAAGCCAATTTTCTTAAGTTTTTATTCAACTTGCAGTTAGTGACAGACTGTGTATAAATTTGTGACTTTAACAAATGCGCATTTACAAAGTTTTAAGCTCATTGAAGTCATCAATACAACAGTTTAGGATAATTAAAACGCATTGAATTAGTCTGACATTATTTTAATTCTTATAATTGACATTCTTTTAATTCTTATGATTTGACATTTATTTCCTAATAAAATTCAATAAATTCTTGTGTATATTTATAATTGTCATTAATTTTAGATTTGAATATTATTAATTGCATGCCTATGCGACGGTAAAATATGAAGAAAGAACTATATAATATGAAAACATCTATATACAAACTAGCTGTGCCCAGCGGTTTCACCCACTGAGGTTTAGGGGTATGAAAAATAGATGTTAGCCGATTCTCAGACCTACCCAATATGTACCCAAAATTTCATAAGAATCGGTCGAGCCGTTTCGGAGGAGTACGGTAACTAACATTGTGACACGGAAATTTTATATATTAGATTATCCATGTTTGCAAACAATAAATGATTTGATTTGAATGACGTTTTCGTGAAATAAACAGACTGCAGCGCCATCTGCCGGGCTGATTTGTAAATCTAAACCATCCAGGGCTCACCTAAACTCATACAAAAAAATCATTCAAATCGGCCCACCCGTTTAGGAGGAGTTCAGTGACATACTCATGTACAGCAGAGTTATATATAATAAAGATATGATATAGATAGATTAATTTTTATTGCAATATCGAAATGGTAGCCGTGGTTGCACAAAGCAAGTTTATACGGTCACTGGCCCGTCTTACGCATCTCTCATTTTCTATTTATAAAAATATTTGTTCGCATTGTTGCCTTATCGCAATCAATCAGATATGGATGGAAACAATGGATCTGAGTGCACTGACTTTATTGACATCCTTGACCCATACGAAGTCAAATGGACATACATACATATCTAATATATAAAATTCTCGTGTCACAGTTTTCGTACCCATACTCCTCTGAAACGGCTCGACCGATTCTTATGAAATTTTATATGCATATTCAGTAGGTCTGAGAATCGGCCAACATCTATTTTTCATAGCCCTAAGTGAGCAGCGGGTGAAACCGCTGGGCACAGCTAGTACATATATATATATATTATGTACCTACTTGTATCGGATTGTATTGAGGAGAGGTTTTTAAACCTGGATCATACATAAATAGTATGTCTATGTTTTGTACTATTATTAACACTGCGAATATTAGTACTTATACTAATATACCTTTTTACAAGGAAGGCGGGGGAGTATTGTCGCTCACTCCGGCTCATTTAAACTAGCTAGTAAGACAACAGACACCAAAGTACCTTCTGGCTCTCAAATAGTTAAATTTAAAAAAGGGGCTAAGCAGAATTCCTTGAAATTATTTCATCAAAATATTCAAGGTTTCTCTTCAAAACAACTAGAGATTGAATTGTTTTTAGAAAAAACTAAGTTTGATATTGTTTGTTTCACCGAACATTGGTTAAAAGATCATGAAATGTTAATTAATTATGAAAATTACAGTGTAGGCAGTTGCTTTAACCGTAAATCTAAGATGCGTGGGGGTTCACTAATCTTAGTCAAAAATAGTATTAAATTTAGAAGTCGTATTGATATAGTTGATCTATCGGTTGAACATAATATTGAATTGTCTTGTGTTGAGCTACAGATAAGCATGTCATAGTGTGCGTTTACAGGCCCCCAAATTATCAAAACTACTCGATATTTGAGTCAGTAATGGAAGATGCTTTGGCAAAACTTGCAACGGGTAATAAGTCGCTAGTCATCTGTGGTGACTTTAACATCAATATTTTAGATGAAAATTCAAATAGCAGTAGATTCTTAAATCTTTTTAAATCATTTAATTTGTTGAATGTGTTTTCGGAGCCAACCCGAATTACTACAAATACCGCTACATGTATTGATAATGTTTTCTGTTGCTGCGACTTCTTAGATAAATCCATTGTAAATTACCTTCCCTCTGATCACAGCGGTCAAACCGTTGTTTTCGAGTCCTACACATCATCACAAAAAATTCAGATACAGTCCAGACAAATAACACCCAGCAATTTAAATAAATTTAATAATAATTTAATAAGTAATCTAGGCATTCCGGGATATGATATTAATAATGTAAATCATTTTTATGAGGAATTCTTTTCGGTTGTCTACACAGAGTTCAATGATACGCTAAACATAAAAACTAAATCTATTAGCCCAAAGTTTATATTTAGTGATTGGGCAACTAAGGGTATAAGAAAAAGTAGGGAACGACTGTTTGAGCTTTACGGCCTTAAGCCTTACATCAACTCGGAAACATTCAATCGCTATGTTGCTACTTACTCAAAAATGTTTAAAAACACCTGCAAGGTAGCTAAAGCCTTATTCATAAGCAACAAGATTAAATCCGCTGATAATAAAATTAAGACGGTTTGGAAAATAATCAATAGTGAAACTAATAGAAATAAAAAATATAATAATGATATAACACTAGAATCTTCACGTGGTCTTCTAACCACTAAAAACGAAGTTGCTCAAGAATTTGTGGATTTCTTTACTAGTATCCCAATTAAAACTACAGAAACGTTAAATTCCTCACCCTTACTTTCTGTTGACTTATTAAGAGCAAACGTTTTACCATGCCCGGTTGAGTTTCAGTTTAAGCATATTAACCCCACTGTAGTCATTAAAGCTTTTAAACAAATAAAAATCAAATTAACCGAAGACCTTTGGGGATTGTCTATTAAAGTTTGTCAAGCTATCATTGAGACTATAGCACCGTACTTAGCCTTTATATTTAATTTGTGTGTGGACCAGGGAGTCTTCCCGGACCTTATGAAATACAGCAAGGTAATACCACTTTTCAAATCTGGGGACAGTAAAGACACCAATAATTATAGACCCGTATCCGTTTTGCCGGTTTTCAGCAAGGTGTTTGAAAAGGTAATGCTTAACCAAATGCTCAACCACTTTAACACCAATAAAATCTTACATGAGAAGCAGTATGGTTTCACCAAAGGACGTTGTACGACTGACGCCGGTGTCACCCTATTAAAACACATTTTTACTGCGTGGGAAGAAGCACAGGATGCCATAGGGATCTTTTGTGACCTCTCAAAAGCATTTGATTGCGTGAACCACGAAACCCTTCTCTTAAAACTTGAACATTACGGCCTAGGGAAACTTGCCCTTAGTTTAGTTAAATCGTATTTAAATGATAGACAGCAGCAAGTACAAATAAATGGTGTCAATTCAATGGGTTTAAATGTAAAAATGGGTGTACCACAAGGATCGATATTAGGTCCCTTCCTCTTTTTTGGTATATATTAATGATCTACCCCATTTGTTTAAAAACCAACCACAAATGGTGTTATTTGCTGACGATACTTCTTTAATATTTAAGATAAACAGACGTGCCTCAAATCTTGACGACGTAAATAATGCACTAATGCAGGTACATAATTGGTTTACCGCTAATAATTTAGTATTAAATGGGAAAAAAACGAAATGCATAAGATTTGCTCTACCAAATGTCAAAAACAGTGAGTGTGACATAGTATTGAATCAAGAGAAACTAGAATTCGTCGAAAAAACTGTTTTCTTGGGAATAACACTCGATTCAAAGCTACAATGGGGTCCGCATATAACAACTCTTGCAGGACGCCTTAGTTCAGCAGCATATGCTGTTAGAAAAATCCGTCAGTTTACTGATGTAGATACCGCGAGACTAGTCTATTTTAGTTATTTTCATAGTATAATGTCATACGGTATTTTACTTTGGGGACGGGCTGCAGACATCGAGTCTATATTTATTCTGCAGAAAAGAGCCATCAGAGCCATATATAACCTACGTAGGCGAGATTCTTTAAGGGAACAGTTTAAGGAAATTAACATCATGACAGTACCTTGTCAATATATCTATGAAAACATCATGTACGTCAGAAAAAATTTGCATCTATTTGGTAAACGAGGTGATAGACACAAGTATAATACTAGAAACAGGGACCAATTGGTTCAGCCGGGTTTCAGGTTAGCTAAAGTAGACTCATCTTTCATGGGGTACTGTTTGAAATGCTACAATAAAATACCTCCCCACATTCTTCAACTGAATGAAACGAAATTTAAATCTTGTATTAAACGCACACTATGTAGGCAAGCATATTATAAGTTGGGGGATTATATTGATGATAAAAATGCTTGGCTCAATGCTGGTCCTGCTCCACAAGCATAGGGGTAAACTCAGTATCCGAAGCTATAGTGGAAGCTGCAGAAGATTGTAAGACTATCTTTGCAATGTATAGAATCAATTCTCTAGTATTGTATAATTATTAAGCCCATGTGTGAGTGCTATGTATTATCATTGACTTGACGAAGCCCTGGTGGTTGATAGTGTCATGCTCACTTAAATGTCTCGCTGATGGTGGCGGGTGTGTCGGGTCATTTAGCTCCCTTCAAAATGGTCGAGCTGAATGGGGCTGATCCATACGTCATGTTCGTGAACGGGCGCTGTCAGTTGGGACTGGTCATTTTTTAGCTACCACGGTTCATTTTTAAACTTATTTAGATTTAAAATTAAATTTTGCTTTTTATTTACTCTGGACGCTCTTACTGTGCACGTCTTTCTACATCGTTCTCACATATTTGTATAATCTCAACATGAATGATGTAAATACGATTTTGTTAAAATATTATAATTTAAAAGAGTGTCCATGGAGTTTCTTGCCCATTCTTCTCCATAGAGATCAACGCTTTGGAATGGGCAACTACAGTACTTTCACAAGTTATTATGCCTTGTGACCGGGACTGTAGCAGCATCATTTTTTTGTTCTTGTTTTTATGACATTCAAAAGTGCCTGTAATGGTCTAATTGAAATAAATGCTTTGAGTTTGAGTTTGAGTTTGAGTTTGGAACATGATATACATAAAAACCGGCAAAGCGCGAGTCGGACTTGCGCACCGAGGGTTACAAACAAGCTTGCGACATAAACGGCCTTATCTTTTTACTGTGTAGACTTAGAGGGTTGACACACACACATAGACTTGATGTACATAATAAATAGTTCTTATAACCTATCCTACTAATATTATAAATGCACGGTGAATAGCTAAAAAAAGTTAGTGAATAAAATAATTTCTCCCTTTCTAGTTAGTTAGAATAACGTCACTGAGCTAACCAAATCAATCCATTCCAACAAAACATGTTTGCAAAATTTCAGCTCCATCCAATATTAACAGATCACTCTTTTGTGATATCTATGGCTAAATCAGTAACCGGGATGCGGGTCAAAAACTTTAAGATTCATTCCTTAATTAGTTTAAAAGTTACAGGCTAATAAAAACGAGTTTAAAAAGTGAATTAACCTCTTTTCACAAAATCATAGACAAACAAATAGCTAAGTAGCCGTTGGTGTGGCCAGACTTAAAAACAAATGGTTCGTCAATTAAAACTCGATCAAAACAATATTTACGATATGTCCCATTAGGACAGCGTTTTATATACGTATATTTCAAGCCTACAAAGATTGTATTTTTAGAAATATTATTTGTAGGGTTACGTTCTATTTCCAGCTTAAACGGTAGGCGGCACCATTACAACGTTTTCTATGTAAGCAATCAAAAAATACATGGAATGTTCACGAATATTTCAAGAAGTAATATAGGATCTAAAAATACCCTTAACAAAGCCAAAGGGCGTGTTCTCCCTGTCATTGCAACCATTTTGTAGACCATACGTGCGAACTTTCTAGTTACGGAGATACTGGGTTATTTTTTTAATTTTAAGTTTTTAATAATAACATTACTTTAAAAACCTCGATATTTTACGTGCACAACATTGAATTCTACTGTAAAACGTAAATTTCCACCAGAAAAAAAAAACCATTTTAACCCGATCTCTCTACAACGGTGTGCGATCCGTAGTAGAGAGATCGGGTTATAATAGTTTAGAATAGGTTGACCTGCCGTCGTGTGTACATATTGTATGGTTGACGTCTTTGTGAAGGGTTGATTAACAATCTGTACGCTACGTTAACCTCCCTGTATATTCGTCATTAATTTGCCTAGCGTTTTCCAAACTATGTTGGGGTCGGCTTCCAGTCCAACCGGATGCAGCTGAATATCAGTATTTTACATGGAGCGACTGCCTACCTCCTACCTCCTTGTATATTCGTGAAGTCTTCCAAAAACAAACTTACAACCAATATTAATAAAATAGATATGGGACCACCTCAGAACTTCAGAAGAATACCATTTCATTTAAAAAAAGAATCATGAAAATCGGTTCACAGTTGGCGAACTAATCGGTGAAAAAAAAAACATACGATCGAACAAAAAACCTCTTCCTTTTTCGAATTTAATTAAAAATGGAATTAAGAACCTCCTTCCTATAAACCTATTTTAAGTACGTAGTTACAGCTAGCATAGTATAATACTATTCCATATGAGCTTGAATCACTAGCGGGACACAGCAGAATACCAGCGTCAGTTATTCTACCTGGCATATACTGAGCTGGACTCCAATTTTGTGCCACCTTGAGACACACAGCGCTCAGTAGTGGGCGACCCCTAAGAATGTATGTGATGTGTCTCATTGTCTATGGGTCAATCTAACTTCTTTCATCTTTGTCTCTTTTGTCACAGCTTGATGTTTTTAGGGTTACCCAAAGTGTAAAATGGGGCCCTATCACTAAGACTCTGCTGTCCTTCCGTCTGTCCGTCTGTCACCAGGCTGTATCTCATGATAGTTAGACAGATGATTTTTTTTACAGATAATGTATTTCTGTAGCCGATATAAGAACAAATACTAAACAGCAGAATAAAATAAATATTTAAGCAGGCTCCTACACAACAAACGTATTTTTCTTGTCGTTTTTATAGATAACTAGCTTTTGCCCGCGGCTTCGCTCGCGTTAAATTCGGTAGCGCCTTATTGATTTGTAATAGCAACGCTAAGTTTTCCCGTTTCGTCCCTCTTTCTCCCTCATATCCCACTCTTTCTTAAAAAAAAATAGCCTATGTCCGTCTCCTGGTTCCCAACTATTTCTGTACCAAAATTCATCAAAATCGGTTTAGCCATTAAAGCGTGAAGAGGTAACAAACAAACTCACTTTCGCTTTTATAATATTAGTAAGGATGGTACGGAACCCTTCGTGCGTGACTCCAACTCGCACTTGGCCGATTCTTTCTCAGCTTTTGTATTTTTTTGTATTGGTTCTTGTATTATGTCTTTGACCAAATGAATGATCGATGTATCTATAAATTTAATGTAAACACAGACACGTGCAAGGCTGCAAACTAAAGAATTAAGACAATAAAATAGCGTTAGTTTATGTTTTCATCACGCGGTGTTGCTGACGGTACCTACATCGACTACCTATTGCATATTCAAAGCCTTGTTTCCAATTACTCTTGTCATTTCCGCTCGAATATCGAGTTTGTGTTAGAATAAATAAAGTGGATTTTCAAATGAATAAATAATACCGATGAAAATTCAGATCTTTTTTAAGTTGTAGCGTGAAATGTATTCTAAGTGTGAGCTTTAAAGTTGATTTTCCATTAACGCAATGTTTGGAAACTAAACCCTGAACGCAGGTTAGCCATGGTGGAGACTTATGAACCTCGCATGCCACATTTATTCACCACATCGTCTAATATGATGATGTAATCGCGTCTATCGTTTAATATTATGATGTATTCGCGTCAGCGCAATGCCAGATTGCAAATTTGAAATCCTATCAAACTTTACGAGCATCGGTTTATTTAGGCTTGAATTGTTGAAGTTCATTAAGAAAATTACAGAACCAAACTCAGAAAGATGCACTATTTACCAGCCCAAATTTGTGTCTGCCTAAGTTTGTTCGCGATGTTTATAGAACAGAAAATCACTAACTTACTCATCACGACATTTCAGAAACTACAAGTGTCCGGGGTTGCGGGTTGTTCGAAAGAGATACCGCGGCCCCGGAACGTAAAGGGCAATAGAAGGAACATGGGTGGGTTTTAGTCAGTACAAGTCTGACACTCCCCCCCGCTCCGCCCAGAGCGGGGGAAGTTATTTGATGGTATCCCACCCCAAAGAAAAAAAAACAACAAGTGTAAGGAGTCTCAACTTTTCCAAGGGGATTCTTTTAAGAAGTAAGGTTCTTACTAAGACGGGATTTTGAAAACTTCAAACCCTAAGGATTGCACGGAGGTATTGAACTATTGAGTTGAAATTAAATCCTACTCAAGCCTGTGGTCTCTTGAAACTGTGAAAAATCAACCCTCATTAAGTTATTTGATGATTTTCGATACTTAAAAAAGGGCTCCGTTTTTTTTCCTTTTAAGATCCGGGACCCTAATGAAGTTTGAAGCTCAACACCGTTGACGATTGAGCACCACTACTGACCAGCTCTCAGCCTTAACTAAACTGAAGATCTTCCTAAACCTTACTACTACATCCTCATCATCTACTATATAAAAATAAGTCGGGTTTTCCTTCCTGACGCTATAACTCCAGAACGCATGAACCGATTTCCACGGTTTTGCATTCGTTGGAAAGGTCTCGGGCTCCGTGAGGTTCATAGCAAAGAAAAGGTAGGGTAGGTAGGGTGGGTAGGGTAGGTAGAAAGGTAGAAAATTGCATAGCAACGCATGCCGGGGCACAGCTAGTAACCAATAGATCAGGAATACCAATCAGAGCACAGTAACGCTCCGGTAACGCTTGCGAAACTTCACGTAATCAGCTACCGGTTACGCGGCGTAACGCGAATTTCCTCGTTCCTTATGCAATTATACGATGTGATTATTCGGTATTTAGTGTTGCTGGCGTAACGTAACCTAGGGTTGTATGAGAATGAACAAGAACTACAAATAATATTCATAGTGGTTCGATCAGTACCCTTTTTTGAAGATGGGAAATCATCAAATAACTTGCCCGCTCTGGGCGGAGCGGAGTGGAGTGTAAGACTTGTACTGACTATAACCCACCCATGTTCCTTCTATTGCCGTTTACGTTCCGGGGCCGCGGTATCTCTTTCGAACAACCCGCAACCCCGGCAGGCGGTGGCCCTGGTCAGTACCCTAATGTTGTGATGACTGCTGAGCCCGAGGTTGTGGCTGAACGATCCACTGCTGCGCTGCGTGTCGCGGGATCGATTCCAGCACGGAACAAATGTATGACCTGCGACTTTAAATGTTTGTAAACGCACCCACAATACAGGAGAAAATCCTATTGTGGGGTAAGTATTTAAAAAAAAAACCTTTTTTTGGTCTTCCTCTCCCTCTTTTTCTACCAACATTCATATTCATTTCGTACTAGAGCATGGAAACCGGGTTTCGATCACCTAGTAAAACCGAGTTTTCGGGTTTTTAGGTAACCGAAACTTGGTTTCGATGTTTTATTTCGTGCATTAAATTAAAAAAAAAAACATAACTGGCGATATGTGTGTACCATTAGGTACACCTATGGTTATGTTTATGTATGAATTCTTCTACATATAACGAAACGTCCATCACGAATGGCCAATTAAAATAAATTCTAATCCCTTTTGAAATGTGACACCAAAACTGCATTTTAATGAGATAACTGAAAAAAGTGATGTTTATTTTGTTTCCTTTGAGCACTTATTTGGCTAAATCTATTATCAAACGTTTTACGACATATTTTGTGCATTGTCACCTTTACGTCACAACATAATTTAGACTCCGACTGTACTATCCAATATTTTTTACTTTTACAAATAGTTCTCACAAATCATTTAAGCATCTCTGTCAAGTAAAATAGCAAATTACCATAGACTTATACCTACTTTAGAATAATATTGCTAGAAAAAAACATTTATGAACAATGTACATTCAAAAAAGTTTTCTTTTTCAGTATATTTTAAACAAAGAACGAAATAGCACGTCTATTTTTTTGTGAATTAGAAACATTTGAATTATTGAAGACGTGTTTTGTGTTGTGGTTTTGTGTAATTACTACTGGCTAAAATGTCTAACCATTTTAACAGGGCTAAGTATACGGTCAGTGTTATCATAATTCTCCTTAGTCTACACTCATGTTGGGTTGAGCTTCTAGTCTAACCGGATGCAGCTGAATACCAATATGTAACATAAAGAGTCTGCCTATCAGAGGGCCAAGCACGACCTCGCAGTATTTCAAATTAAGAACTCGTTCCAGAAGTAGTTCCAGTTTATTTTGTATTCTTTTACGTTTTATGGTTTTTTATTAAGAATTAGCTCATCTTGCTTTTTTTTGCGGATGGGAAGTCATTAATTAACTTCCCCCGCTCTGGGCGGATCGGGGGGTCAGGTGGGTTTTAGTCAGTACAACTGACCCATGTTCCTTCCATTGCCCTTAACGTTCCGGGGCCGCGGTATCTCTTTCGAACAACTCGCAACCCCGACAGGCGGAGGCCCTGGCAGGCCCCTCTGCTTTACTGACATCTCTTTGAGGCGCGCGTGAAACACTAACGCGCCGTCAACACGGCCTGTCCCCAATAGACGGACGGACGGTGAGCTACCCATTGCTCACCGTCCACAGGCCCGAAGCTTGAGTGTTGAGTGCCGTTCTGTAATACGGGACTTAGTTTAAAACAATCGTTAATGCCACCAAAGTATCTACGGTGAGAGCATATCCAACGATTTCAATATTCTAACGCATTTGTGGAATTAAATGCCAAGGTTTAAATTGCTCGTTTTAAAGTTTACGAGAATTTGTTAAAAGTGAAATATAGTTATTATTTTCACTCCACCCGTCCCTTGTTACAGTCCCCAAATAATATCACTCAGATCCAGCCTGACCCTTTGCTGTCCTCCCCCAGCGACGCCCTAATTAGAGGCTCTCGTACCCCACAGGGGGTGCCCTTGCGTGTAGTCGCTTAGTTTTTAACCCTGGCTGGAGGCCTTAATCTCGAGGCATCCACAGAATTTCTCCAGTTACCTAGACGACAACCTCCTATTTTTAAACGCGAAATGCTATATAGAAAAAAATATTGACGGTGTTAGTGTTGTAGCTGCGCGGTTACTTATTTTATATTCAAGGACGCAATAATGAACGTTGACGAAGATTTTTTTCAAACGAAGTCATGTTGGCAATGAAAAGTATACTTAGCATAATATTTAAATGAGAATTACTATACTTTATGAAAACATATGACTTACCGTTACTGTCCAGCCAGCGGGCTTATGGCTTTTTTTTTTTTTTTTTTTTTTTTTCGGGTGGGAAATCATCCAATGACTTCCCCCGCTCTGGGTGGAGCGGGGGGGCATGTCAGACTTGTACTGACTAAAACCCACCCATGTTCCTTCTATTGCCCTTTACGTTCCGAGGCCGCGGTATCTCTTTCGAACAACCCGCAACCCCGGCAGGCGGAGGCTCTGGCAAGCCCCTCTGCTTTGCTGACTCTCTTTGAGGCGCGCGTGAAACACGAACGCGCCGTCGACACGGCCTGTCGTCAATCGACGGACGGACGGTGAACTACCCATTGCTCACCGCCCACAGGCCCGCATCTACGGTGGCCGGAAGTCGTCTCGCGGCGCCCGGCGCCATGGGCGTCTCCCGCGGCGGCTGGGTTGGGCAGATATTCTCTCCCTCAAACGCCCGGCCACCTCCTTCGCTAGCATTACTGCTTCGCAGAAGGTGGTGACCGCTTCCCATTCCCTCTCGCTCCGGACCATGGCCTGAACCAGGGCCGGACGCGAGAGATCGCCGCCGCCGATCGCCTCCACGAGGGCACGGCGGTGCTCCGCCCAAGCTGGGCAGACCGCCACTGTGTGCTCCACCGTGTCCTCCGGGCGATCGTCACAATGGTGACACCCGGGCGCTTCCTCCCGCCCGATGATGTGCAGGAACCTCCCGAAACTTCCGTGTCCGGTGAGGACCTGCGTCAGGCGGTAGGTGAGGACGCCATGACGCCTCTCCAGCCACTCCTCAAAGAGGGGACTTACCGCCGCTATTGTGGCGTGCCCTGCACGGGGTTGCGACAGTCGCTCTCTCCATGCCACCATGAGACACGCCACTCAAACAGGCGCGCGAGGACTATCGCCTCCAGATCCCACGGTGGCAGTCCGGCAAGGAGGCTCGCTGCCTCGCCGGAGATCGTGCGGTAGCCCCGGACAAGCCGTATGGCCACCACCTTTTGGGGCGCGTTCAGGTAGTGGGCGGCGCGCCGCCCTAAAGAACGCGCCCATACCGGGGCCCCGTAAAGGGCCATGGACCGCACGACTCCGGCATAGAGCCTACGGCAGGAGGCGTTTGGCCCCCTCAGATTGGGCAGGAGCCGCTTGAAAGCAGCCCCCGTCCGCTCGAGTTTGGGAGCCAAACGTCGAAAGTTTTCGACGAACTTCCACCGGCTGTCGAGGACGATTCCCAGGTACTTCATCGTCGACCCGACGCCGATGCGAACCCCTCCTACCGTCAACTGGGATCCCGACGGTGGCGTGTTTCCGCGGCCATGAAAAACCATGGCCTCGGATTTGTGCAAGGCCACCTCGAGACCCAGTAGCCGGATCCTCTCCGCGGGCTTATGGCTTATTTGACATTTTCATTAACATTTATTGCATTATTTAGAATGCCGAGTATGCGAATTTAAAAAGAGAAAAGATACAAGGCTCAGTTTTGCGTCCTTGTCAAACTCAGGATATGGTAATTAAAGCCATAGTTAATCAATTAAAATGATAGTACCTGATCAATAATAATATGCGCTGCTTTTTTGTAGTTTAAATTTGTCAGAGACTGCGAGGCAATGCGCTGGCGCCCCATGGGAATAAAATCCACAAATAAACGTTTGCGTTTTTTTATGTATGAAAACGCAACGTTTTTGTGTTATAAGGTGTTTGTGTTGTCAGGGAGGTCTTAAATGGTCGCTTAAACAGAATCATAATAGGTTATTAAAATTAAAATGAATTAAATTACCATTCGTTAAATGGTCACAAAGTGACAATGCATGATATTAACTGCGTCTATGGTCAATATGGTCATTTTAAGAATATTTACGGAATTCATATTACCTATTTTTTTTGGAGTGGGATATCATCAAATAACGTTCCCCGCTCTGGGCGGAGCGGGGAGTGTCAGACTTGTACTGACTAAAACTCACCCATGCTCCTTCCATTCCCCTTTACGTTCCGGGGCCGCGGTATCTCTTTCGAACAACCCGCAACCCCGGACAACCCGCAACCACGGTCATATTACCTATTAGGGTTTCATATTACTAAGGCCAAGCGAAAGAGTTTTAACAGAAATATAAGTAGCGTCGTTGGTCTAGTGGTCACAAGTTGGACTGCTAAACCTGAAGTTCAAGGTTCGACTCTATTACAGGTTCGGCGAAGTTCTCACTTGCCCAGTCCACATGCTAGTCAAAACGGTCGGTGGCATAAACCACAACCCTACTAGAAAGTAAATAGCACACATTATTATATAATTATTATTGTACACTTTAATAATAGAAGAGTGAAACAATCATTTACCGGTGTTTGTTCGCGACAGTTTGACATCCTATACTCTTGATACAGTAGTCAGGTTACCTGTGTTGTTTATAAATAATACATCATTAACAACACTACATTGTTATTTGTGTAAACGGCAATAAATGAATAAACATATAATCGTCGTCGATATCGTATCGTGATAGGCATGTTATTCGAGCGATTTAAGATTTTGTGAATGAAAACATGTTTATTTTATAGTAGTCATTTATTTATTTAAACTTTATGTATATACAATAGTAGTACATAGGCGGACTTCATACCATAAGGCATTCTCTATCAGTCAACCTTTGGGTTAAATAAGACAAAACTGTGATAGAGTACAAAAAAGATATAAAAATATATATAAGTTCTACCTTTTTGTTTTCTAGAAGTTCTAAACATATACAGACTAAATAAACATATACAGAAGTTCTAAACATATAAAAACTAATACACATATACAAATAAAATAAATACATTTAAAAACATAACAGTATTACTATGACTTTTAATTAAGAGCTAATTAGTCGGACCTCAATAGTGATAACAAA
Organism: Ochropleura plecta; assembly: GCA_905475445.1. Taxonomy (NCBI): domain Eukaryota; kingdom Metazoa; phylum Arthropoda; class Insecta; order Lepidoptera; family Noctuidae; genus Ochropleura; species Ochropleura plecta. The sequence continues at coordinate 6,056,586 of FR997740.1, read as the reverse complement.
CTTTTTTCTTTTAAAGGTTAATTTGCTATGAGTATCTTTAATACCAAAAGGTAGGTTCCTGCCGGAATTGCTGGTTGTTCCAAAGAGATACCGCAGCCCCGGAACATAAAGAACAAAAGTAGGAACATGGGTGGGTTTTAGTCAGTAAAAGATTGACATTCCCCACCGCTCCGCCCAGAGTGGGAGAAGTTATTTGATGATTACCCAACCTTTATTGTCATCACCATCATCATCATCATACCCAACCGACTTCTTCCACGGCTGCGTAGAGGAATATAAAAAGGTTTTTCTTGGATGTATACCCTTATCTTTAAATACCACATAAAAAATATCCATGCACTACATAAGAATGAGGTAGGCAGGCACCTTAGTATTTCTGTATCATCAGTATGATCATAAATTAGAACAAGGTGAGCGACGAAGATTAATTTATATGTGACTAGCTTTTGCCCGCGGCTTCGCTCGCGTTAAATTCAGGGTAACACAGTTCCCCTTTTCAGATTTACAGGTACCTGCTACCTGCAGTTTTTGCCCTTGCGCCTTATTTATTGTTATAGCAATGCTAAGTTTTCCCTTTTCTTCTCTCATTCTCCCTCATATCTCAATCATTTTTTTAAATAGCCTATGTCCGTTTCCAGGGTCCCAACTATCTCTGCACCAAAATTCATCAAAATCGGTTTAGCCATTTAGGCGTGAAGACGTAACAAACAAACAAACTCACTTTCGCTTTTATAATGTTAGTAAGGATTGGGTTCACAATGGTGGGTGTACTGAATATTTGGTAACCGTTTGGGCTTTGGTGTCTCTTCCAACCATATATCTAAAAAACCGGTACACTGTGACTTGGACACGCGCAAGTCACTCAACAAGGGTTTCGTACAATCTTGCGACAAAGACGGCCATATCTTTTGACTCCGTAGACTTAGAAGTTGATTTGACAGCTATATTACAGCTTGAAGGGACTTAAGTATATGGTTTTAATTTCAACTTGATACCTCCACACGTTCCCGAGATGAAGGGTCTTGTACAACAAAATGATCCATTAACCTTTTAAACGCCAGAGCATACACACACACACACACACACGCGCGCGTGCCCTCTACTCCGAGAAACTTATTTCAATACATTTTTGATACTGTATCTGTCTACACATCAATTCGAAATTCAAAAACAACATTCACATCACTTCTTTTTTTGAAATTCCAAAATACCAGTATCGGTCATTACCATATCCTATGTTTCATATTGAATTTTGTTTTACAAATATCTTACTAATCGGAAGTTTATGAATATTGACGAATTCACACACGTAACACCAAAAAAATCCATTAATTGAATATTTTTGACTCAAAAATTGCATAATGTTTATTTTGATAGACAAAATTATGAATCACTAGCTTTCATCCGCGTGGCATAGTTGCTTTGAGCTAACGCTAACTTTAACCCGCGTGATGATCGAAAAAAATATTTTTTTCTCGCCCCTTTTCTTACCTCTTTCTCCCCCTTTACTCACTTTTTGAAAAAAAAATAGCCTAAGTCCGTCTCCAGGGTCCCAACTATCTCTGGACTAAAATTCATCAAAATAGATTCAGCCATTTATGCGTGACAAACAAATTCACTTTCAGTTTTTTTAATATTAGCAAGGATTGTTGTTTCTAAATAATTTAAAAAAAATAATGACCCAAATAGAGTCTTTTTTCTGCCATGAATCATCTTCATATACCAAACATTATCTCGACTATGTAGGAGTCGGCTTCCAGTCTAACAGGATGCAGCTGAATACCAGTATTTTACATGGGGCGACTGCCTTTTTGACCTCCACAACCTAGTTAGTACTGCGTAACACAATAATTTATTTATTACAGCATGTAGGACTTACAGCTTAAAATAAACTTAATTTAAAAAATTAACCATAGACAACAGCAACCCAATTACAAGTCATCCTTATAGTAAAACTTACTTACTTACTTAGCCTTTTGGGTCATTGGCTCACAGAACAAACCATCACACCTGAAGTCGCCGAAGGGTTAGGAAAAGAAAGATAATATCACCAACAAACAATTTACCCACATTTCGCCAGTAATGAGAAAGTTTTTTTTTTAATCATAACTTTGCCCCACACTAGGAATTTCTCCTGTATCTTTGGTGTGTTTACAAATATTACTCACATACACAAACAGCCAGACCCGAAACAGCTATCTACAGGTCATAGAAATATTTGTTCCGTACGGACTGCACCAACAACTGCGCCAACCGTGCCATCATTTGCTGCTACTGCGACCATCCTTGATGGAAAAACCCATTAACCCTTTACCCAGTCCGAGAATCGAACCCAGAACCGCATTGTGAGCAGTCGCGTTTAAACGTCCTACTATCATATCCAAACCACACACATAATTTGGCGGGCGGAAAAATTGGAACTGAACGTGCTCACTGTCACTCGCCCACGAACATTCAAAATTAAATCATTTATTTCAAGTAGGCCAGTTACATGTACTTTTAAACTATTTTGCCTATCGCCTAACTTGTTTATAATAAATAACAATGATGGCACAGTTGGTGCAGTGGCTGAGTGATCGACTGCTACGCTGCGTGTTGCGAGTTCGATCTCCGCACTGAAGAAATATTTGTATGACCTACAGGTAGTTGTTTCGGATCTGGCTGTTTGAGTATGTCAGTTTAAATGTTTGTAAATTTTAAACCTGTTCCATCTATATGTGCATATCCAATGTATCATGTTACACATGTTTGAACAAATAAATTAATCTTTATCTTTTATCTTTATCTTTAAACGCACCCACGATACAAAAGAATTACCTAGTGTGGGAACGTTTATTTAAAAAAAGAAGAATCGAATTGAGAACATCGTCGTTTTCGTCAGTTAAAAATTGAATCCTGGTTTGGTGAGAGAGAGAGAAAGAGGTATAGAGCACATCATATAGCATAGCTTATCATATCATAAATTATAATAAGAATAGCCTATTGGTGTACCCGTCGGACGGCGAAGTCAAAGGTCTTGACTTCGAAACCAATACACACACTTCTGATTTACGTATAACGAATGTGTGTTATTATTATTACTTGCTTCTTTGAAGGAAAATATAGTGAGGATTTTTTTTCACTATCACCAAATTATCCATTCAGGGTAAATCTGATTAGAACAGATTACTTTTTGCCAATGTCATGATCTGCATAAATATACGCAGTAATACAATATACCCAAGACTTAAACGTCCATTCTTCTAACTTCTTTATGGCTTCGAAAATTAAACTAATATTCAAATTTGACCGGGCTTGACACTACACTATTCGCACGCTACTCTTCCAAATTCAAATCAAACGTTAAAATAAAATCAAGCGCGAATCGAAAATAAAAACAATCGAATTATACAACCTCAATCGTGGCAAAGGTGGACATTCAGCCAGTAGTAAACACTCATTTGTGGCAGTTAGTTGAAATGCCGGCGCCGACGGGGCAGGACGCGAGTGCTAAAGACAGTGACGTGCACGTCATCGATATCGACGCCGATGTCGATCAAGTTGTCCCTCCTATAGATAAATCGGATATACCAGTGATACATATCGATAAGCCGAAGCAAGTCAACACCATGAACGGAAGTGGTAAGTTTTGTTTTTCTCGCACTTTTTATTAATTATTAGGCTAGTACCTACAGCCCTACGATACATGTTGTTGTGTTAAATAATGTTCATTTTCATTTAAATTAATTAAATAAATACGTATTGTCCTTTAATTTGCAAAAGTAACGACAAACTCATCACAGGTTTAATGGCAAGGCCCTTTTGCCGGCTAAACATTGACCCACAAATAAATATTTAGTAAGCCTATTTACATAGTCACGTAGTTTAGATATCAATGCCGCCCATTCATTTGATTACATACATTCAAGCAATCAACCTCTAATTATGGCCAGAAAGAAAAATAATAGATAAAACAATGTCTTGAAATAATTTGTCCGGCCCAATTAGCTACGTTATCGATAAAATCGTAATTAGAATGAATTATGACCAATACAGTAATTATTTTTTTTCGATGTATGTAGATATGTATGCTAGCATCTGCTGGAGGAACTATTCAATTATATGTAATTAACCTCAATTAGAGATAAATCAGTTTTGTTGATTTCATTATCCTGCTGCCCTTACCGGCTTATCCCAATCTATTTGTGATGTCCTTTTTCCCACCATATTTTCGAGAATATTTAAAATGTCGTAATGTTTACGGTCTAAAATCTTTCACATACGTCATAAGTATTTTATTTCAAAACAAAATACGTTGTGTAGAAATTAAAAATTACTATAAAGATACGAGATTACCTACAATTTAATTAAATGTCAATGACAGAAATTAAATTAGAGAAATAGAATGTCAAACATAAATTTTAAAAATAAACCAATACACATGATAATATGTCAAAATTAATCGTACATAATGTTCACACAATACTCGCATAATTTCTATGTCCCCTGTTCCTCTTCCGACATCCAAAACCTTAGCGGCCAGTGACCGGTGACCGAAGCAGCCACTGGAAGACAATAGGACCCGTTCCTGACTGATTTTCCAGACAAGACAAAACATCAACCATCAGAAAGGAATGGGGGAGAACTTTGACCAGCCGTGGAACAAAATAGGCAAATCTAAAAAAGTGACCTGTAGCTTGTGTTCTTAAACAGTGACCCATTCTAAGAGAAAATGAAAAAAGAAACACTTTTTTGACAATCAAAAACACTCAAAAATTGTGATAAATAACTTTGATTTAGGGAGTTGGTGACTGTCTGTTTGGATTGTCACCGACTTATCCTTTTTTAGTTGAGATTTAATTACTAATAATAATATAATTTTTACTATGTAGCGAGACGTTATTAAGATATAATTTATTTATTTAAACTTAACGTACAATAGTGGTACATACATAGGCGGACTTTAAGATATAAGGCATTCAAAAACTATTTGTTTTCGAGAACTTATATACTTATACTTACAGATACTAAAACACATATACAAATAAACAAGTAAATATAATCATGGCATCAACATACACAACTCATTAACTACTACGCAAGTTTTCACTACCAAACGAAAAAATAATCACGAAATTCGTACCAGCAATCACAGAGAAATCGGTCAAAACCAACGAAAAAAACTAAAAAGAGGAAAATGACTTTACTTTCGGAAGTCTGTGATAAAAAAGTCAACAAAACAAACAAGTATCACCACAGTTTTTTTTTAATCCACTTGCAATAATTTTCCTTATTTCATCATTTTTAGTTATGGTATGATGATAGCTCACACTTTTTTTTTATAGATTATTAATTTTCCATTGTTACTAAGATATTATCAGATCATCCATATAGACAGAAGAAAAAATGTGTTTTATGGGCGATAACTCATAATCTACCGAAGCAATAAATAAAAAAAGTTTCCTTTCGAACAAAAAAAAAGAATTATGAAAATCGGTCCACAGTTGGCAGAATAATCAGTGAACATACATAAAAAAAACGGTCAAACATTTTGAAACGTTTTATAAAGTCGTTTAAAAGAAAAAGATGCTGGTAGAATGCATAACCTCCTTTTTAAGAAATCGATTAAAAAGGACCAGTTTCAAGACGAAACGAAATCCCTTGTTACATTAAAAGGTTATACACATTATTACGATACTACCCACTCAGTAACTTATGATGCAATGACTTGCGTAAGTAAAATAATAAAAACTAACACTAACAATGCAGCGTGAAAGTGTTAAAAAAACAAGATAACGATTTACTTGAATCCGTTTCGTTGATCGTATTTTAACGTCATCAAGTTGTGTTATCTTGGACTTCAATCACAGAAAGGGAACTTAGGTACTACCTTTCATAAAGTTTAGAAATTATAAACACCTTCCTTGTAAGTGGATTGCATTTTGAAAGTGACGATGGTAGAAAATGGAGACTTGAACTTTCAGAGTTTAATCACATTGGCACGTCAAACGCGTTTTATAAGCAAGACACACCAACAGTTTCACAAAGAGCTGCTAATTAGTTTATACGTCATTTACTGTATCTTGTCTTCCTAAATTTAGTCTTTATTCATTTTTTATTTTCAAGGTACCGTTCCTCAAAAGGAACTCACTTGGTTGTCCGTCCGTATTTATGTCTGTCAAGACCCTTTATCTGGGGAACGCGTGATACGCACGCATTTTGGGCCAGTAGTATTTTTAACTAGCTGTGCCTAGTGGTTACACCCGTTGCTCAGCCTCTTATCATATACAGCCTATATTACTTCCTGATAATTTGGCTTTCTATTGACGAAAAACCGGCCAAGAGCGAGCCAGACTCGCGCGCAGAATGTTCCGTACAAACTTGCGACATAAACAGCCATATCTTTTGACTGCGTGTTGATTTTTTCACGTTGTCAGGTGTACTAAAACGGATATAGGTGTACTTATACATTCATCGTGAAAAAGTACTGTTCCCAAAGGAAACAATAATGACGTATGATAGTAGTAGATGGCGCCACGTCTTTCGAATCATGATTAAAAGAACAAGCAGAATCATCATTATTCTCCTACCCTCGTCCCATTCTATTTGGGGTCGGCGCAACACGTTTTCTTTTTCCATTCTCCCCTATCAGACGTCACGACATCATTCACTCCCTTCTCCTTCATATCATTCATTACACAATCCATCCCTCTTTTCTTTGGCCTTCCTTTCGCTCTCCATCCATCACTCTTTTAGTCACTGTGCTTCAAGTTGTGTAAGAACAAGCAGAATACAACCCCAATTAACTGTCACATTTTAAATTACATCGAGCAAAAGCTATTAGTAGATATTTAAAACTCGAACCTGATCCATTGTTTGAAGAATACTTCATAACATTGTTATATTAACAAGACCACGTAACAATTGTTGACATACGCCCGTCCTGTCCACACGATCCGTACATACACCTTGGGTCTTGAATTCCACAAATATTTTCACACGTAAGTGAGTGATCTTGGATTGACGATGTTTGTCTTGAGTTTAATGTGGTGTTAGACTATTGTACCTCTTATTACACGACGTTAAGATTGCATTTGAGTTTCAAGTTCATGTCAACTGGTGTGTCATAGATCTCCCTGCTGGTCGTCTACTGTAATCATTTCCATCCAATTACCTTCCAATTTAAACCGATGGAATTGGAAGAAGCATGAAGAAGATGGCTTCTTCCTGACGCTTCCTGGTCTACCGTGGCCCCATCCTGCTGATCAATTAACTCAGTCTATTGTACTCCACAGCAGTATAATATTTTTTTTTTATTTTCTCTCTTTACAAAGGTACACATTGGCATATAGGTCTAATAATTACAAATATAAGAATAACATTGTGCCGTCACACAGGGTATCCTAGTATGGACTCCAGTCTCTCACAAAGGAACATATTTTTTTGCATTTGTTACCCCGTTATCCCCAGGCTCTCACTTCGAGCTAGATTTAAATGTGGTTAACAACTTAACATACAATATACATAGGCTTCTGATGTCCGCTTTCCTGTTCGACACGGTTTATTGTCTATGCGGATAATTTGCTAAAAACATCATGTTGTACAATGTAATATTGGTTAAACCTAAGGTTGACTGGTAGAAAATGCCCATGGCATTAAGTCCGCCTTTGTACAATGTTTTTGTTACTTGTGCATGAAGTTTTAATAAATAAATAAATAAATAATATTGATACTTTACAAGGATTCGTGTAAGCAACCAAAACTAAAAAAGGAAAAAAAACTATGAAGTGAATGAAGTCGGTTAAATTTTTCACCATTTTTTTTAAGTTTATTTCGCACATGCCGCAAGTGCATAAAACATCTGACGAAACGATTGGCGCAGTGGCTGAGCGATCAACTGCTGCGCTGCGTGTCGCGGGTTTGATTCCCGCACGGAACAAACATTTGTAAGACCTGCAGATAGTTGTTTTGGGTCTGGCTGTTTGTGTTTGAGTTTAAATGTTTGTAAACGCACCCACGATACAGGAGAAATCTTGGTGTGGGCGTTTTGAATCTATCAAAGAACAAAAAAAACTTAGATCTAAACAAAAGGCTGTGCCAAATATAAACTAACTCTGCAAGTCACAGAAGAATAACTTTGAGTTCAACATCAGGTACAAAGATATTTAACCGTAGAATACGGTAGGCACATTAAAAAAACACCTATTTTATGTTTCAAGACATATCCGCCACTAAAAGAGGCATACAAATATAAACAGGAATTTGGTGATACTTATAACACTAACCATGTGGAGTGAAAAGTCTGGGCCCAGCTGTTTCACCCGCTTCGAACGATTAGTTCCCGAGATTAGCGCGTAAAACCAAACAAAATCTGCTGTTAATATTATTATAATAAATTAATAGACTTAATCTCTAACCACACGATAAAAAAATAAACAGCACATATTAGTATAAATATATATTCTAATAAAACTAAACAACATTAACATCTTAAGCTTAGGTGTAACAAAAAATCTCCAAAAATATATTTTATTTAATTAAGTAAAAACTCTTATTTGTATAAAGATTAGAAATATTGTAAACTAGCTTTTGCCCGCGGCTTCGCTCGCGTTAAATTCGGGGTAACACAGTTCCCCTTGCGCCTTATTGATTTGTAATAGCAACGCTAAGTTTTCCCTTTTCTTCCCTCGTTCTCCCTCACATCCCACTTTTTTAAAATAAAAATTAGCCTATGTCCGTCTCCTGGTTCCCAACTATCTCTGTACCAAAATTCATCAAAATCGGTGTAGGCATTAAAGCGTGAAGAGGTAACAAACAAACTCACTTTCACTTTTATAATATTAGTAAGGATAAGGATGACGTAAAACCGTGGTGAATAGGTACATGAGCCATTATCGAATAATTTATTTGTATCTACATGACATTAAATGTTCTTTTTTTTCTCGAAATTTTTGCCTTCATATATTTAGCAACATCATTAACAAAAACCACTGATAAGTTTGTTATTATCAAAAATATTATTTAAACAGGGTGGGAGGGACGCCGCGTATTTTGTAATGTACTTACATCGGTCTGAACCCACATACCTATATTCTTATCGTCGTTTTTGGGTTCTGTACCTCAAAAGAAAAAAACGGAACCCATATTGGATCACTTTGTTGACATTCTGTCTGTCTGTCAAGACCCTTTATCTCGGGAACGCGTGGAGGTGTCGATATGAAATTATTAATTAGTTGAAAAATATACTTAACTCTTTAGTCCCTTTTCTCATGTGAAAAAATCTACCCTCTAAGTCTACGCAGTCAAAAGATATTACTGTTTATGTCGCCAGTTTGTACGGAACCTTCGGCCCGCGATTTTGGCTCGCTCTTGGCCGGTTTTTTAATTATATCATTCCTTACACAGATAATTCATTTTTATTTTGATCTTCTTCTTCTACTCATAGTTCTAAATTAAATTACAGATTTTTCAATTAATCGTCATTTGTCGGGCCTGTTAGTCTAGTGGTTAGTGGCCCTGACTGCTGATTTGGAGGTCGTGGGTTCGATTCCCACCCAGGACAAACTTTGTGTGATGAGCATGATTGTTTGTTCTGTGTCTGGGTGTGATTTATCTATAATATGTATGTATTTATAAATTATATAAGTATGTATATCAGTTGTCTGGTTACCATAACACAAGCTCTGCTTAGCTTGGGATCAGATAGCCGTGTGTGAGTTGTCCCAAGATATTTATTTATTATTTATTTATTTATTATGTCTTGATAATATTGAGGAGCTCGTGGCTAAATAATAGCAGCCGCTCGGGTCGATCTTTAGGTTAAGCCGCGCTTGCCTAGGTTGGCCTGTGGATGGGTGACCACCCGTTACATACCAAGTTTCCTCCGTACCTCGGTAAGCACGTTAAGCCGTTGGTCCCGGCTGTCATTTGTAGATCTTTGACAGTCGTTACAGGTAGTCAGTGTCCTGAAAGTCTGACAACCAGTCTTACCAAGGGTATCGTATTACCCAGTACTAACTGGGTTGTGGAGGTCAGATAGGCAGTCGCTCCATGTAAAATACTGATATTCAGCTGCATCCGGTTAGACTGAAAGCCGACCCCAACATAGTTGGGAAAAGGCTAGGCAGATGATGATGTCTTGATAATATTATGTTAAACGTCCTTTAACACTTACATGACTAGAGAAAAGAGTATGCTTCTTTTAAGTGTTGCCACTATTTAAAATCAATTTTATGAGTAAAACCTTAATTTTAAAACCCATTAATTCCTCCACACAAATCGTGCCATCAGCTAGCGATATTGACATTGTAATTAGCACCTACAGCGTTGAGGTCAATCAATACCTTTGCATTGTTATTAGATTTTAAAACCTTTACTATTGTTATTTTCTATAGACATTAGCACGTAGTATGTTAGAACTGAAAATATTTAATATCCTTATTTAATACTAGCTGGCACTCGCTATCCTTTGTGTTATTCCAGACCATAACCGACCTCTGTGCCATATTTCATCAAGATCAGTTCAGCCGTTTTGACATGGGAGAGTAACAAACATCCATACATCCATCCATGCATCCTCACAAACATTCGCACGCGTTAAATTCGGGGTAACACAGTTCCCCTTTCCTGATTTGCAGGTAACTGCTACCTGTAGTTTTTGACCTTGCGCCTTATTGATTTGTAATAGCAAAGCTAAGTTTTCCCTTTTCTTCCCTCTTTCTCCATCATATCCCACTTAAAAAAAATAGCCTATGTCCGTCTTCTGGGTCTCAACTATCTCTGTACCAAAATTCATCTCAATCGGTTTAGCCATTAAGGCGTGAAGAGGTAACAAACAAACAAACTCACTTTCGCTTTTATAGTATTACTAGCTTTTGCCCGCGGCTTCGCTCGCGTTAAATTCGGTAGCGCCTTATTGATTTGTAATAGCAACGCTAAGTTTTTCCGTTTCTTCCCTCTTTCTCCCTCACATCCCACTTTTTTCAAAAAAATATTAGCCTATGTCCGTCTCCTGGTTCCCAACTATCTCTGTACCAAAATTCATCAAAATCGGTTTAGCCATTAAAGCGTGAAGAGGTAACAAACAAACAAACAAACAAACAAACTCACTTTCGCTTTTATAATGATAGTAAGGATATTAGTAAGGATTTTTGACGCACTGTAATCGTTTTCCCCTTTTTGTTACTTGGATATATTTTAGTTAGTAAAACTAAATTAATATTTTAGATTGTATATTCTTGTAAATTAACTTATATTATTACATAACACATTATAACTTTTGCCAAAACGAAAAAAAACAACCATAACTAAGCAAGCATTACCATACTATACTGTTTTTGCCGTAGTATGGGTGAAGTTAGATTAAAAATACTCATTTGGTGATGGGATGTATTGTTATGATGGGTTAACAAAAGAAAATGTGCATATGTATTTTTAAAAAAAACTACCCCAACTAGGAATTTCTTCTGTACCGTGGGTGCGTTTACAAACATTCAAACTCACATACACAAACAGCCAGACCCGAAACAACTATCTGTAGGTCATACAAATATTTGTTCGGTGCGGGGATCGAACTTATTATCACTGTTATGATCGTAAATCGTGAGCTTTGAAAACGGGGCGAGGCATACAAGGCATTCAAATTATCAGGTAGATAATGTGACAATCACATGTATTTCGTGGGACTTAAAAATGAAATTAATGAGTTAATTTAAAAAAACAGTTTTTCGGGTCCCGCGCCTCAAAAGGAAATATTCGCAACCCTTGTAGAGTAACTTTGTTGTCCGTCTGTCTGTCTGTCGGTCTGTCAAGACCCTATATCTCGAGAACGGTTGGAGATATCGAGTTGAATCTAAAATCATATACTCAAATCTGGTGTGAAAAATTAACCCTCTAAGTCTAGGCAGTCAAGATATGGCCGTTTATGCCGCAAGTTTGTACGGAACCCCTCTGTGCGCGAGTCAGTCACGCTCTTGGGCCTTTTTTATTTAAACCGATTCTAATACTGTCTAATCTTTCAATAATAGGCGTGACGAAAGATTTTAAAATCCTCTTCCATAATGTGGGTACACTTTTACTATTTACAAAAAAGCCTTTATTTCGGTAATAAACTTAAGTTTAACAAAGTTTGAAGCCATTTTTCTCATAATTTTTCAATAGTGCCCGTAAACAGCTCGCATGTGTCATGGCATCGGCATGACGTCACAGTTAAATAAAAATGACATTGTTTCTATAGCAACGTCCCATAAATCACATAACCGTGACGTCATACGCTGTGATCGGTGTTTCAGTCAAAATGGCCGACTGCAGTATTTTAATGTTTTATTTTATTGAAAATCTTAATAATCTGTTATTTTTAAATAAAACTAAACCTGTGTTTACTTTTTTTTTAATATGACTTCTCCCCTGTCATCACTGAATCAGCGATTTTTTTATACTGTCGTCATGCCTATTTAAAATACACGTGATGGGTACTGGGAGGAGGGGAGGGCAGCTTAAATCCTCACCTGATCACCTCGAATTACCAATAAGGCCTAAAAGTAGCCTAAAAACCTCATGTGAATAAATTATGGCCCCTTATTTACATAATAACCCAATAAAGAAAACACAAATCGCCTAATTAAGTCCTCATAATCATGTTTATTACAAAAAAAAATGTAAGTTCCAAAAAGCTAAATTTAGCATTTGATTTAATTACCCTTGAAACTGCATTTGGCGAGCACCTTGATCTTTCTTTTGAAAAGAAAATCTTTGAATTATTAATTAGTTATGAGCAAAAACCGCAAGTTTCTGGCTTCTTTATTTTATTTTTTCAAGTTTGTTAATAAAGTTTTGTAAAAATACCTAATATCTGTAATAAACTACGTAAATGTCAATCTACTTCCACGCCAACAAGTCATGTTAGGTACTTTATAGAACCAGATTAAAAACTATACGAAGTTTTGTTGCTATAAATAAAAACTTGCCTAATGTGAGTCAGACTCGCGCATCAAAGGTTCCGTACAAACTTTAACTATAAATGGCCATATTTTTTTTTATTTTAGACTGTGCGTTGGCTCCAAACTCCAAACCACAACTGATTTAAACAACTCGATATCTCCACGTGTTTCCGAGATAAAGTGTCTTGTCAAACAAAACGATGGACAACAATATGATAGTTTAAGGGTTCTAATTTTTACGTTTTGAGATACGGAACCCTGAAAAATAAATAAGAATCTCTTTAACATTTACCTTGACCGACACCATTTCAAAATGTTGATTTTAATTTTGGTAGATCAAAATTAGAATCAACATTTTGAAATGACTTAAAACTACATTTATGTGTCTATAGACTGTTCCACTGCCTAGTTTAATTATTTTTTTGTTTTTCGAATTCGAACACCGTCCGTTTTCTTTTTTTCGTCTTTTTCTTCTGGTACGTTTCTGTTTGATTTTATAGTCTGTCAAACTGTCGTTGTTCCAAAAAGTATTGCAATGACTGGGGTCAGCACGGGATGGCAGAAAATTTCAGAAGAAATATTTTTTTTCATACTTATCTCCTTTGCTGATATCTTTCGTACCCAATTATTTCGCTAAGTGTTCTGTACACTTAGCGAAATAATTGGGTAGGTACAAAAGGTAGAAAGGTACTAAGACTAACTTAGTGTTACTTACATGATATTGTAATTATAGACATTTCCCGATATGAATGTTTCTATACAGCTTAGTGCTTCCTTCAGCACTAGCCTGACCAGTTTGTGTTATGGGTATTCTAGGCGAAAGCTTGTTTAAGGCAGCAACTTCCTAGTCAGACATACACCTTCGTCACATTGTAGAAGCGTTTGTATTCTGTTAGAATACTCCTGACACGATATACTGCCACTATCGTTTTTTTTCTTAATACTATCTTATTTAAACTCGTCCTTTTTCGTACTTCTTTGAGCCAGAAAAGCTGCGATCGCTTTGAAAATGTTCCGTTTTTCTAAAACGTTGCTTCGGCAGCTTTGTCAAAATTGCGTGTCATTTTGTAACTTTTCTCATCATCGTTTACGCTGATATAGAGAATCACTTTATCGAAGACCTTTTGTGGTGTTATCGAAACTATCGCTAAATCGTAACCAATATTGTCAGGGTAAGACCAAACCTTTCAAACTGGTTTTCAATAAGATAATCACGACACGACTTTCCAATTATGATCATCTATCATTGAAAATCTATTACCATTCTAATTGTCTGAATCGTTTTGTTAATAATTGTTGGCACCGTTAATAGATATTATGAGATTCTTTATTTAAACGAACATAAAAATTGCAATTAGGTAATGTTTCCAATTCGATTTCTGCCAGCGGCAAATTAAACGAAAAGAGCTCAAACTCCGCCAAAGCGAAGACATGCAGAGATGTGCGAAGTGGAGAGGACAGGAGACGCTTAGAAGTTAGCTGTTGTTATACACCTAAGCTGTAAGATGCATACTGGCTAGATCGTAGTAGAGACGAGCTACACGTGCCCAGTTTATCGTCCGCCGCACACCGCTCACGTCACGTCTCTTCTCGTCTCTGCTGTGCATTACTGCCAAGTTCGAAGGCTGGTCAAACAAACATGAGACATCTACTCTTCTTCGATCAACCGTTTCCACTAAAGCTAAACGGGGAAGAGAAGAGTAAATACCGAAACTCTATTGGTGGTTTCCAACACATCTTCACTTCTCATTTCCACTTTGGTGGAGTCAATTTACAAGGCGAATCCGATTTGTATTCATTTTGGGACGGATGATGTGAAAGAGTTATTTATTTATTTAACACTTAAAGCACACAAATCAGGCATTTGCCAACAGTAAACTTGGGTTGATGCAGAGACGTATAAAGAGAATACTGAAATGGCAGCTAATGGAGGATGAAAAAGAAAAGATGTCCCAACATACTACACAGCTACTGACACCAAATAAACTGGTATATGAATCCAGAACTAATTCTAGTGTATTTGGGCTGAGCAACATAATGATAAAGTGACATTTTAACGTCTAAATATTTACAGATTTAAGGACGTTTCTTCATCATTGAATCTCTCTGATATTTCGCGGATTGAGTATAATTTATTGTCAATCAGGTAATCAGGTTTTTGACAATCATTTCATAATGTAACCTGCATGGCGGGGGCCGTTATTAGTGTGAGATGCAACCGGCGGCGTCGATTCTCTTACATCATCCATGTTGTTGTTTATATAAATATAGTCTTGGTAACTTTATTTTCAAACTGTTTGGTGTTGGACTGTGGGACCCGGGCAGGTTTATGGGGCCTTAAAAATACGGCCAAAGGCTAGGTTTTATCCTCAAACTAACCCAACCGCCGCGGGAGACGCCCCGGGCGCCGGGCGCCGCGAGACGACTCTCGGCCACCGTAGATGCGGGCCCGTGGACGGTGAGCAATGGGTAGCTCACCGTCCGTCCGTCTATTGATGACAGGCCGTGTGGACGGCGCGTTAGTGTTTCACGCAGGCCCAAAGAAATGTCAGCAAAGCAGAGGGGCTTGGGCTAGGGCCTCCGCCTGCCGGGGTTGTGGGTGGTTCGAAAGAGATACCGCGGACCCGGAACGTAAAGGGCAAAAGAAGGAACATGGGCGGGTTTTAGTCAGTACAAGTCTGACACTCCCCCCCGCTCCGCCCAGGCGGGGGATGTTAAAAAAAAGGCTAGGTTATATTTTAGCCAGTCTTATCCGCATGCAAGTAGTGTCTTGGGCACATCACCATTTGGCGGCGATGTCGAGATATTTTTGATGCAATGTTTTGTTAAGAATTAGGTATCTAGTTTATTGGTTTTTAATTTATTCATTTTTAAATGCATTTGAATAAATTACACCTGGTGACCTGCATGTTCTTGAGCAAATGTCAATATTATTATCACAGGAATATTTAATTTCATTTCCGCATTCATACTATATACAATATGCAGTCTACGATGCAGAATGCATTTTGACATTTAATCGTTGAAAGACTTCGGTAAAATAACTATTTATCGTTTGGCAAGAATATCTTAAACAAATGTGTCTAGATGCCTTCTTCTTTCCAAGTGGATGATAAATGTCCTTTTTATCAAATTAATAATGTCCTTTATATTTGGTAGGTATTAGCTATGAGGAGCTCGTGGCTAAATAATAGCAGCCGCTCGGGTCGATCTTTAGGTTAAGCTGTGCTTGCCTAGGTTGGTCTGTGGTTGGGTCACCACCCGTTACATACCGAGTTTCCTCCGTGCCTCGGAAAGCACGTTAAGCCGTTGGTCCCGGCTGGCATTTGTAGATCTTTGACAGTCGTTACAGGTAGTCAGTGTTACGAAAATCTGACAACCAGTCTTACCAAGGGGTATCGCATTACCCAGTACTAACTGGTTTGTGGAGGTCAGATAGGCAGTCGCTCCATGTAAAATACTGATATTCAGCTGCATCCGGTTAGACTGGAAGCCGACCCCAACATAGTTGGGAAAAGGCTAGGCAGATGATGATATTTGGTACCTAAGTATTAAGTTTAATAAGTTGGGCCTAGTCAGGAGGTACCTTCGATTTGCAAGGCCCTACCGCAGCATCAGCGTCTAAATCCTTACTATCCTTACTAATATTATAAAAGCGAAAGTGAGTTTGTTTGTTACCTCTTCACGCTTTAATGACTTAACCGATTTTGATGAATTTTGGTACAGAGATAGTTGAGAACCAGGAGACGGACATAGGATATATTTTTTTTAAAGTGGGATGTGAGGGAGAAAGTGGGAAGAAAAGGGAAAACTTAGCGTTGCTATTACAAATCAATAAGGCGCAAGGGGAACTGTTTTACCCCGAATTTAACGCGAGCGAAGCCGCGGGCAAAAGCTAGTACATAATAAATCTTCGAAAGGTTTTTGAGACTGTAAGTGGCTGTCACTTTCAAAGTATACTCGCAACAGGATTGACATAATTCGATTCAGTAAGTGCTAATCTATTAAGAAGATTATGTATGCAAAACAGGGTGTAATTTTTTGTCATTCCCGATACAAAATGGAGGTTCTTCTGACCTGACGGGTGTTGTTTCTGATGGGCTGCAGCCATAGAATACGTATATGTACAAGCAACAGCCCGACAGTTTTGTCGGGTTTGTCTATATGTCGTATCCGTTTGTAGCAGAGATACAGGTTGATAACTCAATTAACTAACTAAATACCTACATCACAGGCTCACCATACCACCAAGCCCAAGTCCGGCGCATGCTTCTAACTTATCCCTTCCTCCTTCCAACTTGCCGCCATTATGCTGACTGACAGTTGACATTAGTGACAGCTCCCGGGATACTTGTAGTCGTGAGACAGTGTTTACATATCTATTAAATAGATACACTACACTTTACATAGGTATACACTTTTTTATTTTAATAAGTAAATTGCGGCAAAGAATAAGTAATAATGTAATGTAGGTAGTTACGGATAACTATTAAAGCGCGATTCAGAACTTTTAATGGTAGCTGAGCGATCGACTGCTGCGCTGCGTGTCAGGGGCAGGGCTCTGAACCGGTTTAAAAAGAGCGGTTAATTTCGATAAAATACCGGTAAATATATCGTTCCTTCATTAACCAGTTAAACAAGTGAACAATTCATATGTAACCCAAATGATAAAGGTTACCGGTTACATAAGCACAAACGGTTTTGACACCCAAATTAACCGGTTAATTCCGTAATTCGTAAATATTTTTCGTCTACTTTTTTAATACTTCCAACAAGTTATAGTGACATTAATACATTTAGTACCCCAGAAAAAATTTGGAAAAAACAAATTTTTGATCTGAGGACGTCAAATACAACCGGAGAACTTAAATGGTGCGGGTAGATTCATGTTTCGACTTGCTTAGTATTTTGCGCGCCCGCAAACAAAGCGTCGAGCAAACCTACGCCACACAGTGGGTTGAAAGTATGATTTTAGTGACATAGGGGTCAATTTCGTTTTTTTTTTGCGTTTTCTGTATGCGGATGGATAGAACTAGTCAGCTTCAATAATAAATATCTCTTGACGTTTTTCTCTAAACTTAACAGTTTGGGTAGAAAAATGGGTTTTGTGTTTTTTTTGTATAGAACTGATCTAATAAAATCAAATTTCTGCTAAGTAGCGTTAGATTTTTTTTCACTTTTAGCCATTATGGTAATGCTAATGAGGATCATTAGTTAATAAACCCTCATTAAATAGGAAGCAGAAAAATTAGAAGTTATCTGTTTGTCACTGGTATAAAAACGAATACTAATTAATATAAAATAAATGTAGCCCACATTTATTTTAAATTAATTAGTATTCGTTTATTCGTACTACTTCTAACATCCAGTGATTGTGATCATACCTTTTTGGCTATAATGGAAGGTTTAGTTAATAATTTAGATTTATTTATGATTTTAAGAGAGCAGCTGCAGTCATTGTCGAATAGTTCAAACCTTTTCCAATTTCTACAAGAAAAAATTAATGTGTCTGAAGAAAACAGTGCTGAACTCCAAAAAATCTGTACGCGATTTTGTTCAAATATAAATGCAAGGTGGGAGCGAAGTAACCGCACGTTGGCAGAGTTTATTAGAAAAAATGGGGATTGGTTGGAAAGTGCAATAAGTTGGCCTGCGGGAATAATACCTGAACCTGTTGACACTGAACAAAGAATGTTTGAGGTTTGTGATAAAAAAGATGTTGAAAAATCTACCACCATCTACAGCAGAAGCTTCAGCATCTACATTTACACCTCGAAAACCTTTCGAAGAATTGAGATCCAGACAAAAACGGAGACGTGTTGATGAAATCAACAAATCGTTTTCAATATCCCCGGAAGAACTGAATGCTACCACAAATGCTAATTTAAGAAATACTGGAAATGAAGATGTAGGAAAAATAATGCATCATTTGTTAAATAACCCAGAAGATTTATAAAAAGGTAAGGAGTGTTTAAGTGCAAAAGTGAAAAGTAATCAATATTTACCCGATAAGGCACTGTCTTTGTTGGTTTCTCTTAAATTAAGTAGATGACAGTATATAAGTCTAAGAGAGCAGCAAGTAAAAATGGGTCGGACTTATACTCTTCTTATTATGAAATTAAGCAAGAAAAGTCACAATGTTACCCAGGAAAAGAAAACGTAACTATAACAAAAGATGGAGCTGCTATTAAACTGCAAGCTTTACTCAACTTGACGGTCTCGAGGCTATTAGATGTGATTGCTTTGGATTTGAGCTCGGCAAAAGATTTAGTGCTTATAAGCAAATGGGGTTTTGATGGAACCTCGGTCAAACTAATTACAAACAAAAGACGGAAATAGACTTTGATGATTCAACTATATTCATGGCCAGTCTAGTTCCTGTAAGGCTTCAACAATCTGATGGCAAAATTGTTTGGGAAAACGACCGACCCTCATCAGCATTCTATTGCCGTCCGATTATGTTTAAATTTACCAAAGAATTGTTACACAAGTTACACAGTCAACAGTGGTAAGTACAAAAAATTGCATAGAAAAAGAAATAGATGAACTTCAGTCGAATTGAAGTAACGCATAAATTGATCATGACGATGATACACGGCAAAATTACTTCATATTTGTCAGAGACATCATCGTCTGTCTGTGATATTTGCAAAGCAAAACCGTCCGAGATGAACAATTTACCATCAATTGCTCAAAGAGAAAAAAACTAAGATATGTACCATTATGGATTGTCATCTTTACATGCCTGGATAAGAAGCAGAGTGCTTACTTCACATCGGTTAGTATATATTATATTTTAACTACATCCTTTTTCTGCTTCATTTATGTTTAATTTCCTTTTATAAAGTGTCATTCCTCTTTCTTTGCAGCTTATCGTTTGGAGTTTAAAAAATGTAGTTGCAGGGGCGATGATAAAGAAAAAAATATGCTCAAAAAGAGCGCTATACAGCAACAAGCATTTAAGAGTGAAACCGGTTTACTCATTGATATTATCAAGCAAGGAGTAGGCACAACAAATGATGGCAATACTGCTAAAAGATTTTTTAGAGATCCACCAACAACAGCCCGCATAACAGGAATTAGTTTAGAGTTAATTGAAAGGTTTCACGTGATTCTTCAGTCTGTGGCATCTGGAGAGCGCGTGGCCCTTACAAAATTTTTCGAATATTGTAATGATACTGCTAAATTATATGTTAATTTATATCCATGTTATTTTTATATTTTTTTTTCGGGTGTTAAATCATCTAATGACTTCCCCCGCTCTGGGCGGAGCGGGGGGGCATGTCAGACTTGTACTGACTAAAACCCACCCATGTTCCTTCTGTTGCCCTTTACGTTCCGGGGCCGCGGTATCTCTTTCGAACAACCCGCAACCCCGGCAGGCGGAGGCCCTGGCAAGCCCCTCTGCTTTGCTGACATCTCTTTGAGGCGCGCGTGAAATAAGAACGGGCCGTCGACACGGCCTGTCGTCAATCGACGGACGGACGGCGAGCTACCCATTGCTCACGGTCCACAGGCCCGCATCTACGGTGGCCGGGAGTCGTCTCGCGGCGCCCGGCGCCGGGGCGTCTCCCGCTGCGGCTGGGTTGGGTAGATGATCTCTCCCTCAAACGCCCGGCCACCTCCTTTGTTAGCATTACTGCTTCGCAGAAGGAGATGACCGCTTCCCATTCCCTCTCGCTCCGGACCATGGCCTGGACCTGGGCCGGACGCGAGAGATCGCCGCCGCCGATCGCCTCTAGCTCGGGCACGGCGGTGCTCCGCCCCGCGCTGGGCAGACCGCCACTGTGTGCTCCACCGTGTCCTCCGGGCGATCGTCACAATGGTGACACCCGGGCGCTTCCTCCCGCCCGATGATGTTCAGGAACCTCCCGAAACTTCCGTGTCCGGTGAGGAACATCCATGGCATATTATACGGCATCCAGTGTTCACAAATTGTTGGTACATGGGGCTGACATAATTAAGCATTTTGGTGCCATACCTGTCGGTAAACTGTCGGAAGAAGCAGGAGAGGCTCGCAATAAAGATTTTTGGAATTACAGAGAGAGCCATTCTAGAAAAGTAAGTAGAACGGCGACAAACGATATAGATACGATAGATCACAAGTCTAAGACCTCAAATGAAAAGACAAAATATGGGTCTCTCTCCAAAAGTCAAAGAGCTTCTGATGAGTTTTCCAACAGAATCCGATTTAGATTTTATTGATGTAAATAATTTACAAGATAGTCCTAGCGATAGTGAATAAGATTTTGATAGATTTCATTGTAAGTGTATCGATTTTTTTTTGTAAGTATTAGTGTTGTATATTCTTAGTCCTAATTAGGTGTATTATTGTGTACCTACCTTTACTAAACCTTTACTATGTATCTTTTGTAAGTAGCTTTATTATGTACGTTTTACTACTATTTACCTTTTTCCTAAGGAAGTATACATTTTTACTTAAAAGAGCACATTCGTATCCTCTTTTAAAAATAACATATTATTACGAGTACCTACCAATTTAAGCGTACACACGACGACAGATCAACCTATACAAAACCAGTTTATGCTGATCTTTCAACTACGAATCGTACGCCGTAGATTTCCCGTACGACGAGATATCCGCTTAAACTGGTTTTGTATAGGTTGATCTGTCGTCGTGTGTACATATGAGATCTTTTAAATGTATTTTTGTTACTGATTAAGAACTTACCTGTATTAATTCGTCTTTTGTATTACTATTTTATTTTTGTCATTGTATTTCATATTAAAATTGAACTAAAAGAACGTACGAAAATAAAGCTTTTTATTCTATGTATTTTTTTCATTTTTTTAATCATCATTTTTAGGCAGAGTTGCAACTTTATGCAAATGTTCATAGCATCAAATGATAGTGAATGACACAAGGTATAAGAAAAATAACGTTGCAAAGCGGGATCTAACGGTACTTAGCAGAAATTTGATTTTATTTGATCCGTTCCATACAAAAAAAAAACAAAATTCATTTTTCTGCCCAAACTATTAAGTTTAGAGAAAAACGTCAAGAGATATTTATTATTGAAGCTGAGTTCTATCCATCCGCATACAGAAAACGCAAAAAAAAACGAAATTGACGCCTATGTCACTAAAATCATAGTTTCGACCCACACAGTGGCCACTGTGTGGCAGCGACGTTGCGAACTTGCATGCGACTTGATGCGACTATTTTGTAACTAAATGACATCGCAACGTCTTGACCGTGCTTGTGAAAGAGGTGGGGGCGGGGGGTGTTCAAATTTCGTTTTAACCGGTTAATTTTCACTTTCAAAACCAAAATTCATGAAAAACCGGTTTCTCGCAAAAACCGGTTAAAACCGGTAAAGTGCAAACCTTAACCTAAATCGATTTCGGTTTGGGGTCAATGACCGTAACCGGTTAAGAATTTCAACCGGTTTCCGACCCCTGGTCAGGGGTTCGTTCCCCGTACGGAACAAATATTTGTATCGCCTGCAGTTCTTTCGGGTCTGACTGTTTGTGTATGTGAATTTAAGTGTTTCTTAACGCACCGAGGATACAAGAGAAATTACTAGTGTGGAGCAACGTTTTTTTTAAATATATATTTATTGCTGTAGTACTTTTTGTAGTGACGCTACAAATCCAACTCATTTTCGATTTTTTCCAATACTAAATGCTGGAAATATAGCCTTCCAGGGCCTCAAGAGAGAATATTATTTCTCGGAAAATAACCAGAGATCGATCGTCTCACTACACCTAAAAACTACCAAACAAAATTGTTTGTACACGCAGCGACACATCCAGTCATACATTTCCATTACAAAATGGCCGCATTTTGTTTAAATTTCCAACACAATGAGAGATCCGCATAAACTCGTTTCGTTGCTTTGATTGGTGGCTGTGCGTACACGTTTTTATATAGTTGTTTGGTGTCAATGTGTCGTTAAACTCACACGCAAGTGTCATTCTTAATTTAACTTCAAGCACTTGAATATAAACGAGTACCTACCAATCATTTGTTTCGTGAACAATGACGATGCATAATCAATGTCTTTCTCTCCTCATTTCTGAATGTAATAATTTCACACAGTAGATTCAGAATTCTGTTTTATTGTCATCATCTGCATAGTGTTTTACCTTGTTGGTGTTGGCTACCATTCTAACCCGAGGTCAGATAAAATTAGCTAGTGGAACTTATTAAGTTTCCTAGCTGGCGCCCGCGGCTTCACCCGTGTGGTGGTCAAAAAAAATCTAGTAAAAAAGCAAGCAAAAGCTAGTAACTAGCAAAGCAAGTATCCTATGTGTTATTCGAGACTATAATCTACCTCTGTGCCAAATTTCATCAAGATCCGTTTAGCCGTTTTGACGTGAAAGAGTAACAAACAACCATCCTCGATCGTATTTAAAATATTTTTATAGTAAGTATTTAGGATATAGTAGGATATAATATTAGTAGGCTTAGGCACCGATTACCAGCAATCGCAGTTTCTTTTTTAATCTTTACCCCACCTTAGATATCTGTTTTGTATCGTCGCGGTCGTAGTGTTATATCATAAACTGTAGTAACTAAAATGATGAGTTCAGAAAATCGTAAAGTATAATTCTGATTTTTATTTCAATTTTGTAGCTTTTATCTAATGTAATTTTATGGAGCTTTAATAGGACCGAAAACAGTCAAATCAACCGAAAAAAAATTACCAACAGTTGTTCACAACTAAATACAGCGACGTAATACATTCTTAAATAACAGCGCAACAATTACATTGTAAGCTCCAAACACTCAATTAGAAAAATAAGCTCACTTACTAATAAATAAGCGACATATTCAAATAAAAAAACAAAAAAATAAATTTATCAAATAAATTGATTGGTTTGATTGACTTATAATAGCAAAGGCTCCATAATTTATTACTTAACACTTATGTAACGTCACTAATTCAGTGTTACCTATATTTTATTGTTTGCTCGTTATAATTAGCAGATCCTAGTAATAAATGCTAATAACAAATATTGGAATAGTTTAGTACAAACAATGGTCGTGCATGACAGTTTTTAACAAGTGGACAAATCTTATCTCGTACAAAAAAAAATTGTTTTAATTGATCGCATGTATAGTAGACCACCAGACTACAGTTTAGAACACCCGTCTCTCCGGAGGATGTTCCTTTTTTTATTAAGACCCTAAAACTCCTATTCTTCACTTCATACCCCGTAGGAAGAATATCGTTACTGTAACTGTTAGCCCACATGATTTGGGCCAAGATCCTCTCCTCATGACTTCCAGTTATTTTATTTTATTTTTATTCTTTTGTCCTTTTTTTTGTATGGTTTCTTTAAATTTGCTTTGTTTTCAATTGCATACACTGCTTAATGTGAAGTGGAAGAGCGGAGTCACCTAACACAAGCATCTCCTTAAAAGGTGATCTCCAGAACATGTATGTTAATCCTTACTAATATTATAGAAGCGAAAATGAGTTTGTTTGTTTGTTAGTTTGTTACCTCTTCACGCTTTAATGGCTAAACCGATTTTGATGAATTTTGGTACAGAGATAGTTGGAAACCAGGTTTTTTTTTAAAGTGGGATGTGAGGGAGAAAGAGGGAAGAAAAGGGAAAACTTAGCGTTGCTATTACAAATCAAAAGGCGCAAGGGGAACTGTGTTACCCCGAATTTAACGCGAGCGAAGCCGCGGGCAAAAGCTAGTGTACAATATAATTGAAATAACCTTTTTATTTATTTTATTTTGATCCAGGGCTAAGAGGAGCCACTGGTCTTTCCAGCTCGTCTCGCTATCTTCTACGAGGTGTGCCGCGTCGCCTTATAGCTATGTCAGGGCCACAGCTCGTTGGGCATACGACTGACGTGGCCAGACCAGTCCCAATTTAGCGGCTTAGCGGCTTTTTGAGCAACGTCACTGATCTGAATTTCCAAACACAGTGTAGTGTTACGTATGTACGTACGTTTAAAAAAAAAGAACAATTATAACCAACTACACTATTACAAACCAACTTCACTATAGTAAAACTAGTTGTCAGACTGTTGGGCTTCCCTGCTACCCAGTCCCCAGCTACCTTCAACGACTGCCAAAGATCTACAAATGCGGAGAAAACAGGTGACAGAATCCAATGCTTTCGACGGCTATCTTGAAATGTCAAATTCAAATCACAATGAAAAACTTGAAACGATTTGTAAAGCGAATTAGTCGAAGGTAAAATAAGATAAACAAACTTGACTTTGAACTTCTAAAGTCAACGGACTCTGACGAAATATTTAGACAAGCTGCTCAAGTAGTTGAATTTGCGGTCACTATCTTGTAAGTCAAACGACAGTGATGACACTGATGACCATACTTAACACGATAGCCGTTTTATGTAACGCGAAAACTTTCATTTTTTGACAGGGTTGTTATGGAGCCAAGAACAGCAGTGATAAATTCCTACATGAAACAAACGCCATTTTTAAAGGATAGTATTTAAAAGTACTTCAATTTATTCCCATTTCGTTTACCTAATGTTGCCTGTGTTGCACCAAATATACTGAATATGCACCAAAATACGTTAATTAAAATATGTCATAACGAGCATCAGCGCACTACAATAAAAAAGTGTTATATCTTTATCCATTTTCTATTAATGCAAGTCGTTACTACCGTAGGGGGTCACAGTTTTAACCTAACCTAACCTACGCATTTTTTAAACATTCAGAAAAGAATATTTGGTGCACCAGCACGATCAGTATTTTTGGTGAACTCAAAAATATTATCCATTTTTAAATACACTTCAGAGGAATCAAATAACAGAACGAAAAGTATTTTTATTATTAATCACTATGAAACTAGGTATTATTTTATTTGCTTTTTTATCCCGTGTTTTGCCTTCTCGAACTAAAGTAAATGTATCAAACCGCTAAACAGTATAATTTAAAAAAAAACAAATAAAGTTGTTTTCAAATTAATTTATAAGCATCACGTTTTTATGAAATTCTGCAGATAGATGCAGACTTCATAAATATGTGCGTCCTTGCAAAAAAATACACCGCCAACTTATTGTTAAATGTGGCAAAATCAGAAAAAAATAGAACCCTCGTGGCGGTTGATAAGAAAAAACACGCGTGCGAAATACAACATTACATTGAACTTAATAGTACCTACGTTTACAAATTTTCTGCAACAAATCATTCTCTCTACGAGTAGGTATATTATCTTAGTTTAAAAAAATCGTAACATAAAATTATACTGCAAAGATTCCTAAGGAAAAAAAGACCTGTTTTTTTTTTATCAAATGTGTCCGTTCGTAAAACTTGTTTACAGACCTGAGGAACCCTTTTAAAGTCAGAATTTTGAAAACATTATGACCGGTTACATTCCGAGAATTAAGTAGGTACCTACATTTATGTAAGTACCTAAATCTGGTTTATTTTTGTCACATTTACGTAACCGCTTAAACAAACAAGTAACGCTTATAAAGTTAAGATTTATAATTTTATTTGGTCAAGGTCAGTAAATAAATAAATAAAAAACAGTTTATAACATCCTACTCTTAGTGTGACAAAAAGTAGAATTAATAATTAAGTATGTACCTATTGCTCACAAAGAACCTTTAAAACTACCTATATGATAAATATGAAATTAAAAGGTAAACATGTTATACATAAAAATAAGCAAATAACTAATTACTGGGCAAAACCCAGCAGTTGTACCTAATTAATTGGTAAACTATTCATAAATGTGAGAAAATGTCGGCTCACTTTTAAAAACCAATCTGTCAGAACATTATAATGGAAGTTTGGTGTGAAGATTCTAAGATTCTTGAAATAGGTAGTTTTTTTCTCACATGGGAAATCATCAAATGACTTCTCCCGATCTAAGTAGAAAGGAAGGGTGTCAGACTTTTACTGACTAAACCTCTATTCTCCTTCATCTTGCGAAAGTGTGGAAAAAAAGCAAATTAAATCGTAATTTTCAAAGTTGCCTAATTAATGACAAAAATACTTTTCAGTAGTGAGCCACGTGAATATTTTGTGAATACAAAGTCGAACAATTACCTACAGCTTTTTACCCCTGTGGTGTTCACTATAACACTTGTTTGATATTGGTGGTTTATATTAAATGAAACACTATTTGTACAGTAAGCAGCGTGCAACTCGAAGGAACCGTCAAGTCGTCAGGAGGGCTAGTTTAGGACTAATCGGACGTAGCCGTCGAGTTGCTTGCTACGTTTATTTGTATACATCACATCTCTTCCTTTTTATAAGATAATTAAATTTAAAGGAAGGTGCACGGTTCGGGTGGGTCGTTTCCTATGGAGAAGAACCGGCAAGAAACTCCATGGTTACTCTTTTAAATTATTCGGTTTTACAAGGTGGTTGTTACAGCGTTAGTACTTAAGTATAAGAGGACAGCGTAGTACAATAACAATACCAATGCACTAGTATTCTAAATGGCTACTTGGATAGCATTTAGATATTTTGCTTTTAATTAAGATTTGTGCTACTAAAATACAATTAGAATTGGACTTAAAATTAAAAAGTTTAATTACATTTTAAAATTAAAATTTAGATTATAATTGGACTTAGACTAAATTAAGATCTAAGAATCTTTAATAATAATACAGTAGGTAGGTGTTTGCGCTGATTTAATTTAACCTTCTCTATTTTATTCCTGATTGATAGCTTTCCATTTGCCTTCTATCTTCTTAAGGTGTACGATGTTTCTCCTGTACTCTTGACCAGTTTCATCATTCCTTATATTGATATCGCTTCCGTGAGCATTTATAACTGTATGAGGTGTGGCATTAAATTCTGAAGTTAATTTGTTTTCTTTAATCATATTCTTTACATATACTTTTTCGCCAATTTCTAATTCTCTATCTGTAGCTCGTCTTTTCTTGTCTTCGTTAAGTTTGCTTTTTTCTTTTTTTTCTTTGTCTTTGTCTCTGACCTCCGAATCATCGTAGTTATTTTCGAGGTCTGTTAAAAAAGGTAATTTATCCCTAAACTGTCGTCCATAAAACAGCTCGCATGGAGATTTCCCTGTGGAGGGGTGAGGTGTACTATTATACATCATTAAATATTTTAATAGATCATCTTTCCAGTCTGATTTTTCGCACTGGCTGATTCTAAGTCGTTTAAGAATATCTCTATTTTGCCTCTCGACTTCGCCGTTTTTCTGTGGCCAGTAAGGGATCGTATTAAAAAGTGTAATTCCTTGTTCGATACAGAATGATTTAAATTCCTGACTAACGAACTGTCTGCCATTATCTGATGTTATACTAGCAGGATTTCCGGTTCGTGAAAATATTTTTTTTAACACGTTTATTGTTTCTAGTGTTGAAATAGATCTCATGATTTCGATTTCTTTGTATCGATTATAATAGTCTATAATCACAAAGATATAATTTCCACTTGGCAGTGGACCTAAAAAATCAACAGCGGTATCCACCCAGGCTTTTGAAGGAAGTTCACGCCTTGTCATTGGTACTGGAGGATTAGGGCCAGAGACTAAAGTACATCCTTTACAGTTTTTAACTGTATTTTCGGCGTCTTTGTCTATTTTTGGCCACCATACCTTGGTGCGTAACCTAGCTTTCATATTTACAATGCCTGGATGACCTTCGTGGGCTGCTTCTAATACTTGTTTTCTTAAATTAGTGGGTATCACTATTTTGTTTCCCCTTAGTAAGATGTCATCATGCAACCAAAGTTCATGTCCAAATATTTTGTAGTTGTTTATTGAAATATTCCAAACATTATTCATTAAAGCGTCTTTAATTAATTTAAATTCATTATCATACTTTGATGCTTCAATGATTTTTTTAAACGATAGTGCCACGGGTCGTGCATACTGAACAACTTGGTTAACATGATACTCATTTTCAAGTGGACTTTTTTGTGTGTTGGCACTTGTGCACAGACGAGATAAAGGGTCTGCTATATTTGATTTACCAGGTTTATAAATGACTTTATAATTGTATGATTGTAATCGAAGAACCCAACGCTCTATTCGTGCACAAGGTTTTGATTTTGTGCCAAATATAACTTCTAAAGGTTTATGGTCTGTGACTAGTTCAAATTTTTTTCCATAAAGGTACATGTGAAAGTGTTCTATTGCCCATACCAAAGCTAGTGCTTCTTTTTCGGTTTGACAATATCGTTTTTCAACGTCTGTTAGGCTCTTATTTCCAAAGGAAATGATGCGGGGCCCTTTTTCGTCGTACTGAATAAGTACAGCTCCTAGCCCGACAGGGCTTGCATCTGCAATTACTTGGGTACGATCTTTTGGGTCATAGTACCCCAGGGTGGGGATTTTACAGAGACATTTTTTTAGCTCATCAAATGCAATAATTTGCTCTTTTCGCCAAAATGCTGTGATATTAGCATTTTTTTGTGTTTTTTGACGAAGTAACTGTCTAATGGGTTCAGTTAAGGTTGATAAATTAGGAATCCACTTTCCAACAAAATTTACTAATCCTAGAAAACTTTGAATTTCTTCAATGGTTTCCGGTGGACGAAATGTCTCAATTGCTTTGATATATTTATCAAGTGGTTTAATGCCTGACGGTGACAGCTCGTGTCCCAAGAACTGAACAGTTTTTGAATTGAAAACGCATTTATGCTTATTGAGTAGAACATTGTTTTCTCTAAGCACTGTCAATACGTTTTTAAGCCTAGCGTCATGTTCTTGTTCATGACATCCAAAGATCTTGTTCATGTCATCTATAAAATTTACAACTCCTTCACATGGCAATAAGATCTTCTCCATGTAGTGTGCATGGGTACATGATATACCAAACATTAACCTTTTGTATCGGTAAAGCCCTTTACTTGTAATGAACGTAGTGATTTCTCTACTATTGCTATTTAGTTCAACGTGATGGAATGCGTTTTTAATATCTAATTTCGAAAAAAGTAATGCCTTACCAAATTTAGGAATGAGTTGTTCCATTGTAGGCAAAGGATGATTTTCTCTAATAATGGCTTTGTTGGCCGCACGCATGTCTAAACAAATACGAATATCATCATCCGGCTTAAGAACCGGTACCATTGGAGAAACCCAAGCCGATGGTTTATTTACGGGTTCAATGATGTCCATTTTAACCAGTTCGTCTATTTTTTTATTTATCTTTGATTCCAATGGAATTGGAACTCGTCTATAAGGCTGGCAAACTGGAGAGACTGTTTTATCTATTGTAATCTCTAATTCTACATCTTTAAATTTAGGAAAAGGATTGTCTTCAATAGAATTCAGATTTAAACCAATTTTTAGCACATTTAGGGAAATGGCAGTGTTTTTACCCAAAAGATTCCTTGACCCATGATTTATTACATAAAATTTTGCAAGTAATGACTTGGAACCTGTTTTTATCTGTGCATCAAAAGAACCCAACACTTTAAGTGGATCTTTAGCACCGTAAGCCATGAATATTTTGTTTGGGGACTTTTGCTGGTTGGAAACTATAACTTTAGATCGTTTCATGTTCTCCCAAGTTTTATCGTTTATAATATTACAGGTACTACCGGAATCGATGAGCATTTTTATATCAATTCCACCTACCTGGCAGTTTATTGTTGAATCGTCATCGATGTTGAAAATATAATCCACAGATGCAGGCTCTTTATCTTTTTTGCTTTCCAGTTTTGGTTTTTTATTTTGGTTATAGTTATTTGGCCTTATTTGCTGTTTTGCGATGTTAGCACTCGCACTTATTCTTTTGTTAAATATTGTTCTGCAATGTTTTTTGTAATGGCCTTTACGTCCACATTTCATGCAAATTGCATTAATTGCAGGGCAAGAATTATTATCACCCTTGTGATATTTATTGCCACATCGGTAACAGAGATCTTTTTTGAATAAACTGTTTGACATTTTTGTGTCAATTTTGTTAAGGCTGGTACTTGTTGCATTTTTGCTCTGGCTATCGTGAAAATTGTTCATCTGTCGTTCTACAGTTTCTAAAGAATTTGCTTCTAAGATGATTTTTCAATTGTTGCTGTATCCCCAAGTATCAAAATATCCTTTCTTAATTTGGTCGAGATACACTTTTCGGTTACTTGATCGATAAGACTTTCATCTTCTTTAGCAAAATTGCATTTTGAGCATTGACGCCTCAAGCGGATCAAAAATGTATCAAATTTTTCGTCCGGCTCTTGTTTCATTAATCGGAAAATGTGTCTTTCAAATAGATAACTTTGTTTTGGGGAGAAATACTCTTCCAATTTTTTTATCGCAATATCGTAGACGTCGGTCACCTCCGGATCAGTTGAGTGAGCTCCGGGTAAATTAAAATATATATCTTGTAGTGCTATGCCACCGGAATGCAGTAAGATAGCACGTTTTGTCATTTGATTATTGGTGTTTGTTGCTAAGAAATATATTTCTAAAGCACGTTTCCATTTTTCCCAATGGGAGCCTAGTGAGTTTGGATCACCTCCACAATTAAATGGTTCTATTGCTGGGATTTGTAATTGGGACATATATAATACTATTGTAGTAATCATATTTCGAGGACCAATTCAAATTGTTTTATCAAAAAGGCAATGAACAAAGGAATCAAGTACCAATTTTGTTTATTTAGTTTAAATTTAAATTATTTAATCAAAAGATATTTGTTCATTAGAACAAAGGAATCAAGTAACAATTTTGTTTATTTAGTTTAGAGTTTATTGTATCCGCCCAAAGAGCTTTGTGGTTTCACTTAGCACTTAAGATATAGAAACTCTAGCCGACAAATAGTTCAAAGGGTCCGTTTGTACTGTTAACTGTTAATAAGTAAAACGGCCACTTGACATATTACGCTTCTGAGCATACAAAGGCCCTTAGAGAGGTGCTGAATTATCATATTAATAGAGGCGATAAATTATTATATTTTAATTATTATGTTATTTAGGTTACAATAGCCAGTGCAAAATGCATTTTATGGTAATAAAACCATTAAACCATAACAGATTTCATGACACATTTTCATCAGATAAACTTACATTTACCTTTATTACTTCGACCTTTGTCAAAGTGTTACATATTTTCACCAGGTAAACTTACATTTACCTGCTACTTCGACCCTTGTCAAAGTATTGCATATTTTCACCAGGTAAACTTACATTTACCTGCCACTTCGACCCTTGTCAAAGTATTGCATATTTTCACCAGGTAAACTTACATTTACCTGCCACTTCGACCCTTGTCAAAGTATTGCATATTTTCACCAGGTAAACTTACATTTACCTGCCACTTCGACCCTTGTCAAAGTATTGCATATTTTCACCAGGTAAACTTACATTTACCTGCCACTTCGACCCTTGTCAAAGTATTGCATATTTTCACCAGGTAAACTTACATTTACCTGCCACTTCGACCCTTGTCAAAGTATTGCATATTTTCACCAGGTAAACTTACATTTACCTGCCACTTCGACCCTTGTCAAAGTATTGCATATTTTCACCAGGTAAACTTACATTTACCTGCCACTTCGACCCTTGTCAAAGTATTACATTTACAAGAAAATGTTCTCGTAGGCACTTTAGATGTCGCATTGAATGACTGTTTTTTTTTTATAGATTCATTTACGAGAAAATGTTCTTGTACACATTGTTTTTTTTTTTTTTTTTTGTCTGCGTACGGATATGGTCAAAATACATTTGATGTTTTTTATATTTATATATTTTAAGGTATTTATTCACGCTTCACCATCACGCCTGTGATATGTGATGTCTTATGCAGAGGTGTACCTAATGTCAATCAACATCGCTTTCGCTTTAAATATATATATATTTTTTTTTTAACCATTTTCCGTATGCAGATAGTATTTAAGTTACATTTTCACTTACTGCGCTTTTACTCGTCGCCAATGTGGTGTTCACTATAACACTTGTTTGATATTGGTGGTTTATATTAAATGAAACACTATTTGTACAGTAAGCAGCGTGCAACTCGAAGGAACCGTCAAGTCGCCAGGAGGGCTAGTTTAGGACTAATCGGACGTAGCCGTCGAGTTGCTTGCTACGTTTATTTGTATACATCACAACCCCTAATAAAACAGTAGGTATAGTCAATGAACATACAAAAGCAAAATTTGTGCAGCCATATAATCGTCTTAACAATATACTTATTTGTGTAGACAAAGCCAAAGCTTAATTACTAACGACTCATTTATTTACATTAACGCTTCACAGAATGCGTCAATGGTCAATGTCATGCGAAGTTTATGTAACGCATGGATGAAGAGAATTACCTAGGTACCTACAAGTTTAAACGTTTGTTGGAGGTGGCATTGAAAAGGAACATCCTGCTATCCTACTTTATATAATACTAGCTTTTGCCCGCGGCTTCGCTCGCGTTAAATTCGGTATGACACAGTACCTGTTACCTGCAGTTTTTGCCCTTGCGCCTTATTGATTTGTAACAGCAACGCTAAGTTTCCCCTTTTCTTAACTCGTTCTCCCTCATATCCCACTTTTTTTTAATAAAAATTTGCCTCTGTCCGTCTCCTGGTTCCCATTATCTCTGTACCAAAATTCATCAAAATCGGTTTAGCCACTAAAGCGTGAAGAGGTAACAAACAAACAAACTCACTTTCGCTTTTATAATATTACTATTAGTAAGGACTAGCTTTTGCCCGAGGCTTCGCTCGCGTTAAATTCGGGGTAACACAGTTCCCCTTTCCTGATTTGCAGGTACCTGCTACCTGTTTTTTTAGTAAGGAGGTTCCAAATTACACTTTTTATTTTCATTCGTTACGTCTCCATAATACTCTATGATCTGCCTATCGCTACTAGACGTCTCCAGTATTTTTACTCGTCTAATGCATATCATGACAGTTCTCAAAAAGTTGAAGAATATGGACATAATGCAATATTGCTCACACCCCCCCCCCCCCTAAGTTATTAATTAGTGTGATAATATATAGCTTATGGCCTTTTCCATGTTAAAATCTATATCCTAGACCTAGGCAAATTCCATTACGATTCGATAAGCAGTTACTTTCACATTTATAATATTAGCATGGATCAAATCTTATGGCTCATCTCTAGCGCCTAACTAAATTTTGCATTTTTCCAACACCAAACCTTGCAATTAAATAAATCAACCCCAGGAATATAGGGCAGTGAAAAGTTCGACCCATTTCTAAATAAATAATACTTTCAGGTATGAAGTTGTTTTCCAAAGAAAATTACTTTATGGTTTCAGTTTTTTCCACAGAACTGTTAATAGTACGTCCCGTCGTTTAATACCTTAGTTCTTTTTTCAAATAACATGCCATTCAGAAACGCGTATCAAACAATTAGATTTTCTGCTAAACACAGGCTTGTATTGTACGATCGCTATGAAATTATAGGAAGAGGTCGTTGTCTATTGTTGAAGTCACAGTGGAAAACCAAACAGCATTGGAATTTAAATAAGTGTTTATTCTTTTTAGGGTTCCGTAGTCAACTAGGAACCCTTATAGTTTCGCCATGTCTGTCTGTCCGTCCGTCCGTCCGTCCGTCCTCGCTTAATCTCTGTGACCGTTAGCACTAGAAAGCTGAAATTTGGTACCAATATGTATATCAATCACGCCGACAAAGTGGTAAAATAAAAATTGGAAAAAAATGTTTTATTAGGGTAGCCACCCTATATGTAAAGTGGGAAGTGTTTTTTTTTTAATTTCAACCCTAACATGTGATATATTGTTGGAAAGGTATTTAAAAATAAATAGGGGTTTACTAAAATCATTTTTTGATAATGTCTATAATTTCGGAAATAATCGCTCCAAAAGTATAAAACAATGTGTCCCCCCCCCTCTAACTTTTGAACCATAAGTTTAGAAAATATGAAAAAAATCTGAAAAGTAGAACTTTATAAGGACTTTCTAGGAAAATCATTTTGAACTTGATTGACACAACAGTTTTTGTACAAAAAAGACAAAAAGTTGTACAAAATAATTTCCTCCTCCACCTTTAAACTCATAAGTGGGAACACTTATTGTGACGGACGGGAAACTACGGAACCCTACACTGAGCGTGGCCCGACACGCTCTTGGTCGGTTTTTTTTATCTCATCTGGCCAATGAATAGCGAATGAATGAAATACACAGTACATATCAATTTAACCATAAACAATCTTGACTTTACTTCCTACCTAAATGTAAACGTGCAATCACGAAACGAAGCTAGTCTTATACTCCAGATAATATTATAAGGTCCTGACTGAATTAGTGTGTATGACCCACAAATGTCTCTGACTTTTTTTTGCGGATCATCAAATAACTTCCACCGCCCGGGGGCGGAGCGGGGGGAAGTGTTAGAGATTTATTGACAAAAACCCACCCATGTTCCTTCTTTTGCCCTTTATGTTCCTGGGCCGCGGTATCTCTTTCGAACAACCCGTAACCCCGGCAGGCGATGGCCCTGACAGGCCCCTCTGCTAATGTCTTTGACTTAGTTGCTGATCTAGTAAGCTAACCTGATTCCTCGATGACCAAAGCCTGAAAGTATTGTCCTACAATGAATAGGTATTATTGAACGAAATGATTTCCATTGCATTACCAAATATGTACATATAATGCACCGAAGCCTATTAAGACACTTTATCTAGAGAACGCGTGGAGGTGTCTAATTGAAATTAACTCAAGTTTGTAATCCCTTGGAGCTATGAAAAAATCAAAGTGTACATAGTCAAAACATATGGTTGTTCTGTCGCAAGTTTGTACGGAACCTTCGATGCGCGAGTCTGACTCGCACTTGAGCGTTTTTGATGTTGCGTGAATACATTGATGAGAGATATGTAAGAAATTAAACTATGCTCAATAGCAATCGTAAGTCACACCTTTGTTACTTAATTTAGCAGAAAGATTTTATAAGGGTTTGTGAAACGTCTGTGATTTTTTTAAGTAGGTACTATAAGGACTTAGTTGGATATTTCAATAAAATTCACATATATCCTTTTAAGATTATATTATATTTTAAGTTATACCTCGCACTTCTTATTTCATTCCTATCTTATGTTTTTTCTCAAAGTTCCTTATTTAAAACGACCTGATTATTGGAACGTTATGGCCAATCAGCCAGCATTGGTTAAGGTATAAAACCTTTAACAGTACAATTCCTACTTATTTCGCTACAATTCTTGATATCAAGCCACAAGTCACAACTCTTGTTTTCGTATAATTTCCGCTTAATAATGGAAAACCTGCAAGTTTTCCTGAGTCAGTACTCTATATAATTATGCAGAAGAACACGTTTCAGCTCCCACGTTAAGACCTAGTATTAATATTTCAATATAAAAACCTAGGCTACCTAAATCGATACTAACTTTAAAGTGCTGTAAGTTAGACATATATTTAAAAGTTAACTCTTTTCAGGTTCCGATTTCTGTCACTAAATTATTCAAAGAGGTTAACTTTTGAGTGACGGTTTCAATTACTTTATTTATTTCGTATTCTGTTTCTACTAAACGTATTATTTTTTCATGGTGAAACTACAAAGAAGTGCAAACTTCTAGTGATACCGAGTGAGTTATTTTTAGTAGGATTTTCTTAATGGGATATTTTTAGTCGGATATTCTTAGTGGAACAGTTTTCGTGGGATATTTTTTGGGGTTGTTCTTAGTGGGATATTTTTAGTGGGATGTTCATAGTGAGCTATTTTTAGTGGGATGTTATTAGTGGAATGTTCTTCGTAGGATATTATTTTAAATAATGCGAAATAATTTAAAACACAGTGCTTGAAACTTTTCGCAACTGAACAATTACTATAGAAAGCTGGAATAACTTGAACCCTTACCAATTCTAGTGTTCCTCGAATGAAAATTAGTATTCTAAATCACAGCAGCAAGTTGCCATTAAAAAAGTCAAGCTGTGGTCCTTCTATAGCCTGCAGGAAAGACTTGTAACAGAGTGGGTATTTCACCCTCTCTGTTGCCTCAACCTCTTTCTTTTTGGAACAACGATTTACAAAAAAACGATTAACAATGATTTAAAAAAAAAAAAACATTTTTCAAATTTCATTCTGTCATTAATTCATCTTCAACAATCATTTTTGGCTCATTACATTTGGATCACGGCTAGCAGCCACAAATGCTTGCTAATTTTTTTTTAACTGTATTTTAATCTATAAACTCTATTTGAAAGTTTTAAAATCAGTGTGTGTATCAGTTTATAGTGTAGTTCAGTTTTATTGTTATATTTCACCCCTATCATAAGGGTCCAATTTGGGGATTTAATAAAGAAACCAAAACCTGTAGTGGATGTTATTTGTAATATATAACCGATCCGATAACTGCGGATTCGGTCGAGCGAGTGCCACAGACTCTTGTATTTGCTGCCCTTATATCACTATGTTCTATACAGTATAATTCACCGCAATATAGTCGTGATGGCCCCGAGGTTAAGGATTAAGGAGGTTAAGGAAGGCTAAGGAGTATTGTTTTCATGCACGGAATTGTAGGTTCACCGGGCAAGTACGAATGTCACTTTATCAATTCATAAGTTTAGTACTTATGAATTGATAAAGTGACATTCGTAAGTAAGTTTATCTAAGTTTACCTAAGTTTATCTAAGACATCACAGACCTAAGAGATGTCAGCACAACAGAGGGGCCTGCCAGGGCCACTTCCAGCCGGGGTTGCGGGTTTTTCGAAAGATATACCGCAACTACGGAACACAAAGGGCAAAACAAAGATGGGTTTTAGTCAGTTAAAGTCTGACACTCCCTTCCGCTTCGCTTAGAGCGGGAGAAGTAATTTGATGATACCACATCCAAAGGAAACAAAAGACATCGGTGCAGGAAAACAACGTAAGGAAATGTGGGCTTAACTTTAGTAATATTATAAAAGCGAAAGTGAGTTTGTTTGTTACGTCTTCACGCCTTAATGGCTAAACTGGTTTTGATGAATTTTACAAAGGTTACAGAGATAGTCGAGACCCTGGAGACGGACATAGGCTAATATTTTTAATTTATTTTTTAGAAATGAATTAATATGAGGTAAAAAAAGGGAAAACTTAGCTTTGCTATTACAATAAATAAGACGCAAGGGCAAAAACTACAGGTAGCAGGTACCTGCAAATCAGGAAAGGGGAGCTGTGTTACCCCGAATTTAATATAAATTATTAATTAATATAAATCTGAAATCGCCGATCGTCTTGAGCAAACGCGATGATTAATGCTTGTGCCTTGTCTGTACGACAAGAGGCCGTTAGACAGTTATACGCTGGTTTTAGATACCACCACTTCTAACTTTTTATCGAAAACCTTTCAGCAACATCCATATTGGCCAGTTAGTTTAACCCTTCTTTTACACTTAATAGACTTGCGTTTGATTGCAACTGGCCTGATGTGAAGCTGTGATGCGGCCTAGGGCGGAGCACGTTTGCCTTGAAAAAACCGATTCACTCGATTTTTTAAGAAATTCATATTATAATGATCGGGACGTGTAACGACATTTAAATTACGTTCGGTACAACAAATTATGATGCCCGTTGCGTTTCATCTTCACATGTTGAGACGTAATAAGCTTTAATATTACATAACGATAGTTTCAGCCGATGAAAATAAACCATGTTCTGGCTTGCAGCGTATAAACAAAACTTATCTACAAATTTCTACGTTTATGTGAGAGAATCCAACTGCGGTAAGTGCTCATAGGATCGCCATTTTGTTCTCTATTTAAAACCGTAATCGCGTTTTAAATCAAGGTATTTTGAAGGGCGTTTGAAATTAGCCATGACGCCATTGTAGCCATAGAAGTATTAATTTTGCTAAACAGTCGTGTTTGAATTTAAGTTTTGGTGTGCAATAAAGGACTTATAATTTTTTTATATTATTCCAATCTAAAAAAAATCGCGGTGCCAATAAATAATTGAATAATTCGGTCACTGTCTAACGTCATTTAAATTAATAATTCAATGGGCACTCATGAATAATGATTACTTAATGCAATAGGCGGAAACTGTTCTATTTTCAGACGTCATTTTGTAAACAAATAGAGGCAACCTTGAAAACTTGATAATATATTCGAAAATTGTTTGAGATTTTTAATGTCAAACATTAGAACAATGCAAACATGAGGAACTCTAAGCCCATCCATGTTCCTTCTTTTGCCCTTTGCGTTCCCGGGGCCGCAGTTGTGGGTTGTTCGAAAGAGCTTCAAATGCTACTCTTCCTGCCCAGCTGTATATTATTATTATAATAATATATACCTAATGGCTGTACCTAATATCTGTGACCGGCTGGTCGATTAAATAACAATATACACTCAGGTCAACAGACGATATTATGTATACTTACTTACTTATATGTTCATACCAATAATAGTATGAACATATAAGTAAGTATACAATACAGAACCACAACTGAATCGATTCACACTTAGCTTAGTTGATTTACTGGCCATCTATACTGTAGTCTGTAACGGTCATGTTTGAGAACACAAATGAGCACTTGAATAGTTGAAAGATGCCTTTTTCGTATATATACTTATTTCGCTATAAATTTACGATTTGCGAAGCTACAAACCAATAACACCCACCTTTTCGCATTAATGGTATTTTAAAACCATTCTTGCATGCATATTGTGCTATTTAAATGCACTCAACGTAGCGAACGCATTAGATCTGCGGTAGATCTATTTAATTAATTCTTGTCAGGGCTTTGATATTGTCGTTCATTTCGACAGTAGGTATAGGTAGGTAGTCCTTTGGTTACATAAGTGACCTACTCTTATCAGCAGTAAAGAAAACGTGCACGTTCTTCTTTTGTAAAGATGGCAGCTGAATATAGCTAGATTGGTTGGCAAGTTAATCAACAATATGTTGAACTTGAAATTATGATGGCAGTCATGACAGCTGTGTTTATCAGACTTGGTGCCAATTATTGGCGCTAATAGTAATGTCTGTTATAGTCAGGTGAAGCATCACGCATCCCGCCCTAAATTAATTCCCTACCCCTGATTAGGTCTCCCACTCCATTATTTCGTTTTCACCATGCTGGTTGTTTTGTGGACAACGATTAAATATTTTCAAACAGATCTTGGTAAGTGCAAATTAATCCCAATTCCCTCTGATAATCTTGACCTTCCTTAATTTTTCCATTTCGTCACGCTATAATTGAGTACGCTGCCATCTATCGTACAAGCACGGTACTACAGAAACACGCTATGAACCGACTGACTAAAAAGTATGATGAATTACCGTTAACGGCGCTAGTGGCTATAGGCTTCATTCATTAAATCGCTCATTCAACAGCTCACCGCCATGATCGCCATTAAAATGTTATTATGACAGACGCTCATTCACTTTGCTGTCAAACAGCTGGTGGAAAGTTGGTTGCTTGCTCACAAGAAGTGAATATTTTTTTCTGTAATGCTGTGGATTGAGCTACTAAGATAATTTTCGAATCATCATTATCGATTGCGTGGTCTTAATAAGTTAGTGGACTTTGTGCGCTGATATTAGATACGTTATCGCGTAATTATTTTTATCTTCCCTTTTTATTTACTTGTTCAATTGCAACTTTGAACTTGATCCACTGTTGTGTTTGTGTAAATAATTTGACAAAATGACGCTGGGTGAGTGTAGAATATATTTTAATTACTATTCTGTAAATTAGGTACCGTTATCGTGTATAGCTTTAATAGTTTAAAAACATTTTAAAACCGGTTCCCTAAATGTTGTCAAGGAGTTGAATTATTTCGAATATCTGTGGAAGCGTTCTACGATACAGTTTAGACTCTAATAAAAATCATTCTACATCTTCTTCAAGATCGCCAAATTAATTATAAAAAATAATAAATTTCAGTTACTAGCTTTAGCGTCATTTTTCTGTCCAGTTTTATTCGAAAAAGTTTACCAATTAGCTAACATTACCTACCTACTTTGACAACTTGTACTAGTGTACCTGTACATACCTCTTCAAATGCTTATACAAATAATTGAAGATCAACTTGTGGGCACAAGTTACCTAGCTTCCTACACAAAGTTTTAAACTTAGCTATCTATTTAAAACTCACAGAAAAATATAGTAAAAATATTTACTATTCATTCTTAATATTAAATTAAATAAAGATGTACTTACATATAAACAACAAAAACTGCTATTTCATTTGTTATGTTTCATAATGTTACCTTGAAGACACATTTATGTATAGTGTATAACATAATAAAAGTCCCACACATCCCATGTCTATAAAAAAAGGGATTTCTATATGAAGTGACACAACCATTTGACCAACATGTTTAGTTTTTTAAAGTTAAATAAAAATGTTATTATTTCTTTTAAACTCCTTTAATTCAGTTAAAAAATCTGAGTAAGATTATAGAATAGAATATACTTTAGTGCAAACCAAAAGTTGAAACATAACTGTTTTTATAGAAATTGCTAATTCTATGGATACAATTTTAAGTAGGTAAATTCTATGGCACACCTATGAATTTTTAATCCAATTGCAATATACTAAGACAAATTTAATTTTTTGATTTGTTACTGTCACATCTAATAAAAGACAAAAAATATG
Source organism: Ochropleura plecta (assembly GCA_905475445.1). NCBI lineage: Eukaryota > Metazoa > Arthropoda > Insecta > Lepidoptera > Noctuidae > Ochropleura > Ochropleura plecta. Next base: position 6,015,217 of record FR997740.1, on the reverse strand, counting down.
TGAATAAAAATGTTAAGTAAATGAAATAAATCTTGAATACTTTATAATACATATAATTGTATAATATATTTCATTAATAATGTACCCAGTATTTCATTAATAATGTGCAATGCAAAGTGGAATAACTGCTTATCAGACCTCCACAATCTAGTTAGTACTGGGTACCATACCTCTTGTAGGAATGGTTGTCAGACTTTCAGGACACTGAATACCTACCTACCTGCAATGACTGTCAAAGATTTACAAATGACAGTCGTGACTAACAGCTTAACATACTTTCCAAGGTACGGATTGAACTTGGTTTGTGATGGGTGGTCACCCATCCACAGACCAACCTAGGCAAGTGTGGCTTAACCTAAAGATCGACCGAACGGCTGCCATTATTTAACCACAAGCTTCAATCTTGTTCATGAATCATTGTCATTGGGAATTCAATATTAATAACTGAGTATTTATATTTCTTGCTGCACACTTATTCATAAATATTTAACCAAAAGGTAAAAAATAATAATGTGAAGTTGAGTAAATCCAATTAGTTGTTTTCTGCAAATTAAAAACCAGTTTGTTTTTAAACCTGTTTTTTAAAACCTTGTAAACAGCAAAAGGACCTGCTTTTTTGTTTAAACTAGGTGCTTGTTATGTATCTTTAGGTTAATGTTCAGTGTCAACAAAATAGTAAATATAACTGATTTTAATGGGCACTAAAAATATTTCACCTTGATTTGTAGGGTGTATTTCACCTCGGCAAATTCCTTACAAATCTTTTAATACTAGGATTGGAAGCTAATCAAATACTACTACTACGTCTGTTGACTACTTTGTGTTATCTTGAGTACATCTGTTGAAATTTCTTTAAAAACATTTACACCAAAAGTTTTCACTCTGTAGCTTACTTACCATCCAGACAATTTATATTAACATATTCAATTCTTTTGTTACAGGAATAACGAATTTGAAACCCAAATCGAGCAGTGTCGCAGAGGTGAGTTATTTTAAATATTTATTTACTTACATTATAGTTATACAAGGCCTTCTGTGTGGTCTCCCAGGCAATTAAACTGGACAACTTTCGTCCCACTAGACCTTGAAATTCGCTAAAGAATGAACTTCGTAAATGAACTGACGCAATCAGCTGATCAACATGCATGGGAAAACTGAAAGAAATTTCCAATTGTCATTGACCAAAAGTTGTTCAGTTTCGTGGTCTGAGAGACCACCCTGGAGTTCTTGTGCTTATTATGTTACATCGTGTATAAGAATATCTACTTCATATTTAAACAACCTTCATATCGACAAGCTTTAAAATAACACTGCCGCAACATACTTCCGTTATTATTGAAAGTAATTTCCGTGTTTCAAAAAACTTTTATAAATTGCAGATTTAGGCTGTATAATAAAATCTACTGGCGCCTTTAATTAGAGTTACAGACCACATACAGGGTTGACGGGATATTGACGCGTCATTTCCATGTAAAATTCAGCTGTTGTGTACATTTTGTCTACACAGGATTTGCTCTTTTGTATCGAACGTCGAGACTTTTTATAAACCGCGACGCCTTTTACTTTTTATAGGTAGGTAAAACTGCCAGCCCTTATCTTTTGCCCTTTACTGGTACTACTCATTCATCATTTAAATACTCATTTATCATGTTATTTTACTTATAAATAAAAGTGTTAAACACTTATCTGTGGTTGCTATTAACTTCCCTTTCCAAGTAAAATATGGACCAAATAGGCTTCAAAGTCAACCATTAAAGTTATTAGGTACTTCACATAAGCTAATAGTTTATTTCTTTTATGAATATCGCTTTTAGCGATAAGACCGCCCATTGTTCTTGTTACTTGTGTGGTGTACATAAAAAAGAATATTCTATCTAAAGCCAAAAACTTGGTGTAAGAAAACTTTTAAACTTGAAAATAAAATCATCAACAATATTTTAGTATTTGCTAAAAAAAAATAATAATCTAATCTAGTAAGCCTTGGTGTATTTTTATATGGTTTTCGAAAAGAGAAGCTGCCATATTTTGAACCACTTTCACGTTCTAGAAAAAACACTTCTGCTATTTTATTGAGCCTACCAGCGCTGTTTTTTTTTATAAATGTTACAGCACCATGCTGAGTTAGTGTAATAAAAAAATAAAAATTATTTATTTCAGACCTTGGTCCAAATAGTGTTAGTAAACACACAACTTACAATCTAATCTAATGTATTTCATGGATGTAAAAAAAGAAAACCTGTTTATTAGGCTATAGGCATAGGACAAAACAATAAAACAAAATTAATTTTAAAAGATGTATTTATTTAATATTTTTTTACTGATTTGTCTAGTCAGAGTCAAATAATACCTTTTTTCTTTCTATTATTGTAGTAAATATAACTACAGTTCCTTTAACATCAACAAATAGACCTTTAACTGATAACAATTATTGAGGCCAATGCCCTGAGATAACTGACACATTTGCTAGACAACTATCATATACATTTCGAAATATAAAAAGAAACTAGCTGTGCGTTGCTATGCAATTTTCTACCTTTCTACCTACCCTACCTACCCTATCTTTTAAGTTGGATCAAACTGGACACGGTGTGTAAATTTAATTTATTTCGGTTAAGTAGTTTAGGAGTCCATCGCGGACAAACAACGTGACACATGATTTTTTTCATCTAAAAAAACGTTCAATATAAAAAATACCCGAAAAAATGCGAACCAGGCCTAAAATCCGGAATTTTCCATACACCAAATGAAAATAAATCTATCAGAACTTGGTAAACAATATTTAAAATATCTGTAAGCAGGTATTTACACGTAAATTATATTCACTTAGATCGGAATAAATGGTAAATGTACGCTAGTCAAAATGCATTGAAAACAATGAATAGGTTTACAATATTGTCAAATTGCTCAAATTTTAGAAATATTTTAATTTCATGACTAGCTTGACATTTGACCCTTATATATTATACACTGATCTTACGGCATAAACAAACATTGGTTGGAAAACCAAACATTACATCACATCTCAACATCATCATCATTCATTATATTAATAGGGTGTGTTTTTTTTCTCATTTTCATAATCCTTACTCCTTACTAATATTATAAAGCGAAAGTGAGTTTGTTTGTTTGTTTGTTACCTCTTCACGCTTTAATGGCTAAACCGATTTTGATGAATTTTGGTACAGAGATAGTTGGGAACCAGGAGACGGACATAGGCTAACTTTTTTGAAAGGGAAAACTTAGCGTTGCTATTACAAATCAATAAGGCGCAAGGGGAACTGTGTTACCCCGAATTTAACGCGAACGAAGCCGCGGGCAAAAGCTGGTACCTTTTTATAATTGTTTTATTCGTTCCACAATTTATTTAGGATATTATATTTCCAAAATATTAGCACTGTGACGTTTGTGTATGTTACAGCACCATGCTCAAAAACGTTTTGGCCTCGTACAAGACCAAAATAGTTTAATGAACTTAGTTAAATGACTTATTTTGGTTGGTGGTATAGTGACCTCATAATTCGGGATTTACAAGTAATTTTAAATATATTTATATATTTTATCCAAATTCACGTGTTTTTAAAGTACAATGCCGCTAGCATCCGTTTTTTAATAAATTATTTTAAGCAGCTTAACATTTTGACCGTAATGACTGAGTGAATGAAGATATCAACGTTATACCAACATTTGTTTTTATGTTTAAGGATTACAAATGATTCATTAGATATTTTTTAAACATTATGTTAACAAGCCATATAAGCCTAGATTATTTTACTATATTTTTCGTTAAAAAGGAAAATTTTGGTAGAGGTGCAACGCTTAATCGATTATAATAAAGAAATCAACTTAGTAATTATTTATTACTATCGTTACACTGATGGTAGGTATTATTTTTAAACGACGTAAAAAAATAGGTTTTCTTTTCGACTGTTTTTTAGGGTTCCGTAGTCAACTAGGAACCCTTATAGTTTCGCCATGTCTGTCTGTCCGTCCGTCCGTCCGTCCGTCCTCGCTTAATCTCTGTGACCGTTAGCACTAGAAAGCTGAAATTTGGTACCAATATGTATATCAATCACGCCGACAAAGTGGTAAAATAAAAATTGGAAAAAAATGTTTTATTAGGGTAGCCACCCTATATGTAAAGTGGGAAGTGATTTTTTTTTTAATCTCAACCCTAACGTGTGATATATTGTTGGAAAGGTATTTAAAAATGAATAGGGGTTTACTAAAATCATTTTTTGATAATGTCAATAATTTCGGAAATAATCGCTCCAAAAGTAAAAAACAATGTCCCCCCCCCCCTCTAACTTTTGAACCATAAGTTTAGAAAATATGAAAAAAATCTGAAAAGTAGAACTTTATAAGGACTTTCTAGGAAAATTATTTTGAACTTGATTGACACAACAGTTTTTGTACAAAAAAGACAAAAAGTTGTACAAAATAATTTCTGGACTAAGTTTGTAGTATAATCGTATATGCAAGCATTTTTTTTAACTTCGTTTACATATTTTATTATCCAGAACGTATCTTTTTTCAAACAAAAAAAGAATTATTGAAATCGGTTCTCGCAATCCAAAATTACCACCGAAAACTTCTTAAACGTCTTTGTATTAATTAGTAACCCAATTCCCCGAGAGATGGCGCTGTAGGTACTTATTACATTGGATCGGGTATTACCGAATTGTTCGGTTGGTCTTTCCCTAGCATTGGCGGTATCTTATAACTACATAAAACTTCTATCAAGAACATGCTAAGGCAATTTAGAACAAAACTAAAATTCATTTTTTTAACACCATCAAAATGTTAAGGTAAAAACCAGTTCATAAATGGTTCGATAGATGGCGTTGCGTAATGACGTCATTGTTTTAAAAGTCGATGTTAACATTTTCCGTGCTTTCATGACCTACCGTGGTAAAGAACACTTATTGTGACGGACGGGAAACTACGGAACCCTACACTGAGCGTGGCCTGACACGCTCTTGGCCGGTTTTTTTAATGTAGGTTCACGTATTACTCCGCCAACTGTGGTGTTTTATAATTCACTAGCTTTTGCCCGCGGCTTCGCTCGCGTTAAATTCGAGGTAACACAGTTCCCCTTGCGCCTTATTGATTTGTAATAGCAACGCTAAGTTTTCTCTTTTCTTCCCTCTTTCTCCCTCACATCCCAGTTTTTTAAAATAAAAGTTAGCCTATGTCCGTCTCCTGGTTCCCAACTATCTCTGTACCAAAATTCATCAAAATCGGTGTAGCCATTAAAGCGTGAAGAGGTAACAAACAAACAAACAAACAAACAAACAAACTCACTTTCGCTTTTATAATATTAGTAAGGATTTACATAAACAGCTATCAAATTATATATCCATTACGTATTATTTAAATATCCTGCAATTGTTCGAGAATTCATTAATTATTATTACTTATTTGTTCCTCAATGCTCAGTTTTTTAATAAACAAATTCCTGCATTGTAACTTGAAATCTATATTTCTACTACTACTAACAACAATTCTACGCAATATACTACTCTGTCAAGAAAGTACCGGGAAAAGATCAATAATACACAAAATGTCTGTTATTCATCCAAATTTATTTTATCACCTTCAAAGTATGCTCCTTTAGAAACGATACACTTGCGCCAACGAATAATCCATTCATCAAAACATTTTTAAACGCTGCTTCCGGAATTGAGTTCAGTTCTCGCCGCGAATTCTCCTTTATGTCTTCTATCGATTGAAAACGGGTGCCACGAAGTGGTAATTTGAGTTTAGGAAAAAGAAAAAAGTCAGCAGGAGCCATATCTGGTGAATATGGTGGTTGCTGGATGGTATTTGTTGAGTGTTAGGTCAAAAATTCGTTCACAATGATAGCCTTGTGCGAAGGCGCATTGTCGTGGTGCAAAATCCAAGAATTTTCTATCCAGAAATCTGGCCTTTTTCGTCGAATTTGCTCTCTTAAACGCCGCATAACGCTCAAATAATATTCTTTATTTACCGTTAGACCTTCCGGTAAGAATTCATAGTGCACAACACCGCGATAGTCAAAGAAAACAGTCAACATGACTTTGACTTTTGATCGACTTTGGCGTGGTTTTTTCGGTTTCGGTTCAGTTGGAAGGCGCCACTCCGAAGCTTGTTGACTAGTTTGCATGTCAAACTCGTAAACCCACGTCTCGTCACCAGTAACAATGCGTTTCATGAATGTTGGGTCCGAACTGTCTCGTTCTAGCATGTCCTCAGCGACTTTCATGCGATTGAGTTTTTGGAGAAAATTCAGATCTTATGGGACTAGCCGAGCAGCAACATGTTTCATACCCAAATGATTAGTTAAAATGGTACGGATCGACTCGTGAGATACAGAAAGTTCGGCGGCTATCTCTCTCAGAGTTGAATGGGGATTTTCAGTCACTATTTTCTTCACTTTTGCGATGTTAACTTCAGTTGCAGACGTTGACGGCCTACCAGAGCGAGGCAAATCTTCCATCACATCTCGACCGCTTTTGAACGCTTTGAACCACTCATAAGCACGAGTTTTTGATAAAGTCGATTCACCGTAAGCCTTCTGTAACATTTTCAGTGACTCCGAACACGAAATTCTATTGGCGATGCAAAATTTAAGACAAACTGTTTGTTCGATATTTTTGTCCCTTATGAAATTCGCAATACACACTATACATATATGATATTACTAAAACCAGCACTGTATTTAATATATAGTAAATAACAGATGCAACTCAAACTCCGCGCCAAAATGGAAAACAGTTGTGCCAATCTAACAAATACAAAAAAAAACAAAATTTTTAATTTGGAACCATAAACAAATCATCCATTCCCGATACTTTTTTGACTGAATGTAATAATATTTATTCCTATAATTTATTTATTTTTGACATTTATTATCTGTACAAGGAAAATTACTAGTTCTTAACAGAAGCTATGTATAGACAGAACTAGCTTTAACATTTTTATTTAAACCGGAAACCTATGCAAGCTACTTTAACAATGGATTTTGTGAGATTTAATTAAATTTACTTGCGGAAATTTAACTCTAGCAAATAAATTCCGTCTGTCCTTGGCCTTGCGTTAAATAATTAGATGTTCGCTATGTCATAAATTTGCATGCATATCTAAATGAATGAATAAAGGTAATAAATAAAGAATTTGGGAAGAGTATCCTAGACCCCGATGTTGGCCCGTAAAACGCATAAGTGAAGTCGATATTTCATTTTTTTTCAGAAATTCCTTTAAGTATTTGATAGTTGCAAAATTGATAGCTAAGGTTTAATTAAACAAACGACTACCTAAGTATTTTTGTGTGTACTGATTCATACATACATTAGACATAACAAATAGGTGTATAGCTACTTTTTTTATTTCATAGCTACTGGCAGTTCTTTACCGTGGGTGCAAGTGTACTGGATAGTGAAATCGTGTGCGCGCGCGCTTCGGTCAATAAATCGGTTATATTGCCCAGCGTAAATTCGAAAACAGCTGTTATTACTATGTCGCCTTCTGTGTTATTAAATAAGAATGACCGTCAGGTTGCTAAGGACTGCTCACAGGTAACTAAGGAGAATTCTGAATGGCAAGTTGTGCAGTCAAAAACTGCCAGGAGGTATAAACTTATCGGTCAAAAAGGCCGGGCGTCTACAGCGCCGGACGGCAAGTTTAAAGCGGCTGACATAAAGGTACCTTTGTTTATTTCGAACGTCTCTAAGGATACTTGTGAGCAGGACATTGTTAGCTACATAAGAGATAAGACCGGCGAGGTTGTGTCATTGAAAATGATAAAAATGAAACCAAATCGCAAATATAACGCATATAAGTTATTTGTTTCAAAGGGTAATTTGCATTTATTTCTAAATGACGACTTCTGGCCTGATGGCATTACGTTTCGGCGTTTCGTGCATTTCATGTACGGCCCGTCCACGAGACAAGGAGATTGTAATGTTAAAGTTTAAGTTAGGTACATAATGGATAATCGCCAAATAATATGTAATAATTGTAAGTTTATTAGTTTTAATTGTAAAAATTTTAAAACTTCCATAGAAGATGTGAGAAAATTATGTAAGTCTGCGAATGTAATCTGTCTCCAGGAGACGTGGTTACTTAATCACGACCTTCCGCTGCTGGGTACTGTATCACCTGATTTTCAGCACATAGGTAAGAGTTCAGTAGATAGCGGCGAATTACTGGTAGGTAGACCATATGGTGGTGTGGCCATACTATGGCAAAAGGGCATTTTTGATAGTGTTTCTGTTATAAATTGTCATAGTGACAGACTGTTAGCTATCAAGGCTACTATAGGTGGTCGCTCCATACTAGTTTTTTGTGTGTACATGCCAGTGAAAGCGAGAGAGAACTTGCCTATATTCACGGATATTCTTAGTGAAATCAGCTCAATTGAAGAAGGTAATGATGCGCAAACTGTTGTTATTTTAGGAGATTTAAATGCGCAACCTGGCCAATTATTCTATAGGGAGCTTAATAGTTTTTGCACGGATAGATCTTGGGTGTGCGCCGACATAGAATTTTTAGGCATTGATTCTAATACGTGTACCTATTTTGACACATTTCATCGTAAGGGCAGTTGGTTGGACCATTGCATTGTCTCACAAGCTGCGTGGCAATCGACAGTTAACGTCGGAATAATTGAAGATATTTTTGTTTCTGACCATCTGCCTATATTTATAGAGTGTAATTTGGGGTCAATTAGTCCTATCGCCGCGATTCAGAGTACATCGCGCAGTGCTGTAAGCTGGGGGGAGAGAGATGAGGCTCAGATTAGTGAATATCGAGATCTATGTAATAAGGGTCTGCGAGAAATTGACTTCCCCACTGAATTTGAGACGTGTAGCTTCGGGCTTTGTGCTTTGTCTGATCATAGGCTAGTCTTGGATAAAATGTATAAGACTTTTGTAGAAATATTGAGTGATGCGGCGGCACAATCTAAAACTAATGTAAGACTTAAACGGAATAATAAGCGGGTGTGCGGCTGGAATGAAAATGTGAGGATTGCGCATCGGGAGGCTAGGTTACGCTACCAAGGTTGGGTGATTCTGGGCAGACCAAGTACTGGCTCCGCTTACGACTTGATGGTCGAATCGCGAAAAATGTTTAAAGGACGACTAAAATGGTGTCAGAAGCACCAGGATCAACTTAGAATGGACGTAATAGCTAAGCAAAGAGCCGAAAAAGATTTCACCGAATTTTGGAAGTCCACTAGTAGGCTTGATGTTAAGCCTGGCCTCCCTGCGAATGTTGATGGAAGAAGTGACCCGGTGGATATAGCTAATTTGTTCATGGAGCACTTTAAAGTGCGCTCTCCTCTGGGCCCTTTGACCACTAAGCGAGATGGTGAGCCCAGCGTGGCGGGCGAGGAACCATTACTTAAATTTACAGTGAAGCAACTTAAAAAAGTTATAGACAGTATGCGTAGAGGTAAATCTCCTGGCCACGATGGGCTCAGTATTGAGCACCTAAAATATGCTGGTGTACACGTGCCGAGGGTCCTGTCCATGTTCTTCAATATGTGCATTACTCATACTTACTTACCGGATGACTTGATGAAAACTACTGTGGTGCCCATAGTGAAGAATAGGACAGGAGACATATCGGACAAAGAGAACTATCGCCCGATCTCTCTCGCGACAACTGTAGCCAAGGTATTGGATAGTGTGCTTGAATCTTGTCTGGATAAGTACATACAGATACACGACGCTCAGTTCGGGTTTAGACCTGGACTGTCAACTGAAAGCGCGATTCTGGCTCTCAAGCACACTGTCCAGTACTACACAGAACGGAAGACTCCGGTGTTCGCCTGTTTTTTGGATCTCTCCAAGGCCTTCGATCTCGTTTCGTATGAAGTGCTTTGGAGAAAGATGGAAGACAGAGGTATACCGGCAGAAATATTGAAAATATTTCAATACTGGTACTCGAATCAGGCTAATTGTGTTAGGTGGTCAAACAGCCTTTCGGAATCATACAGGTTGGAATGCGGGGTGAGACAGGGGGGGTTGTCCTCGCCAAAGCTGTTCAATTTGTATGTGAATGACCTCTTGGTCGAGCTCAGTGGCATGCGTGTTGGTTGCCGAGTGGGGGGTGTTTGTGTGAACAACATCAGCTACGCGGACGATATGGTGGTGCTGGGCCCGACTGCGAGGTCAATCAGGGAAATGCTGAAGGTGTGTGAGAAATACGCCGCATCACATGGTCTGATGTATAATGTAAGAAAAACCGAGTTCATGGTCTTTAAGGCCGCCGGCAAGCGCACAGACACCATGTCTACAATTACTTTGAACGGTGCTAATGTGAAGCAGGTGACCAAGTTCAAATATCTGGGCCATATACTTGTCGACGACCTAAAGGACGATGACGACGTGGAGAGGGAGCGCAGGGCGTTGGCGGTCCGAGGGAACATGTTGGCGCGCAGATTTTTTCGTTGTACCGATCAGGTCAAAATAACATTATTTAAAGCGTACTGTCAAGGCCTGTACACGGGAAGTCTGTGGTTCAACTGTTCTCGAGGGACGCTAAGCGCCTTGCGCGTCCAATATAACAATGTTTTCAGGATGATGTTGAAACTCCCTCGTTTCTGTAGTGCCTCGGGGATGTTTGCCCAATCGGGTACAGATGGCTTCCATGCTATCATCAGGAAAAAGGTGGCATCGCTTGTGAGGAGGATTCGGGGGAGTGACAATAGCATCCTGAAAGTCGTGGCTGAGGACCCGAGAGCTCCTGTGCTGAGGCATCTCATGCGGAATCATTGTCCTCATGAAATGCCTCGTAAGTACATGACTCATTAATTATTAAGAATATAAATCCAATTGGTTACTAATCCTAGTGTATAAGTTGTTTACTAACAAAAATGGTTCCTATGTTGTCCGAAATAAAGAATTATTATTATTATTATAGTTCACAAACATAAACAATATTTTTTGTTCACAGTCTGTCGCAAAGGCAAGAGACACATTCAACCGTGGCGTGACTCGTCCCATAAAATGGCGTCTTCAACAGTTGAAGAACCTCCTTCGGATGTACGAGGAGAACCGCAACGCCATGATCGAAGCCCTGCGCAAGGATCTGAGGAGGAGCAAGATGGAGGCTGTACTGTTGGAAGTGGACTACCTGGTCAACGATCTGAAGAACACTATTCATCATTTGGAGGACTGGGCTAAGCCTGAGAAGGTAAGGGATTTTATTTAAGGTGTCAACTAACTCATCAAATATCAACAACAAAACAACTCAGCCTTAAATCTTTTTGGCTAGATCAGTGTGATCTTAAAACTTATTACTAAGACAGACAATTTTTTTTCGATCAAAGTAAAGTAGCTCCTGTGTGATGGCGTGAATAGCCACCTAAACGGTTGCAAGTTGATCAAAATAGATACCACGGCCCCGGACCACAAAGGGCAAAAAAGAAACATGGTTGGGTTTTAGTAAGTAAAAGTCTGACACCCTTCCCGCTTTGCCAGCGGGAGAAGTGAGAAGTTATTTGTCGATTTCCTATCCGAAGAAAAAAGAGGTATTGCTCCTGCTCCAATCTAATAGGTACTACCTGTATTAAGTTTCTACTGCTGGATATTATCCCTAGACGAAGGAAGGTACCACAGGGCTTAAGCAGAGCCGCGCTGGTTTGCAGTGTGTTCCGTTGATGAAGCCTTACAAGAATAATTTTAGTTTCGACAACCGTCTCGGTTCTCAAGGCCTCGATATTGACCGAGTCATCGATCAATTTACTGTGCGTCATTCTCGTATGCATCGATTAGCTTTAGTTCAAAGTACAAGGTCCAAAAATTGGCTTTAGATATACTTTTTATATATAAAGACATACACGATAAACTTTAGACTTTCGAGTTGATTCTAGTCGAGAGAAATCAACATCTTGTGTCTAACCTTTTCCCAATTATGTTGGGGTTGGCTTCCAGTCTAACCAGAAGCAGCTGAATACCAGTGTTTTACATGGAGCGCCTTTCTGACCTCCACAACCCAGTTAGTACCGTGTTATACGATTCCCCTAGGTGAAACTTGTTGTCAAATTTTCGGGACACTGGCTATCTGCAACAACTGTCAAAGATCAACTGTCAACTGACAGCTTTACTTACTAACTCATTTAAAGTTATTTCCTTAACCTTGTTCGAGATAAATCCAAGTTGCTATACTGGTTAAATACATACGTACAGCTGGCAAAAGTTGCATGATAATCCATATCCGTCTATTTTTAGCGGCCAAATAAATGACTACGTTACTCATATCTGTTATGTTATGTTAAAATGGAGCGATCTTTTTCTTCGAAATATTTATCGAAGGTTTTATTTAAATTTCGAACTGGTTTGCAAATAGAGGCTGTTTATTTAAAAAAAAAAAAAACAAGTGTGCACTTTGGCGCGTGAAAAAATATTGTTGTTCATTGATAGTACATTTCAAATAGAAAGTTCTGCCTAGTTACAACTTAGTCTTAATTTCCGCGCTTTATTTGAGAAAAGTACTATGCGCCTTGGCCACAACTAGGCATTGATGGACTTACGTATATATGTGCCTCGACTTCGCCTCGGCCCACATTAACACGTTCGTCCGTCAACAAACATGAAAAGAGGAGCAAGTTTTCTTTTAGCTTATGTCATGCTTGTTCTAAGTAGTTGATTGACTAGGATTGACGTCATACGCAGTTGTCTTGAAATAGGTACCTAGCCTAAACACATGAGTAGTTACGCGTGCATATTATTAAACAGCATGATATTGCTCATATAAAAAATGAACATAGGTAATGATAGCATGCCAGAACATTATACGTAAACGACCTCATTCCATTTATTCACATGCATCATTTTCTCCATTGTTCCATTACAAGTAGGTACCTATTGAATCCTTGAACTTCAACATTATGTTGGAATAAATTATTTATAGGTACAATTTATTATCTCTTGTTTATTACCGACACCAAGCGCTGTTATGTTATAAACTATTTACGGATCATAAAATCATGTAATTGCAAGACGGACTCGCGTACCGAGGCGTCCGTAAAAAATTACGATAGCTAAACGGGCTTATCTTTTGACTGCTTAGACTTGGAGGTTGATTTTTTCACCACTCGAAGGGACTTGATCATATGGTTTTAATTTCAATTCGATACCTCCACGTGTTCCCGGGGTCTTGACAGACAGATTTAATTTTTTTTTAAACTGCCAGTCACTATAGTCTGTTTTTTAATCTCGTAGACTAAACTGACATTACCAGTGTTGTCAGTTTATTGCAATTCTTAAATAGTGATGAGGCACAACCGAAACTTTGCGTTAATAAAATCAAGTATCGTTTTTTTACAATAAGTTATCCTGAAATAATGTGTAGGTAACGATTCCAGTTTCTTGGTGGGATATGGAGCATTATCTATTACAAGTACTGCGTTTTCTTTTAATTTCGGAAAATATTTGTTAACCAGTTTTCGTAGATATCAGAAGTCATCTCCTTGTGGTAATCAACTAGGCCCTTTTTCGCTTCGAATATTAATACACCATCATCCACGAAACCCTCTTCGGTGAAACATGGTCGGATTACGCATGGCGTTGCGTGGTCAGATTTCCCTGGCAGTTTGTAGCACGTCGTGCAGCCGTGTGTACGTACGTGAATTTTAAATATAAAACTTTGAATGAAAATTAAATTCGTCTATTATAGATAAAAAGTTACGATTCAACAAACCGGTATCGTAGGGACAACACTGCACAAAAGAGCTGGCAACATTATTTGTAAATTTGACATTTGCATGTGTCAATTTAGTCTACGAGATTAAAAAACAGACTATAGGAATGTCTCCTGTATCGTGGGTGCGTTTACAAAAATTTAAACTCACATACACAAACAGCCAGACCCGGAACAACTATCTGTAGGCCATACAAACATTTGTTCCGTGCGGGAATTGAACCCGCGACGCGCAGCTCAGCAGTCGATCGCTCAGCCACTACGCCAACCGTGTCGTCAATTATAAGTCTTGTCTGTAAAAAGGTTCCGTTTTTTTCCTTTCGAAGTACGAAAACATACAAGTATTTGATAGAACTTTACGTGCAGAGTTTTGCCAATATAATAAAGATGATATGTGTGAAGGATGATATGACAAGAAAGGAGGTTTCTGATCAAATGTAGAGAAAAAGAGAAGTATGGAGAGGGAGAACTTACTGCGCCGACCCCAAATAAATTGGGTTAACGGCAAGAGAATCCGGGGTTGCGGGTTGTTCGAAAGAGATACCAAGGCCCCGGACCGTAAAGGGCAATAGAAGGAACATGGGTGGGTTTTAGTCAGTACAAGTCTGACACTCCCCCCGCTCCGCCCAGAGCGGGGGAAGTTATGTGATGATTTCCCAACCGCAAAAAAAGGGCAGGTGAATGATAATTATGATATGTGTATTTGTATGCCTATTATTATTACCACATCAACTATATTCTCGTTAGTATAATTCTTATTTGTTAAAAACGCATATTGTACTAACGACAACACCTTGTTTTGCCTCGCATAACCGGTTTATCGACTTTAGACTTAAAGGTAGCTAACCTCAATGTCTCGTCTCCAACTTGATCTTTGCCATAAACTTTATTTATACAATTCTACGCATCTTTTAAATAAAATAGTTACCTACCATCAGGTTGTTGTTGCCATTTTTATTGCCTCGTTGGTCTTGGTCCAGTAGTCGAAAGCGTGACTGCTGAGAATGAGGTCCTAGGTTCAAATCTCAGGTTGGGTTTGACGGGCCTGTTGGTCTAGTAGTCAGTGGCCCTGACTGCTGAGCCGGAGGTCGTGGGTTCGATTCCCACACAGGACAAACTTTGTGTGATGAGCATGATTGTTTGTTCTGTGTCTGGGTGTGATTTATCTATAATATGTATGTATTTATAAATTATATAAGTATGTATATCAGTTGTCTGGTTACCATAACACAAGCTCTGCTTAGCTTGGGATCAGATAGCCGTGTGTGAGTTGTCCCAAGATATTCATTTATTTTATTATTTATTTATCTGCTATTGGATTTTTCTGGCAGGAATTGGTCAGTAGCAGCCACGTCTGTATTTGTCATATCAAATCAAAATATTTTTATTTCACATAGGCCTACATGGGCACTTATAACGTCGAGAAAAGGTGCACGGTTCGGGTTGGTCGTTTCCTATGGAGAAGAACCGGAAAGAAACTCCATGGTTACTCTTTTAAAATCATTTGGTTTTACAATGTTGTTGTTACAGCGGCGTTAATACTTAAGTATTTTAAGGAGGCCATACACGCTAGGTTTTGCATGATGGTTTTAGCCGTGCATGCAAAACCGACAAGCATAACCGAGTTTACATGCACCGATAACTGTACAGTTTAATCACATACACGCTAGGGCTTGCCTGTCGGTTATGCATGCACGGCTAAAACCATCATGCAAAACCTAGCGTGTATGGCCTCCTTTATTTGATGGCAATAAGCTCAGCCTCGCTCGAGAGAGTGCGATTGTTATTATTAAAACAATTACAGGCGTGATGTTATGGTTATGTGTTATGTAAGTTATGTTATATCGATATAACTACGTTCGTGATTCGAGAATTAAAATAAGTACCTCGTTAAACATGGTTCTTTTTAGGGTTCCGTAACTCAAAAGGATAAAATGGAACCCTTATAGGAACACTTTGTTGTCCGTCTGTCTGTCTGTCTGTCATGACCCTTTATCTAGAGAATGCGTGTAGGTATCGAGTTGAAACTATAACTAAAAACTCAACTCTGAAGTCTCTTGGTGCTGTAAAAAAATCAACCCGCTAAGTCTATGCAGTCAAAAGATATGATTGTTTGTGTCGCAAGTTTGGACGGAACCCTCGGCCTCGGTGCGCAAGTCTGACTATCTCTTGTCAGGGTTTTTTTCGTTTATTTTCGTTGGATCCCAGTTTTTGATCCCACTTTAATATTTTTGGCGTTGGATCCCACAAAACATTATTATATATTTCCGTTGAATCCCAAATTTGAAAAATACTAAAAAAATACGTTTTATTGCCATTGAATCCCAAAAGCTATTTCCGTTGGATCCCAGATGTTTAAAAACATCTGAATGCGGGTACATCCAACAACAAAATCACAATAATATTTTAAGGCGAAACTTTGTATGTATGTTTGTTATTTCAACACGCTCAAACTTCTAGACTGATTTGAATGAAATTTTGGGTATGTAGATAGGTTATGTTAGAATAACGGGTGCCTGCCGTTTTTCCGAAATGATTTTGACAAAATTTCATTACAACAAATTATAGGAACCGGTAACTAGGTTAGGTTAGGTTAAAACTGTGACCTCCTACGCACGAGCCGAGCGAGCGGAGCGAGCGGTGCCGCGGCAGCGGCCGGCGAGTGCCACAAACGACCTGCATTTATAGAAAAAAGAGATTGTTTTTAGTTGGTTACCCGGAACTGAACTATTTAGATTAGGATAATTACTTATTTACAAAAAAAAGGTTAGGTTAAAATTGTGACCTGTGTGCCAGAAACGGCCACATTATATAAAAAAAAATATGTAAAAATCATGACGGCAGTATTTTTTTTTTTGAGCTAAGATGCGCTTGTTTATTCCCCAGTGGCAACAATCCTAAAAAATCCAAAATACACACGGTGTTTTTGTTATATTTAATAAAAGTAAATCACTTTTCTTCTGAAATGTACACATGTTGTCATAAAATGGGATTCAATGGTAATATCAAATGGGACCCATCGTTAATACCTATAAAATGGGATCAAAAACTGGGATCCAACGAAAATAAATCGTTTTTTTTTAAATTACCAACTGGTAATCATAAAGTATTCGCCATACCCTATAAAATTATTACAAAATAATCAAATAGAAGCCAAAACAATTTTCCATTTAGAAACGCTCTGGTGAACTGGTTTTTTTTAAAGTAGTATCAATCAACTCATGATCAAATATTTGGTAAATGGCTTTGGCTCAGAAAATCGGCAAAAACTGGCTAAAGCCTATCAAAGCCTTGTAAAACTGTTGTATATTAGCAGCTTAGATTAAACTTCGTAGAAATCAGCTTTACTAAGTTTTAGCCAAATAAATGTTGATTTTGCAAATAAAAGTATAACGTTAAGTGTGTACTTACTAATACCATGACGAAAACCTTACGTCCATTATTACATGGCAGTATTAGCTGGGGGTGTTAAACAGCCGCTTTAGCAGAACTATAATAGGAAAATAATCTAAATTAAGTACGTTAAAATTCTTGAAGTGTGGTAGTATGGTAGGTGTATTCGGCATACACCGGTGTATTCCCGTTCGTCCCCTCGACTTCGTCCCCCGATGGGGACGAACGGGAATTCGTTATTTATTTTCCCGATGGTCCCTCTAAATTTTTTGGGGGACGAATGGGAATAATTTATTATTTATTTTTTTAGGTCTATTGCTCCACCAAATAATATAACTGGTGGTTTTAATTGGTAAAAAAAAAACAAATTTGAAATAAAAATCAGTCATTTATTAAGGAATAAAAATCACAGTAAAAATCATAGAATCAACTTTGCGATAACTCGCAATATTTTTTACATAATATTTTTTAATTAAGAATAAAATTCTCCTTATATCTAAAAATTATGATTAAAAATCAGTGTATTGAGCTTATAATAAAAAAAGTCTGTATTATATTACAATTAAACACTACAAACAGACTTTTTACCATTCAGGTTAGTCACAGTTGCTTATGTGTATGGTGGCAAGATTTTACGTTTTACATTATGTAAGTGATTAGAAAAGTTTACTCATTATTTTAACACACAAATAGGGACAGTAAATTATCACACTTTCAAAAGCAAAATTAAATAAAATACCCAAAATATCACGAAATCAAGGTAAAAATAACAAAAAAAAACTTATGTAAGTATAATAAACAATAAATGCTATAACTTATGTATAATAAACAATATGGATGTCTATTATGTTTTTATTGAAGTCCGGTGTACAGGATGTGTGTGTGGTTTCTTTCAAAATTTGATCATTCTGCAATAAACGTGCATAATTTATTTACCCATTGTCTGATTTTGCATGAAAAAAGAAGCCAAAAAAGTAGGTAAGTACTTACTTTTATAGTTAAGGTCCCACTGCACTTATTCTTTCTTCTAAGATGACATTCCCATACAACAGCTCCACTTTTATTTTGCCTTCTCCTTAAAAATTGGTATCCAGCACGCAGAAGCAGGATTCCACCTTTTCTTTGTATATACTGCAAACAGCTTCCTGTACTACCAGAGGGACCAGGATGCGCTTCTTGTGACATTGTTGAGCTCTAAAAAACAGGAGGCAATAATTACACACTTATTAATATAATTTAGATTTATTTAATAATATGTGTATACTAAAACTGAATACAAATATTGATACTGTACATTATTAGCATAAATTAATAAGACATGAGACAATAATTATAGTATTGACTATAAACCATCTAATAATATTTGTAACTTACAAAAATGTAGGTACTTACATCAGTAGCTTTCCGCAGAACTCGTGTCGAATATATTTATTACATTAACACCCGTGCACTTTCATTGTTTTGTCAACACTAACCCGACCGGTCTAATTTAAGGATAGGAAAGGGAGAGAATGTCAGGTAAACCAATAGGATTTACGCAAATAACACAATGTTATCGGCACTCTTTTGTTAACTACCAGCATCGCCGGCGCTTCCCGCCAGAGTTGTTATATTTAGTGTAGGTAAACATTATGAAACAATGATAAACTTAGGATTCGTTTTATAATTAATAATGATTAAATCTAACGAAGTAACTAATTTAAAAGTAAACTACGAAACAACGAATAAACATATTTCTGCACAAATCTTTTTAGTGGCGAATGGCACTAATCGAATAACATATTCCCATTCGTCCCCTCTTGAATTAGGATTGGGACGATCGGGAACAAATTAAATATTATTTTTGTAAATTCCCGTTCGTCCCCATCGGGGGACGAAGTCGAGGGGACGAATGGGAATACACGCATACACCTACTAAATATCAAAAGCAATTTTCTCGTGAAAAAACGATTTCAACTTTCTAAATTAAAAAATCTAAATATTTTTATTTCACTTAGTCACTTAGGCCTGAAAATGTGTACGGTTCTGGTTGGTTGTTTCCTATGGAGAAGAACCGGGAAGAAACTCCATGGTTACATGCAAAGTAATTTGCTTAGGTGCTCTACACAAGTTAACGTTAAATAATAAAAGTAGTTATGTTAGCAGCCTTAGCTAAGGCAATTTAAAAAGAAAATTGTTACCTGTAATCCTTACTTATATTATAAAAGCAAAAGTGAGTTTGTTTGTTACGTCTTCATGCCTAAATGGTTAAACCGATTTTGATGAATTTTGAGAAAGAGGGAAGAATAGGGAAAACTTAGCTTTGCTATTACAATAAATAAGGCGCAAGGGCAAAAACTACAGGTAGCAGGTACCTGAAAATCAGGAAAGGGGAACTGTGTTACCCCGAATTTAACGCGAGCGAAGCCGCGGGCGGGTAAAAGCTAGTTAATTATAAGAGCGTTTAGGGGCGTCTACATCTAATGAGATATTAATTATACATATTAATGAGTCTGACTGACCAGCCCAGTCACGTCCATAAGCTGTCATAAATGCTATGGAATTTTGATTTTGAAGTCTCTTGAACGCAGCGCTGTGCTGGTGGTCCAAAACGTCTGTTTTAACAGAATCTTATTAGGATAATATTAAATTCGTAAAATGTTTATATAGTAACAATTCATAATGTAATGCGTCTATGACGATTTCAGAACTGTATCGCGTATCATATAATGATTCTGCCAAAGTGTTCATTTTAGGCGCCCCCCCTGATCGCGTACAGTTTCATTAACGAAATCCGCTCATAAGTGGAATGAGAAAGTGAATAAATAAATTCCACACTTCCGTTTAACGCGTAGTTTATAACAAGCCTGAGTAATTATAGGCACGCAAATATGGAAAATCCGCTTGCGATTAATTGCTTCGAACCATGATTAACAATGAACTGTTTACTCGAAACTACTCTGTAGGTTCAGTCCTTGGCTATAAATAGACGAATGACGGCATTGGTTGTATTAAGTCTGAAAGTAACTGCTCAGAATGTAAAATTTCCTATATTTGAATACTACAACAACACTTCTTCGTATGTGTATGTTTTGTGAGCATCATAATATAACATTTAAAGGGAGTCATCAAGGGGAGTGTCAGACTTGTACTGTCTTAAACCCACCCATGTTCCTTCTATTGCCCTTTACGTTCCGGGGCCGCGGTATCTCTTTCGAACAACCCGCAAACTCGGAACAACCCGCAACCCCGGGACAACCCCAACCCTGGAACCAGCATGCCTGACAGATATTTTTCGACGGCAAGTTAGCCAAGTTATAGGCACAGGTTAGGCGTTAACAACATGATACAGATAACTCAACTGCTTAAATATGGGAGCCTGTGGGTTAAAGCATGCCATTAGCGGCACTTATCTTGAAAGACATTAGCTTTTCATAGTCACACTAACTCATCTTCTAGATCACTCCAAAACCGAATAAAACACACCATGTCCTGGGGTCCTTAACAAGAAAAAAATAAACATGTATTTTTCAAACAACCCGCAACCCCGGATTCGGTAGGTCTACGAATTGGTTGTAATCTACTTTTCATAACCCTTAGTGATAAGGGTAGCTATCTTCAGAAGGGGACCTGAGCAGCGGTGGAAACCGCTATTCACAGCTAGTATTCGTATAGATTTAACCACCCGAACACATACAGCGTGCACTCGTCCAGCCCTATCTTATTAAAAAGTTAACCTTTCTTTATTTTTCCAGCCAGAAAAGGGTTTCGTGAACATGCTAGATGAAGTGGTAATCTACAACGATCCGTACGGCGTGACCCTGGTCATTGGTGCCTGGAACTACCCTCTGCAGCTGCTGCTTCTGCCAGTGTCTGGAGCTATTGCTGGAGGCAACACCGTGGTTGTGAAGCCTAGTGAGTTGGCAGTCGCTTGCGCTGCCTTTATTGCCGAGACACTACCGAAGTATGTGGATAATGTAAGTATTCATTTTTAACTAGCACATGCCCGCGGCTTTGCCCACGTGGATTTCGGTAATTTTCCCACGGGACAGATACGTATTGCTAGATTTTTTCCTAGCACTAGGTTCTGGCAGAACCGGTAAGCTTTGTTATAACCTGGATGAGGCAAGCATTCGGAGAAAATGTCGCTTTTATTTTAATGGTAGATTTATCAAAAAATAGCAATCAGATTCAACAATCAAAAGTCTAAATTATGACATAAAAATCTATTTGGACGGTATCGGGGCAAGAATTATCCTATGTGTCCTAGGTTCCAAACTTATATGTCTGCTTAATTTTATTCAAATCCGTTCAGTTGTTTTTGCATGAATAAGGAACAAACAACCATATATCCTCATAAATCAAATCGCTTTTATTATTTAAGTTTGATTTCTTAGGTGCTACATCGCACAAGCATTTACCATGAACAAAACTATTCCATCTCAAACATGTTGTTGGTCCCAAACTGATCCTACCCTGTATCGTATTGCAAAATAGACTTTCTGTCTCGCCAAGAAGGATTTTGATAGTCAACAACGTAAATAACACATTGAATTATTATTGTAATTATTTTCTTTTATCTGATCCCAATAAAATCACCGTAAACATTTTATTAAGGACATGTTTTAACATTATAATGGAATTACTTAGAATTAATTTTATTTCACAATTACTTTATACTTTTTGCTGTGCCCTACAGGGTCCGCAATTGTACCTTAACCAATTGTAAAATCTTTACAGATTATGTAATGCAAATAAAGATATGAATATGCAAAAATAAATGCCATTGTCAAAAGTATAAATCAGCGGAACTGTGGCCCTTATTAACTTAGAGCTTTTTTAACATTGGGGTACTATGAAGGTTAAACTAATTTGAACAGTGTCGTAAATTATAGTTGTATCGCCCTTCACTTGTTCAAAACTGGACTTCAATTTGGTACAATGTCGAAAGCACTCAAAATTTGCTCCACTTTAACGTCGTATTTTGGAGCAAAATGTGCTCCAAAATACGACGTTAAAGTGGAATTGAATATTATAATTAAGTATTTCCTTATATTGACTGTGTCCTTGTTCTCATTTAAAAGTAAAAGTTTAAGGTCAAAAGGATGAACATTAGTTACCTTTTGCTTCCTATAGTAACATACTAAGAATACGCAGATGTCGTACAGTCTCACCCGGATCTTTAATGTAGGGTTGCAGCGTTAGATCTGAATTTGGCCGCCTGCTAAAAGAGTTTGGTACAACTATATGGTTACTGCCTTGGTATGTAGATGCCAACACCGTTTTGGTGGGTCACAAGTCGGTTCTAGATTTTTTATAAACATAAAGTCTCAAATTCATGACTTTGCGGGTTGTGTATACACGGACGTATTATTGTTCGAATCATACGCTGGGTGCTGGGGCACCGAAAGTGTTAATATCACACCTCACCAACCAGGCAAAAAACCAGTTTTCTTTTTCAGCCTTTTTATTTGTGGTGTGATGGTATCTCGCACAAATTCTGTACGAGTATTTTATTTTTCTATTAATTAATTAATAAAATTAATTTCTATTTTTTTTTGCTACTAAGAGGTATTAGCAAATCGTTCACATTATCGATTATAAAAAGTATTATTGAAAATCGGCCCACAATCAACGGAAAAACGCACAACAAACATATAAAAAAAACACAAACGAATTAAGAACTTCCTTTTTTTAAAGTCGCTTAAATTTTCTGGTAGGAAAAACCTAATAACACTTTGTGCAGTCCAGTAATCTCTGACTGGACAGGTCCACATTTCAGACACTAATCTGCATAGACCTCGTGTAAGTTGACCAAGATTTTTTGTCTGGACCTTAAAAGAGACTATGACCTTTGAGTTTGTTTCGGCTGTTCCTTCTCAAAGTAGTCGGGTACGAAACACCGGCCTCATCTAGTTTTTAAAAAAGACGTGTAAAAGTTTTTGTGAAAACCTACTTGCAAAGTAAACGTCATTTAATCGAATACAGACACACCGAAAGTTAACAGTCTTATTATCCTCAAAATTCAACATTCTAGGATGCCGTAATCGTAGTAGAAGGCGGCCCCCAAGAAACCACAGAACTTCTGAAACAGAAGTTCGACTACATCTTCTTTACCGGAGGCACCAGCATCGGGAAGATCGTCTACGAAGCCGCTGTCAAGAATCTCACTCCCGTCACGTTGGAACTTGGAGGCAAAAGGTATGGGGATTAACAACTACAATGAAGTGTAAACAGAGTCGAATTTGCAATGGCAATGATGGAGGAGGTCAGTTATTTTGCGCATAGCAACGAAATCTGTTTCTTAGGGTTCCGTACCTAAAAACAGAACCTTTATTGGATCACTTCGTTATCCGTCTGTCTGTCAAGATCCTTTATCTCGGGAACGCGTGGAGGTATCGAGTTGAATTTAAAACCATGTACTCAAGTCCCTTAGAAATGTGAAAAATCAACACTCCAAGCCTACGCTACGCAATCCCTTGGCGCGAGACCGATTAGCACTAGGCTGGTTTTTTTTTTAAATATGGTTTTTAATTCTTAAACATTCGAATATTCAGCTGTTATAGGTTACCCAATGTAAAAAAGATCAGATAATCATGTTATTCAAATGATATCGGAAGCAACAGTAACATTAATCAGAACAGTAGTCTTTTAAAATATTCATAAAGACACCTAACAAACAATAATATATTTAAAAGCCAAATACTTTAGATTAGAGTATAATCGGATAAGTTATTAAAATCTAGTTGTATCACTAACGACAGTGACGTCCAAACATTACACAACCCTGATAAGAGATAAAGGCATACTAAAACATGTTGTTTCTAGCCGAGATTTTGATGTAAGCCTTCAAACCTATGCCGAGATTTAGCGTAGACTATTTGACTAGAATCTTCAAAGAAAAAATAATGCCATGACAACTATTCACACGCATTCCATATTGACTAAGATTTTTCGCTAAACGTTGTGAACGTTTAGCGCACGTTTCCCGTTCGCGGTTTGCTAAAGTTCGGGAATTCTGTGCGGCCAAACGTTGCGAACGTTTAGCGCACGTTTTCCGTTCGCGGTTTGCTAAAGTTCGGGAATTCTGTGCGGCCAAACGTTGCGAACGTTCAGCGCTTGTTTCCCATTCGCGGTTTGATAAGTGAGATTTGAGAAGTGATAGTTATTTTAAAACAATGATATCTCCTAGGATATTTACTCGCAGATAATGTAGCTTTAGATTGGTGAAATAATTATTAAAATCGGTCCAGTAGTTTTGGAGTTTATCCATTACAAACAAAAAAACAAATATTTCCTCTTTATAATATTAGTGTAGATTGTGTAAAGAAGAATTATATGAAGGAGAAAGGACTGAATAATGCCGTGACGTCTGATAGAGGAGAATGGCCACCCCACATAGAATGGAATAAGGGCAGGAAAATTATGATGATGAAAACACGATTTGCGGTAGAACTGAATATAACTCATTCAATACACTGTGCTGGTAGATGAGTCGTATGGTACAGGAGTCATAAGGTATTTAAAGTAAAGTAAACTTCTTCTATAACAAGAAGGTAGCCAGGTATGATCTAGAACAAACAAATAATCGCAATGACTGGTAGCTTAAGTGCCTTTCGGCTTCGCTGAGGGTATAAGCGACAAAAGAAGGTTTGCATAATGAATAAAACTTTTTTTCATAATATGATTATCTCTTTCCTGCAGCCCAGTTTACATCGACAACACAGTAGACATAATTGTGGCAGCGAAGCGCATCCTCTGGGGCAAGTACATCAACGCAGGTCAGACCTGCATCGCTCCAGACTACATCCTGTGCACCAAGGAGGTGCAGGACAAGTTCGTGGCTGCTGCCAGGAAGGTCCTCAAGGAGTGGTACGGAGATGAGCCACAGAAGTCACCGGATTTCGGCAGGATTATTAACGGAAGGCATTTTAGGTGAGTAACAATTTGTATGACTACTAATTTATTCGACAGCCGCTGCCCTGTCCCAATATTTTCTGAAAATCGACATCAGCGCCCTCTACGTGTCCAGCTTTAGCTAATAACCATCCATCGTTTGGATGGTTATTAGAAGAACAAAAAATATCAAAAGCTTTTGGAGGAAAGGAAGTACGAACACAAGCACACAGCAATGTTGATATAATACACTTAAACATTAAGTATCCTCCTTGTACTATGTTCAAGACTGCGTCACTGTTCCATTCCATCTTCATTTAAAGAAACTGTTGAACTAAATGCAATGTTACATACAGATTCTCTATACCTGATTCTCGCCATATAATCATGTTTATAGGATTTGCAGGCCCGATGCTAGCTCTAGAAATAACTAACTTAATTCAATAATTTTCGCTTTTCAGTCGTCTCCAAGCCGTAGTAGACGCAAGCAAAGACAAGATTGCTATCGGAGGATCCTACGATGCAAACGACAAATACATTGAACCCACGGTTATCACAAATGTGGTCGCTTCAGACAAGATCATGCAAGACGAGATCTTTGGACCCCTTCTCCCTATCGTTCCCATAGAAAACGCTTTTGAAGCAATACAATTCATCAACGAGCGGTAAGTCTAAATTTGCAAAATTTTTTGGCGTAACATAATTTGAGTTGAAAGACGCGTTTCAACGTTGTTTCTGGCTAGGGTTGCTTTCTCCAAAAAAGAAAATATTAATAAGAGGTTTGTTCGGACTTCTTTACCGGTTTGACCGAAGCTTATTTTGACATTTTATGGACTAATCTTGTACTACAGAATGTTATTAAAATAGCTAGGATTGCCAACACAAGAGCAAAAACTATTTCTATAGTCTCATTTATGAATTTTACTGGCAACCCTAGCTACGCTACTTTGATTTTGTCGCTCAAAGCGCAGGCTAGAAAGCGCGTCGTCCAAGCGGGCAATTTAACGCATTCGCTTGGTCGCGGGCCGAAGGCGCAGTATGCTGTTTTTTTATTCCTATACAAGTATTGTTTAAATTTGTAATTTTTTACTGTTACAAAGACAATTATTTTCAAAAAGTAAGTACTCGTTTGCATTTATACAATGAACTCTACGCTAAACGTATTTAAAACTATTCTCTTTCGCTGTCATCCAAGCAGTCTTAGCAAAGGCTATTGTACTACCCAGTACTAACTAGGTTGTGGAGATCAAATAGGCAGTCGCTCCTTGTAATTCTTGTATTCAGCTGCATCCGGTTAGACTGGAAGCCAACCCCAACATAGGAAAAGACTAGACAGATGATCTTGATTTCTCTCGACTTATTTTATCCTCGACTTAACTGAAGAGTCCACAGTCCATTACTTATGTCTTTAAATATAATCACAAGCCGAATTTGGACCTTGTACTTTGTACTAAAGCTAATCGATGCAAACGAGAATGACGTACAGTAAATTGATCGATGACTCGGTCAATATCGAGGCCCTTAGAACCGAGACGGGTGACGAAACTAAAATTATTCTTGTAACATTTGCCTTCATAAACAGAGGGCACAAACCAGAGTGGGATTGGGGTCTGCTCTGGGGTCGCCGATATTACTGAGCAAGGCTAGGCAGATTAATTATTTCTCTCGACTATTTATCTTCCACTTAACTAAAAGTCCAGAGTTTATTCTCTCTATGTCATCGTGAAACTATTGACAGACTATTAGCGACGTTTTAAATACGCTTAGCACTAAATGCATTTAATAATTTGTTCTGTAAGTAAAAAAATAAACATCGAACAACCTATTGAAATAACAAATTTGAAACAATTAATAATTTATTTGCCTACATAAATTGTAACAGTAAAAAAAACTTTGTATTGTGTGAAAATTATTATGTATCTGTGTGTCCGTGTGTTTTTTGAGTGTTCTGTCTACACATACTTCAAAACATGGGAAAATCATCCATTGTTATTTAGAGAATACAAAGCAAAATTAATAAGACGTTTTAATACCATTTAAATTACGGTGGGATCTTCATAATTAAGCCACAAAGTTATCCTACGTTCCATCTTAACTATAATAATTATGCATTTAATGATAAGAAATAAATTCATTAATCCGACGAAATAAATTAAAAACTGAATCGAACATATTCGTCATGTAATCCCCATATAGTACACAATTTACAGGAGACAGTCACACGATATCATTTCTTTTTAAATTTAATATCTACATGTCGACACATTACTACCAAATACCTTAATCGAACCGAAAATTCATCGAGACTTGAATCGAAATAGTCGACTATTTTCATGGTGACGTCGAATCGACTATATTTTGATACTTAATGACAGTGCTCCCAACAAAAACCTAATATCTTTGCATTTATCTCACAAATAATCAACGAGTTGTGAAAAATAATTATTAATTCTTAAGCGCATGTTGGAAAAAGCATAGAACTGAAAAAAAAATCAGCTAGTTCCAGTATTATTGCTATATGTTTAAACTTCAAAATATTAGTCTATTCGTATTCGGAACATCCTAACCGGCCTGTTGGGACTGGCCAATCATTACCAGTTACCATCATTCCATTGGACCATGGAGACCACGATGGCCCATCATAGCCATCCATGGGAAGGACCATGGCGACCATAGTGTGAAACCATAAACAATTTTCAGGGACCATCCGTTAGTGCTTTACGCGTTCAGCAATCAACGCAACATACAAAAGTTGTTCACTGAACAAACTCGGTCGGGGAGTCTCAGTATCAATGATACTATCATGTTTTACGGCGGTAAGGACAAAACATTACCATTGGCTGTTTCTTAAAGTATACAAAACATTTATAAATTTATCGATGTTCATGTAGAACCTTGTACTCATGCAGTAGGGTAAAAAGTGTTGCCAGTGTGAGCTGCAAAATATAGTTTGGAAGAAATATTTATGTAGATTCATGTATAAGCTAAAATTAAAATACCTCAACTCACGTATGCTCATGGAGACATCTAAATATTTCGATGCATCCAAATGGAGACATCTAAATATTTCAATGTATCCAAATGGAAACAAATCAATATTTCGATGTATGCTAATGGAAACAACTAAATACTTCGATGTATGCTAATGGAAACATCTATATAGTTCGATGTATCCAAATGGATATATCTAAATGCTTCGATGTATCCAAATGGAGACATATAAATACTTTGATGTATGCTAATGGAAACATCTAAATAATTCGATGTATCCAAATGGAGACATCTAAATACTTTGATGTATCCTAATAGTGACATTTAAATAATATACAATTGCATACATTGAAATATTGGTAATGAAAATTCATTTTATCATTAAATTTAGTAAACTGTGATCCGTGCTATCAAAAATTTTGGCAGGAATGTCTTCAAAAAAAAAATGAGTGTCTGCAAATAGTTGCATATTTTTCTAGACTTACAAGACCACCAAATATCGATGAGAGTTCATGCTGCCTCGATAGTAATAATAATGGAGTTATACCTAAAAAAATAACTCCAGAATATTTTGCGTAAGTAACTTAAATATACGCAACGGAACAGCACCATTTTTAAGGAAACGGTTGCAGCGCTTTTTCGAAGAACTTGTATAAGTTCAGCTTGGGATTTGTACAGTAAACTTAGATGCATATTTTTTTTGATAGTTAGATAGTTAGACGAGCATTGATCACCATGCTTTCTCAAGACGGGTTGTCGATTTCAGACCTATATTATTTATGGTTTTCCTCACGATATTTTTATATACCAGATATTGGTAGCTATCATCCCAGCGGTTTCCACCCTTATCACTTAGAGGTTTAAAAGATAGATATAGTAGCCGATTCTCAGCCTTACTGAATATGCATAGGAATCGGTCGACTCGTTACGGAGGAGTATGGGAACGAACATTGTGACACGAGAATTTTATATGTATATTAGACAAGATATAAAGAATATAAAAGCCACACGCAAACTTCCTCAAAACAACTTAATTGGCAACACATTTTTTTAGTAAAACGTTGATGATTTATAAACGTTTTGTATGTTATGCAGTAGCAGTCGTCAGGATATGGTGGTACATTCTTTTGGCCTGATCTTTAATTTTCAAGGATTTGGTTCACAAAATGGTGGTGGAAAAATACTTCGTTTTTCTAGACCATTTTGACATGTTATCTTTACCTTTGGACTGCAATATTGCATGTAAGATATGTTTTGGATCCATCGTAGATGCACGAGAGAGATGAACCTGTTCAGGATGAATAGCGCCATCTTTTTTTCGCTACTAATAATGATCGTGTCTTACACTTATCCAGTAATCTCTTGAAACAGCTACAACTCATTCAAATTGTTCCACGTAAGGTTCAAAATGGTCTGGCAAACGAAGTGTTAACATTTATTTGTTAAAAATAAATGTGGTTATGGTGACATCTTTGATATTTCTGTTCAGGGTATGGTGGACGGTTTTGGTATAAAGGACGGTGGTGGATATTTTCTATGTTAAAATGTATAATTTTCAGAATATATAATTTTCAGCAATTTGGCTAAAAATGTCTTGTAGTTTTCTGTCAACGTCATTCTTGCCAGACGTAAAAAATAAACTTTTTTTTTTTTAAACAGTATTTTTTACTTCATAACTTTGACACAAAACTACGTCTAAAATAACATCTAGAATATTCTTTACTCTTCTGTAGTAAATAAAAGCCTGTTCGGTGGAGGTCTGATGTATTCTGTTGTATGTAGAGAGAAGCCGCTAGTGCTGTACGTCTTCAGCACGAGTAAGAAGGTCCTAGCGAATATCGTGGACAACACTAGTAGCGGAGGGATGTGCGTTAACGATACCATGATGCACATGGGAGGTTTGGATACTTTTCTATCTTAATATTAGATTATAAATAAGTAGGTTTGCCTGTGACTTTTTCAGCAGGTTAGTAAGTTATGTTTGAATTACATTTATTAGAATTACGAAGATTTTACATTTAATACTGCATGCATTTAAACTGCTCTGTTGCACGACTGCTGATCACGGGGTCCTGGGTTCGATTCCCGGAACGGGCAGCAAGTGTTATTGGGTCTTTTCCATTGGGAATTTCAGAGTAGCAGCCCGGAGTTTGAAAGTTGGCGGTAAGATACCCTCGTGCCTCAGAAAGCACGTTAGGCCGTTGGTACAGCGCCAAATCTCTCTCCGGACGTGTCAGATTGCCGTACCATCGGGCTAGCAGAGTTAGGGAACAGAGAGTGCACCTGGGCCTGCGCTCACACTTGTGCACTATAATATATCCGCGGCGATAGCTAATCTCTACTGAGATAGGTCGTCGTGGCCGAAAACGGTCATGAGGACTATATTAGCTATTGACAATTATAGGACTATTTCATGAAAAAGTTATTCAATGGGATTAAATGAATTAAATTGGAATTTCGCGGATTATCCTGGCGTTTTCACCTTAAGCAAAGACGTTCTGCTTCGAATCACTGCAGCTTTATCCGCTACACCAATCACGCAGATTAAAATAGTAATAATACCAGCCTATAATTGAGCTATTTTTGGGCAAATGCCTCTTCACATACAGAGAAAGCACGAGCATTGATCACCGCGCTTGCTCAAGACGGATCGGCGATTTTAGATTTATATTAATAACTAGCTTTTGCCCGCGGATTCGCTCGCGTTAAATTCGGGGTAACCCAGTTTCCCTTGCGCCTTATTGATTTGTAATAGCAACGCTAAGTTTTCCCTTTTTTTCCCTCTTTCTCCCTCACATCCCATTTTTTTTCAAAAAAGTTAGCCTATGTCCGTCTCCTGGTTCCCTACTATCACAGTACCAAAATTCATCAAAATCGGTTTAGCCATTAAAGCATGAAGAGGTAACAAACAAACTCACTTTCGCTTTTATAATATTAGTAAGGATAAGTCCAAGTGCCCTCACGATGTTTTCCTTCACCGTTGCCTGTTATGTCTTAGATAAACTTTTAAAAAGTCACATTGGTACTTACCCGGATTTGAACTCACAACCATCAAGAAAAAAAAACACGATCGCTTTCGCCCCGTTTTGAACTACTTAAGGTCGAAAAAAACTATAGCTGACCTTGGTATTCTGAATTCTGGTACGCGGATTGGTTCGAAACAGATACAGGCCCCGGAACACAGAGGGCAAAAGAAGGAACATGGATGGGTTTTAGTCAGTACAAGTCTGACACTCATTTCCGCTCCGCCCAGGGCTGGAGAAGTAATTTGATGATTTCCCCATCCGAAAAAAAAAAGAAATTCTGAATTGAATGGCTGTGCCCAGCATTCCATCCTTACTAATATTATAAAAGCGAAAGTGAGTTTGTTTGTTTGTTTGTTACCTCTTTACGCTTTAATGGCTAAACCGATTTTGATGAATTTTGGTACAGAGATAGTTGGGAACCAGGAGACACACTTAGGCTATTTTTTTTTTAAAAAGTGGAATGTGATGGAGAAAGAGGGAAGAAAAGGGAAAACTTAGCGTTGCTATTACAAATCAATAAGGCGCAAGGGGAACTGTGTTACCCCGAATTTAACGCGAGCGAAGCCGCGGGCAAAAGTTAGTATTTAAATATTTTTGGAAAATGTTGCTGCTATAAAAGTGAATTGGAAAAGCAGCTAGACGCATCTTTCGGACAAAAATATAATTATATGTTAGATTTTAAGTTTTTTGTTGTTGTAATACCCAGAATTCGAGAGTAACTGCATACTTTGAAAAAGTGGGTAATGGTTGCAAGCCTGTATGTACAAAATGTTTTTGTAGACTAACTCTTTTTTACTATAAACTATTTCTCTACTATAAAAATATTTCTATCTGCCAGTATTTAATAATAGCATGATGAGCATGATTTGAGAATGTTGACCTTAATATTCTTCTATCTTTGTTTTGTACTAAAACACATTTGTAGGTACTTCTGAGATTTTCAATTGACATAGATATTACAGTAAGAATTGAAGTTAGTTTTTTGCCTATTTTTATTCAATACGACATCTAAGAGCCTGTACACACCAAGTTTTTTAAACGCGACGTCGGTGACGAGTCCCGTTTGTAGCGAAACAGATGCGATACGCAAACTAGCCAAACGCAGACCATAGACCTTTCAACATCTATATAAATTCAAACACGCGTTTATATCCATACGGACGCGATGCTAACGCGTGTGTGTTTCGATACAAACGACAACAAACTGATCCGCACGTTTCAAAACCGCACGTCATCGGCGTTTTAAAACAATCTGGTACGCACAGGCCCTAAATAAAAACATCAATATTGCTGCTCTTTTAGAGTTTAAAATCTCGCACAAAAGCTTTCGCTTTTATTCGAACATTACTTTAGGTATAATCTAGTGTTGCCAAAAGGGCATTTCATTCAATTCAAAGCATGGCAATTACTTCTTACTCCTCAAAAAACGAAAATCTCACCAGTACAACAGTCAATATTGAACCTTATCTCCCAACTAATAAAGCTTCCTATAACAGTTGAGACCCTCCCGTTCGGTGGCGTTGGGTCCAGCGGCATAGGCGCCTACCACGGCAAGAAGACGTTCGACACGTTCACTCACAAGAAGAGCTGTCTCATCAAGAACTTCTCGCCTATTGGAGAGAAGTTGGCTTCGTAAGTGGATTTTGGCATTTATTTTTTAGTACATAGGGGTGTATTTTGAACAATAAATAAATATGTGCAATCAATTTACTAAATTTATAAAAATCTTGTTCTATATTTGCAACGATACGTGCTGTTAATGTCATAATTCTATATTCACTGCAATAAATTGTAAAAAGGGGAGAGACTTGTGATAGATATTTGGAATCGGTCTCTTTTTGTGCCTATAGAAAGCATTTCTCTTGTTTGCACCTGTAGCATCGTTCAAACGAACAATATTAAGGACCCATCTATCAAAGATAAAGTAGTGTTTATCAATATTAATATGCAGTCCAAAAAAAAACTTTTCTTTTAAAACAAAAAGCAGTGTCTCAAAAAAATCTAAAAACAAGTAAATGTGCAGTATCAATTTTTGTTACTGACAAACAGATCTCGATTTACACGAATTCCATTTCCTCGAAATATAAGTTTGTTGTTTAAGCTTTTGACCTACGGGCTCAGCAAATAAATGATTAATAGATGAAGATATTGAAGGACTCTTTTACATCATTGAAAAGTGTACAATCTCGTAACCACTTCAATCTTCCCGTTCCAGCGGCCGCTACCCTCCCTACACAGATGGCAACTTGAACTTCATCACCACTCTGATGCGCAAGCGCTTCGGTCCGTCGCTCAAATTCGTGCCCTACTTGCTCGCCTTCGCGCTCGGCG
This sequence comes from Ochropleura plecta, assembly GCA_905475445.1. NCBI lineage: Eukaryota > Metazoa > Arthropoda > Insecta > Lepidoptera > Noctuidae > Ochropleura > Ochropleura plecta. Next base: position 5,981,915 of record FR997740.1, on the reverse strand, counting down.
CCGGCGTCTCTTACGGCATCTTCGCTTGGCAAAAGGTAAAGAAGTAATGGTGGACTGTGATGTTTAAGAGTTCCGTCAAATTGGTAAGTGCGAATTGTGGACACCGGGGTCTGACAGATAATTGGGTATTCGACACCATAAAAAAATATTACTAGAAACTTAAAAAAAAAAATAGTTTACTTTGTATCTGAAAATCCGATCAGTTTTGAATTAACAGTAATAATCAGATTGTGACTAGCTTAAAAATCAATAAATGAGTCATTGACGTGATAAATTAGTGACGTCACAAGTTGTTATTGCCATAAAATATCTATGGCGGGATCGCGTTTTGACAGCTCATAAAAAGTATGGCGGTTTATTGGTGGTGTCAAGTACCCTAGTGTTCTGAAGTATCAAACAGAATCTGGCGACGACAATATGTCCTTACCCGTTTGACCGAACTTTAAATGGGGGTGTTGTAAAATGTTTGTTGTTGTTATTTGCTAATAGGGTTGGTTTCCAAGTGTGACATATGACATATAAGGCCGCGTCTTAACCTAAGCCATAGTAGCGATAACGTTTGTCTATGGTTTTTGTTCAGCTAAACCGAATTCCTGCTCGTGACCTGTACAAATGACTAAAAAAGAAACGTGACGATCGCGTATTGGCTCGATTGTACACACGGGGCGCATAACCAATCACTTCAGAACTGGGTGTCTTTTCACTGAGGGTCTTAACATCCAGCATATGTTGTATGTGCTCGAATATTTAAAGGTGACTTCAAACTGCCCTTTTGATGGTCAGTTATCTAATCTCAAAAAGGGCAAATCCCTAATATTTATATTGCAAGTTGTTTATCGAAAAGCTCAAAGATTTTATAACACACCTTAACTAAGTTAAAATTTGTAAAACTATGCCTCAAAACATTCCATTAAAGTTTAATTTCGTTTAAAACAGTAATTTTCCCTTTTATTTGTTTACAGGCGTAGGTATTATCGGTAATGTAATGGATAGATATTATTATAAGTAAATATAGTTAACCTACATAGTAATTATTATATTTAAGCTTACAAATGCTACAGGCACAAATTGTAAAAAAGTAAAAGAACATGTAAAATAATGTAATATTCGGTCCATAAAAAAACCTTGAAACTTGAGAACTTGTTTTATTTCCCAAAAAAATCTGAATTTTATTATAATATTTAAAATGCCCTTGAACTTCTAATGCTGCCACATACTATTGCCAAAAGTTGCCAGTTAAAAAAAAATAGTATGAATAATTCATTCCTAATTTATTTAAAATACCCTTGACTGACGGTGGAGTATCTTGTCCATTCTTCTTTATACAAAAATCTTTACAAATGAGTGTAGAATCAATAAAATTTCCTTTGTTTTAAACTTTGACGTGCAATAGATTTTCTTAATGCTTTCGTTCGAATAAATGGTTTGATTTTGACAACCCACAGCAGCTGGGTACTGGCATTTCCCCTTGATATTCACACGGTTTTCTAAGTAGTTTCAAGTGGAAATGCGTTTTCAAAATTAAAACTAGCTCGTCCAGAGACAAGACGTCGCATCCTCGGTTCTGTTCGAACTCACTAACGCACGGATTTCATTATTCGGTAACTTTAGGATCTGGCATCCTCCAGCCCTTTAAGTTTAACAGCTTCACTATCAACCGACCTAGAGAAGCACAGCAGCACACCTACACAAAGTAAAACAATTCCTACGCGACCAACCGTCACTCACTTCGAATGAACACTAAACGAGTGAACCAAAATAAACTTAAAAAAATGGCCTTGGCAACATTCGAGGTAGGAAATCAACATGAGCTTCATCAATGAAATTAAGAATATACATAATTGCACATATATTATTATAAATCGATATGACCTTACGCTTGGTCATGATCTACGCTCGAGAGCCGCGCGCTCCGACAGCAATGGGGAAGACAGTTAATTGTGGATTGCGCGACCATAGCCAAGTCTGACCAGTGAGGTCAAGCTATTTTGACATTTAAATTTCATTTTCTACTAATAAAGATGCTTGGACACAACTATGCTAGCGCCATTAGTCCTATAGTTGGCATCCCTTTTGCGGGGAAAACAAATGAATGAATTTGATTGCTTAGAGCTCCACGAATCAATGCTGCAGTACTTTTGCGAAGGAAACAAATGACGCACGCACGTGTTGCGTCGCAAATCGCAACACTTCTAGTCGTGGAATAATAGAAATCACGTGCTTTTTAAGTATAAATTAAAGCAAAAAGTGAAGACAAAGCCAGCAATATCTTTGATATAGTGCTATGTTTTATAACCCTGTAGGTAGTGGCGGTAATAAAAATACAAGCCTACAAGCTGGCTTGCCCTTTTAGCCTACTACTCTTCATGATGTCAGGGTTTCTGAACAGTCTGCTTGCTATAAGGCCTTACCGTATTGTAGACACCTAGACAGGCTACAGCTTGTACGTTATCAATATTGGCCTACAACTATCTAATCAGATATCCTACCCCCCACAGGTACGTAATGGTAACCGCCTATCCGAAAGTCTGCCTGAACCCGCATCCATTATTCGTGCAGCTACCATGCAAGAATGATTTATGGTGGCCATAGAACCTTGTTAGTATTTTTTTTAAATAGTTTATGGTTAGCAAACAGGGCTTGATCGAGTCGTCACGAGAGTACTCCTCGACGGTTAATAGCACGGCCACGACACTTTGTATATCTACGCTTTCGATGTTAAAAATATTATTTATAAAATTTTCACGTCACAGTTTTAGTTGTCACACTCATCCGAAACGACTTGACAGATTTTTATCATTTTTATGACATTTTATATCTAAAAAATAAAATGGATTACGACCGATTCTCAGACCTACCGAATAAGGTCTGAGCTTTTTTCATACCCCTAAGTGGTAAGGCCACCCTCCAGAAAAGGAGCTGAGCAGTGTGTGAAACCGCTAGGCACAGCTAGTATCATGTATATACGTATTTATTAGCAGCTATTGCATTCCACTACAATGAAGAGCGACCCTCACGTGATTCGGCTTTCTCAATCTGCTAAAATTTATCACTAAACGTCACCTAAATGAATGCCTTCAACAGGCAACACCTACTCTTTTCGCTGTCTCTTGGACCCACTTCACCGCAAGTTCCTATTTTCAGGAATACTCTCGGGAAAAGGTCATGCCGTATTTCCTAAGTTCCTAAACATATGAGTAATGGTAGTAAACAGCATCAAGCGTACATTTTAAATATCGCCACCATATTTAAGAAAGAAGATCGCCACTCTTTTATAGAGCTTTCATACGTACCGGTAGGTTCACCGGGACATGTCCCGAGTGAGTAAGTAAGTCAGTTGTCCCGGTTGTATTCATTGGCCCATTAGAACAGAATCGTAAAATTTCGCGCGTTCCGATTCCGATCCCTGTTTTTTTTTGGGGTGGGAAATCATCAAATAACTTCCCCCGCTCTGGGTGGAGCGGGGGGGCGTGTCAGACTTTTACTGACTAAAACCCACCCATGTTCCTTCTATTGCCCTTTACGTTCCGGGGCCGCGGTATCTCTTTCGAACAACCCACAATCCCTTGAGTGTTACTGCTAAGTAGAATTTATAATAAGTTGTGTTATGTCAACAAAACTGGTTAGCAAATCTCTATTCGAAATCTTTGCGTAAAATGTCTTCATAAACCCAGAAAACCTCGAACAATCTATCTTACCCATCGTCTATGGTCTATATTTATTACAAATACTTACTCTACCTCTTCTAACATTAGCAACACAACAAAAAAAGAATTAACGAAATCGAGATTTCCGCTTAGCATCAAATTCAGAGATTCATTTTTATTTCTTACAAATGTCCTTGCCATCGCTTTAGCATTTATGGCAGCCCTACTCTAAGAGGCAAGACGTTCAATTAATTCAGTAGATACCTAGTTTTAATAGTATTTGTGTATCTGTGCCAACGACCATCTGTGCTATCGCCATAATAAACCTCTTCTGCTGAAAATAATTCAAGAAAAGCAAAAATAAAGTCTAAACATTAAATTAAAACGTTTTATTTTCAGATGGCTTCGGAGGAATAATAAAGACGAGACTGAAGTGGCATCGACCCAGGATTGCTGCGAACCTATTGTGATAATGTTTTAGAGTTAATATCAAACGAGCCTGGTTCTTTTTTAAAAAAAACCTATAAAATCACACATAGGTATAGTGTTTGTCACATTAAAATATTAAAAACAGATAATATTGTCTTCAGGAAAGGCATAATTACAACAACAAAAAATCAACACTTTTAGTAAGGTGTAAAATGTGCCTTCGCATTAGATGTAGGACTCTGCAACACGCTATTCATTACATGATTTATTTACAATGCAATATTAGTCTTATTTATTACTCTACACTACATAAGGTATTTGCCATGACTTAAATGGATTCTCGGGCAATTATTGTCTTAGTTTATATTTCGAGGAAGTAAGCATTTATTTTTATACTGTTTTCATTAGCCAAGATTTTTGCGTTTGGCATGCAATTTAGGGAATGTTAGCATGATGTATAACATTTGAATCACTTGCCAAACATGCTTGGCTCCTTTTTTGCTGCATTCCGTTGTTGGCTTGATATATTCCAAACTCTTTATTGCATTTACGTTTGTTTTATTTTAGGCTGGCAACCCTACTAAAAAACTGCATATTGTATGCTCCTATTTTGAAAAATGAAATAATATTGTTTTATTAATTTAATTTAATGAGAGCGATAAGAAAATGCACGTTATTGCAATATGTAGTAAGAACTTACTGAAAATTAAGATTATGTTACTAGAAATACAATTGGCAAACTATTCTAGTTGTTTTAAATTATGAATTAAACGTTATTCTCGTTGATAAGCATTAAAAATGTAAGGTTGTTGGATACTACGTATATTTGTATTTGTAAATAAACGGGAACAATGGAACACGAGAAAAAAGTTGTTTTAATTTGTATTTCCTGGCCTACCTGTGTACTTTAACCACATTCCAGGAACCGATGAAAAACCTCTATGTTTACCTATAGGTATACGTAACCCCCTCACAAGACAGGTCAAGTCAGCAATTAATAAAAACTATTGCAATACGGTGAAAATCCAAAATGTATAGAACAGCTGTTTTTTTAATGATCTCAAATCCATCCTTTTGGAATGATATATTGTACTAAATACTTATGTTACGTCTGATGATTCCTTCTCGTTTAAAAAACAATATTCTATTCTATTTTAAAACGGGTTCAAGTTTAGAAATTGCTACGCATCGCGTCGACCCATGAAGGCAATCTAATCTATGTACCTAGATCTCCTCACGGCGCTCCTGTAATAGTGCAACTCGGCGCAGTAAGGGAACCCCTGCCCTAGACAAAGCTACATTCTTACAGAGAGATAGCGAAGATGGATACGTCAACATTCTATGGATTGACCTAAAAACAATCAATCCAACTTTATCGAAAGTCTTAGAAAAACGAAACACTAACTTTTAGACCCTCTGTTTCAAGTGTGTAAGTGTAAAGGTACAAGAACGCATTTGGAAACTACACAACTCAAAATAGTAGGTAAGCATCATAAGTAAAGTAGGATGCTAATTACAACCTAAGTGCAGTCTCGTAAAAAATCCAAGCGGCCCCGGTTCTCCACATCGACAGGTCCTGATCTTTTCGTTTGCAATGGTATTTTATTTTTATTTTAGTGGCCTAAGATGAAGCTGACAACGGATCGATCTAACCCCAAAAGAAGCTACTTAACTCGCGCCTTAAAATAACTCTGGGCTATATGAACTCTGCAATACAGATGCAGACAGGGAATCACATTCCTTGGCTGATTCCCGATTGCCCGCAGTATATTTTTTTATCTCAATCGGCCTACTCTGTAAGCATAGCGTCATCGATCCCTACTTATTCCCAGCTTCGCTTCAACCTTTCTACTTTGTCTGGTAGGTTTGAATGAGTACCTACGAAAGGCAACCTAAAGTTTGCTCAAAAACTGGGGGCCATAGTATGGAAATCCAAATTGTGGTCCTGATTGCAATCAAATAAAATGCGCTCTCGCAATGAGTAGCTCTTTACGTATGAGTCACCGTCATCAGGGTATAAAAAAACAATCTAAGATGACTGTTATAAAATAACTATGACTAACTATTCACAAGTAAGAAGAAAGAAGATTCTAAAGTAAAGAAGGATATTAATCACTAGCAGCTAGTGAGCTAGGCTAGCTGTGCCCAGCGGTTTCACCCACCACTCAGCTCCCAACTGTTGTAGTAGCGTGACGTTATAGAGCCTATCGTCTGGCCGAACTGTTAGAAAGAATACCACTGTGAATTTCATGCAATCCTAGTAGTTTTATCTCAACGCAGTTGTTTCTACCAAGAACTTGAATCCACAGATCAAACTGTTGGAATCAATACCACCGTGAATTCATGCAAGCCTAGTACTTACTAGAATCATAATTCATTCGAATCGATCGAGCCGTTTAGTTGCAGTGTAGCATTGAAACATTATTCATTGGTGCTCCGCTCCTTTTGGTCTTAGCGTGATAAGCCTTCCTCGTTAACTTGGGCTATCTAACACTGAAAGAAATATTCAAATCGGACCAGCAGTTCCTGAGATTAGCGAGTTCAAGCAAACAAACAAACTCTGAAAGTGAAATGTCGTTAAAACAGCAGACTAGCCATTGAGACTAGCCGACTACGATATTGGTAAAGAACCTACATACATATAGGTTTGTTTAAAAAGAGAGTTGATTGGAAGCATCATAGTTCGTTTAGTTATATCAATGAGACATGAATTAATCCATGACTCATTAATTTAATTCACTACTAAACACTACTACGTCTGTAGTCTAAATAATTCGGCTTCCGGCCAGCTTTCCGATTAGAAGCGGGTCAATCAAGCGCAAATCAGCTGTTCGGCAAATACGAAGTAGGTACCTAGTAAATCCGTGCTCCGTAAGTATTGAGCTACTTTGTGGTGTTTTGCGCGTCTTTTCCTAACCTACTCATTTGTTGAACGATTTGAAGTTTTATTTGAATTTATTTATTGACGTTTATCATCAATATTGTGTTGATAGGACGACTGTTGTATTATAATGTTCTTGCATTATAGATAGGAACTAGGGAACTTTGTAGTATTTGAAGTGCGAAGATTGACGATAAAATTTTCATGGTCAAACAAACGTGACGTCACATCATAGAAATACTTTGCCACTTAAAGCCAGGATATACCGGTCTCAGTCTAGCTAGCATGACGTTTTTTTGACCTCATGAACACCGTTAACTATAAGTACATACCTACATATTATGTATGACCTCATAGATCGCACTGACGGTGTCAACAGTTTATTTATATCCATGCAGTCATTTTCACCAATGATTACATGTAAGCAGTACGCCTTTACTGAATATTACATCATTGCAATAACCCCATAAATGTAGAAGATTGTTGTTAATTCACTTCCTCCTGTCCCAATTGTTGCATTTGGAAGGGATGCGGAATGCCGTATCGTAATTAGTTCTCGTAAAAAGTTATCAGTTTTAGCCTAATACTCGGGAAGATCAACAAAATTGGATAGCTCGACGATTTATGTGTTTTGATCCCTTTCACGGTGCGGTGATTAAGTCATTTAAGCCATAGCTACTTAAGCCTACCTTCTATTTAAAAAATATATTTTTAGATAAGTACTATCAGCAAAAAGTAGATTTTGTAACTGCTTTGATGAAACGTTGATCGGAACACAACAGTATCCAATATTTAGGTATATAAACAAGGGTTTACATTTTTACTCTAACTCATAATATTTTTACTCTATACGCCCAATAATGTTTTGGACGTGTATCCGAATTTTAACAAATGTCAAAATAATAATATTTTAGTATGGCAAGTATTATTTTAGGTGTATTTTCATTTCTTACGATTATTCCACGTTTATTTGTGACCATAAAATAATTACAAGCTTTAAGATTAGATGTCAGATGTTACTAAATTTTTGTATAAAACTTTATTTTTAATTTTATTAAAATGCTTTACGATTCCAACTGATGGTATATATTTTAGCATTGCAACATCAGTGACTTACGAACGAAAGTGCTTGTGATGAGCAAAGACGATTAAAAAGTGTCGATAAGCCAATATTCTGCAGAAATTAGCCACAATCTTCAGGTATCTACAAAATATAATAATAACACCCTCGCATGTGAGGGTACTATGTGGTGGTGCTGTACTTCTTCCGCTAGTTCAGGTGCTTATTCACATTTGAGGGCTTGTCTGACTACTCCCTACCCATAATCCTATACGGCGGCCATATTTATAAGTCATGAAAGGCGTTGACGCTCGACACCATCATAATTATTTGCGTTGTATTGTTTCACAGGACCGATGGCTGCGATACGCAAAAAATTAGTGATCGTCGGTGACGGTGCGTGTGGTAAAACATGCCTGCTCATCGTATTCAGCAAAGATCAGTTTCCGGAAGTGTACGTGCCGACTGTGTTCGAAAACTACGTCGCCGACATCGAAGTGGATGGCAAGCAGGTTGAGCTCGCCTTATGGGATACGGCCGGCCAGGAAGACTACGACAGGTTGCGGCCGCTGTCGTACCCCGACACTGATGTGATCCTCATGTGCTTCTCGGTGGACTCGCCCGACTCGCTCGAGAACATCCCGGAGAAGTGGACACCCGAGGTAAAGCACTTCTGCCCTAATGTGCCCATTATCTTAGTTGGCAACAAGAAGGATCTGCGCAATGACCCAGCCACCATTAATGAGCTCCGCAAGATGAAGCAGGAGCCGGTGAAGCCGCAAGAAGGCCGAGCCATGGCGGAAAAGATTAACGCGTTCGCGTATCTGGAGTGCTCCGCCAAGAGCAAGGAGGGAGTGCGCGAGGTGTTCGAGACGGCGACCCGTGCCGCATTACAGGTCAAAAAGAAGAAGAAGACTAGGTGTTCCCTGCTGTAATTGTGCTGTTGTCGGGAGAACTCTGATTTATGAATTGTACGCATACTGCCTGATAACTTAGTTTGAAACGACTCGGACTGTGCAGCAGTCGCGAGGTCGGCCACACAGTGCTTCCTTCCGATACTGACTGCTGACGCGAAGTCGCGGCCCGCGTCGCACGCACACTCACTCAGTATTTGTGTGGCTACTCTTTCACAATTGGTACTTTGTATATTTTATAGATTATCTATAAAGAGTAAGCGTAAATGCCTTAACAAAAGTAGTCGGGGGCATGTGGACCTCCCGTCTCCGGCAGGGCCACTGGAATTTTTATGCTATAATATCACGTTATATAATCGAGTAGCATTTCTTCTACATATAGATTATTCCTCGACCGGTGGCATCTCACCGAGACTTGTTTAGTTCGGTATTTTGTATTTTAATTTTTCAATAAAATAGTGGTGTATAAATTGTGTAGGATGTTTATTTGACACGGAGCGTAAGCCCCACTCATCTAAGTGCCTGTCAGCTAGACACGTCTCTGAGACGTCCAATCTGATTCTGTAGGGCAGTTGTAATGTAATCTATTGTTTGTGTGAAATCATAACTTCCTAATATAATTTATTAGTAATAAAGGAACCCCATGTCAACAATTCTTAACTAGACTCTTTTTGACTTTTTATAAAATTTTAATGCAGCATTTATAAAGCAAAGGTGTTTAGAAGGGGGATATTTAAGTTAAATATGATCATTTATGTTATGTTTCATTAGTCTTGTAAGTACAAAATTATCGTCAAATATAATTAACAAAATAATTATTAGATTTCCTTTTATATAATTTAAGATTTATTATTTTGGATTTATTCCAATTACAAATTTATTAACCAATAATTGAAAGTTTCAATTTAGGCACTCCTTGACATTTTTAGTAGTTGTAGCGGGTTGAAGCGGCGTTTGGGCGACTGCATGAACTGCTTCTGTCTATAGTTAGTGGGGCTGCGGTAGGGGACCATGGTGTCGTCAGGCAGGTAGCGCTCTGGGCCGCGCAGCTCAGGCGCCCAGTCCGCGTACACCAGCGCGTCCACTGCTGCCAGCCTGTCCACAACTAGCGGGGTCACTATGTACACCACCCACTTCTCATAGTCCACACCGCGGACCAAACCTGTAACAATATAAATAACTCCAGTAAACGCCTGAGTATGTCACGTTCTTAGTTATCATATTTAATCAGCACTTTATTACTTATTGATAACACATTTTACGATATTAATTATATTTCTATGCATACCTCTTATGCTATTTGTTTGAAATTACATTTTAATACATTATGAGTAAACTGCATATTTTTTAACTGTTAAGAATTTATTTGCTTCAAGAACATTGAACCTATTTCAGTGATATCTTGCCATTGGGACATGCATATTTAATAATCAAAATAGTATAATTTTATCGTAATCTACTTTTCCAAAAACGAGTTTTTAATTTAAAATGTAGATCACCTGCTTTAGCAGAAGTTCGAAATCATTAATACCAGTTATTTATCTGGGATATCAATAATAATAAGTTTATTATGGTTGATCCTATTATTATGTTAATTGGGCTACCAGTATTCAGAATGAAAACCCAATTTTTGCCATAAGTAAATCAATATTGTAAAAAAGAAACATGTTTTTTTGTTTCCCAGTCAACTGTTTTTTGTAGCGTAAAGATTTTTTTCTAAAACAAAGTAGTTACCGTGTCCGTGGCATAGCAGGGCGTTATCTTGCAGGGTAAACACTTTTCCCTTATCTTCTATAGCGAGTTGACAGAGCGCTACTATTTTTCCGTTAATCACCTTCAGTACCGCATCATTTGCTACTTTCACATTAGTTAGAACGTTCACATCTGACAAGCTCAATCTAGAACAAAAAAAAACATTTAAGTTTCCAATGGTTTGCTAGGTTTATTTAGGTTTAATAAACATGTACCAACTACCTATAATAGAGAAGTTGGTCAGCCACCTGTTGCTCTTCAGTTGAAACATGAAAGCATACCCCAGCTGTTTTCGAAAGCTGTTAGGTAATCACAAATTGTTAAACAACGTAGGCTGATCTAGATCTATTGGGTATATTTTTCTGTAAGTTTAGTTGTGGTGACCTCGGTGTAGTAATTAGTTACGGACAACGCAAGACGCAATGAAACACGTAACTGACATATAAAAACAAATGCCTGTAGTCCACTGATGTGAACGTAAAAAACAGAACAAGTATAGCAATCATCTGCAATGCTATATTCTGTTTGTCGTCTTTGCTTCTGAAGTTTCAAGAGTTTCATGGAACCTAAAATGATAACTGAGCCGGTGATTGATTAACGAGCCATTGTTAGCCTTCGCGTGAATCACACTCAGTTCCCGGACAAACATTATCTTATTACTCATAATAATTGAAGCTACACTTATTGTGATAATCGGACATTCGAACATGTCATTCATAACAATTCACCAATTTGAAATAATCAAAATATAAGACTGGAAAAACCCCATAACAAGGTCCCCCATCTTGTGATTTTGTTAGCTATACAGTTACAAATAATGTTGTATGATTGTGTTTTACTACACAGATTATGTAAGCTTTGGCTTAGTATCGTTAATGAAAAGGAATATGTTTTACATGTTCTATAACCTGTCGGAAATAAGACCAGTATAAAGACTTCTTCCTTCAACAATGCATTTATATCTAAAATTCCATGAATGCATGTATTTTCCAACAACTTGTAGGCCAAGGTGGACAATGAATCATACGCCGTACGCGATAAAGCCACGGGGTGACTCGGCAGACATTACCCGACTCCCGAGATTCAACCAGCATCGAGTGTTGCCGGAAATAGCACGGGATCGTGAAATCGCCGAAACAGATGGAGGCATTTATCGAGTACCTAGGCTAATGTGTAAATATTGTGTTTCTCGGTCACTCCTACGCAGGTAATGCAGCCGAGTAATGTACAGGAGTCCTCTCATAGAACATAATATGTCTGCTTACATGTGTTGGTAAGACTTGGCAAATTGTTCACTATTCAAGATCGCTACTGACGTTACGCTACATGGGACTTTTTATATAATTTCCTTCAATATTAGTTAGCTTTTAGAACCTCGGTAAGAATAGAATCAGTTCTATCATTGCTTTGATATCGCATTTGCCACAATTTTTTTTTATTTTCAGTCTTGCCTAGGTACTACCGCAGTGCTTCTTTTTGCTACAGATCGTTCTTTAGCGCAAACGTAAACCTCATTTCAGGAAAAAGGAAGTCGAATACGTAGGCGTGTTTGCAGACAGCAGTGGACTTTACAAGCGAGAGCGAATGGTGTAGGCATGGCGGACTACGAAAGCATTTTTGTCTTTGTTTGTACATTAGACTAAAACCTCGACAGCCGTAGGTGCAGGAATACACTCAGACTGTTTAACTGCATTTCAAATAATTGAATACGTCCTCCTTTTTTGAAGTCGGTTAAAGATCAACCAGGGTAGTGTGGAAGTTGTCAACGACAAAAAATAAAACTTTTTAATATCAAGATCATACTCACTCGTATGGAACAATCCCCAATAATTTTACTCCTTTGTGAATGCTCATCAGTTCACCGAAATACGCCAAATAGTTCAAATATCTCTGGTCTCTCGGCGACATAGCAGTATTATGTTTCTCTGAACCTTGCGGAGTCTGCGTCAAAATGAACGTGTAATCCAAATTGGGGAGCTTAACATTTCTGAAGAAGCGGTCGTACTTGAAATTATGATACTTATTTTTAGCAACTTTAGGTTTAAAATGGCATTCAAAGCGTCTTTTCGTGACTTCACTGTCTATCTGTATCAAGACTGTTGGTTGTGCATGTATGATAGTTAGAAGGAGGAACTTGAGGCCCATCTGTGTGCACATGCCCATGGTGTTAATGATCCAGGGCATTGAGCTGTAAGCCTGGTTGGAGCGGCAGTGAGCGAGGACTTCCGAAACTGCGGTGACGTAGCGGTTGGCGTTGTCCATTGTGTTTATCATGCCAATGTTCAATGTTCTGTAAAGAAGGAGGTTGGTTAGATTTCTGTAGGTAGGTATGCAAGATTCTATAAAGCCTTGGTTGATAATATGAAGTAGTGTTTGAAATCACTGACTGATGGTCGAACGTCTGAATTAAAGTGCCTAACATGCTTCTGCATCAGTTGCTTGTGCCATGCCAAAAGTACACGCCGGAATCTGGATGCATTTGTTTTTTGGCAATGTGCTAGTGACTGTTAGGTAGCTTCTGTTTTAGTAGACATTTAGTACCAATAGAAACTGGTCGTAAATATGGTACAGTCAGTTTAGTTAGAAAAGAGAAGTTCTCTGGCACTAGTACCTGTCTACGAACGTTTTTTGTTTTTCAACGAACCTTCGTATTATTATTTCGACTGCTTGTCGCAGGTTCGATTTCCGCGAGGAACATATTCGTATGGCCTACAGGTATTTGTTCCGGGTCACGCCCATAACACGAGACATTTACAAAATTACGTTTTTAAAAGATATAAGCATAACTTTTACTTTAAATTAAGCAATCTTTCTGGAGCCCCAGGAGTATATTATTTTACTGGTATTAAAAAACACCGGTTTTTTCAGACAAAAGTGACTTTCATAGTCAAAATGTATAGAATATGAATTTCTCAAATCATTTTTTTGGGTTTGAGCTGGAGTTCATAGTATCCAGATTACACATCAATGCCCCCTCACACCCTGAATAGCTTTATAGATTAAAATTTACGTACATTTCTGGAGTTTTTAAATGCGTATAGTTTGGGCCGAGGAGTGGTGTAGTGACTATTGTGGCGGACACATTGCCTGCTACGGTAAACTCAGCTTGTCCTGGGTCCAAGTCTATAACTAAAACTGGTCCATTGTCAAGCAGCCTGTTTACATAGTATCGGAGGAATGTCGACTTGCCCAGTCCTTTGCCACCACACACAATAGCTCGGCTGTTTTTTTCTGGAATAGAAAATATGGATTGATGAATAAAACATTTCATGTAAAGGCTATAAAAGAAGATTTATGAAACTATTTGGCTATTTAATAGTCAAAGGATGCATAAAAAGAAATTATTTTAAAAACTAGCTTAGATAAGAGAATATATAAAATGGTGAAATGCAGGATTACTATTAGATACACCTCTGTCTAAACCTACTGGGTCAAAAGGCGTAATGTCCTTACTAATATTATAAAAGCGAAAGTGAGTTTGTTTGTTTCGTCTTCACGCCTAAATAGCAAAACCAATTTTGATGAATTTTGGTGCAGAGATAGTTGGGACCCTGGAGACAGACATAGGGTATTTTTTTTAAAGTGACTTGAGGGAGAAAGAGGGAAGAAAAGGGAAAACTTAGCTTTGCTATTACAATAAATAAGGTGCAAGGGCAAAAACTACAGGTAGCAGTAGCTGCAAATCAGGAAAAGGGAGCTGTTACCCTGAATTTAATGCGAGCGCAAAAGCTAGTATGTATATAAAAAGTTAGAAAGAAACTCAATTTATAAAAACAAGATTGAAGACTTATCTATTAATTGTGTTAACATACCAAGCCCACAAGTAACAGCGTAATCCCAAGAATCATTTTCTTCAAAGTACCTCCAAGGTTTCTTCAAAGCAAGTGTGCAACCAAGATCAGCTGAAGCCTTTCTAAGACCACAATGAGACTGATTACACTTTGTGAACAAGTCTGTAAAAACATTGCCTTCAACAAAATCCATCCTTACATCATTCAATTTTGACAAACTTATAATACCATCAAACTCCCTAATTGTAGTGACAACTTCTTCAGCTTCACGCACTGTCAATCCTTCCGAAGACAATTTTCGAAACACTCCATGATCACTATTTGGATATTGAATAGTCTTAAAACATTGAGCAAAATTATTATTTGGTGCATACAAGTCAACTTCATCCTTGAGGATATGCCCAAAAACTTCTACTGTGCCTGCTATAGGTTTAACTCTGACTTTGCCATTGAGGTACAGTTCTGCTGGATGTTTTAGTACAAAGATGTGACTATTTTTCCCCTGATACACTTTAACAGGCTTCATAACTTCTTCCTCAGTAGATGGTTCTCTTTCTGAATCAGACAGTATTGTGTTGTCTTGGTCTGTGGTAGTTTCTTGAGGCTGGTCTGTGCTTGCATCATTTGTTTCAACAGTTTTATTAAAGTAATCAACTACAACTCCTTCATGTATGTCATTGTAGTCTAGCTCCACAACTTCATTGTCGTTATCATCTAAGTCCTCAATATTGTTATCATCACCTAGTTCTGGAACTAAACTGTCTATATCATCTATTGCCATTTCTGTTTCTGGTGAGAATTCTGTATAACTTAGAGTTGGGACATTATCTTGTTTCTGTCTTACTGTAGGATGCTTGTAATCCTCTAAGAGGTCGCTGAGCGTCTGCATTGGCATGTCTTTTACAGTTATTGATATGAATGAAGATGATTCTTGGTTTACTGAAGAATCCTGTTCACTATTACTCTCAGAAAGATTTTTTTCATCATTGTCACTACTATTAATTGTTAGTGTTTCCATTGTAATAACATTATCATCAATACTTTCTTTTGTTAGAGATGGCTTGGTTTTTTTCTCTTTCTTTTTAGATTTACTTTTCTTTGGTTCTTCTTCTACTTTTCTTTTCTTACTCTCTAAGATTAGTTTGTTTTGTTTCCTAACAAGTTGTTCATGTATCTTAGATGCTAACGCTCCATCAGCATCAAATGTGTCTGATTCTCCATCATTAGAACTTGCTTCTGATATTATATCCTCTATGTCTAAATATAACTCATTGTCATCTCCACTTATGCTTAAATCTTCACTAGAATCAATATTATCTGATAAAGATTCATCATTTTGTTTACATTCAGATATGATTGATGATTTGTGGCTGTCAGAATCCTCCAAATTAATTCCATCTATGTTATTATCAGCGTCTGTGTTAATTTCTGATAAATTAGATAGATTTACATCAGAACTACTAGCGGATCCTACAGTTTTAGAAGTTGTTGTCCGACTAGTGTCACCTTCACCTTCAGAATTTGTGAGTTCTACATCTGAAAGACTTAGGGCAGACTCAAAATCATCAAAGCGCCTGTGAGCCTCAACTATGTCGTTACTAGAGTTTCCACTGTGCCTAATAAGCTCATTATCACTTTTCTTATAACCGTATAACATTTGTTTCAGGTGTTTCTTTAATGCATCGTCTGATTTGTTTTCTTTTTTGGAAGGGTTCTTCTTTGAAACATGCGCTTTCTCAAAGAACTCCATTTATATCGAATTCTAAAACTAGAATGATGGATATCTTAATAATAGGCAATAAGATTAAATTTCACTATATTCTTAACAGATATACAAGAGTTTTAGCCACGCACCCGGGAATTAGGAAAATAACCGGGAAGAGAAACAGAAACAATGTGACAACATGCGCGACATGCGCGAATATCTGTCAATGTCAGATGATTACTCAGATTGTCAGACCGAAACATATTGATTAACACGTTCAGAAACGACGAGGTTGTTCGGTGGATAGGTGACCAAGGTGCCCTATGCCTCGAAAAGTACGTATGGTCAGTGGCCCGAAAGATTGACAACCAGTCTTACCAGTTTCGTATTACCTAGTACTAACACTACTTACTAACTGGGTTGTGGATCTCTGATAGTCGCTTCATGTAAAATACTGGTATTCCCCTGCATCCGATTAGATGGATGGATGGATGGATGGACGGATAGGACAGGTAGATAGGATGGGACAGGTAGATAGGGTAGGGTAGTCGTAAGAATATAAGGTCAGCTATAACGACAACAACTGGTTTTATATCCTTGTTTGTTACGTCTTTACACCTACATGGCTAAACCGATTTTGATGATTTTTGGTACAGAGATAGTTGGGGCCATAGAGACGGACATAGGCTATATAGAAATGAGGGAGAAAAAGGGAAAACTTAGCGGTGCTATTACAATAAATAAGGCGCAAGACATTATTTTCTTGTTTCCAGTCATCATTCTCCTGCCCTTATCCTGAATTATTCTATTCCATGCTTATTTATTACTCTTCTCATCAGACACGTCCTTTCTTGCCATATCATCGTTCGCAGTCCATCCATCATTTCTTATTATGCCATCCATATTCATTACATGCCCAACCAATACCATAAAATACCAAGCCAACCGATAACAACACAACTTTTTAGTCATCCGCGCCACTTTTCAATTTCCCTTTGTTGTTTTTTTCTTTTTGTTTCCAATAAATCTGCTGATAAGGTAGTAACTACATCGTCGTTGAAAAATGGCCTCGTCAGAAAGGGTTGAGCGTGATATAGCAGAGCATGGAACATTGCTGACCCACAGCATCACCGACACTGCTGCGTGCGATAACACAGCTGTATTCCATTTTGAAAAGTTCTATTTGAGGTGTAGTGATAAGGTTGGGTAAAAATAATAAAACGTAATACTAATTTTATGTACGATATTTAATAATGTATAACCACTCCTGACGTTCGAGATAAATACATTCCATGATTGTATCAACATTCAATACAGTCCATACGAATGACAACTACTAGGCCCCTGATGGAAGCACACCCAGGTTTTACGAAACAAGAGCTGATGGGAATGCTTCCATGAGAGAGTCATTAACATACAGCAATTTTTGACATGAGACTGCCTACAAAGGGTTTAGTTGGCGTGTCCTAAATGCGACTCATCTCTTGTCAAAGCCTGTGTTCGTAAAAGCTAGACTTTTAAGCTGAAGACCCTGAAGCCTGGGTGAAGGTAGCAAGGAAGTCGGTGACGATCTTCTTGAGTGAGGCGTCAGACTCCGGCGTGATCTGACCGTCCTTGGCGATGGTGGCCAGCAGACTCTGGTGACCAGTCTTGATGTGCTGGGTGAACTCCTTCTCGAAAGCGGTGATCTTTGCGGGGTCAAGTTTGTCGAGGTGACCACGGACACCACAGTAGATGATGGCGACCTGTCGAAGACAAGAAAGCAAATTCAAATTAGTATTTCTAATGAAATTGGCAACTGGACAAGAAGGTATTTTTTTTTTATTGACAGTCTAAGGTAATTAGACGATGTGCTAAAAAGTTTGGGGCGAATTTTTTTTTTCTTTAGAAATATAACTAAAGTTTACATTACCTGCTCCTCAATGGCCATGGGCACGTACTGTCCCTGCTTCAACAGCTCGGTCAGACGCATACCACGGTTCAGCAGCTGCTGGGTGGCGGCATCCAAGTCAGAGCCGAACTGCGCGAAAGCGGCGACCTCACGGTACTGGGCCAACTCCAGCTTCATGGAACCAGCCACCTGGTACAGGGGAAATGATGGTTAAGTAAATCTTTCTAAGGCAAACTGAAAAATGAATATTATTAAACTGATAAGTTGAACTTTTAATTTTCATCTGGTTTTCGACCATGAGTATTGTATGACATAACAGGCTGGTGTTCTCAATTCCACGTCTAAAGCGCGTATTTTGTGTATGGATAATAACTGGACATTTCAACATTTAATACTCAAGCTGGACTTTTTTCGTCGAATCTCTTTAGGGCTTTTATTAATTTCAATAATATGTTACGAAAATTACGCTACATTTTACGTTTAGACTGGAGCTTAAAATAGCTGCGAAAGGCGCCTAAAACACATCTAAGAAATCATATACTATAGACAGGTTACATAAAGGTCACAAACCTGCTTCATAGCCTTGGTCTGGGCAGCAGATCCTACACGGGACACAGACAGACCGACGTTGATGGCGGGACGGATACCCTTGTAGAAGAGCTCAGTCTCCAAGAAGATCTGGCCGTCAGTGATGGAGATCACGTTGGTGGGAATGTAGGCAGACACGTCACCGGCCTGGGTCTCAATGACGGGCAGAGCAGTCAGGGAACCACCGCCCATCTTGTCGGACCTGGAGGTGAAGACATGACGAATTGGTAGGTATATCTCTTATGGTTGAAAATTGTTGTTTGAAGGGATAGGCATCTTTGTGTGGTGGTTCGGTGGAGTTGAAGTTTAGACTAATGATTCATTTATTTAAGGTTTTTGATATAATCTTAACTTTCTTCAGATAATTTACTAGTGATTATTACATCTTCATTGTCAAAACTGTATTTTTTCACTGTCTTATTTTCAATGAAAAACCAATTCTCTTGAAAATATTGAAGTGCTGCTGATTACTAAATGCAGGATGGTTTAGTTTTATTAACAGTTACTTACATCTTAGCCGCACGCTCGAGCAGACGAGAGTGGAGGTAGAACACATCACCAGGGTAGGCCTCACGACCTGGGGGACGACGCAGCAGCAGAGACATCTACACAAACAATACAGGTTTAATTGGTATAAGTTGCAGGTTGAAAATTCACTTTTTCGCGTCATTTTGGGAAGAGCAAAAGGGAGTGCCAGACTTATATACTGACTAAAACCCATCCATGGTTCTTTTAATAGCTCTTTGTGTTAAAGGGCCGTGTTATCTCCTTTAGACCCCTCTGATTTGCTGACATCTCTAAGTTTACACTGTTTGAGTTCGGAATCAGTCGAGTTGTCGCGCATGATAGCGGGTTGTATGCTTTTCCATGTTTTCTTACAAATTGTTTTCCTGTCTGAATATGAGCACTTGGGTGTTTATTGATCTTCTTTGTCATAACCTAAGTCATGTCTTTGAAAAATGAGTTTTATCCATACCTGACGGTAGGCAACAGCCTGCTTGGACAGATCGTCGTAGATGATGAGCGCGTGCTTGCCGTTGTCACGGAAGAACTCTCCCATGGCGCAGCCCGAATAGGGGGCGAGGTACTGCAGGGGGGCGGCGTCGGAGGCCGTGGCAGACACGATGATGGTGTAGTTGATGGCACCTGAGGGAAACAGTAATGACTATTATACACATTTGTTGGTGATGCTTATGTAAAATGCAAGACTAAGCAATCAGTGCTCAAGATGATGTAAAAATAAGGTAAAAAGTTTGTTTAATTTGTAGCTATTGCTTTAACTTACACGAAGCTACAGAATTGAAAGAGTCTGTTCACATGAACACTTACACTTTTAGAATGCTTTTTTTTTTATTTTCTAAAATTGTTGCACAAAAGTACAAGAACATACATTATATTACGGTTTACTAGCTACAAATACTTCTTAAAATCAATTCTTACCAGCATCAGTCAACCTCTTCACGATCTGGGCGACAGTGGACCTCTTCTGTCCGATGGCGACGTAGATGCAGTACAACTTCTTCTTCTCATCATCTCCCTTGTTGAAACGCTGCTGGTTAATGATGGTGTCGATAGCCAGGGCAGTCTTGCCGGTCTGACGATCTCCAATGATCAGCTCACGCTGTCCACGACCGATGGGTACCAGGGAGTCGACGGCCTTGATACCTGTGTGGAATCAAAGTGGAGAATTTGAGTTTTTGGATGTTGGTTTTATTCTATAACTGCTTTTCGTGAAAATGTTACATAATATCGAGAATTATGCACATTTTAAAGTAATTATGAACAACTTTCAAATTGGCGTCCAAGTTTCAGGTAACGTACCTAATAGTACATACCCACTTATCGCTAGTTACATGTTTTTTGTGTTCATTAGTTTCAAATAAGTCTACAATTATATCGGTTTAGTAATTTCCATGTGGTCAATTATGTAATCAAAACATAACAAAAACATAATTGAGAACTGATTGTTGGAGAAAAAGGTTGAACAGGTGTCTCAAATCTGAAAACTTCAATTTTGTAAGGGTAAAAACAAAAGCTCCACTCACCAGTCTGCATAGGCTCACGCACAGACACACGTGGAATGATACCGGGAGCCTTGACACCCACTCGCATACGGCTCTTGGTGTTGAGGGGACCCTTGCCGTCGATGGCGTTACCCAGGGCGTCGACTACGCGACCCAGCAGCTGTTCGCCGACAGGCACGTCCACAATAGCGCCGGTACGCTTGACGATGTCTCCTTCCTTGATCAGCTTGTCGTTACCGAATACTACCACACCCACGTTGTCGGGCTCCAAGTTGAGGGCCATACCCTGTGGAAGTGGAGATGGTTGAATATGCATTTTTCGTGAGGGGGCGTGTCGGTTCAGCAAATGTGGACATAGATTTGGCTTTTTTGAAATTCTTAGCAAGAGATGTCACAAAAATGCTCTAATTGGAGATGGTGTAAATAATATGTAAAGAGACACTGGGCTGCGTTGATTTGAAGAGTTCTAAACACCTAAAAAATGGCAAGTGTTACAAATAGGTAAATCCAAATAGGAAAAAAATTTAGGAGCCTAGAAGCATAGCATAGCTTATCATAAGATATTCTCATGGCATTAAAGCTTTGTCAAAAACTTATCTCTTTAGACTGAAAGGCAATTCCATTCTGTTTATTATAAATGTGATAGCAGAATTTAATCCTAATTATGATAAAAATAACAAAAAGTATGAGTTTGCATAGTAAATTCCAATGTTAATGTAATGTACAATTTAATCTCTTAACAAATTTATTTATATTTTTTGATATTCAGTACAGATCTTTCGAATTTCTGACAGCCACCATCATAAAAACTAGATGTAAAATAGCCAATTACATAACTGAAAAAACACACTGGATTTTGATATTACTATCTAAAGAGAAGATATTGGTCTTTAGTTATTAATAATAATTATCTATTAAAGTCACGACTTTCGAGTATGAGGTCTGAAGTTTTCCAGCAGTCCTATAGGAAATAAAATGTAAGTAACCATTAAAAAATACAAACCTTAAGACCGGAGGAGAATTCCACCATCTCCTCAGCCTGGATGTTCTTAAGACCATAGACACGGGCAATACCATCTCCAATGCTCAATACACGACCAGTCTCTTCCAAGTCAGCCTATTTGGAACACAAAAAAAAAAGAATTGTAAGAATCATTCAAATTAGGAATGTGTTTATGGGATTTAGCCTTCGAGGTTAGGGGTCAAGTAATTTTAAGTAAAATTACTAAAATTGTATCTTTTAAATTATGATGAGTGATGACTGAATAATAGCTAAACGAAAGAATTAGTTGATCCATTGTAGTTTAATATCTTAGAATAATTCCTTCAGAGTTGCAAGACACAGTTCCAGAAAAAGAAATTGTTCCATAACCAAAAATAGATTTCCATGTTGTCCTAAAGATTAAAAATTCCTCCCTAAATAAGAATTGGATAAACAATCTTTTCAAAATGAACTACCCTAATAGTTCACATTAATTATGTCATTGGTTTTGGTTGTGTAGGATATGCACCAAGTGTGAATGAACTGCATAGCTGAAATAGGTCATGGATCAATATCATTTGTAGTATGACATCTTATTCTATCAGATGGCATAAATCAGCGCCGTCTTATTACCTAGGTACTGATACTAATTGATAAGAGCATGTTTATGTAACACTTAAAACTAACCTTGGGAGCAGCACCCAGGATCCTTTCCTCCAAGATAGTGGAGATTTCGGCGGCTTTCTGGGTGGGAGACACATGGAAGTTGCGGGCAGCAACCGTCACGGCAGGAGCCGCAATACCCGCGACCTTCGATACCTGCCGACACACATAACCAACATCAACACATTTCACATTACATTTACACACTAAACCGACACAGATACACTCCTTTCCGGTTTTCACTAAACATTTTCTACTTTATTTCACTAATTTCATGTTTCCGGAGATCTGAAAATCGAATCGCCCTGTATTACATAACACCGATCATACACAACAGAATAATGTATTAAGTCGTCTTTATGAAAATATTATGCAGAATAGTCATTTAGGGAAACTTACAGTTACTTATCTAGCTAAAGATCACTAATTATGAGTAAATCATCAATGATTCTTATCCCGTGGACATTCCGTGAGACGTGATAACCGGGCAGAATTTTCATGTTACTACTTAGCACACTCCCTGTGTTCTTGATTTAAAAGATAGTTACCTGCGAAGCGGCATTGGGTAAACGCCTGGCTACTGAGCCGGCAATACGGGCTGAGATGAGAGACATTTTTCACTAATTCTTATAACTATGGCAGACGAAATAAGAGGCCCAAGGTAGTCGAAGTTCTCCGCTCGCGACTCGTTGCGGTAGAACAGGAAGTGACTTATTCGATCGCTGTCTATGGTTATGTCCGCAATGGAAGGTGCGTTTTAAAACTCAAAGCTTCAGAATGTTGGGGTAGTTTTAATGAAAAAATATTAAGTATGCGCACTACAAGATTTATTAGATAAATTTAATTTTCAATAAAGTGTTTTGAATTTACACGTTTTTTGGCATATTATACTTGTTTAACACATAGTTTTTATAGTAAGATGAAATAAAATTTAATTGACCAGATTTCAGAACAAAAATTGAAACGGAAATAATCAATACAAAAGACAAAATAGTCCTCTAGAATGTAAAAATGAAAATAAAATAGAAAATTTATTTATGAAATATAGTTTCAATGTCATTGTAAAAAGGTGGTAAAAATATTAAAAAAATAAAATATTTGCTTACCTGTGAATGCTTATTTTCGTTTTCTTGCGTTCCAGCTTTATACACAAAAACTGAATGACAACGTGGAACAGCTGATTGCTAAAACTAAATTAATTGTAATCATGCGCTGTATTTTATTTGCGAATAAAAAAATCCTGTTTATACTCCAAAGCTTTTGAGATCATGAACATATTTTCATTTTAAGAGCATGCTGAATATAGAATAAACTTGGTGAAATAAATCTCTACGCCAAAAACTAACAATTGAGCTGGAACGCCACTGTCAAACTCAAATTGACATTACATCGCTGTCAAAAAGGGCATTCATTCCAGAGCAAAAGTTTTTATTTGTTAACATTTAGCATTACCATAGTTCTTGCTCATTTTATTTAATAATGTAGAAAGAGTTACACAAACTGTTAAAAAATATCATGGAACGTTCCTCACTCTCAATTGTATGATTGATACGACTCGAGTTTTCTCTTCAATATTTAGTGATAACAAAATGTTTATTGGTGATTTTCATGTTCTAATATCGATCAATGAGTTTTAAATACCTGGTCCAATGGCTATATTCGAAAAAACCTCTCATACCAAAGCCCTAATAGACGACACAGAAAAGCTTAACTGCATAGTGGAAAATGCACAAAACATTAACAAACACACAGTAAGTGATATTTTTTGTTTCGAAATACCTTACGGTCTGGTGCGGAAACCTTTTACTTATTCATCTTAATTGTAATGATGTGAAAATCTGGATTTATTTTTAAGAAATCGTTAACTTTTTATAGTGGTGTGTCTTTTAATTTGTCGGCCGATTTTAGCGTTATGGAGATAAAGTAAAAAGAAAAAGCGTTCTTAGTCGTAGTATTAAGTCACGCATTTGGACGATTATTAACCCATAATAAACAAAATATCAATATTTGAACCCATAACACACTCTAAACTTGTTGAATGTTCCAGGAATATATTCTACGTGTGCAGCGAGGTCCCTTGAAGGAAAACAAATGGAATGTGTCGCGTCGGTACAGGGACTTCGCAGCCCTACACGCAGGGCTACTGCAGGCCAACATTGACCTGCCAATACCACCAAAGAAACTCATTGGAAACATGCAGCCAGCCTTTATTGCTGAAAGACAAATAGCTTTACAGGTTTGTAGTCTTTTATTTAAATATAATATTGTTATTAATGATTTGCTCACTATTAAACAAGTTATTAACTTTATTTATTAACTTTTCTAAGTTGACAAATATGAAATCTGAATGTATTTGAAAAACCACATGTCTTATTTTTCATAATGTTTTTCTCTAAGTAAAAAATTCTGCAAGATGATCCCTCTTTAAACATTCTATATAGCTACATTTTAATTTTTATAGCAATTCATATAAGACGCTGTATTTGACTCAATTATGCATTTTTGTTAGCCTTGTCACAGAAATAGCAAAATCTATTAACATTCAAATACAATTTTATAATATTAAGTTAACATAGCTTGCAACAATTTCATATAGTTATCTGGCTATTAAATTAATAAGTTATGGATAAAAGATGATGATTTCAAACCTTCAATGCTTATACCTGAAGAGAAAAACTACCCCATCAGGGGAGGAATTTCCAAAAGATGTGCTCATTTTCGTTATTTGAGCAAAAATGTATGCTTCGCTCACCTCACAAATCCCTGCTCTGCTCCATGATACCTAATGAATAATCAGCAAATCTTAAATAAGTCACCCATAATCATAAGGTTCCATTCGCAAACCTGCAAATAACACATAAAAGTCGATGAATGAGTTGTTAAAGAAGGAAAACTGAGTAGAATTCCCTGTATTTTGTTAGTAATGATGCATGATTTTATTGTAACTTTGAACTGAGGGCCTAAAATGACTGCTTTAGGAGAATCATAATAGGATGATAATTATGAATCACATTACAATTTATACAATGGTTACAAAGTGACAACTCATAATTTTAACTGTGTGTGTAAAATTCACAGTGATTCTTTATATAATTTTGCTATAGCAACCATTTTAGGCCCCCTGATGTTTTCTTATTTATGTTTGTTTAAAGAGGCTTATTAACTAACAATATTCTCAGCACTCACCTTTTTTTATGAGGATTTTAGGAATATAGTAGAATTTGCAGTCACAGAATGATTTAAGCTTCACAAAATCTTCCAATTACAAACCTTTGATTTATTTAGTTCTATCATCATCACAGGTAACCTTATTTGTATCAATGATGAGAATATTGTGCATCATGAGTCTTATTCAAGTCTTGAAAATTAATAGTAGATTATAAATGTTTAACAAAGCTAATTGTTTCCAGAACTATATCAATGAAGTGCTGTCATATGAGATATTAGCTTTATCATTACAAGTGAGGAGTTTCCTGGACCCTGGAAACTACCCACTGGATATAGCAGGTAAATATCAGTTAGTATTAAGTAAAGGATGGTATTTAAAAGTACTTCAATTTATTCCCATTTCATTTACCTAATTTTACCTGTGTTCCACCAAATATACTGAATGTGCACCAAAATATGTTAATTAAAATATGTCATAACGAGCATCAGCGCACTACAATAAAAAAGTGTTATATCTTTATCCATTTTCTATTAATGCAAGTCGTTACTGGCACTCGCCGGCCGTTGCCGCGGCACCGCTCGCTCCGCTCGCTCGGCTCGTGCGTAGGGGGTCACAGTTTTAACCTAACCTAACCTACGCATTTTTTTAACATTCAGGAAAGAATATTTGGTGCACGATCAGTATTTTTGGTGAACACAAAAATATTATCCTTAAGTAAACAGTATAAAACTTTTCCTGGGGACCAAGTTCCCAAGACAAATTATATAATTAAATATTATTTATTACGAGCCAATTGTGTCCCACTGCAGGGCAAAGGCCTCCCTTCCTTCCTCCCATTTTTTCTGTCTTTTGCTGTTGTGACCCAGTCCCTTTCGTGGAAGTCTAACTCGTCACGCCATCTCCTTCTGGGCCTAACGCGTCGCCGGGTCCTGTTGTTCGGAATCCAATCGGTTGTTACTTTGGCCCAATTTTGTTGCGACATGCGGCAGATGTGGCCAGCCCAGTTCCACTTTAATTTTGCGGCTGTGTTGCCACATCTGCTATTTGGATCTTGGAAGAAAATTTGACGTTTAGTATGCGTGACGTTTAGTAAATATTGCAAATATTTTATTGTATTTAGTTGCAAAGATGTACCAAATAGGCAGGAGTCATGAGTTTATTGAAAACATCCACTATTTACTAAGTTTTATTTATCCATGAAAATGGGCAGCAGACATCGGAAATATCTCTCTACTCTTGATATCAAAGATTGTATTGCTAGTTTTGTCACAAAAACTGTGTTTGTCTAATTCTTATCATGCAATCTGATGCAATTTTTAGATTGCAATAGTTGAATCATCGTTTTTAAGAATGAGTTTTATCAGTATACCAAAAGACTATTCAAAAGAGATACCCCGCGGTATCTCTTTTGAACAACCCGCAACCTCGTTAACCCCGGAACATAAAGGGCAAAAGAAGGAACATGGCTGGGTTTTAAATCTGACACTCCCCCCCGCTCCGCCCAGTCGGAATTCTAAAATTAACTAAGCTCTTGTCGTTCAGGAATGCATCATATTATGCTTTCACAATTAGAATTGACACAAGTTATACCTATTCTCAGTTCTGAATGATTGCACAAATTGATTCTAATTTATCTGAGGAGGGTTGCTAAAATTTTCGTGAGCCTTCGCTTGCTGCATTACATTGATTTTCATTTCTGAAAACTTTTCTGCATTAGTCAGAAAAGTACCTACTTCTTTCACCCATGATACAGGAGAAATTCGTGAATGGGGCAAGATTCATTAAAAAAAAGAAAATACTAAAACAAAGCATATTATCTTAATACTAAAATGAATTAGCATGATAAGAACTAGGCTATCTAGGGATGAACTAAAAATTCAAGCAAGAGGACACAAAACATGTTTACTAAAAAAAAGTCTATTCACCTTTATATACTACTAGCTTTTGCCCGCGGCTTCGCTCGCGTTATTTTCGGGGTAACACAGTTCCTCTTTCCTGATTTGCAGGTACTTGCTACCTGTAGTTTTTGCCCTAGCGCCTTATTTATTGTTATAGCAAAGCTAAGTTTTCCCTTTTCTTCCCTCTTCCTCCCTCATTATTCACTATTTTTTTTAAAATGTCCGTCTCCAGGGTCCCAACTATCTCTGTACAAAAATTCATCAAAATCGGTTTAGCCATTTAGGCGTGAAGACGTAACAAAAAAACTCACTTTCGCTTTTATAATATTATAAGGATAAAGGTGAATAGACTAATGAATATTCTCAAGGAAATTACTAAATTAATTGTTTTAATTGTTGTTAATTTATTTAACCAATGATGTGTTAAACATTGCATGTTAAATTGAGGTGTAACGTGTTCTTTCGGGTTGAAATTGGGCAAAACAGCAAAGAAACCTTGACCAACATCCTTTTGTTCTTCTCAGTTTTCAGACGTGATGTATTAATATTCAAATTATAACAAAAATATGCGAAATCTTTGTATAATTATGATTAACTAGCTCTTATCCGCGACTTCGTACGCGTTAGGTTCGCGATTAGCTTAAAATAAGTTTTTTAGTTTTGAATCAAGAAGTTTAATAAATTTTTTTGTATGTTTTTGTTACCTGATGTCTGTGCCCTACCGTACAGTTTTTTATTCTAATGCATGTCATGACCGTTTTGTCAATTGTCCAACATTATAAAAATATAATTATAATGCAATATTGGTCACCCCCGTAAATTAGTAGCGTGAAAATATAAAGCCCAAGTTGAAAAATAACTCCTTGCCAAATTTCATTACGATCCGATTAGTCGCTTAGTCGTAAAAAGGTAATATACAATAATGTGTAAATAAAAAAATATACAAAGAAACAAACAGTTACTTTCACGAAGTATCTTTGCCGAGAAAACTACAAGTGTTATCGTAACTCGGTATATGCAGAACTCTATATACTCATATGTATTTAAATAACTGGTGTATAAACGTCATCAGTATATAGTAGATATCTAGTATTTACTAAGCTTTATTTTTCATGTTTTCATCAAAGCAGGCAAGCATTAAAATGCGTCCATTTTAAACAAAACATTTTGGAAAATAATGACTCAATCTTGATATCTATCTATAATCTTCTACTCCTAAATAGAGTAAACTTAGAGATATTTGTATTATTTATTTTACCTTCAGTAACATTATCGTGCCAATGTAAACTGACACTTTTGGTCAAGGCTGAAAATGATAGGTCGCTGTATTTGAAATCATATTTCGTACCTATTGCTAGAGAATTGTTCAATTGCCTACATTATATTAATATGGAATCAATTGGGCAGGTTTCTTCGAAACAGCTCCCAATGACATACCTAATCGTTTTTGGCGAAATATTTTTGAATAGAAGAGTTCAATCATAGTCATATGATACACTAGCTGGCGCCAGCGGCTTCGCCCGCGTAATATCGGAAAATAAAGTATCCTATGTGTTATTCCAGACTATTGCACGCCGGAGGCAGTGCTCTACTCTCGACATGTCAAAAAACCCAGTCTTTCGAAATTTGAATGACTTTTTTCTCACTAATATAACACTTACAGGATAATATGAGTGCACTAAAATCGAGTTAAATAATCTATCAAGCACATATGGTATTTTTTATGAACAATTATTTTGTTTAACAAAGTAAATAATAACATTAAAATCAATCATTCTTGGACGTCCGTCAGTCTGTGTTTATGGATCCATGTATGTGGTACTTAGAGAAATTGGTCGAAAAATTTATCGTACCAGAATACTTTTTTTTTTATTATATAAAGTTATACCCTGGGCTGATTACTAATTAATATTAGCGTTCTAAGTACTGTCGTTTAATTATAATTTGTAAAAAACTAAAATACGACTGTGTACCTATTTGTATATCTATATATACATTTATTTGTTATTTTGTTTTAAAAAACCTGAGTTTCTGTTTTAGTTTTTTTTTTAAATGTGAATGACCGCTATGAGGCGTGCACTTTTGGATTTTCCAAATTTTAATCTACCTCTGTGCCAAATTTCATCAAGATTCGTTCAGCCGTTTTGACGTGAAAGAGTAACAAACATCCATTCTCACAAACATTCGCATATATTATAATATTAGTAGGAAGTAGGATTTAGATTGCCATTAACAGGATTCGTTGATAGGTTCTGATGAAGTATTGTTGTTCTAAGTTTTAAATCGGTCGCTAG
The DNA here is from genome assembly GCA_905475445.1 of Ochropleura plecta. Classification (NCBI taxonomy): domain Eukaryota; kingdom Metazoa; phylum Arthropoda; class Insecta; order Lepidoptera; family Noctuidae; genus Ochropleura; species Ochropleura plecta. The sequence goes on along the minus strand of FR997740.1, from coordinate 5,952,227 downwards.
ATGGCGCCACTAGGTGAACACCTTTCCAAAAACCGCTCCGTATACAATAAGTGATTAAAAATATTTTTTACGTAATCCGCTGCATAATTCTATTACAAAAGTGAAGCTATAAGGACAATAAACAAGTGAAAGTGTTATCCAAGGCACTTGTGCCCCTAATGTGCAAAAAACTTAAAACTAATACTAAAAACTGTTCCGCGGTATTCTGTCATAACATCAAGTGATACTACATTATACAGTGCTCTAAAAACTAATCAAGATAAAAATATTAGACGGACACAGCATATCAGTAAGAAAAAGTGCGTAAACAAATAAAAAAACTCATAGTGCAAGTCATCAATTTGTGCAAATATGTGTGGAATGTCTGTCAAATGATTCATAATCATAACGTCTTTATTCAAAAATAAACTCAGTAACACAAGAACGCTCAATTCACTGTCCAGTCCTATAGTTCGAGTGGCGCAGTGGTTCTGCTGTCTACACCTTAGCGAGGTATATGTGAATCGAGTTCGGTTCCAGCCAGACGCATTAGTTTTTGTATTTTAAAAAACTTGTTACTTCGACACTATGTCTACGGCAAGTAATAAAAACATCTGTGCCGGTTGTACGAACGTATTAAAAGGAAAAGAATACCTGCAATGTTCAAATTGTAACTCGAGATACGATCTACTTTGTTCCAATACTACCGTCAGAGGATACAAAACAATGAAAGTGTCGGACAAAGCGACATGGAAATGCCAAGTTTGTGTAAGTAAGTTGCCGAAAACAAATAACACCGATACACCGGTGCGTTTAACGCGCATCGATAGCCCTTTAAATTCATCTGATGATGATTCTAAACAAATTCCGGCAACAGCGGCTGATAATAACGTCACCACCCGCAACAAACGCAGCCAGAGCTCGCCTTTAAAACAAATAGAAGACAACGACATTACCACCGATAGCACCTTACAACACAGTAAGCATTCACCTACTAGTTCTAAGCAAACGTTGATCAGAAATAAGCTTGAAAACTCGACATTCAGCAAAATAATCGAGAACGATGACACAGTTTTAGAATTAACAAGGAGCTCCTTCAGAGAAATTATCAGACAAGAAATCGCAAATGCACTGAAAGAAGCAGTGGGGGAACAGTTTCAACAATTCAAAGACCTGATTTCGGATTTTCGCACCTCTCTAGACTTCTTCAACGAAAAATACGAAGAAATGAAAGTTACCCTTGAGCAAAACTCCTCTAAACTGCATGTTTTGGAAAAAGAAAATAGTAAGTTGCAATCATCCATACAAGACCTAAACAAGCGTATTAACTTAATGGAACAGCACAACAGAGCCACTAACATTGAGCTGCAAAACGTGCCAGAGAACCGCTCGGAAAACATTGTCACCACGATATTGCAAATCAGTAATACTACCAAATGTAAAATTAATGAAGGTGACATTGCTTTTTGCACAAGAACCGCTAAAAAAGACACCCAGAATGCCCGACCTAGGTCTATCCTCGTGAAATTCAACACCCCGCGTGTTCGTGACTCTTTCCTTGCTGCAGTAATAAACTACAACAAAAACAACGCCAACAACAAACTGAACACAAGCCATCTCGGCATTGCAATGGATAAGCCAACTCCAATCTACGTTGTTGAACACCTGTCAGCAGATAATAAAGCCTTGCACGCGGCGGCACGACTTCGAGGCAAGGAGTTCGGATATAAATACGTGTGGGTGCGTAATGGCAGAATTTTTATGAAGAAGGATGACCATTCTGAACGTATTGTAATCACTTGTCAGGAGGTTTTACAGACTGTCAACTAGTTATTTTTTTTTTGTGTTTACTTTTAATTTGTACTGTGCAAGTCAACGTGTAAAATTTGTTCACATTCAGTAATTATTTAAAGATATATTACCAAAATGTACGTGGTCTAAGAACTAAAACTGACATTTTTTATCACAACATGTCTCTACAAGACTACGATATCGTTGTGCTTACTGAGACTTGGCTGAACGGTAGCATTTACGACTCGGAACTATTTGACGACAGGTACGTAATTTACAGGCGAGATCGCGAGTCCAGTAGATACAGAGCACGTAAACACGGAGGCGGCGTTTTGATTGCTGTCGCTAAGCACTTAAATTCATGTCGTATGTCGTATTTAGAAAGTCAATGTGAGGATTTGTGGATCTCCATTGAGACCTTCTCTCCCGGGAATAAGCAAAATCGAATCTACATTTGTGGCGTATACTTACCTCCCCCGATAACACAGGAAACCATTCAAATTTTCCTAGATTCAGCTCAAAATGCCCTGGATAAAAACGAACGAACTGTTATTATTGGTGACTTTAATATGAGCACTATAACGTGGATAATAAGCGAAGATAGACAGGTGAGCCATACTACTCCATGCCCTACCAACAACAACGACGTTACCAAACACTTTCTCGATTATACAACTATGAATGACTTGAGTCAGTATAATTATCTTACAAATAACAAATCTAGAACACTAGATCTAGTTCTCTCTAACACTACAGTGCTCAACCTTACATGTTGCCAAACACATCTGACACAAGAAGATCCTCTGCATCCACCGCTCGAGTTCACTCTACCTATGACCACCACCGTAAATTCGCTACAAACGAAACCGACCACTAAACCTAATTTCTTCAAGGCAGACTACGACAATATTCTCACCACACTTATGTCTGTAGACTGGGAAAGCTTAATGGGAAGCTGTGGCTCGGTGGGTGAGATGGTAAATATTTTATATGATATTTTGCACGATGTCATCAAGCGACATGTACCACTGAAAACAATATCTAGGAAAGAGTACCCGGCATGGTACACGCCCAAGCTTAAGCGTCTTTTTAAAGAAAAACACAAATTTCGCGTTAGAGTAAAAAAATACAATAATCCCCTGGACACTATATCTTTTGAAACACTGCGTGCTGACTGTAGTAAATTAACATCAATTTGCTACAGAAATTATATCGAGAGATTAGAAACCGCGGTTTTAAATAATCCTAAAATCTTCTGGTCTCACATCAAAAATAAACGGAAATCCAGCAGCGGTTACCCCGCAGTAATGAACTTAAATAACAAGACAGCATCAACTGGCCACGATATATGTAACTTGTTTGCTGAAAATTTCGCAAGTGTCTATAATACTGCGACGCCTTTGCACCCGTCAATTGTTAACTACAACAACAGTCCACCGTCTTTCTGTAAACTAGAACTCAACGCTAGCGAAATATTCCGAACCTTAACATCCTTGAATGAACAAAAAAGCGTAGGAGATGACGGCATTCATCCCGTGTTTATAAAAAGATGCGCGAAGGCGCTGGCTTTACCTCTCTGTATTATTTACAACAAATCTCTTAAAGACGGTATTTTCCCTGAACAATGGAAAAAGGCACTGGTTGTACCCATTTTCAAAGCAGGACAAAAGAATATGGTATCAAACTACAGGCCCATTTCTATTTTAGTCATCTTCGGCAAAGTATTTGAGAAGCTTATAACCGAACGTCTTTCATCGCATGTAAAACACCTTCTCACCGGCGACCAACACGGCTTTATCAAATCCCGATCGACGACCACGAATCTCATGTGTTACGTGTCGACTTTATCTGAATCCTTAGATAAACGTATTCCTGTTGACACCGTTTATACTGACTTCAGTAAGGCGTTCGATAAGGTAGATCATACTCTTCTGATAGCGAAACTCCAGCACTTGGGTGTAGGAGGATCAATGTTAAAGTGGTTTCAGTCTTACCTCAGTGACCGGTCGTCAAAAGTTGTTATTAGTGGGCATCATTCAAAGTCTTTTGAAGCAACATCCGGTGTCCCGCAAGGCTCACATTTGGGCCCAATTCTCTTCAACATTTTCATTAACGACATCACGCAATGCTTTAGGCACTCAAAATGCTACCTCTTTGCTGATGATATGAAAATAATGAAGCCAATAGTAACTGAATCTGACTCCGCTTTAATGCAAGAAGATCTGAGCAGACTAACGAACTGGTGCGAAACGAACAAAATGCTTCTTAACGTCTCAAAGTGCTACTACATGCAATTCAGTCGTAATAAAATAGTCAAACCACACATTTACACTATAGGCCAACAACAATTAAAACAAGTAGAGGAAATACGTGACCTAGGAGTCACATTAGACAAACAACTCAAATTTGACAAACACATCATGAACACGTCATCGAAGGGGTTTCAAATTCTTGGATTTATCTTACGTAACAGTAAAGACTTTAAAAAGTCATCCACAAGGATAAAACTATTTAACACACTGGTTCGCCCAATACTTGAATATGGCAGTTCGGTTTGGAACCCTCACTACGACATATACATTAAACACCTGGAAAGTGTCCAAAGGCGCTTCATGTATCACTTATGCTACAAAGACCAATTGGCTAAAAAAGTAAGCAGTTATAAGGACAGACTAGGGCACTACAAAATGGTCTCACTCGCTGATAGACGAAAAACGGCAGACTTGATACTTTTGCATAAAATATTTAATGGAATCATAGACTGTAGTGAATTACTAGGCAAACTAAACATTAACGCGCCATCTCGCTTGCCGCGAAAAAGCAGCTATAATCTATTTTATGTGTCAGGTTCCAAAACTAATCTGGGACATTTCGCCGCTCTACCAAGACTCTGTAGGCATTACAACGATTTGGCAAAACAATTTAGCTTGGACATAACCCTCCCCATTACTAAATACAAGAAAAATTTGACCACCACAACAATTGTACAACAACCATTATAATTATAATTTTTATGTCAATCAATTTTAATTTAATTCTATTATTATTATTTTTATTTTATTGTTTATTGTTCATTTAATTTCTATATCTCCTTTTTAATTGACATTATGTTTCCTTTTCCTGATTTGTTGTTATTTTAAAATAGTTTTCAATTTTCACTTCCTTAAATATTTTTTATTTTTGTGTTAACACCTAGTTATATGTGCATGCTGTGGTCTCCTATAATTGAAGGAACACAGTTAAAACAACCCATTGTATTGTGTTTTATAATGTATCTGTGTATCCTTTGTTGGAGATCCAAATAAATAAATAAATAAATAAATAAATGTTGGTTACAGAACAAGCTCTTCAGACGGTGTCGATCGCGTTGCGAGGCGACGGCAGATATGAACTGAAAGGTCCGCTGCCCGATATCGGCTGGCGGATACAGAAACATTATTTTTTAGTAAGTAATTTATTTATTTGAATGCAATTTTTTTTTTTACAAATATTGTTAAACAAAAAACAGGATAAAGACCAGAGTTATGTCTGCGTCCACCTGTTTTACTTTCGTGTCTTGTAAAAACACTTTAACTTAAAAAAAAATGATAATAATGTTATAATATGTACTATAATTTACTAGCTGTGCCCAGCGGTTTCACCCGCCGCGCTGCTCACTTAGGGGTATGAAAAATAGATGTTGGTCGATTCTCAGACCTACCCGATATGTACACAAAATTTCGTTTAAATCGGTCCAGCCGTTTCGGAGGAGTATGGGAACGAAAATTGTGACACGAGAATTTTATATATTAGATAATCCGGGAAATCTGAGTTGCGTGTATTGGGTCTGAACTCGAGACCTATTTGAATTTATTATTTTAAATAAAATAAAATAAAATATCTTTATTTCAGACCCAGAAGAATCCATAATTTGTTAGTGAATTAGTAACAGAATATGCTTATATACTATGTTAGTGTTATTAGTACTACTTAATTACACAAACCTATAGCTAACTTCACCCAGTGCCCTTGAATGGGACAGTCGGGCCTACCAGCAATCATTTTCAGGATGCCGTTACGACTGTTACGCAAGCGTTGCAATAAGGAAGCCGCTTTATTGCGCATGATGGCATGGAAGCCATCCGTGATTTTAATATCATAGATAATTTGAAATATCAAATAAGAAATAAAGTAATTTGAAATATGAAATAAGTGTAGCGTAAAGTTAGAAAAAATGGTGATTTACAAAATATTTTTTAAATATAATTCTATCTACATTATCAATTATATCCTAATCTACACTAATATTAAAAAGAGGAAAGATTTTTATTTTCGTATATAACGAATAAACACAAAAACTACTGGACCGATTAAAAAAAATCTTTCACCATGAGAATGCCACTTTATCTCTGAGTACCATAGGCTGTATAACATCACGCTACTACCCACGGGAGCGCGGCAGTACCCAAAAACGCTGGTGAAACCGCGCAGAGCAGCTAGTAATATTTTAAAGAGGAAAGATTCGTATGTTTGTAACGAATAAACTCAACTGATTTTAAAATTTCTTTCACCATGAGAATGCCACTTTATCTCTGAGTAACATAGGCTGTATAACATCACGCTACTACCCACGGGAGCGCGGCAGTAACCAAAAACGCTGGTAAAACCGCGCAGAGCAGCTAGTAATATTATAAAGAGGAAAGATTCGTATGTTTGTAACGAATAAACTCAACTGATTTTAAAATTTCTTTCACCATGAGAATGCCACTATATCTCTGAGTAACATAAGCTACACAACATCACGCTACTACCCACGGGAGCGCGGCAGTAACCAAAAACGCTGGTAAAACCGCGCAGAGCAGCTAGTAATATTATAAAGAGGAAAGATTCGTATGTTTGTAACGAATAAACTCAACTGATTTTAAAATTTCTTTCACCATGAGAATGCCACTTTATCTCTGAGTAACATAGGCTGTATAACATCACGCTACTACCCACGGGAGCGCGGCAGTAACCAAAAACGCTGGTAAAACCGCGCAGAGCAGCTAGTAATATTATAAAGAGGAAAGATTCGTATGTTTGTAACGAATAAACTCAACTGATTTTAAAATTTCTTTCACCATGAGAATGCCACTTTATCTCTGAGTAACATAGGCTGTATAACATCACGCCGCGTATGTATCGCGTGACGGGCCTGTTGGTCTAGTGGTCAGTGGCCCTGACTGCTGAGCCGGAGGTCGTGGGTTCGATTCCCACCCAGGACAAACTTTGTGTGATGAGCATGATTGTTTGTTCTGTGTCTGGGTGTGATTTATCTATAATATGTATGTATTTATAAATTATATAAGTATGTATATCAGTTGTCTGGTTACCATAACACAAGCTCTGCTTAGCTTGGGATCAGATAGCCGTGTGTGAGTTGTCCCAAGATATTTATTTATTTATTTATTTTATTTACGCTACTACCCACGGGAGCGCGGCAGTAACCAAAAACGCTGGTAAAACCGCGCAGAGCAGCTAGTAATATTTTAAAGAGGAAAGATTCGTATGTTTGTAACGAATAAACACAGATTGATTTCATAATTTCTTTCACCATGAGAATGCCACTTTATCTTTGAGTAACATAGGCTGTATAACATCACGTTACTACCCACGGGAGCGCGGCAGTAACCAAAAACGCTGGTAAAACCGCGCAGAGCAGCTAGTAATATTATAAAGAGGAAAGATTCGTATGTTTGTAACGAATAAACACAGATTGATTTCATAAATTCTTTCACCATGAGAATGCCACTATATCTCTGAGTAACATAAGCTACACAACATCACGCTACATCATTTAGGAGCTGAGCAGCGGGTGAAACCGCTGGACACAGCTACATAGTTTCAAATACTTTTCTTTTTTAAATTGTAAATTATGAGACTAAAAATATGTAGAGTACTAAAAGTATGTAAAATATGTAGTAAATATTTTAGTTACAATCAAGTATGTGTTGAACACGAAAATCTAGCTACATAATGTTTTAAACGAGGGCAATGTCCTAGATAATCTGTGTTAAACATTGCAATAACGATCTCACCTACTAACATACTTTGTTGTATCTTAAAGATTAACACCCTTCAGAGGTAGGCAGTGATTAAAATATAAATTTGCGTATAATTTTTGGTTTCGGTACTTTAGAATTTGACGACACGGTTGGCGCAGTGGCTGAGCGATCGACTACTGCGATGCGTGTCGTTGGGTTCGATTCCCGCACGGAACAAATATTTGTATCCTGCAGATAGTTGTTTCGGGTCTGGCTGTTTGTGTATGTGAGTTTAAATGTTTGTAAACGCACCCACGATACAGGAGAAATTCCTAGGGGCAACGATTTATATTTAAAAAAAAAATTTGACGTGGATAATTTTAACTTTGCGCATTTTTGTGATCTAACGTAAAAACTATAAAGAGTCTCTCGCGCCACCTTTATAAAAAAAATAAGACAATACCCCCCCCCCCCCCAATTGCCCTACCTAATAAATGAATGGCCCCATAGTCCCTTAGCTGCGGCTCTAAAATTCCCTGCGCGTGATTCACTAAGCGAACCAATCATTAAAAAGGTCGGCGTTTCATTCAAAAACATCCGGTGTGAACTACAGTTATCGCTTCTTTTTTTCGCCTAAAAAGAGGAGGTTCTCAACTCAACGCGTATTTTATTTTTGTCTGACATGTTTAAAGTGGTTTTTTTACGCGATATCCTAGGCAAATGTACTTTTGAAGGACGTAAATTTAAAAAGTAAATTATGTGTCAATAAACCTTTGATCAAAATATTGGAAATCATCAAACAACTTTTCCCGCTCCGGGCATAGCAGAAGGGAGTGTCATAGTTTTTCTGAGTAAAACCTATCCGTGTTTCTCATTTTTTGCCCTTTGTATTCCGGGGCCGCGGTATCTCTTTCGAACCGCAACCCTTGTAGGCTGTGGCCCAGGCCTTTCTGCTTTGCTGACATATCTTTGACGCGCGCGTGAAACATGAACGTCGTCGACACAGCTGTCTCAGCCTGTGTAGTTCTGTCGTAATTAACACGAAGAAATCACACAAAAATTGCCATTTCATTATGCAGTGATGTGTAATTAACATCAACTGTTTAAATAATTTCGTACAAATACAAAGTTTATTAGCATATGTTTGTCACAACTATGTCAAAGTTTTATAGGATACCCACTTTCAAATAAAATCAACAGTCATTTATTAAAACTAGGCTGATAATCAGCATTTTTTGAGCGTCATCATTACACAAGACAGTCCCATAAAACGCCCACTCTTCACGTTCTCTTTCTCTCTCTCTTCCTTTCATTTGGAGTTTGCTTATAAAGATAATTCTGGTTAATGATCAGCATCCTCCGCGCTATGGCTGCCTTGGAAATTCATTTTTCTTTGGAATGTTTTTTTGTGAATTTCAGATCAGTGTCGGGTTGTATGATTTGCGATCGTAACAAATACGGTTTTATATAAAATAGTCATTAATGGAATTAAACGAACTAAGAGGGATGTATATTGGGTCAATTACTATATAACTAGCTGGCGCCCGCGGCCTCGCCCGCGTGATATCGAAAAAAAAAATCTCCTATGTGTTATTCCAGACTATAATCTACCTCTGTGCCAAATTTAATCAAGATCCGTTCAGTCATTTTGACGTGAAAGCGTAACAAACATCCATACATCCATCCTCACAAACATTCGCATTTATAATATTAGTAGGATTCTTCAAAGAAAATTATAACTCTAGACTTCATTTAAATATTTTATACTAGCTTTCGCCCGCGGCTTCGCTCGCGTTAAATTCGGTATAACACACCAAGCAGACCTGCAGTTTTTGCTCTTGCGCCTGATTAATTTGTAATAGCAACGCTAAGTTTTCCCTTTTCTTCCCTCGTTCTCCCTCATATCCCACTTTTTTTTTATAAAAATTAGCCTATGTCCGTCTCCTGGTTCCCAACTATATCTGTACCAAAATTCATCAAAATCGGTTTAGCCATTAAAGCGTGAAGAGGTAACAAACAAACAAACAAACAAACAAACAAACAAACTCACTTTCGCTTTTATAATATTAGTAAGGATTAAAACGTGATAGCGTCGTGGGAATCCATTGACGTCCATTGTTATTATGAATCATAACTGCACACTCGGCTTATCGGGCGAGAGATAAAAATAAACTAGAAATACTTGTTTTTACTTCGTACTTGTTTAGGTTCAAGGAGCCTTAACTTTGTAATGAAGTGGTGATAATTGAGTAGAAGAGGTTCAAAAACCTAGACTATAAAAGTCAAAGGTTTTTGTTATTGTAGCTGATATTACAAAAAACACTACAGCAACATGGTACAAAAAGTAATACAGCACCATCTATGACATAAATGAAAAACCGAGGGTTCCTATACGGGACCCTCGGTTTTTGACTTGCAACATAAACGACCATATTTTTTGCATATCTGCATAGACTTAAAGGGTTGATTTTTTCACAGCTCAAAGGGACACTAGACACAACCGCCATCTGGTCGGAGGATCCTCCCTTGTCTATGGGTGATATTGAATACTTTCCACCCCATTCTTCATTATAATTGTTACCTACTCAAATCATCATCAACATAAATAAATAAAAGAAGCCAGCAGCTATTTCGATCATTAATAAAAATAATTAATGCTTGTATTTTTTTATAATTGCAGGTTACGGATACGGAAAAGCGAACAAATTGTATGCTGTCATATCAGCGCTATGGCGCCGACAGGTATCTCAGTGATAAAGATTTACAGACGGCTTTCAAGTGCTTCATAAATATTTCTGTGAGTATACCACATGGTACAAAAAGTACTGTCATGCTATGGATGTTGTACTGTATGGTTCAGAATGCTACGCTGTAATAAAAGTGGATAAAAAACGATTGCATGTAGCGGAGATGAGAATGTTGATGGATGTGTGGAGTGACAAGAATGGATAAAGTAAGGAATGAGTTTATTAGAGGAAGTTTAAAAGTTGCGCCTGTTACAGAAAAAAATATAGGGAGTCATTTGTCTTGGTATAGACATGTAATGAGGAGGGATGAAGCACATGTGACTAAAAGAGTGATGGATCTGAATGTTGATGGACGGAGAGCGTGAGGAAGGCCAAAGAAAAGATGGTTTGTGTAAGGAATGATATGAAGGAGAAAGGAGTGAATGATGCCGTGACGTCTGATAGGGGAGAATGGAAGAAGAAAACGTGTTGCGCCGACCCCAAATAGAATGGGACAAGGGCAGGAAAATGATGTAAGAGCTATGGAGCGAAGTATATTGGGGGTCAATCCTACGAACCGCATCAGAAACTCCATACTTCGCTCCAAAACCCAATTAGATGCTGGCCTCACAGCTGCTAGGTTAAAATGGAACTGGGCTTGTCACATCTTCCGCATGTCGGGGGAGCAATGGGCAAAAATAACCACTCAGTGGAAACCAAAAAGAAAAAACGACAACGCAGGCCCAAAAGGAGATGGTGGGATGAGCTGGAGTCTTTTTCAAAGGATTGGCCTACAATCGCAGTAGACCGCGAAAAGTGGAAGGAAGAAGGGAGCTGTACCAGCGCGGTCGTCGATGAGGCTCATGTATGCTGTCTGGTACAGAGCCTTTTGCCTTGCACTGGGACAATATTAGGCTGATATTAATAAATAATAACACATACTATCTTGCATGGTTTTTTTGACGACACGGTTGGCGCAGTTGCTCAGCGATCGACTGCTGTGCTGCGTATCGCGGGTTCGATCCCCGCACGAAACAAATATTTCTTTCTACAGATAGTTGTTTCGGGTCTGGCTGTTTGTGTATGTCAGTTTAAATGTTTGTAAACGCACCCACGAGTCTGGAGGAATTCCTAGTGTGGGGCAACGCTTATTTTATAAAAAAAAAGATATATATAAGTGGATAAAAGAAAAATATGATCAAGGAACAAAATAATTAAATCATTTCTTTTTCCTTTTCAGCACCCTCACATAGACCCAGTATTAGCTATTCAAAATTTATTAACGGGAGCATTTGTAGTTAGGAAGATCCATGAGTTTGGAAGTGTACGAGACATACTCTATGGTACGGAGTATAATAAGAACCACTTAGCGAAATATGGCAACCCTAGGATAAGGAAACCGTTCACGTTAGGACAGCTGGCGCACTATGGATATCAGATATTGGTAGCGTTGAAGTTTTTACATGAAAAAGGCATTCCTCATGGTACGTATTACTTAAATAGGTTTGATCTTTGAAGTGCCCTCTAAATTTTCTCATACGAATTCACTCGACGAGTCTTTTTTGAAGGACTGAGCACCTTTATAATAAACTAGCGACATATAACGACGAGTATAAATGTTGAACGTATAAACCTTTCTGGTTTTTTTTGGGGTGGGAAATCATCAAATAACTTCCCCCGCTTTTAGTCAGTACAAGTGTCAGACTTGTACTGACTAAAACCCACCCATGTTCCTTCTACTACCCTTTATGTTCCGGGGCCGCGGTACCTCTTTCGAACAACCCACAACCCCGGCAGGTGGTGGCCCTGGCAGGCCCCTCTGCATAACCTTTGTCTTGAATCACTTCTGTTTTTTTTGCGGATAGGAAATCATCTTCCCCCGCTCTGGGTTTGACTTTTTTACCGACTAAAACACACCCATGTTCCTTCTTTTGACCTTTATGTTCCGGGGCCGCGGTATCTCTTTCGAACAACCCGCAACCTCGGCTCTTGAATTACTTGCTTGAATCTGTTGAGTAGCTTAAAAGATCTAAGCGAACAGACAGCAGAAGCGTCTACATTTTATACTATGTACAAATTGTACAGTTGTTTTACTTTTGATTTTGCATCGCTGCCAACATTATGGTGATATTTATGCTCGTTGCTATCATAGTTGGGCTGGAACCCTAAGTTACCAAACAGCAGATTAAGATGTATGCCAAAAAAGAATATCAAAACTTTTGTAATTTTTTCTTAAACAAGTCCATTTCTTTTTCCTTACCCCCCACAGTTCCTGACTACCTCTCAATTTACAACTAATCAGATTAATCCATTCTCCAGGCCACATTCACCCGGGTAACATAGCAATAGAACACCAGCGCGCCCTGCTTATGGACATAGAGAACGTTCTAGTAGGAGTCCCGAGCCTCTACCGGCCTCACATCCTGCAGCTCAGGCGAGGGGTGACAGCTGAGGCTATTGATGTGTACTGCTTCGGACGCACACTGTACGAGATGGCCGTCGGGTGTCCGTTAGCGACCTACTACTGTGATAATTATGAGGGTGAAACGCTGTTGCAGGATGAGAATTTAGGTATGTGTGCTCTCTCTATTCACAGTGAACTAAGGTTGTATGTCAGAAATGCGATTATGACAATTTGAGAAAATGTAGTGAACATATTTCTAATTACACTACATGCAAACCCACCCATGATTTACAAAATAAATGATTGATTACTTATATTTATATCTAGCAACGTATAACAGATGGAAGGACGGGAGTTGTACCATCGTATGCATATGAGCCCAAATGGAAAAGTGACCTTGACGAGCGTGGGCGTGGCCTAGCAGCGTCTAAAATAGACACAAGAAATTCCTTTTCAAAAACGAATCCACGAAAGACGATTAAATAGTAGCTTTTCATAGTTTTTTGTAGCGTATCTTACTCGTTGTACCAGTGCCTCGACTGATTGGCGCCATGGTTAGAATAGCAATCACGTGCGTAAAAACGCTCAGCAAAGTAGGCTCTTCGCAAAGTTTTACCTTTAACTTAGTAAAGATCACAGGAATGCATTGGATGCGGGCAGCCAGAGACCGGTCTGGACCTCTTGTGGCTAAATGATAAATCATTAATAGAGAACTTGTACCAGCTTTTTATTGTTCCACTGGTAGGTAAAGGCCTCGTCTCAAACAGAGAAGGCAACGAGCATTGATCACCACGCGTGCTCAAGACGGGTTGGCGATTTCAGACTTATATCAATTATAAGTCCAGGATTCCTCACATTTTCCTTCACCAATAAATAAATAAATAAATATCTTGGGACAACTCACACACGGCTATCTGATCCCAAGCTAAGCAGAGCTTGTGTTATGGTAACCAGACAACTGATATACATACTTATATAATTTATAAATACATACATATTATAGATAAATCACACCCAGACACAGAACAAACAATCATGCTCATCACACAAAGTTTGTCCTGGGTGGGAATCGAACCCACGACCTCCGGCTCAGCAGTCAGGGTCACTAACCACTAGACCAACAGGCCCGTCTCAATGTCTGTGATGTCCAAAATAAACTTAGAAAATATCTATGAATTTAAAAAGTCATATTGCTACTTGGTACTTGTCCGGATTTGAACCCTGCATCACACAACCTCATGCATCAGAAGCGAGCTTCAACAAAATCCTGTCTTAGCACCTACGTCCTAAGAGGATCCCCCGTGCAAAATTTGAGATTCCTAAGACATTCTAAGATTTCGTGAAGAGTAAATCAGTGATTTTCTCTTTTATATATGTTTATATAAATATAATTTTATCATTTTTCTCCCAGAATCGGTCCTCCGAATGTGTCTATCAAAGATGTCATGCAAGCACGGCGGCGCGTCCATAGACGACTTGCTACAACACCCATTCTTCGTGCGCGCGCCTTTCAACGGGCTCACTTGCACGCAGTTTGAACGCAAGCACTTGAAATTCCCGATCGTGTTGAAAGAAGAACTTAAGACTGCGGTCAGGAATATGGAGGCTAGACTGACTTTTGAACAGAAATTGGTATGTTGTTTTATTTTTCGTATTGATAACGAGTCGTGTTGGAACGAAGTTCCTTATCGCGCGTTGTGAAAGGGGGCTAGACGGCAGAAATTAAGGCCAAAAGTTGTAACGACACTTTTTGCTATAACTAGTAGTAGTAGTAGCTTACTTTTTTCTTTTTTTTTTAGTGTATACAGGTTTTTTGTACATAATAAATAATAACTTCGTTCCATCCGGGTGTCCCTTGACACCTCTCAAGTTTTTTTTTTATAGATTGGAATTGTAAGCAGTTTTCGATAGTGAATTTGTAAATTGTTTGTAAGAACACTTCCGCACTTCAAAAATAAGTTGTGTTTTAAAACTAAATGGAGGTTTGTGTTTTTAAGTTTAGAAGATTGTCATTAATGTCAATAATTGGTGTTTCAGGTACGAAGCGCGAAAAGAGAAGTCCGTATACAAGAGATACTTGGTTCTGAAGAAGAAATAAAAAAACAAAAACGAAAAGCGGTAAGATAACAATTCAAACAGATCCTCCTGTGCTACAATATATGTATTTGAGAAAAGGCTAAGCAGATGATTTTGATCTGCTGGAACTGCTTCTAGAAACCTAGTGTGGAAAAATAAGTAAAATGAAATTAGAACTTCCTTTTTGTAGGAGTCGGTTAAAATACTAAAAGTTACGTTTACGTAAAAGTTACGGTTTAGTTAAACCTATGTTGCCTTAACCTAAGGTGCCGATTCTGATGATCCATCGGATTAAACTAGACTAATATTAAAATGACTTATCTAATCACTTCTAATTTAGTCGCGATTAAAGATAGCCCAATTTAGCTTGACAACCACAATTTTTGGTGATAAACGTCAATCTCAAAATAGCGAGATTAAGGATATAGGATAAGGATGACTCCTTACTAATATTATAAAAGCGAAAGTGAGTTTGTTTGTTACGTCTTCACGCCTAAACGGCCAAACCGATTGATGAATTTTGGTACATAGATAGTTGGGACCCTGGAGACGGACATGGGTTTAAAAGGAAAGATTTTTTTTTCAACCATCACGCTTTCAAGTTAGCGCTAGCCTAAAGTAACTATGCCACGCGGACAAAATCGCGGGTAGAAGCTAGTTTTCTATAAATTGAATTACTACCATAAAGTTGTTCCACTTTATTCAATTTCAGAAGAGAAAACGTCGTTTGACCGGAATAAATTAAATGTTAATGATTTTTAGAGTAGTTTTAGTTTAGTTTGTGACAGCAGAATCGACACCAATATCAGTCTATTTTATTTTGCAGAAAAAGCGTGACAGCCTTTGGAAGTCAACGTCATCACTAGCGGAGACGGTGCGGTCGCAGAGTGCAAGCACAGCTTCATCGCCGACGCCACCTGCACTACGTAAGTAGTTTTTGTTATTGAATTGTACAGACGCCTGCACATCAAGCTACTACAATCTGTCAGATTTCTTTGATAGATTTTCGACTTTATTTCTAAAGTATTAGGTTCAAGGTTCATTGGGAAAAATTGACAGTTTCGGGTAGCTTGACCTGCTGGCGTCTGTACATCAATGATAAATGATGTTTATTTTGCAAGTAGGTTTTCACAAACACTTTTACCGTCTTTTTTTTTTAAAAACTAGATGAGGTCGGTGTTCCGTACCCGACTACTCTGAGAAGAAACAGCCGAAACAAACTCAGAGGTCATAGTCTCTTTTAAGGTCCAGACAAAAATCTTGGTCAAATTACATGAGGACTATGCAAATTAGTGTCTGAAATGGTCTTTTTAAGAAAACACCACACAGATTGAGTGGACCTGTCCAGTCAGTGCAAACATTTGTCAGTTATCGTGTAGCTCGACTCATAACCCAAGGAGCACAAGGACACGACGAACAATACAAAAACTGGTCGGCATTCAAAATTGCGCAACTGACCCACAGTTTCGAAGCACATGATAGATACTTTTATTTTAACACACTTTTAATAGCTTATCTGTGACTGTGTTGAAAAAAATATATTAAATTTAGCCCACTTTACGGTTTCGGATTGAGTTTAAATTGTTGACAGTACTTATCGTAGTTGTTAATTCCCAGCAGCGCACGAGCCCACCAGTGTAGTCCCCAGCGCGGCGGGAGGCGCGGCGCGCTCGTCGCTGTTGGCTGCCATCTGTGCCTTCGACAAGTCGCGCCTCGCCAGCGCGGGCTCGCGGTGAGGACCTAGCGCGGACGGTGGGGACTACGCATTTACGTTTCATACAGGTGATGTTTAGTGATAGCATTCATGTAGAAGGTTTTACCATTATTATAGGATACTAAGAGGTTGGAATATTTAATAGGCGGAAGCTAGGCATGCCACATAGTTCAAACTCCCATTCAAAATTGAAATCTGGCTTTAACCATAATCCATGATGTGACAATAAATGTTACGCAAAAATATTTAGTTGTAAAACCTTGTTTTTATATTATTTTTAATGTTTTTTTTTTTATTAGGTCTGCTGCTTATGTATAAATAAACATTTGAAAATATGATACTTAAATATTTTTCTTACATTATGTAGTATGAACTTTGGTATACAACCAAAGGAATAATGTTTGTCACGTCTGCCAGGAGTGCCATTGCTAGATAATTTATCTGTATTGTTTAAGAACCTTTTATAAATAGATTCTGAAACATCATCATTAGGGAGGATAACTGCGTTGAATCGTGTAAATAAAGTAATGACTATGATCGCGGCATAAAGAGAGAAGAAGTGTTGATAACAATTAATTTAAAAAGAGAAAATAAAGAGCAGTCCAATTTTAGCATTAAAGCTTTGGGCAACATTAAAAAAAAATCAAAGTAAAAAAAATATTAACATAATTTATTTTGAAAGCTCATTCCAAAGGCAGTATTGGCAATATTCAAATAATCATGTTATTAAGTTATTCATATAAAAAATAAATATTTAAATGTGCGAAATGCCTTACGTTCGATGACGTCTACATGTTAACGAAGTAAGATTTTTTGGAGCTGTTGCACGTGTTAGTGGGCAAAACGGAGATAAGAAAAAGTTATAGTAGAAGTTGCAAGAGTTACTTAACTCTATGTAACATGTTGCTCTACAAAGAGTAACTCTGAGCATGCACCCATACACCTACCATGTCATAAAGTCATAAAAACATTCTTAATAACTGTCAGCACATCAATTTGTATGCCTATGTGCCGGTTGGCGATCGACTGCTGCGTTGCGTGTTGCGGGTCTGGCTGTTCGTGTATGTGAATTTAAATGTTTGCACCCACAATACAGGAGAAATTCCTAGTGAGGGACAACTTTGTTCTAGTAATTAAAAGAAAGATACAAATGAACAAGCAATGGACCCTACACACCAAAGTCAGCCATATTGGCAACTTTATACGCGTTCAATTTAGTTCCATAAATGTGACTTGCAATATCTTTCAGCCTTCGCAAACTTTCACTTGACTGCTGACTTCAAAATTTAGTATTAAGAGATTTTCTATAAAATAGATGATTACTGGTATTTTATATCTGATATTATTGTAATTATACTTATAAGGTGCATATTCGTTTACAAGTCATTAGGAGTGTATTACATATTTTAATCCCAAAGCATCATTGCTTTCATTGGGCTAAAATTGTTTGAAATCTTAAAATATATTTAAAATAATTTGTACAGACAGAGGTAATACGAAGATCACCCTCACAACACGACATTAAGGAACTGTCTATTGTATTTCCTGCAGTTGTCAATTACCACTTACAAAACCCAGTGATGATATTTTTAACCTTATCAATATGGTGTAAAATTTTGTTTTTACTCGGTCTGAGTATACTTCTATCCCCACATAGCGCCATAGGATATTATTTAACAGATCTCTAAACTTGTTTTCGATATATTCAGCAGTGTTTTATACAATTCTAGATGTATAACTTATTCAAATAGCCAAAAATAACTTGTTTTGTGTTACAAAGGTGGTAATTTTAATCCATGGTTATGTGTTATAGCTTTAGAGCCAATTTTACCAACAAAAATGAACGCGTAAGCAGTTACATTTGTGATAATAGCCGTATCAGAAACATGAATTAGCTCACTATATTTTCTAATGGAGATAGCAAATGCATAGAAAAAAATCTGGATATTAGATTATTATTATAGTATAATCTTAAATACAAAATTTTCGTGTCACAGTTTTAGTTGTTGTTGAATCGGTCGTAATATATTCTTTTTTTTATCTGAGCGGCAGTTAAAACCGACGGGCACAGCTACAACTACTATAATAATAATACAACATATTATCTAGTTTGCTTGGTTTTTACATACAAAACTGCAATACCTACACGGTCAAAATGTATGGGAAAGCTGTTTTTTTAATTCCTGGTGAAATTCTTTCTATGTGGGTTAAAATCATGTACAGAATACGTGGTATTTGTGCGTCGGTACTCTGTATAGCAAAGATTCTTATAACCTATGGTGCTCGAAATAATATTAATTCGTCTAAAACGTGGATTGAAGCTATCACCAAACTTAATACCTAATTCAGAGTAAGACCGATGCCAGATTTCTTCACTGTACAACGTACCGATGCTAGTAGTGGGCCGTTCGGTCGTATCGTTACCCGGTAAGGATTCGACCGAACGGCCCACTACTGGCGTCGGTCTCGCTCTGTACTAGACCTAAGTGTTAAATTCTTTAGTACAATATAATGATGATTCAAACAAATCCAATGCAATGTATTAGTGTATCATTAAGATATTTAAATTTTAACGAACAAATAAAATATTAACACAGAAAACGTAATTATATATGTAGTTCTAAGTTCATCCAAGATCTTATATGATTATAGGAAGTTATTAATTTATGTAATTTTAAGTTTCATCGTGATATACGACTGGTCAGACAGTATGTTATTGGTTTCTTATGAAATTATTTTTGGAATATATCTATGTAGAAGCTTTAATGTTTTAGTGTAAGATACATAAATTAAAGATAAAAAATGTTTAATATATTTTGTTGTAAGTGTAAAAGAAATATACAGTTGCGATAATTATTTGGTTTTTATTTCCATGAATCAGTGAACAGAAACACTAGTGTATGTTTTCTATTTATTTATAAGCTTACTTCTAATTATACAAAACGTAACATTGCAATCTTTATGCTGGAAAATTAAAAATAAATTGTGATTATCACTAAATTAAATCGTGGTCTATTATAAACACACAATCTTGTTTAACATTAATAATTTTGATGCTTTATCACACAAATTAAAAACCATAGCCAAAAATGACCAAGGAGGTCAGTAATAATTCAAAATGGTTAATTTGTATTTTAATAGCATAGTACTAGATAGTACTAAAGTACTAAATACTAAAGCAATTTGTATTTTAATACGCATAGTAGTAAAATATATAAGAAAAAATATTATTCTTAATCAATTTACAGAAATGAAATAAAACTGAACTAGAGACAGCTGAACTGAATTTCTCAGTTGAGTTATGAGTCTAAAACCGATAATGTAGAGATAGATAATCCTACACAATAATACTTACACTAACATCTAACTTATGTATATCTATACTCTGCCATTTATTAGAAAACAGTTTCAATAATATACTAGGACACAAAAATTCTCACAGTTTAAAAAAAAACATTCATTTATCACAATCAGAATGTAGACACACCTGTACTTAACCACTTTAAAGTTTAAAACTGAAAATCAAGCAGCACTTTTACTTTAGTAGAAAATCACAAAACTTTATGATTTTTATGATTATTTTTATTCCTATCTTTTCCCATGTTCAACTTCAAAATAATCAAACAACAAACACTTTTATGAAAAATGACAAAATACTAAAGTGTTCATACTTTTTCAGTGAATTCAAACATGATCCTCTATAGATGTTACCATTAACGTCTTTAAAGGATCATATTTGCCTTCACTTGCTTGACACTTTTAACTGCCAAGAGTTAAAAGTGTCAAGCTTCATATTCATGATGAACAACAGTGTAACATGTTTGTGTTTCTGAAACGTGTTGTGTGTTTCCAGGAACAAAAAAACTTGTTTTGGAACAATGTTTATCATGTGACTTTTTAGCGACATTTAAAAAAAGAGACGCGATTCTCAACCTACTTTCATATTAATAATTTGATACTTGTTGATATTCTGTGAAAAGACATCACGTCAGAAAATGAGACATATAAAGGCTCAGATCTATGTAAAAATATATATCTGATTATAGTCAATATAGTTGAAGCAGTAATAATTATGTACACAGACAGCTAAAACGTTTAATATGAGAACGAGAAGAATTCACTAAAGGTTGAGATTTTGAGAATCATTGTTTTACATTCAAGTCATAATCTTTGCAACACGAAGACAGTATTGCTTGTCGGTATCCTTGATGATAAATCTTTTAATAAGCAATGCAATATTATTGCTAACAACTTTAACGATAATTATATAATCGAAATACGCAATTGTTATTTTCTAATGTTTTTTTTTTCTTCAATAATGATGCTTCGAGAATAATATGAATGATGTCAATCATGAAACACTGGTCAAAAAGTGAAACGTTTTATGCACAATATAAAACTTTTTCAAAAATAGTAACATAATTTATTCGTTATTGCTATCAGATTAATATTGCAGAGCTGCTTTCTATACAGTAAATTGTTTTAAGCACATTGGTTTTTAAGCACTGAATGCTCATGTGCTTTTGTTTCTACTTAAATTATTGATCAGCTGATGGTGACAAATACGACAGAAAAAGTCAATTCTAAGTGTGTTACAAAATCGAACTTGAACACGACATTTATCGATAATATTTCCAATAATTTGTCTAGTACGCTTGTGATTAATATAATGACATGCTTACATATTTCCAAAACAGAATCAGATATATTAAAGGTTATTCGAGGTTCAAATAAAATCGTTGTCGCAGCAAGAAAGATACATTGGCTCTTCGTTTGTCATGACAAACGAAGTGCCAATGTCTGTCCATGGTGGTAGTAGATCCTAGTCCAGTTCAATGATATCGTCGATATCATCCAGATCGAAGTCTTTTAGCGTCATAGCTGTGAAAAAAAAACGTAGTATTAGCACATTAGCTGAGCGATTGGCTACTGCGCTGCGTGTCGCGGGTTCAATTCCCGTACGGAAAAAATATTTGTATGGCCTACAAATAGTTGTTTCGGGTCTGGCTGTTTGTGTATGTGCGTTTAAATGTTTGTAAACGCACCCACAATACAAGAGAAATTCATAGTGTGGGGCTACGTTTTTTAAAAAAGAAAAAAAAATAGCTTAACTCCGTCCCAACTCCGTGGCTGTTACTGAGAATTTCCTGATTCAGAAACTATACAAACAAAAACAATTTTCTTTGCCTGGGAGTCGAACCAAGGACCTAAGGCTCAGCAGTCGCACTTGCAACCAGTATACCATAAAGCGATATTTAAAATGCCCGTTAACCTGCTTGTACACGTTGCCAGCTCATAAATCTAGCGAAAATCACGGCGAGTCTACTAAAACAAGTCTAGGAAAATAAAACTTGTGGGTATACGTAATTTTGTCTTCGAATGGGAAATCAAAGAGTATAATAATAATATGGGAGAAGAGAGCCCTCTTGTGCCATGTCGAAGCATACAGTTTTGAAACGCCATCTAC
Organism: Ochropleura plecta; assembly: GCA_905475445.1. NCBI lineage: Eukaryota > Metazoa > Arthropoda > Insecta > Lepidoptera > Noctuidae > Ochropleura > Ochropleura plecta. The sequence goes on along the minus strand of FR997740.1, from coordinate 5,930,068 downwards.
ATTTCTTAACGGGAACTAAGGCTCTATAGGTAGCTATATAGTTATGAGTGTATGTATGTACCTACGTATAGGTCCGTATAGTTTTGTTTTATTTTGTAAGTAGTTTTTGTTGGTGGATGCGATTTGCAATATCTTTACCAGTATCTTTACATCCAAAAGCGTAACGGTGAGGCATTGTATCTATTTTGATAGACACACACACAGCTCAAAAAAGCGTTTTTCGCAAAATACTAATATAGAAATTGCTAGCCTCAGCGACGTAGCGGCTGTAAAACATTAGTTTCCGGGTACTAGTCCAACAACGGGACGGAGGAGAAACTCAACTCGATGTCTGATCAAAAAATGGACACACGAAACAAAAAAGCGTAGACGCAAGTTGCGGCGACCATGTTTTGTGATGTTGCCTGATTATATCGCACAATAACAATTTCCGTGATTAGGTTGCCATATTGATAAGACTAGATAGAAATAGAATTTAATAATATGATAGTAAGGTTCTAAAATGTTACAATTGTTCTCTAGAAAAATATTTTGAATTTAATTAGAGAACTCAATTATTTGATTTTGTTATTTGTTTTAAAGCAGATCACGGAGACATCTATTGATGTTGATGATACTAATAGTTTCTCTGTTAAGAAAAGTAGATGGCGACTCTTTCTATACTAAGGTTGTACTTGTTCTAACTGTGCCCCCCCTGTGGGAAATCTTCAAATAATTTCTTCTTCCGCTGTGGGTGGAGCGGAAAGAAGTGTCAGTCTTGTACCGACTTAAACCCATCCCAATGTTCTATCTTTTGGTGTCTATTATCCGGGGTCTCGTTATGTCGGCCCGCAACCCCGGCAGGAACAAAAGGCCAGAGATGTCCATAGATACAACCGCTACCTTACGATACCTATGTTGCGTATTGTTATTCCTAAGGAATCGATGACATGTTAAGTCAAAAAGTCAACAAGTGAGCAAGAATCTGTTGCATATTAACATAAATACTTACGTGGAGGCTTCTTCTTTTTAACCGCCGTGACCTCCGTGGAAGACGATTGTCTCTTTTTAGTGTCATTCTTAGCCTTAATTGTCGTCCCGGATGAAACCAGTTTACTGTAAATAATAAAATATATTAAATGCAATGTTCTCTATGAATTAAACGAGGGTTTCGTACAAACTTGCGACAAAACAGCCATATCTTTTGACTGCGTAGACTTAGAGGTTTGATTTTTTCACAGCACAAAGAGGCCATAGAGTTGAGTATACGGTTTCAATGTATATCTGATGTATCTAGTTTCAATTTCAACTCGATACCTCCACGCGTTCCCGAGATAACGGGTCTTGACAGACAGACTGACGGACATCAAAAATACTCTTCGTTGTTGCTTTATCATGCTTTTTAGGGTTTCGTACCTCATAAGGAAAAATCGGAACCTTAATAGGATCACTTTTTTGCTCGTGTCTGTCTGACAGTCCCCTGACAGGCTCCCTTTGTCTCAGGAGAGCGTTAAAAAATTAACACTAAATACTTAAATCTGTGGTCGCTAGCTATGAAAAAAATTAACCCTCTTAATCAGAGATTTTCAAAGTGGGGGGTGCGCCACCTTAGAGGGAGAGAGCTTTGCAGGGACCTGCAAAAATGAGCGTTGGCTACAAGTATGGCTAAGAACCTTATTTACACATTACCCGCGTTTACGCCCTACGTATTTATTTCATATAAAATTGGTAACATAATTAGAGGTTGAAAAGAGTTCAAGTTTTTTTTACAGACTGTAATTCTGAGTAACACAAAATTATTATTATTTAAACTCGACAACTTTATTGCTTTACCATAATGTGTACTTAGGTGGTAGTTTATAATATTTAGATCATTATGGACCCTGTAGAGCGCAAAAATATGTGTCCAGGACACCGACATTTTTGTCCATTAGAAAGGGGGCGCATAATGACTAAGTTAGAGAACCCCTGTTCTAAATTTACGCACCCATAAGATATGGCTATTAATGTCGCAAGTTTGTACGGAACTCTCGTACGCGAGTCCGACTATAGCACTTGGCCAGCTTTTTAGTTTTCTGGTCTTTTTTACTAAAGCAAACTGAATACTTACGTAAGATCCACAGTGTCAGCAGACTTCGGGGCAGATTTGCTTTTACTGTCCGTCGATTTGCCTGCACCACTAATATTCAATAACTTGCTACTCTGTGCACTGCTAAAATTGTCGAAGTTTATTGTATTTTTCCCGCGATTTTTCACTTCTTCTTTAGGTTTCGTTTGGTTTTTATTCAATAGAGGTGTTATTTTCTGCATTAGAGCTTGTTTCCTGATCTGTTTCTCTACCGCTTCATCTATGTGTTTCGGTACAAGTTCCTTTGGCACTTTTGTTAACTTTTTGTCTTTGCTTGCGTCTGCGTCTTTGCTCGAAACATCTTTCGAGATCACGTGTTGCACAGAAATGTTGGAGGTGTTACTCCTCTGTGTTCGCATCGTTACAGATCGGTCGGTCTTATGTGGATAGTCCGCAGCTTTTATGTGTACGACGTCTTTTAAGATTGAGAGAGGATTGTCTGGACTCGAAGCCCGAGAGTCACTACTGCTGCTCGAACTGCTAATCCGTCGTGATTTCCGTGCGTCTATTTTCGCGTTCTTTTCAGATTTCTCAGAACTAGTTTTCTTTGGTGACGCATCGTCGTTGGTATTGGTTAGATCAAAAGTCGCAGTAGTAGAAGGTTTTGGAGCGATCCGTTGTTGTTTAGTAGGAGCAGGTGCTATGCTAGTCAAGTCGACGGTCGTGGACTTGTAAGATTTAGATCCAGACGGCTTTGGTTTCGAAACCTCGGTAGTTGTATTGGTTAGGTCTAACGACTTAAATCCAGCGGGTTTTGGCAAGATCTTTCTAACTTTAGTACTCGCTTTGGATATTTTACTTGGTGCTTCGGATGGTTTTGGAGTAGTTGTCTTTGGGTTCTGTATGGCAAAATTGTTTGAGTCTATAGGTTCTGGTTCAGCTGGTTTAACCGGCTGTGCATGCAAGTCACTGCGGGTTATTACTTCGATTGCTCCCGTTTTCGTTATTCTGAGTATGTCGCCCGGTTTGCATGTTGCTTTCATGGTTCTGTTGGCCTCAGGTTTCATAGTAGTTACAACAGACTCCACCGGTGCGGTGTTGACTGCACTTACTGAAATTATTTGCGAGGTAGATATCCTAGGTGGTTCTAGAATAGGGTGTAACGAAGGCATCGGAAGCTTGTCGGATGGTATGAGAATATACTGGGGTTGTGTACCGTTTGCAGTGAGTACCTGTCGTAATACCAATTTTTGTGTTCCTTTATTTTGGCTTTGAGTGGCCGGAGCATTGAGGTGCAAAAGGTTCTGCATAGGTGGCAGTGGCAGCTTGACTCCTGGGTTCTGGGCGCTGGTGAGGGACACGGGCACTGGGGCTTGATGCACGGCAATGGGCGTGGTGGTCATACTTGCAATGATCTTCGTTGGGGTGGACTCCTCATCATCGCTGTCTAAGCAGATGGTGGCGTCGTTCGACAGGATCTGTTCGTGCACGACCGGTGTGGGCGCGCTCGCTGGAACGACGGCCGCTGTAGGTGCAGGTGCAGGTGCAGGTGCAGACAGCTTCAGCTTCGGTGTTTGTCCCGGCGCAGGCACGTACTGTCTTAGTACAATCTTGGGTGGCGATACTATTTTAGGTGTTGTTACGGGGGCTCCGCTCCCGCTGCCGACGGTCACTCTAAAACCTTGTTGCGCTTCTACGCCGCGTGTTTTCGGCATGTAGAGCAGGTTGTTGAGGATGAGGGGCTTGGTGGTGGGGACGGGAGGCGCGGGCGGGGCGGGGGCGGGCGGGGAAGGGGGCGCGGGCGTGGCCCGCACGTCGCTAATGATGACGTCATCGTCGTCGGGCAGGATACACTCCACGCGCGGCTCCACCCGCTCAGTCTTAAGCTGCGAGTGCGCGAACGATGTCGTGACACCTCCGAGACACGCCGTTGTCTTGATACTAAACAAAAAAATATGATTTAGAATATACGTCAGGCCTTCATTTTATTAAGGGTTATATCAAGTTCTTTGAAATTGTGAGAGTTAATAAAGTCCTTTGTAATTACGAAACTTTATTGCCAACGACTAAAGACAATTACGAATTCCGATCGTAACGGAAAAAGCTGACATAACATTGATCTGAGAATCGATCATTGATCTGAGAATCGATCAAAAAACTACGTACACACTCAGCAATTGCAAACTTACAGCCACTAGGCAAAAAAAGTTAGCAGTTACATGTCTTTAATAAGACCTACTTGGGACTGGCAACTTTGAAATCGACGGCGCTAGCATAGCTGCTTCCAAGCATAGTCATTGGTAGAAATTCTCGTAAAATCGTTTTATATTTCAAAATAGCTGGATTTCATTGGTTAGATTAGGACCACGTCATCAACAATGAGCTTTTAAAACCCTTCTTTAAAAAGATCTAAATCTATAACTAAAAAAGAATAATAATACTTACAACCCAACAGGCACCACAGTATTATTAACACTGGCTGCAGGAGGTACGACCATAGTCAATGCTTTCACCTCATCCGCTTTTTTCTTATTCATAGCCAACTTCTGCTCAATCATATCTTCGCGGAGTTTCGCGCTCTTGGCTTTGGAGTTCCTGGCCGTTTCTTCAAAGGTTTTCTGCGTTTGAATCATCTGTTCTTTCATCTGTATGCTGGCGACAGCATCGTTGACTGATGACGCAGCAGCTCTAGGGTTCGCGCTGTGCATTTTCTTTAGTATATCTTTGCCTATAACCTGTTGGAAGTAAAGTGTTTTGAATGTTGTGTGTTCGGATTTACAATAAGATACCAGATGAATTTAAAACACTTATTATGAGATTGTTTAAAATAAAATTACATAAATGGCTGTCTGCTAAAAGTTTTTACAGTATCAGGGAGTTCCTAGAGCATAAACCCGGATGATGAAAGTTGTGTATGTACCTACTGTAAAATTTGCATGCTTTACCTAAAAAGCAAAACATGTATGTTCTAATACTGTTTCCACCATCTTATATACCATGTTTTATGCGAATAAATGAATTTGAATTTGAAGAAAGTGTGGACATATTGTGATGCGAAAAAAAACATATCACATTATCATTTTAAGTTTGAATGTTATAAAGGACAGTCCAAAGAAAATTATTCCACCAATTCTCCCCAACCAAAATACTAGGAAAAGGTGAAGGGCGCGTGTTTCTGGAGATAGTAGAATCGTTTTAAGCTGGCAAAACAATTGAATGTGAACCTGAACCAAAATGTAAACGATATTTATGCAACGCTACCCGTACTTATCATACGTTACGAGTATAATAATACCTGGACTGTAATTATGATACGCGTGAGTATTTCTTGAGTCCCCTCATAAATAACACATTAAAACGACTCACCTTCACAGCAATATCATAGATTGGCCCGCTACACACATCCTTGCCAGTCTGTTCGGCCTCTTTAAACGCTTTCAACGTACTATACTGAGCAGCGAGGGTAGCGGCATCTTCATCCAACATAGGGTTGCCGACCAAATACGTATGCGCTACTATATTGATGAAATTCTGATTTTTTAACAACGACATCGGTAAAGTCACTTTATCATCGGTTTGTGGAAGAGATTTTTCAGGGATTTCGTTCTTGGGAATCCCAGTGACGTTTTCTGAAATTTTCGGCTTTGATATTGGTTCGTCATCATCACTTAGTAATATGCTTGAGTAGTCTTTTTCTTGAAGATTGCTGATATTAACAGGTGGTGTTGGAACTTCGTCAATTGGTTTGCTAGGCATATTTGCCGGTGTCTTTCTTTCTGGTCTACAGTAAGTTTTAATGATTCGATCTTTCGGTTTTTTTGGGCCAGGCTTATTGGGAATACGTGTGTTTGTCTCTTCGGTCGCAATACTAGGTTTCTCATTGGTCTTCAAGCTGTCAAAATTGCAGTTGTCTTGTTTATATGACTCATCAGCACTCATTGTGCTTTCGTCTGTGTCGAAGACTTTTGAGGTTGTTAAGTTTTTTGACTTTTTTTTTGGTTTGAAGTTATCATCGTCCGGTACGAAATCTGTGTCTCTTGCATCGAAATCGTCATCATCTACATTGATGACTACTTCTTGTGCCAAGGAATCGATACTTTTCTCAGCTGCTATCGCTGCTTTTCTCTTTGTCCTTTGTTCAGGTTCGTTAGATTTCCTTTGACTTTCATGGTAGCTATTAGGACTGCGATCACTCGTTATTACCTCTGGGTCAGCCTGCCTAGGCGTTACGTTCGGGTCTGCAGTGTTGGTGATAGACTCGCACATGATGTTCGTGACCATGGGAAGAGTAATTTGCTGCGGGAGCAATACCTTTGCTATACTGGCCGTCAAATGATCCGACATGTCTTCCTCGTCGACGTATCCTTTCTGCACCATATTTTTGACTTTTTTGACTAGATTTCCGATTTCAACTGTCCCTTTTTTATTTTGGAAGTCATATTTAAGGAGTATGTCTGTGATTTTTTCTACCATGATATCTTCTTTGTTGTTGGCGTCAAAAGGCTTTTGGTCGATGGATGAAGTGGATGCTTCTTCGTATGTTTGCTTGCTGGTTCCTGGTCTGAGGATTTTTGGTTGTCTTTTTGAGCCAGCACTGGTTTCTTGTTTATTGTTGTCCTGTATGGGTATGCAGCACTTGATGATGGAAGATTTCTTTCCTTTTTTAGTCTTAGGCTCGTTAGGATTGTAGTCTTGGCTGGTATCTTCTTCTTTGACGTCGGCGTGTGAAGCGGACGCTTGTGCGTTGTATTGTTTGTGGATGCGTTTCAACGCAACTTTTGGAATGTTCACAACTAGTTTGTTTTCCATTTCTGTGAAAAATATTGCTCAATTAATTAATTAAAAAAAATAAAGAGTAAATAAAAACCGTAAAAAAAACATTTTTATGACAAAGTGATTGCGATGATAAACAAATTATTCTTTTAATATTATTATGCAAAGTAGTATTGGTATTAAATGATGACACTTGAAGCGCTTGTGGGCGATGCCTAGAAAAAGCTACATAAAAAGAAAACTGGAAATCCATGGGGAGACTTGCCAACAGTGGGACAATACCCCATATTTTGCCCCACAGCATTACGTAGAATAAGAAAAAACCATATGAAGTTACGTTTATTCGCCTGCTCTTGCTGGAACTGCATCCAGACAGCATTCCGCTCGTGTTCCGGCAGGCCCTGCTCGCTGGAGCCGCGCAGCAGCGAGTCGTGCTCGTGCACGGCGTGCAGCAGCACGTCGCGCGCCACGCGCAGCAGCGCTACGTCCTGCACGCCCACGGCTACACCGCCCGCTACGCAAGACCCGGCCTCGTCGAATCTGACCGGGATACATTCCATTTAACCTTCGTGCAATGAATGAGACCTCAGAAAACTTGGGTTTTTTTAATCCCAGCGCGCAGCGTTAAAAAAAACCCAAGATTTTCTGCGCTATTTATTCTCAATACTCGGACTAATATCGCCCGATAAAAAAAGCTTCGCTTAGGCGAATTTACATCGACAATAGAATAGAGAAGGCACTGAAAAGTACCTCCTGAAAATATTCAATAATAAACTCTATTTAAATGACTGAAAATGTAAACAAGCCCTTTCGAATGCATTTGCAAACTGAAGCCTTTTGATATCTGCATAATGTTTTGAACTTGTCTTATTACACAATTTTGAATTTTAGAGTTTCATTTTTAAGGTTTTTATTTACTTGTATAGCTCCGTGAGTTCAGCCATATTGTAATGGCGGTCGATCTGCTGTTCGTCAACCACGCGGCAGGCGACGGCTTGCTTTGTCACAGAGCGTTCGTATATCTTCTGCTCCATCGTACCCTGGATAAAACAAACATAATTTTTTAGGCTAAAACAATAAATCATGAAAGTTAATGTTCTTCCTCAGAGTGAATGTTCTTTCTCAAATTAAATTATAGACCAATTACGTGTCTTCCGACACTTTATAAAGTTCTTACATCCATTTTGAGAGCTAAAATCACTAAACACATTGATGACAATTCAATCATGTCTGCTTCTCAAAATGGATGTAGGAACGGGTCCCGTGGTACTAAGGAGCTGCTCCTCATTGATATGGCTATTAGTCAACAGGTTCGCCGTTCCCGAAGGCATCTGTCGACATGTTGGATAGACTATAAGAAGGCCTATGACTCCGTACCACATACATGGCTCATGAGGGTGCTAGAGTTGTATAAAATTGGTGCAACTCTGCGCACCTTCCTGATCTCGTGTATGAGGCAATGGAGTACAGTCCTTCGCTATCCAGGATGTCGGCAGATTCAGAGAAATAGTGAACCGATCAGGATAGAGCGAGGTATTTTCCAGGGCGATAGTTTGAGTCCACTTTGGTTCTGCTTAGCCTTGAATCCTCTAAGCACGCTGCTGGAGAATTCAGGTCTGGGCTATCGATTGAGGAGAGGTGGTCAGGTTATATCTCACCTTCTTTACATGGATGACCTGAAACTCTTTACCCCCAACGATTTACAACTGATGGAGCTACTGAAGGTAACTGAAACTTTCAGTAGCTCTATCAGGATGGAATTTGGTGTGGACAAATGTGCGGTCATGCATGTAAAGCGAGGGGAAATTGTGGAATCTGTGGGAACCCAGCTCTCAGATTCCATAAACCTTAGATCCCTCTCAGCAACCGAAACCTACAAGTATTTGGGGATGTCGGAAGCGCTGGGCATCAATGTTGCTGACATGAAGCAATCGTTGCAGGAACGCTTCTTTGGCCGCCTGAGAAAAGTATTTAATAGTCTTTTATCAGGCGGAAACAAGGTGCGTGCTTTCAACGGTTGGGTCATGCCGGTTTTGATGTACTCTTTCGGCATACTCAAATGGACTCAAACAGAACTGGACGCCCTGGATAGGAAGGTCCGTACATTGTTAACGGCATTTCGTATGCATCACCCACGTTCTTCGGTTATGAGACTGTATATCCCGCGGAGTTGCGGAGGTCGAGGCTTTTTAAACGCCAAGACTCTCCACAACCGCGAGATATGCAGTCTCAGGGAATATTTCCTAGAAACCGACGTGGGAATGCATCGGGATGTGGTTGCAGTGGACAAAGGCTTCACCCCGCTCTCCTTGGCTAAAGAGAACTGGCGCAAACCTGTAGTGCTTGACACTAACGACCGCAGGGAGGTATGGCAGAGTAAGAAGCTTCACGGACGCTTTTTCCGGGCCCTACATGGACCCGATGTAGATCAACCAGCGTCCGTAGCCTGGCTACGTTCCGGGGATCTCTTTGGAGAAACTGAAGGTTTTGTCTGTGCAATTATGGATGAAGTTATGATGACGAATAACTACCGGAGATTTATTGTGAAGGACGGCACGGTTGACATATGTCGGGCATGCCACCGTCCGGGTGAATCAATTCGACACATTATCTCCGGTTGTTCTCGTCTAGCTAACGGAGAGTACTTGCATAGACACAACCTTGTAGCCAGGATTATTCATCAGCAACTTGCTCTAAAATATAGCCTTGTGGAATCGCAAGTGCCGTACTACAGGTATGAGCCCGACCCAGTTCTCGAACATGGCAATATCACATTGTACTGGGATCGATCCATCATCACTGACAGGACTATTGTTGCCATCAAGCCTGATATAGTGGTGGTGGATCGATCAGAGCGGCGCGCAATGATTGTTGACATAACAGTCCCGCATGATGAGAACCTCGTGAAAGCCGAGAAAGATAAGCAAATCAAGTATATTGACTTGGCTCGCGAGGTTGTCGACATGTGGGATGTGGACTCAGCGATCATTGTGCCGATAGTCGTATCTGCCAATGGCTTAATTGCCAAGAGCCTCGACCAACACCTGAGGAGGCTCTCGTTAGGCAGCTGGATCAGGGGCTTGATACAGAAAGCGGTACTCCTGGACACGGCTCGTATTGTTAGGAGGTTCCTTTCTCTGGAGCCCTGACCGCCGGTAGCTTGGACCCTGTTCCCGATACCGGTGGGCTACTATTTTTACGTCAGCAGGTCATATCCGCACATATTAAAAATAATTATCTTCAATTCATTTCTGGTCGAATGAAATTGATACATATTATTCTTTATGCTATTAAAATAATTAAAAAATGCCTCAGCCGACCTATTGATAGGGGTAAGATCGTCAGCAGGGGGATTATAAGTAACTATTTGTATTATCCAACTGAAGACTTCCCCCTCTTCAATTATTTTGCTGACTATTTTTTTATTTAATATATTGTTTAAATTACTCTCAGTATTAATTTCAAGCGACCAGAAATTACTTTGAATATAAACAATGCCTTTTTTATTGCATATATAATCTATATACTATATGTCAGCTGGCGGACGACTTTCCCCTCTTCAATCACTATGCTGACTATCTTTTTTGTTTAATATATTGTTTAAAAAACGACCAGAAATTAATTTGATTATAAACAATGTCATTTTAATCCCTTCTTTAGTGCATCCTTACTAATATTATAAAAGCGAAAGTGAGTTTGTTTGTTTGTTTGTTACCTCTTCACGCTTTAATGGCTACACCGATTTTGATGAAATTTGGTACAGAGATAGTTGGGAACCAGGAGACGGACATAGGCTAACTTTTATTTTAAAAAAGTGGGATGTGAGGGAGAAAGAGGGAAGAAAAGGGAAAACTTAGCGATGCTATTACAAATCAATAAGGCGCAAGAGGAACTGTGTTACCCCGAATTTAACGCGAGCGAAGCCGCGGGCAAAAGCTAGTAATTATATAATTTATATACTATATGTCAGCTGGCGGACCATTTTTCCCTCTTATTATTTAGACTGTTTTTTTTTATTCTATATGATGTTTAAATTACTCTTAACATTAATTTCCAGCGACTCGAAATCAATTTAATTATAAAAATTATTGTTTTAATTTGTTAATATCTAGATACAATTTGAATGGATAGGAATGTGAGGAACATCAAACAAATATGTACATACTATACAAATAAAATATGTTTTAAATTACGTTATTGAAACGCATCCTTTACAATCCTTACATTCCTATCAGTTCAAATTGTATGTAGATAAATTAAAACGATAATTTTATAAATAAATTGATTTCGAGTCGCTTGAAATTAATATTAAGAGTATTTTAAACAACATATTAAACAAAAAAGATAGTCAGCATAGTGATTGAAGAGGGGAAAGTCGTCCGCCAGCTAACATATAGTATATAGATTATATATGCAATAAAAAAGGCATTGTTTATAATCAAATCAATTTCTGGTCGCTTGAAATTAATATTAAGAGTATTTTAAACAACATATTAAACAAAAAAGATAGTCAGCATAGTGATTGAAGAGGGGAAAGTCGTCAGTTGGATAATACAAATAGTTACTTATAATCCCCCTGCTGACGATCTTACCCCTATCAATAGGTCGGCTGAGGCATTTTTTAATTATTTTAATAGCATAAAGAATAATATGTATCAATTTCATTCGACCAGAAATGAATTGAAGATAATTATTTTTAATATGTGCGGATATGACCTGCTGACGTACAACCCACCATTATCTTTACTGCTGATTATTTCTGTAATTATTATTATTGTTTAAACTATTGCTGTTCAAATTTTCAAACGACCCGATTACACTTTTGGTTTTTTATTTTTAATGACATAATAATATTTTTTTTCCCAATTGATCCACCCCGGGTGCGCCTGCTGACGCTAGATTCAATTATTGCCCAAATCTAAGCTATCAATTTCAATCAAAATTAATCGTACAGAAATCACCATCAAAATGCAACGCTACCTCCTCAGCTAAGTAGTAAGTAGTGGCAATTTTGGCTAGCGTATTTTGAATAAAATTATTATTATTTATTTTTCATAAATTTTTCAATGTTTCACATTCTCCTTCTTTACAGGATTGAGACAAATCTAATAAATTAAAATCATGAGTTGTCCAGTTACGTGTTAAAACAACTACCCATATTATGTAAGTAAATGGAACATGCAAGCTGGAATAGTTGGCGGTTGTAAGTATTTTTTGACACTTATATGTATTGTTATAATTTGAATAATATACAATTATATCTTTATGAAATGTAGCCTATGTATTATTCTGATATGTAAGCTATATTATTGTGAAGTTTTATCAAAAACCATTCACATCCTCACAAACTTTCGCTTTTATAATATTAGTTATAATATTAGTAGGATTTGATGATGCATAAGCTAGATAGTGACTCACCATGGCAACCAGACGGTATATGAAGCAGTCCTTCTTCTGCCCAAAGCGGTACACTCGGAAGATGCTCTGTATATCATGAGCGGGGTTCCACGACGTGTCCATGATGATGACGCGGTTGGCAGCTGTCATATTTAGTCCTAAGCATCCGGCTCGAGTTGACACCAGGAACAATCTGTAAAGAAAACGTGGATTTTTCTTACTTTCTACATACATGTGCGAGAAAGAGATGGAGCTATATAGAGCTGTCCCTGTTTTTCAGCATAAATTCGAGACTAGCCTATATATACGGTCCGTGTCACGTACTAGGTGATCCTAATACCATCAACCATAAATCCCGGCTCCATAGCAGCTACTGAGAAATTCTGACCAGGGAATTGAACGCAGCACCTCATGCGCGAGTTATCAATCTATTATTCGACCAAAGAATTGCTTAAATATATAAAACTCTCGTGTTACATCATGTTCATTCTCTCATGTTCGTTCCCTTATTCCTCCGAAACGGGGCGACCGATTCTTATAATTTTTTTTATGCATATTCAGTAAGTCTGAGAATCGGCCACTTTGTCATACCCCTAAGTGAAAAGGGGGACCTGAGCAGCGGGTAAAACCGCTGGGTACAGCTAGGTTTTTTTTACTTTTTTTTTTCTTTTTTTTTTTAAAAAAAAAACGTTGCCCCACACTAGGAATTTCTCCTGTATCGTGGGTGCGTTAACAAACATTTAAATTCACATACACAAACACCCAGACCCGAAACAACTATCTGCAGGTCATACAAATATTTGTTCCGTGCGGGAATCGAACCCGCGACACGCAGCGCACCAGTCGATCGCTCAGCCACTGCGCCAACCATGCCGTCACTAGTATATATATATATTTACTAGTTTCCTTCCACACCTCTCTAGCCTGTGCGATCAGCCATGAAAGCCCCGAAAACATGATCAGATCGATAATGATTATACAATAAACTTTATCATCAGTCGAGTTGGTGTAAGAGATTAATGCTTGAGAATCCGTTCTATGCCTGTATCATGTACTTACAACCTAGCACTTTTATAACATCCTTACTAATATTATAAGTACTACTACTATAGTACTAATATTATTACTAATACTACGCGAAAGTGAGTTTGTTTTTTTGTTACCTCTTCACGCCTTAATGGTTAACCGATTTTGATGAATTTTGGTACAGAGATAGTTTGGACCCTGGAGACGGACATAGGCTATTTTTTTTTAAATAAAATGAAGAAATTTGGGAGAAAGAGGGAAGAAAAGGGAAAACTTAGCTTAATCAGGCGCAAGAGAAAAACTACAGTAGCAGGTACCTGCAAATCAGGAAAGGGGAACTGTGTTACCCCGAATTTAACGCGAGCGAAGCCGCAGGCAAAAGCTAGTAATCGATAAAGGTCAAAATTTATTATCATATTCATGTTTATGTCTGTTGGAAACTGGATACAAACTCACTTAGTCTTATAGTTATTGTCAGCGTTGAACTCGCGACACCACTTCTGCCGTACCTCGGCTGGAACGGACCCGTCCAGCCTGTAGTACTCGTTTCCTAGTGACCACTTCTTGATCTTTTTCAGGAAGTACTCAAGGGCGTCCAGGCAGAAGAGTGAAGTGGAGAATATTAGCCTGGAGATAAGAATAGTAAGTTTTAATGTAACATAGCAGAAGAAAAAAATACATGGACGAGTCTTGATGAAAAAGCTATCAAGATTCACTCATTCAATTTCTCCCTGTATTTGTGGCAAGATCACTTAATTAATTTAACACAATTTGGATCGTTTTGCCACTTGTCTGGCCAAACGATCCTGATTGTGTTAACTGCTCTTTAAATGCTGCAATAGCATTTTGATTTCTACACATTCTTAATCCATTCTTCTTTTTTATTTGTATCGACAGAATAAATACCATTACATAATATATATCACGCCTGTAATCTTTCAAGGGTTGGACAGAGTTGTACCTAATTATAAACCCACATTAGGAGCTCGTGGCTAAATAATAGCAGCCGCTCGGGTCGATCTTTAGGTTAAGCCGCGCTTGCCTAGGTTGATCTGTGGATGGGTGACCACCCGTTACATACCGAGTTTCCTCCGTGCTTTGGAAAGCACGTTAAGCCGTTAATCACAGCTGTCATTTGTAGATCTTTGACAGTCGTTACAGGTAGTCAGTGTTCCGAAAGTCTGACAACCAGTCTTACCTTGGTAAGACTGGTTCAAATTCGGGTATCGAATTACCCAGTACTAACTGGGTTGTGGAGGTCAGATAGCCAGTTAGAGAGCAGTCGCTCCATTTGAAATACTGATATTCAGCTGCATCCGGTTAGACTGGAAGCCGACCCCAACATAGTTGGGAAAAGGCTAGGCAGATGATGATCACTGTTCTAGACACACTAAGAACATTGATGAAGTATTTCATTACTCACACTTTATCTCCCAGCGCAATACACTCTTCCAGAATTTTGAAAACCACGACGAACTTATTGGAGCTGTCAAGCGTCTCCAGCATGTTGCCGCCGTCCAAGTACTCCAGCCACCACAGGTCTTCCGGTGCATTCGGCTTTATTTCTTCTATATCCTCGGTTGCTAAGTCATCTTCCAGTTTCTCCGCTGTGAAAGTATTGTGGAAGTTATATTGTGAACAAAAAGGCTGCTTTCAATCTACGAATTAAAAGCAAAATATTTTTTTAATGCGCTATTGTTAAATTTCGACTTCAACTCAAGCTATACATTTCCAGTATAAATTGCACTCGCTCTGTATGGGTTTACCGTGCAATGAGGGATTCGCATAAACTGGTTTTTTGTAGCTTGAGTGACAGCCAGCCAAACTATACAAAACCAGTTTATGCGTTTGCATGTTTGAGAAATCATTTGTTATTATAAAAGTATAATTTGTCTAAATAAGCATATTGTTTTTAATGTTGCCCTTAAATTGGATGTATGACATTTGAGCTTCTGGTTCCAAAACGTTATTCAAGATACCGAAAACAAGTTAATAAAAGGTAAATTCATCTAATGGTAGGCATGCATAATATCATAACAGCCTATAATTTTTCTACTACTCCCTGGAACACTCGGTAAGAGGGAATGGACTATGATAAACCACGGCAACCCAGTACAGGTTGGTTGACGTCATTATGACTTCGATATTTTTATTCTAGAACATACCGATGTTTCCTCACAGTTTAAGCAGTGGTGATATAAATAAATTCCTGCTAAGAGAGGCCTATGATACGCGTATGAAGAACAGTGTGTAATGTTTTTCTACCCCATATAAAAGGGAGAATCCTCCGACCAAACAGATGCTGTGACTGGTGCAGTACTGCCCGACGGAAGTCGCGTACAATAACGCGATTGAAAATTTTTGTGTCATAGAGAGCGCTGTAGTACTTTTTTACAATGATAATGATGTGGATGAAATGCCCGCATGGGTAAGCATGATGCATAACTAATTCTAAAGTCCTTAATTTGAACAATGTAGAATGTTCTATCGGATTGCTTATATGTACAGTGTGCATGAACAGAGTTAATGAGCAAGATACCTGTACTTTCCTCTTTCATTTCCATTGCTTGAAACAACAAATTAATACAATTGATAATTTAGTACACAAAGTCAAGTCTATAGATAAATGATGTAGAGACGCTTTTCCAACAATAAGACACAAAACGCATTCACCAGGCGTTCAAAAATATTAACTGGGCCTAGTTACCATATGGTCAGGGTTAAGGTACTAAGTTGGGTTTAGGACCAAGATTTATAAGGTGAAACAGACGATTTACTTCAACTCTGGCAGTAGGCCATACTAACTTCTTTTACCCATAGATCCGATTTCAATCTCAACAGTTTCAGGAATGTAGGGTATATATAAATAACGAAAAAGTGAAAAATAACTTTGATTTTGGAAGCCGGTGACTTTGTATCATTGCGTTTATGCCACCGACTTCCTAAAGTATTTTTCACATTTTTTAAATAGCGGTTAAAAAATCCAGAGATACGCATGCAGTTCACTAAGCCCAGTCTATAACTAGCACAAAATTTATAAAGAATTACTTATTTTTATCGAAAAACCTGGATGGGGTACGCACAGGAATGTGGAGATTAGCAGCTAGCGGGCCGGGTAGACTGGAGAAAGAACCGTACGTATTGCACGACTTCATGTGAGTCGAGAGATGTCACATCGGACCCGGATATTACTAAGGCGTAAGACCCTACCAGCGGTGGCTTTCGCCTCCTCCTTCTCCAAGAATAAAAAACGGGAAGTTGGCAAAGATTGCGGAGATTTTAGATGCGAGCTCCATATAACCACCCAGACGACGATATGGTAAACAGCAGGCAATTTCCCCGCTTAAAAAAATGTTGAGATTGACCCTAACAAAACAGAGGCCTATGCCTAGCAGTGGGTGAATTCAGGCCGTGGATGATAAACCAATCTAGTTTTCAGAAAGCTGGAAGTCTTAAAACTAAACATACCTTTAATCTTATTCTTCTCCTCCCGATCTCTAGCCTTCGTCTGAAAGTTATGCAGCACTTGAGGATGCGACCAGATCTTCTGCAGTATATGGAAGTCCTTCAATATGCTCTGTTTATTCTGCTTGCCGTAGTTATGCAAGTAGTGCTTGTACAAGTCCCACTGGCATGGCGTCAACGTTATAAACAGTGTATATTCATGTTTCTTAGGCAAGTAGGGGTAGAGTACCGAAGCTTCCTGCCTTTGGAGACAGCCTTCCAGTACTTTGTGTAGGATGTGTGTTCGAGCCTTCATTAGTTTTATGTCTTCTTCGCTTGAATCTCGGTGCTGACCGTTCATTATTGGATTTTCAAACCTATTGGATGGAGATAGAAGTCAATTTTAATTGAAATATTTAAGTAAGTACACTTTAGTTCTAAACGTTTTTCCAACATCGTTTTTTCGTCATTTTTTCAGTAAGTCATTTGAACATGACATAGAACTATATTTTGAATATGTTTAACAACAACATGCATTATATAAAATACGTGGAAATAGGGCCTGAGTCAATAAAAATATTGATTTAAAAGTTTTTAAATGACATATTTTATCATCTTAATATATATAAATCACGTGTCACGTTGTTTGTCCGCGATGGACTGCTAAACTACTTAACCGATTTTAAATTAAATTTGCACACCGTGTGCAGTTTGATCCGACTTGAAAGATAGGGTAGGTAGAAAATTGCATTGCAACGCATGGCGGAGCACAGCTAGTACATCTATAAGATTGACCTGAAAAGCCTACATAACGTGAAAACCTAAATGAGCAATTAATTTAAAACTGTAATTTATCATTCTCCTGCCAGGTCAGCACAGCATGTTTTTTCCTCCATACTTTGTAACTCGTCATGTCAGCAGTAACCTCCTTTCTAGCCTTAACACAATCCATCCACCGTTTCTTTGGTCTTCCATAGGATATAAAAAAACTCATTTCATAACTTGAACTTACCGATTAGAATACTCAGCGTAAGTTCCCAACAAATTAGGCTTCACAAAGTTCACCATGCAATAATACTCTCTCAAATTATTCTGCATTGGTGTCCCCGTTAAAATAATTCTTCTTCTTGTGACTACCCTACTCATTGCTACAGCAAGTACTGAGCAATCGTTCTTCAATAAATGTCCTTCATCACAGACGATTATATCTGGTCCGGGGTCGAGTAACGCTGTTCGTATTTTGTTGACGATGGTCGGACGAACGTCGTCGAGGAAGGGGTCTAGAGTCGTCAAACTTCGGAAGAGTTCGTATCCAATAATGAAAATACCACCGCCATTGTACCAGTCTTCTAGTTGGTAGGCGCGTTCGTATGTTTTCTTTAGTTTTGATAGTTCGAATACCTGTCGGAATGGATGTGTGATATTAAGACATTGTTATGTTTAGAGTGACCCACGATTTAGAACAAATTATCTTTGTGATTGATTTTCAACTTAAAATCTAGCTTAAAACTTACACAAGAAAAGTTGACAGTTAGGCAATGTCTATATAGTACGGATTGCTTATACCTGGTGGGTCAAATGACAAAATTCTTAGTAAAAACGAAATATGAAAACAATACCTGTAATTTCCTCTTTAATTTACGTTGCTTGAAAAAAAGAGAAAACAAGTTGGTCACAAAGCATAGAGCAAATTCATAAAAAACAGACAAAATAAAGAATACATTCCTGACTCTTAGAGCATCAAAAAGGTAAGTCGTATACTGCACAAAAAGACTATGTCTAAACCTATATTTTAGTACAAATATCAACTACTCCTTACCTTAATTTGATTCGTTACTGGTCCAATCCACTTGTGTATCTCGTCGACCCAGTTGAGTACTGTCGACAGAGGGCAGCACACGAGAACGCGTTGCATTTTTACTCCAGGGTGAGTCAGCACCTAGATACAAAAGTGATGCACCATGGAATTATCTCTTGTGTGGCTGTGCAAACAACATTGAATATTTATTTATTTAAAAGAATACAAGTTAACATGATTGGTATGCGTTTGCGCAACCGTTTCCTTTGGTTTTGATTACATGGTCATGCAGCTTTTTCGATCGGTCTGAGCCGAAAATTTTACCTAAATAACTGTGGACACACTAATGCGATACATCACTTAGAAATTCGTAAGAACAGCAATTCAATATGCATAAATATGCAGAGATTCATTCATTCACAAAATGCTACATTTAAGTTGTATTATTTCAGCTGTTCTTGCGTTTTGACTATCTCAGTGGCGCTTATAAAGTAGAACTCGTGTCCCAACGGCTATCAAGCATATTACAGCTCTAGTAAATGCCTACTAACCGTGTGCAGTAAAGCCAACACTTGCAGCGTCTTGCCGAGCCCCATACAATGAGCCAGTATACAGCCCCCGCCCGGGCGCCCCGTCTCGATCTCTGCCAAGCTCTCGAAGCAAGCATCCCACATGAACTTCACGCCTTCGTACTGTAAAAAATAAATAAATAAAAATATATTGTTTTAGTTAAAAGCTCACAAAACACATACAATAAAAGGGCTCTTTATTTTAAATCAGTTCGAGGTGCCACATATTTTTCGGTGTGATATCTCCCGGCCTACCATTTGCCTAGTCGGCCCAAATATGCAAGCATTGTTGATGCCGCACGGATTTTGTAGATCAGGATGAGCCGCATGAAAGCTGACATGCCTTGGGTTGGCTTTGTTGTTAAACAAATACTTTCAAATCGAATGTTCCTGCCCTTATGTTGCATGGCAAATAATAAACCGCATTTTCCGAAATTTTCCAATAAACTGAGTTAAAAATAAAAAAAAAACGGTGCCTTGAAAACAATTTGAATTTCTCCTGTATTGTGGATGCGTTTATAAACATTTAAACTCACAAACTATTTGGAAGCCATACAGATATTTGTTCCGTGCGGGGATCGAACCCGCGACACGCAGCGCAGCAGTCAATTGCTCAGCCACGGCGCCAACCGTGCTGTCATATTTTAGTTTTAACTTTTAATAATTATTTACTGTCTAACTACTATCTAAGCTTGTGCTCCATACCTGATGAGCCTTCATAACCTTGGTGAAGAAGGGGTGCACGGTGACGACGGGGCGGTTCTCTTCGAAGTCATACTCCAGACACACCTCGTCGTTAATGACTAGCACGTTCACGCCTTCCTCACAGCCCAGTAGCTCCCTCTGTACGAACAAGACTGAGTTATTTGATGTCAATATAAAATTCACTTTGTGTAGTGAAATAGGGTGTATTTTCGTATGTGTAAAGTTGTGATAGGGTCACAATTTTGTCGTATTATACCCAAAGGTTGATAGCTAGAGAATGCCTTATGGCATTAAATCCCCCTATGTACTACTATTGTACATGCAGTTTAAATAAATTATTTTATAAATTACCAATTTCGCCTGCCTAACATTCAGTCTTCTTTTTCTCTCGAACTCCTCCATGTTTGCTATTACAGTACTGCGCGCTAAGGACTTCTTATCAATAACCTGTGGAACAAATCAATTGTTGAATTTAACATAACAATGTGACTGTTATCAACGTAGGGTTAGACAGAGTACCGAATAGTTCCCCCACATTTTGCCAGTCCCATATAGTAGGAGGTGAGCTTATTGCCAAAAACCAGGGACCAATATACTCATTGGCTGCTGCTGAGAAACTCCATATACATAGAAAAACCCGATAAAACTTTAACGGACCAGGAAATTCAATTTAGGAGTTCATGCATTCAGGCCAAAGAAAAGATGGTTGAATTGTGTAAGGAATGATATGAAGGAGAAAGGAGTAAATGATGCCGCGACGTCTGATAGGGGAGAATGGAAGAAGAAAACGTGTTGCACCGACCCCAAATAGAATGGGACAAGAGCAGGAAAATGATGATGATGCTCAGCAGTGGCGGTTGCGATCACTTGACTAACGAGGTAGTCAAATGTTAATTTTATATTTCTTAAATGGCATATACAAGATGAAACAATACATCGAAAAGAAGTGGAAGAAAGAGATTGAGAGAAGAAAGAGTGTTCTATTAATAGGTTCACCTTGTATTACATGGGACTTACCCTAACTGGCAAAATGTAGGGTTCACACCCAATCATACGTGGAAAAAAACATAAGTGCTTGATGTGATAATGTTACAAAAGAAATAACTGAAATATTACTTAATTGAAAAGGTGAGTTACCTTCCTAATATTGCGACGTCCTCTAAACAAGCTAGCTTGAGATCTTTTAGACATGCTGTTGTACGCGTCGGACGATTCACCGAACAGCTCTCTAGATAGTATTCTGAAAAGTTTAATCAATATTATTTAACTTTACTATGCATCAATTAAAAAATGATATATAAATCTTTGAAAGTTCTCGGTAATCGGTTAGCATAGATAGATGATAGAGCATAACCACAGTGTAACCACTTCCAGTTAATTAATTGGACAACTTTTTATTAACTCGGACATTGATAACAAGAGTTTGATTAGAACATTGATAACAAGAGATGATAGAGCATTACCACAGTGTAACTACTTCCAGTGGTTGAACAGGAGCAATAGGGAATATGCATGTATTTTTTTCTGGGCTTTAATCAACGAAATACAGTACTAATAACCCAAGAAAAGTATTAAAGGTAAGTTCCAACGAATACTTTTCGCTAAATAATATTAAACTTCTACAAATAAATTTCACCACCATTTCAAACGCTTGTCGCACATCTTTTAACTCAATCTGCCTTTTTTAAAACAATTTTTAATTTGTATGTCCTTTATTCAAGCAAAAATTATAATGTAATTACAATGTAATAATAAAAATCTAAGCAAAATTTTGAGTACTTTTCAAATAAGTGTTTTTTTTAACGTTTGAGTTCCGTTTCAAAACACGCAACATAAAATAATAAATTGTAAAATAAGTGATTAATTAGAAAATAAAATAAGTTTACCAAATTGTTTAATGGTACAGGACAAAGCTATTTAAAAAAAAAAGGTTTCTTTTCCTTGCATATTGCCTATTGTGCGGAAGGTCAGAGGGAGGGGGTAAATGGGCGGAGTTTAAATCCCGACCTGCCCTACTGAACCACTGTAACAGTTAATCTATGGTTTTTTCATATTGTTCTTCATACCCGAGTTGTTTCTGCCTCTCCAGGAATTTCTTGCCGGATCTGCGCGTACGAGTGCTGCGCGTCCGTATGTGCGAGTCGGGGAGATCGCCGCGCCTCTCTATGAACTCGCTCACTAGCTTGGCGCGTTTGGCATCGTCTAAGCTGTGTAGATTGAAACATAGCTTTTGTATACTTATTTAAAATAAAACAAGTGACATAAATATTAAAGGGCACGAGCGAGAAGCCGGCGAAGTTTAGGAGTTGGATAGAGTAGGCTAGTAATAAAAAGTAATATTTCTTAGCTTCGTATAATATCGTACATAATTTGAATTATTCGAATCCAGGATATTTTCATTACAGCCTTTAGACCACCGACTACACCAGTCATTTTCATGCTACACTTAGTTTTTGGTTTTAGCTATATACAACACCCACAGATACTGAAAATGCATTTTCAATGTTTCCATTGTTACGGCGTTGAATGTCATCTTATCTAAACAAAGTGGTAGAATTAATATTCAGGATAAATGAAAAACCAAGAACATAGTATTAATACAGAAACATTTATTATTTACCAATCATTGACTAATATTAAATCACCTTAATGCTTATTATTCATTCTTATTTACTTAATTATTAAATCTTTATCTCTTCCTCATTCATATTTAGTATGAAATCCTTGTTTATCATCAAACGCAGAGTAACGTCAAAATTAATCTTGAGAAAATGTATGATAAATCTTAAAGTTATTCTGGTTTTAACTTTACTCCGCATGTAATAATAAGGGGGTATGAAAATATAGTTGAACTAACTAATTCTTTATTACTTAATCCTCATTATAATAAGACTTAAAATTAAACACCCTATACTAGTATGAGAAAGATAAATCCATTTCAATGTTACAAAGTACAAATGTTAGAAGATATTGTTTACAATACCTGGTCTGATCTTTCTTGCTCATTCTTTTGAGAAGCTTCTCTTTAGTGCTCACCCACTGCTTCTCTTCTTCAGAAGATGAATCTTCTTCGTTCTTCGTTTTGCTGGTAGACGGCGGATTCTTGGATGTGCTTTTCTGAAGTGACAAAAAGAAATAGTTACTTCGGTCAACAACGATCGCGCGAGGACTCCAGATCTTGATCTCGCCAAATTTTAAGAGATGATAGCAGGGATCATTATTTATAGACTCGAAATTACATTCCCTAAACTGAAAACTTCAACTATTTACAGAAAAGCAATTGAGCTTCTACGATTATATTAAAACTAGCTTTTGGGCTTCACTAGCGTTAAATTCGGTATAACACAGTACCTGCTACCTGTAGTTTTTGCCCTTGCGCCTTATTGATTTGTAATAGCAACGCTAAGTTTTCCCTTTTCTTCCCTC
Source organism: Ochropleura plecta (assembly GCA_905475445.1). NCBI lineage: Eukaryota > Metazoa > Arthropoda > Insecta > Lepidoptera > Noctuidae > Ochropleura > Ochropleura plecta. Next base: position 5,906,883 of record FR997740.1, on the reverse strand, counting down.
GTACTCCCTCATATCCCACTTTTTTTTAATAAAAATTAGCCTATGTCCGTCTCCTGGTTCCCAACTATCTGTACCAAAATTCATCAAAATCGGTTCAGCCATTGAGGCGTGAAGACGTAACAAACAAACAAACGAACAAACTCACTTTCGCTTTTATAATATTAGTAAGGATTATCGGTGATATCGTCACGATAACCAGCGAAATTTGTTTGTTTTTTTTTCGGTTAGGTAATCGTCATATATCTTCTCCCGCTGTGGACGGAGCGGGAGGGAGTGTCAGACTTTTACTGACAGTCCTTCCATCCATCATTAACAACAAACGGATACACAATTCTACGATGACAAAAGAATCGAATGTCATGTAGGTCCCGTTTTTGCGCACAATTTGTTAAACGCGTTGGAGCAGATAGAGCTGGCGCGGCTTGAGTGAGCAAGCAAATCGATCATATTGGACAACTTTTTCTTAACTTGGACATTGATAACAATAGTTTGATTAGGCGTTGCTACAAAAAGGCGATAATCATAGCTTTAAATAAGTTATTTAATCAATTTGATGATGGCTTTTTGAAAAAAAAAATGAATATGTTTATTGTTTCTTTGGCAAACAAAGAATAAAAAAATACGGTTGAGAATGTACAACTCGTAAAAGTAACAATCATATTCCCATTTACACCAACACGAGATGAGACTTAATATAAAAGCGTGTCTGTTCGTTGAAAAGCAATGTGTACGGAACCATCACCTGTCATGAAACCGTCAATCAAGCATTCTATACAAATATGGTAGCATAGAGAGAGCGACTGTCGCAACCCCGTGCAGGGCACGCCACAATAGTGGCGGTAAGTCCCCTCTTTGAGGAGTGGCTGGAGAAGCGCCATGGCGTCCTCACCTACCGCCTGACGCAGGTCCTCACCGGACACGGAAGTTTCGGGAGGTTCGTGCACATAATCGGGGTAAAGGAAACGCCCTAGTGTCACCATTGTGACGATCGCCCGGAGGACACGGTGGAGCACACAGTGGCGGTCTGCCCAGCGCGGGGCGGAGCACCGCCGTGCCCTCCTAGAGGCGATCGGCGGTGGCGATATCTCGCGTCCGGCCCTGGTTCACTGCATGGTCCGGAGCGTGAGGGAATGGGAAGCGAAGCAGTCATGCTAGCGAAGGAGGTGGCCGGGCGTTCGAGGGAGAGAACCTCAAACTAACCCAGCCGCCGCGGGAGACGCCCCGGGCGAGCAATGGGTAGCTCACCGTCCGTCCGTCTATTGACGACAGGCCGTGTCGACAGCGCGTTAGTGTTTCATGTACGCCTCAAAGAGATGTCAGCAAAGCAGAGGGCCTGCCAGGGCTACCGCCTGCCGGGATTGCGGGTTGTTCGAAAGAGATACCGCGGCCCGCGAGGTACTTGTAAGGTACAGTATAAATTTAAGAGAAAAAAAAAATCTAAATATTTGTATCTTTGTCCTTCAATATTTCAATAATTTACCCTATTTTGACCCACTGCTGGGCAACGTTCGTATAACTAGGTTAAATGGCAGGTTCAGAACAAAGGAAAAATCACAATGGCGGTTAAAAACAATTGCCTCTCGGCTTCACTAACATTGACATCTGTCTATTACCTGTTTATTCCTGGTAACAGGTCCCTTAGTAGGCATATCCCGGACATCATCAGTGACCATAACGGGTGCATGCAACAGCGAGAGTTCCTTATTCATCATCTTGTCAGCAGTCAGCATTAAATCTGTGCCATCTTCGACCACAGCATCCCCTTTCTTCTTAGGCTTGCTACTTAATTTGACATTTTCAGTATCATCAGAAGGTTCCTTTTTCACTTTGATGGGGGAATCAGAATCACTGTCATTGTCGTTCATTAAGAGATCCTTTGCTAGAGTGTTTTCAGTGTGTTTTAGTGACTGTGGAAGGAAGATAGGACTTTGTTATTATTTTTCAAGGTCAAAAAAGGCATAATGAAAGAAAAAACAAATGTGGGATGGGAATGGGTTATTTAAACCTTTTTTATTTACTACAATAGAAATTATATATTATAATGGTGTGTTATAAAATAACTTCAGTGTTTTATTTCAAAACTTTGTCTTATTTTAGAACTTTGTCCTATATCAAAGATGTATCTTATTTAATACTTACAACAGGCGGAACAACTTCATCATCAACATTAGTTCCTTCATCCTCTGAAGGCTCTAACTCATCATAGTGGTCAGAATAGGTAGGACTTTCAGCCCTACCGCCAGTTTCAGATGTTTGGTCGCTCTTAGCTTCCCGCTTAGACTTAAATTTACTTTTATTCAAGTTCAACTGAATTGTTCTGTTCAAGGAGTTTAAGTTTGTTAACCTGAAAATATTTAATATTATAAGACAAACTAAAGTTTAAATTGGTATGCAAGATTTATTTAAAACATTTATTAATTAAATAAAACTAATAAAATTATATTAAGAATGTGAATTATTACACTAATATTATGTTTCGAGTAACTACACAGAAATAAAACAAGAGATTGTATGAAAAAAAAATGATGCGCTTATTGCTTGCGTTTATTTATACCACGCGTTAAAAATCCTTGTACTGCAATAGAAATGGAAAAATATTTGTTGTTTCTTTACCTGTCAATCTCCTGGTCATCAACATTTTTAGTTGTAATGCCTTGATATTCAAAGTATGTCTGGACAAATGATTCGGGCAGTTTTTCCAAAGCTACACACGAATTTTGGTACAGCTTTCCATCTTCTCCTTTAACGGGGTAGCAGTGCCAACCATGACGCTCTACAAAGGAAGGAGTTTCTTCTATTGGCTTTTCTTTCAAGAGTCCTTCTTTCTTTACAGAGATTCTATTCATGACATTTTCTTCCTTTTTTGAAACTTCTTCTTTATTTGATATTTCTACTATCTTTGAAATTTCTTCTTTCTTTGTAATTTCTTTCTTTGTAGTTTCTTTCTTTGTAATTTCTTTCTTTGTAGTTTCTTTCTTTGATATTTCTTCCTCCTTTGATATTTCAATATTTCCTTTGCTTCTTCTAGTAAATCTTTTTGTAGGTACTGGATCATCAAAATCAGGCAATGCAGGTTCACACTCCAATAATTCTACAGGTTCGTTAGAAACTAACGGCTCTTCATGTACTTCTTTTTCTTCAACTGCTTTAGTCTTTATTTCTCCATCTTCATTGCCTGGTATAATTTTGTCGTACACATATTTCATGTATTTCTGATAATTAGTTATCTCGTTCTGATCAATAGCTGTGAAGCCAGTAAAGTTGCCTACGTCGTCTACGACTTGATCTGTTGAATCAACATTATTACATTGAATCTCACTTTCAATGGTTTTACTAGTCTGCGCCGGTTTTGACTTTTCTTGGTCTTTTCTTTTTCTTAAACGCAAAGGTAAGCTTTCAGTTTCGGAATCTGTAGAATCGTCTTTTTTCTCCTCTTGTCTGATTCTGTCTCTCATTTTTTTGGTTAAATTAGCAAGTTCGTTATCAGTTGGCTTATCTTTAGTCGCAACTATAGGTGTTTCCTTATTTGTAGTCTTAGGATCAGTTTTTTTCTGTTTACCTTTACGTTTATCAGGTTTCTTTTTCACTGTAACTTTTTTAGTTTTATTAGCATTATCATTATCAGAACTACTGCTCTCCATTAAGCGTCCTTTGGCAGTTTCAATAGTCAAAGGTTCGTATGTTTGTGGGACTAGGAGGCTCATGCTCATGTCATCATCTTCTTCATAATCGGGTTCATGTTGTCTGCGTACCTTGTGCGAAATTTGGCTAAAGATATCGTCGTTATGTAATTCCTGCATAATTTTGTTGGAAGCAGCAAATTGTTCGAAAGCATCGACATTGTAACTTTCACTATCCCGCCTGAGTAGATCTGGTGGCACAACACCTAAGACATCTATGGGTTCTGGCTTGACTTCTGGTATGTTTGCCATTTCGTCAGGTGCATGAATTGATTCAATTTTTACATGAGCTAGTAAATCTAGATGCTCAGGCAAATCATCCTCAGGTTCAATTTTAATTTGGGTAACAACCGAACCTATTTCCTTATCATTGATATCTTTATTGCTAGTATTTAAGCATGATCTAAGTTCCTGCATTTGAACTTGTGATACCCAGCTAGTTTCGGTTTCAACTGGGTTATCCTCCCCAATGTCATTAAAGTCAGGTTCATACCGGTCTTCATTATCAAAGTCATCGGAATACTCAGGGCTATCTGGATTTTCTGCATGAGACTGTTCTAGATTCAGGAAAGCTTCCTCTGATAATGTATTTACACTGTTTATTGTTAAACCTTCAATCATGGTTTCATCATTATGATTATTGAACTGACTAGTTCTAATTAAGGGTTTATCCATTTCTTTATACATCAAATATTTGATATTCTCAAATGCAGAGGTTTTTAATGATTTTGGTATAAATATAGTAGTCATATAACTGGACTCAATAATTAGTTTTCTTTGTATAAATTCAACACATAAAGAAAAGAGTGACTTGATTTCACTTATCTTAATAGAAGACGAATATTTTGAAGAACAGGTGGGAATTGAAGTACTAGGTTTTTCTATCCACTCTATTTCTGACAGTTCTTTTTCTTCTCTGAAATCATTTATGTCTGATTTATATAGTAATGCCACCATTCTTTGGTGGCAGAGTGTTTTAAGAGGTGGTATAGTTGATTCATCCTTAGCAGCCATGTTTTCTGAGGGTGATGGGCTCCTTTCTGTGACTTTAACGGCTCCTTCGTTTTGACCAGTTGTCAGGACCCTCAGGCATTGTCGAAATAATGTCATAGGCTGGATTTTCCCATCTGTAAGTTCATTTTGTATGTGTTGATGACAAACTTCTTTGACATATATTTCATCATTTATTTTATTTTTCACAACCCGAAAACATAGTTTAAAAAGGGTCTCTGGGCATGCTAGTTTGGTTTTGTTAGGTATTTGCTTTATAGCACAATCTGTTCCTGAGGTACTTGCATTATTTTCTGTGCTAATTCCTCCATTAGAAGCATAATTTACTTCATTATGATTATACTGATTGGATTTAACCACAAAATAGTTGCACACACATTCTTTGCTCACATTAAGCCAATCTGTGGTTACATAAGGGGCACAAACTGATATTGCTTTTTGACGGTAATAATTCTTAAAAAAATCACTTACCATTTTTGGTGTAATACTATTATCAGGAGGTTTTTTATTTCGGCTGTCCTGGGCTAAAAAAGACTGCGAAGGCTTATTAACTTTTTTAACCATCACGGTGTCATTAATCCACACAGTATGCCGCCCCTTTATGTCAAGCTTTTTGGTTGTGGTTGGTTGTTCACATGGTTTTTTTGCTATTTTAATAGAAAGTTCTTTATTGAGAAACACTGTTTTAGGATTAAATTTTGGTTTTTCATTAGATTTATTCATTGCAGTTATTTTAACTGGTTCCTCTACAATTTCACAATCACTGTCACTACTGTCTTGTTTCACTGTAGCCGCTATTTGTTTAGGTAGTTCTCGACATTCTGTCAAATTGTGAGTACTTAGGTATTCATCATATTGTTTTGCAAGATCCTCTTCCATCTGCATTAGATTATGTTTAGCTAGTTTAAATAGTAAAAATGACTTTCTTACACAATAATCTAAGTTCTTGGTGTCTATGACAAAAGCAGAGTTGATTTTCTTTTTGACAAAATCTTCTGACTTTTCTGTCATTAATGTACCTAACTCAGAAGTTGTTTTCACAATACTAGTTAGGAAATAACAAGCTTTCTCTGATTGTTCTGCTGTTAAAGCAATGTTTTTCTTCATAAGAATATCAGCTGGTGAACTGGTTTGCACACCAGTGGATACAGTATCAATTATAGTAGTTTGGCTGCACATCTCAAAGGTCTTCTTGGCTGCTGGGTCTAGCACAGGTATTTCAAGGGTTTTGTTCTCAGAAGGTGAAGTTGCAGACACTTTTTTAATTTTCAAATTAGTACCTTGAATCTTTTTGGCAAGGAAGTTTTCAAACTCATCACTGCAACCCCAAACTTTTGAATTTTGCGATTGGCTATCCTCAGTTGGTTTTACTACTGTAGGAGATTGTAAACATTCTTCTACATCATCACTTTCAACATCCTGAATTATTGATGGATCTGCTTTTGATCTTTTATTAGGAGATCTGTCTGATTTTTTACACATCCTTTTCTTCCTTTGTTGTGTTTCATTAAACACATTTTTAATTGATGTTTCACTGTCGGTAGAATCTATATCTTTGTTTCCTCTTCTGCCAGGTACATATTCGTCATCAGAGTAAAATCTTTTGCCTTTCCTTCTTGGTTCGTCATCATCATCAGATAACTCAACATTAGCAAATGGATCCTCATCTGACTCTTCATGATAACGTAATTTTGCAACTTTTTTACGAATAGGCCTTTTAGAAGTATCTTCAATAAGTAAAGCATTGTCAGAATTTGTTTCATTTGTGGTCTCTTCCTTGCCTAGAACACTGTCAACATTGTATTCAAAGTCTGACATAATTGGCATTTTACTATTGCGCTTTGTAGGAGTATTCCTGACATCACTTCTGCTTTCAACAGGTACATCACTCACATCATCATTGTGCTCATCAGTAGTAGTTGGGACTACAGGTGTATTATTATTTTCAGTTTTTGTTAAATCACTGTTTATTTCTTTTAATTGGCTTAGGCTCAAATCTTCTGTGTCAGAATCTACATGAGAGCTGAGTATATCAGCTCCGTTATTGGATATTGAACTTGGTACCATAGAATCTGATTGGTCATTAGTTTCCAGTTGATCTTTTTCAGTGATGTCTGTAGTTTCTTTTTTAGGCTTACCTTTTCCTTTTTTATGTGAGCTTCTTTTTTTACTCTGTAGTGGTTTTACTACAGGAACACTATTTGTTAAGTTTTCATCCTTGTCAATCTCTGTTAAATTACTTTCATCACCAGATTTCAATGTCTCAGGAAGTGTCTTTAATTTACTTAAAGTAATATCATCAAGTCCGTCATTATCAGAGTCGCTAAATATTTTCTTATCTAAATCTCTATTTTCTATTTTAGAAATATCTAATTCTACCAACTCCTTGCTTCTTACTTGTGTGTTTATGGTTTGTGTCCCATTTAAATCTTCTAAACTTATGAGTTCACTAGATTGTATTTCCATACTATTTTGAAACTCATTCTGAATGTTTTCTTCCAGTTGTACTTTTCTTGGTCTTCCTCGCTTGCGAGGATAATGCACTTTATCAATTTTGCTGCTGTCAGAACCACTCAGTTCACTTGACAAGTCTTTGTTAGAATTATTTTGGTCATTTTGAAGTGATTTGCGAGGTCGACCACGCCTCCGCTTAACACTGGCAACAATATCAGAAGTTTCTGGGTCTGAACCAAGTCGAGAGCTTGAGATGTTCAAACTATCTTGACTAATCTCCAACGGTGTAACAATTTCTGTTGGAACAGGTTTAGGCTTAGGTTTTCTACCTCTTCTACGGGGTACAGTGCTACTTATTAAGGAGGATTCTTCTTTATTATTTACCTGATTGTCAGTGCTGGGTTTGGAACCGAGGATCATAACGTTGTTGGAGACTTCATAGGTATCGTTTTCTATTACATTTTTCTTTTTATTGCCTCTTCTTGTAACTTTCTGTGATTCATAGTTATGGTCTAAATGGTTATTGGCGTCGTTTAAGTTTGCAGTTGGTTCTAAATAAGAATCACTATCGCAGGGCTTTTGCTCAATCTCGGGTTCCATCAGTTCCGTGTTGTCATTGACTGTGCTGTTTACTTCGTTGTCGGTAGAAATAACTACCTCATTATCATAATTGAGATGACCTAACTCGCCGGGGTCTGGTTCCTTGGGCTTCGCTGTAACTATTGCAGGTAGACTGATGTATTTATCTTCTTCATACATTGAAGCTGCTTGAAACTCATTAAATGCATCCTCAGTTAAACAGAGGTTGTTTGCCTGCGAATCTATATTCTCCGACATGTTGTTAGAATTAGATAGCGCCAACCACTTTAACAGTTACATATTATTTATTTACACGGTAAATGAAGAAATGTCGCGATACAAACACAATTAGTTTCATGTTAATCCAAATAATCAAGAAAAAGAAGATTTTTTGTTGTTAGCATCGAATTGCTAAAGCCCAGGGTTGCCAAGCTACAACTACAATTTTGTATTTTTCTTTTTATCTTGATATAAAACAGCCAACTACATAAATAAATGATTGTGCGATGTGGGCCAGTCGCTAACGTTTGTTCCCGTTGAGTCATACCATTTTGTGTAACACTGTTACCCATTGGGAAAAAAAATACCGATTAGTAACACTGTAAATCAAAGCCACATTTTATTTTCCCTTTGGTTCACAGTGTAACTCTTTGGTTCACAGTGTATACCTTGCGTTTACTCAAGCATTGTTGAAATACATATTCACATAATACAATGATTATCCCATAATAACGAGTGCCTCTTAAATCAACTAAACGTTTGATCGTTAAATGCATTTAGAAACAACGGCGGAACCATTGAGTCGTATCTGCACCAGACCAGCCGGAAATCGAATCCGTTCCTCACAAAGCATATATGTAATTATGTGGTTTTAATTGCACCGCAGCTGCGATGTCACAGTATAAGATAGGTCGACGAAGCCCCGTTTCGCGGGGCTCCTATTTCTGGATAGTTTAAAAAAAAATACCACGAAGGCTAAGGCGGGAGCTCCGCTCCGCTTTGCTCCCGTCTTAGCCTTCTAACCTAACCTATCCGAGTCGTGGTGTTAACCATTTTTTTTTTATCAGATTTTGGATTTCAATGATTTTATTTAATTTTTATTTAAACAATAAAGTCCTGTAACTCATTGGGACATTTTTTCCCGATGTACAACCCTATGACGTACAGTGTTACTAATCGGAAAAAAGGTGGCTTTGAGTTACAGTCACAGAGTAAAATAATATACCTATACAGGAGGTTACAGTGTTACTAATTGGTATTATTTTTCCCGCTGGGTAACAGTGTTATAATTATAAAATGTTGTGACTCAACGGGAACAAACGGTCGCTAGGGTGTATTTGTTAAAAAAACGTAGATTGAACCTGTATGTATTTTTTACCCGATAAAAGCTGCTACATTGCGTTTCAAATGAAAATAGGACTGACTACGTGCCATGTTTATAGCGTCAAAGCTGTTAAATCAGAGAAGTTGTTTGTTTGACAATATTTTTAATTGTGAACAAATATATAAAACAAGAGCGAGTCAGACTTGCACATGCAGGGGAAACCGTGAAATCGATTTGAAAATGACATTGTTTTAAACATTTCATATACAAATAATTTTATTCGGTGCATCAGTATCTTAACTTTAACGATACACGTTGACTCTTCCTATATTATTAATTGACCAATGCATTGGTATGACAGTATGATTTATTTATTTATTTATTTATTTATCCTTCTTACAACTATCATTACAGGCCTTAACCTAATGCGACAGTGAAGCTATCAACTAATAAAAATAAAGCTAAAAAATTAAACAATTTACATCAAATCTCTTAATTTCTAAGTACCTACCTAATTATACAAAACAAAATAAAATAACATATTTCTGCTTCCTTATGGTCTTACATAACTAACTATATTTAATAAAACTCTTGCGAAGTCACTCAAAGTGCACGAGAAAACATCCAATCGCTCGTGAAGTTCGTTTATAACGCGAATCGTTCTGCTGAGGGGTGTTTTCGCCAACAGATTGGTTCTGGCTACAGGAATGTTCAGTAGTTGCGGGCGTCGCCGCCTCCACACGTACCGGTCCGGCACGTTGAGTTTTAGGTGACGCAGCACTCCCGGGTTATGTGCTACTCCCCGCAGTAGCTTTACCACTTATGTGGCGAGAGCAAATTCCCTACGCACCCTAAGCTCGTTATACCCTACCATACCCAGTACAAATAGTGTTGGGTACATTAGCGGATAAAATGGATATACTCCATACAATTTGCAAAACAAATGTCTCGTAAATTTGTTTTGAACCCGTTCCAACATGACACTGTATTTCTCTTCATGTGGATTCCAAATGACCGCACTATGTTCAAGATGGCTTCTGACTAGAGCGTCATACAGCACCTTGAGAGTGGCAATACTGGTAAACCCATTTGACTGTCTCAGCACGAAACCTAGGTTTCTGTAAGCCTTCTTACAGACCTTAACAACATGCTCGCGAAAGGTGAGTTCCGAAGTGAGGCATACACCTAGATCTCGTACTTGTGACACCCGTTGCAACGGCGCTGCTTCTACTTTGTACTGGTAGCGTATAGGCGTCCGCGCGCGAGTGAACGTTATTACCGAGCACTTGCCAACATTAAATGATATCATATTAATAATGTCCCATTACAATGGGGGCTACCGCGCATGAATTCGCCGCTAGAGGCGCTCGTAAAATCGAACCTAGGAACAGTAGGAACCCATGCTCAGCAGTTGTGCTTGCGACCGTTAGACCAAAAGAGGACAGTAGCTCTAACACAGCCAGCAGCTACTTAATTATGCAAGTAATTATGGGTTGAAGCTTCCATTAACATACTAATATAAGCAAAAACTTTTGATTAACTTCCAGACATTGAAAACTAATCAAAAACCAATTTAATCATTTCTACTAATGAAGTAATGATCTATTGATTACCGAACGATTGCTCCTACTTCAATTTTTCTGAACTGAATGTAAATGTGTCATTATGGATGACATTTCAGTGGCGATTTGTGTTGACGTTTTTGGGAAGCATAGCTCAAGCTACATTACATTTTTAATCAAATGATATCAGAACATCTTATTTTATACTAGAAATTACTGACAAATACTCATCGAGGTGTCCAGTGCTTAACTATATTTATCACAAAAGTGGCAAATGTTTTACAATCAAAATGTACTTTCCAATAGGATGGCCCAAAGTTCTGAAAAATCTGGGTGAAGATAATCAAATTATAAAACAAATCGTTTCGAATAGAGACAAGATCTTGTTTGCTTCATTGAGCGATGACTGCCTCGCAGTGTGGTTTTGTAAGGTATGTTTAATTTTGCATAAAGGTTGAGGTCATATTGACAAATTGCATGTGTTCTCATTTTGGTCCCAAAATGTACTCAATATTCATAATAATTTTGTGGTAATGTTTATTGTTCCCATCACTGCTATGTTCTTACTATCTGTTGTAACTAGTGATTTAATAAGATTAGAAAATTAGAAATCATTGTTATGTTTATCTGGCAATCATATCTTTTTATTATCATATACAACATCTCCAATATTTTTGTACATAACTGCCTTGGTTATATGCTGCAACATAGTTTGTTTAATAAACAAGAGTTTACTTTTGAGTCAGTTACTTATCATAGTAATTTGTTTTGCCATTATTGAATAATAAATAATCAACAATATTTGTGTGAGTCTTTGTATGCAACAGTGAACCTTTTGTTTGAAGGAGTAACAAAGTATCAAGATTGTACTGATTGTCATTCTTCAATTTTGTGAACTGTTTTAATATTCATTCTATTTTCATTGTAGCATGGTGCGGTTGGCATTAGATAAATAATGTGTTTAGAAATCAGAAATCAGGTAACTTTTAAGATTGAAGAGGAATGGTGCATTTTACTAATGTCACCCGCACCATGTTACAGTGAAAACAGTATAAGTTCTAACATTTTCAAATGCCTATAATCTTTTAAGTATTCATTTTAATCTTGTTGTTCTAGCCAACTGTCCCCATAGTGTATCATAAGAGGAGTACAGAATCTCTCCAGAGGCTTGGAGTCAATGTCGGGGTTGAGTGGAAACCAGACTCATCCATGATATGTATTTCTGTAAGTAAGAAACAGCTATTAAATATGTAAATCATGTAGTTTGATTGTATTGTTGAAATGGGCTGGTGTCAGCAAATAATTGTTAAAAGTTTTTCATTTGAAATTTCTCAGTAGTGGCAGGCTCTTGATATTTATCCATATAGGGAGCGATCCCTATTACATGAGGCTTAAACAAACTCTTATGAGCTGTATTCTAGAATATTGTCATAAATTAGTTGATGTAAACATAACTAAAACAATGTGGATACAACTAACAAGGTACAGACGCCTGCACATCAAGCTACCCGAAACTGTCAATTTTTTCCAATGAACCTTGAACCTAATACTTTAGAAATAAAGTCGAAAATCTATCAAAGAAATCTGACAGATTGTAGTAGCTTGATGTGCAGGCGTCTGTACCACTCTGCCAAAACCTTCGGGGAAATCCAGTATGAAATTATATTTAGTTTTGCTGCTTTTATCTCTAACATCATTCCGTTCTCTATTCCAGACATCAGAAGGCCACCTTATACTGTATAATGTAGAAGTCCACAGCGAACAGACAGCTTACCAACAATATGACCCGCCCACCGCAAGCCTGCGACGAGACTCTGCTGAGTTATTTGTTAAAGAAGTCATACCATCACTGAAAATTACTCTGGTAATATTTTTATAATGTAATTTCCTCTGTATTTTTTCATTAATAGTTATGTGTGTGTCCATCAAGAAATCATGGTAAAAAAGGGAATACAGTACCCATAAATATGATGTATCCCTCGTAAATGAAATTTTCAAATTATTACAATTAGTTTTAAAATAAAATGTCTCAGTAAAAATTAATGAGAGTTTTCTGTTAATTATTCACAACCCTGAGCGTAGGTAGCAGAAAGCATTTTATATGTAAAATAAAATGCGGCCTACTTACTCTACGATAACAATAGTGATTTTATCACTGTTACTTATTCACGGTATATGCATATAATTTTGGGCTAATTTATTCATTTTAGTTTCATAGTCGGTTACGCACATGAGATATTACTAAGATTTATACATAGATACATGAACTTATGCCTTTTTTGTGTAGGTAGTGAAAACAACAGAATGATTATATATGTAACTAGCTGTGCACAGTGCTTTCACCCGCTGCTCAGCTCCTAAGTTTTGTAGCGTGATGTTATACAGCCTATAGCCGCGCCCCGCGGTTACACCCGCGTGCACCAGCATAAAAAAGGACCAATCTGTTGGAATTAATAGCACCGTGAATATACAACTTCAACTATATTTGTCGAACCTGGTTACTTGTCTCTTATGCTGACTGTACCGTGCCGGTCAACCATGGCCATGCGTTTTGCTTGATTGTTTGTACTTTGACTCTAAATCAGTGTTATTTCTTCTTTTCAGTTAAAAGAGGTGTTAGTATGGGACGGACAGATCACTAGAATGTGCTGTATATCAGGCACGGAGATCCTTGTATGCACCACTAGAGCCCACCTGCTGAGGTACCGATGGGATGGTACGCAGAACCGGGACTACTGTCTCGACTTAGGACGAATACCGTTCTCTATTAACCAACAGGTTTCTAAAGGTAATGAAATCCGAAATATATCCTACTAAAATTATAAATGCGAATGTTTGTGAGGATGTATGGATATATGAATGTTTGTTACTCTTTCACGTCAAAATGGCTTTTGATAGTAGATGGGGCGCCACGTGTCTTTCCAATCATGATTGATAGAGGAAGCAGAGTACAATCCGAATTGGTTGTTAGATTCGAAATTAACGCAAGCTAAGCCGCGGACAAAATCTAGTAAAGCTATATACTATTTATTTAAAACATTATTTCGTATGTCGATGGATGGAGAGGGTGAGGAATGCCAGAAAAAAGAGAGATTCTGTAATGAATGATATGGAAGAGAATAGAGTGAATGTTGCCGTGATGTCTGACAGGGCAGAATGAAAGAAAAAAAACGTGTTGCGCCTACCCTAAGTAAAATTGGATAAGGGCAGGAAGATGATGAGTAATGTGTTAAGCAACTCGGGGATTTGGGCATCCTTTTGACGACACGGTTGGCGCAGTGGCTGTGCGATCGTTTGCTGCAACGGAACAAATATTTGTATGGCCTACAGATAGTTGTTCCGGGTCTGGCTGTACGTGATTTTAAATGTTTGTAAACGCACCAACGATACAGGAAAAAAATCTAGTCTGGGGAAAGGTTAAAAAAAAAACGTTAATTACGCAGTGGTGACTGAAAAATAGTAAAAACAAATTGTTGTGTGAAGGCTACTTCACATTTAAATATTTGAAGTCTGATAGTTTGTACACCTGTGACTTATTTTAGGCCAATGACGTTGCTACACTATCGGAATAAGTGTTACTTGGATCTGTTTTCATGAGGAATATTTTGTAATTTTTCGTCTTATTACAAATTAATCATAATGGTACATAATTTGTTAACTTTATCGGTCAGTTTGTTTAACCTCTAAAGCCAGCGGCACAAAAACGTGTCAGTAAACAAGTATTACCGTTGAGCCCCGCTGGCACAAATTTGTGCCACCAAACCCCGACCGATTTATAACTGTATTTGTAGTAAAGATAAGTCTTAAAATCAGATTACGCTTACGATAAGAGCCCGCCCGGCGGTGCTTGACGGATAGTTGACGTAAATAATGGCGGTAAGAGGTTAAAACAATCTGTGGTACTGTCAATAAGGGCGATGTTATGGATGTCTATATGAAAAAAGTAACATAATATCACGCATATAATCGCCGTAGGCTTAGGCAGGGGCGTCGCCAAGAGGGAGTAGTCATGTTAGTTGCGCCTCCCCCCTACAGGATGGAGATTTTTTAGACATAGATAGGTAGGATTCATCTAACTTATTCTAGTTTTTGCCGTTTTGCTAAAATCTTTGCCGTTTTGCTAAATTCTTTGCCGATAATTTCAGCTGAGCCGATATTGGAAGATAATACGCATGTCAATGACATAGAATATTCGCCGCTTGTGTGCGGTTTCGGAATAACGCTCAATGATGGACGGGCGGCGTATCTTACAGCGCCCAATCTCAAGTTTGATCCTAATGTGAGTATTTTACTTAATTTTCCTTTTAATTGGGTATTATTCTCGTCTAAAGATCCTAGCGTACTTGCGCTATGTTAAGCCGAGCGATACACTGCAAGTAACTTAGTCCGTGACGATGGCGCGTTCGTGTGCCACGCGCGCCTCAAAGCGATGTCAGCAAAGCAGAGGGGCCTGCCAAGGCCACCGCTTGCCGGGATTGCGGATTGTTCGAAAGAGATACCGCGGCCTTGGAACAAAAAGGGCAAAAGAAGGATCATGGATGGGTTTTATTCAGTAAAAATCTGATACTCCCTCTGCTCTGGGCGGAGCGGGAGAAGTAATTTGATGATTTACAATCCTAAAAATAAAAAGAAACTTAAATCCCTTAAGACCCTGATTGTTAACTAAATTGAGAGTAAAATTAAATAATGCCATCATTCAAGAACATAAAGAACAAACGTTTTTCAGTCTCCATGGTCAGATTGATCACACGGGAGTTCTCGCGTTTACTTATATTACACCTTGTATAGTCTCATACAAACATACAAATGAAATTTTTGAGTCTGTAACGAATCGGGAACCAATCGTTAACTTTAGTTCTAAGCATTCTTATCTTGCAAAAAAAACATTCTACTGGCTATTTAAAAGTATTACATTTTTTGAGATTGCCAGAGCGAATTTGAACAACTACTGTTTTTAACGACTTCAATGTAACGTGAATAATTTCTTTCATAACTAACAACAAAACAATTTCAATTATAACATTTTTATTAAAACATGTTTTGACAATCCCAGATATTATTGGACACACATTTAATGGTAAGAAATTGTAAAACGTGTGTTGTGATAATATAGACCCTGAAGCACGTTATTGAGTTCCTCAAAATTTTTAATTCGTGTGGATTCCTTGTAGTTTTCCTTATAGGCACATTTGAAGTAATTTCCTTGCCAGATCCCTTGTGTGGCTGTGCTGTACTGTGGCTATGGGACAACTAATGCCAATGTTTTTGCGTGCTCCTCATCATCTGCTAAGCCTTTTCCAAACTGTATTGGGGTCTAGGTCAACCGGATGCAGATGAATACCAGTATATTCACGAAGCTACTGCCTGCCGGACTTTCACAACCTATTTAATAACTGGGTAATACCATACTCCTTGGGAAAACTAGTTGTCAGATTTTTGGGGCGGCAAAGTTCTACCAATGACTGCCGAGACCAACGACTTAACGTGCTTTCCAAGGCACGGAGAAAACTCGATATGTAGTGGTTGCTCACCTATCCACAGACCAACCTAGACAAGTGCGGCTTAACTCAAAGATCGACCCGAGCGGCTGCTATTATTTAGCCACGAGTTCCTATTCAACCTTATGCTTCTATGAGATGGAAAGTATTGTCTTCGAAAGAATAACGCATTACGTCCCGTTCACGACCTTGCCGCAATGAGCGGCGGCGAAAGCGGCGGCGGCGAGCGGTGAGAACAAAAGTATGAAAATGTTTGAAGCACGCCACGAGTCGCCGCTCATAGCGAAAACGCGCGCGGTTTTGTCCGAGCGAATCGCCGTAGCGGCGCGCGGTGCGGGGAGCGGCGGGATCAAAAGTACAAGCGAATGAGTGCGACGCCACGAAACAGAGCGGCGCGGACAGCGGTGTAGGCGGGACGGACTCGGCAGCGAACTTATGAAAAAAATATTTTAGACGATTTTGTGTCGGTAATGGATACCGAGGCGTTTATAACAGAAATTTTAAATCGACCCCCTATATGGATGTCAGGCATCCCCAACACACAACAACATATTTCCTGTAATCTTCGTATAGGTCACGAAATTCGAATTTAAATAACGATCTTAATTCAGTTCGTGCACTCCCTTTCTAATATTAAGAATATCTTGTTTTAAAAATATACTGCTTTCTAAACACAGAAGGGATAATTTTGATAACGCCATTACTTTGAGCACGTGCTGACTACCTAAATCCGTCCACCTCGGCCGCTGCCGCTCGTCGCTACTGAGAGTACGTGGCGTGTAACACGCACCGCTTGCCGCCGCCGCGCCGCCCGCCGCGCCGCTCGCCGCTAAGACCGAAGTCGTGAATGGGCTCTTACTTTATCAACTATTTATTAAGAAGTTGGGATGCTACCATTATTAAATAAATGAATCGTATAACTTATTTTATTTTTTGGTTTGTAGGCTGTGCAAGGCATTTGGGCAACCGGCATCGATGACGCGACTTGCGCAAGAGTCAACCACAAGTTTAGATTAATTGCTATTGGCAGGAGAAAGTGAGTATCAACAATATTCACTATATTTCGGTTTTTATATGGCTAAATTATTTTTTAATCTTCTTCAACTCGTATCCAGCCAAAACTGAAGGGTACTTTAACCGCTACTCACTAAAAAATTGACAACCGCCAAAAATATTAAAGATTTTTTATTAATTTTTTGTTCGATGAATAACGTAGATCCAGGATCTCAACCATCTCTGAACCCAAATTCATCAAAATCGGTTTGACCATTTAGGCGTGAAGACCTAACAAACAAACTCATTTTCGCTTTTATAATAATTAGTAAGGATTTAGACATATTCATGGTAACCCCTCAGGTCGTCGTTCCAGCTGGCTCATGGCCTACCTCCACTCCTATGACCAGTCCTGGATCTGTACTTGAACACCTCAATATCTGTTGGCGACCATTAATAATATATTTCTCAATATTTTAGTTCTCAAGTGGATGTATTCACGATAGACGAAGCAACGGGTGGTCTGGAACTATCACACACAATGGTGCTCAGTTCCAAGGACTTCCCCGGCGATCCTGGACCTGTTAAATGTATGAGGTACAGTCCCCTTAATTTATTATTATTTGCAAACTATGCAAAGTAAATAAAATTCCTTTATTTCGGATTATCCGATCCATACACGATGGTTGTAAGCAGGAATAAAAGAAGGATTACTATAATTCAGCCTAGCCACATAGTGAGAGAGCGAGTGCGAGAGGTAGTATCCACAGATTATCAAAGAGCATTGACATGAAACGTTTCGTTCATAAACTAACAAAACAGTCCGATTTTAATTACTTCTATACAATATAAATTTGAATTAGTTTGGCTAGGTCATTATTTTGGAATGAACTTCAAAGACAAGTCTATGTCGTGATAAAATAATCACGCCGAGATCTAGAAGCGATGTTTATTATGCACTTTGGGTAAATGTTATTAAACATTCTGATGATCGATTAAAGAGGTACACAGGTGTCTCAGTGCAGGGGTTTTTTTAAGGGGAAGTTCTATTTTTCTGCCCTGAGGCGAAATATTAGAACCAGTGCCTTTTGAATTCGTGTAAGTTTATTTGTGTTACTAACAATAGTTTTTAAGACTGTATTTAAACTAATAATATTGGATCAGAATGTCCGTAAATAAAAATTGAATTGAATTATTCTTATGACATGAAAGAGGTGGGAACATAGAGATGCTGGGCTTAGTCAGTCAGCTAGGTAATAACTAGGGCTAACTGCACAGCGTGTTAGACCATAAGTATCATAATGTATTTTGGATAATACTTTCAGATGGACTGCTGACGGTCGTGCGGTGGCCGTTAGTTGGGAGAGAGGGGGCGTGTCCGTATGGAGTACGTTCGGAGCCCTACTCATGTGCTCGCTGGCGTGGGACTACGGACTGAGCCAGGACCTGAGCAAGTCCAACCCACTGGTGGTGTCTAGTTTAGTAAGTATTACATGACACTTAGGAAATATTGACTAGAACTGACCAACAGACGTAGCAGTCTTTAAATGTTTTTTTATTATTTTGTGTGCTCGTCGTAATTTGCGACAAATAAATGTTTTTCTTTCTTTCTTTCTTCAGTCAAGAGAACTTGTATCAATCTTGGTGGTTTTTTTTCTTGACATAAATCTTTCGGCAACCATACTTTTATATTTCTTCTTCCTCTTCCCTACTGTTTTGCTGTGAATTACAGGGTCCGTAATGATTCTCAATTATAAACTAACCACCTAAGTAAACATTGTGATAAAGGCATAAAGATATCGATAATATAGTATACATCATATATTTTGACGACACGGTTGGCGCAGTGGCTAAGCGATTGTCTTCTTCGCTACGCATGGAACAAATATTTGTAAGACCTACAGATAGCCGTTCCGGGTCTGGCTGTTTGTGTATATGAGTTTAAATGTTTGCAATCGCACCCACGATACAGGAGAAAATCCTAGTGTGGGACAACGTTTAAAAACACAATGAAGCCCTAATATTTTTGCTGCACCATGAATTTCGTAGTCGTAAAATATGGAATCAGTAATAACTCCAACTATCTAAATGTGTTAAATTAAAATGAAACTGAATGGAGAATGAAGCAAAACGTGTAACATGATGTCTCACAAATGTTTGATAATGGGATGTATTGTAAACTTCTTTTTCTATAAAAATATCGAGTATCCATCTTATCCATACATCATTGAAAATGTCTTGTCATCTAATGACACGATGCTACAGCGAAAATGATACAGTGACTGCCATTGCGAAAGTTTTAATTTACTTAATAAATTGTATTCTTGTCTAGGAATGGGCTACTGAAGGTTACCAGCTGTGGATGGTGAAAGTGGAAGGAGATTCAAGTACTAATATAATTCAACTGGACTTTGTTAAAAGTCCACTCAGCGTAAACCCTTGCATGGTTTGTTAAATTATTGATTATTTTATCTATGTGAATGAAAAACAGTTTGTCACTCATCTTGTATTACTATCGTCTTTTATCAATTTATTTTATGTTGAGGAATACATCCAATTTTGATTATGTCTATCCAACCGCATTCATACATTTAATATTTAGTGAATTCCGTGTAATTCCAGTTTCCAGCTTAATATGATATGACATTTTTTTTTACAATATTCCCAATCTCCTCAGAGCAACCAAAGACATCTCTACCTACAAGCAGACGACAAACTCTACATCAACCTAGAAGACAACCTTACAAAAAGAACTAAGATCTCTATCATAGATTCCTCATCAGAGATCTATCAGGCGGAGAACGGGCTACCCGACCAGCCTAACTTGGAATACGAGAGCAGTACCAACTACAGGGAGTTTGTTGATGATAATGAGTGCAGGAAACAGTGGATCGTGTTGCCGCTGCCCGCTACCTATATTGCTACGAATTGGCCTTTGAGGGTAAGTTTTTTTGTTATATCATCACCAGCTTCCGCCCGCGACTTCGTCCGCGTGGCATAGTTACTTTAGGCCTACTTTAGGCTTCTTCCTCTTTTCTTTCTCCTTTTTCCCACATTTCTTCCTCCTTTCTCCCCCTTTTCTTCCTCCTTTCGCCCCCTTTTCTTCCTCCTTTCTCCCCCTTTTCTTCCTCCTTTCTAACCCTTTTCTTCCTCCTTTCTCACCCATTTCTTCCTCATTTTCACTTTAAAAAAAATTACCTATGTCCCCCTCTATCGAACTATCTCGAACCCGCGACACGTAGCCCAGCAGTCGATCGTACAACCACTGCACCAACCGTGCCATCACTTTGATACCTTTACGCGTTCCCGAGATAAAGGGTCTTGACAGACAGACGGACAATAAAGTAGTGTTTCTTAAGAACAAAGACCTTTCTATTATACGACTGTTAAAACTGGTTGTTGTAATAACGAGTAACTGAAAAGTATGGAAGAGGAAGACATGTTGCGCGTGCGCCGTCCCAAATAAATTGCGATAGGGGCAGGAAAACGTTGTTAGAAAGGGCTTTCTTTGTTCAGCACTTTACGGTGGCAACGCTGACAAGGTAGCTCGCAGCTGTTAAGCATTAATACTTAAAGATAACTATATTTTTCTCGATCACCTAAGTTTTAATGGCAATTTTTGAGCTGAACATCCAAAAATGTAGGTATTTGGACACAGTTACGCGGCTACTTTTTATTTAAAACTAGCGACCCACCCAGCGGTTTCACCCGCTGCTCACCTCCTAAGAGTCATAGCGTGAAGTATTATACATATAAATCTTCCTCTTGAATCACTCTACCTATTAAAAACCGCATCAACATCCGTTGCGTAGTTTTAAAAATTTAAGAATACATACAACATAGCAACAGACAGACAGCGACAGCGACTTTGTTTTATACTATGTAGTGATGTGTGTGTCGTCAGCTCAAAAACCCTTGTCATCATCATCCTTTCTGATGATTCTGGAAATAACTTCTTGGTGCGATGTATATATGCACGGATGTAGCAGTGGCTGAGCGATCGACTGCTGCGCTGCGTGTCACGGTTTCTATGCCGCATGGAAAGAATATTTTTAATGCCAGTTCTGGGTCTTTCCATTTGTGGATGTGAGTTTAAATGTTTGTAAATGCACCCTCGAAAGAGAAGAAATTTAGAGAGAGGGGTACAGTTTTATAAAAAAAACAGCCGGACGATAAGGATTCCGTTTTTTTTTTCTTTTGAGTTACGAAACTCCAATTACGTAAGTCCATACCTGTCCTTTTAAGCTACCATGGTCGAGTAATTTGCTTTTTACGTACAGTACAGCGCACTGGACGATGCTGGTGTCAACGTTTGTGTAGCCGGTCGCACAGGACTAGCGCACTACAACTGTCTATCGAGAAGATGGAAACTCTTCGGCAATGAAGCGCAAGAGAAGGACTTCGTGGTCGCGGGCGGCATGCTGTGGTGGAGAGAGTACATCGTTATAGGTAGGGATACCATCATCATTATCTGTTTAGCATATTCTTCAATTTTAACAGATAGATAGATAGAATATTCTTTATTATGTACACCATACAAGTAACAATAATAACACTAGACAACTTATAAATAGGGTGACACAATGGGCGGTCTTATCGCTAAAATCGATCTTTTCAAAACAACCTTTGGATGGATTTAAAGGAGAAGAAACAGTACTGTAGGTAGTCTGTGGCGTAACATTTTTCAATATTTTTTTTAAATCACTTATTAAAACAATTACTTATATAAAAATACATATAATATACAATATACATAAAAAATAACAATCATGAAGAGCAAAGAAATATTTAATTTGTTGTTCAGGGAGAGAGGTAGTGCTTTTTGACCAGAATTTTAAAAGTGGACAGGGTTTGAGGAACAGGAGAAATGTGACTGTTCTGAGAGTGCACCTCTACATATTGCTCGGGCATGAGACAGCCTGATTTTATCTGTAAAGATCTGTGGCCTTTTATAAAATCATCAAGTAATTTCACGGAGCGGGGGGAGTGTCAGCCTAACCTCAACCTCATTTTTTTTTAATACTTTTATACTGAATGATTGACGTTTCTTAAATTTTGCAGTTGTATGACTATTAGAAAAGGAGTGGCTATTGAGATGACTAGTTTCTTTCTATATCGTGTAGTTACCTAACTTAGCGTCAGATTTTTTAAGCCTCCCTTTTTTTTGGGGTGGGATATCATCAAATAACTTCCCCCGATCTGGGCGGAGCGGGGGGGAGTGTCAGACTTGTACTGACTAAAACCCACCCATGTTCTTTCGTTTGCCCTTTATGTCCCGGGCCACGGGATCTCTTTTGAACAACCCGGTACCGTGGCGGTAAGATCTACGGTCTTCATATTTTATTTCAAATGTTAAATGTGTGTACGGTGTTCGTGTGTGCAAGGATAGTAGCAGTTGGCTTTATGTAGTTTTTACCTACCCTTTTGGGAAAAAGGCGAAGAGTTTATGAATGTACTAGCTGGTGCCCGCAGCTTCGCCCGCGAGATATCGCTATGTGTTATTCCAGACTATAATCTACCTCTGTGCCAAATTTCATCAAGATCCGTTCAGCCGTTTTGACGTGAAAGAGTAACAAACATCCATACATCCGTCCATCCACCCATCCATCCATCTATCTATCCATCCATCCATCCATCCATCTATCTATCTATCCATCCATCCATCCATCCATCTACCCTCCCACCCACCCATCCATCCATCTATCTTCACAAACATTTATAATATTAGTAGGATGTAGTCAGTAAATCCATAGACAATAGTTCCACCAACGCCTTTTAAGCGCATTAGCGCATGTTTGAGTGTTTTCAGAGTGGATGTTAAACATCTCTACGAATGTAGATTAATTCATTATCTATGCTATAACTTTACTGATTTATATTTCTTTTTCATCCCCAGGGTGCTACAGCATCCTAGACGGTCACGACGAGATCCGCTTCTACCCGCGTGAAGCGAAACTTGACAACAAGTTCGCGAAGATCGTCCGCGTCCAGTCGCAAGTGTTCGTGCTGGACATACTGGACGATCAGCTCGTCGTGTTCGGAGCCGATGCGCTCGTCACCATATACGAGCTCAACTGTGTGGACAATGGTGATTACATTATGTGTAAATAGTGCTCAAGTTTTACTCAAAAGCCTTAGGTCAAGGCTTATTACAGAGGAGTAGCATCTACCCGGTAAACGTGCTCTTATGCTCGTTAGATTGAAAAAGAAAAAAAACGGGCCCCTTATGGGATCATTTTGCTGTCCGTCCGTTTGTCTGTCTGTCTATCCGGTACTGGGATAGAAAAGGCTAATAAAAAAAAAGAAATTTTACTAATGGTGATGTGATGTGATGCTTGGTTCTAAGGTATCCATTAATCGTAGGTACCGAAAATACAGACATCGTACCGTGTGTGTAAACAGCTTTGCATTTACAAATGAGATTCTATACTTGCTTAAAATATCTGTCTGCCTATCTGTCGTTTTGACCTTGCTTGGAAATTTGAACATTATTTTGGCAACCTTCTTCGTGATAAATCGAAATTGCTGTGAATCGATCGAATTGACTGGCCAAATACATGCGAGCAGCGGCCGGCAGATATTGTGTGAAAATCCATATCTGTCTTGTTTTAGCGGCCGAATAAATAACTATGTAAACTCATATCTGTCGTATAATTTAAAAGTGGAACGATTTTTTACTCCAAATTATAGCCACTAAGGAGGTGGAGGAGGTCGAACTGGTGGCAAATAAAAAGCTGTTTATTGAAAAAAAAAAACAAATGAACACTTAGGGGCGTGAACAGATATTGTTGTTTGTTGATTTATTTATTTGAAACTAGCTTTTGCCCGCGGCTTCGCTCGCGTTAAATTCGGGGTACAGTTCCCCTTTAAAAAAATAGTAAATTAGTGCGATAGAATTTAATTAAGTAACCACATTTCCGAACAAACGATGCTCTTTCAACATAGTCTATGGCTGTGAATGACGTTGACATTCGTTACGCGCGTTTTTTAAAATATGCAAAATTAAATGTATTTTTTTTAAATTTTTCTAACACCTTTTTTTAATATTTTCCGTAAGAACCTTCTACAGAGTATTAGAAAACTACAAAAAAATAATCAGCCAAATCGGTCTAGCCGTTCTCAAGTTATGGCGTGACAACGGGAAACGGGTTTCATTTTTATATATATAGATGTATACCACATTTCAAATAAAAAGTTCTGCCTAGTTTTAATTTCCGCAAAAATAACAGAAAATACTATACAAGCATTGGCCACAACTAGGCATTGATGGAATTACGTATTAACAAGTTCGTTCCTCAATGCCCCTTTTGCTGGCCGCTACAGTAATGCACTATAACCGAGATAAATTACATTTCTCTTTCCAGCCGGCAACATAGAGATGCGATGCGTGCAAGCAGTAGACGTATCAGCACTATCCCACCCCGCTTGCGTGGTATCGGCGTCGCTGTGTCGGCTGCAGGACCCGCCACATCGTCACCGCTCGTCCACCGTGTTCGTGCACGTGCAGCGACAGCCTGACTCACTGGTAAGGTCATCACTGAAGAAAAAATTGCTTTTTTTTCTAAGAAAAATGTTGCACGCAAACGTTGCAACGCACCCACGATACAGGAGAAATTCCTAGGGTGGGGACACTAGGAATTTCTCTTGTATCGTGAGTGCGTTTACAAACATTTAAACTCACATGCACAAACAACCAGACCCGGAACAACTGTCAGTAGACCATGCAAATTTTTGTTTCGTGTGGGGATCGAACCCGCGACACGTAGCGCAACAGTCGATAGCTCAGCCACTGCGCCAACCGTGTTGTGTCTTTGTGCACGCATCATGAGGGCCAGCTTCGGCGATACCGTCCATCTATGTTTGGGTTGGGAAATCATCAAATAACTTCCCCCGCTCTGGGCGGAGCAGGGGGGAGTGTCAGACTTGTACTGACTAAAACCCACCCATGTTCCTTCTACTGCCCTTTACGTTCCGGGGCCGCGGTATCTCTTTCGAACAACCCGCAACCCCGGCAGGCGAGGCCCTGGCAGACCCCTCTGCTTTGCTGACATCCCTTTGAGGCGCGCGTGAAACACAAACGCGCCGTCGACACGGCCTGTCGTCAATAGACGGACGGACGGTGAGCTACCCATTGCTCACCGTCCACAGGCCCGCATGTAGGCACCCATTGAGTGGAGACTTTTGCCTAGCGTCACACATCTTTGATTTTCAATATCACTATATTTACAGGTGATCAACGCTAGCGGAAAGCTGATGATGGTTCAAAGAGAAGAGTATGACGTTGATGAAGACAATAATCCGGTGAGTTTCAACAATCGATAACTTTCTGGTGAATGTTTGAACATTGAAATTTGAACTTTTTGCAGAGAAATTACAGAACATTCTTGCATACATGTTTCAGCGTTGTTTAGCCGGTCAAGTAGCGAAATGAGAGTGCGCCATTTTAGCATACTACAAAGATATATATTTATATATATTTTAGACATTGACAACTAAAGTTGTCTAAATTATAATAAATATTAAAAAACGAAAATTTCCCATCACTAGTTAAAATTGCCTAACACATATTTTTTAAACTAGGTTTGGCGTCGGAGGTGAAGTCACGTAAATAGGCAATGGCGTGCAAAAAGTTAATTAATCTATTCCACAGAGCCTAATTCTTGAATTAAAAGTTTAATATTGCATACATATGCACCAATTAACCACTTTACAAAGTTATGTATTGAAAACGCATACATTACCAGTTAGTGTGCGTGTCGTTGAATGTTCGGCACGCATAACTAAATACGCCTAATTTACGCCGTACTTCCACTAATACGTTGAACAAAAAAAATGTATAAATAGCGTATAACCCACTTCTGGGACTTGGGCGTTTCAGTCTGTTGGCTGTCTGTTGGCTGCAATCCATCCCAGTACGGGCTCCGGCTGGTACATGTCATATGTCTTCTAATTTTTGGTTCTAAGACATGCTTGATAATTTATTTTACTAGCTGTGCCCAGCGGTTTCACTCACTGCTCAGCTCCTTAGTAATTGTAGTTGATTTTGATTTAAAACCATCTTCGCATTATTGTCTTTTTAATGCACATCGGTAGGCTTCCAATTCTATAACGGACTTAGGTGCAAAGAAATCTGTGTTTTAGAAATACATACATAAAAATAGATGTATGTTTGTCTTTTTTCGGTTGTTTTCTTTCAATTGCAATTTTGATTTACTGTTTTGTCCGGTTTGAGTCAAATAAATACTTTTTCTTTATTCTTGTATAACTGTGGGTAGAGTAATTTTCAATATACGGATGTACAATCTACGGATTCTAAGGGGTCATTTGTGCTACCAAGGCTAGTTGGTGGGGGGGGGGGGGGGGGGACGTCAGGTAAAAGTCTTATCCTGTTTTGTAGCGACATAAACCCTGTTGAGTTGTTTCACGTAGCCACAATACGCATTGCTAGATGTCGTCGAATTTCTGTTCTAGGAAAACAAAAAACAAGTTCGTTCGTAAAATATTTATTTATTATTCAGGTACACTTCGTTGCTTTGGATTATACCGCTCACACTTAACTTCTATCATGACCTATGTGTATTTTTGCATGTGCGACGTCAAATGCAAGAACACACTAGCGCCGTGAGTAACTAAATAGGTTACCTATACACGGAGAAGTTAGTTAAAGGAATTATTTACATTTGAAACTTAACTTAGTTTAATGATGCTTGGTTCTAATGGAGAGCGTCTTGCCATCGAGTGAAATAGGTCCGGCGGCCCAGCGGCGGACGATGTTACCTTTTCCTCCGTACGATGTGCCCGATAGGTGTACCCACGGTCCAGCCGGGGGGAGGGGGTAGATCAGGGGAAGGTCGAACGCAGGCACAGGCGCGATGATTGGTGGAGTATCGATCACTGGGGTTATGATTGGCTGATGATGAACTTCGGCGACGGGTCCGATTTCGGCGATAGGAGCAATTGGGATGGCACCGTGTCCAATTGGACCGATGGGTCCATGGCCAATAAGACCGATGGGTCCTATAGGTCCATGACCAATAGGTCCGTGACCAATAGGGCCGACGTTTATCGGTCCGAAGTGAGCCCTAGTTATTACAGGCGTGATCGGGGCAAGGGTCTCAACGATCGGTTTGGCAACTATAGGTGCCGCTATGGGCAACGCTACAGAGTGCACGTTCGGTCCTGTGCGTTTGACGATGGCGTTGAATCCAGACAAGGAGTCCGCAGTGTACTCAACAAGCCGGATATTACCGTCGGGTTCAACCAAGGAGTATGCTCCTCGGACCACGTCACCGTTTCGCGTCTCCCACTGCGCCTTGTTGTCGCCCGTCGACGGGTCGTTTACCGCGTAGTTAAAGCCGTAGTTTGGGTTCGGCTGAAAAAAAAAGTGCATTTTGTAAGAAAACAGTATTTTGTGTTTGTTGTTGTTTTTGTGAGTTGCATACTGATCGGTCATTTACATAATGATCTCCACGAGCTCATTCCGCCGTCTCCCTTCTTCCATCGGGAGTCTAGACGTACTGCGGGTTATCAGCCATGCCTTGTCGATATTCCATGTATTTTTGCTATACTTTATCATCCTCACAGCCAAGGAGTAGAATTTAGATGCCTGAGTCTGTGTTCCAGAGTTCATATAGCCCGGATCTATCCAAGTTGCAAGTTAATAGACTTATTTTGGGTTAGCTTGCCCCAACGTCGACGACATCTTTGTCCGACAACATTGATGTGCAGACTAGGTCCATTTAAAAAAATAATAGCTAGGTATAGTAATCAAGGAGGAATTTGATCAATGAAACAAAACCAGATCAACACTTAAACAGAGTTTAAGATCTTAGTATCATTTAAATTCACTTATTTATTGAATGGCGTTTGTGGAAAGAGACACCACAATTCTGCCAATATCACGAAGGTATTATGGTAGACCATCAAACGCTGGAGATTATATCAATAATTATCATTGTTGTATAGAACACAGCAAAGAAATTAAATAATTTAAAATATTTCAACATTAGTGCCACAATTGTTATAGGGTATTGACACTGACAGCCGTTGAACTCGGTTTAGTTTTTCACAATTTAACTGTTGAGTTTTGCCGATGGTGTTCAAGATTGTGACTATAAATGAGCCCCAATAGGATTTAGTGTTATACTTACGATTTTTTCAATAGTGTTAATGGGAACGTATGACAGCGTCGCGGGCGGGAACGCCGAAGCGGCCGCAACCAGGGCCAAAAGGCAGGTGACCTGAAAATAAAAAAAAAAATTGGATTAAGAAATTTACCTTCGCCTACCCTAAAAACTCATATTTAAATTTTTATCGCTTGGCAAGATACTCCCTTTATTAAGATGTAGGCCAGATGAAACCGAATTTATCACTAAATGTACTGAGATTGATGAAGCGCTTCTATAAAATGCTATACCATCTGAATGCACTGCTGTTCTGTATCTTCCAAAAGGAAGGGATACATTTTAACAGAGAAGATCTATCTAAAGAGAGGAACCAGATTACAAAATTAAGGATATTATTACCGTGATGTACATGTTCATATTGCTTGGCAAGGTATTCCAGTGAGCAAACGAAGTGCACTGTATTTTGTCATTTGCGACATGCCTATTTATACTACACTAATTATTCGACCCGGCAGTGCCCCGGTTTCTGTCAAACATCTTGTTCACAACCGGTCGGTTTCAGTTCTTTTTGCCTGTTTTAGTATTCATAAATAGTTTATACATAACTGGTAGTTAGGTTCGTACAATGTGATTAACTAATGAGTTAATTGGGGTTGTTATGTGGGACGATGACGTATTGTTTTTTTGTTTGTTCGCATTTGTTCTTTGACGGCCGACAACTGGGTCAGGTACAGTCGAGTTGCTTTCATTTTTGTTAGATTTTAAATTCGTTCCTTTTTCAAGTCGATACAGATCATCGTTCATTTCTAATTTCAGCTCTAAGCATAGAAAACTTATTTAAAAAAAAAAAAAAAAAACAAATAAAAAATATTAGAAAAGGTCACCAACAGTTTCTGTATAAAAATATTAAAAAAAATAAAAATTATAGTATTGGAATTATACAGTTGCCAATTACAGGTTAACCAACATTTTTACATAATGAGTAATAACAATAATTAATATTATTGTGCATTTGACATCAACTAAAAAATATTTAATGCGCTTGCCATTTAATAAAATATAACCTAAGTTCATGAATCACATTCATCCTCTTTTTTTAAAATTATGGCTATTGTGCATTACTGATTGTCTATATGTGACTTAGACATAAATATAATACTGAAATGGTAAAGAATATCGTTCACGCCCGCAGCAATCAAAAATAGACCTAAAAGTGATGAACGTTTTTCATTGAGACTGTACTATTAACTAGTTAATATCACTATCGAAATCGTTGATGAACATTCTTTAATGAGGTTCCTCAATTAGACACGAGACATGGTCGTACGAAACGAAACCCTTATAGGATCACATTGTTGTCCGCTGTCTGTCAAGCCTTAACTCGAGAACGCGTGGAGGGGTCCCTTGGAGCTCTGAAAAATCAAACCTCTAAGTCTACGCAGTCAAAAGATGTGGCCAGTTAAGTCGCAAGTTTGTACGGAACCCTTAGTGCGCGAGTCCGACACGCACTTGGCAGGTTTTTTTAAAATAAATTTGTAGGTATTATGACGAGTCTCTGGTTTGCAAACTGAAAATATTACCAGGATATAAAATAGATTATGTCCTAACCTAAGTTCGTCCTTGTGCATGCTGTTCAGCAGATAAAGCGTGTAAGTTTAACAGAAATACTTACTTACGCATTAATTTATAAGTCATAAGTCATAAGTAATTTATTTCATAACAATAAAATTGTGTTGAAAATATAAAAATTAAAAACAATAAATTAAATTAACATTCATTAAATACATTCAGAATTTACAACAATATAAATGTCAAATAAAAATAATATAATAAAAACAATCACAAATTTACAATATTATAAGTTACAATGTCATTTTTCATTTATATACTCATCAATAGTATAATAGCCTTTCCTCAATAAATATGTTCTAAGTTTGTTTTTAAATAAGTTAACACTATAAATATCTTTGAATTCCAAGGGTAACTTGTTGTATAAAATCACTGATTGATACCTTGGGCTATGTTTAACAACTTTTAGTTTCGGTTGTATGGTGTTGGCCAGATCTTTCCTACGCGTACCTGCCCTAATTTTTCTTTGCTCGTCAGTCTCAATTTTGTGTAAATTCTTAACTAAGTTAGTTAGTAACACAAGAATATAAAGGCATGGTACTGTCAAAACTTTTAATCTTATGAAATGGTCCTTACATGATTCTGTCTGCTTCATGCGGAGCATTGTCCTTAAAGCTCTTTTTTGGATGACGAATGCCATTTTCATATTATACTGGTAGCTGTTGCCCCAAAACTCGATGCTGTATCTGAGCCTGGATTCTACCAAGGCAAAGTACACACTCCTAAGCTGCGGCAAGGAGAGTTCTTCCCTCAGTGCTCTGATGGCGTAGCATGCCGAGCTAACAGACTTTGTTAAGGACAATGTCTCAATTTTCCAATTTAACAATGCATCAATGTGGACACCCAGGAACTTAACACAATCAACTATTTCGACATTGTTGCCACAAGATACAATATTTAAAACAACGGCATTTCGTATCGTAGGCTTAAATAAGACACACTTTGTTTTATTGACATTAAGTTTTAAATTATTTGAACTGAACCACTTTTCAAAAGCTTTCAAAAGTGCATTGAGCTTAGATTCTAGTTCCAGTATATCATCTGCAATAACTATAGCATTTGTATCGTCAGCAAAAATGATTAAATTTGTGTCTTTTACACGCTTTTTGATGTACTCAATTATGTCATTTAAAAATATTATAAAGAAGATTGGACCGAGAACAGATCCTTGAGGGACACCACGACATACAGTGACTAGATTTGATTTAAAGATTTTTTGTTCTCCATCTACTACTGATTTGATTTCTACATACTGCCGTCTGTTATGCAGATAAGAGCTAAACAGCTTCAAAACATTTTCTCGTATACCATAATGTTCCAACTTCGCTAGGAGGATACCATGGTCTACTGTATCGAAGGCAGAACTGAGGTCTAGAAATAAACCAGCTACCTTATGTTTATCATTCAGGTTACAAATAACCTCGTCAACCAATGCCTCAATAGCGTCGGTGGTGCCCAAAGATTGTTGGTAGCCAAACTGTTTATCATTTAGTATGTCGTTTTTCTGTAAGTGTTTTAAGAGCCTATCCTTCATTAGCTTTTCAAATATTTTTGACAATATAGGCAAGAGAGAAATCGGTCTGTAATTGCCAGGGTCTGCTTTGGATCCCTTTTTGAAGACTGGAAGCACTCGAGCAAGTTTAAGCTGGTCAGGAAACAGGCTTTTTTCGATGCATTCATTATAAAAATGTGCTATTGGTTTCGCTAATAGGTCTATGTTATCTTTAATTATGGTCAAGGGAATTTCGTCATAACCCGAAGAGGGCTTATTGACCATTTTATTGACCATTTTAAAGATTTCTATAGGTGTAACTGCGTCAAAAGCCATATTGGATTCTACCCGAGTTACACCTTCAGTTAAGAAAATCATTGCTAATTCTTTGTTACAAGCCTCTAAGTGGATAATATTGTCAAAACTTTTGGAAAATATATTAGCTACTTCTGAAGGATTATTTGTTGCTGTGTTATTTATCTTAAGTGTAATTGTTTCATTACTCTTTTCTTTGTTAGCATTGCGCTGTTGATTAACAATTTTCCATATCATTTTACTAGAATTTGATGCCATGTGTATTTTTTTCTGACTTCATTCCTTTTTGCACAGCATACCACTTTTCTGAAAGTTCGAATATAGTTGTTCCTGTATTCAAGAACTGAACTGTCGCATTGTGCCTTATCGAATGTGTTGAGGAAGCGTTTAACTTTACTAGCTGTTCTTATTCCGCTAGTTATCCATTTAGAACATCTATTTCTTTTAATGTTCACTTTTATTTTTCGCTTCTTAAAGACTGAGGAATGAATTTCTTTGAATTTTGTTATGAAGGTATTAATGCCTGTGCTCCAGTCAATCTCAGATAGCTTTTGCCTATAGTTAGTTTTGTTTTTTTCGTTATAACTTCTTTTGCAGATACATACATAATTTGGCTGCTTCTTAAAAGCAGCTTTTTCTAAGCGCAAAGTACAGAATATACCAGCGTGTCCATCCGATAAGCCATTGTGATCGATATACGTATGCTCTATAAGACTGTCTGGTAAGTTAGTTAAAAAGTTATCTATACACGATTCAGACTTATTCCTTCGAAAGGTAGGGTCATTTATCAGGTACCTAAAATTATAACAAGTTAATAACGATAAGAACGAATTATATCTCAGATCATCATTCAATACGTTAATGTTGAAGTCTCCACAAATTATACATAGTTTATTGAGGAAATGCTCTAACAGTTTTTCAAGTCCATTCAGGAAGTTGTCAAAAGTATTGTTAGTGGGAGTCCGATAGCAACAAATAACACACAAGTTGGTTTCAATATCTCGGACTCCACAAACTTCAAAACAATCAATTTTATATAATTCCTTACACACTTGCAGTTCATCTACATTACTATCTTTATAGGTTAAAATCATTGAACCTCCCCTTTTTTTATTGATTCGAGTATTGTAAGACCCCATTTTATAATTGGTAAAATTAAATTGTTTTGCTTGAGCATCATTCATAAAATGTTCAGATATACATAAAAAGGTAAGTTCCTTAGAAATTTCGCTTAGATATATTTCCAGATCATCCCTTTTATTAGTAATGCCACATACATTTTGGTGGAAAATATTGATTAATGAAAATTGATTGGTGTCATTATATTCTAGCTTACTATATTCTTCTCTCACACTAACTACATTAGGAACGAAAAAGCTGCTCCTTTCTACCATTTTCTAGATATGGTTCTTCAATGTCTGGGAAGACAGGATTTGTAAAACTGTCAATATAGCACTTCAGATTGTCAAAAATATTCTTCATACCATAGTTGTTTAGAATTCCTCGTCGTTTATAAAACATTGAGTCATCATATGTCAAGTTTAAATTAGTATCGAAAAATGTTGCATATTTATAAGTACAAATATCTTGGTAAAGTATATTGCTAAATGACTCTATTCTGGAATTGAACACAGAACTAAATCCATCGAATCTATAGGTTGGTAAACAAAGCAAAATGTTCGTGTGTTGTATTGACATAATATTATCCCTTATACTATTCGTTAACTCTAGGTAATTCACAGTTTTTCTGAAGTCTTCCTCTCCTATCAAAATCAAACAATAGTCATTCATTGTATAGTTTGTCAATTTTCCCTTCAGTTCTTTGATTAACTGTATGACTCCACAATTAGTAGAGATAAAGTGACATATGTCATGATTCGGAAATGTAGTTTGTGCTATGGGTGTTACTTTATTTCTGTTGTTACTACTTATTATACAGAGTCTGCGCTGTTGTCGTATCGACCAAGGTGGTTCAAGTAAAATACCGTCATTAACTTGCTGGGTTTCCTTTTCAAGCGATGTGTCATTATTCATTGTAGCCGTTACTCTGTGTAGTCTAGATGTGTCGTTAGTGGCGCCATCTATTATCGCTTCTGTATTGTCCGAGTGTTCGAGCCCTAAGTCCACGCAGCTACTGTTGATTTCCTCATTAGGAGATTGTCTTGAGGTTCTTTTCCGTCTCTAGCTTTTGCTCATGTGGATTTTTGCTCCTCTACTCTTTGTTTCTGAGCATATTCTTTGTAAGTTTTTGGATTTTATTATTTCTTTGTTTAAAACTATTTTTAGTGCCATGTTCTCCTCATTCAGGTTTTCTATTTCCGCATGTGCACTATTTAACTCACTTTGAAGGAGTGTAATTTTTGCTCTCAAGTCATCACTATCACTGTCAAATGCAGTTGACAAGTCTGGTAAACTGTATTTCCTGATGTCAGAGTTTGTTGATTCGAAAGAAATATCTAAGGAGTCGTTTATAGTGGTCTTAGGTCGACGTAAAGTTATATTATTTTCTTCCATTGTGTTCCTTATGTTGTGTGAAATGTAAAATTTGACTATACAATACTATTCCCAACTTGAGGTTCGTAGTATGCGTGTAACGGAACACATTCCCAAAAATGCTGGTGTTTAAAACATGAAATCTTGTCAAGAGATAATTTCCGAACGAAAGCTTTTGCGTCAAAGATTTCGTACTGAGTTCTAATTGGTCGATTGTTTTAGCAGGGCAACAATGAGTCAGCTGTTATGTAGTTTGTTTACATTTGCAAGATTTTGTCAATTTAAATAGTAACTGTTTCCAGATTATGTGTGTTTTGTCTAAACGGCACTAGTATTATTAATATGAGAGCAATTTAAACTCACGTTTGGCAGTTTTGAATATATTATCCTTTGTCATGCACAAATTCGAAGTTTTATCTTGAGTACAGTCCACAGTCACCAACAAGTCACTGATTATGTATTATTGTTTTTTTTTCACCAAACCACTTTATTATTCGCAGGGATACTACTACCACTTTATTTTTATCGAGAACCAAGCATATTTCTTGGTGTTTTAGCTTAATAAGTACAATAATAAAATTAAGTAACATATAAATCGCGGATCGGTTTCAACCGTGACTAGTGTTGCCAACTCACTGTACTACTATATTATTTATACTGTGGTCGTCCATAATCTGTTTACATCCTTTTTTGGAGATAAAATAATATTATGGATTCGACTGTATCGTGGGTCTAGTGGTCGCAAGCGTGACTACTGAGTATGAAGTCCTGGGTTTCGATTTCCACGTTGATAAAAAAGTTATTGGGTTTTTCCATAACGAATATCTAAGTAGCAGCTACGTAGACGGGACGATGGGATCGGCAATCCGATACAACCCGAGAGAGATCAGGCCGCAGGAACAACGGATTTACGAGCTTTCCGAAGCACGGGATTATCATACTGCGAACTTCCAAGCTCCAGGCTGTCACTGAGAAATTACTAATGGAAAATGGTTCCACTTTTTGCTCAACCCGGGTATCAAACTCAGCAGCACTCAACTCGCTTGTGACCCCGAGACCAACGGAACAGTTAGTCCCCTATTACATGGAATTAAACATAACTGGCGAAATGACGGTGTACTACTATATAGAGCGTGATGCAATTTTGTTTAGTAGGTATGTATTCGTTGGTCAAGTGGTTCTTAATGCAACTGCGGAGCAACTCAGGACCTTGTTTCCTGATTTGCTTCCCGGTACAGGCAATTTAATTTAGTGTTTTTAATAGTAGCAGTAGTATAAACCTAGAGTTTAATTTGATTGGACCTGGTCTTCGCTGGATTTACCACACCTGGCATAATGGTGGTTGTACTATACACCCTCGCTTACTAAGAATACAGGTATGATCATATTTTTGTTATGCAAGGTGTTATATACCTAATAAGCGTAAAACCTGTCATATCATGAAACTTTTGTACTATGGATTTTCAAAATCCATAAGTTTTTTTAAGTTTTCACATCCATGCTGGTGATCGCGTCTGTTCCTATAGAAAGCCGTTTTTTTAATTTCAAGAACTCTTGGGGACAAGTTTCATGGTCCGAGAGACCACACGGAGGTCTTGAGTTTATTGTGGTACACCTTATATATTAACACCAACTCGAAAACACCTGCTGTGATTTAATAGTACATAGAATAAGACTGGTGCATTTTCGATTAGCTTTTTTCATTTAGAAAAATAAAACTGCACTTTTTTTTCCATCCTTACAAACAAAATGGGGTCAAAATAAATAAAATATATAATGCTTCTTGAGAAAACATATAATGTTTATTATGTTCACAACAAAAAGAATTCCAAAACGCTAGTTAAAATGCTTTTTTTCTACATATTTACAGTAATATCATTGCCGTACAATATTGTATAAATAATTTCTAAAGCATTTACAGACTACGTAATTTTAGTCTTAATTCTGACTAAAATATAAATCAAAACCCAAACGCACTGAAGACATGGTAATAAAAATAATATGGCTACTTCAATTTCTTGAATAACACCGCAGATAAGACCGTAACTCCTTGACCAGTATGGTAAAATTATAAGAATACCAAGGTTATAAACAAATCCTCCATCTTACATTACAAAACGTTCAATGTTTCGTCTTCAACACCAGCGTTCGACCGTATAAAGGTATTGGTCCTGTAGTTGTCCTGTGAACTTTACCGCCTATATATTTCTTACTGAATATCGTGACGTACGGTTTGTCTAGTAAGGGGCCTGCTAACGGAACCCATCCTCCGTAAGAGTGTGTGAAGGGGTCCCATGGGAGACTCCACTGTCCCAGATTCGTTAGCTTCGGTAGGTTGGCAACAATGGGTGCTGGACCAAATCCATAGTTTACCGGACCTATTATAGACGTTAGCGGAGCAATTGGTGCTAAAGGAGCTACAGTTTTTGCAAATGGTAACACTGGAGGATGTACAGCCGGGCCGATCTTCTTGACGACTGCGTTGAACCCGGTGTGGTCTGTGGCTGAGTAGTCCACGACTCGGAGCGTTCCGTCAGGTTCCACCAATGAGTAGGAGCCTTTGACGACGTCCCCGTCTCTGGTTTCCCATTGCGCTTTGTTGTCTTTTGTTATTGGATCGCTGACTGCGTAGTTGTACGCGTAGCGGGGATAATCCTACAATAAAAAAACATAAAACGATTACTATTTAATACTCCTGGATTTCTCTTGTATCGCTAGCGGGCTTTTTAACGTGGTATCTCATATCTAGTACCTACAGCAATTGCTAGTCTACTCTTCCTTTCATTCCATACAAGGAGGTAAATATCACATTTGATCATCTCCCAAATATGTAATCAGTGTTGGAATCTGGGATACTTACGATTTTGTCAACGACTGGAACTACATTTACGGCACCAGCGGAAGCAGTAGCAATCGCTACGGCAAGTGTGCACGCAATCTGAAATTACACGCGTACAAGTTAAAACATAGTTATTTATTACTTCATAAGCACAACCATAATCAAGCTATAACATTCCGTTTGCTGGAGTTAGGCCTCGTGTCTGTGAGTTGGTCTTTACTTCATCATCTTTCTGTCCTTATGTTGTTATGTTATTTGGGGGCCGGCACAACGCGTATTTTTCTTCTATTATACCCTTAACTTCATTTACAATTGAAATACATTATCTAAAGACAACGACCGCAATTCTTGATAAAATTTATACAATAACTATGTTTCAAAATCAAAGCATTTATATGAAACAGCCCAATTGCAGGCTCTTTCGAACTGTAGAAACAAAGACAACACAAAAAAAATGACAGTCCCGGTCACAAGGCATGATAACTGTAAAAATACTGTAGTTGCCCATTCTAAAGAGTTGATCTATGGAAATAACGTTTATTAGCTTTTTGAAAACTTCCTTAACTCTAATTCCTGGATTAGGATGCTACATTTTTTTCCCAAAATGTTTTCCGATACTGAAGAACTCGGCCAAATCATTTCACACATAAACTCTTAAGTAATTAGCAAATAATTACCAACCATTAAAAACCGATGCATATTGTCAGCTAGTGATATATTATGTCGAATGTTCATTTGTCAGTATTCACACAGTCCTTTTATAAGTGCAATGATGGTATAACTCGTGTGACCCGTTCCAACAATATTAGATACATTGATTTTGTGAACTAGTTTGTTATTCACATGAAACATGACCCAATGTATGCAAAAACAAGTTGTTAATTCGCAAATATTTTTTCTTTATAGCGTGGTGGATCGAGTATAGGCCTAGTATTTAGGGTTACCTTTGAAAGGTACTCTTGAAGAATTTTACTCTGGTATTTATAAATTTCTGATTTTTAAACCCGCTGAATAAGATTTAACCAAAAATCCAGAGCGAACTCAAAAACATTAACACGAATCAGCAAAAAATAAGCTCTTCAAATCAGTCATCATTACCTGTTGAATGTTGCAAAAACGCGCGAAAATTCGACGAATTTCTGAGTAATTTTTTAGCGAGGTAGGCTTCAGAAAAACGAAAATTTTACCGGTAAACCGATAGCTACACCGTATAAAGTTCCTCCGTGGGTACTTAAGTTAGGAACTTAACGACATTCAACGGGTTAAATCTTTGTAACTATCAAACATTTTCTACCCTTAATCATATATCATATCTTCCCTTTTTTTTTTTTTTTTTTCGGGTGGGAAATCATCCAATGACTTCCCCCGCTCTGGGCGGAGCGGGGGGGTATGTCAGACTTGTACTGACTAAAACCCACCCATGTTCCTTCTATTGCCCTTTACGTTCCGAGGCCGCGGTATCTCTTTCGAACAACCCCGGCAGGCGGAGGCTCTGGCAAGCCCCTCTGCTTTGCTGACTCTCTTTGAGGCGCGCGTGAAACACGAACGCGCCGTCGACACGGCCTGTCGTCAATCGACGGACGGACGGTGAACTACCCATTGCTCACCGCCCACAGGCCCGCATCTACGGTGGCCGGAAGTCGTCTCGATCATATCTTCCCTCTAATAATGTAAGCAGTGATAACCTAGTGGTGACTGTCGACTCCCAAGTCATTAGTCTTGAGTTGTAATCCAAGGCACGTACCCATCACGCACCTCTGATTTTACGGATTCATTGACTTATTCATTCATACTGTCTAAAACCCACCCATGTTCCTTCTTTTGCTCTTTATGGTCACTTGCTTCTGTGGAATAAAAATATCGTGAGAAAACCAGCATGCCTGAGAGATATTTCTCGACGGCTTGTTAAGCCAAGCCCAAGGGAGGCATTAAAAATCTGACACTAAGTTAGATAACTACACGATATAGAATGAAACTCGTCATCTCAAAACCCTACCTTTCTAGTCATACAACTGCATTTCTCTGTAAGGTTTAAGAAACGTCAATAATTTAGTATGAAAGTATTTGAACATTTTAAATACTTTAGGTTAGACAGAACCCTTCCGATTCCCTATACATTAGCTAACAATCAACAATCGTGTTTATATTGATCTACATACATTATACAGTGAATTACTTGATTTACGATCACTGTCAGTCGTGCATGTCTCGGTGGTGCGGTCGAGAATAGTAGTGGGAGAAATTAGGAGAGGCCTTTGCCCACTTGTGGTATACATGCTAAATAAAAAAAAAGAAAGTTAAAGCACACAAATGTCCTTTTTTTAGTATTGTTCGTCGTGTCGTTGAGCTCCTTCAGTTATGAGTCGAGCTACACGATAACTGACAAATGCTTGCACTGGCTGGACAGGTCCACTCAATCTGTGTGGTGCTTTCTTAAAAAGACCGTTTCAGACACAAATCTGCATAGTCTTCATGTAAGTTGACCAAGATTTTTGTCTGGACCTTAAAGTAGACCTCTGAGTTTGTTTGGGCTGTTTCTTCTCAGAGTACTCGGGTACGAAACACCGGCCTCATCTAGTTTAAAAAAAACGTGTAAAAGTGTTTGTGAAAACCTACTTGCAAAATAAACATCATTTATCATTTAAAGCAAACTGTTTCAGTGCTTTTTTCAAAAGGCCAGTCAGGTGCGTCCCTGCATTTCGTGCGATTTATACAACCATTTCTCATATTTAATCGCTACACTAGACAAAATTAGGGGGTCAATATTTAGAGTTCTTGACCCCTAAGTTTCACCCCACCTTTCTCAGGTTTAGAGTCAGTCAACCACGTGAGATGGGATGATGACATTACAAAACGGCTGGCCCTAATTGGCTGCAAGCTTGCAACTTTGAAGGAGGCTTTCACCTGCGGAGGGGTTCTTGTAAATTAAATAATGAATGAATCTATCAATCTAAGAGAAAATACCGCTTTCTGTCTTTACTATTAATATTATAAATATGTACTTCTAATTTGTTTATATATTAGGGTGTAATCTCCGAAACTACTGATACGATACCGAAATTATTTCACAACTGTGAAGCAACATTATCATTATAAGGTTTATTCATGACGTTTCCGTAGAATAATTCGATTAGATTTCCTGAGAGAATCACATCCGGTTCTATTTTAAATAAAATATTCAAACAGATGTGCGCTCAAGCATTTCAATATTATCAGCAATATTATATTTTGAGGGTTAAATACAGGGTGAAGAATTGCTCATCATTATCATCATCATCATCAGGCTATATTAGTCCACTGCTGGACATAGCCCTCCCCTAATGAGCGCCATTTTACACATGAAGAATTGCTCGCAGACAGTTAAACAATTTCGGGGTTAAAAAGTTTAGAAATGACCTTGTCCATGTTCTATTCGATTTAATCCTTACTTCCAGGGACACTGTATAATTATGCTGAAACTACAAATTGGCCGGATAGTAGATGGTTGTTAGACTTAATTACACGTTTTTTTTTGTGATTTCAGAGTTTATTTCTGATAGGGCTCTTCCTTGATAATAATTTGTAAAGAATACGCAGTACACGCACTCTACAAATTATTACAATCAACAAGGTTTTTTTTGGGCTCTAAAATATATTCAATAAAACTTTTGAATTTATTCATTCACAATCAGACAACGTACAGCCTAAACCGCTTAATAAAGGAGTGCGCATTTTTTTGAACAAGAGTTCCTTTCATCAACATCGTCATAAGGGAGAAATAGGGGATGTATTTTATGAAAAGTCGTCATTTGTTTCGACGGAAAATCTTATGAGGTTCATGAATTGTGGATGGATTACTTTGGAGTTATAGCAGCCATAACTCTTTGACTGAGATCTATACATCAGAGTAGAGCAAACCAGTTTAGTTCCTTAAGGCGCCACCCCGACCAAAACGCCGCGCAAGCCGTTTTTGTACAGTTTTCTAGAGCTATCTACTTGTTATTTAAAACGAACTAAGTAACAAAAAAAATACATTAAATTTCTTTATAATCTTGATTCCATTATTGTGGATTTAGTTTTTATTTTTATTGAGTCATTATTTAGTAAATCTCCTTTCAACAAAGCCCCCGAAATGAGAAAA
Organism: Ochropleura plecta; assembly: GCA_905475445.1. Classification (NCBI taxonomy): domain Eukaryota; kingdom Metazoa; phylum Arthropoda; class Insecta; order Lepidoptera; family Noctuidae; genus Ochropleura; species Ochropleura plecta. Next base: position 5,865,768 of record FR997740.1, on the reverse strand, counting down.
AATATCAATAAAATGCATCTCCTCGTAAAGTAAACATTGTTTAATTTTGCTACTGACACTAATGGATACACAATTCTTTAATGAACATTTTGGTGGAAATATTTTTTCCAAAAACCCAATACTTAATTTTATATAGATTTTATTCCAAAAAATTGGCATTATTCACTACTGCTCTCACTCGCTCACTCCTGCGCGGAAAAGAGGGAAGCGAATACTCAAGGTTATTTGCGTAGGGTACGGCCTTAAGAAGATAGCCTTTCTTTGTATAAAATTAATGAATATATTTCTTTAAGCGACGATGGTAATCAAACGTTTCAATCTAAACATTATTTTCATTACGTTGTACGAAAAATATTTTTTATTTGTTTGAGACACTATTGTATGTACATGAGTAAAATTTAAATTCACTCTGAATGAATAATCATAACTCAATACAATTAATAAAAGGAAAAAAAAACAACTCGCTATAACCACATGGTGGCATATGCTTTATTAGTGCTATGTCTGACTTATAATTATCAACATAAATATTAATTACATTATGTACAATAGTTTCTGAACTTAACCTTTAAGTTCTCTTCAAGGGACTCACTCGTGAAGGCAAAGTAAAGAAGCAAGTAATGGACAGCGGCATTAAGATGTTAGTCATTGTTTCAGAGATAGAATTGCAGTAAATCAGTGTTTTCCATAAGATATCGGACCCCACGGGTTCAGTAAGCCTTGGCCCAGGTCAGCTAATGTACTGTGTCCACCAATAGGGGCTTTGACGTAACTGACACCGGAGCCAAGCCCACTATATCCAAGACCATCGCCCTTCCAGCCTCCGTAACCGCCATAGCCTGCTAGAAGACCATCTCCTTTAAGCCCTGCGTATCCTCCAATTCCTGCGAGACCATCGCCTTTAATTACTCCGTAACCGCCAATTCCTGTTAGGCCATCGCCCTTAAATCCTCCATAACCGCCGCCGATTCCTCCGTATCCGCCACCAATTCCTCCGTATCCACCAGCTAGTCCAGTCAGACCAATGCCCTTCAATCCTCCAATTCCTCCAAGTCCAGCGTTATAGCCTCCATAGCCTCCCGTCAATATTGTTCCAGACTTGATAATAGGTCCTGGCAGAGGAGCACTGTATATCGGACCAGGTTTATAGATGGGCTGAGCGATAGGTGCCGAGTAAATTGGTCCAGCTTTGTAAATAGGACCTGGGAGTCCAGAGTACGATGGCAACAATGGCGCAATAGGTGCGTAGGGCTTCGAGATCGGGCCGATCGGTGCTATTGATCCGTATGATCCAATTGGTGCGATTGGTGCAATAGGAGTCCTAATGATTGGTGCTATGGGAGCGATTGGCGCTATCGATATTGGTTTCACAAGATTGGCGCTAGAATAAGCTCCACCAACGATTGGTCCTGATATTAAGGGAGCGCCGGCTAATCCTCCTAACTTAGCAATTGGTCCCACAGAAATCGGGGCAAGGCCCGATGCATGGCCCAACACTGGTAAGGCTGCCTTGTAGATGGATGTTGGTCCAGACACTGGGTGCAAGTTAGGTCCAATGCGTTTTACTACTGCGTTGAATCCTGAATTGCCGTTTACCCAATATTCTACGATACGTATGCTGCCGTCTGGTTCCACTAGTGAGTAAGCCCCTGGAAACAAAAGATGATTAAACAGCTGTATTAAAAAAATATATATCAAAAGTTATCAGGTCAATATGTACCTTTAACTGCGTCTCCGTCTCGTTTTTCCCATTGCGCCTTGTTGTCTCCCGTGTGTGGATCATTCACTGAGTACTCGAAGGCGTATCTGGGATATGCCTACAACAAACAAACACGCCATTAGTAACTATAGAAGAAATCATTGGTTGTAACACATGAGATGTTATAAAACTCACATAATAATCTACTGAAGCATGACCTGGTGCGTATACTGCACCTCCTCCTAATAGACCGTCAGCCACAACAGACGCCGTGAAGGCCAGGAGGCAAGATACCTGGAAAATTCAAACACCACTTCACGAACATATCCTTAAAACATGATAATTCAAAGCAAAAACTAATTGCACCGACCGCTACGTAAATATTCATTATGCCGGAGACGCACTGACGTGATGTCAAAAACGCACTGCTAAGCTATCAGCACTTTGAAGGCATTTATAGGCGATTGGTTTAGACCTTCATGCCCTATGTTGCGGATGTGGAATATTTGGCGCGCACTCGCTCTAGCTGTAACAACAATCACCCCGAGTTGCATCAGGCTTCCTCATTTTCATAGAACAGCCTTCGGGTAGTGAAAACGTGAGTTAATATGTAAAGAGGGCTCGATGCTTCGGTATGCAGGACGCGCGGATCAACGCACGAAAATTTTCAGTTAACTTCAGATCGGAAGCTGTTCAATTGCGGCGATGATTTATATGATTGATTTCCGTGATAAGTTAATATTTGTAAAAGTAGGAATTGGGAGGTTTCTACGCATCGTGTTGTATTGCTGCAATAGGTTTAAACGCGTTAATGATACGACGTTTTGCTCCAGTTGCGCCTGCGTGCGGCTGTGAGCGTCGTAAACGTTCGGTTGATTGCACGCTCCACTGACGGATGTCGGTCAGTGTGATCATTATCAGATATTACTTGTATAACATTACGCATCAATCTTTATACACCCGTTTTATATGTTCGTGAACTTGATAGTTATTATTGATTTCAAGGTAGAAATACCATGCTTGACTTACATAATCCTGAAATCGTTCAATAAATCCATTAAAAGATACAAACACGAACAAAGTATTGTTCAACCACTTCTATATTTTACTCATTCTTAATATGGAGTAAACAAACTAGTTTTACACTTAACGTGTAAATAGCTGGTCTGAAACATGTAATTAAATGGCATAAAATCAATCTATTCGCTTTAGGCTAGTACTAGGTATACCAAGACATTTATTACTAGTGAATTCTTGTGTTTTTAGAGTTCCATACCCCAAAAGGAAAAGCGGAACCCTGATTGGTCATTTCACTTTGTTGTCCGTCTGTCTGACTGTCTCGGGAACGCATGGACGTATCGAGTTGAAGAATCATATACTCATGTCTGTGGTCCCTTTGTGCTGTTATAAAGCTAACCCTCTAATTCTACGCAGTCAAAAGATATGCCCATTTATGTCGCAAGTTTGGACAGAACCATCGGTGATCGGTGCACGAGTCTGACTCGCTCTTGGCCGGTATTTATTTACTAATAATATTCTAGATATAGATAGATTAGATCCGCTTGGTTGTCCTACATTTGGATATTGATTAAAACACAACTTGATAGCTACAGTCGAACAATATTTTAGTGTTTATCTTATTACCAGACTGCAAAGGTTGGTTATGTTTTCTCGTTGCACGGCAGCGTGAGAGTTAAGATGCATTATTTTATTATAGTTTATTTTAAGGCAATAAACCCATTTGAATATTATAATGTACTATTAGCATATACACCATGAGTCGAGTATCCTTATTTATTCGCTTTTATTACAAACTTGCGAACAGTTTTTAAAAATCCGATTGTCGTTAGCTCAAGAATATGGAGTTGAAAGACCAATTGATTTAATAAAAAAAAAATACAAGATTAAATGAATGAGATCATAATGACATCATAAAATGTCACACATCAATATAATAAAAAAAAATACTTTTCAACTGTTGTCATCATTGCTCGTATTTTCTCTGAAAAAATAATTGACAGATTTGATAAATATTTTATATCCCGTTGTTCTCAGGCCTACAGCTGCCTCCCAGCTACGGTCCTCGCATCCTGCGTTGAAAGCGTCTGGTCCTGTGGAAGCGTCACCGGATCACAAACCCAGCTGTCTCGAGCTCTGTGGCTCTGGTGTGGAGCTCTAGGTGCTAGAGTGTGGCTCCCCCTACTGCCAAGAGATGCTACTAGACATCCTGATTCAGGAAGACACACGTTTATGGCGAAAAGGATCATGCTGCCGTTCCATCTTAATATTTATCCACTGAGTAAGTACACCTTAGCTTCTAATAGCAGTATATTTTGAAGGATTAGATGGTGTTAGTGGGCACTAGAATTCCCTTCTCCCGCTCTGGGCGGAGCGGAAGAGAGTGTCAGACTAAAACCTACTACTGACTAAAACCCATCTATGTTACTTCTTTTGCCGTTTGTGTTTCGGGGCCGCGGTATCTCTTTCGAACAATCCGCAACCCCGACAGGCAGTTGCTCTGGCGGGCCCCTCTGCTACATATGAGTCTTGAGATCGTTAAATGCAATATTTTATATTATATTCTTGTCAACAGCAATTTTATTCGACGACGCTATCCTACTGGGTGCTGAGAATGATACAACTCTGTACGCTTCAGACTCTAACTCAGTCTTCTCGTTGCCGTTTTGTGTCGTCAATAGAACAGTAAGTTTAATTGAATTAATATTAGTAGTAACTAATTATCTATTATACTTGTCTACCGTTTAATTGAGACGGTGGTTGACACAGCGCTGTGCGGGACGGGAGTTGACTTACTGCGCGTCATACAGTTACCGAAGACGTGAAACAGAATTATAATAAACTAGGTTTCGCCCGCGTTAATGGCATAGTTACTTTGGGTTAACGCTAACTTTAACCCGCGTGATGATCGAAAAAAAAAGTTCTTACTCTCCCCTTTTCTTTCGAGACCCTTTTCTCAATTTTTTTAGCCTTTGTCCGTCTCCAGGGTTCCAACTATCTCTGTACCAAAATTTATCAAAATCGGTTTGGCCATTGAGGCGTGAAGACGTAACAAACAAACAAACTCACTTTCGCTTTTATAATATTAGTAAGGATATGTCTAGAAACACTGCTTGATTCAGAAAACACGGCTCGCATAGTGAGGAGATTCCTCTCTCTGTAGCTCAGACCATCGGCAGCATGACCTTGTTCCAAGCGCCGATTAGACATTAATTTTCGTTTTACTAAAAACATTTAGCTGTTTGGTTCGGTTTTGAAAAATATATAAAATTATAAAATATGTATGTACAACGAATTAAAAAGAAATTAGTAAGTACCTAGTATATCCCGTTCAGGTGGCATTACAAAATTCCACCCTGTATAATTTTAAAACACCTAAAATGTAAGGTTCAAGCAATTTTAGGTCTTTTATATTATTTGTTCGTTTATTAATTATTATACATATTTTTTATATTTTAAAATATAAGAAATTAGTAGTCCACCTATGTCATGAACAGAGTTCAAGCAGGTTATTTATAATATTATTTCAATTAATCATATCATTTGCAGTGTGGTTCCACTCACTTCTAAGTATTGGTCTCTTCTCTTTCGTGCCATGCTATTTTGGAACTTATTAGTGATCTTCTGTAGGTCTACAACTGGATGTTGGTCTTCAAATAGTTCCTCTAAGATGGTAGATCTTTTGTCTATGAAGTGATGAGAGAAATATTACATACGGTACAAGGCTATAGCAGTGGGGTCCCCAAACTTTTAAGATAACGGAACACCTACCAAATACCTTTTATCCCATATCAAATGATTACAAATCAAAAACGCTTTCATTTAAATAAGAACAAACCTTTTCTTAGTTATAATATGTAAAGTGTAAAACTTTATTCTTCATTTCGTTTTAATAATATTTATAACTACCCAATAACTGTGGTATTATATAATTTCGCGGAACCCTTGTAACTTTTCTACGAAACTCACTTTGGGCGTCACAACAACTGGGGTCGTCGGAACTTATTAAAAACCCATATTATATTTCATTTGCATCCTTCCTCCATTACACATACAGTTATAGCATTTAAACCTAATAAGTTGTATATTAATCAGTTTTCCAATTAACTGGCAATTTTACGCCTTAATAACTATTGATATCCTAGTTATTAACCTGGCTTAGCTTATGAAATGAATGCATCCACAAGACATCCTTATTGGTTAGGGCACTTAATGGAACTGTTGTGCCGTGTGAGTTATGAAAACTGATGAAATATTTCGCTACTTAGTGTCAACGAAAACAATTGTACCGTTACTTAATGCTACAAGTCTCCTTCTACGAATTATTAAATAAGCAATCATATATTAGTATACAGTCAACAAAAGAAATGAGTAACAAAGCTCGTCAGAAATACACTTCTGGACTCATCTATTGGCCCACCTTGTATTTTCAGTTTCGTTTGGTCCTAGCTAAAATTTTATATTAGGTCGAGCAAAAAGTTTTTATGCAGTTTTTAACCTGGCACATTCACAATTTCATTCAATAGTCTTTTTTTGAATTTCGAACACAGAATTTAAAGAAACAAAAGACAATTTGGAGCCTGTTTGTTGATATCAAACAATCGAATACTAAGAAAATCAGGTTTTATTGGTTTACTTGGATTTAATTCTTGAAAAAGTGATTGATATCTTTGGTTTTGCAACAAACATTACTTATTCTTAACATTAAGGTGAGGTTCTATCAATAATCTATGGATACTTCACCTGAAATTGCCGCCCAAGCTGTGGCACTTATTCAGGCCGGACACAGCCAAAGAAACGTGAGTGCTCAACTTAATTTAAGTCGATCTGCGGTCCGAAATGTTTATCGGAGGTACCTAGAGACTGGCGGCTTTGTTCGTCGCCAAGGAAGGCCACGATCTCGGGTCACAACTGAAAGGCAGGATCGATTCATCGTGACGACCAGCTTGAGAAATCGTCACCTTCACCAATCGCCGCCTCCATTGAGATACAAAACCAACTTCGCGACTTCCACGGAGTATCTGTAAGCGCTCGAACTGTTCGGAGAAGGTTAAAAGAACGCGATATGGTACCACACAAGCCAGCTAATGGGCCCAAACTAACGCGAGCCCACCGAACAGCGCGCCTTCATTTCGCACGCAGTCATTTAAATTGGACACAGCAAGATTGGAGCCATGTACTCTTTTCTGATGAGTCTAAAATTGTGTTACATGGCAATGATGGAAGGAAGAAGGTCTACCGACGTAAGGGAGAGCGTTTCGCACAATGCTGCTTTGAAGAGAGGGTTGCTTATGGCGGTGGCTCATGGACTGTCTGGGGCGGTATATCCGCGAGCGGCAAAACTCAACTTGAGGTTGTTACAGGACCACGGCTGCCAACATTAAATGCTGAAAGGTACATTCGTAAGTGCTTAGAACCTCACGTGATGCCATACGCGGACTATGTGGGCCCAAATTTCCTTTTTATGCATGATAATGCAAGAGCCCATGCGGCCGGCATCGTCAGGGAATATCTTCGGGATGTGAACATCACAGTTATGGACTGGCCAGCCAGAAGCCCAGACATGAACCCTATTGAGCACATGTGGGACGAGCTAAAAAGACGTGTTAGGGCTCGTCAGCCAGTTGCCCAGACGATGCAGGAGTTGAAAACTGCCATAGAAGAGGAATGGGAGATGATCCCTCAAAATTTCATAGAGCGGTTGATAAACTCTATGCCTAATCGTATGAGAGCTGTGGTAGATGCCCATGGAGGCAACACGCGTTATTAAATTAAACATTTATTTGATAAAACATGTTTTTTATTCAAAAATCAATTGCCTTTAACAAGGCGCATATCCGACTTGTTAGGCGTAGCTCCATGTCGTATGGTATTCTGAATTCAAATTTAAAACAATACGATCGAAAAAGATGGTAAAATGTATCAGGTTTAAAACTGCATCAACAGTTTTTGTTCAATCTAGCAATCATATTTCGGTAGGGGCCATCGAAACCTAAACTCTAAGGTGGGCCAATAGATGTGTCCAGAAGTGTAGTTGAAATTTTCTTAAAATCCATGAATGTTTTTGAACAAAGATGAATTTAGTTGTTAAAAAAACAAACAAGATCGCAACTTCATTTTTTTTAAATGAATCTTTCATTTTATTTTTGACGTTGCATAACTAGTGTTTATTTTGTACGAATTAGAATGTTTCTATAATATTAATTCATATCTAAATATTCACATATTCTAAAAACAAAGGACGTAATTAAATTTGAGTTGCAGACGTCCATCGGTTACTAAGAAAAACAACTAAATCTGAAGAGTCCGGTTACTTATGTTTGTTGCTGTCGACCGCGCAATGCCATAAGGCTTGCGCAGAGGTAGAAATTTAGTCCACCACGGTTAAATTATTAAGAAAAATCTGCCGAAATGTAGGGGTAGCATATAGAATAGAATAGAATAGGTTTTTATTTCTCTCAAAAAGGTACATACATTCTTTGGTTCATGTCATCTTATGTCAAATCAGATTTATAACCTTTGTGAGAGCTGGAGTCTATAATGGGTTCGGGACCTGTATGACAGATCTCCAGGCTCTCACCCTCTTGAACAATAGTATTGAGTACTAATTTGAACACATCAAGGCCTTCACGTACAGAGAGGAATATTTAAAAATTAGAAGAGGAAAATTTTAAAATTAAGCAACAAAACAATCAAATATGTTACATCTCAGCCTAATCCACCGAGGAATACAAGCCAGCATGAACTTATCTAACTTCAGTCACAAGTCAGCACACTTATGGCCTACAGAAGTCCCTGGTACGTTTGGGTCTTTAATATTGCAGGATTAGGACCAGAAAACACTATTAAAAAGCAACGAATTTCATATTATTGCTTAAATTTTTGGTTTACTGTATTTTTTTATCAGGGACTGTTATTAATAGGTTGAATGGTTGAGAATGCCTTGTTCACAATTCGAACTTGTATACTTATTTTGTTTGTTGAGTGTACAATAAAAAAACTCTTTCGAAAAATAAGTTTTCTTGTTGGATGTTTTCAAATGAAATTAATTGATATAAAAAAATACTATTTAATAACATTTGTGACAAAAGCATGAAGTTGAAATAAATAAATAATACCTACTTATTCTGTGCAGCATCTAATAAATATTTCTCCATTATTTTCCGTCAGAGCCAAGTCTACCTGCACCAAATCCTCCGTCAGCTGCTTCGTCGTAACTTGGGCTATCACGCGTGGGAGATCGCGCGGTCTTGCTCCCAGCTGGCGTATTTCCCGCACTCCTTAGAACTGCTGCTCCATGAAGTGCTGGAAGAAGAGGCGACTAGTAAGGAGCCCATACCTGATGCACAGCTGCCATCGATCATTGAGTTTGTGCATGAGTTTCCTGTTTATTTGCAGGTGAGTCAAGTTTTCATATTTAAAAAAAAAACTAGTATTTCAAATATTTGTAATCTTTTCCATTTTATTGCTTACCTAGTAAGTAGAACATATTTCACACATTTACACCTATGAAACGTATGCAAATTTATGAAAGATTACGTGTTAAACAGACAGTTGAACAAATAACCCATTACACATGCTGCTGGTCAAATGGGACGGATGGCATGTAAATCATTGGTGGTAATGCCATGCAAAAAAAACTTTTGCCAATGGCAATCCATTCCAGAATAATGACTATTCTGATCCTCCAATAAAATATATTTAAATATCGCCCTTAACTGGCCAAAACAAAACTTCTAATAAAATCAAAAAAGTATTCTAAACAAAATAATTGGATTTTTGGAAGAATCCTAGTGTGTCAAAATTAACAATTGTTATGATAATGTGTTACTTAGGAATTTTACCATTTAACTGAACGCGATCAGATCGAGTTCCAAGGGTTGTCAGTGTCAATATTCTGTAACAATGATGATAACATTAATAGCTCATGAACGCTGTTTAAAACATCACAGTCAGTTTAGATAATAAAATATGCCTTTTGACTTCTAACCAAACAAATATATTATTTCTTTCAGACAGTGGTTCAGTGCGCAAGAAAGACAGAGATAGCGCTATGGGCGTATTTATTCTCTGCGGCAGGCAAACCAAAAGAATTGTTTCAAGAATGTTTACAACGCAAGATGCTCGACACAGCCGCCTCATACTTAATTATATTACAGGTATTTGTGCACTGTTCTAAGGTACACTTCCGAAAGCGATTGTAACAGCAACCTGCAGAAACAAAGTCGCCCTAATAGCTATTTATTTGTAAACTAATACTAACACAACAATATCACAGTTCAAATTTAAGATACAGCACACTTAAAATTAAATAAAAAAAACAAAATTTCTTTGTGAAGAGGAAGAATATTAAACTGGAATACTTAAATTCAAAAATACTTAAAAATGAGAATGTAAATACAGGGCAAAAAACTTACAAACTAAGCGACTACACGTTAAGGGGGTGCCCCTTTGGAGTACGAGCCTTGGCTTAGGGCGTCGCTGGAGGAGGACAGCAAAGGGACAGGCTGGATCTGAGTGATATTAATTGGGGACTGATTTGAACTTACTGGCTCAGTAGCGCGGGCTGGCTCTAGCTAGGGACGGGTGGGGTGTAACGGGTCGCAGCGACACTGATATTTATGTAAGTCATCGACATCGCTGCCTGACGCTGCTGTCGAGCATCGACTACAAGCCGCAAACTAGTCGTTCCATCACTAGGCAATCAAAGATGAGTACACTTCGACCAACTTATCTGAGCAGACGGGAAAACACAGAATTAAAATAAATGTACCAAGTTTGACATATTGATGTATTTTTTCTTGACAAGCAGCGCCACCTTGAACTGCAAAATTAAAGTGGTGTGTTATGCTTTTATTCGACGAATGGCTATCGCGCAACTACCGTCGCGTTCATAATTCAAACTGATGCGGCGTTGTCGCTTGCTGTCTACCATCGCTTTCGGAAGTTGTACCTTTAAAATATTATTTTATGAAACGTAACGATTCTGAATTAATGATGTTTTCTTCTTGCAGCTGTTGAAGGTACTTTAAAACCATACTTCGCTTTTTTTCGCGACTTTCTACTTAAACCTAGACTCAACCAAATGTATTTAGTTGAGCGTAGCAATATTTCTACTTAAGGGGAGATTTACAATATTCGGTTACGCAGTATTTATCGAACGAAAGCAAATACACTCACGGGCAATGATACTTACACTTACACTTAGCAAAAATCAAAAGTGTTTTTCTTCTACCAAAGTTTTCTTTTTTCATGACCTTTTTGGAAGACACGAAATAAGCCTTACTTCAAAGTATTTCACAGAGTAAATCGCTTTTGAATTTCGCTAAGTTACATTTTATGGTTCCTAATTGTAAATATTTGGCTTACATTCAGTTCGTGCCAATCGGCAAGCTTATGTTGCCGAAAATGCTGTCCCAAATATGTTGTGTGTAGCTTCCTTTACTTACAGTTTGGGTGTACAAACTTTTGTCTACAAGTAGCTTAATGCTTTTGCCACATATTATGAGGAACCGAAAGTGTGGCGTGTCTAAATCAAATTTTAAATGTGCTATGCTCCGCATTCACTTTTCTGTTTGACGTCTAGAATATCCATGCCAGTAACATGCACTTACGTATGCAAGCTTTTTGTGTGCGGATGGAAAATCTTCAAATAACTTCCCCGCTCTCGGTGGAGCGGGGGGTGTGTTAGACTTGTAGTGACTTGAACACACCCATGTTTCTTCTTTTGCCTTTTATGTTCCGGGCAACAACCCGCAATCCTGACAGGCCGCCTGCCGGGATTACCCAGGCAGGCCCCTCTGATTTGCTACCATATTTTTGAGGCACGCGTGAACACGAACGCCCCGTCGACACAGCATATTATGCAAGCTATCATGCCATTTGCATTGAGATATGATAACTCTGTGGACCTAGTGCGAGTTTTTTTCACAGACAAACACCAACTAACTAAGTGTCCGTCGATGTCGGGAGTCGCAAGGGAGACTACCGAACGTGACGAAGGGTTTCCTGTTCATACTTTTACGAAATTACGGGTGTGACATGACTGTGTATTCCAAGATTGATATATACAAAATACTGCTTTCAAACATATTAAGCCGTTCACCTCGCTTTCGGTTCGCCATGCCTTCGCTATGTGGCAGAAGCTTTAGATATATTCTTTATAAAATAGCATAGTATATAATATAATATTTATTATCTACCTGTTAATTCTTTTTTATTTCTTCAGTGAATATAATGTTAAATCTTTATTTAATTATTTGGTTATTCCTTCAGAAAATTCCCAGTAATAGTCTGAATTTGTAACCGGTTAAGTGTTTTAGATACATCTCTGAGCCCTTTGGGGAAACAGTATGATGATACGTTATGTCTAGCCTTATTCCATGCCTATCAAGCTGCAACTGTATCAGTTACAGTAACATTAGTGACTGTTTAAAGTAGGTATAGACTAACCATAACAAAACATTACGCCTGTAAGTTCCAAAAGGTTACGCAGAGGTATACCTAATAGTACATCCACATTTCGCCAGTTATGTAAAAGGGGGCGAGCCTTTTGCCATCAATTGGGCACAAATTAAGACTCCGTGGCCCCTACTGAGACATTCCTGTTGGAAGTACCCAATAACACTTACCATTTAACATGTTATAAATATTGACGTTAAAGAATATTAATTGAAACTACATATCGTTTTCCTGAATATTCTGTGTTAAACTAAAATGTTTGTTGGTAGAACTTGGAAAGTTCCGCGGTTAGCCGACAGCTGGCGACGCAACTCCTCGACACGGCGTTGCAGCAGGAGAGGTGGGACCTCGCCAGGGATCTCGTCAGATTCTTGAGAGCTATAGGTAACCTATAGCAATTACATTTTAATAATAATCTCTGGGTGTAGATTTCTTAGCGTCCGTATCCTGGCTACGCTTTGGTGACCTCTTTGTCTGTGCAATAATGGACGAAGTTATGCTGTCGAATAACTACCAGAAATACATTGTGAAGGATGGCATGGTTGACAATGTCGGGCATGTCACCGTTCGGGAGAATCGATCCGTCAAATTATTTCTGGGTGTTCTCGTCTGGCTAACGGAGAGTACTTGCATAGACACAACCTAGTTGCCAGGATTATCCATCAGCAATTTGCTTTGATCCGTTTTTTCTTTTAAAGTTACGGGACCCCAAATAGGTTATGCGACTTCTGCGGCAAAGAAGTGGTAAAGTTTTTTCTATACTGTCGTGCCAACGACACGATGAATAAAATGCGATGTATTTCTTTTACTGCGAGGTTTTATCTTGCACAATAAATACAATTTGGGTCTGGCTGTTTGTGTATGTGATTTTAAATGTTTGTAAACGCACCCACGATACAGGAGAAATTCCTAGTGTGGGGCAACGTTTAAAAAAAAAAACTGTTACAACAACTTTATTGTCTTCTCAACGTAGATCCAAACGACGTCGATTCGCCCAGGAATTCGGTGAACGTTCAAGCGAAGTACGGACAAGTGGTACAGTCGCAGACAGTGAGTCCCAACGCTGAGGACTTGTCAGTTATACTGGGCAGCATGCAGGTAACCAGCCGGGTAATAATAATGCATGACTTTTTTATTTTTGTTTGTAGTGTGGAGTGACTTTAATCAATGTTTTTGAATTTATGGTATATTTTGGTGCCATTTAACTTGAGTTTTGCTGAAAGCATGTTACTAAAAGCCGGTACCTATAACGACTATACATAAGTAGTTCTCTTAATAATGAGCTTAAACATTTCTGCCAATGGCTTAGTTGCCAAGAGCTTGGACACTTACCTGAGGAGGCTCGCGTTAGGCAGCTGGATCAAGGGCTTGATACAGAAAGCGGTACTCTTTGACACGAGTCGTATTATTATGAGGTTCTCTAAAGCTCTGACCGCCGGTAGCTTGGACTCTGCTCCTGATACCGGCAGAAAACTATTTTATATGTTCTTCAATATATTTACTTTTAAGAAATATTTATAAATGTAAAACAAGCATTCAAAGTGAAAAAAGTTTATATAAAAAATAATGTAATGTTACAAACAGTGATCAAACAATTCTAGTAAATTTTAATATAAAACAATAGCAGCCTATTACTATCCTATTATCCTACTGCTTGGCAAAGGCCTCTTCTCATAAACTCATTAAAATAAATACTCGTATTTTTAAATTTTGTTTTAAACACTGCAAGCCATTTACTATTTTCGATATTATTTGGTAGATCATTGTATAATTGTGTTCCTTTTTGCCATAAAATCAAAATCAAAATCTAAAATCAAAATATTTTTATTTTACATAGGCCTACATGGGCACTTATAAAACGTCGAGAAAAGATGCACGGTTCGGGTTGGTCGTTTCCTATGGAGAAGAACCGGCAAGAAACTCCATGGTTACTCTTTTAAAATCATTTAGTTTTACAATGTTGTTGTTTTTACAGCGTTAGCACTTAAGTATGAGAGGACAACGTAGGCCCGACAATAAGTCATTGCTTACTTTACAAAAAGTAAAATAAAATAATACGTTAACAAAAGTTAACAAGCGTCTAAGAATCTACAAGGCCAACCATGTCCACTCATTCACAACTAATAGGTAGAAAAGAATCTATACAAAAGTAAAAAAATAAATAAAAAAATATTGCAAAAACAAAATAATAACTAAAAGACGAGTCACACAGATGTTGCTATCAGTACTGTAACTATTCAGAACAAGGGTGATATAAATATGTGATTTGACAACTATTGCAAAAAAACAAAATGATTAAAGAGATCACACAAGTAAATAAGATTGAGAATAGTTAGAGACATCCACAAATTTGTGCTGATTAATAGCTACCAGGGAAGCCGCATGCGCAGAAGGAACTATAGCCAAACTTCTTTATCTTCAACGTAGTCCTTGATTTTGTAATATGCGTTTTTAATAAGGACACGTTTTATGTAGTTTTTAAACTTTCCATCTGTCAGTTCTATAACTGATTTTGGCAACTTGTTATAAAAGCGTATACTGTTTATTAGAAATGACTTGCCAGTTTTTGTTAATCTAAATTTAGGAATTACAATTTCGTGTTTACTGCGTGTATTAATATTGTGGTAGTCGCTCCTAATTTTGAAAAGCCCCCGATTTTTACGGACATACAATAAACATTCTAAGATATAAAGTGAGGGCAGAGTCAGTATATCGATCTCTTTAAATTTTTCTCTGAGGGACTCGCGAGGACCCATTTTATAGATCGCGCGGACTGCCCTCTTTTGTAATATAAAAACTGAATCGACGTCTGCTGCTGATCCCCACAGGAGAACGCCATAGGACATAATACTGTGAAAGTAAGCATAGTATACTAACCTAGCTGTATCTACATCAGTTAACTGCCTTATTTTCCTTACTGCATATGCAGCTGAGCTGAGCCTACCCGAAAGAGTTCTTATGTGCGCGCCCCATTGCAGTTTAGAATCAATAGTCATCCCCAAGAATACAGTTTCTGCTATAACATCAAGATTTTTGCCGTCAAGATTTAAATTTAGATCACGTTGTGGTACATTTGGTAAGGCAAACTTTAGACATTTGGTTTTGTTCGCATTCAGTAAGAGATTGTTAGCTGCGAACCATTTCGATAGAACGGTTAGACTTTTGTTAACATTATCAACATCCGGATTTTTTCTATTTATTTTAAAAGTTAGCGAAGTGTCGTCAGCAAATAAAATTATATCCGATAGTTTGGCCATCATATAAGGAAGATCATTTATATAAACAAGAAACAGGAAGGGACCGAGAATAGAACCTTGGGGCACGCCCATCTTGACTAGAGACCCAGAGGACGTCGCCCCATTAACATTTACTTTTTGCTGCCTGTTTGATAAATATGATAAAACAAGATCAGCAGCTCGTCCACGAATTCCGTAGTGGTGTAATTTACAGAGCAGTGTGTTGTGGTCGACGCAGTCGAACGCTTTTGAGAGATCACAGAAAATGCCAATGGCATCCTGGGACTGCTCCCAGGATTCCAAAATGTGACTGATGAGTTTTACTCCCGCGTCCGTTGTCGACCTGCCCTTCGTGAAGCCAAACTGTTGACTATGCAGAATCCCGTTTAAGTTAAAGTGTGACAGCATCTGGTCCAGCATGATTTTTTCATAGATTTTACTTAATGCTGGAA
Organism: Ochropleura plecta; assembly: GCA_905475445.1. Classification (NCBI taxonomy): domain Eukaryota; kingdom Metazoa; phylum Arthropoda; class Insecta; order Lepidoptera; family Noctuidae; genus Ochropleura; species Ochropleura plecta. The sequence goes on along the minus strand of FR997740.1, from coordinate 5,849,902 downwards.
GCACAGATATAGGTCTATAGTTAGAGGGATCACTCTTGCAACCCGATTTGAAAATTGGTACTACTTTACTATATTTCATTAAGTCAGGAAACTTGCCGCTATCCAAACACTGATTGAATATGCCTGTTAAGACAGGAGCAATTGAGTCAATAATATTAGCAAGAACCTTGACGGATATCCCCCATAAGTCTTCAGTATTTTTTATGTTTAGACTTTTAAATGCATTTTTAATTGTAGCAATACATATTGGATTAAAATTAAAGTTAGGTATATCCTTAGTAAAGTTTTCCTTAAGAAGAGTTTCGGCTAATTTAGAGGAAGAGGGGAGAGATTTCGTAACCTCTAACGGAATGTTAGTAAAGAAATTTTCTAGTGTCTCAGCGACTTCTAGCTTATCAGAAATAGTTTTATTATCTATTTTCAAGGACCATTCATTCTGATCTCGTTGTGTCTTTCCAGTTTCTCTGTTTATAACCTGCCAAACAGTTTTTATTTTATTATTAGAAACACTAATTTTATTACTTATTACTTGAGACTTTGCTTGAGCGCAGACTCTTTTGAATATTTTTGAATAGTTCCTAACATAAGCGTGAAAAGATTGGTCCAAAGTCAAAGATTTTTCGTGATATAAATTATATAAAATATCTCTGCTTTTTCTTATTCCCGCGGTAATTAGTTATATGCCTTCGTAATTTTATTTGGTTAGTGTTTCTTAACTTATGACTGCTGAAAAGTAATAAATAAATTCGCCTTTTATTTTGCAACACGGAACTATTTCAAAGCTCGCATCGCCTATTAACTCCGACACCATTTATAGACATACATAACCTTTTAATTTATTAACACCTGATTTCTGAAACGAACATGATCGCAGTGTCAAATTAAACGCAAATCAAGTCATCCGATTGACCGATCATTCCAGAAAATGGACGTAAATGCTTGTACTTCTCATTAATCACGCTTATCTTAAATTCTATCACTAGTTGGCAGGAGGTCGCGGCCGCAGCTTCAGTACAACAGTATCTCCCCGCGAGCCTTCCCCGCCCGCGCACGCGCCCCCTCCCCCCGCGCCTCCACCACACGCGCCCCCCGCGAGAGCTACCGCTGCCGTTAAGAGGAAGAAGTCGGTGCCTGCCAGAGCTGATAGGTACGTAAAGAAATGGAACCATTCAAAATAAGTTGTGGAAGCTCGGAATATGGGAACCATGACAAAGCATATTGACTATCACATTAAATAGTCTGTGAATTCTATTCAAAAAAATAAAAAAAACAATATGATAAAATGACTGTAAAATACTAAATGGATGCTGAAACTCAATTTGAACAAATTGAAAAACACTCAATAATTATTATTAATTACATACCTTTGCTTAAAACAATCTGCTGATGTGGAGACATGTAAAAACATGTAGAATTGCAATATCTAAGTTTATAATATTAACTATCTAGAATCAAGTTATGATAAAAAAAAAACTATTTGTTGTACAGTTTAGAACTAAGCACACACACAGACACAAAATTCACTTAACATACAGATTCGATTTTAATAGTGGCTTGTATTTTGTTCAGACTTAAACTTCTTTACTGCTCAATTACTTCTGACAGTGTCACGCACACACATACACACTCACAGTTTTCTGTTACGATAGTTCAGATCTCGTCCGACGAAACTCCGAATTACCGAAATTACGTGAGGAGCGATCCGGCTCGAAGGACCAAAATACTTCGGGGTACGTAGAAAGGTGGAGGAATTGGGAAACAAATGTTTTGTGTGAAATCGATGGGGTATTTGATGTCCTTGTCTCATGTAATGAACATGGCTGGCGGTGGGGTTAAGCTAATAAATAAATATGGGTGGGAAAAAGGACTGAGGAAAAGTGAAAACACTGATTTATAAAAGCAAATAAATCCCTCAACATAAAATCATTCATAGTTTCGTTCAAAAAGCTACTGTCATTCTATATTTTCAAATGTCTTACACACATACTTTATCTGTCTCATTTATGCATAGCATTCAGCTATTTCACACAGTCATACATTTTCCAAGGTTTCATTCTTCAATAAATAACTTTGTTCCCAATTTGCATGAAGGGGAAAGCTTCAATGATTTATTTATGGACTTCTCACACTCACACTAAAACTGTGTCGACAACAGTGTCGTCTTAATTAACCTAATTGATAAAAACCTCTCAGATGGCCAATCGTTTGCATCAACTGTTTGTCCTACGGTTTTTTATGCTCTGTATAGTGGTAGGGAACTGGGACACTTTAAAGATTCTAATAAAGGACTGTTGCCTACAATAACATATTCTATTATTGCCTGATCGGCATGCTCTAACTTCGCATGATGGAAGCCATTTGATAAGATTCATGATTGAGTCTCATTGCAAAATCATTCCTTCTCTCAGGGATTCTTACAGCGGTACAGCCGAAGAATTCTTCATAGACATGATGATTCAACGGCACGCCCGTCTCTTACTATCCACGGCCCGTTTACACTCGCTAGGCAAGATGGCCGCCGCTTTGGACCTGCACTTAGTCGCGTGGCTAGCAGGGGAGAGGGAACGCGCGGCCAGGGTTGATAGCGCAGTGTTATGTGTGAAGAGGCTGCATGAGGACTTCGCGTGGCCGTATCCAGTTGTGAATGATGCGGAGCAGTATCTGCAGAGGAAAGGCAGCACTGTTACCAGTAAGTATACCTTATAAGACGCCAAGAGTCGCAGTTATTAAACGTGCGAGTACTAAATCGATCGAATCGAAACCTCGAACCAAAAAGATACTTTTTGGTTTGTGATTTTCATAAGCCATAAACTAGTGTCACCATTGTGAAAAGATGAATTGTTTGAGGAATGATTTGAAAGAGAAAGGAGTAAAGGATGCCGTGACGGTCTGACAGGGGAGAATGGAAGAAGGAAACTTTTTGCGCCGACCCCAAGTAATGAGACAGGGTAGGAAAATGATGATGATGTTTCGATGTATGACCACGCTTGCCACGAACGTAGTCGTTTGGTATAGCATGATGATTGCTTATTTCCCTATACGTTAAGAACAGTTGTCCGCGGTGTGACGGGACAGTTTATTTTTTGTTAATATTAATAAAAACTAAATTATTTTAGGTTCGTACACGCCGTCAGCGGAATCAGACAGTTTATGCGGTGACAGCGGATACATGAGCCTACCGCTTCGCGCCGCACTGCCGCTCATGACTGGCGCGGTGCCCGTCTCGCCTGGAGCTGTCAGGTAAGCTTCCTAACAGATTAAAGCTCTATCGTCGTTCACGCATTGTTATTTTGTACAGTGATAACTATCACTGTGGTCATTAATCCCGTTGTCATACGTGTATTTTGTTCTCGCTTCCACTCAGTTTGTCTAAACAGTACAGTCAATTGCCAGTACAGTCAATTGCTAGTTTTAAAAATGGTGATTTTATATAAAAGTGATTTAAAAAAACTTCTTCAAAGTGCCATTTTTTACAATATGGCGTGCGTGGCAAAGATACGAGGTGGCAAAGTTGAAATTCAACAAGAGCGTATCGAAAAGTATATAACATCCAATTTTCAAAAGTACGTTAATTTCTTACCAACCATATGACTACCAACACCACAATAAACTTTATTCTCTTACCAAAAATACTGTTATAGTTACCGGTATAGTTGCCGTTGTCAGCGGTTAAGTAACTATAAACTGTCTGTAGAATAGAATATACTTTATTGTACACTAGCATTTAAACACTATTTTGTCTATGTGCGTTGTTTCTAGTAATTCTACGAATAACCATAACATTCACGATCTAAACTTCTTTGCGATGTACCTTATGACAGTTATATCAATATCTTCCCAGTTCTGCGGGCGAAGGCAGTGTAGCCGAAGGCGGCGGGGTCGCGTGGGGCGGAGACGCGATGGGGGCGGGGGAGGAGCGACGGTACGCCGCGCTCATGGAGAGGCTGCATCATCACCAGGCGGAGCGAGGCTCACACACCTCACATGTGCAGCTCAGGTGAGAAACAAAGACGGAAGATAAAATCCAGCTTCATATTATCAAAATAACATGACCATTGGAAATCTTCGCGATCCAGACCAAAAATACAAATACATCTCAGCTATATCATATAACTATGTTGCAATTTAAAGGGAATGTTTTTGGGTGTACAAAATTACAGAAACAAGATATTTTTTTATATGTGTCTCTTGGGTCGACGATTTCTTAAGAATCTCTCGTTTGTGCAGGTATTTTTAGGCAATCATAACTTCTTTCCGCGAGAGACTGCGTTAGCTGCAACTTAAATTGTTTTTTTGTTTGTCTGCCTGTCAAGTGTCCCACTGCTAAGCAAAGACATCCTCTAGAAAACCAAGACCAAGAACCTCTCTATCTTGTGCGATCTCTGGACATATTCACCCCGCAAACAAGATCAAATAGCCACGCCACCTTCGCTACGGTATACCTCGAAGGAGATTTCTTCCATCGGGTGTCCAGTAAGAGACGATCTGTGTCCAGTGTAAAACAACCTAAATAATACAAACTCTTTCATGTAAAACTTTCAGATACTACCTACAACTAATGACAGAAGCAAGCTGCGTAGAATGGGCAGTAATCGTAGCAGTAGTACTGCGCGACGCACTCGCGGTACTACGCACTACGAACGCGGCTCGAGGCAATGACGTCAGTCTGGACGCCGTGCGACGCCTGCGCAGGACACTGCAGGATATATGCGCGTGGACCGACGCCGAGTGGTACGTACTGTGTTACTAGTGGTAGAACATGCCTAGTTGGTTGGGTGAAAATCAACTATTGTTTAATAAGGTTAAAGCTCTATGTCCTTCAACTCCCGAGAGAGTAATGAACAATTTTAATTGACCCACTTATCAATGGTATACAAGAAGTTAAGCTACTCGATTGGACTATTTTATTTCAGTAGCAAATTCTGTTCATAAACTCTCACATTGCTTTTTCAATTTCAGTCTCGGCTACAAACCCTTCATGATGGCGATCAGCAACCAGATCCCCTTCCTAACCTCCATCATCAACACTCGAGAGCGTCGCCTCTCAATGTCCAAATCGCGGGTAAGAACTGCCAGCACCAGTTCCCTAGGCCAGGAGACGAAGGTAAAGCCACAGACGCAAGAAGCCAAACTTCCACCACCACAGAAGGCTGAGGTGTCGAAACAAGCGGGGAGGAAGGAGTCAGGAGGGGCGGAGTCTGCGCCTCCTGTACTGGTGTCGCCGCCCCGCCCACCGGCGCCCGCGCGGGATGACGTTTCTACTGGCTGTTTGGTTATGTAAACTTTTCTTTGGCAGCCTTTTTTTAAGACGGAGTTGAGGTCGAGTATGGGGTTTACCATATTCTCTTATAGTAAGTCAGAAAAATGAAATGTCGTTTAACGTGTCAGGCGATTTTGTACCTTAAGCTCACACTACATTGTGATTAAAGTAGGACCGTATTCGATTCTGTAACTTAATCGGCGTTATATCTATCTTGATAGATGTTTTACATGTTTAGTACGTTTAGAGATTTTACTACAAATTGTGCACTTCTTCAAAATCACTAATTCTCGTTTGAATAAGGTAGCTGGTAGCTGATTGAGTTACCTCCTTACCTCACAAGTAAATATACTATTTTCTTCTTTTCCATATGGACTAACCATATAACCAAAATGGTGTCAGAGTTTTTAATGCCGCCCATGGACCTCTGGCTTGGCTTTACATACCGTCAAGAAATATCTCCCAGGCATGCTGGTTTGGTCTCCTCACGATTTTTTCCTCCACCGAAGCAACTATACATTACGAAAAATCAGAGGTCCCTTGGGTTCGAACTCGAGAACTATGACTTGGCAGTCTGACGATCACACCACTAAGCTATCACTGCTAGTACAGGTCTCTAGTGTAAGTGAGAAGTCCTTATGTCGGTGTCAATTTGAATGGAGCTGTTTTAGAGAGGCAAAGCGAAAGGTTTTATATTGTGTGTTTTACAAGATTGATGCTGGCAAATCTTCTCGAAAGTAACTTTATATCACGAATTAGAAGTTCTGTTAAAACTGAATTTCTTCTACAAATATTAGAATTAGTATTAATTTACAGCGTAGGAGACGTAAGTCGAGATTTTAGATAGTTGTTAAAATTAAGAATTAAATATTAATTTAATACATTTTCGTACTTTCGTACTCAAAAAAAAACTAAAACTTTCTTGTAACTTTCTTAACATTTTCACCTTCGTCTCGATGTTTTTTCTAATCGATGTTCTATCTGGTTTTGTAAATAATTAGGTAAAATTAAATGAATCTTTATTGTAAGTGACTTTTTCAACCTTATGAAAATATGATGAATATTATGATCATTTTGGTGCTGATTAATGTATACATCTCAATATTTATTTGTGTAAATGGATTCATTATTTACTTCTAGTCTATATGTAAAGTTTAGTAATTTATTTATATTTCTATCAATCAGCTGTGGAGCCGGGGTCTAGAGTTGAGGATGAAGTATTTAATTACAAAATGACACCTCGTTCTTTTTTGGACGAGGTCATATTTTTATACCCTTACTGTTAGTGGACAACGCTAGCTTTCCGTAATGTTAACAAAAAGCACCTCTTTTGTTTGCACTTCCTACATCCTGTTTTTCTCTAGGCCATGGACTCTAAATTAGTCTAATTTCACAATTATCTATTCAAATATTAATTATTGTACTTATAATTAAAAAAGTATTAGTAGTAATTTAGAAGTTAATATTAAATTATCTCATTTTATTTGGATTACAAAGCAGTTAGTGTACACGTAGATGTTATGTCTATGGGATAGACTTCGTGGGCGATATTAGTATGAAGTTTTTTGTTTATTATTATGTCATTGTTTGGTGTATAAGTAGCGAGTTATATGTAGTGAATATTAGGTAGAATATTTTAGGTCCAATTCCAAAGGCAAGAAAACTTTAAAATAAAACATTTTAATTCGATCTCATGATTTCTTATACTGAACATATACGTTTTTTTATCGTCATGCGGTTTCTTCCTACTTTTAATATTATAAATGCGAATGTTTGTTACTCTTTCACGTCAAAACGGCTGAACGGATGTTGATGAAATTTGGCACAGAGGTAGATTATAGTCTGGAATTACACATAGGATACTATTTTTTTTTCGCATTTTACTTCAATCTTATCATTATTTTTTATACTGAACATTTACATTGTTATCGTCATTCAGTTTATTTAAATTATAAGTCTCAATCAGTCTATGGCTACAGGCAAATTTCTCCATACCAGTTATTGTATCCATAAACATTACAAAATAGAAGTTTTCTTGTCTATGGTTGCCTGAAAACCATCATACGGCACTCTCTAGATCGCTCCACTGCCAAAAAAACAGAATTTATTTGTTGAAAGTTATACAGGCTAGTAGTTAAAAATAAGATTCAATGTGTTTCCTATTAACAATATTGCTGGTAGATAAATTATAATTAGTGTGTAAAAATCTTGAATACAAAGATTAGATTTTTGTGGGGCAGCCTTATTCGATCTGAATGAGATTTGGGCTTCGAGTTTCATTGAAAACTGTCGGTTAGAGGACCTAGCACGAGTGCGCGCTTTGTAAACGTATATTAAATACGTCGATTTTTTTCAATACAATATAAATTCTTTAAATTATGAAGATGGTAAATGTGAATGAAATGGTGTGTGTGATTTTTAATGTTAAAATCGACATATTTACGTAAGATCACGCCTCTGTGCTAGGGCCTTGTGTAGTGATTATTCGTATATAAACAAGGCTGCAGTGCTTCGTGGTTCTTTTAGACCTTGTATGACGGTAACAACAGGCCTCTGCTAAAAACATTCGCAATATTGTCTGTGGAAATCGCACTGAAAAAAAATTTGCAGGCACCAAAAACACTATATCTATAGGAATAATTACACAGAAAGGTAGTTTCAATACTTCAGCCATGTCGATAGTAACGCCATCTATCTCACAATCGATGCCCCAATCTGACGTAAGATCGAACGTTTTATTACTAACAGTACAAGTAGATGTAGAATAAACACCTTTTAACAATATCTTAAATTATTTAATTATAATTTACATTTCAATCGTCCATAAGAACAGCAATAACATATTGGTTTAGTGTTGTGATGTATTTTGCTCATTTTAGTGATGCGACTAATTTATATTTATGTTGCTCAACTAATAATCTCAAAGTTTTAATTTTTGCTCACAACAGTATACTGTGACTTTGTAAAACCCATTATACTAAGGTTATTTTCACACGATACGATCTTTCTGTGATAAATTGTTTTAATTGAAATAAATAACAGCCTTCACACTGTCAACATAGCTTAGATAAAGTAACAATTAAAATTATTTATTTTTGTATTGGATCAAAAAAATGTCAAAAGCTTAAAAAAACACTTCAATATAACTATGCAAATTTATGCTAGCATTATAGACTTATGCTAAGAGGGAATTTCACCCATGAAACTGAATATAATTAGATCTACAAATTTAAACTGCGTTTATCAATTTTTTGACACTCACAGCTCTTAAGCGCAGTTATCGACCAACAGTTTAAATTATGCTGATAACGTTTAATTTCACAGGATAAATTCGCTCTTAGAAAAATCAACCAATATGAAAAATTAAATAGCGCTACAAACAGTGGTCGCTCAGCTTTAAATTGTTTCCCGCCATCTCGGTGCCAATTTGTCATAATAGTATCCCTCAAAATAAATTATAATTATTTTCATAACTTAATAATGTTTAAAAAAGCCGATTAGTACAAAATATTTGATTTTGTTGTGACCATAATAAAAATTTACAAATTTTTATTTTATAAGTATAACATCTTCATAGTCATCTTTAATTTTAAGTTTTATTTTTTTCTTCAAATGATATTATTTAGTTAGATAATGAATGCAGATGGAAACTGGAAACACATTGCTAACGCCTTTATTATATTTTTAGACTTATTAATAAATCACCTCCAATTTGGGATATCATAATTTCAGTGGTAGATTTCCTCTCTGCCAGTTTTATATGGCATATTGGTAAATCAAGCACCAACCAAAATAGGCGTTCGCTGTGTGTTTCACTTAGACTTAATGTTAGTAATGTGAAAATTGGAAGATAAATCTAGTAATGCCTACTTACTACAAAATTAAAAATTATCATTCCAAAATTGTGTTTGGGGAATAAAGTAGCAATAATATTACATCATTCCTTTTATAGTAAAATTAGTATGATAATTAGGTCAATTATTAAATGAGTGTAAGCGAATGTACTGGGGAATCATCGTTATTTTTCCATGTCATCTGATATTCATACCGGTGCTAACATAGTTTAGAGAGCCAAATGACAGTTGGTTCGATATTAATATCCAATACATTATTTTTTCTTTGTGTTTATGAGTGTTGAGTTTGAACATAGCAAAGATGTTGAAAGGGACAGCGACAGTTACATTGAGGGTGGTTCTCAACTATTGTTGGTGGCAACACCAAAAATAGGTAGGTAGCTATTCCAAGTGTCTCAAAACTAGCTTGAATGTGTGACAGACTTCACCAATTTTCAGAAACGAAAAAAAGATCCTTAATGTTTCAGTCTATTTCTTAGCTTCGGCTGTTTGCTAAGGAGGTACCTTTCAATACTCTGGGTATTCGTCTTTGTTACATTCAAACATTTTATTCCCTATTTTAAGTGTTATTATATCCAAATATTAATTTTCAATTGCGGTATCAATTTAATTTTAATATGCTATTATTACCTATGTTTGGAATTTCATTATATTTTGTAAAAGTTATCCATATCATTAAAGTGTTTTCACACACAATTGCGCTGAATAAAGTCTGGCGTATCAGGGTTAAAATACCATTCTGTTATATTCTAACGATCCGGTGTGTCATCCCTCACTTTATTTGAATTGTACGTTCGTCGTTGTAATTTTGATAACAGAATCTGTAATCATTGTCAATTTGGTGTTTAAAAAATAAAAGTTAATAACACTTTCTAATCTTTGTTTCATTTCTATCCTCAAAGCCGATTGATAAGTGTAGTTTAGTTGACACGTCTGCTAAGTTAGTTTTTGTGGGTGTAGAGGAAACCAAATAGTCAATGGGTAGATGAAGTGATGATCATAAAAGAAAAGGACATTGGGGCAAATTGGACGCGGAATTTTGCGACCACGACAACTAGATGTTACAGCGCAATTTGACCATATCCAATTGGTAAAATGCCGTGACGTATTATCAACCAGTTGTTCTTTTCGCCACAAACAAAAATCAAACCGAAAGAAACTTATTTTATGTGATATTATTCTTTCTTTCAAGGCAGTTACAGTTCAAGGTAAATAGGCTATTGACTCTTTCCGCTACAGTTGGTATGTACATAACAAAAGAGTTAGGTAATAACCACTCAAGACAAGACTGGAGTTATGCATTGTCTGCATTGATGTCTTTTTGTAGCAAGTTGAATGAGTAAAATAAATTGAGTATAGTCTTTTTTTAACTTTTTATTCTGGCATAAAGATTCAATGCGTTTACCTCAATGCACTTTTTATTTTTTGTCTGTATTCTATTGTTGCCCATAGTGAAATTTGAATCCCAACTCGGAAGGAAGAATTTCTTCAAATAATTTTACATGCGTTACATTATTACATAATCTCTTCCAGTACTATTTGTGCAATAAAATTTTCATAGAAATTCTTGAAATATTATCATTTAAATTTAAAAAATATTTACTTATTTTAAAAATAATTTTCTGTGGTAGTTTATTTACGTGACATCTCGGTGTCAGAGTCAAACACTAGCATTGACAACACTGAAATGAGCTGTCAAGACGTTTTACCTTTGAGAGAATGTAGAAACAATTGATTTTACACGTTTTATATAGTTGTTTTTCTGAGATTATTTACTTTGTTTATGAAGATTGAATATCTAGCCGTCTAACTGTCACGATGGCAGCCGCGGCTCAAAGCGATTTTTCGATCGCGGAGCTGAAGGCTGAGATCGAGAGGCTTGGCCGCGAGCTCGATCAAGCCAGCAGCGAGAAGATCCAGTCGGCGCAGCTGGGCCTGGTGCTGCTGGAGGAAAAGAGCTCCCTGCAGCAACGATGCGACGAGCTGGAGAGCCTCTACGTGAACACCAAACACGACCTGGAAATCACACAAGAGGTTAGTGGCCTACATTCTGCTCATTTCACTCTTCATGCATTAATGGGTACATTAAAACGTGCCGAAACGGGCATTTTAATCCGTCTTTAAACAATTCATATTATGCACTACTTTCAAAAGTCGCAAGTGAAAATTATGAGTATAACCTAGATACACTGGAACAGTTAGTTTGTTACATCTTCTCTTTACATTCAGCATACATTGTACATTTGTGCAATTGCTACTGTCATATCAGATTCATTACCGCTACTTTCTTATTTATCATATAAAAAAGTTGTATAAAATTTTGTTGATAAAGTTAAGGATGGTATTTCCAAATGAGAAAGTTTGTTTTATGCCATTGTTTCACTTGAAGTATTACATTATTAGTCACAATATCCTTTACTTTAATTAAGGAATCACTAACTAACTATTCTAAAATATATTATCATACAATTATGTTTAGTTGACATTTAGTTTTTACAATTATTTATTATTGAAAACTTATCTCTGACTATACATTAGGTGCACACTTAGACCAATCACAAATAGCTCTTTCCTGAATCATAGTTAATTATTTTCGTTGTTAAATAATATAAATTTTACAATACTCTGCTTATCAGTGCATACCAATTTATTTCATGTTGGACTAACACAATTGACATGGCTTTGCTTTCAGGAAAATTATTTGAAAACTTATTGTGTATGATATGGTATGGTATAATTAGTACCTACCTATTAATTAACCTGTCTTATGTGAAATGTAATGTATACAGCTACAACTCATTAACAAAAAACTTTTAGTAAATTACAAATTCTAATTAAGAATATGACTAATTACAATATAATCATTTGCATGGTCATCATGAATAATCATAATGATCAAGTGAAAATATACATTTCTAAAAAAAAAGAAATTTTAAGCTTGACTCTGCGAAAACTATAATGACTTACAGAAACTTATTCTAAAAGTTTTTATACTGTTATAAAAACCTACCTAAGCTAACCATTGGATCAAGATGTCCGTAAAATAAATAAAATGAATTGAAAAATTGAATAAAACATAATACTTATTTTCTACAATAATAGTATGTTGTATGTATAGTATTTTTATAGTTCTATCTTTTTGTTTATACTTTTAGATTATTTTTTTTAATTTCTATGACAATAATAAACACAGGATTTTCAACTTATATGAGGTGGACAGTTATTATCTTCGTTACTCCTTTCATATTCATATTCTTTATTGCACACACAATTAAAGAAAAAAAAAAACACAAATTGCCATTTATAGCATACTATGCAAGCAAATGCTGGGTGAATTGATATTTCTTACAGCAAACCTTAGCATGAGATTGTGAGATTTGCATAACAGGATAATAAAAACTGAAATTAACTAATTTCAAAAATATGTAAATAATAACCATCCAATAGTTAGTAAAGATTTTTATTCCATTACTCAAAAAAAAAGAGAACCGATTAAAACAAAATTCTCGGGTAGATCATAGATAAATCATAATATCGATTAGGTAACCTAGAATATACCTAACAATTTTTTTGTGTGAATATAAAGATTTAGTGTAATAAAATAAAAGGCGTTAAGAATATTAACTTGAAAAAAATTGCAAATAATCATATCTTACTTATACTTGACACACACCTATGCTGTCTCTAATATTTTATTCGAATTTCAATTTAATGGTTTGTTTTATTTACATTGTGCCAGTATTATTTCCTAAATAACCACAAAGGTTAAGATTTCTATAGTACCTACATACAGAAGTTCCTGTAGAATCCTTTTAAATTTGTAGATGAAATTGGTCAGTATTTTTGATGAAAAAAATTAACCCGTTGCACGATTGTTTACAAAAATGTAGGGTAACAATGTAGGTAAACTTTGCACCCGTCGTAACACTTTGTCGCGCGAAGGTTTAAGTTCCTCACTTGGGCAACAATTTATTTATCTATAATACCTTTCCTTGTCACCAGGCTCTTATGAAACTAGACACAACTCAGAAGCTAACGACCCGGAGTGGAATAGAGCAAGAAAATGCTCTCCTCAACGAGTCTGCTGCAATGGAAAGCTCCCTCACTCTTCAGATCCTGGAGCTGGAGAGTGAATCCAAACAGGTATGTATATTGAAATATTTCATTTATAAAACTTTTCAGTTAACAACACAGGATGTCATTATTGGGATTAAGGATATTGATGCCAATTGAAATTCAACTTTAGCTGCTGATTTATAAGGTTGAAAATATTTGGCGCTTACAACCATAGTTTTATTTTGCCGCCAATTTAATAACTTGTCAACCTGCATTTATGTATGGGTTGAGTATTATCAATGAATAAGACATGTTCTTTTGCCAATTTAAAAAAAAATGATTATTCTTAAAAAAAGGTTTTCTCCAAGCTAGAGTTGTTATAGTAAATTATACAAATCTGAATCGCAGCCGTGTGTTATCAGCTTTTGTTCCGCAAACTTCTGCATGTAATCGAAGGTGAGTAAGATAAGGTATACTTTTTATAGTTTTTTGCTTTTCCAATAAAAATAGAAAAATAATAAATTTGGTTCTATTTCCTTTCTTTAGTTTTAAATGCAGCTAGTTCAGTCGACCGCACGTCGCGCGTCTTTGGATACATTTTAACTATGAGCTGGCCTAGGGTAGAAGGGAGATTTCCTTGATTAAGAGGCCTTTTTAAACTGGTTTTTACATTCCAGATTTATAACGATTTTTTAGATTTGTTTAGGTATGCACGTACTGTGTACAAATTAATACCTATCACCGATAACATGAGTAATTGCTACAACAGATAAGGGGAATCTAAAATAACTGAAGCACCATCGAGAAGTTAAGGCCGATGATAAACTGCACACTCACTAACTGCACATGGCGTTGTCTTCCGCTGATTTAAAACAGTTTAATTATAAGTTATGACGAACTTCTCATTATCTCATTTAACAATTTTCCCGAGACACATCTGACAGCATGCCTACGCTCGGTTTAATGAAATGGGAGCAATTGGCGTGAATCATGCGCGGACCCTCGGAGCAGTGCGCGCGAGACGCCCCTACAACACACTACCACTACATGTTGTCCTGAAGTTCTCCTCTTATTATTTTCAAATACTGCTAAACCGTGGTTAATCTGCGTTGCAGCTTCTAATATACCCGCGAACTAATAAGACCTCTCGTCCGTGATGTAATTCTCCGAATGGCGTAAGCGCAACCGTCGGGAATCCATAACACTGATCCAGAAATACATTTTTATTTGCCCGGCCTTGATTCACGTATTCACGCATTACTCAATGGTGAGTAGATTTTTAGCAATGCACACGAGTTCTGTGCACTAGTGTCTTTTAAATTATGCCGAATATTTAGTGCGTGTGCCAAGTGAATGTGTGTAAATATGTTTTAGTGTAGTGCACGCAGATTGTTGGCGACACTGAAAAATGAATGAAGGAGGCGAGGTATTAATGTGTTATTATTTCATGTTTATTCAACTGGGTTTCCCGAAGTTTGAGGTTGGGAGGCATTACTCGTGTTTCACGTCAAGGAGTGTTTACAGTAATAATGGAATACTGTTGACACTTCTTTAGTTGCTGGCAGTTCGCCAACAGAACAACTACGGCTAGATTTAATCTCCATTTACGGGTTTATCATAAAGTTGTCCCGGCCCGAACTTTATGTCTCGCACATGCATAATTTATGAATTCATTCAATAGGGTCCTTTTATGTCGCGACTATTTGTGGGATAATGTCCCGATAGGGAATTGTTCTGAATACTATTATTCGGTTAGTCATTTGTAAGGAATTCTAATCTCGCTATTGTGGCTTAGAAACTGAATATCTTGTTTGTCCATCTAAGTGGCGAAGTAATTCGAACTTAACGGCCTCGTTCTCCAACAATAGACTCGGAGCACTCACGAAGATTATTTTACAATCACTTTATTGTTGTATCAGTCCATTAATGTCCCAGTGTTGGGCAAAACTCTCCCTTCACTCCTTACATATCTCATAACTTTTGGCTGTCGTGGACCAGCTACCAACAACCGTTCTTTACAAATCACTTTACCTCGAGAATTAAAATAAATAACTTATCCAACGTGTTAATTTCACCATGAAGTTCTTCGACTTCGTTAATTAATCACGTATAGCCGGAATCACGAAGTATGAGTAAGTGCCGGTGCTCGTGGACGTGTAGGTCGATTCTCTTATCACTTGTAACAGATTTGTTTATAATGCCTGACTCAGAGGCTGAGCAGTCAGAACGTAATACATCGTCCTTGTCGTGGCTATGTGCTGGTGCACTTAGCCCGGTTTACACCGTAACAGAAATGAGCGGAGCGGAGATGAGACGTGCGGCGATCGACCGATCACATCACCATTCTCCTGCCGTTATTCTAATTTATTTGGGGTCGGCGCAGAATGCCTTCTTTTTCCAAACTTCTTTGTAATTCATCATCTTAGCAGTTACCTCCTTTCTAGCTATATCATCCTTCACACATATTATCCATCGTTGCTTTGGTTTTCCTCTACTGTTATAGCCATCCACATTCATACTTAACATACCGACCTTATCACATTGGTTGAAATGCACATCGCGTTTCTTTTCATTCGAGATTCGACTAGAAAAGTCGAATCTTGCACATCTCTAAGCTACGCTCGTCTCCGTTCCGCTCGTCACCGCTTTAGTGAAAACCTAGCTTTATTATGTTCGATATGATTGGGCTTTATGCTGTTTTTTATTGGCTTAAAACGAACAGGACGTGTGACAATTTTTTTGCCATTGGCAATGACAAGTTCATTTCGTCTTTGACATCCTATTTGGTGCGTGTTGACAAGCTCGCCAGAATTTGCTTTACGTCAAAATGTGAGGAAGTCTGGTGTTGTATCGCGCAACCTTACTGTTGATATGTTGGTTTTCTTTTAAGATTTGTTTACCGCATCATTCTTCACTCCAGACGTATTCATTCGGCGTCTGCCGGGCTCATCAGATTTATAGATTCTCTTTTTAATGTCGTGTCAATGGGTCGAAGGCCAGATTTTCAAATTCTTACGAGTTTTAAACAACAAACATATTTAAATCGCTATTTACGTTAACTCAAAGGCAATCGGATTTTATACAGCATGTGTGCCTCACGGGGAATGTCATTTAGACGGATGACGGAAGCTGCTTAATACGAAACGGCTGCGCGACAAGCTTGTTAAGAATGGCAATGACATATATGTATAAGTTTACGAAGCATGAGTCACACCTGGCTGGAAAGAATTCCGTTTTTATGAAAATCGATTGGGTTGGAATTGCGTCGTGTATCGATTACCTTTCTTCATGTTCTATTCATGGATTAAAATGACCTGACTACAAGCGACCTTGAAAGATAATTACTATACTACAATAGAGTAATTCCTGATCGTAAAATGTTAGAGTGACAAATGATACCTCTTAACGTTATTTTATTAACTGCGTCTTCATCAGCTTTAACTACCTGCTCGTAAAAGGGGCACAAAGTCAACTTAATGTTTAAAAAGTTTCTATTAGATTCCATCACCAGTTTAACCATAAACCAGTCCAAGTGCGTGCCGGCTTCGCACACCGAGGGTTTCATACAAACTTGCGGCATAAACGGCCATCTTTTGAGTGCGTAGACTAACGCCCGGTTCCAATAAACAAAAAACAATTCGTTTTGCCTACGGATAGTAGTATTTTGACATACGTCTCGTAGAAAATACTACTATCTGTAAGCAAAACGAATTGTTTATTGGAACCGGGCGTTAGAGGGTTGACTGTCACAGCTTCAAGGAACCACAAACACAGAGTAAATGGTTTTAATTTCTATCCGATACCTCCACCGTTTCCCGAGATAAGGGTTTAGACACACAGATGAAAAGCAAAGTGAAGAATCACCTTGTTTTTCATCTGTGTGTAAACCTTTATAGAAATATAGGTTCCGTTTCCTCCTTCTGAGGTACGGAATCTTAATAACAAACTGTTCATTTCTGGAAACCTGTACTAACTGCAAAATAGAGCATCATTAGATACAACTACTTCTTTGCCCATCACTCCCTTTTACTCCTACTTCTTCTTTACGCGTCAAATACAATCTAAATGGAGTCGACGACTCCCTACTGTTTTGGTTTTAGCCAAAAACCCAACCTGTAATTAAGGCTAGTACATAATGCTTACAGCAACTTTTATTTACATTACAATACCTATGCGTAGTGTTCTGTTAGCTTATTGACCTAAGTGAGGGCTGACCGTGTTACATTTACGATCGACCGCTCCCTGTCGGAGCCCATTTGCGAAATGGGCGGGGCTCATCACTAGAGTGCTTAGTAGAATTACAAACTGTACTATTTGTAAAAAAATATTGTTGCACAGGGTACTGTATGAGGTTACCGGTTGCCGTATTTGTAAGGTCACCTAGAAGGCTTTTTTAAGGAGCGGGGGAAGTATCAGACTTTTACTGACTAAAACCCACCTATGTCCCTTCTTTTGCCCTTTATGATCCGGGGCCGCGGTATCTCTTTCGAACAACCCGCGACCCCGGCAGGCGGTGGCCCTGGCAGGGCCCTCCACTTGACCTAGAGTGCTAAGGTATGAGTTTAGTTAGTTCGTTTTTGATAGCACCAGCAGAATCTGCAAGGAGTAAGAAACGGCCCAGACTTTCGGAGGCGCGTTTCTTCGTGTAATTAATTTCAGTATCACCACTCAACCGTTGTAAGAAAACATCACGAAGAAGCGAATGTTCTAGAACTAAAAAGTTGAACATATGCGACGTCTTGCAACCCAAACTGGGTCATCAGCATGAAACATATCGAAAGTTGAACTACATATAATAGGGAGGTCGATTTATTTCTGTATTGTCATGAAGTTTCACAATTAACGCCTCCACATTCTATGTAAAAGAATGTAAACCGTGATAGGTGTAGTAGATAGCAGTCCATTAATTACACTCAAAAAGAGTGGAAGTAATTACAAATAAAAAATAATGTCCGTCGTCGTTTCAGCGTCGCTTTATGATATCAAGCCATAAATCAACGTTAGCGACCCCCACCCCCACAGGCCGTTACATACAATGAAGACTTAATGGGAGGGAATATAGTCGTAAAATGATACTACGTACGGCGTTGTTGATGTTTTTATAGCCTTTCTCTTCTTCCGAATTACACAAGGTGAAATTAAATTAGCTGGTGGTGCTGGTGCATTGAATAACTCTTAAGCCGTTGGTCCCGGCTGTCATTTGCAGACCTGTGGCAGTCGTTACAGGTAGTCAGTGACCTAAAAGTCTGACGACCTGTCTTACCAAAAAACATGCTACTTACTCAACTCAGAACTAAAAGGGTTAGGGTGGAGGTGAGATAGGCAGTCGCTTCCTCCTTACTTAATATTATACAAGCGAAAGTGAGCTTTTTTTTCGATCATCACGTGCGTTAAAGTTGGTGTTATCCCAAAGTAACTATGTCACGCGACGAAGTCTAGTATAAAATACAGGTAACATTGAAAGGCGTAAAAATAATTTATATTAAGCTTCCCATTGCAATTCGAAGGTAAACGGCGCTATCGTTTATAAGCGATTGTCAAATATCCGATTAATAAACGGGCTTAATAGAGTCATCTCCTAATCCGATGCTTAACTCTAGTTAATAGTTAGACATCTGTTCCACCGTCAGCGATTAACGTGAAGCGGGTAGCTAATAACAGTATTTTTTTTGTTTCGGGTAGTGTTCTAGGGTGGATTTCGGGACGAGCGATCAATCCTTTTCCTTACTAATATTATAAAAGCGAAAGTGAGTTTGTTTGTTACGTCTTCACGCGTAAATGGTTAAACCGATTTTGATGAATTTTGGTACAGAGATAGTTGACGGACATAGGCTATTTTGTTAAAAAAAAGATTGAGATATAGGGGAGAAAGAGTGAAGAAAAGGAAAAACTTAGCATTGCTTTTACAATAAATAAGGCGCAAGGGCAAAAACTACAGGTAGTAGGTACCTGTAAATCAGGAAAGGGGAACTGTGTTACCCCGAATTTAACGCCAGCGAAGCCGCGGGCAAAAGCTAGTTATTTATTAATAACTAGCTTTAGCTTTAGCTTGAGTTGCATTTATTAATGCAACTCTGTTATTGACGCGACTCTTACAATCTTTTGTATCGTTGTTGAGTGAGACTATGATCGAAAGTACTTATCTAAGAAAAAGCGCTTTCTCGTCTGCCTTGAGACAGATGTGAAGAGACCTGGCTTAAGGTTCTGTTTTCACAGCAGATATGGGGTATGTGTGTGAAACTAAACTATTAAAGTCGTTTCGTTTTCTCAGCTTGAAATAAACTATCTATCTGATTGGTTAATATTACGAAAATCCTTTCCTGAAAACGCAGAAGTCAAACAAATAAATAATTGAACATCGCGTGTATTCAAACCTCAACGTTTTTCATGTCATACATGAAAACTCCGTAACTATAAATCATGTACACGTTCCGTTTCCATCAATAGCGTTTTATCGCGTTTCGAACACCTTTATAATGTTTAAATTGTATACAGGCTTGATTTATTGGTTGTTAATGTTTTAATGTACGAGTATTCTACATTCGAATGTTATCGTAAAAAATATTGCGCTGCGCTGCGCTATAAGAGCAAACACGGAGTGTGGCGGCTTTGATCTTCAGGTCTCAAAGGCGGTTTTTCTAAACAGATATTTTAAGCAGCCTGGCACGCAGCGTCGGAATTTTTAATTAGTCACACACACATCACTTTTTATGAATTTTAACAAAGGATTTTTAGGGTTCGTTTGCCAAATGACAAAAACGGAACCCTTCTGTGGACAGGATAGGACAAATCTGTATTCGACCTGTCTGTCTGTCTATCCGTCAGTATGTCACATCCAATATACTCCGTGACCTATGACACCATGAAATTTAGAGAGCAGGTATCTTCTACACAAAAGTAATGTGTCATTTAACTGAAGTTTAATAAATATAAACGGTGTGAGTTTCTATCGACAGCTCTCTCTTTGTATATATGATATCGAGGTTCCTCAAAGACTTGTTGGTTATAAATCAAAATATTTTTTATTTCACATAGGCCTTCATGGGCACTTATAAAACGTCGAGAAAACATGCACGGTTCGGGTTGGTCGTTTCCTATGGAGAAGAACCTGCAAGAAACTCCATGGTTACTCTTCTAAAATCATTTGGTTCGGATACCTTAGTGTGCTAATTCGACTCACACTTGGACAGTTTTTTGTGATATTTAATTGGTTATTTTTTCTACAGCTACGTCACGAATTAGACCGCGTGGTAAGCGAAAGAGATCGCTTGCTAGCCGAACACTCTGAACTCGGCCACGACAAGCAGTCCCGCGAGACGGAGCGCGCAGCCCTAAGGGCGGAGCTCCGGGAGGCCCGCCAGAGAGAACAGAGGCTGCTAGTGGACATAGGGGACTTGGAAGACGAGAATATATCGCTGCAGAAACAAGTTTCCGCGCTTAGATCGTCACAGGTTAGTTACCTATTTATTATGTTTATATTTTTAAGGGAACTAGCAGGTAATGCTGCGGATATCAGATGTGGAAGGTGGTGTAACAAATGCCAGGTTATAAGGTACTGTGCATCACCGTTCTAGTTACACGGTCAACTTCTGATTTTCGAAACTGATAAAAGAACTTCAGTAAGATGACGATCACTCGAGGTCTGGTTATTTTATTCAGGATAATAAAGTATTTTCGTCATGTATCTTTAATTACTTCTTAGTCTTTAAAAATAAATTACACTGATAGCGTGCTATGAATATCTATAGGCAGTTCCCTCCATCACAACTAACGAAATAACGAAATAACCTCCAAAGAACGAAATAACCTCCAAATTATTAACAACAAAATTTCTAAAACGCTAAAATATTCTCTTTTATGTTGCTGAAATGAAGAAATTACATCTAATCCATAGGTTTTTTAAAATATTCTTTCTTTTCAAACTATTCACGTCCCAATTTTCCATAGATACTGTTAAGTGCGCTATTGATATTTTACGCGCAACTTTGGAGCCGTGCCCATCGCTAGTCGCGAAACCTGCCGCCTAATTGATTGGCTCATATATCTTCATGCAAATCGAATCTGGAACTTATGGACTATTGAATTTTCCAAGCTGTTTGATAATGCTGTAGTTAAGGGTGCAGTACTGCTTATTGGAGCCGTAAATCTAGATTGTAACGATATGGAACCTTATGGTCTTTTTTGCGGATGGAAAATCAAACAGAGGGGAGTATCAGACTTTAACCGACTAAAACCCACCCATGTCCTTTATTTTGCCCTTTATGTTCCGGGACCGCTGTATCTCTTTCGAACAACCCGCAACCCCGGCAGGAAACTTATGGTCTTCGATTATTAACGTCGGGACAGGATGCGACACATTGTCTCTTTCCAGGGCTACTGCAACACTATATGCTTAATTATGGGCAAATCCAACATGTAATACATCATTCCGATTATCAAATATATGTGTACTCTCAGGATAGAGGCGAGACTGCTATCAAACCATGAATAATTTCAAGATTATAAGGCTACTTTTATTAATACTACTTTATTTAACTAACAGGTCGAATTCGAAGGTCTAAAACATGAAGTCAGACAACTACGCGAAGAGGCTGAGAATGCGCGCGCCATGGCTGAAGAGACGGCAGCGCTGCGCCGCATCGCTGAACGACAGCTGGCTGAAGCGCTCGAAGCGCTGCAAGCTGAGAGAGAAGCCAAGTTCGCTGCCAAGAAGGAGCTGGATGCTCATCTTAGCAGAGAAGCCGCATACAATATCACTAACTTGGCGTATAGTATACGAGGTTAGTTCAGTCAAAGCACAAAATTTATGTCCATCCTAAGGTTCAGGTAATAATGTTACTTGTTTTTTTTCTAATTCTAATTTACGTCAATGTTTTCGCATGATACGTCAAAAACTGTTACGTTGTAAAACTATATCAAGCCTACGTGACGAATTAATATCATTCAATATCTTCAAGCGATTCAAATTAGAATATTAAAAATAAAAACGAAATGTTGTAAACATCTCCTCTTCCACTATTCAGAATGAATTCTTTACAATTTGAATTTGGAACGAATATTTTGTTGTCAGTTTGTTGTTGTAAAATTTTTACAAACGAAGAGGGTAGCGTCTTCGTCTAATGTTAAATACAAATAACGTAAATACAAATTCTTAGTTCATATTATTTGTTCAAAATATATTATAGAGTGCTTCAATACCTCATAAGTCAATTTAAGAAAAAACAAGCCGTGATGGTCGACACAAATTATCCGAAAGGTAAATTGGGAGTTTTTATAGAATTCAATGAATTTTACTTGTCTTTTAAAATCACCCCGTACTAACGCCGCCACTATTTACTCTTGGATTAAGTTCTTTGTTGCGAACAAAATAATGCAGCCTTGGCCTTAATCGTAGCTAATCCGAAATAGTTCGAATCGTATGTTACGTATCTTGTTAACTTATTTTTTATTTCACCCATATATTTACCACCAAAGAACTACTAAAGAAATGAGATATCCATGCTTTTATTTCTTCAAAATTTACCATTAAATAATTGAATATCAGGACAGCAACTAGTCGGTTTACATTTAAAGTAAAATCTCGCGAACACTTACATATGAAGTTGGCAGAGTCATCTCAAATTAAAAAATTGACAGTTTTTCATCATATTTAGTAGTTTCTACCTCTACCTAAAGCGGTCCCTAGACGGTAATGCAGCATGACCTGCGTTAAGCGGTCCCTAGACGGTAATGCAGCATGACATGCGTTACGTGCTGTCATGCATGCATGATCGTTTAATTGTATTGATTGATGCGAATGACATGCAAACTACGTGCTGTACATTGATTGACAATTCGTTTTATTTTTCGTCATGCCATACATGCATGACATGCGCGCATGATCGTGTTGCGATCGGCATGTCATGCAACAACTCATTTCGATAGCAAACGGCAACCAAGATGGACACGGTCAACGAGGCACCGCACGAGGTTCCTGACGATAATGACGAAAACAACGCGAGCGCAGATTCAAATTAATTTGTTTTATTACTAACTAGCTTTTGCCCGCGACTTCGTCCGCGTGGATTAATAGTTCCCGGATGAAAACTATCCTATGTCCGGATTTCCGGGATGAAAACTATCCTATGTCCTTTCTCGGGTCCCAGACTATATCTGTACCAAATTTCATTGAAATCGGTTCAGTGGTTTAGGCGTGAAGAAGAGACAGACAGACAGACAGAGTTACTTTCGCATTTATAATATTAGTTTGGATATCCATGTTTAAAGACTGCCCAGAGTTATTAGCTAATGCACAAGTAAATTTTAAATCCTCTAGATCAATACCAGAAACTAGATATCTTAATGTCACACTAAGTCTTTGGTTTGCAGGTATTATTATTATTAAGTATTCATTTATTTTCAGACTACAAGGTAGTCCAGTGACAATATGACTTAGCCTATGTTAGTACTTAAAAACTAGAAGAGATCGAGTGCGGTATCGCATGACAGTATCCTGTTTCTCAATTCTAGGTCTTATTAAATATAACAAATGCTCGTACGTAGTTTCATCCATTCCTAAAGCGGTCCCTAGACGGTAATGCAGCATGACATGCGTTACGTGCTGTCATGCATGCATGATCGTTTAATTGTATTGATTGATGCGAATGACATGCAAACTACGTGCTGTACATTGATTGACAATTCGTTTTATTTCTCGTCCTGCAATATATGCATGACATGCGCGCATGATCGTGTTGCGATCGGCATGTCATGCAACAACTCATTTCGATAGCAAACGGCAACCAAGATGGACACGGTCAACGAGGCACCGCACGAGGTTCCTGACGATAATGACGAAAACAACGCGAGCGCAGATTCAAAGGAATTTGTTTTATTACTAATATCCATGTTTAAAGACAGCCCAGAGTTATTAGCTAATGCACAAGTAAATTTTAAATCCTCTAGATCCATACCAGAAACTAGATATCTTAATGTCACACTAAGTCTTTGATTTGCAGGTATTGCCTGTCGCATGACAGTATCCTGTTTCTCAATTCTAGGTCTTATTAAATATAACAAATGCTCGTACGTAGTTTCATCCATTCTTAAGACGTTTTTAAAATCATCAGGTCCTGTATCAGCAAGTACTCTGTGTAAATGTACATGCGTAAATCGGTGCCTTAACAAGTACCACTCTTTTGACCATCGTCTTGTTCTCTTCTTTTTACGCAGCATAGCAGCTGTCATCACAAGAAAAAAAAAATCTGCCTTTGACAAATAATACTGATCCATAGCATCAAAGAAGACCTTCTCACCGTATTACATAGAGATGACTGATAAAAATGATTGATAATGCTGCATGATGAAACATGGGCGTTCATGCAGCAGCACGTAACACATGTCATGCAGCATTACCGTCTAGGGACCGCTTTACTCTCATATATGTATTTATCCTTACTAATATTATAAAAGCGAAAGTGAGTTTGTTTGTTTGTTACCTCTTCACGCTTTAATGGCTAAACCGATTTTGATGACAAAATTCATCAAAATCGGTTACAGAGATTTATTAAAAAAAAGTGGGATATGAGGGAGAACGAGGGAAGAAAAGGGAAAACTTAGCGTTGCTATTTCAAATCAATAAGTCGCAAGAGCAAAAACTGCAGGTAGCAGGTACTGTGTTATACCGAATTTAACGCGAGCGAAGCCGCGGGCAAAAGCTAGTTATTAATAAAATTGATATTTCCTGTGACATTGCACCTACTATGTTTTTGTAATAGCGCACTTAATAATGCCCAAGGCATTATTAAGTGCGCCTTTGTACAATGTTTTTTAACTTGTGCATGAAGTTTTAATAAATAAATAAACCATATTTTTTCTTGCCAGGTATGCCAGATGACGGCACAGAAGACGATGGTGAGCCAGGTGGTTCATCATCAGCCGAGCTCGCCAGCGCGATGGGCGACCACCACGCTGACCTGTTCTCCGAAGTACACCTGCACGAAATATCACGACTTGAAAAGCAACTTGAACAGGCACATAATGAAAATGTGAGTATTTTCCCATGAAGATGATTTTTAACGCTTTTTTAACTTAACCTGTAACTAAAATATCTTAAGTAATATTTCACACACATCTCGGTTTCGGAATTCGGCGCCGTTATTTGAGACCCAAATCATGGGAATGTATAAAAAATTACTAGTCCACCATCTTAGGAGTCAGGTAGATTTGATTAAAAAAATTCACCATTTAGCTAACTATCGCATCTAAAACGCATTGTCATCCAAACTAAACATAATATATTCAAAATATAAGCTCAATAGGAAACAGGGAATTGGGCTAAATTTAACTTTAAAGATTTTTTTTACAAAGTGAACACCACCAGCATTTTCAGCTACAGACACGTCAAATGTTGTTTCGCTCAACAAATATTCAAGCAAGCTCCACCTCGCCTCGCTCTGTATGCATATTTTAGTCTCGTTTAACGAAACTGACCTCATTCGTGAACTTTAACGTGACTACCTGGAATGTTTCATGAGATATGAGATTTGGGAATTGATACTAATTAGATAACTCGAGTTAACTGTAGACTGGATGTCATGTACCTATTTAGCTTTTGGAGATTTTAAATCAAATTCGTTTCATCTTTTATGCAATTTTGGCTTGGCAAAGAGTGTTTGGATGATAGATTTTAAATCGGTTTTATTTAAAATGAAAGAGAGATGCTTTATATTTAATATTGTAGCCAAAAAAGCTACGTGGTGTTAAATATAAAGGCGTATCGTATATAAAAGACTATCACCAAAAAATATATAATTTAATTGAACACTTACTAAGTTCTAAGGTATTAACACGTGGAGTTAGCGTTTATTTATCTGTCAAATTTTATTTGTGCAACATTCCATTTTTGCACGTTCATGTTGCACTAAAAAGCCTTTTTTTTTTGTTGATTTCATTAAATAACTTCCTCCGCTTTGGGCGGAGCGGGGGGGGGGGGGGGTGCTAAAGCCCACCCATGTTTCTTCTTTTGCCCTTTATGTTCCGGGGCTGCGGTATCTCTTTCGAACAAGCCGCAAACCCGACAGGCAGTGGCCATGGAAAGCCCCTCTGCTTTGCAGACATCTCTTAGAAGCGCGTGTGGAACATGAACGCACCGTCGACATGGAAACTCTGCCATCAAACTAAAAGGGGTAGATATTTCTACAATTTAATGATAGTTATAAAGTAAATATTTTCCTTTCACAGAGTCAACTACAAGCAACTATGCGTAGCGCTCAGGTGACAGCAGAGAGCGAGAGCGCTGCGGCCGCTCTACTGCGCGCTGGACTAACGCGCGCAGCTTCCAGAGTTACTGCACTACACTCCTTGCATTCCGACTGCGCGCCTCTGGTCAGTAGTTTTGTCTTATAAAACTGATAATTACAGAAAATATGTCAAATTAGGAAACGAAATCTGGCCTAAAAATATGCGTTAAAGCAAAAGATAGGGATCTAATTAGAGAACGAAAGACCTTACCGCTTTGCTATGGTATACACGCGTGTTGCAGCGACGCGAACAATACTCACACCAAGTCAACAAATGACGCAAGTCGTTTCGTCCGAGATCGTAATAAACGCAGCGTTACATTAATGTTGGGTCATATTACGTCAAGTCGTCGTGCAAGGTCTGTGACCTTACCTACAGTAACGGTGTATCCTCACTGGGGAGCATGTAATGTAACAATTTAAGATTCGATTTACAAAATCGAATCTTATAATTATGATTAACAAAAACAGGGTGAAGACCTCCTTAAGTTATTGGTGATAATCGTCATCTATTGACTGTCACCTTACTTACGCGTGTGCAGTCACAAAATCAAAAGTAACTTTTTCGTGAAATAACGATTGCTCAATACAATAGGAGAAAATTACTTTTAAATTCTGCAAAATGTTTATATTTTGTCGTTATTTGCAAATTGTTAACACACATTCTCCAACAAAACTCCACAGGACGAAGAGAAGGTAGAATCAGGTGGCGTATCAGCTCGCGCAGCTAAATGGCTGACCTGGTGGCGGGTGTCCGGCGGGGAGCTGTCCGGTCTGGCCGCGCTGCTGTCCGAGCTGTCGTCCGGCGCGGTGCCGTCGGACGGCACGGCGGCGTCGGCGCAGGCGCTGCAGCGGGCGGCGCTGGCGCAGCTGGCGGACAGGGTGGCGGAGGCCGAGGTGCGCTGTGCTGCCTTGGAGGCTGATGCTGATCTGTTGAGGACGTTAGCTGAAGGTAACTTTAAAGAAGATACTATCTTAGAAGAACTTGCACTCATCTAAAATTTAAATAAAGAAAATGTTTTTCATGAACAAAATATCTTTATGGTGACTTTCACTCAATTATTTGTTCATTTTTCAACACGGACCAACAACAATCACATTTTTCTAGATCTAGAATCATGTTATTTAAAATGCCTCTTTGATATGAAATAAAAAATTAACAAATATTTTGTAAGTACTTGACTAAAACAAAATATGTTGTTCCATAGGAGCGGGCCGTGCACTATCGACGGCAGGCCCCGCGCTGCTGTCGGCTGCGGAGACGCTCGCGCAGATATACCACCACGTGTGTGCCGTCAACGGCACGCAGCCCGAGAGAGTACTACTGGAACACGCCGGACAGAACGACGGTAAGTGCGCTACCTGATTGTAGACTATCTGTACGAGCTGAGCTAAGCTCGATTTGAGTAATACCAGTATATTTCTGTTCCACTAAAGGGCAAATAACTCTTCTAATAAATAGAAGTTATGGTGAGCAAAAGTAATTTGGACTACTTAATTTTTAACTGGATTTGAAAAATCAATTGGCGCAGTTTTAACATAATAATAATATCATATTTGTCTTGTTTTTGTTGAAAAGAATACACTGTCTTTTGAGTCTATAATACCCCCTCCGCCCATGTCGTCACCGTCGACAAGGTTTTTTCAATAGGGAAGCTGGTTAGGATGCAGTCATAATAAATGTGTTTCATGACATCCGCTCAGTATCGGGCACGGAGTGCCGCGGCGCGGAGGCGGAGGCGCTGGCGCTGGCGGCGGGGTCGCTGCAGGGGCTGCGCGCGGCGGGCGGCGTGGCGCGCTCGGCCGACACGCTGCTGGACCAGCTCACGCACCTGCGGGCCGCGCTCGACACCGCGCTGGACTCCAGGAACAGGCACCAACCTGGTATGTATCGGGCGCGGAGTGCCGCGGCGCTGGCGGCGGGGTCGCTGCAGGGGCTGCGCGCGGCGGGCGGCGTGGCGCGCTCGGCCGACACGCTGCTGGACCAGCTCACGCACCTGCGGGCCGCGCTCGACACCGCGCTGGACTCCAGGAACAGGCACCAACCTGGTATGTATCGGGCGCGGAGTGCCGCGGCGCTGGCGGCGGGGTCGCTGCAGGGGCTGCGCGCGGCGGGCGGCGTGGCGCGCTCGGCCGACACGCTGCTGGACCAGCTCACGCACCTGCGGGCCGCGCTCGACACCGCGCTGGACTCCAGGAACAGGCACCAACCTGGTATGTATCGGGCGCGGAGTGCCGCGGCGCTGGCGGCGGGGTCGCTGCAGGGGCTGCGCGCGGCGGGCGGCGTGGCGCGCTCGGCCGACACGCTGCTGGACCAGCTCACGCACCTGCGGGCCGCGCTCGACACCGCGCTGGACTCCAGGAACAGGCACCAACCTGGTATGTATCGGGCGCGGAGTGCCGCGGCGCTGGCGGCGGGGTCGCTGCAGGGGCTGCGCGCGGCGGGCGGCGTGGCGCGCTCGGCCGACACGCTGCTGGACCAGCTCACGCACCTGCGGGCCGCGCTCGACACCGCGCTGGACTCCAGGAACAGGCACCAACCTGGTATGTATCGGGCGCGGAGTGCCGCGGCGCTGGCGGCGGGGTCGCTGCAGGGGCTGCGCGCGGCGGGCGGCGTGGCGCGCTCGGCCGACACGCTGCTGGACCAGCTCACGCACCTGCGGGCCGCGCTCGACACCGCGCTGGACTCCAGGAACAGGCACCAACCTGGTATGTATCGGGCGCGGAGTGCCGCGGCGCTGGCGGCGGGGTCGCTGCAGGGGCTGCGCGCGGCGGGCGGCGTGGCGCGCTCGGCCGACACGCTGCTGGACCAGCTCACGCACCTGCGGGCCGCGCTCGACACCGCGCTGGACTCCAGGAACAGGCACCAACCTGGTATGTATCGGGCGCGGAGTGCCGCGGCGCTGGCGGCGGGGTCGCTGCAGGGGCTGCGCGCGGCGGGCGGCGTGGCGCGCTCGGCCGACACGCTGCTGGACCAGCTCACGCACCTGCGGGCCGCGCTCGACACCGCGCTGGACTCCAGGAACAGGCACCAACCTGGTATGTATCGGGCGCGGAGTGCCGCGGCGCTGGCGGCGGGGTCGCTGCAGGGGCTGCGCGCGGCGGGCGGCGTGGCGCGCTCGGCCGACACGCTGCTGGACCAGCTCACGCACCTGCGGGCCGCGCTCGACACCGCGCTGGACTCCAGGAACAGGCACCAACCTGGTATGTATCGGGCGCGGAGTGCCGCGGCGCTGGCGGCGGGGTCGCTGCAGGGGCTGCGCGCGGCGGGCGGCGTGGCGCGCTCGGCCGACACGCTGCTGGACCAGCTCACGCACCTGCGGGCCGCGCTCGACACCGCGCTGGACTCCAGGAACAGGCACCAACCTGGTATGTATCGGGCGCGGAGTGCCGCGGCGCTGGCGGCGGGGTCGCTGCAGGGGCTGCGCGCGGCGGGCGGCGTGGCGCGCTCGGCCGACACGCTGCTGGACCAGCTCACGCACCTGCGGGCCGCGCTCGACACCGCGCTGGACTCCAGGAACAGGCACCAACCTGGTATGTATCGGGCGCGGAGTGCCGCGGCGCTGGCGGCGGGGTCGCTGCAGGGGCTGCGCGCGGCGGGCGGCGTGGCGCGCTCGGCCGACACGCTGCTGGACCAGCTCACGCACCTGCGGGCCGCGCTCGACACCGCGCTGGACTCCAGGAACAGGCACCAACCTGGTATGTATCGGGCGCGGAGTGCCGCGGCGCTGGCGGCGGGGTCGCTGCAGGGGCTGCGCGCGGCGGGCGGCGTGGCGCGCTCGGCCGACACGCTGCTGGACCAGCTCACGCACCTGCGGGCCGCGCTCGACACCGCGCTGGACTCCAGGAACAGGCACCAACCTGGTATGTATCGGGCGCGGAGTGCCGCGGCGCTGGCGGCGGGGTCGCTGCAGGGGCTGCGCGCGGCGGGCGGCGTGGCGCGCTCGGCCGACACGCTGCTGGACCAGCTCACGCACCTGCGGGCCGCGCTCGACACCGCGCTGGACTCCAGGAACAGGCACCAACCTGGTATGTATCGGGCGCGGAGTGCCGCGGCGCTGGCGGCGGGGTCGCTGCAGGGGCTGCGCGCGGCGGGCGGCGTGGCGCGCTCGGCCGACACGCTGCTGGACCAGCTCACGCACCTGCGGGCCGCGCTCGACACCGCGCTGGACTCCAGGAACAGGCACCAACCTGGTATGTATCGGGCGCGGAGTGCCGCGGCGCTGGCGGCGGGGTCGCTGCAGGGGCTGCGCGCGGCGGGCGGCGTGGCGCGCTCGGCCGACACGCTGCTGGACCAGCTCACGCACCTGCGGGCCGCGCTCGACACCGCGCTGGACTCCAGGAACAGGCACCAACCT
The DNA here is from genome assembly GCA_905475445.1 of Ochropleura plecta. Taxonomy (NCBI): domain Eukaryota; kingdom Metazoa; phylum Arthropoda; class Insecta; order Lepidoptera; family Noctuidae; genus Ochropleura; species Ochropleura plecta. The sequence goes on along the minus strand of FR997740.1, from coordinate 5,819,094 downwards.
GGTATGTATCGGGCGCGGAGTGCCGCGGCGCTGGCGGCGGGGTCGCTGCAGGGGCTGCGCGCGGCGGGCGGCGTGGCGCGCATCACTCAAAGCAAACAAGACGAGTAGCGGGCACCTAGATTGAACTATCTAGCTAAGTAACCTTAGGAATGACAGTTACAGAGTGCCCATGTCCTGCCATGCGCACTAAACAGTCTCCCTAGACACGTGCCCTTACAGGCGTTGCACGGTATCTTATGTGCAGACAGTGATCACTATATCTTTAGTAAGGTGAATATCCCCACACTTCGCAGTTCCATCTCTAAAACTTTAATTTTTTTTCTTTCAATCACCATCATTCTCCTGTCCTTATCCCAATTTATTTGGGATCGGCGCAGCATGTCTTCTTCATCTTTTTTTTTCAAACACTAAATCCATCCTCTTCTCTTCTTCTACCCAGGTATTCAACCCGACTACTATTCCAAATCCCAGCCCCTTATTTACAGTCCTATTAAGAAATTTAAAGACCAAAACAATTGCAAGCTAAAGATAGCAGACACAAAGCGAAAACTAAACAACCTGATATTGCATTTACAATCCTTACAAATCGAACCTAACAAAAAGGACGTCACACCACAAAGAAGTGTCAAAGAAATCACTAACTTCTTCGAAAATATTTCGAAAATATCGCAAGATAACAGCAATACGAATATAAAAGAATGTCTAGATAAATGGAACAACAGTGACATTAAGAATCCGATGATACCCTTCCCGAATTCCCTTCTTTTTCAAAAACCTGGGGACATGATGACTAAAAATAACACCATAGGCAACACAGTGAACTTCCATGCTGTCTGGAGAAATACTGTATTGAATGGAGGAAGTGTGTACTGCAAGAACAAACCGTATCGTAGAAGCGATGCGACCTTATCGTCGGGAATTAAGACGTCTTTTAGAACCAGCTTGGTGTCGTGTGTCATGATGCTGCAGTACATTATATGATGGATGCAGGAACAGGGTGCTTGGAAAGGTTTAGTGAGATTTATATGATGGTAGTTAACATATGGCCTCTGACCGCACCTAACAGACCAAATAAATTATTTTTTGTAGCTCGGCTTTTATTTGTCTGATATTGCGGTTTGCTCTCGAAATATTTTAGATCCTCGTCAACAACTTGTATTTAAAAAAATATATTTATAAGGCTCTTGGTCTGTCTGATAGGACATTTAATTTTGTGAGTAACTTATTTATGATTTCGCCTATTTATGTTCTAAGTAAAGAACTGAGCTTTCATTTCTTCATTTAATTTTATCATGTTTGTATGTAGTTTCATTAGAATAATTTAATTGTTAGTTTTATTTTGTTATATATTTGTTATATAATAATATTTTTTTCCTAGTCATCATTCATGTTTATATCAACTCAAAAACATCCTCTATTTTCTAAACATTTTTTTTTGTAAACTTACAGTAATGGACACCGAAGAACGAGGTGCCGAGGTAGTAGAACTCCAAGAACAGGTGATCAAGCTAAAATCCCTGTTATCGACGAAACGCGAACAGATCGCGACCCTGCGTACCGTGCTCAAGTCCAACAAGAACACGGCAGAGGTCGCTCTGGCTAACCTTAAGTCTAAGTACGAGACGGAGAAGATCATCGTTACAGAGACGATGTTGAAGCTGAGGAATGAGCTGAGATTATTGAAGGAAGATGCTGCTACTTTCTCCAGTGAGTATTAATTATTATATTGGCGTTTTTTATATGATTTGTATATCATTTTTCTTGCTTCTGTTGGATTATAAGGTAAATGTTTAATTACACATCAACAACATATTTAATTTACATCGTCATGCCAATTAATTCTGTTTTCATCTCAAATTAGTAAAAGTATGTCAAAAAATCATAGAAAAACAAGTACACATCAACCACCCGTCAGATTTGTCTTTAAAAACAGTTTTTACTATTACCAATAACAGCATTGTCATTTATTAAATACATACATTCATCTTTTTTTAACAATCTTAAATTTTAGCATTGTCATTATATCAAAAGAAAAAAAAATAATTTGATATTTCAACTAAGGTTAAGGCAGAAAAATGTCATAAAACCTCTTTCTCGAACTTTCTAAAACTACCTTCCGTGTGCAGGTCTCCGCGCAATGTTCGCGGCGCGCTGCGAGGAGTACGTGACGCAAGTGGACGAGCTCACCCAGGCGCTGGCCGGCGCGGAGGAGGAGAAGAAGACCCTCAACCAGCTGCTGCGACTGGCCGTGCAGCAGAAGCTGGCGCTCACACAACGACTTGAAGAGTTGGAGGTAATGCAATGATGTTGTCCTGGAAATGTACTGTTCGATTGTTACTTTCAGAAACTTGAAATGTTGTCCAAAACTTCCTTATGTCACAGACGTGGTAACTAAGGAAGAATTCTTCAATAGTCATCCACTGAACGGGTTAATCGGATGGACCAGAATTTTCACCCACTGGATGCCTGAAGATGGTCGTCGTCGCCGAGGAAACACTGATATGGACTCTTTCTGATCAATTGACCATAGAAGGCTAAACACCGAGATAGTTGGAAAGGAATGGGGAGGCCTTTGCCTAGCAGTGAACAATCTAGCAAGCAAAAACAAAACTGATTTTGCCTTTTTGTCGATTAGAAATTTCATCGATCGTATGGCTCGTAGAAGCATACATTAAAAACAACAAAAATACAACATTATTATTAGTTTATGCGAAAGCCGAAACACCTGTCCAGTATTTTTATATATAGAATCTATGTACAAAATTTCAAAACTGTATCATGAAAAACCACAAAGTTATAAGCTTGATATGTTACCTGGATATCCCTACAAATACACTGTCACCAACAGCTCACGGCGCGGCGGCGTCCCCGCGCCGCCGCCTTGCTTTCATTGATAGTAATAATTTCTCAGTTTGTATTGTAATTAACTGATGATAACATTTTCCATCACACTGTCTTGCAGGCTTTGGACTGTCGTAATGGTCAAGTGTAGGTAGATATTATTATGTACTTTATTCGTAAATGCAGCCGTAAGTGATAACATTTAATCAATGCGATTTGTAGCACCTTATGCCAACCAGTTCAAAATCGCATTGACATCTTAACACAGCTGACTGTAGGTATAAATAATAACTTTCTACAATTAAACATTTTGGCGTGTTTAAAAATGTTAATCATCATTATTTACAATAATTCACTTATTTACAATAAGACACAAAAGCTACCGTAGTCCCTGCATCTCTGTGTGGCTGCAAGCATCGTGTTCCACGACACTCTGATGCCGAACTGCTCCTGGTACCGCTGCACTGCCAGTGAAACATTATCACCACAAACTGCTAATGTTCGCACCATTTCCGTGTACTGGACGTTTGTGTAGGCAAATGACATGTTTATTCGTTATTCGATATCACGCGCGGGATCGTGTATTTTAGAAAATAGGGGAAACGGGGTGCGACATGTGTGCATCAACTCGTATTAGCCGGGCATGGGCAGTCGCATGGTGTCCATAATTATTATAAACTTTTTAAATATTTTTCGGAAAAATATAACATGGTGTAAAAATGATTGGAATCGATTCAGTTACTTATTCTGAACAAACGATATTCAGGTTTCGCATATACTAAAAATAATGTTGTAGATGGTCGTATCTTACCTGGTCTCTCCTCTAATAGTTAGTTTTGTGTCGTCAGGTGGACCGCGAGATGCGCACGCGCCGCGTCCCGAAGGCGGGCGGCGGCGCGACGCGGGCGCGCGGCCGGGACTTCTAGCGGCTGGTCACGGCGCTCAAGGCCGCCGCCGCCGCCCTGCGCGCGCTGCTGGCGCCCGCCCACGCGCGCAGCTAGGCGCCGCCCACGGGCGCCGCTAGGCGGGCGGCGTGAGCGTGGGCTCGAGCGGCCGACGCGATCGATGGCGTCACGAATTTATAGTGTTAGTGTCGGGCGCGCAGAGCGCCCGAGACATTTTTATAACTGTGAGTCCACTGCGACTAAATTCTTTATACGTTTTATAAAATTTTAATCTAATTAATCGTATGGGTGTGCGGCAGGGGGCCCTCGGCGACGCGCGGTAGGGCGGAGCGCCCGTGCGGCGTCCGTAGCTCTGTGAACCGTCAAACTGTGCAGCCGTGCGCGCGCGACGCTCGACCCGATAGCCGATAGGAACGAAACATAGAATTAATTGAATATTAAATAGCCCATCGCCGGAGCCCCCCCGCTAGGTGAACGGTTGGTGTTGTAATATTAAAGTTGACTGATTTTTACCGTGAAGCAAGCCACGCTGTGCCGTGCCGTGCCGTGCCGTGCCGTGCCGGGCAGGTCGTGGCTGGTCGTAGCTGGTTGTTGTTGTTGCCGCACTGTGTGGTGTCGCGTAGCTTCACGTGTTGTCTCTCGCGTACTTCACCCGCGCGCCACCGATCCAGATTTGATATCGAATTTCCTCAATATATCTATCTATCTATTGCACGTCGTCAAATTGATGTTTATCGAGTATTTTTGTAATAGGATCAGTGTATTTTATTACGCATATGAATTTATCACCGTTGTTACGATATCACAGATGACAAGGCGACGCAGACGACGCACTAGGCGTCCAGGCGTGATAGCCTGTAGTACCCGCGGTATATATTCCCTGCCTAGTGCGTATCTGCGGCGTCGAAGGCACATTTTCTTATACGTGTGGGAGTTGAACGAGGGTTTCGATGAAACAGTGCGACGTTATTTTGTATAATATACATTATATTTATTGTTCGAATCTAATTATATTCATAGAATCCTCTACTCGATACGAATGTTTAGTACGTCCAAATAAAAATTTCTAAAAAGAAAAAAACATATTCGTCGACGTCCATCCATTGTGTGCGCAAAAAGACTATGTAATCTGTTCTGTAGTGGATATGTTTGTTGTGTTGTTGTGGCCCTCTGCCAAATACTTTCGTCCATCTTGTTCTAGTTGTACTCGTAGTGTTTCAGTATGTTTTGTTAGTGACGTTTAGACTGTTGTGGCTCGGAGTCGGACTGTACGGGCAGTTGTCGCTCAACTGCGGCCCGCTGCGAACGGGACAAATGTTGCTTAGAGTTTGAGTCTACCCGAGATTTGTTGATGAGCGTTGTAAACTTCATTAAAAGACATATAATGTGATATGGCAACGTTCGCAGCGCCATCGCCGTGCGTCCCAGCCCCGGTTGTGTTCCTGCCGTCCTGTGGCGTCGCCACGCGCGTCCATTTCTTGTCCATGAGCTGGTCACGCCCCGCTGATGTTACTTCTAACCCGAACCAACAAACTTACAAACAACAATTTTCTCGTAATATTAAAACAAATGTAACAATCAGTTCTCGTCCTTGTTGCTCAAAACTTTGCTCACGGGCGTCGACCAGCGAATCTATTGATAAGACAAAATTTACAAAAATGAAAAAAGATTTTATTAAGTGTTACGTATTTATTGTTTACGTTATCGGATGTGATATTGGCAGCTTCCCGCGGCGGCACGTACATGCATTGCGTCGGTACGGCCGCGCGCGACCTAGGCGTAAACCTCTCCTAGCGTCTCAGTGACCTTAGGCTAGTTGGACCGTTCCATGTAGTGGGCACTCGCCCTTAGTAGGTATTTTTACTGGTTTAGGATAGAGCTAGAAACATTAACCTTCAAGTATACTTAGTAGGTAATCTAGCGAGGACAGTCTCCTCGTGTAGTGAAATTAATTTGCAATATTAACTGTCTAGGCGTAATTAGTTTGCATAGCTCAAAGGCGGCGGGCGCTCGGCTCAGAGCCGCGCGCGCCGCAGGACCATCGCCTTGCATTTATTGTTTATAGATATAATATATTGACTAGCTTTCATTAGAGCATTCTTCATGTACTTAAACGATGGACTTACCAATTGTTAGCTTTACTATGTATTTTTCTTTTCTAGTATTATTTTGTTCGTATGTAGCTTAGCAGCAGACATCGTTTATGTATTCTTATGTCTAGTCAGGGATTACTCCGCGCGCCTAGTGCTTGTTTCATCGATATCATTTAACGCATAATGAAACTCGGTACTAGAGTCGGTTTGCATCGACATAATAATATTTTTATATGCTATTTGTTATAAGAGCTGTATGTTTTTCGATAAATGATATTCATTGCAAGATTTGAATTTTGTCTGTATTTTACGACACTGTTGAGTTTGCCTTGACATGTTTTCGACATCGTTTATTTGATTCAGATGTATTGTTGATTGTTAAATATGACCGACTATATGTTCAGTGCGCTGAAACTATTTCGCCACTACGTATTATGAGTTTAAAGTATTAGTGCAATTAAAAATTTGGTTGTTTTATAGATATAATATATTTTGCAGTGTATTATTTACGCAGTATTTATACTTTGTGGGCATCGCTCGATGTCTGCTGCCACTTGTCAGTGGTGGTGATCACAGCGATTAACCAAAAATAATATTTTTTCTTTATACATTATTACATAACATTTAGATAATTATTTTGCCTAAGCATAGATATTACGTTATATTATATAGTAACTATTGATTATGAGTTATATTATTTAAAGATGAACTTTTTGTTATACATTGCCCGCTACTTTATTATCGCATTGCGACATGATTTAGGTGTTGGACAACTCGAGGCATGAATGTTCCCACTTGTCGTGGTCTCATTGTAATCTGTAGCTGAGTAAAACGTCAATTAACTTGAAGCTGGGTGCGGCTGCGAGCTCTGCATTATATTTTAAATCGTTTGAAATCAATGTTATGATGTCATGTGACTTGTGAAGCACTGCGCTTGCCTCCGAACCCACGCTCTTTGATAGCATTGCACAGTTTGATGGTTCACTCTGAATGCAGAACAATATTTTCTATTTTCCTCACGTTCATTTCAGATGGCCACTTTTAGTTTGCTAGTAATCGACCAGATTACAAGTCTTTTAGAATCTCTTAACCCCAATGAGCTTGTTTCTTGTATTATGCGGTGTTGTATAAGATATTCACCGACAGATGTAATGACCTGCGCGGGAACATATCATGGTGGAGCGGATTTATTTTCACTGTGTAAGGCACACCGTGTTGTCACAATGACTGATTTGAATCATGTATGAGAATAAATTATATATTTAAAACATTTTGTGTAGTTTCTTTTTGTAACATTTTGTATTGCTGGCAATTTTTCGATGGCCAATTTATTCCTTACAGAGCTCATCTTTCGCTTCTATTACACCTGATTGTAAAAAAATAATTCTTGTAAATAGCTTACCTAATCATTTTACTAACATCAGCAATTCCGTCAATCCGGCTCGAAGGACCAATTGCATGACACACAAAGAAATGAAAAAACGGCCAAGTGCCAGTCGGACGGCACCATACTTAAAAATCAAATAACTATTGCCGTCAAATCTTCAACATAATGTAAGAAATTCGATTTCCAATTGGCCTGACTTCTCTAAATGAAATATGGGCATGCACAAGATCATTTCCAACCTTGAGAATGTCTATTCAATTATTTACGGTTACTTGTGACCACCAATTTTTGTTTGTTCAGTTACGTCGCATAATGCTAAAAATTCTACCTACAAAACTGGTTCTTTCCCCCCCCCCCCCTCCTCCACACATTCCTAGCTAAGGCAAATAACATCCTGCCGGGGTTGCGGGTTGTTCGAAAGAGATACCGCGGCCCCGGAACGAAAAGGGCAATAGAACATGGGAGTTATTTGATGATTTCCCATCGCAAAAAAGGCAAATAACATGACTAAAAACTAATAGTTTAAGGTTTTTTTTTTAATTTGACCACATCACTAGTATTCACAATAAGGTTTACAGGGGTTATAATGAAATGAAACAACCTGAAGAGTTTAATACGCATATTATGTACATACAGACTGAGAATGCTTCAAGTTACAAATTGAAAACAAATAATTTATTCTTACATGAATACAAATGCATATTTACATTACAAGACGTCTCCTGCGTACTTACGTAATTTCTCTTAATTACGGATACAATACTAATATTTACACATACACTCAAGTATTTAGATTCTTATGTACAGCTAGCAACATAAATGTGTACATTACACATGTTATTGATGACTGTACATATCGGGAGTATTTTGGAGTATGGCTGCAAATGTATCATTTGGTTAGAGACCAAAGTTGGACATCATGCTGCCATTATCTTTCCTTCTTAATATTATTTCACAGAACAATAACTACATATACAGGATGTAACGGAAAGGGTATATACATACCAATAGCGAGGCTTCTTTTTTTTTTTTTCTTTCTTTTCTTTTCTTTCTTTCTTTCTTTTTTTTTTCTTTTTTTTTTTTTTTTTTTTTTTATATTTAGCTGAAACCCTTGCGATATCGTTTGATAAGCCTTGAAGAAGCCTTGCTCTTGATATGTATATACCCTTTCCGTTACACGTTGTATATACCAACACCCCCCCCCCCTCCTCCCTGTCAACGTTCTTCACGCTCCAAAAGATTCAACAGCATTGTAAAATGATCTAAAATTCACATTGAGTTTCTCTACAGATAATATAAATTTACGCATTAGTACAAAAAAATGCCGACAAGCAATACAATTTATCATTTTAGGATACACTGAAATTGCAAATCCCTTCGTACATGAGTGAATGGAATGGTTCGATAAATGATCCATCTTTATTCCTGCACGTTTCGAACTAAACAACGAAAGATTAGAATACGTTATCAAGAAAACATCGAATCTATTCTGTATGACAAGCTTACACGAAAGAGAACGAAAATCAAGTGTGCGTACAGCTAATTGTATTATACATACATAAATTCACACCTTTTTCCCGTGGGTGAAGGCAGAATCTACAGCACGCCGTCTGCTACGATCCTCACATACTCCTTTTGCCTCGTTCACGTCCATACATCTGGTCATACACGAACACCGGTTTCGAGTACTACATCTGTCCTTTCTACAGAATGCAAACGCAGTCGCACACGTTTTCTTCAGGTCTTCATTTATTTTGATAAATTTCATCCCAGAAATCAGGTGTCGGTATTTGCTACTAATGTAAATACCGACAACTACTATAAAAGCAAGTGCCCTCACTGATCCACTCTTAAATATAATATGAATTCATAATATTACTGAATTTAACGCTACGTTACTGAAAAACTTATAAGAGAAATAAAATGCTTTGCACAGTCAACAATTTTACTGTCATTGGATATCGTTATAAGTGATTGTTTGATTGTACATACAGTAAGTCGCACATCAGTGGTTTAAAAAGACAGTATAAGTTGGAGTTTATTTTCTCCAATCCAACCTGTTCCTGCTCTCACCCGACGACGCCCTATGTAGAGACGTGTTCACTGGGGGTGTTTTTAGTGTGTAGTCGCCTAGTTTTAATAGCCAGGATGGAGCACTGGCGCTCACAGAAAAGCCCACATAAGGGACCTGCGAGAAAAAAATGGCTTCATTTTCTATTGGTAACTACGCACTATCTTAGGCACCTCAAGTTTAAGTTTAACCGTCGATGCACGGCCCATTGTAAGCTTAAAATAATGTAAAACTATATGATTATAATAGTTAGTATATTTTGCGTTAGTATTAAAATTTGGCAACAATTCCCTAGCTTTAAAGGCCCAAACTCCTTACTCCGAATTATATCTTATTGATTACAGCAATTTTATCACAGTCTGTAAACATACGCGCCCCTGTTTCGTTATTCTAAAAAGCTGACTAATATAAAGGTGCATTGTTTTGCGACAAACTTATACGGGTGAATTTATTAACGAAAGATTGAAGCTTGCTTTGGAAATATTATAAAAACTACTTCACAAATTATAATTGAATACAATCAAATGTTTGGTTATTCGAAGTGAAATGCAATCCTTACTAATATTATAAAAGCGAAAGTGAGTTTGTTTGTTTGTTTGTTACCTCTTCACGCTTTAATGGCTAAACCGATTTTGATGAATTTTGGTACAGAGATAGTTGGGAACCAGGAGACGGACATAGGCTATTATTTTTTAAAAAAGAGTGGGATATGAGGGAGAAAGAGGGAAAAAACGGGAAAACTTAGCATTGCTATTACAAATCAATAAGGCGCTACCGAATTTAACGCGAGCGAAGCCGCGGGCAAAAGCTAGTAAAAAATATAGAACATTCACGGAGAATTTCACCCGTAAATGAGCGTTTTGTGAACGAGAATTTGACATTTTAAGAATGTATAGCGTACAACTTAGTGTTCAATGCTGACTAGACTGTTATAAGGAACACGGCCGTACACGCTTATCGATACATTCATTTAAAGAACTAGAGCTAGTTTATTTACAATTTTTGAAGTTAACAAGCCTCTTTAGTGCCATTCGTTACTAAATGTAGCTTAGCTTTAAGTGATACATGAGCTTGCAAGATTGACAAAATGATAAAATTTGATGAGTTCTAATTTGTCAGAAGAAAATCTTTTTCACTCAACTGTATTCAAGGCGATTGTATCCTTTTTGGGCAAAGCGATTATAAAATATATTACAAATCGACACGAGTTTTTCAAACCTGCCCTGGGTTTGCCTAATTAAGACAAAGGAATTGTCTTAATTTTTTGAACACTTATGGTGACAATTGAGCGAAACGTCAAAGATATGTATTATAAACTTCCATAAACATTAATAATAACAAAATTAAAATTATGAACCAGATACGGCTTATTATTTTAGTTAATCGAACACAGAATTTAAACATGGTCATTATGTCATTCTTGCAATAAAGTGATAAATATGTTAAACTTAAAAATGCTCGTAAAATATCCATAATTAAAAAAAGGTAAACAAAAATTTAAATTAATTATACTTTCATATTTGTAGATACAAAATATTGTAACTTTAGAAATAGGTTTAGTAGAATACTAAAACAAGTACGATTACAAATTATTATGTTAGGAGATACATGGTAATATACTTATAATATTAAGTTTATAACTGTCAAATCTACTATCTACTTAGTGTGGCCACGAGAACAAAGATGAGCTTACGCTTTATTCAAATCAAATTTTGATACGTTTAGATATCCCCACTCTTCTGTTATTTGATTTTTGGTCCTTTAAGACGAATAGTGAAAACAATGCAGTGCATACTTAACTTAGATAGATGAATTATTTTTAGGGTTCTGTACCTTAAAATGAAAAAACAGAACCCTTATTGTATCACTTTGTTGTCAGCTCCTGTCTGTCTGTCTAAACCCTTTATCTTAGGAACGCGTTAAGATATCGAGTTGTAATTAAAACCATATACTCAAGTCTGTGGTCCATAAGAGCTGTAAAAAACGATCCTCTAAAGCCCCGTTTCAATAAACAAAAACGACTCGTTTTGCTTACGGATGGTAGTATTTTGACATAAGTTCTATGAGACTTATGTCAAAATCTTACTATCCGTAGGCAAAACGACTCGTTTTTGTTTATTGAAACGGGGCTTAAGTCTACACAGTCAAAAGATATGGCCGTTTATATCGCAAGTTTGTACGAAACCTGTGTGAGAGTCCGACTCGCACTTGGCCGGTTTATTAAATTATTTACACTATATAAATGACAGATCTGCAATCTTTCAAGACAAGCTTTGGATGGATTCCAAAGAGAAGAAGAGGCAATACTTAATAGTAGCAACACCGGTAATTTAAGTCATCATGTTACTCGCGACCTTACAAAATCATCAATTTAATATTACGGGAGCCATATTTTATAATCGTTAACTACTAATTATGAAAAGCACATAAAATTACAATTGTCCTGAATATAGTCAACAAGAGAAATAAGTAACCAGGTTCGTCAGTAATAGTTGAAGTATTTTTAGAAACCGATGGACGTATACAACCATAATTTAATGTATATAACGAACTGTTTGTTCTCTATCAAATAAATGTAACTTTATTTGAAATCATTAATAGTTTTTTTTTCAACGGTATTTGTGGAGTCTGGTTAATTATTTCCTTAGCTGACAGTACACGGTAATAAATTAGAAACTAACGAAGTGTCGCTGCAGTTGTGATTTTTTGACTATAATATTTTGAACTTTTTTCTTAATGTCGAATTATTTGGTGACAAGTAGAACTTACGCATTTAGTTTTACGTGAAAAGAAACACTGTTGGAATTGTTTTTGAGCACTAAGTGTAGTGTAGAGACGGCCCCTGAATTATTGTTAAGTTGTCTTCAAACAAAAGTACCAGAAAATATGGCACTAAATAGACCGGACTAATCACTGTATAGGAAAACTCTTATTTCGTACGATTTACTCGAAATTTTATCACACAATTTTACTTAATGTTAGTTTTAAAAGCTCGATGAAAAGGAAGGTTTCATCTTAGACAACCAACTGTTCAACATTAATACGTATCTCATTAAAACGGCCATTTTCTTGAAACACTTTGGTTTTAACCGATAGTTACAAAAGTATCAATCCAAAATCGCCAACATTACAAAAGAAATCACTTGTCATCACGCCACCTAACGGCCAGAAATAAAAACCCTATCGAATCGATGCCCAATCACCATCTCCACCTCTACCTTCCACCATCACATCACAGTGTGACCAAGTCTGTGATATCGCCTCTGGGAGGTACAGTTGACGGCCTGAAGAATGAGCATAAGCTGTCATAGAGTACGATACGTTGTGCGCGCGCGTTCCATTCCGGAGTGTCGTCTCGTTCATCTGTCAATGTCAAAGTCAAACCATTATAGCAATACGCTAATAATAGTGCTTACTTTAGAAAATTATACCTTAAAAATTATATGATTGCTTCTAGTTACCTATACGCCTTCGTTGTTTGATATGGAGATGAATAGACTAGACACTCTATGGTTACTCTTTTAATGTATATTGTGTTTTATTACCCAGTACCTGGGTTGGGTTCGGCCGGGCGAAGTGTTTAATTGGATTTATATCAGCAAAAGTCGAATTGAAATAGATGATACGGATGGGAAAAGGCTCGCTCCCAATATATTGGGATTGACGGGCCTGTTGGTCTAGTGGTTAGTGGCCCTGACTGCTGAGCCGGAGGTCGTGGGTTCGATTCCCACCCAGGACATACTTTGTGTGATGAGCATGATTGTTTGTTCTGTGTCTGGGTGTGATTTATCTATAATATGTATGTATTTATAAATTATATAAGTATGTATATCAGTTGTCTGGTTACCATAACACAAGCTCTGCTTAGCTTGGGATCAGATAGCCGTGTGTGAGTTGTCCCAAGATATCTATCTATCTATATAGGATTTAACTATAACTAGCGCAATGTGTACTGTATTGTTAAATATACTTTTGCCTTCAGGAATGAAAGCATGATTTTATATAATAATTTTATAAATGTAATGAGGATGTAGCCGCAATAATAATTTATATATTACCTGTGAGCTCATCGTCTTGTCCCACATCCCAGGTGTCGGGTGTTGGTTCTGATACCTCTTCGAATGGTAGGATCGGCTCGGGGGCACTGTCTTCGGCTCCTAGGACCTGGAATTGGGAGATGGTATTTTTAGTCCCAAATTCTGATTGAGGAAAACAATCGCATCAACGTCATTTGAAAAACATTCTCATTTTTCTTCTTGGGGACCACATAAAGAAGATGTGTACGATGGGTCCAGTTTCCGCACTTGATCCTTCCAATCATTCAATGGACCATTGAACGTGTGATATATGTATGTACCTGTGCGAGCGCATGCGCGAGGTCGGCGGGCGCGGGCTGCGTGTGGCGGCGGCGTGCGAGCGGCGACAGCGCCACAGAGACATGTGTATGTACCTGTGCGAGCGCATGCGCGAGGTCGGCGGGCGCGGGCTGCGTGTGGCGGCGGCGTGCGAGCGGCGACAGCGCCACAGAGACATGTGTATGTACCTGTGCGAGCGCATGCGCGAGGTCGGCGGGCGCGGGCTGCGTGTGGCGGCGGCGTGCGAGCGGCGACAGCGCCACAGAGACATGTGTATGTACCTGTGCGAGCGCATGCGCGAGGTCGGCGGGCGCGGGCTGCGTGTGGCGGCGGCGTGCGAGCGGCGACAGCGCCACAGAGACATGTGTATGTACCTGTGCGAGCGCATGCGCGAGGTCGGCGGGCGCGGGCTGCGTGTGGCGGCGGCGTGCGAGCGGCGACAGCGCCACAGAGACATGTGTATGTACCTGTGCGAGCGCATGCGCGAGGTCGGCGGGCGCGGGCTGCGTGTGGCGGCGGCGTGCGAGCGGCGACAGCGCCACAGAGACATGTGTATGTACCTGTGCGAGCGCATGCGCGAGGTCGGCGGGCGCGGGCTGCGTGTGGCGGCGGCGTGCGAGCGGCGACAGCGCCACAGAGACATGTGTATGTACCTGTGCGAGCGCATGCGCGAGGTCGGCGGGCGCGGGCTGCGTGTGGCGGCGGCGTGCGAGCGGCGACAGCGCCACAGAGACATGTGTATGTACCTGTGCGAGCGCATGCGCGAGGTCGGCGGGCGCGGGCTGCGTGTGGCGGCGGCGTGCGAGCGGCGACAGCGCCACAGAGACATGTGTATGTACCTGTGCGAGCGCATGCGCGAGGTCGGCGGGCGCGGGCTGCGTGTGGCGGCGGCGTGCGAGCGGCGACAGCGCCACAGAGACATGTGTATGTACCTGTGCGAGCGCATGCGCGAGGTCGGCGGGCGCGGGCTGCGTGTGGCGGCGGCGTGCGAGCGGCGACAGCGCCACAGAGACATGTGTATGTACCTGTGCGAGCGCATGCGCGAGGTCGGCGGGCGCGGGCTGCGTGTGGCGGCGGCGTGCGAGCGGCGACAGCGCCACAGAGACATGTGTATGTACCTGTGCGAGCGCATGCGCGAGGTCGGCGGGCGCGGGCTGCGTGTGGCGGCGGCGTGCGAGCGGCGACAGCGCCACAGAGACATGTGTATGTACCTGTGCGAGCGCATGCGCGAGGTCGGCGGGCGCGGGCTGCGTGTGGCGGCGGCGTGCGAGCGGCGACAGCGCCACAGAGACATGTGTATGTACCTGTGCGAGCGCATGCGCGAGGTCGGCGGGCGCGGGCTGCGTGTGGCGGCGGCGTGCGAGCGGCGACAGCGCCACAGAGACATGTGTATGTACCTGTGCGAGCGCATGCGCGAGGTCGGCGGGCGCGGGCTGCGTGTGGCGGCGGCGTGCGAGCGCGCGCGTGCGGCGCGGCGACAGCGCCACGGGTGCGCGCGCAGCCGGCCCGGGGCCTGCAAACAGCACCGTAGCGAGTTTCTGGAAACGGGCCACCTGGAATACAGGAAAAACGTGTTCTGGAAGAAATTCCGTGAAGAGCAAATTTGTTGTTCTACAAACGATTGGGCATTTAATAAAACTTCGCATTTTCAGTAGCATCCATCACCTTCCAAACTGTCCTAGTACCTGTTTGGGACAAGAATGATCGAGCGCCTCGTACAGATCATTCCTGAGGTAGTGCAGCGCGTGGCCGGCGGCGGCCGGGTCGTCCCGTGCGCAGGCGCCGGCCGCCAGCGCGCGGTAGTGTGCCTCGCGCAGCTGTGCGCGGCCGTGCGCGGCGGCGCCCGCCAGCGACGCGCGGCGCAGGCGCAGCGCCCACAGGTCGTCGAGGCGCACGCGCGGACTGCTCTGGTTGCCGGGGTTGCCGCCGAAGAGGTAATGGATCTGTAGGGATTTAGATTAATGGCTACTTAAACGCCACAATGAGTAGTACATTTTGATTGAAGTGAGGAAATTTGTTCATTGCGTACAAGGCAGATGTACTATATCACTATGAAACTATGATTTATTAATTTCAAGCCCGCTCGTTGTCTTTTAAGGCTCAAGGAGAAACAAAGGTCACAAAAACAGCTCAACAATAAAAATAAGAAATTCAAATTTGTCTAATATACCTAGTACTCAAAAAATTACATTATCAAAGAAAAATGTTGACACTCATGGATGGATTGTGTAAGGAATGATATGAAGGAGAAAGAAGTAAATGATGACGTCTGAGAAGGGAAGAAGAAAACGAGTTGCGTCGACCCCAATTAGAATGGGACAACAGCAGGATAATGATGATGAAATAACAGCCAATGTGCTTGTTTCACAGATTACTTAATTTTGTTAAAGTTAACGCCACCGATTTAAGCTGAACTACACTTGCTTCCTAAAAGAAAAAAGAAGAGTGTGATATAAAAGTAAGAAAATTTAAAATTACTTGCAATCGTGCATTTTACAATTTTAGTCTTCAATAACCAAAAAATAATAACGTTGTTATTTTGTCCAAATTCCCGTACCTTCTTAACAGGGTCATAGACGAGCTGGTGCGCGAACCGCGGGCGCGGCTCGTTGGGCCCGAGACTGTCGTTGCGGTACACGCACGTCCACGTCAGGCGCCGCAGGGAGAACACCCACAGCGTGTTGTACACTCGCTTATCTTTCTCTTTGCTCATGCCCTATGAGGAAATTCACAGTAATTTATAAACACAATTATGTATAAGTATATGAAAGTGACATGAATCCGCCATTAAACAGAAACTAGTAGATAGGTGCGTTGACAGCCGTGTCGACGGCGCGTTAGTGTTCCACGTGCGCCTCAAAGAGATGTCAGCAAAGCAGAGGGGCCAAGGGTTGTTCGAAAGAGATACCGCGGCCCCGGAGTATTAGGGGCAAAAGAAGGAATATGGGTGGGTTTTGGTTAGTACAAGTCTGACACTCCCCCCGCTCCGCCTGGGCGGTGAAAGTAATCGTTTATAAGCGATTGGCAAATATCCAATTAGTATTCGGGCTTAATAGAGTCATCGCTTAATCCGATGCATAACTTTAGTTAAAAGTTAGACATCTGTCCCACCGTTAGCGATTAACGTAAAGCGAGTAGAGCTAGCAACCATCCTTACTACACCATACGTTATATTATTGCAATACTTACAGACAGCACGAACATCTCATCGGTATCCGGGTCCAAGGTGGCCCTCTGGGTGAAGCCAGCCTGTGGGGGCGGGGGGGCGGCGGCCCCGCGGCACAGGGCTCCGCACTCGCCGGAGCCCACGTCCCACCACCACAGGTCCACCAGGTGCTCCTTGTTGCGCTGGCCCGCGAACATGTACAGGCGGCGCTGGACCTGGGGTGGGAAGCCGGAATGTCATACAACGTCTGACGATAACTCCTCCGGTAGTTTTGCTAAACTTGGGACCACTCTGGACTAGGTTGGCCCTGACTAAAAGACAATAAAGACGCGGCGGCCTATGCCAAAAGACACACCGAATTACGTGAATTTTGTAAACTTCAAATGGAAATATTGTAAACTTGTTTACGGAATTCCGAAATTAAAAGCTATTTTATTTATTGGTATTTTGCTAAGCACGAGGTCCTGGGTTTAATTCCCAGATTGAGCCAGGTTTTTGTGTTCCTAAAGCAAAATTTCTCAGCTTAAAAAAAACCGAAAAAATAAGTGCCTCTCAAGTTCGTGGATACATCCTTTATTGTTATGAACATAATATATTAAAAAACTTTTAAGACTCTTTAAGCGTGAAGGTGGTAGTTGATGCGCGTAGAGGATGGCTGTTGCCTTGTACCTGATTCCCCTTTTCAATGCGACTTGGTATTTCCCGGCATACATCTAGTAAAGCTATATCACATCAACTTCGCGAGAAAGTTAGGTCTTAAGCACAACGTTACGATGCAACTCTTCAGCCTGGGCGTGGCTAATAGATACTAGCTCCGCCCAGGCGGCAGTGATTGATTTGTTGTATCACATTCAATCATGGCAGGACTGTTTATTAAATTGGTTTATTTATTTATTTGGATCTCCAACAAAGTATACACAGATACATTATAAAACACAATAAAAAGGGTTGTTTTAACTGTGTTCCTTTAATTATAGGAGACCAGAGCATGCATATATAACTAGGTGTTAACACAAAAATATTTATAGAAGTTTAATTCTGTGGTTGCAAATTAATTCCATTTTCAGTGCACAAAATGAGGTCCTATTACATTACTACTAACATTGAATGTGTTGTGTGTCGGCTAGATAGCCGATGTACTTATTCTCACCGGATGAAACAGCATGGAGTGTGAGACGCGCGCCTGTGGAGCGTTGAGCTCATGTCGGTCGCTCAGTATGAGCTGCCAAGTGTTGGTCGCGATGTAGTACGCGTACAGTCCGGAGTACTGCGGACTCACTACTTCCTCCCTGTGGACCATAACAGCGTTCAATGAGAACATTAATAATTGAATTGTCGAAGTCAGGCCTTAAGTACTCAAAGAGATGTCAGCAAAGCAGAGGGGCCTGCCAGGGCCACCGTCTGCCGGGTTTGCGGGTTGTTCGAAAGAGATACTGCGGCCCCGGAACATAAAGAACATGGGTGGGTTTTAGTCAGTACAAGTCTGACACTCCCCCCCGATCCGCCCAGAGCGGGGGAAGTTATTTGATGATTTCCCATACGCAAAAAAAAATGGCCTCAAGTATAGCGAAAGGACGCAGAGGCGCCACATGGAGCCAAATGGTAAATGTGATAAAAATGAGGGAAATATGAAATGTTGATGTTGCCGTTTGAGAAGCACTAGCTGCGTAGTGATAGTTTGCTTCTATTTCCGTACAAAGTCCAAAAAACTACTATGTAAAACTTGCTTGTATTGAACTTGGGGCGAAGAACTGAATATCGGAAAAGGCTAAACGTTAAAAGAAAAATGGCCGTTTCTTCTTAAAATCTATACAAATAAACAAAAAAGAATGTCTGTTTGCAATTTAAAAATAACAGTATATGTACTGATTGCATAAAAATTATACAATACTTATAACAAAACTGATTCCTTGAAATGTTGTCTGTCTGTATTCATGTCCTGACAAATCTCCGAAACGCGTACATCGATTATAACGGGTCTTATACTGACAAATAGTTTATGTTATAAGCAGTTATTTAAAACTACTTTTTTTAGAAAAAAGGATTAGGGTCCGATTAAACCTTTTATGTTAACAAAATCCGACTCAAAAAGGGGTTCCGGGTTTTTCGAAAGAGATAACGCCGGCCCGGAACATAAAAGGCAAAAGAAGAAACATAGGTTGTTTTTAGTCAGTAAAAATCTGACACTCCCCTCCGCTCCGCCTAGAGCAGGGGAAGTTATTTGACTGTTGTAATTGAAAAAATATAGGGAAGTAATATTTTTACAGTAATTTTACGAGGACGAAGGTCGGGGACTAGACCTAGTTAATAATAAAGATACTCTTGATCTTCAAAGAGCTGAACAAATTACATTGTTTAAATAACTATAGTTTTTGCTTTAAATGAGGAAGTAAACTAAAATGATATCGT
This sequence comes from Ochropleura plecta, assembly GCA_905475445.1. Classification (NCBI taxonomy): domain Eukaryota; kingdom Metazoa; phylum Arthropoda; class Insecta; order Lepidoptera; family Noctuidae; genus Ochropleura; species Ochropleura plecta. The sequence goes on along the minus strand of FR997740.1, from coordinate 5,799,867 downwards.
ATTTTGTCTTTCTTTTCAAGCTTATCTGATCTGTTGTGGCTTTGTGTTACAGTACGATATCTTCGTGCTGTATCTACAATCTACATCGCAATCTTATGTTCTTTATCGCACGTTCAATATCTATTAAATGTTTCTACTATCTGTTATCAACACGAAGTCGTTAGTATATAAGATGCACCTTTGGATAATTATAACCAGACTATACTACATCTTTTGTCTCATTTATACCTAGTCATATACTGCCAAGAAGTTTGGCAAATTGGTGACCCCGACGAACGAATACGCAGCAAGAAACATGGCACAATCACCGTGCAAGGCGAACATAAATCAGCAAGGAACACTTGAAGTAGCTGCTGGCACCTCGGTTTTATCCCGCATTCCGGAATTTTGGAAAGACCAACCAAGATTATGGTTCACGCAACTTTTAAACAAATACGAAGACATCACGAAAGAGTCCTCTCTACGCAATGCGCCCAAACATAAGATTGAACACCACATTATCACTACAGGACCACCCGTCGCAGCTCGGGCAAGACCATTACCTCCAGAAAAATACGACATAGCCAAAAAGGAATTTCAAAATATGATAGAACTCGGAATTTGCCGACCGTCAGATAGCCCATGGGCAAGCCCATTACATATGGTAAAAAAGAAAAATGGCGAATGGAGACCGTGCGGAGACTATCGAATGCTCAATAGCACGACAGTGCCGGACAAATACCCACTACCAAGATTAACTGACTTTACATACATATTAGAAAATAAGAAGATACTAAGCAAGATAGATATACGCAAAGCATACCACTGTATTCCTGTTAAAGATATAGAGAAAACAGCCATCATCACACCTTTCGGACTTTTTGAGTACTTAAGAATGCCTTTCGGATTACGCAATGCGGCACAAACATTTCAACGATTCATGGATTCCTTATTTAGAGATTTAAACTTCGTATTTATATTTGTAGACGATTGTCTCATCGCATCGGACAACGAAGATATGCATTATCAGCATTTAGAAACGGTTTTCAAACGTTTACACGAGAATGGAATAACCATTAATCTCGAAAAATGCGAATTTCTCAGAAGGGAAATAGATTTCTTAGGTTATCATATAACGAGCCAAGGAATACAACCTACCGAAGAAAATTACAAAGCAATCATGGAATTTCCCAAACCGAAAACAATTCAAGAATTAAGAAGATTTTTGGGCATGGTCAATTTCTACAGAAGTAATATTCCACGCGCAGCGGAAAATCAAAGAATTTTAAACGAATATCTACATGGTTCAAAAAAGAACGATAATTCACCTGTTCCTTGGACAACGGAAGCAGACAAAGCTTACGAAAAATGCAAGGAAAGCATGAAAAACGCAGTATTAACAGCGCATCCTTCCCGCAACGCATCACTAGCGCTCATGACCGACGCTAGTGCTACTTGCGTTGGTGGAGTTTTACAACAAAAATCCGGACGCAATTGGGAACCATTAGGATTTTTTTCACAAAAATTGAGCGAAACTCAACAAAAATATTCTACGTTTGACGGAGAGCTGTTAGGAATATACATGGCCGTCAAACATTTTCACAGATTAATCGAGGGAAGAGAATTTACAATATTTACGGATCACCGACCTTTGACATACGCATTCTCCCAAAAACCATCATCAAACGATACACCGCGACGGGTACGGCAGTTAGATTTCATTTCACAATACAGTACCAACATCCAACACATAAACGGACGTGACAATATTACCGCCGATGCCTTATCTCGAATAGAGGAAATATACGTGCCATCACCTATCGATTACGCTGAATTGGAAAAATGTCAATCAACAGATAATGAACTAAGTAAATTACATGACAATAAAAGATTAAAATTCAAAAACATTACGCTTCCGGGTTCCACAATAAACATCACCTGCGACACGTCTACTGGAAAAAGCCGCCCCTACTTACCAAAGCATTTTCGCAAACAAATTTTCGATACCATTCATGGTATGAGCCATCCAGGAAAAAGAACTACGAGAAAAATGATAACCCAAAGGTATTTATGGCCGTATATGAACAAAGATATCAATAATTGGTGTAGATCATGTATAGCCTGCCAAAAATCAAAAATACAACGACATACGATATCACCTCCTGGTACATTTATGACAGCGCAACGTTTTGAACATTTACATATTGACATCGTCGGACCACTTCCGATTTCACAAGGGAAGAGATATTTAATCACAATCATAGATCGTTGTACGTCATGGCCCGAAGTATTTCCGGTAGAAGATATAACTGCAGAAACAGTAGCCAAGACACTTTTCGAAGGATGGATTACTCGTTTTGGATGTCCATTGCGCATTACTACGGATCAAGGCCGACAGTTTGAATCAAGAATATTTGAGTCACTCTCACAATTTTTGGGAATACATAAAATTAGGACAACACCTTATCATCCGCAATCCAATGGAATGATAGAGAGATTTCATAGAACTTTAAAGGTAGCGTTAATGACAAGAGAATCCAACGAAAATTGGTTAAAAGAAATCCCAACAGTTTTACTCGGGTTGCGGAGTAGCTTGCGAGAAGACACAGGTTATAGTTCAGCAGAGATGACATATGGAACGCCAATACGACTCCCTGGAGGATTTTTTGAGTCATCAGCAGCACAGTTATCAACGTACGAAGAATTTGTAAAACAAATTCAAAAGGACATCACACAAATGACATCAATTCCGAAAAGAAAAAACCATAACCAAGCTATATTTGTGCATCCCGAACTCAAAGAATGCTCACACGTATTTGTTCGGTGTGATAGAATGAAGAAAGCCCTGACACCGCCGTATGAAGGACCCTACCCAGTAATTAGTAAAACAGATAAAACATTTTGCATTAGAATTAAGGATAAAGAGACAGTGATATCAATTGACAGATTGAAACCAGCATTCATGATCAATGACGAATCAAACTACGTGCCAGATTCAAAGGATTGCGACAGACATTCACACACGTACACTACACGATCGGGACGTAAAGTAAAGCCAGTAGTACGTCTATAAAAAAACAGCTAAGTCAAAATTACAGACGTCAGCAAATCACACCACAACAGGCGTCATCAAATTCCACCGCGTACAATAGCATTATTATTTATATACATCAGCAAATAACTAGTAAGGTCTAGATCAAATTTATATTGTAAACACTATTACCATAATATTTATTTTTCTTTTTAAAGGGGGGTGTACTGTTACAGTACGATATCTTCGTGCTGTATCTACAATCTACATCGCAATCTTATGTTCTTTATCGCACGTTCAATATCTATTAAATGTTTCTACTATCTGTTATCAACACGAAGTCGTTAGTATATAAGATGCACCTTTGGATAATTATAACCAGACTATACTACATCTTTTGTCTCATTTATACCTAGTCATATACTGCCAAGAAGTTTGGCAAACTTTGCATAACGGTTTTAAATAGATTATTTCATATTACATTCACAACAAGTACCAACGATACAATAATATTTATAAATAAACCGCAACGCTACGTTACGCATTATTGACAAATATACATAACATAATATTTTGTTGTATTAATTCTTACGCACTAATAACTGAAAATACGAGTACGGTCGCATTACAAACACTGAGATCTGGAAACCAGTATTTCTATGAGGTATCATATTTCCCATTAACAGGTTTCTGGAGATCAGATTGTCGCTCCTTGCAGTGTCAAGGGGCCAGCAATATGGCAAGCCCATAACCCATACCTTGATAGTTAGATAGAAAGTTTTGCTATTCAGCTGTTCCTGGTTATACTATATCTGTACCAAAATTCATCAAAATCGGTTTAGCCATTTAGGCGTGAAGACGTACCAAACAAACTCACTTCCGCTTTTATAATATTAGTAAGGATTTACCGATATAGCAATACACTTACGTGTTAGCAGGCAGCACCCTTCCCCCGAACACATAGATGGTCTGTGTGTCGGGGTCGATGCACATCTGGTGGTCGAACACGAGCCGCGGGCCGCCTGCAGCCGCAGTGTCACTGCAGATCTGGGACCACTCGCTCGAAGATACGTCGTACATGTAGAGGTCACTCTAAGATATCATTTAAATTATATCATTTCTTGGCTAAATAATAAAATAGAATAGAACATCCTATTATAATTAACAATTGAAACGGGATATTTACCATGTTTGTTATTTCAGTTCATCCGTGATCATGGCGTTTGCAACATCGCCGAAACTCAAACTCAAACTCAAAGCATTTATTTCAATTAGACCATTACAGGCACTTTTGAATGTCATAAAAACAAGAACAAAAAAATGATGGTGCTACAATCCCGGTCACAAGGCATAATAACTTGTGAAAGTACTGTAGTTGCCCATTCCAAAGCGTTGATCTCTATGGAGAAGAATGGGCAAGAAACTCCATGGACACTCTTTTAAATTATAATATTTTTACAAAATCGTATTTACATCATTCGTGTTGAGATTATACAAATATGTGAGAACGATGTAGAAAGACGTGCACACTGCACAGTAAGAGCGTCCAGAGTAAATAAAAAGCAAAATTCAATTTAAAATCTAAATAAGTTAAAAAAATGACCGTGGTAGTTAAAAAATGACCAGTCCCAACTGACAGCGCCCGTTCACGAACATGACGTATGGATCAGCCCCATTCAGCTCGAAATATCGGAAACTCGATATAAATAACAAACATGGTAAATATCCCGTTTCAAGTGTTAATTATAATATTGGTAACCATGTCAGTTTAAAGACTTATAGAACATCCTATGTTACACACCAAAATTGAAACGTAACTGTTTTACAAAAAAAAAAAACTAATTCTATGGTTATCGTTTTTGCTGAAGCTGTAGACTGGTCCGATGTGGCGTCATCGACTAGATACATAAAATTTGGTTCTATTTTTTTATAGATCGTATTGCCCCAGTATTGAAATCCAAAGCCTCTCGTTCCAGAATTAGAATTAGATTGATAGATAGAATATTCTTTATTATCTACACCATACAAATTACAAGAATAACATTAAACAACTTATAAATACGGTGACACAATGGGCGGTCTTATGGCTAATAGCGATCTTTTCAAGACAACCTTTGGATGGATTTAAAGGAGGAGAAACAGTACAACTGTAGGTAGTCTGTGGTGTTGTTTTGTTGTTGATTTTTCAAAATTAATAGCTACATATTATATAAAAACTGTTAAACTGACGGCTGTTTAAAATGACTTACATTCATATTGGTGGGTATTCGCTGAGCATTGTCGAGGTACCTGTAATTGAAATTATTCTTTATATTATTCATTCATTTTTGTAAATAAAGGGCATATGTATACATTTTTTGTCCAAGCCGGACTCAAAAAGATTTGTGTTATAAGTTTAACGTGGTATATGCGTGTTTCTCTGTGGCATCGTACCTTCCAAACAAATGAACCGATATTGATTCAGTTTTTTATTACTTTAAAATATAAAAGAGCAACAGGTTCTGGGTACCTACTTAGAATGTCCTATATCTAAAAAGCATACCTGCCAAGAGTAAACAGCCGTCGGTGCACTGGATCGAACACCATCTTATGGCAAGACCTGGGTGTGGGTCCCCCGACCAGGCCGCTGTGATGGCACAGCAATGTCCAGCGCTCATTCGTCGTGTCGAAGGACCAGAGGTCATCTAAGTCTTCCGAACCGTTCCAACCACCAAAGAGGTATAGTGTACCTGATATAAATAATGTCAGTATGAAATAATAAAATAGATTTTTTCTCCTTGTGAAAGCCGATTCTTCCTGTTATTTTATATGAGGTTGTCGACATGTGGCAACAGTCGTTACAGCCAATGGCTTAATTGCCAAGAGCCTCGACCAACACCTGAGGAGGCTCTCGTTGGGCAGCTGGATTAAGGGCTTGATACAGAAAGCGGTACTCTTGGAGACGGCTCGTATTGTTAGGAGGTTCCTTTCTCTGGAGCCCTGACCGCCGGTAGCTTGGACCCTATTCCCGATACCGGTGGGCTACTATTTTTTTTTTATTATTAAATGTTTCTTTTTTTTGTTTTCTATGTTTTTATTAAGAAATATTAATATGTATTTAACTAAATAAACAAATAGTTCTCTAGACCGTATTCGCGTCTGGTGGCCAATCACAATAGAGACTAACCATTGGCACAGGAGATACCACTCTACTACACAGGCACACTCTCTTCTCTCACTCTCATAGTACCATGAAATGAGATGAGAGAAAGTTATTAAGTCACTGTATTACGGCCGCAACTAGGAAGGCATCGTTTAATTTAACGCAGACAGCGTTACACTGAATGGTGACTATTATATGTGAGTTATTTGTTCCATGGGGGATCGATCCAGGGGCACACAGTCCAGCTGTCAATCTCTCAGCCACTGCGGTAACCGTGCCGTGTACAGTGGGGACGTTATAATGTTGATTACACTGTTATTATAAGTATCAAGTAAAAAAATAAGGTATAGTATACATAGTATAGTGTATAGTATATAGTGCAGTATAAAATGTAGTATATAGTATAGTAGCAAGTAGTATATTTTAAGGTTTTAAAGCGGTTTTATAATTATTACTAGCTTCCGCCCGCGACTTCGTCCGCGTGGCATAGTTACTTTGGGCTAACTTTAACCCGCGTGATGATCGAAAAAAAAATATCTTTCTCGCCCCTTTTCTGCCCTCTTTCGCCCCATTTTCTCACTTTTTGGCCTATGTCCGTCTCCAGGGTCCCAATTATCTCTGTACCGAAATTCATCAAAATCGGTTGGGTAATTTAGGTGTGAAGACGTAACAAATAAACAAACAAACTCACTTTCGCTTTTATAATAAGGATTATGCTTGATCTTTATTTAGCGTAAGTACCTGTGGTTGAGTCTACAACGAGCTGATGTCCACCGCGAGGCCCTGGCTTGTTGCAGCACGCGCTCGCGCCGCACGGCTCGCACAACTCATTCGGATCCACGCCGTTTATTGGCGCCTCCTGGACCATCGACCGACAAAGATAATAATATCAATAATAGAAGGATAGAAGATATTGAAAGTCAAAATAATTCGTGTGTATTTCCATTATGGAATTCCCCCAAAAACAACGAAGGAGTTCAACAACTCCGTCACAAAATAGGCTATATAACCATGCACCTTTTCTCGACGTTTTATAAGTGCTCTTGCAGGCCTATATGTAATAGGTGAGTATGGGATAAATCAAGAAAACCACATGCACTTTGCTAGGCTTTTAAGGCTTGAAAGTTGTTTGGCGGGACTCCGCAATACAATTAAAGACTCTTTCGTCTACGACCCAGTTGCAGATGCAATGTCAGTAAAATTTTGTATTCTGTTCAAAAGTGAATGGTAGCCATCTAGTCCAGTAGTGTAGTGTTTATTTTATTTTCATTCTTAGATTCGTGACTTCGTATCGCCATTTGTTCTAAGTTGTAAGGTAGACAGGAAATGTCGATGTCATCTAGCTAGTTTTTTTTATATGTAAAACTGATTCCCATCCATAAATAAAATAAGTCAAAAATATATTCTAAATTAAACGACTCACAGCAGTATCAGGCCTCGGATCCCTGTCAGTGCACAGCAGGTCATGTTGGCGCGCGGGTGGCGGGGGCGGGGCCTCGCCGCTCCACAGCCGGTCCTCAACCTGTGAGGAGCACGCTGACATCTGTCGCCACACCGGCGTGTAGGGCTGCCATGACATGTACCAGTCTAACTCGCCTTCTAGTAAGACAACATGAAGCTTCTGATTACAATAAACATTCAACACACAAACAGAGATAAATGGCAGAATTTGAAGGAAGTCCACACGAAATTGGCTAAGAAAAAGAAGTCACAATGCTAGGCTGTTAAGAAGATGGATGAAAAACGGTTGCATGGGGCGAGGATTTGTGGAGTTAGACGAATTTTGAAAGTCACAACTCACTTTTAATCACACGTAATGAAGAGGGACGAAACGCATGTGACTAAAACAGTGATAGATATGAATGTTGATAAATGGAGAGAGAAGGGAAGGCCAAAGAAAATATGTATGGAATGTGTAAGGAATGATATGGAGGTAAAAGAAGTAGTTCAATGCCGTGACGTCTGACAGGGGACAATGAAAGAAGAAAACGTCTTGCGCAGATCCCAAATAGAATCGGACAAGGGCAGGAAGATGATGATGGCTAAGAAGATAGATATTTAGCATGTACCAAAAAGGTGGTCTATGGATATTTCAGGGTGTTTCATACTAAACTAGAAATCACAAAAAAATGCTGTCCCTTACATTTGGGACGAAAAGGTATTGAAGTTATGGAAAGAAGAACGGCTGATGTTTATTGCGATTTCGATGGTGGTGGATAGAGAAAGTTGTTCAATTTGATGGTCTGCACTTTGTGTTACACCCTGAAACTCGCTGTACATCACGTAGTACGGTAGAAAAGAAAATGACATTTATCTTGCTATCATTACCCAGCTGTGATTCCAGAAGAATGAAATCAATATAAAACCAGATTCGAAAAAGCTTGATTGTCGTTATATCTCAGAAAAAAAAATCGCAACAAAATATCTTCATTTTGTCGTTTTTATAAAAAACCGGCCAAAAGCGAGTCAGACTCGCGCACCCAGGTTTCGACATAAACAGCCATATCTTTTGACTGCGTAGTCTTAGAGGGTTTGATGTTATGGTTTTAAGTTCCCGACATAAAGGGACAGACACAGAGACAACAAAGTGATCCAGTAAAGGTTCCGTTTTTTTTTTGTGGTACGGTACCCTTTAAATATTGGCTGATACTCCACCATTTTTAAGTTACAGACTATGGCAGCACAGAGGTCATTAATAAGCACAACATCTTACCAGCGACAGCCTCGTCAAAGATCTGTTCAGCCAACTTGTAGTCCCCGTTTTCGACGAGCGCGTTCCAAAGCCGGGACTGCAGCGGTCCCTCAAGCTGTACTCCACTCTCCCGCGACAAGGCCTCGAACGCGTCCTTGTAACGACGGCGGCGTAAGTGCTTGAGTAGCATGCGTACTGCTTCTTCTTCTTTACGCTAAAGTTGAACCAAAATTTCATTTATCCTTGTTAAGTTTTTAACTATTGAAGGTACCTTCACTATAAGAAAAAAATAGTTTTAGTAATATCAAAAAATTACGTTTTTTCTAATCCATGCTGTCCCACTACTGGACAAAGGTTTCATCAACTCTTGTCCCGCGCTACCTTGAACCAACCCTCGCGGTATACGTCTTTCTGCGCCGTCCATTTGTAAGCACCCATTGTGAGGAGACTTGCCCAACAGTCATTGTCTATGCGGCTAAATTACTTTATACACAAGAACTTATTACTTTTTCTTTTACCAACAAGCTGATATTGATATGTCCTTGGTCTTATTACTTAAAAAGTAAAAATATATTATCTATTTCGACCTCAAATAACGGTTTTAAATTTGTGGTTGTCCTTGAGATAAACTAAACAATTAGCTAGAAAACTATGTCAACATTACCAAGGTGTAATTGTTATTTTAAATTGTTTGCATGGTTTCCATAACAGTTAAAACTTAAAGGTTTTAACTGTCATTAAGTAGTCATTATAGAGATTAATAATTATTATGTTTATCATTTAGAACTTCCTTAATTAGAGACCTTTATAATATCTTTGAGGCTAGACTATGTTTTAATAGAAGTAGTTTATTCTATTTTTAACTCTATTATTGCAAATTTCAGCCCTTAAGGTTAAACAGGGTGGTAAAGTTTATATGGGATATCGTGTTCCTGTCTGGAGGCCTTACTTTTAAGGCACCCACAGGATAAACCGGTTGACTTGCGAGAAGCCATTCAGAGAAAAAAAAATGGGATAACACAATTCCTTGGCCGAATTGCTTGATATTGTGCACAGGCATCTTTTATAAATAATAGACAATAAAACATGACGCTACGATACAAAGGAGCTGAGCAGCAGGTGACACCGCTGGCACAGCTAGAATAATATCCACCTGTAGTTGCTATTTACATAAAAACTTACACCTGTATAGTGTTATTATTTTTTTTAAATAAAACTTTGCTCCACACTAGAATTTTCTCCTGTACCGTGGGTGCGTTTACAAACATTTAAACTCACATACACAAACAGCCAGACCCGAAATAACTATCTGCAGGTCATACAAATATTTATTCCGTGCGAGAATCGAACCCGCGACACGCAGCGCAGCAGTCGATCGCTCAGCCACTGCGCCAACCGTGCCGTTGATTATAGAATGTATATTATAAAATCTATGACACATAGGGAGAACTACAAACACCCAATGTATTAAGTATATAAGATTTAAAAATGAGTATTTTTTTAAGGCATACTTACTAAACTGATGGTCTCCATGGCATTGCTGATGATTTGTTCCTGGTTCTTGCCGCTGAGTTCCACATACCATATGGTGTAATTGTATGCTGGACCCCATGACTGCAGCGGAACTATCTTTAGGTACTGTATGGGCAGGTATAGACCTTCTGGGGTGCGGTAGCGAAGCCTGAATGTTTCTGCAGCTGGGTCTTTTTTGAGGCCACTGTAGAAATATTTTAACTATTTATTTTATTCTATGTTGCTGTAAAAGCCTGTTTATCAACAAATCTTAAGTACTCTATACTAATCTCCTACTGCTCGGGTTTAGTTAGAAACCATGAAAGCTTAAAAAAGTTTATATGAGTTGGTATGGTGTTTATAAACAAAAGACAATTGCTCAGGCATTTTACCATTAGAGAGTTTGGGATTAGAGAGTTTGGGATATGTGTCACCAATGACGGATTGGTGAAACATATCCCAAACTCTCTCTCTTTTGTTTAATTTTAGTTTTGGGAATAAACCAACAAGAATTTCTTTCATATTGGGGGTGCCCTATCTTATTTAAGGTTACAATTGTCTCAAAAAGCGTCCTAATCCACAAGAGTTGATAATCCCTCACAGCCATTTGCCCACTTTTGCCATACCTTTGGTAAATCTCTCATGTACCTGACACTGGAGATTAGCCAGAGTGTTTGGTGGCGCAAGTTCTAAATTAACAATAATCACAGAATGGTTTCGAGTTTTACTATTCAGAGCACCTTCTCTGAATAGTAAAACTATTCAGAGAAGGTGCGAATTTAGGTTTTACTGAAAATCTTTAGGTTACCCAGTTATACAAAGCAATAGTTTGTGTATACAAAATTTGGCAAAAGACAGCACAATTATTTTAAAATATACAAATGGTAATGTGATTTTAATGGCAATTTAAAACTATTAAAAAAATATATTTTATAGCGATAGTTTGTGAGTATGTTTGTTGCTCTTTCACGAAAAAACTACTAAATGGTTTTTAATAAAACTTCTTAATAACTTAGCTTACATTCCAGAATAATACAAGGCAATGCATAGAGACATTTTGTATATTCTAACACCACACAAGTGAAACTGCGGGGTGCAGCTAGTGCAATATGAAAATAGATAATAAATCTTAAGGACTTGCAAATAAATATTTTATTATCATGAGTCAGTAATATTATAAGCATGAGAATTTAAACAAACAATAATCATTTTAATCAAGGGTATTTTTCTTTTTTCAATAATATCAAAGTGACATAATAAATTCAAAAACATGATTTTAGAAGCCATTCATATGTGAAGCAGTTTAGTGGAAATAAATGAAGTGACCTTAAATTCCCAAAGGTTGTTTAAATGTGACTCGTATGATAGGAATTTAGAGGTCCTTTGAAAGATTCTCTACTAATTTAATGACCCGTGGGATGTGGCCATGATTGAAAACAAGTTACAAGTACAAAAAACCTTCACAACAACAACAAATATAACAGCATTTGAAACAAAATAATATAGTTATTTTAAATGCTGCATTTTTATTTTAACTTTAATTACTAAATTTTTTAGAATTATAATTATTTGTAATTTGATTGCATATTTTACTAACACAGAAGTAATCCGTATTTATTGGTAAACATTTTATCTTAATAATCTAATCAACAAATGTTTTTATATATTAGTGTTTATTAAATAAATACTTACGCAGATAGCAATAAAGATAAGTTTTTCTCATCAGTTCCTCCATAAATTCGAAATTTCTTGAGATCACTGACATGTGCCTTTATGTATTTCCCGAATTTTATAGATTCCACTATGGATGGCGTATTTAATTTCAATATGATGAACTGATGCGGTGTGTTGCTGTCTGTGAACCATCGGGATAGCTGGTCTGTTGGGCTGTTTACCATGATATTCCTGAAAACGCAAGTGCGTATTTTATATCATAACATACCCTTATTTATGCACAGTTCTCCTGCTTTTAATTATAGCACACTCAGAAACAACATAATAACACATCACCCAATCAAATATTTTGCAAAATAAAGAATAAATAGCGTACACCGGGATATTTTTTAAAGATCAAAAGAAGTAAAAATTACACAAAACACACTGAAATATACACGTACTCGGGTATATAGTTAGCGGAATAACTTGAATATTTGCTTATAGAATAAACAAGTTTAACAGTTTCATATTTATCATCCATTTTGATGTAATTTTATACCAAAATAGCTGCTACGGAATTTTTGTTATTATTTCAGAACTACGAGGGCCGATTGACTTTGACAGATAAAACGAGTGTTGCCATAATGAACCTTGATTTCGATTTCAATCAATTTTCTCGACTCAGGATTCAAAGCGACTTCATTGATTAATTTTTATTTTCATTTATTTCTTTGTTTTTATTCAATTACCACTTACCAATCAGGCAAAAGATAAACAAAAAAAAACGTAATTATTAATCTTGTAGATATTTAATAAATGCGTGTGATTATTTTTGAAGACTTTTAAATCTTGACCTTCACCTATACACATTTTGTACGCTGTGATATTTTAAACAAAAGTCAACGTACCTATAAAAGCATAAAAAGTAGCAAACTTGTTTGATAACGAAGTTATACCGAAGAAGGAACGGCAATTAGTCATACTCTTGTTTTGCTTGTTAGTGATTGATTTGCGTGTAAAAAATGAAACCGTATTTTTCTTTTCTTGTGTATTTGTCATTACTTTTAGTCAAATGTGATGAAATAGAAGACATGTGTAACTTCTTAGATACTAAAAATCAACCAAATACGTATAGACTTCTAAGTAAATCAATTCTTTCCGATCAAGTAAATAAAGTAAAAGGGGATGCGGGTAAAATAGGAGTGATTGGTGGCTCCGTAGAATATACAGGAGCACCGTATTTTTCAGCGATAACAGCAATGAAGGCATGTACCCCAATTAATTATAAAACTTCCTTTAATTAAAAAGATGTGGTCAAGCTGACGTGACGTTAGCTGTTGTACCTACGCTATGCTATAAATGTCTTAATATGATGTTATTGTCTGATATGAACAACGAAGGTGCAGTAGGTAGACATACTGTTTATCCCTCCTGAAGTACAGGCGTAATGTTATGAAGTTGTGTATCTTAGTATAATTTAATATGAAAATCGTATTTTCAGGCTGGGGCTGACTTAGCTTATGTCGTAACAACGGAAAGTGCTGCAAATGTCATTAAAACGTATAGTCCTGATCTTATCGTTTACCCATATTTGAACTCTAAATTTGCGTCTAAAATAAGGTCATTACTACCAAAAATGGATGTAATCGTCATTGGTCCTGGTTTGGGACGAGAATCTGAAACATTACACTTGATATCTGATATTATTGAAGACTGTAAGACCTTGGGAAAACCTTTAGTTATAGACGCCGATGGATTGCACGCCATTGCTAAAAATACTTCATTGGTAAAAGACTATCCTTGTCCTGGAGTGGTCATGACACCAAATAGTCGTGAAGCAAATAAGTTAATGGCAGCTGTTTCTAGAAATGATACCAATTGGTATAGTTACTGGGGAGATTGCGTAGGGGTTTTGATAAAGGGCGAAAAAGATAATTTCTATACAAATAAGACTACTTACAGTTGGGTAGCAACAGGAGGAGGTTCAGGGCGGCGAGTTGGAGGGCAAGGAGACATATTGTCTGGAGCTTTAGGAACATATTTTCATTGGGCTTTAAAAGCGGACCTTTGCAAGAACGAAAGTCACCCGCAACTCGCCCAAAGCGTCGCTTCATACGCTGCTGCAAAACTTACTAGATTGTCTAATTATAAGGCTAACATTATTCACGGACAATCAATGTTGGCGTCAGATATGATTAATCAAATTCACTCAGCTTTTGAAACAACTTTTTCATTGGTTTAAGAGAAAAATGTCATCGAACGAAACCCAATAAAATTGTATATCAAATTTATTTTTTGTTTTAATTTTATATAATTATGTTATACCATTATATCAATGAAACGCTTTTATTATTTCTGCTATGATTAAGTTTATAAGGCAAAATTCTCCTACTGTGCTTCTTAATTTTACGGTTCTGTTGCCAAATGGCCAAAAACTGAACCCTTATAGATTTGCCCTGGGAAGACAGACAGTCAGACGTCTGTCTGTCCGAATGTCACATCCATATTACTCCAAGACTATTGGCACAACATAGTTAAAATTGCTAGAGTACATAGACCAATATACTTATCTTAGAAAACAAATAAGTTTAAAAAAAGAATTGAATTAAATCGAAATACAGCACAGAATTAAAAATGCTTGACCTCAAAAAGAAAGCTTCTTCAACCCTCTCTTAACGTATGGCTCTGAAACGTGGAAGTTACGCAGAAGGTTAAAAACGAAATAAGTTTGTGCCAAAAAGTAATTTAACGTAGATGTTGAACATACAAAAAATGCACAAAATTCGACACACGAAAATAAGAATATACACCAAAGCATTAGACGCGCAGTCTTCTGCACAAGTTTTAAAATTTAGATGGGCCGGGCATATAGCCAGCCATTAATTAGTTCAGCCAGGCTTCAGACTCGCTAAAGCCAGTCCAAGGTATTTGAAGATTTCCTATCCGAAAAAATTAAAACACAGGGTAACAGCTTATCCCTGCTGCCTGCCAACTGTTAAATCCCTAAAAATACGATTTATTACTTCCGTTCTGCAAATCTTAAGCTATTTTGCAGATCCATTTTTCCATTTTCTGCTGAAATTTAGCTGTACAAATAACAATGAACATGGGTCCTGTTCCTGAAACCGGCGGGATGTTAAATCTTTAATTGCAGATGTCTATTGTATTTATTTTTTACTAGCTGACCCGGCGAACTCTGTTCCGCCATAAGGGCAATAAATAATAAGCCGATTTTCGAATTTAGTAAGTTAAATTTTTCTGAGAAAGAATTCATGCAAGCCTAGTACTTTCGCTTTAATTAGTAAGGATTAACCTACTCTACCTACCTACTAACCTACCCACCCTACTTCTCTTACTGGGATGAAAAGTATGCAGAAAAGTATCCTATGTCCGCCTCCTGGTTCTAAGCTACCTCGTCACCAATTTTCAGCCATATCGGTAAAGCTAAGTTGGTTCCATCAAGAACTTGAATCCACAGATCAAACTGCTGGAATTAATTTCACCGTGAATTCATGCAAGCCTAGTACTTTCGCTTTTATTAGTAACGATTAACCTACACTACCTACCTACTAACCTACCCACCCTACCTACCCTACTTCTCTTACTGGGATGAAAAGTATGTAGATAAGTATCCTATGTCCGTCTCCTGGTTCTAAGCTACCTCGTCACCAATTTTCAGCCATATCGGTAAAGCTAAGTTGGTTCCATCAAGAACTTGAATCCACAGATCCAACTGCTGGAATTAATTTCACCGTGAATTCATGCAAGCCTAGTACTTTCGCTTTTATTAGTAACGATTAATCTACACTACCTACCTACTAACCTACCCACTACCCACCCTACCACCCTACTTCTCTTACCGGAATGAAAAGTATGTAGATAAGTATCTTATGTCCGTCTCCTGGTTCTAAGCTACCTCCTTACCAATTTTCAGCCATATCGTTAAAGCCGTTCTTGAGTTATAAATAGTGTAACTAACACGACTTTCTTTTATATTTTCAGCCATATCAGTAAAGCTAAGTTGATTCTATCAAGAACTTGAATCCACAGATCAAGCTGCTGGAATTAATTTCACCGTGAATTTTATTAGTAAGGATTTACTCTCCATTTTATTTAGAAAACGTTTGTATGGGAAATAGAAAAGGACTGTTTTGAGGGTTTTCCCGGCAATTATTCGAATTTTTCTCACCTTTTAAACCTTCCCTTACCTACCTTCACGAACATTTCAAGACCAAGATAAGATAAATCCGTTCAGCCGTTCTCGAGTTTTAGCAAGACTAAGGAACAGCAATTCATTTTTATAGATATAAGATCTAAGATTATTATAATTTTCAATCGATCGATAGGTTATGGCAACTTTATACCTAATGTCAAATCTATGACAGCACGGATGGTGGATTTTGTGCTACGTTCAAAAACACACTTTTTAGTAATTCTCTAAGATAATATGATTTTTTACAAAATAATCCCGTGAAATTAGAATAAATTTGAACGTATTGATTTAAATCAAAATAAATGTAAAGATTTTCGCATCCTTTAAATTTTGTTTGGTTAAGAATACTTCAGTATTACGTTGTTTGGATCATTACTCTGAACGCACACCAGTATTTGCTTGCTTTTACTTATCAAAAATATTGTGTGCAGTTTATCCATTTATCCAAGGCCGTTATGAGTTCCTCGCAATCAATGTTATTATTTTAAATCGTTATTTAAATGGTCAAGTACCATGGAAGACGAAATTGAGGAATGCATTAGGAAAAAGACATCGTGGTTGCAATTACCTGCGCCTGTGAAGAAGGTAAACTATTACCTATGTTATTGTTACAGTATCAATGATAATAATGTTTATCTTCGGTAATTATAGTGCAGAATAAGTGGGGTTAATATCACGAGCAATGTTTTTCCATATCACACAATAATCAGTAATATTATGTCGAAAGAGAAAGGGTACAAACACGACTGTTGTTTCAGCTGTTGGGTGATTCTCCCAAAGAATATGAGAGATACATATTCGAATTCAGTATTAAAAATCAATTGAGGTACAGAGGAAGTCTCGGTAAGTTTCATTAATTTATTGAAAATCATTTAAAAGGGAAAATAATACACTTTTCGTAATTCTCAATCAATTAATTAATATTCTTTGACCTACTTATCTTATTTTATAATTTGTTGTACTTAAACAAGGTATTTTTTTCATCTGCATAATTCATAGTGATAGCAAAGCGTATTTATTCATATAAAAACGAATTCTTATTTTTCATTGACAGTCCGGACAGTTCGGAAAGATGAAAAGAAGTACTATGAGACACTTATTCAGAGCAGCATACAAAGACTCATGCTCTACCCCTATCACCTAGCTGACATGATCGTTAAAGGTAAGTTGTTTTCATTAAAGCCCTGCAATAAATATCAGTGTACATTTTTTATCTTGAATGGATGTTCCATGCGGAGCAATGCTCATTGAAGTCCCTTTCACATTGCAATCAGTCCTGCTGACAGCTGGGTGACTAAAATGATAAAAGATGCATCACTTATTATTGTTTTAGCTTTAATGTGAGAAAAATAAATAGGATTAACAATATTACCCTATCTTACTGTAGCAGGAGTAAGTACTAACAAACAAATTAAGGGCCACACTTATCAAACCATGAAATCTTTCTGGTTGTATGTTATGAAATCTTTTTGTTTGTGTGTTATTATGAAATTTTTCTTCTTTCCTTTCTCTATCATGTATTATGTAAACTTCTATATGAATCATCAATTGAAAATTTATTTTGAAATTAAATAACTGCTTATCATTTCCTCATAATTATCATGTTGTCAAAGCTAATAACTGATTTCCTAAAACAAAATATGACAATAGCTCAAAAGTTAAGGTGGACTGATGAGTGTTAAGTTTATTTTTGGCCAACACACTATGGAAGTTGCTTGTTAGGATATTTTGATTGAAATAAAATTCCAGGATTACATACTTAATGGTTGTATGTATATTTGCTTAAAACTACATAGGGTAGCTATTTACTTATATTCCCTGAGGTTTAATAGGCCCAACTTAACATTTCTTATAAATCTCGTCAAAAACCACTGATAATAAAAGTAGGGAAAAGTAACCAAATTATGTTGTAATAAAGCAACTGTTATTTGTATCAAGTTAAGTTTATTATATCTCACAGATATCACTTTAATGGAATTTCCTGAGATTACAGAAATTTCCCATAAAAAAGTGCTTTTCATAATAACCAACATCTCCACTTTAGGTTAATATGCATCTGACTATCCTTTCTCTACTGATGAGTGATTACAGGTCCATTCCCTTTTTTAATAAAATGTTTTCTGTCCTTAAATAAAGAAAACATAAAATCAAATTACACATTAAAATAAATAAAAAGAAGTAAAATAAACAAAAATGCACAAAATTTTAAAATGACAAATAAATTAAATTAAAATAATAAACATTCCCACAATAAATTACAAGAATAAGACATCACAACTTACACAATAATGTCAAAAAATATGGGGAGAGGCACTGAAATGAAGCTGCATCCACCTCTGTATCAGGGACAAGTCTCACCGCTCCGACAACATCTTTAGGAGACTGTTCAAGCTGCTACATAGAAAATTTATATATAATAGTAAAGTGCACAGTACTAACTGGGTTGTGGAGGTCAGATAGGCAGTCGCTCCATGTAAAATACTGATATTCAGCTGCATCCGGTTAGACTGGAAGCAGACCCCAACATAGTTGGGAAAAGGCTAGGCAGATGATGTAGGCAGAACAAACCACCGCATGCTAAGATACTTACATACTCCTTTTTATCTCCACATTTTTACATGGGCAATATTCATGGGCAGCTGTCACAAATTCTTATAGGAAAACCACACATTGATTCATTCTGGCCTTTGATCATTCTGTAATGGTGGTGACCAATCAATGACCATTCACCATTGGGGTGGTGAGATGTCTTTACACTGGGTGGAGAGACAATCATCACATGGTGGCTGGTAGCAACTGGATGAGAGTTGCTGAGAATGGAGTTAAGTGGTGTGCAATTGAAGAGGCTTATGTCCAGCCGTAGACTGCTGTAGGATGATGATCTGTAAGGAAAAAAATGTGTACAGTCAAGTTTAATACTGTCTTTTCTTTCTAGGTTTAAGAATAACACCATTCATTTACTATGTGGAGGTAGTGGCTCTCCTCATAGAGTTGGAGAAGAGCTATGATACTATGCCTAATTTTACTGCTGCTGATTGTAAGTATTATAATCCTTACAAATATTATAAAAGCGAAAGTGAGTTTGTTTGTTACGTCTTCACGCCTACATGGCTAAACCGATTTTGATGAATTTTGCTACAGAGATAGTTGGGACCCTGGAGATGGACATAGGCTAACTTTTTTTTAAAAAAGTGTGAAATGAGGGAGCAAGAGGGAAGAAAAGGGAAAACTTAGCTTTGCCATTACAATAAATAAGGCGCAAGGGCAAAAACTACAGGTAGCAGGTACCTGCAAAGAAGTAAGGGGAACTTTGTTACCTCGAATTTAACGCGAGCGAAGCCGCGGGCAAAAGTTAGTTTCCTATGCAACTCAAACTGTACAAAAAGTAGTACAGTGAACACAAAGCCACAGACTATTTGTCTTCAAACTTTTAAATTTAACATGTTGGTGTTCAATCTATTGATACATGCCAACTTCGAGAGCTGCTCTACAAACGGTAGGAAATCTCATGAGATTGTCTTATTCTTCATAACAAGCTGACTAAAAAACTTCCAAATTGTACAAAGTTCCATCTCCTAATTAACCTCCTTAATTTCGTGTACAGTAAGCCCCAAGAAGATGTAAACATGGACTAGGAACCGTTATATTTATTACAACCATTGTTCCATAATTTTGTAAAAGCATATAGTAAACAATTCCTTTCACTAAAAAACCTCCTACACACGCCAGATATATTAAATCATTTGTTTAGTATGTTTTGTACCTTTACATTGTTGACAAAAAAACAGTCATATTGATATCCTCCTCCTTTTTTTGAAGTAGGTTAATTATAGAATAATGGTATTTATGTAGGTATTCTTGTGCAGACTTTCATGCTCCCATAGCCATTGGCATGAATTTATTTATTTCAATCACAAAGAGATCTATACAGTAACCTAATATTTAATAACTTATCTAGTATGAGCACCAATAACACGCACATTTTTTTAAAATATTGTACCATTCTTTCCCATAGGCCTCAGACTTCTAGGTATCGGTCGGAATGAGTACCTAGAACTGGTCGCCAAAGCCCGCTCTTTGGGACGACGAGGGCGTTCCAAAGCGATCCGTGCTATACTCCCGCGTGTTCCTCTCAACATACCCATGCAACCGTGGTGGCGAGTCGAACTTGGATATGTTCTAGAAGATGATGTTAAGGTAATATGAACTTTATTGGAATGAGAATGATGTTGACTTTAACATGAGTTTTGTTTGTTTAATCTTTAAATTGTTTTGAGTTTTCGTTACCATAAAGTTGAGTGTGCTAAAGAGATTTGTTTACATTCGTGTTAGTTCTTGTGAAACTAATATGAACTAAAGAAACTACTTATAGGATACCTATATGAAAATTTGCAATAGCCATTACGAGATTATTGGAGTAAAAAATACGGATTATAATGCAAGGGACACACATGTACCGCGGCCCTGATTCATAAAGGTCAAGAGAAGGAATTTGGATGGGTTTTAGCCAGTAAAAGTCTGATACTCCCCCCTACTTCGCCCAGACCGGGCGAAGTTATTTGATAATTCTCCATCTGCAATTTGGAAAGTTACCCACAGCCCCGTATTCACGCTTTTGATTCGACAGATCGTTTGCCAATCCCTTTTTGGAATTGTAAAAGCAAGCGAGATAGAAATACGACTTTCCGAATCGTAATCGATTTGAAGCGATTGTGAATAAGGAGGCAGGTCACCTGATTCGGCACGATTATGTCCCTGGACCTGTAAAGAGGGTTGCTTTACGTCATTAAAATGGTTTTATACACTTGATCTTATTGCGCAAACCACTTGTTTATACTGCATAAACAAGTGGTTTGCGCAATAAAATCAATGTTAGATGATCATTTAATGCTAGATCTTGCGAGATCTGATCTTATCTGCACTGCTAATGTTAATTGCTGATTTAAAATTCTCTGAGATGCAGTATTGACACCTATTGATAGATGGCCTTAAGTCTAAATATAGGTTTATGCATTTCGGCCTTGGCTTTTACATTTGACATGGTCAAGCATATATATAATTCTCAAAAGATGAACAGAAAAAGTTGTTACGAATATACTTTATTAAAAGACTATCATAAATTGATATACAAAGAAACAAAAACAGATTTTGATAAATACTCAAATCGTATCAAAAATTCTGTAGTGAACTATCTATCTGTGAATAATAAAAATACAAAAGAATATACGATGTCATGTCATGGACTAGCGATATTCTAGAACTAGATACTTATGTAACGAGTGTTTTAATTTAATATACTATTACCACTACACTGTGATGAGCTTACATTTCCGTAACTTTAGAAAACAAAATTAATGTCCAAAAAAATATGCCAAGCAAATTTTGTCAACTTTTTTGTAAAAAAAAATATGGTAGTTTTTTTTTGAAAATCAATAAATTTGAGTACTAGAATGTTTGTTATATACAATTGTAAATATTCTTGTACTCAAATTATGTACATAGAATATCGCTAGTCCGTGACCGGACACATTGTATATTGATTCCTTAGTGATATGAGGGTAAGGCTCCTAAGTCCCATCGGATCGGAGACTACGTTCTACTAAGGTCGATTTCACAGCGAACCCAGCGTCGGTTACCTGCGCCGATCGCTCTAAAATTTGCCAAAGTTTTGACTTCAGCTGTATACTAAGTTACTGCTGCATAGCTAAACACACACAATCCCATCGTAACCGTAATTGGCAATCGACAATAGTCTTATGTTTTCGTAATCCAATCATCAAATCGGAAAAACGCTATTCATAGATCCGTGTGGTTTTTTTTAAACATTGTAAGGTATGTTTTACAGGGTACGTTACATAATGGTATCAAATAGAAATTTGTGGTACAAAATTTAAAGTGATAAATATATTGTGTATGTTTTTTGTCGGTATGGTTGGCTTCTTAATATCGGAACTAGGTTGTGCGGACATGTCAAAATTGGCCGATAACGGATCTGTGAGTGTAGCGTTTGGAGGACTTTTTTGATTATACTCACGGCACGGCTGCAAAAGAGGGGTTATGAATAGATATTATGTAGATCGTCTTTTTCCTCCATCCGTGATCCGTTGTTATTAGGTCCTTTTCATACTAACTATTGATCCTAACCCATCGCTTGTTTCCACGACAGCCTCTAGGCGAGAGCGAGAGGGCACTAATAGACTTGCTAATCGACCGCGGATCGCAGACCGCAGGCACGCTCGACTACTATGTCGTCAAGACTTTGTACAGGTATGATATTAATATTTAACATGCTTTATTGTTATCTCAACATTATTCATAACACGTTCGTCCTCAGAAATTATATGCAAAGATGCAGGACAACTTAAGTAATACAAACCTACTCATTTCATATTTGTTTTATTACGATCGATAGCAGTCGAGTAGCCATTCATCATTGCTGAAATATGACAAACGTTTATTAGGCTACGTATATACTGACAGATGCATTGTATTGTATTGTGTAACGGGCTGGTGTCCGTGTCCGGTCCACAACTCCACATCTAAGAGTATTTTGTGTACGGGTGGGAATATCATTCGATCCTCTCCAGCTCCCTGAGAGACGCCAGCAACACCTCTGTTACTGACGATCTCGCGGAGATTACTTGGGTTACTGAAGTAATTTGCCCTGTATGAGGCAGCCTTAAGGGTGCCTTGCTTAGAGCCTATGTAACGAAGTGAAACGAACGTTCTAGAGTTTTTGCATTCTGTCGCCTTCGCTAGTCGTCACCCAGTGTGGCCACTGTGTGCAAATAACCAGATGTTAAGTCACTAAGCTCTAAGTGGAGGCGCCTGCCAATCCGTACGATGCCTTCTGTTCAGCTTATCTGAGAGACTAGTACAGCTTTTCTGCGATGAATAGAGTGGCGTCACAGTCTTGTAGCTAAAAATATTACTCTCTGGATGTGAATCATTGTTTAGTTGTAAAGATCAAGAATAAGTGACTAAGATAGCTTATTTTTTACATCTGTTTATGAATTGTTCGTTTTGCATTGATTTATTGAAAATATGGACCAATGTGGACACGTCTGCCCAGCTGTGGGACACAACAGCTTAATTAAAAATATACTCCTGCAAATTCATGTTTAAAACACCTGCCCTTAACACCGTTACATTACGTCTCTATTTTCCTAACAGGCGCGGCCTTATCTACATGGACGTACCGATAACAGCAGCGGACAAGGTATCAGTTCCTCCACTCAAAGGGTTCGTGATGAACCGAATAGCTGGCGACTACTTCGAGACGCTGCTCTACAAAGTGTTCGTGTCCATTGATGAGCATACCAGCGTGGCTGATCTGGCGGCTGTGTTGCAGGTTAGTGTGGTGACACCTTTCTTCTAAAAAAACGTGTAAAAAAATGAGCAATCACATTTAAGAGGCATACCGCTAACGTAATAAGCAGTCCTTTTGAATATTCCCAGGTTCTCAAATACTACACTTTTAGAGAAAAATATATTTTACTTTTTTTTGCACAAAGTCCGTCCGACAACCCTAAAATCAGCTGAGAGCTCTTTTTTCCAAGTCTCACACTTTCGGTGCCTGTGAAACACGCTTAAGGGTGTTTCGAAACTACATATTTGTAATATTACCTGCATTTTCTATTCAAAGTCACGTTGTAGACAGCGTTTAGCGGGATGTCTATGTGAGGAAGTCATGAAAATAGAGGTACCTGATATATTTTTCATAGTTTTATATGTGTAAACGAACCTTAACGTAATCAAAAGGCTTGTAGTTGTTCTCCCCGTAATTGTGTTTTTTTTTTACCATGCTGTCTATATCTGGGAAAGATCTAGTTACGGAGATATTGGAGGTCAAAAACTTAATACATTACATTAATACATTACTACTTAATACATTGAATCCTAATGTAAACCCAAAAAAATATTTTCCCAGAAACATTTTTTGCGTAGAGTACTTGGTTTGATGTTAAGTGGAGAATTGGGGGACGGCCTCATTAAGAGTCCTTTTACACTTTATAAAACTAATATAAAGAAACCCTGGCCGACCGTTACCTTTCAGTAGCATTTCAGTAACACGTTTTACTTTATTTATTTATTTATCCACTTAATGCACAATGTACAAATAGTTACACGCTAGGCTTATAACTAGTTAGTACATGACCCTGTTAGGGTGCAGCAAAATGTCTTAAAACTAATAATCCAATTTCACGTACTTCACATTCAATGTGCATTTTATGTCCACTAACAATAATAAGGTATCCCATGAATCGCACAGTGTAGTTTTTTTCATGTTTGTGATTGCCTTTCATTGCTGTTGGTTATAATGTAATCGTGTCGAATTAAGCACCTAATCAACCGTCATTGTGTCGAATCAAGTAAACAAAAGAATACTGAATTAAAATTCCTGTAAAAAAAACTAATTTCCTCATTTGGCATGACAATTTGTTGTCCTCACAACAATCATTATGAGATTAATATGAATAGTCGTATAATTAATGTTATAATATTAAGATAGGATGTATGATAATTAAAATAGACCAGAATGTTATATTTCCTATTTTATCATACGCAATGGTAGTTGCAAATTGAACTCTTATTTAGTTAGGTTTAAAGTTCATATTAGCTTGAACATTTCGTTGTTATTTCGGCATAATGAGGTCGTCGCACGGAATTAATTGTAATAATGAATGTGACACTGACATACTACTGAAACAAGGTCGTAGGTGACATCGATATGGAGAGAGCAATTTAGCGAAGTGGCTAGCACTGGCCCCTCTATATTGCAGAGATGTCAAAAGAATCAATCGATCGATAGAAGGCTTACTTTCGGAACTCAGTGGCTATTCAGTTAAAGTTTAAAAGACACCGGGTACCAAAAGTAAAGTCATTTTCAATACACTTCCTCGAAAACTGACTCTTATTGCACTACGATTAGGTTCAACATGCAATGTTTTTCACACGCGTGCTTTTTTAACATTTACCGCAACGAGGGTTTTCATTTTTCTGATTTTACCACAGATAACAACAATCCCTATAGCCGGCGGTATTTTTTTTTAGAGCAAGGGGGCGCATGTATCCTTCATATTTATAGAAAATCACAAAAAAATATCGTTTATAAAATAATTTGCTTACAACAAATTGACATTTGAGTTCTAAATTCAAAAATATATGAATTTCTTATTTTTTACATTAGGCTGTTTGTAAAGACAAAGCTCGGGGAAAAAACAAAATAAAATGAAAGTTTCCTCACTTGAATCAAAATGTACTATTTCCGCATTTTAGTGTTTTTGGTGGCGAGCTTATTACCAATATTGACATCATCCGGACGAAGGTTCAGTCTCTGTGGCTGCTACTGAGAAATTCCTGATTGAAAAACCTAATATCACATTACCCGACCCGGAAATCGAATCCGGAAATCTTGCTTAGCAGTCAGGCTTGCGTTGCGACCACTAGGCCAAAAAAATGTTTATTTCATTAACATAGAACTTTAACAGACATGTTTTGGAGCAAGGAGATGCTTGGGTTAGGTGACTCCACTTTAAGTCCACTTCACATTAAGCAGTGTATGCAATTGAAAACAAAACAAAACAAACAAAGTTAATACAATTAACCAAATTAAAAATACAAAAACCAAGGAGGCAGTCCATGAACCTGTTTTTTAAAAACAAGAAAATTTCGAAGGTCTTAATTATTCCATTGCATCGTTAGTGACCACTATTTGTTTATCATAGTGATTAGGTAGCGGTTTGCGGTTATACAGCCTTATTAAAACCATATTCGACGGCACGGTTGACGCAGTGGTTGAGAAATCGACTGCTACGCTGCGTGTCGCGGGTTCGATCCCCACACGGTACAAATATTTGTATGACCTACAGGTAGTTGTTTCGGGTCTGGCTGTTTGTGTATGTGAGCTTAAATGTTTGCAAATGCGCCCACGATACAGGAGAAATTCCACATACATACATTTACTCGCGCCTTTTTCACATAGAGGTAGACAGGAACCACAGCCACTTCAACTTACTTATTTTGCGAGCTATGTCGACTCTGGTTCTTTGTATTTAATAGTTATCACATACTAACTACCAACAACCCACGACTTCATACGCTTAAGGTTCGCGATTTGCCTTGCCTTATTGCCGTTCTATTCTAATGTATGTCATGACAGCTTTCAGTTGCCAAATTATTAAGGAATATGGACATAATGCAATACTGCTCACCCCCCAAGTTATTGGCGTGATAACATATAGCCTATTTCCTTTCACAAGTTGAAATCTTGTTTCCTTGACAAATTTTATTACGATCTGATTAGCCGTTTAGTCGTGAAAAGGTAAGATACAAACAAACATACAAAAATACGGCCATTTTCGAGTCAGACCGGTCACCGAGGATTCCGTACTAACGTGTGATATAAACAACCATACCTTTCGACTGCGGAGACTTACAGGGTTGATTTTTCCGTATATGCTTTGAATTTCAACGATAGCTCCACTTGTTGCCAAGAGTTGGTTTTTGATAGACAGTTAGACGGATAACAAAGTGATCCTATAAAGGTCACATCCTACTAATATTATAAATGCGAATGTTTGTTAAGATGGATGGATGGATGGATGTATGGATGTTTGTTACTCATTCACGTCAAAACGGCTGAACGGATCTTGATGAAATTTGTCACACAGGTAGATTAAAGTCTGGAGTAACACATAGGATACTTTGTTTTTCGATATCACGCGGGCGTAGCCGCGGGCGTCAGCTAGTTTACAATATTAGTATGGATTCTTTCAGCAGGAAAACAGCTCTTTTCAACTAATGGACTGCTTGTAGGTGGAATGCGAGCTGGTGAAGCAAGCAGTCTCCCTGTACTGCCGGCTGGGATTCGCCAACAACCTGCAGCCGCCGCCCGTAGCGCCCCAGCACCCCACCTGGAGACATGCCGTCACCACGCACAACCATCAGCCGTAAGTATTAACATTATAATAAAAGGTGGCGGTACTTTAAAAAAAAAACCGACCAAGTGGAGTCGGGCTCACCGAAGATTCCTAATTAAATAAACTTGCGACATAAACGGCCATATCTTTTGATTGCGTATACTTAGAGGGTTGATTTTTCAGAGCTCCAAGAGACTTAAGTATATGGTTTCCATTTCAAATTGATTCCTCCACGGGTTCCCGAGATAAAGTGTATTTTTTTGCGGAAGGGAAATTATCAAAGCGGAGCGGGGGGGGGGGGAGTGTCAGATTGCGCTGACTAAAACACACCCATGTTCCTTCTGTTGCCTTTTATGTTCCGGGGCCGCGGTATCTCTTTCGAACAACCCTTCAGGCGGTGGCCCTAGCAGGCCCCTCTGCTTTGATGACATCTCTTTGAGGCGCGCGTGGAACACTAACGCGCCGTTGACACGGCCTGTCGTCAATAGACGGACGGACGGTGAGCTACCCATTGCTCACCGTCCACAGGCCCGTATCTAGATAAAGTGTCTTGATAGACAGACAGACAGAAAAAGGGACAACGAAGTGATCCCATAAGGGTACCGTTTTTTTCCTTTTGAGGTATGGTTAGATATTTTTTATGAATTTTCTTTTTTTTTACAGATACAGACAAATAGCTCCTTTGACGTTTGATCCCAACATGGACGATGACTCTATACAAATGGAACCGATCCTCATAAAACATACGCCGTCTACATCCAAACAGGTAAATGATTTGCTTGTTAATGCATTGTGGAATATCAAAGAACTAATTTCCTAAATAACTTGGCGGCTAAAAATGAAAATTTGTTTTGTGTGACAGATAAGGGTTCCGGTTTTTCCATATTAGGTACGAAACTCTAAAAATATATGTCGATTAGTAGCCGCATAAATTCAGACGTCATTTAAAACCGATGAGCCGCAGATTTTTGGTTTCCTTATTTTCTTCTTCAGTCTTTTTCGATCATTGTAGTATAGAGAGAGGAATAAAGAAAGTTGAATGAGGCGTCCTTCAACTGTCTTCATTCCTCGTGTGTCTAACAGCCTGGATAAGATGAGGCTTTATAAATTTATCTATGTATTTATTCTAATGATAGTATACCACAGACTATATACGACATTGTCTCTCGTCCTCCTTTAAATACGTCTAAAGGTACTACAGTAAAATCTCACTATGTCCGTCTCCAGGGTCCCAACTATCTTTGTACCAAAATTTATCAAAATCGGTTTAGCCATTTAGGCGTGAAGACGTAACAAACAAACAAACTCACTTTCGCTTTTATAATGTTAGTAAGGATGAAGTTTTCTATATATTCCAGTAATCCGAACATTCCAATAATCCGAACATTCTAATAATCCGGCACCCTCTGGTTTTTAATAGCGCCGGATTAGTGAGATTCCTCTGTACTAAATATACTAAAGCCGTACATGAGGAGTTAGGTGACAAACACGTACAAAAGAATTATATTATGTTAAGATGTAAACTTGTATGTTTTTTAGAGTCCAGAAGAAGGGATCGAGCCTTCGAACAACGCTGGTCGAAGAGTAGCTGTTCTGTTCGATTCTACCTTAGCCGCTTATCTTATGATGGGGAACCTATCACCGGTATATGTCAACAACAAACTTTTTTTTTTTTATTAACATTTTAGGAAATTTTACAGACTTATAAAATCATAATGACAATAATACATAACTATATTGATAATTACAAGCTACCACAAATAATTAAAAAACTATTACTTCCAGCATAAGTTGTTCCTTAATTATGTTATATTCTAACGTAAGGAATTGTGTGTTAGTATGTAAGCAATTGTGTAATTTAGTTTTAAATGTGTGTCTAGTATTTGGGCATAATATTATTTGCAACTAACTGGAGCCCGCGGCATCGCCCGCGTGATATCGAAAAAAATGTATCGTATAATGTTATTCCAGACTATAATCTACCTCTGTGCCAAATTTCATCAAGATCCGTTCAGCCGTTATGACGTGAAAGAGTAACAAACATCCATACATCCTTACAAACATTCGCATTTATAATATCAGTAGGATAGGAGCTCGTGGCTAAATAATAGCAGCCGCTCGAGTCAATCTTTAAGCTCTACAGAATTTGGAACTAAAGACTCCTTTTAAATATTTCAGGACCTAAAAAGTCACGCAGTAACGTTGTTTGAAGTTGGCAAGCTTCCTGACGAAAGTCTGGATAGTTTGCTTATGGAGCTAGATAAGGTAAGTCTAACTAAATTGAGTTTTTAGGGTTCCGTAGTCAACTAGGAACCCTTATAGTTTCGCCATGTCTGTCTGTCCGTCCGTCCGTCCGTCCGTCCTCGCTTAATCTCTGTGACCGTTAGCACTAGAAAGCTGAAATTTGGTACCAATATGTATATCAATCACGCCGACAAAGTGGTAAAACAAAAATTGGAAAAAAATGTTTTATTAGGGTAGCCACCCTATATGTAAAGTGGGAAGTGTTTTTTTTTATTTCAACCCTAACGTGTGATATATTGTTGGAAAGGTATTTAAAAATGAATAGGGGTTTACTAAAATCATTTTTTGATAATGTCTATAATTTCGGAAATAATCGCTCCAAAAGTAAAAACCCTCTAACTTTTGAACCATAAGTTTAGAAAATATGAAAAAAATCTGAAAAGTAGAACTTTATAAGGACTTTCTAGGAAAATCATTTTGAACTTGATTGACACAACAGTTTTTGTACAAAAAAGACAAAAAGTTGTACAAAATAATTTCCTCCTCCACCTTTAAACTCATAAGTGGGAACACTTATTGTGACAGACGGGAAACTACGGAACCCTACACTGAGCGTGGCCCGACACGCTCTTGGCCGGTTTTTATTTTTGTCCATGATCCATCTATCCATGAACCAAGTTTTAAGACGGATAGTGGCCCCGGAACGTAAAGGGCAATAGAAGAAACATAAGTGGGTTTTAGTGAGTACAAGTCTGACACTCCCCCCGCTCCGCCCAGAGAGGGGGAAGTTATTTGATGATTTCCCACCCGCAAAAAAAATGTACTATTTCGTATCAACTTACCAACATTAAAATTTGGCCGTACTTCATACTAAGTTTTGCTAGGAATGTTTTTTTTTTAACTTCACGGTAGCTGTCTATGTAACGTCGTATTTGAAACATTGTGCTGATGGATGATGCGGATGG
This sequence comes from Ochropleura plecta, assembly GCA_905475445.1. Lineage (NCBI taxonomy): Eukaryota > Metazoa > Arthropoda > Insecta > Lepidoptera > Noctuidae > Ochropleura > Ochropleura plecta. The sequence continues at coordinate 5,769,511 of FR997740.1, read as the reverse complement.
ACTGAATAGTATTTCATCATAACAGGTGGTAGCCGACCCCGAGATAGAAGGCGAAGCGCGGCGGTACCTTGCAGCCGCTGCATGCTTACGGATAGCGCTGCGTACTCTCCGACCGAAGCTGCGGCCGCTTGATCTTCTGCGCTGCGAAGCGCTGCATGCGCTGGGGGCGGCGGCGCGGACCAGGCTACTGTCTACTAAGTACAAGTGAGTATACTGTGATACAACGGCGACGGTAGAAAAGACCGTGTGTTATTGAATTTACAACTTTCAATGCTATGCTCAAAGTTGCAAATCAAACAGCATTTTCAATGCCTTTTGCGTTGTCAAAAGGTCTAAATGTGGAAAGTGGTGAAATGGAGATGCAATAGAAGAGACAGGAGAATTATTTTTGGCTTTGTTCTTCACAAGCCAAAAACCACAGTTCCAGCCACCGCTATTAAGACTGAGAAGTTTCACTAGTTAATTTAATTTCGTTGCGGAATCCAAAATAGTTCAATTGTTTCTCTAGGACTGCAGTGGTTTGGTAATAATAGGGGCGAGCTTGTTAAAAAAATAATGCCTATATATGCCGCTACCATTGTTGAGTTTTACGTGGCAATTAAATTTTATCCTGCGTATAAATATATATTTATTTGATATTGTTTGTTATAGACTCGCTATATCAACAGCGCCATTATGCAGAGAAGCCCGCGCGGGCGCAGCGGCGGGGGCGTTGCCGCACGTGGGCCCTGCCCCCCCGGAGGCGCACACGCCGTGGATGAGGCTGTATTTATATCACGTTGCAGGGTATGGACCTCCCACTTTACTTCTTACAAAGGGTAAGTTTATACTAACCGTTTTCAGAAAAGTTTTTCATTAGAAATCCTCATATAATTTGTTTAACATATAATTATTCATTCGCCCTGGAGTTTTGCGGAAGCTGGCTTCAGCTCAGCTTCAATTGTAGTGGGAATTAGAAATATAAACTTGAAGATATATTTTTAAACAGTTATGTGTTTTTATTTAATCCAACATAATGCAAGTATGATGCTTGTTTGTGTTTATTTTGTTGAAGTGTTCAAATGGCGTGCTTTTGTACGTTTGTAGTGATCTATTAAGTTAAGTTAATCTACCCTACGGGAAAATTTTAAAGGATAAAAAAAAACAAATTTTCGGTAAATTTTCAACAGGCCGTAACTTCGAAAGAAATGGCCAACCTGCAACAATTTTATTTTGTTTTCTGGTCTTTAGGTGTGGAAAAAAGTTATTTTTTGAAAAAAAAAAAAATTGATCCTTTCATTAAATAAAAATTGCTCATTAATTAAAACAAAAATGTAAAATAAAAAACCCGTGATTTTTCCACATTTTTGTTCCGGAATGTTTTTTGGAGATTGTTTTTCCAACAGTATTGTGTTGCTGGTTTTTCTAAGATTACTCAAAAACTTCGGAGGCAACAAAAATTTAAAGTTCTAATCCAAAAACCCGACACTTGGAGCTAAAATTTCCTTCTTTTTTTATTTCCCGTACGACCATTTCTCTCGAAATAACGGCTTGTTTATTTATTTATTTATTTAAACTTCATGTACAATAGTGGTACATAGGCGAACTTAATGCCATAAGGCATTCTCTACCAGTCAACCTTTGGGTAAAATACGACAACATTGTGATAGGGTACAAAAATATATAATATCTAAAACTATTTGTTTATGAAAACTTATATATTTATACAGATACTAATACACATATACATATCAAATAAACTAATAAATACAATTAAAAAAATAAATATAAACGAGAACTTTAACAGTGATTACTATGACTTTTAATTGGTAGACGGACCTAAATAGTGGTTACGAACTTTTCTTTTAAAGGTAAGTTTACTTTCAGCTTTTTTAATGCCAAAGGGTAGCGCGTTCCAGAGCTTTATTGTTGAAATTGCGTATGATTTGGACATAAAACCGGTTCGGTGTAATGGAACTTGGAGGAGTAGATTTTCGGAAGCCCGAAGGTTACGGCTGTGAGAACTGCCCAACACTTTAAAATAACTTTTTAAATAATCAGGAGCATACGGATCATTCAAGATAGAGTACAGCATACAGAGAGATCTGAGGGACCTCCTGAGTCGTATAGGCAGCCATTTAAGCTGAGTACGGAAGGAAGAGATGTGATCATATTTACGAAGGCCAAACACAAAGCGAATGCAATTGTTAAGAAGACGATCCAATTTATTGAGAAGTTCCTGGGATAGATCAGAATAACAAACATCACCATAGTCGATAATGGGAAGTACAAGAGACTGTACCAAAATGAGTTTCGTGCTAGATGGGAGAAAGTGCTTAAATCTATAGAGAGACCGCAGCGAGAGAGTGACTTTCTGGCTCACTTGAGCCACGTGCTTATTCCAGCTGAAACAGTCGTCAATGTACAAACCTAAGTCTTTAACGTGAGGTGAGAAAGAAATAATTGAATTCTGATACATCAGTGGTGCAAGTTGACTAATGTTCACATTTCTCAAATAGTGCGAGCTACCAATGAGGATGGCCTGACATTTCCCAACGTTAACAGAAACACCGAATTTGCCAGACCATTCCTCAATAGTTCGGAGATCAGCATTAAGGGATGAAATGCATTCATCAAGGTTCGCAATATCTGATTGAGCGTATAGTTGCAAGTCATCAGCGTACAGATGGTAAGAACATTTGAGGATAGCAGTAATGGAGTTAATAAATAAAGAAAATAAGAGAGGAGAGAGTATACCGCCTTGTGGAACGCCAGTCATCAGGTCGCACCAGTCAGAGTAATCCTGATCAACACGCACCGCCTGCTGGCGACCACGAAGATAAGAAGACAACCAATTACGTGACAAAGAAGACACCCCAAGTTGAGACAGTATGGCCAGGAGAATGTCGTGATCAACGGTGTTAAAAGCGTTGGAAAAATCTATTAAAACTAACACCGTTAACTTAGAATTCTCCAAGCCATCTCGAATATCTTCTGTAACTTTAAGCAACGCTGTGGCTGTGCTGTGGCCAGGCCGAAAACCGGATTGGGAACTGGACAAAAGATTATTCTTAAAAACGAAAGAGGATAATTGTTTAAGAGCAACTGCTTCAAGGATCTTAGACAGGAAAGGGAGAATGGAGATGGGTCTAAAGTGATTAGCTAAACTAGGATTAGAAATTTTAGGAAGAGGGATAATGTAAGCCTTACGCCAAATCGCAGGAAACACACCAGATTGCAGAGATGAATTGACGATGTAAGTAATAACTGGGATTAAGTTTTCAATCATGAAAGATAACATAGTACGACTGACCCCATCACAGCCCACAGCCTTAGAATTAATTGAGGTAAAAAATTTAAAGACCTCATGGTTAGTCACAGGGGAGAAAGAAAAGGAGTCAGGAGGAAGTATTGGCTTGGAAGTAATTTCCTGAATAGTATTATCCTTAACACCAACCGCAAGCGCAGCAGACGTTGAAAAATGTTTGTTAAGAGCATTTAAAGGCAAATTAAGAGGAACAGCACTAGACGGGGACTTTGTGAAGCCAAGCGACTTAAGAAACTTCCAAATATCAGCCGGCGAAGAATTAAGGACATTTTCACAAATGTATCGGCGTTTAGATGTTCTTACCATCTGGTTGCAACGATTTCTAGCCAACTTGTACAGGTCCCAATACTCCCCACTGCGGTCCCGCCTATATCTTCTAAACGCCCGGTCGCGTCGTCTCATTGCCATCCGAACTCCAGGGGTTATCCAAGGAGCTGGTGGGCGCTTAACGCGAACAGCCCTCAGTGGCGCATGCGTGTCAATAAGCTGGAGAACATTCCTGTTAAAGGTGTCCACCATCTGATCCACTGATAATGACTGGGAAATATCGTTCCAATCAAGAGCCTGCGCATCGGTATTAAGTTTATCCTTATCCAATCTTACAAAATTCCGTATCATGACAATAGCAGGCCTCTGCTTAGGGGGTTTCATTTTGTAAGCCAGATAGATGAGATCATGTCTGGATAAACCAGGCGCAGCGACCTGCCCATGATTTGCCACGAGATCCACAGAAGACGCAAGCATGAGATCGAGCCAGGAATCGCTCGAGTCCAAGTTATGATGAGTCGGACCAAGATTAAGGAGAGATAGACTCGACGACTCCAAGATCGCATTCAGCCTACGTGTTCTTGCGTTATCTTTCAAAAGGTCAGTGTTGAAATCACCCATGACTATGAGATGTTTGTACTCTGAGGAAAGAGATTCAAAGAGAGATTCTAGAGAAGAGAAGTAATCAATAGTAGGAGGGCAGTAAACAACTCCTAAAACGGACTTAACCCCTTTGACAATGATTTCAATAAATAAGTACTCAGGGTTGCCATTATAAATTGGGGATGAAGAAGAAATAATTTTATAAGGAATATCACTACGCAGGTACATGGCAACACCCCCGGCTCTCTTACCTGTACGATCGTTGCGGATTAAAATAAAGCCAGGCAAACAGTACGAAGCAGACGGAAGTTCAGGTTTAAGCCAACTTTCAGACACTAAAACAGCATGCACAGAGACGCCCGAAAATAAATCTAATAACTCAGAATGGTGCTGAGGAATGCTCTGAGCATTTATATGACAAACATTAAAGCACTTGTTAAATCGCTGGCATTCGCTACTTAGAAAATCATTCACGGGGAGAGAATCGTCAAGAGATGTAAAAGAGGTGGAAGAACAAGAATAAAATGAGTCATCGTCAGACATAATTACTGTAAAGTTAATTAAATAAATATAATAAAGATATATATATAACAAATACTATAAAAGATTTTAAATGTGTAATAAATACACTTAAGAATCAATTGCATAAACCTGCCGGCAGACTGTTCACAAAAAAAAAACTAATTAAAACTAAAGTGCGTTTCCGAACGTAAATGAAAAAAAAAAAAAAAAACATAGACAGCGGCTATGACAATTTGATGTGACAGTGACATTTCAAAAACAAACATTATCTGTCTAGAACAAAGAAAACAAAAGCCGGTAAACGAATAAAGTTACTGTGACGTGATCTAACAAATGTGATCAATGACCAGAAAGCAGAATTTTAAACAACAAAAAAAAAACACAAATACAAAACAAGTTACTTCTTCTTTGCTAACCGCCTTGATCGAGTGTTAGCTTGCGCCGGCGCCGGGCTTGCGCTATTCGAACCAGGGTTGGAATCCCGAGGAACAGCAATATCCAGCGACTTGCCATGCTCCGCACCCAGCGCGATTACTTCCTCAGCAGTGAAAACCCGACGACGTTTGCCATTAGGAAGCTTGATGTTAATGTTACCATCCATAGTCCACACATCAGTTACACCGAACAACTTGCGAGCTGTTGTAAAAGCAGTCTGCCGCTGACGAGTGAGGAACTCAGACAACACATAGGAGGAACCCTTCAGTTTGGTCTTGGTTTTCCAGATCTGTCCTCTAATAGCAGAGTCCATGAACCGAAGTAATATAGGTCTCGAATGACCTTCTGAAGCTATGCCTAATCTGTGACATACTGTCAATGAAGAATGCGTAAAATCAGTAATGCCTAGCTTACCCTGCAGAATGGATGCTACAGTTTCGGCCAGTTTCTCGCCAGGTTTCTCAGGCACACCGCCAAGCAGCAAAAACTTATTCCTGTGACGCATCTCAATGACGTCAACACTCCTGCTCACCTCAGCAATCTGCAGCTGCAATGCACTCAGGACACTCCAGACGTGCTCTTTGAAGGCAATAAAATCCTTGTGAAGACCGCCCAAATCCGCTCCGACAGAAGACTTCTTCAAACTGTCTTCAAAATCAGCCATCCGCTGGTTAAGGGAAGTCATTACCATGCGCTGAGTCTCCGCAATATCAGCTATAGAGCTCATGATAGTGATTAAGTGCAGTAGTCAGTGTGTCCAAAGTTCAAGTGACAGTCAAGCCAGCAAGAAAATACAATTGACACTGTTTAGGGCATGTGTATGTTACTGCCCACACAATATGTGCTTAATAGTATGTTTATAAGAATAATTTGGTAAGAATTTTAAATAAATAATAAAAAAATACTATTAAAATTGAAATTATGAATATGGGATATGTGTTTACTATTTATGCACCTACCCCCAAAAAAGGCTTGTTCAAAGTTTACCAAAAATATGTTTTTTTTTATCTCTTAATTTTTTCCAGTAGTGCAGTTAACAAGTAGTAGTATACGGATTATACAGGTTGTAACAAAAATCATGAAATTAAACTACTTTTGCCCTATGTTTTTAGAAATTCATAACTTTTTTATTTTTACTCTCCTTGAGAAGGAATAATATTTATTTTGCGAATTTTAAGATCTCTTAAATTTATTATGTTACAGTTTGTATAAATGATTTGCAAGTACTGGGCTATTATAACAGAAAAATTAGTGGAATTGTCGACAAAAGAGCTTTCCCGATCTAAAAACTTATAGTATTATACATTATTATCTTAGGAACCCAACTCCGCGGCGTACCTCGGCTGCTACTGGGCTACTCGCGCTTGTCCGTGTCGTGGTGGGGGGCGGAGGCCGCGCTGGAGGGCGCGGGCGCCGCGGCGGCCGCCCTCCCGGCCGCGCCCGCGCTGCTGGCCGCCAACACGGCGCTGCGGCGCGGGCCCGTGCTGCTGCAGGCGCTCGGCGTGCGCCAGCCCGCGCCGCTCACGCACCTTATGTTCCCGCCTGAGGCTGACACTTGCGCTGGTACGTAGCTCCTGACACCTGGCCGCCAACACGGCGCTGCGGCGCGGGCCCGTGCTGCTGCAGGCGCTGGGCGTGCGCCAGCCCGCGCCGCTCACGCACCTTATGTTCCCGCCTGAGGCTGACACTTGCGCTGGTACGTAGCTCCTGACACCTGGCCGCCAACACGGCGCTGCGGCGCGGGCCCGTGCTGCTGCAGGCGCTCGGCGTGCGCCAGCCCGCGCCGCTCACGCACCTTATGTTCCCGCCTGAGGCTGACACTTGCGCTGGTACGTAGCTCCTGACACCTGGCCGCCAACACGGCGCTGCGGCGCGGGCCCGTGCTGCTGCAGGCGCTGGGCGTGCGCCAGCCCGCGCCGCTCACGCACCTTATGTTCCCGCCTGAGGCTGACACTTGCGCTGGTACGTAGCTCCTGACACCTGGCCGCCAACACGGCGCTGCGGCGCGGGCCCGTGCTGCTGCAGGCGCTCGGCGTGCGCCAGCCCGCGCCGCTCACGCACCTTATGTTCCCGCCTGAGGCTGACACTTGCGCTGGTACGTAGCTCCTGACACCTGGCCGCCAACACGGCGCTGCGGCGCGGGCCCGTGCTGCTGCAGGCGCTGGGCGTGCGCCAGCCCGCGCCGCTCACGCACCTTATGTTCCCGCCTGAGGCTGACACTTGCGCTGGTACGTAGCTCCTGACACCTGGCCGCCAACACGGCGCTGCGGCGCGGGCCCGTGCTGCTGCAGGCGCTCGGCGTGCGCCAGCCCGCGCCGCTCACGCACCTTATGTTCCCGCCTGAGGCTGACACTTGCGCTGGTACGTAGCTCCTGACACCTGGCCGCCAACACGGCGCTGCGGCGCGGGCCCGTGCTGCTGCGACATCAATAAAAATACAGCTGTGGTTCAGGTTGTGATCATTTGGAATGCTTCTTTATATTTGCAAAATGTGCAAATATGTTTAGCTCAAAACTAAAGCACGCCAATTCCTCTGGTTGATGCATCATGCTAGATAGTGCCCAAGTGATCAAGTATGAAGTGCAAGATAGAAAGGGTACACGCTTGAGGTCCTAACCTTCTATGAAAACAAAAAAAAACATATAATACGCACGATTTTGATAATACATACTACAATTTTTTCTTCGGATTTAATGACACTGGCTTAAACATACAATTTCTTTTGTAATTGACCGAATTTAGCATGTCCCATCATTTCCGTTTTTCTTCGCTTTAGTTGAGACGAGAAATTCTTTTTCATCATTTATCTCGTATTTGGCATATTTCATAGCTTTAGAGAAAACTATGGTATTCTTATTTATTAATTTAAACTTCATGTACAGTTGGTATACATATACGAACTTAATGCTAAGGTCCATTCTCTACCAGTCAACATTTTTGTTTTGTTCTTACAGAGTCCCAAGCGATGTGGTCCCGTCACGCGGGCCTTCGACGGCTACTGAAGCGGCTGAGACTAACTCGCTCCGTGGGCTACGTCACGCTGGCCGACATCGGCGTGCCCGACCTGGGCTGTGCCAGGCCGCCCGCTACTGTGCAACTAGGTAATACATACCATCACGCCTGACATCCTCGAAAGGGTTAGGCAGAGTTTTATCCATACTAGTAGGAACAACCGCAATTTTATCTCTCTTCCGTCCTACAATTTACGAGCAAGATTAACCCCGCACCCGGGGTTGCGGGTTGTTCGAAAGTGCTACCGCAGCCCTGGAACATAAAGGGCAATAGAAAGAACATGGGCGGGTTTTAGTCAGTACAAGTCAACACAAAAAAAAGAAGAATTTTTATTTCAGATAGGCTTACATGAGCACTTATAAAACGTCGAGAAAACCCGCATGGTGCTTACGGGATCCTGGTATTTTAAGATCTCGCTATCTCTGGGTAGTGCATTTCCTAATCTCATCCTCCTGCCCTTCTACCATGTTATTTAGGATCTGTGCAACACGTTTTTGTCTTCCATTCTACCCTGTCAATCGTTACGCTATCATTTACTCCTTTTGTCCTTCATATAATTCCTTACAAACTATCCCATCTATTTCCCTATTCCCATGTACGAAGCACAAATCTAGACTTCGAAGCTGCTACTGCGAAATTTCTAATAGGAAAAAACCCAATGATATTGTTCCCAATATGGAAATGAAAACCCAAATCTCATAAACAACAGCACGATCAAATAACTTGATTTTATTAGAAACTATACTGTATCTTTTTTTTCACAGTACCACAACGAAAGAAAATAAAAGAACATTGTGGAATGGCGAAACCAGTCAGCGAAGTCTCCTTCTCATCTTCAACGGAATCCACCGAAAAGTACAATGAAGAGTACTCCAAAACCCTGACGAGGCTACAATCCCCCATCGAGTCACACTTCGCCGTCACTCCTACTACTGAGAGCAAGAACAGTTCACCAGCAAACGGCTTTACGAGTGTCGAATGTGGCCAGTTACTATGCGATGAATTAGACAATCTGGCACTTGATGACTTCACCAAACACGCCCACAGCAAAGAGTCCATAGCTACCAGTGACGATTTAGTACCAATACATTCATCTTCAGCCAGTATCGAAGACTTAGAAAAGAAACATTCCAAGGAGAACTCGATCAGCAAAGAGTCTATCACTTTATCGGACGATTTGGTTCCTATACACTCCTCATCGGTCAGTAGTGAGAATTTGAACAAGAAGGCGGTCAACCAGTTGGACGATTTATTGAGTCCTGCTGAGGAGTCCATCTCGATGTTCACGCAGTTGACCGACAAGTTGACGGAGATGTCGGCAGCTGAGGGCGATAGTGGAGTGGATACGACGCACTATGTGTCCGATGATGAGACTTGTAGACCTGAGGTATGTAAAATAGAATATAGATAGATAGAATATTCTTTATTATGTACACCATATTTGTAATAACAAGAATAACATTATACAACTTTTAAATAGGGTGTCACAATGGGCGGTCTCATCGCTAAAAGCGATCTTTTCAAGACAACCTTTAAAAGACCATGGCCATGTAAGAGACCAAGCCATGGCCATGGCGTACCATAACGTCCTAAAACATTATAATTTTTAACCGACTCCAAAAAAGGAGGAGGTTCTATGTTCGACCGTATGTTTATTTTTAATGTATGTTCACCAATTACTCCGCCAGTGTGGACGCATATTAATATGTAATTATTTTTTGTTCGAAAGGGTAGGTATACTCCGTATACTTCTGAGGTGGTCCCATATTAATTTAATTTATATTGCTTGGGTAGTTCATGAGTTATCGTCTATGATATATGTATATGTTTTCTTCTATTTCTATATGGATGATCTGCCAATCTTTTTAGTAACAATGGAAAATGAAACTCAATAAAAAATATGTGATATATCATCATGTCGTAACTAAAAATGCTGAAATAAAAAACTTTATTGCAAAAAAATTGTTGGTATTAACAAGGTGGAAATTACGTTAGTTGAAAACCGATTTGGATTTGGAAAATGCAATCAACGTATGTTCCATATATACATTCGTATCCATATCCATACGGACGAATAATCGACGTCAACATAGATTTTCTATTTTCAATATTAAAATCTGTGACCACTTTCTTTTACACCCGATTTATGAAAAACAACACAAACCTTAACTAACAGACTGTCAAGCTATGGCACTTTAAGTATCACAAGAAGTTCAACTTATTAGACCGTCGTTTATGTCAATTATACCTAAGACAGGCATGCTTCTGCCGGGGTTGCGGCTTATTCGAAAGAGACCGCTTTCCCTGAACATAAAACGCGAAAGAAGGAACATGGGTGGGTTTTTAGTCAGTCTGACACTCCCCCCGATCCCCCCAGAGCGGGGGAAGTTAATTGAAGATTTTCCCTCCGCAATAAAAAGACAGGCTTGCTAAACCCCAAGGTGCCTTAGTAGTGCTTGGGGACTGTATTCCAACTACTGCACAATGTATGCAGAGAACTAACACGAAATCTTGTAATTTTCAGAGGTGGACGATAGTGGATCTGCAGTTTGGTATTCCGCTGTTTGACGAGGCGTTATGTGAGAAGATTTGCAAGTGTATAGTGGAACGAATAGCTAAGCCTGAACTGTAAGTATTTTAGTACCTCAACAAGAGAGAACAGAATTCTTATTGGAACACTTGTCCGTCTATCTGGCTGTCAAGATCCCTTTATCTCAGGAACGCGTTAAGATATTGAGTTGAAATCAAAACCATATACTCAAGTCTATGGTCCCTTGTAGTAGTGTAAAAGTCATATCTTTAACTTTACGCAGTCAAGAGATATGGCCGTTTATATCGCAAGTTTGTCTGGAACCCTCGTGATTTTTCCTCGCGAACCTTCGCGAGGGTTGCCTGGTTTTTCTCCACGTTTTAATTATGGCAGCATTTCTTCAGCTATAAAATATTCCTATACGGTGCATTGCATTCTATACATCAAACTTAGGAACTAAACGCAAAAAATATTGCTGAAAAACGGGCTGAAAAATCATGTTTTACTGAAGAAGTCAATATTTCGCGCTCAAACGTTGTGCTGAAGGGTGCATTAAATATTACGGTCGAGGAGGTATTTTAAGTAAAGTTATATCTAATATATAAAATTTCCGTGTCACAATGTTAGTTACCGTACTCCTCCGAAACGGCTCGACCGATTCTTATGAAATTTTGGGTACATATTGGGTAGGTCTGAGAATCGGCTAACATCTATTTTTCATACCCCTAAACCTCAGCGGGTGAAACCGCTGGGCACAGCTAGTAATATATAAAGTTCTCGTGTCACAATATCCGTTCCCATACTCCTCCGAAACCACTCGACCGATTCTTATGATTTTTTATGCATATTTAGTAAGTCTACTACTAACTACAACTACAATACTTTCACAAGTTATTATGTCTTGTGACTGGGACTGTAGCAGCATCATTTTTTTTTCATGACATTCAAAAGTGCCTGTAATGGTCTAATTGAAATAAATGATTTGATTGATCTGAGAATCGGCTACTATCTATCATTTAAACTGCTAAGTGAGAAGGGGACCTGAGCAGAGGATGAAACCGCTGGGCACAGCTAGTAAACTATAAAAAACTTGTTTTTTTTTTAAATAAATAATAAATATTTCGTCATTACAGATTGGAGAAAGTAAAAGAGGACAATGAATTCATACGTTCAGATATATTGAAGTTTGTTTCACAGTGCCAGGTAATAATTAATACTATTTATTTTTCTCAACGAATTTAAAACAAAAAAAAAAACATGTCCCTTACCCTATACTTATACTTAGATCACAAATATTTTATTAATGAAACTATTTTCTAAACTTACCGCATTGCTGTCCTTTCGGCAATAATATTCAAAACTACTATATTTTCAGTACTACCCCGGCGAAGACATGGGAATCGTCAAACGGGGTACTTTAGTTCCCCTCCCTAGGAAGAACCTTTCCTTCGAGAACGGCCGCATCAGCGAGTGGACCGGCAAGTGAATGCCGTCTCGCTCGCACACGCCATATCTACCATTAGAGCGATAGAGATATATTTTGTCGTTCCGGATTTGAGCTTTACTAGACGTTATGTAGAATGTTCTTATTTTAAACTGTTGTATTGACTGTGGATAGAGAAACGGTCATTTGGGCTAATTTAGTGTGCGAATAGGTTTTATCTCCTATATTCTTTAAAAAGAATCAAAATAAATCTGCTAATATGATAAGGAAGTAATATTTCGACGGTTAGCCGTCAAGACCTAACTGAAAATGTAAAAAATTTACAGGAGGCGCATTTTAGCAGCAATTGTCGCCAAAATTTGCTCGCGCGTAGATATTAGGATGAAATAAAAAATGCGTATAATGAGGTTTACGTAGTGTGTGGGTTAGACTTTGATGGATTCTTTAATAAATAAAAGCATTTTTTCAAAATATGTCATTTAAGGGGGGTCTTGGCAGTTGACCATCAATTTCTAAGTTTGGCTGTAGGAGAACCTTCCAAGCTACTGATCTAGTTCCGAAAATTCAGTCACTAATAGACTAATAGGAAGCAACATTATCCCAGGGGGCGATAGGCTATATTTTAAATGTGTCGGTGGGATAATGTCCGCCCCTAACACGACATAACCGTCGACAAGTCTTTATAGTATAATTGGCTAGAAAAGTTACAATGGCATGTGTAATGTAATGTATTGTGTTGTTAAATTACATTTTATAACTTACGTATTATGTGAAATGAAAAAAGCTATAGGTCGCGTAAACAAACTCCATTTTGCGAGTAAAAAAAGCTTCCATAAAAAAATAGCAGAGACAATACGACGGCGAGTGAAAAATTTGCTGTGAAATCTACTTATAGTATGACTACTTTAAGTGTGCAGTTCCAGGTGGCGCTGCTTGTCAAGCAAAAATGCATCGATATGTCTACCTAGGTACATTTATTTTAGTTCTGTGTTGTCCCGCCTACATAACCCGCCACAGATAAGTTGGTTGAAACTGCGTGTTATTAATCCTGTAACTACAAAAACTGCCGTTGCTTCTATAACATAAAGACCCTGCCAATGTCAAAGTCTGTGTTTAAAATCACAAATTACCTCTGACTGAGTCACTGTGAACTTTATTGTCGAGACAATAAGAAGCTTTTGGGTTGCTGCCATTGACGATTCTGTCAAAAGAATATTGGTTTTAAGTGTCTTTGTAATAAGATAGCTGTTGGATTATTGCTGTCAGAGGTATGTAAAATAACTGAGTGCAGAGGCGGTTTATTGAAAGCTAATGCACTACCGGGACAGCCTGAGCACGAAAAGAGCGAAAAGTGTATTAACTTTGACGATTTCTATCGTAAGAATTTTTTGGAAGTGTGTAATATATCAATTAACTAGCTGTGCCTAGCGGTTTCACCCGCTGAGGTTTAGGGGTATGAAAAATAGATATTAGCCGATTCTCAGACCTACCCAATATGTACCCAAAATTTCATAAGAATCGGTCGAGCCGTTTCGGAGGAGTACGGTAACTAACATTGTGACACGGAAATTTTATATATTAGACAATCTGGGGGCGTTTTTAGGCCTAGGAAAATCATAATCTATATTTTAAAACAAAAATATATTCTAACTTTGACCTTTAAAATCTTCCGAGCAATGTGCCCCAAACAGGAAATTTAAATTTGCAATATTGTGAAAATGTTTTTAGACCACTAACATAATGCTATGACACTAAGGAGGTAAGCAGCGGGTGAAACTGCTGGGAACAGGTGGTAGGATAATAAAATGATTCACGTTACTAGCCCCCGCGTATTCCAACCCACTGATTTTAGTAATTTTGTACCTCTGATTAAGAGGTACCCTACTACACTATTGGAGGAATATTACTACACACAATGGTCAAAATAATAATTTTAATCCCTCTTAATGTAAAATATACTACAAAAAGAATAGTTAAGATATTCTAATGTAAAAACGAAATGTGCAACTTTAATTTTTATTTGAAAATTGTTTATTTTTCCAACACAAGTGTCAGTATTGTTGTTATTAGTTCATTATGAATCAGAGATTTATTTATTGTTATATTTTTGTACTTATAAATGCGAATATAATGACTCCTTGATTTTTAATATGAATGATTGTTTTATGTATGCCTGATTTACGTTAGAGTCAACATAACTTTGTCCTTGACAATGAGATTATGTTCAAAACTATATAAAAACTTTTTGATTTAAAAATAACTTAATATTATTAGGTGGTTTAGCTGATTTTGAAAATCACCTTAATCTTTTTTCTGGCCAGGTTCGTCCCACTTCTTGACTTGACCACACATTCCTTCTTCTTGTCTCAATGTGTTACCTCTTGGGATAGTCATCTAAATCTTTGGTAATATACATTTTGGACTTGCCTGTTGATACTAACGTAACTATCAGAAAAAAGGGTTTAGTTACTGTGAGTAGAAATATCATATCTGGCACTCAACGTTCAAAGCGCCCGTCAAACTGCAGCAAACTGTGTTTGATCCATATCGATTGCTACTCACTGTGACTACATAGTCAGAAACACATTATGGTACTACTGCTCTCACTGACGGTCGACTAATTTTCAGTCTTATAACTCAAAACATAAGGATGAAAAATGGTCGATCATCAGTGAATGCGGTAGTACATGTAATATCATATTTTAAACTTATAAACTTAACTTACCCTTAAGGGTAGGCGGCCATACCTATTATATTACTAGTATGTATCCGTCCCTTATGCCTCAACCACACTTTGAGATTGAATCCGTCAATTAGAAGAGAACAAGGAATATTTTGTTTCTTTATTTTAGTTAATGTAATGAATCGGCAAGTGTGGTTACGCCATAATACGAGCAGTCTTATTTGCTTGTAATATAACACAAATTAATCAACTTTATGTTTTTATAGCTTACTTCTGTTTTTATTATAAGATAATAAAGTATTTGTATTTAATTTCGTTTTTTTTTTATTTAAAAAGAGAACTCCAATATTAATAGAAAGGTACACCCTAGTTGATAGCGAGTACTACCCTCTATATTATTATACTCTTTGGCGAGTACAGCGACTAATCCAAATAAATGCAAACAGCCCCAAATGTGACTATCCGTTGGGCGTTGGTGGAGCTAAAACAACTGCAATTGAATATGAAAACTAATGAAAAAACATCCGCTTGCCAATAGATCCTTGTATGTATGATACATACGTCGCAGAATTATGCAAATAAAGTGAACTGTTAAAGATGACTTAACTTTGCCGTCCATCTATCATTTGGACCTGTCTTCGCTGTGTCTCATCAAACATCTTGGCAAAAAGCCATCAAAATAATAATTGTAAAATATTTTCAGACAAGTTTTCATTCTCATAAATTAGGTAACAGAAGTGGTATCTTATCTGTTATTGAAAAACAAAGATTTTTGTCTATGATTCATCCTTGTTATTGAATTTTGCAGTGGACAGGGATCTCTGTGAAAAACCAATCTAGCTCTTATTCGTAAAGAAATTAAGTTCAAAGTCAAATTCGTTTAAACAGTAACTCGATTGTTCAAATGTCAAGTAAGTTCTTGACAGTTGCTCTCGTTTTTTTTTTCGGAAAGTTCAAGAGAATTTGAGAAACGTCACTCAATTTGTTTTGGTTAGTTTGATTTTGACGTCTTGGACGAAAAATTGTTCCTGCTGTTTGTTTAATAATTGTACATTTGTGCAAAATCGCTGGGGTTTTATAGTAAAGAAAACTGGCCGCATTTAAAGGGAGCGATAACGACATTATGGAGGTGGATCAATTTGCAGTGGATTTATACACCGGTGAGAACTCACGCCTGCCTCTCATCGACGAATCGGCGGCGTTCGGAACACAGGCGCCGAAAGACAGGTAACCTTCCACAAAAAGTGCACGTAAAAGACCATAAATGACGGTAGGGTGACGAGTGCGAGGTGGCGGAGCGCGTGGTGAGCCTCCAAAAAAGGCCAATGCCAATCGTTTCGAGTTATAAAAAAAGTTTCTATGTGCTCACCCACGCAGCAGTTATGTTTCTATGGCATATAATTAATTACATTGCGATATTTTCTGACAATGTTAGAGCTTGTTGGCCTTTTGTTAACTATTAAGTGGTTCCATGAAAGGGCAGGATTCAAAATGAAACTATAGGCATGGTGGAGATACTGACATATTGTGTGAGACTGAGAAGTCATTTACAGTGTATGAGTTATCTTTTTGTTAGACCACATAGTACAGATAAGGGCCATAATAATGTTGCTTGAAATATTCTGTGTATATGTAAGCTGGTGTAAATAGTTATTGTATTATGAGTAATTATAATTACATAGAATTTATTTTAGGTCAACACACTTTACTTTTGTCTTTTTGTTGTAATAGTATTTGTACCCAGTCACCCATAGAGGGTGACAACTTACTATACATACAGCTCTGCTGCTTTGGGACTCTTAAACATGGCTGAATTTGATGAGTAAATTTCTTAAATAATATTAAAATTCAGTCATTCAAACCACCTCTGCATGGTGTTGTGAATATTTGTGGAGCAGCCTGACCATCCAATCATTTAAATGGTGTAAAGATTAATCCATTGTTTTAGGCAGCAATTACCACTTTTACAACGTGGACTTCTTGGTTAATTACCACTCTTCACTTGCCAGTACCAGCAACTGAATTTTTGGGTCAACATCATTTGGACCCAAAAATTCAAAGACAACTACCAACATGAACTGAACCTGTTTGGGGTTACTGGCACCATATAGAGGATTACTGTGTCCCAGCTACAGCAATATTAATCTAACTTATTTTATTCATCACTGTCCTGCCCTCATCTAAATTTGAGTACACCTTTGCAGCCTGTCCCCTTACATAATTCTGTTTTTTATTGCCATAATCAATATCATTAAAAAAGTATTTGTTGTCCTACAGATTGATAGCCATTCTGGATCAAGTAGAGATGCGAGTGGAGCGGCTGCGGCGTGACACGGTCCGTATTGAGGAAGAGCGTGACTCCTTGCTGTCCACCCTTGACAGCATCAAGCATTCCGAATTGCTGGGTGATGTGTCAGAATGTAAGTAGTGTTTGGAAAATTGATAAGCTAACCTCTGCTTTTGTAAGATTTTTGATAATTCTATAAAACTACCTGCAATTTTTGGAAAACTTCATTTCAATATTTGTTATGCACTAATGTATTCCGCACACCTAGATCTAAACGGAGACAACTCAAAAATCGAGATTTTTTATATTATTTTGCGTTCAGTAACTTATATAACCTTTTTCATGACTTTAAAGAATTTGAATGTTTCCTAAACAGTACTATGATTTATTTTTCTTCTGTAAAACCATGTTTTTGAAGTGTCTCAGTTTAAATTTAGGTGTGAAATATTACAATGTTACCTCAAGCATGCTGATATCAGGGGACTATATTTAATTGAATGTCTTTTCATGAGAGGTTTGGGGACCATAATTGATCCAATATTACATTATTTGAACATCTTTTGGCCAAACTAGCTGCGGCAATAATGTTTGCAGGGGTATGGTTGGTATCAGCTTGTTGAGAGCATCCATAAATCAAGTTAAATGGCTTTTGTTTTGAAGGAACCCTTGTCCAGCAAGAGACTGCTATTATGTGCTGATGTAGAAATCATTATGCTACAGTCTTACCAAGGGGTATCGTATTACCCAGCACTAACTGGGTTATGGAGGTCAGATAGGCAGTCCCTCCATGTAAAATACAGCTGCATCCAGTAAGACTGGAAGCCGACTCCAACAAAGTTGGGAAAAGGCTAAGCAGATGATGATGATGTAGAAATCATTATGCTGCTCAAAACATTTTATCTTTCGATTCATGCAGCAAATGCCTGGATTTTCTATGAACTCCTTCTCACACATCAATAAAAAAGTTTTATAACCAAAATTTTAAATAATAATCCTTTGCAATGGACTGGGCCTGCAATGCTTGCAAACGAGTGCATGACTGTTCACACTTTAATCTATTTATGTATGTAATGAATGCATTATTCAGGTGACAAAGATGACATAAGCCGGTATGCAGAGCGCATCCTGGCGCGTGCCATGACAGTGGAGGTGGCCGTGCGCACCGACAGAGATTCGCAACAAGAGGAGGCGTTGTCCCAGGTAAATTTAATTATTCTTTATTTACTTTAAGTCTTCGCAATTATCATTATAAACTAATTGTAGTGATAATTGTGAAGGAGGATTTTGTCAAAAGTACACTGAAACTAAAGCAGAGTGACTAGTTAGGCACCATATATCCAATTTTTAATTTAAATGTCTTAAAGATTTTGGAATAATTCTATCTGTTGACTAATGCTGACATCAAATTCAAAATGAATAGCACATTTCATAGCATACTTTGTTGCCATTGACCCCCATATACAAGTTAGTTACTTTGTTCAGTTGTCCATATCCATCATCGTCTCTTTAAGTTTTGTTACTTATTTTAATTTAACCCTAAACACCTCTTATTAAAACAATAAAAAGTTTAGTTTATGACTCAAAATTGTTGACCATTTCACGACATAATTCTCTTAAAAAAACCCCTTGTAAAACATGCATGACACTGATAACATGATGCATAATTTAAAATACGGGCTTAATCAGAAGTACGCGTAAGATTTATTTTAAAAGAAAACTACTCATGCATGTTCTCTTTGGTTGTTTTTATAAAAGAGTGACAAATAATGTGACAAAGAAAGTTGACAAATTAATGATTAATATTAGACACTCCCAGTATTTATTTTTATTCACTTCATCCGCGTTATTGGAAATTATTCACTGGGACATACTACTCAGATGTAATGTAATGTACCTATTATCCTATATCCTAACTAAGATATTCCTATCTGTGCGCCGAGTTTCATTAAAATCAATTCAGCTGTTAAAGCACAAAAGGGTAACAGGCAGTTATTTTCGCATTTATAATAATTCTAGTTAGGTACTTGGTGCGAAAATATTTTTAGTCAGAAAGTTCTTCATTCCAATTTTTTGTTTGCATTCGTTACCTGATGTCTTCGGTATCAAAACACTATCATCTGCTTTGTCATATATCTGTATTATTCTAATGCTTGTCAAGCCAGTTAAAGAATATTGACAAAAAAATACAATATTGCTGTTACCCTCAGTTATTAGCGTGATAATAGCCTATGTCCCTTTCCAAGTTGAAATATATCTCCTTGGCAAAATTTAATTACGATCCGAAACCAACATACAAAACAAATAGTTTTTTTTTGGGGTTGGGAAATCATCAAATAACTTCCCTCGGTCTGCGCGGAGCGGGGGGGAGTGTCAGACTTGTACTGACTTAAACATACCCATGTTCCTTCCATTGCCCTTTATGTTCCGGGGCCGCGGTATCTCTTTCGAACAACCCGCAACCCCGGAAACAAATAGAGTTACGTTCACATTTAGATATGTATTAGTGTGAATATAGGTATGGATGTAACGATTTTTAAACCTAGAAAGTATGACGCACGACAACAGTTCGTGTGTTTACCAAATTAGGGGGCTAAGTATGAATGAATTATAGTTTGTAGATCAAGTTATCGTAGGCGGTAACGTTTCAAACGATTTAAAAAAAAAGGAGATTTTCAATTTGACTTAATGTTTTTATGACTGTTATACCTCAGAAGTTTTGAACCGATTATTTTTTTATTTAAAAGCTTGTGCTTTCCTTGTGGTCCCATTTCAATGGTCCAGTTTTGACAATAGTATCCATGAGAAAACCATGGACGATATGCTAATGTCTCTTAATAGCAATGGAAAATGAATACCATCCTACCACTACCAAAAAGGCTGAATTAAAAATTTTTTGTTTTGCAAAAAAAAACCGACTTTCAAAAATCACAAAAAAAGAGTGAAAAAATTTTGACTTCCGGAAGTCGGTGGTAAAAAATCTATGAACCAAACAAATTACCGATTTCCGAAAATAGTTATTTTTCGTCTTTTGTGTTTTTTTTTTGTAATGACTAACATCGGCCCCGATGACCTCTATTGTCCCCGCCAAAGGCGACCATAGTTGCCTATCGCGGCACCCACGCTTAGTAATACGATAATTCGTAGACTAGGCGCCACAGTTAAAAATAAATATTCCACAATTCCTTATACAGGCTGTAATAGAAAAGCGCAATATCTCTAGTGATTTTAGGAGAATTTTGGACCCAGTAAAGCACTTTCCATTAAAAATATCGGATTGGCCGACGCAATTAAGGCCTATTCAGACCTAAGCGGTATTCGCTACCGTCTGCGTCAGAGAAAACCCAGTGGGTATGCGGTAATATTACTGTTCACACCAAAGCGGATTTCGCTATCCTTGTGGGTAGAATAACGCGCGGTAGCTATTCAGACATTATGCGGTATTCGCTACCGTCTGCGGCAGCGAATATCGCTCAGGTCGCTCTAGCCGCGGTACTTGATACTAAATACCTAAGCGAAACCTGCGTGGTATGTACCTCTACCCACAGCGGCAGCGAATACCGCTCAGGTCGCTCTAGCCGCGGTACTTGATACTAAATACCTGAGCGAAACCCGCGCGGTATGTACCTCTACCCACAGCGGCAGCGAATATCGCTCAGGTCGCTCTAGCCGCGGTACTTGATACTAAATACCTGAGCGAAACCCGCGCGGTATGTACCTCTACCCACAGCGGCAGCGAATACCGCTTAGGTCTGAATAGGCCTTTAGTATTTTTTCGACCCTGATTAGGGTTCCGTCCTTTAAAAACAAAAAAACAGAACCTTTATAGGATCACTTTGTTGTCCGTCTGTCTGTCAAGACCCGGGAACGCGTGGAGTTATCGAGTTGAAATGAAAACCATATACTCATGTCTGTGGTCCCTTGGAGCTATGTAAAAATCTACCCTCTAGACTTAGAGGGTAAACAAGTCAAACACCCGTTTCTGTCGCAAGTTTTTACGGAAAACTCGATGCGCTAGTCCGATCTGTCTTTGTCCGGATTTTTCCTTGGGGATAGCTGTCCAGTTTTTTATTTGTCTTTTGTTTTGGCGGAAGTGGGAAATCCCCGCGGACACCTCGACTATCTCAAAGGTTGTGAGACAGTCGAGCTAGAGCCGGACTCGAACCGGCTAAAACCACACTCCTGCCCCACTAGTGTCCCTCTAACATAATCAGAGAACTTGTGTGCTCCTGATTATTCTTTTTTGGCGACTGAATTTTGTGGAGGCCGTGGAGGCCTTACTCATTTCTATTGTTTTGTGTTGCTGTCCAGTTGGATGGTCGGAATCATCACCAAAAAGTTTATTCTGCTACACCTTAATCACCTACCCTTATTCCAAATTATTTGGGGTCGGCGCAGGCAGGCACTCCGCTGTAGCTGACCAGTCATTAAAACCTAGTCACCAGTGTAGTCTGGTATCACTAAAGACTTGAATTGCACTTCTATCTTCATGTATCTGATGACGTCATAATGATCAGGCCAAGAGACATAAGATCCGGCAGCGATACTTATCAATGTAGCGTGGGAACTGTGGGGCATTTCTTAACTGTAATGTTAATCCTCTGTGCGATCGAATAATTAAACTAAGATCAAGTTTTATTTTGAGTACATGGACACACAGTATATTTATAGCGGTTGTTTCAAATTTGGTGTACAATAAAGTATATTCTATTAAATGTAGTATAAACTCACAACTCGACTGGCAGGTACTTTTGAATATTCAAAAATAAGCTACCTACAGTCAGCCGGGGTTGCGGGTTGTTCGAAAGAGGTACCGCGGCCCCGAAACATAAAGGCAATAGATAGCACATGGGTGGATTTTAGTCAGTACAAGTCTGACACTCCCTCCCGCTCCGCCCAGAGCGGCGGAAGTTAATTGATATTAGATGTTAAATGTAACATTTAAAAACTAAAACATGAATTTCTTTATCATCATCTGCCTAGCCTTTTCCCAACTATGTTGGGGTCGGCTTCCAGTCTAACCGGATGCAGCTGAATACCAGTATTTTACATGGAGCGACTGCCTATCTGAACTCCACAACCCAGTTAGTACTGGGTAATACAATACTCCTTGGTAAGACTGGTTGTCAGACTTTCGGAACACTGATTATCTGTAACGACTGTCAAAGATCCACAAATGACAGCCGGGACCAACGGCTTAACGTGCTTTCCGAGGCACGGAGGAAACTCGGTATGTAACGGGTGGTTACCCATCCACAGACCAACCCAGGCAAGCGCGGCTTAACCTAAAGATCGACCTAAGCGGCTGCTATTATTTGGCCACGAGCTCCTCCGCATGAATTTCTTTATAATTAACATAATAATATGTCTAAGTAATATTTTGATAACACTTATAGATTTATAGTACATGGTTTCGCATCTATTCAGAATCATAAGAGTGATTAGAATACATTTAAAAAATATATATTATTGGCCACTTTTTAAGCCACGTCTATTAAGCCTTTGAGAATGAATAATATAATTTGATAGCTAATTACATTAAGATTTAAGGAAGTACTCAACAAATGGATAAATCCATTCAGGAAATAATGTTATGTTTTACGATAAACGTTTTCTTTTTTGTTAAAGAATGAATTAAACAATAGCAATTTTAAATGAGGAAATTGTATGCAATTCTGAGTTCAACGCTGTGTTGTGTCTTCTAGTCTTACCGGATTTAGCTCAATACCAGTATTATGAAGCGACTGCCTATCTGACCTTCACAACCCAGAAAATAATTAGGTAATACGAAACTCCTTGGTAAGACTGGTTGTCAGACTTTCGAGCCGCCAACTACCTGTAACGACTTTCAAAGATCTATAAATGACAGGCGGGACCAACGGCTTAATGTTCTTTCGAAGTCATGGAGAAAACTTGGTCCTTGAACGGGTGGTGACCCATCCATGAACCAACACAGGGCAAGCGGAGCTTAACCTTAAGATTGACTCGAGCGATAGTTAGATATTATTTGACCATGAGCAACCTTCATAAAAAAACGTTATTTACCTTTTGAACGCCATTTAAGTTGCAATTTTGCAAAACGGGTAGTTGTCTTAATTATAATAAACGAAATAATAATCGAAAATGTCCCATCATGAAAAAAATACTAGGTTTCACGTCGGGAGTGAAGTAACGTAAAAAGGCAATGGCGTGCAAAAGGTTAAATTAATTACGGAATGTAGGCTTAAATTGCGTTACATTTACATGTAATGTTACTGTTGACCCTGACTTACAAGCTGGGTCAAAATGTCAATGTTAGTGCTACGAAAATAAATTGTAGTAAGTTGCTCTCGGTAGTTCTTTGTGTTCAGCTTAGTCATTCGGTTTTTTTTTGCTGGCAATCGAACCGTTATATATTAGGTGCTGCGCAAAAGTCTTGAATGTCCCGCGGGGTTTATTATGTAACTTAGCACCAAGTTTGCAATTTCCATAAAGTGAGGCCCCCAGTTATTGGTAAGTCCCATGAAATAGGGGCGCTCGATTTTTCGCAGTTTATATGCTCAATCTGACCAGGGGGTCTAAAATGACCGCTTTAGCAGAATCATAATAGGATAATAATATGAATTACGTTAAATTTCTAAAAATGGACACAGATGCCCGCGGCTTCGCTCGCGATAAATTGGGGGTAACACAGTAGGCCCTTTTCCTGATTTGCAGGTACCTGCTACCTGTAGTTTTTGCCCTTGCGCCTTATTTATTGTAAACGTAATACCAATGCTAAGTTTTCCCTTTTCTTCCCTCTTTCTCCCTCATATCTCAATCTTTTTTTTTTAAATAGCCTATGTCCGTCTCCAGGTTCCCAACTATTTCTGTACCAAAATTCATCAAAATCGGTTTAGACTAAATATAATGTAATTACTTTGACCCTGGAAACTACCCTTTTGTCATTTCGTGACCATTTTACGAATTTTAGGCCCCAGGTAAACGTTAAGGAAATAAAACACCTTTTAGTACTTTTTATAGCTTAGCATAGCGATAACGAAACATGTAACTGTAACACAATTAAATGGATTGTCTCTTAACACTGCATAATCTGATAAACAATGAAATGATGTTACACAACGCAGTTACCCAATCAATATGGCCGTCATATATAGAACAAACCTACCAATAAAAACACTTCAATTAATCAGAGTTTTGTGTCCGCTCGAGAGCACTAATTAATTGCTTTCAATACTTATACACATACTAGCGATCTGGACGAGACAAACAGAAGTGTTTCGCGTCATTACTCGTCGGCACTAGTGCATAATGAGATGCATGCGCGATATAAAGTGTGCACATGGTTTTGTATGCACACACAAAGCTCAGGTTCTAAATACAACAGTCAGATGAGGCTTTTATTTCTTTCTGCGAGATAGATTAGTTTTGAAAGTTATTTCCCAGGCGGCATTGACAACTATCCTACTTCCTACTTTAATATTATAAATGTGAATGTTTGTGAGGATGGATAGATGGGTGTATGGATGTTTGTTACTCTTTCACGTCAAAACGGCCGAACGGATCTTGATGAAATTTGGCACAGAGGTAGATTATAGTCGAATAAAACATAGGGTGTCATTTTTTTTTCGGTATTACGTGGGCGAACCCGCGGGCGCCATCTAGTCTAGTATATTGCTCACTTCGGCCTGATCAAACATACTGGCGAGCGTTAATATGACTTTATTAGTTAAGGAATAACTACCTAAATAAATACTATACAGCATACCAAAATGTAAGACATGATGAGCTACATGTTTCTGACAAAAATTTGGCTGCACTATAGGGACCGACGTCTGTATGGCTTTGAGGAACTATCACGTCTTCTGGATCAAATAGTGTTTTTTTTTTTAATAGTCTCCCTCTACCGTAATCTTATTCGGGGAAAGAAATGGGGTCGACGACGGGGCGAGCTTACCCAAAAGAAGTCCATTAATTCGCGACTTAGTAGAATAGTAGGTAGTTCTTTAGCTACTATGATCCTTGAACCGAAGTAACCATTGCCCAGACTCTTGTTAAAAGGCAATGCAGCATTCGTTCCGTTACATAACAGTTAAATTGATAATGAATCTTGCCATCTGGGCATCTGCAGTAAACGTCAATTAGCAAATTGTTTGCTTCAATAGACTGTAATCTTCATAATTAGTTGTAAAAACATTGAAGATATTACAAAAAGGAATACAGAAGCTCCAGACTGAGAAAATGACCAGAAAGACCAGATAAGACCATTTTTTTTTCAAAACAATTGGATAATCGGAGGTGACAGCATGAGGGTTTGGTAAAATCTACATCTTCACTCTCCGTTCAGTTGAAAGCTTTTACAACAACAGATATTTCTTCAAACACCTCCTTTCTTACCATATCATCCTTCACACAGTCCATCCATCGTTTATTTGGCCTTCATCTACTCCTATACCCATCAACAGTCATACTCAAAACTTTTCTCACGACATTTTCTTAATTCCGCCGCATCGTATGCCCATACCAAGCCAACCATCACGTTGACGTTTCCGAATTGACGACACGGTTGGCGCAGTCGATAACTGCTGCGCTGCGTGTTGTGGGTTCGATCCCCGCACGGAACAAATATTTGTATGGCCTACAGATAGTTGTTCCGAGTCTGTTTGTAAATGCACCCACGAAACAGGAGAAATTCCTAGAGTCGGGCAACGTAATGTTTTTTTAAAAAGTACTTTATTTTCACCGGCGCTACTTTCAGACTTCCTCTATATGTACTTGTTTTGTAGTTTATCCATTCGCGTAACACCACACATCCCCCATAGCATTCTCATCTCAGCCACATGCAAATGCCTTTCAAACTGAACAGCGGGTCTAACCATTACAACAACAGAATATGTTAAATGTTTCTCGAGCGCGGAGGTTCTATAACATCGTATAAAAAGATGTACCTAAGGTCTTCTTATTGCCGTGTCGCGTGACGTGATGAAGCGATGTCAGCAAATCTGAGGGGCCTGGCAATACCACAACCTGCCGGGGTTGTGGGTTGTTAGAAAGAGATACCGCTGATGATTTCCCATCCGCAAAAAAGGTCTTCTTATTTAGACGCATTCTCACAATAATTCTAAGATGAACCTTCTGAACGTATTTATGTAACATAGAAACAGTCATAACAAAAAACAACGATGACACAATCCATTTGTATGAGTGCGATGTCCTCTTCAAACGATACACCATTGTTTACATGCTACATGCGATCGCACTTACGATTTGCAAGTTATATGACCTGCAAAGTGATATTGTGATGATGCACTGGGTTTCTGTAATGATGGTCGCTAATCGATGTTTACGTGCAGATATTTTGGTTACAAAAAACCATTGATACACGAATTAAGAAATGATTTCCAATTTGCTCATGCCCGCGGCATTGTATGCGTGAAGTCAGTTATATCTCTGTGTGCCAAATTTTGTCCAAATACGTCCAGTAGTTTTTTCGTGAAAGAGTAACAAGCGTGCTCACAAAATCTTGGATCTGTAATATTAGGAAAAATAAGTGTAACAAACAACGCACTAGATAATATAATACATTCTTAATAACAAATAATATACCTATACTCACGCCTTTTCGTTATGGGGGTAGATGAAAACGCCACATCATCATCTGCCTAGCCTTTTCCTAACTATGTCGGGATGGGGTCGGCTTCCAGTCTAACCGGATGCAGCTGAATATCAGTATTTTACATAGAGCGACTGCCTATCTGACCTCCACAACCCAGTTAATACTGGGTAATACGATACCCCTTGGTAAGACTGGTTGTCAGACTTTCGGAACCGGACTACCTGTAACCGACTGTCAAAGATCTACAAATGACAGCCGGGACCAACGGCTTAACGTGCTTTCCGAGGCACGAAGGAAACTCGGTATGTAACGGGTGGTCACCCATCCACAGACCAACCTAGGCAAGCGCGACTTAACCTAAAGATCGACCCGAGCGGCTACTATTATTTAGCCACGATTTCCTCATGGAAACGCCACATGCCACTTATTATTTGACATGTAACATTACATCAGGTGGGGGAGGGGTGTAGCTGTCGAGGCCACCATGAAATACTTAGGATTGGTGCTCGACAGCCGTTGGGACTTCTGGGCTGGTGCCCAAGTTGACGGAAGTTCCTCATTAATGGGTCGGTACGTTAGATACTTATTATTAATTATCAAATATCTTTAAAATATGTACATATTTAGTGCTATTTTTCAAAGGAACAGGCTATCAAACCGTAGAAACCATAATATCGACTGTTTGTGGGGTAAATGTAAGTATCTGTACTGTCAAATGTGGAAGCAATATTTTGCTTTTACGAGGTTGAAGTAAACCTCATTATCTGTCTAGTCTTCCCTACTATGTTGGTATTGGTTTCCAGTCTAATCGCATGCAGCTGAATACCAGTATTTACTTAAAGCGACTGCCTATCTGCCCTCCTCCTATTACGAGGTCTACTTATCTACATATTTTATACAATAATTTTGTTGATTGCGGCCCTCGTGCAACATATTATTTATTTCCGCCGCGACGGTCCATTTATAACTTAACCACAATAACTAACTTATACATTTTACTGTTCTTTCATTACGATATTTTTATAAAAAAAAATTACCGGCCATAAATATCTTGTATAATAAAATTAATGACAACCAGTCATTTTATTGTGAAGGCTCTTTACATTATCGAAGTATACTTAATTACGCGCAACAATATATATTTTTGACGCTATGTTTTTGCTTTGATGTAAGTTTTTGATTATACATATAGGAGTTAATATATAATTGTACAAAGGAATGTCACTTGTAGCTATTTATATATATCTTTAATGTAGTTAATTACACAGAATTTTCTATGAGAATTAACTTTGTTGCGAACTTTTGGAGCATAAAAAAAGTTTTAATGAAAACCAATAGGTATTTAGATAGGCTTACAACAAAAACCATTATTTTTTTTGGAACTAGCGACCTTTACTATTTTTGCACGTATGCAATTAGTTACTAATATTATACATGTAAGCTTTCCTCTATCTAATTCGATCACTTTATCTATTTAAAAAAACGCATCAAAATCCCTTGTGTACTTTTAAAGATCTAAGCATACATAGGGACAGACAGCGGGAAGCAACTTAGTTGTATACATTTTTTTTTAGACACATGGAATTTCTCCTGTATCGTGGGTGCGTTTACAAACATTTAAACTCACATACACAAACAGCCAGACCCGAAACAACAAGTAGATAATACAAGTATTTGTTCCGTGCGGGGATCGAACTTGCGACACGAAGAGCTGCAGTCGATCGCTCAGCCACTGCGCCAACCGTGTCGTATGTAGTGATAGAGACGCTACAGCAGGTGCTATAAAAAGTAAAACTGGAAGACTGTTATCATTATTAAGATCAGCTACCCTACCATGACATCTTATAGCAGAACTTATTCCAGTGAGCAAAGAGACAGAGCTATACAAGGTGTGTAGCACCATCTCTTTCTCACACAGGAATAAGTACTGCTATAAGATGTCATGGTAACCCTACAGTAAAATAATAGTGTCTTCTGCAATTTCACACCAAATAACCATAATTCTCAAATTTCCAGGTAAACATGTACATAGACCAACTGGTGATCTCGGTCCACGACGACGCGGTCGTCGCGCACACCCGCTGTCAAACGTTCATGAACGCGTGCACCTCCCAGCCGGACCCCTCCTCGGGAACCGACAAGAACTTTGAGACCGCCATCTTAGGCTGCACACTGGATGACCAGAAACGAGTCAAGAAACGTCTCCAAGGCCTGCTAGATTACATCGCTAAGCTAAACGTCACCACTTGCTCGTGAGTAGTGGCCCGGCTTGACAGCAAGCTTTGTCATTCGCTAAGCGCCTGTACTGCCCGATTCTTGTTATTTTGAACTGTGGCTATGACGTGCCTATCAGCAAAGAACATATGTTGTTACTGTAACTGAAAGACTGTGAATGTTAAATTGTATGTCTTATGGTTCGTTTGTGATTTAGGGTAGGTTTCTTTTTATTTGCTAGAACTTTTTTTTTGTTAATATTAGGTTGGTTACACACGGTTTTTAACGTAAAAAACTACGGTTGATTCGATGTTGTATCTCTAGAACTGTCGACAGATACATGTATACTGCGAAGCTTAATGAGTGTGTACAACCGGCCTTATGATGGCTGTATCAGGAATATTGTAATATTAAGATGGAGTATGGGCATTCATACAAACGCATTCCCGTTTCCTCCCTGCATTATGTCACACGACTTTTTTTTTCTCTTGAAATCAATGTTATCACTGCCGTATTCCTAAGTTTTGTTATCCTTCGCTGTCTCTTCTTAACAACTTCATTTTATTACTAACATGTCATTATTCACTTCAAGTTATTTCATCCGTTACTACCATCGTCAACGGGCCTGTTGGTCTAGTGGTTAGTGGCCCTGACTGCTGAGCCGGAGGTCGTGGGTTCGATTCCCACCCAGGACATACTTTGTGTGATGAGCATGATTGTTTGTTCTGTGTCTGGGTGTGATTTATGTATAATATGTATGTATTTATAAATTATATAAGTATGTATATCAGTTGTCTGGTTAACATAACACAAGCTCTGCTTAGCTTGGGATCAGATAGCCGTGTGTGAGTTGTCCCAAGATATTTATTTATTTTTTATTACCAACGTTTTAGCATATTAAATTAGATGAGCGCTTAATAACCATAAAATTGCTAAGTATACGATGGCCAGTTTGTCTGCAGACAATTAGTAACTACCAATGGAGAAAAAATAACGCGGGAATCAATGGACAAAATTCATTCCAGAAGTATTTTCTGTCCCGCGGACAAATAGTCCTCAGCTGATAAAAAATCATGCATGATGAAAAATGAGTCATGGTCTGTTTCATTCTAAATAAGTATTGAAGTTCTATACCGCTTGATTCGAATCGATTCAGTCATCCATTAAAATTGCATTCTAAAAAACCATAATGGGCAAATGTCCAAAAGCACGTGATGTTGAAAAAATCTCGAAGTTCCTGTTTCTTATTTCGAGAACAATGTTCTATTTGTATCAGTATGCGTTCAACGTTGAATGTATCTATCTCATTTATTCTATTAAGGAATGATAAAGAGAGGATGTTACTGCTTGAAGCATAGTAGGCTCCTCTTCCTTTTAGGCCCTGCGATGATCCAAAGCTTTCAAAAATGTGATATGTATTGTGATGTGATGTGTATTCTTTTAGTAAAAATCTTTTATTGTTATTTAAAATTCCATTGATTGCACCGTGGAAATTATTTCGTTCTTTATGGGACATTTCAAAGTACAGTCGGCAAATGAGAGAGGTATACAAGCAGCTTACACACTTTTAAGTGTCCTAAAATATTAAATTCTTATTGTCAAGTCGAGTTATTGTCAAAAATGTGTCTTTAGCTACTCCCGCCGAGTGTCGTTATGTTACACAGTGTAACAATCAATGACTTAAAATGAAAAAAAAAAACAAGACAATATAAAATTGAGTTGCATTCATCACACATAAATTGCCCTTGAAAAGTTAGCTAAGGCCCGGTTCACAGCTTCATGCATTGCGTCAAGCGTCACGCGCGCGCTTGTCTTGTTACTTTGCGTACAGTCGCGACTATGTGACGTGGCTTTAAGCGGCTTTCGTTTGTTCTCTCCACAGTCGCTGTGGCACGAAACGTGTCAATTGAGTGTGAAGCTGGTGGCCAAGGGGTAATGGGCCTCGCGCAACACACCCACGACTTGTCGTAGGATCTGCCGTAAACTTTGACCTGTAAGCAAGAATGTTTGGCTGTTTGCGCGGCCATTTTTATTGCTTTAGGTATGGTAGGTAGTTATTACCTGTAAACCAAACGTTTTTGTTGACTGTACGATGTTGCATAGATCTACACTATTTCGTGTAACGTTTGTTATTATCACGTAATAGGTAATTTGTGAATTCTTGTGGCATTACTTCATTAGTTATGCTTCTGTGCCTTTTGTGAAATTGGTCTTTTCATTAATTTATAATATTTTACTAACGTAGAAAAAGCAAAAAAAAGTGATGGACTTGGCTGAATTTGAAATTGAAGTTCGGATATTGACACAAAACCTGGATATTGCTGTATTTGCTATGACTAATAATTTCTAAACACCGATTTAAACCATTTTGATATATTTATAAGCAAAATAAATTTGCATCTGTCTCCCTTTTTTTGCGGATGGGAAATCATCAAAAAACCTCCCCTGCTCTGGGCGGAGCGGGGAGCAGTGTCAGACTTGTACTGAATAAAATCCACCCATGTTCCTTCTATTGCCCTTTACTTTCCGGGACCGCGGTATCTCTTTCGAACAACCCGCAACGCTATCTGTCTCCCTTAGGTACTCTTAAAGTATATATTGATTTGTAAAATTAACCCCCCAGTAAAAAGGAATATTCTTTAACCTCATACAATCGTAGGATCCAAATTGTACTTAATCCAAGCTCAATTATGTATTTTACATATTAGAATTTGTTCATAGATTTTGAAACACTCGCTAATCTTCATTATAAACTGATCAATATTGTTGTCTTGAACCAGCTTTTTTTTTTGCAAAAATTCTTTAAATAAATACACTGACATATTTAACATTTCAAAATATCTCTTTCTCCTACTGTAAAATAAAAAAAAATATCATGCCGTCGCCCGGTGTGTAATAAGCCTTAAGTTTTATCTATGCTCCCCCTTGTTATTAGAGAGTAAAAGAACAAAGTATTATTATATAGTATCGTCAATAATCACCCAGTACATTTGAGCTCTTGGACCTTAAGCTGGCCTAGGATACGGAGTTTCAGTGACACTAAAGATGCCAACTTATACTGGTTCTGTTACCACCGCACTACCGACATCGAATTATCATCGACCCGTAATGTCTTTCAAGATCATCAAAGTTAATTAAAATTGTACTTTATAACTTTTGTATTGTTTTATATTTGGAAATCATCACATTATTTGATAAGTTGAGAAGAAAATTGATATGTTGAATGTGTATGAGTACTTGAGATCGTTTTATTTCCATAGATTTACATTTACCAGGGTCATAGAGTTTTTGGAAAACTGTTTTTCCTAAACTTCGATGTTTATTTATTATTTCATTTTCAAGTATACTGTAACCTGTAGTACTATATGATTGTAAGTACAACCTGCATATATTTGGGGCCAATTTCACCAATGGAACTAAACGCGATCAGCAAGTCTAAACTGCGTTCACGAAGCGTGAACTGTCAGTGTCATCATTAACAAGGAATATTGAATAAAGTGGTAGCACTTTAGATGTTGCCGCCTTTAGATAACGCCGTTTTGATGTTAGTTTCTTTGGCAAAATTCGCTCTTATTTAGTTACGAATAGCTTTTTAAGTCAACTTAAGGTGAGTGTGTACACTATTAATGTTATATCACCCATGGCTAGTGGCCAGAAATAGACGGCTCAATCTTTTCACTGTTAATTTACGTATGCCAACCCAACAATAACCTTGTCGCAATGAGAATAAAGATTACTGTTATTTGACAGACTTGTCAGTGGCAGCAAACGAATAGCAAACGTGGTGTAGAGAAGATAAAGATCAAATTCACTTTGACTGTGATGTCCAAATCAGAAGTATACTAAATGTGAAAAAAATATAGTAGCATGTTATGTTCTATAACCGTATATAAATTAGACTAGTAATAGACATATAGCCTTATTCTGAAGATCTCTATGATACAAAAGGCGCTCATACATTTTTTTTTGACCTTTTGAACGCCATTGGCCACTTAAGTTGCAAATCGGTCTCGTAGCTGAGGCGTCATCGACAACTAAAGTTGTCTTAATCATAATGAACAAAATAACAATCGAAAATGTCCTATCACTAGCGAAAATGCACGTATCAATTTTTACTCGGTAAAGTAAAAAGGCAATGGCGTGTAAAAGGTTAATAAAATCATGATTTTGTAATCTGATGTTTGTAAACGACGTTTTTAAATACAGGGTGGATATTAATATTACAAGTTTAAAATTCATTTTGCTGCTTAAATATTGAATGGTATGCTTCTTTTTCGCTTGCGCCTAAAATGCATTACTTATTAGTTCTCTGGTTTTACCCTGTATTATAAAATGTCGTGAGAAAGTGTTTATGTAACAGCATCATTGTATTTTTCATTGCATTTTTAGTGAATTAGTAATTTACAGTTATTTCTTTTAATTGTTATAACGACGTCGTTTTAAATACATACCGTAATGTGTCATCTTATTTGCTGTTTTATTTAAAAAGCAACTTTGATAAGTGCAACAAAGGCTAGATTTTGAAGTTAGTTGAATAAATTATTGATGTTTTCGATAGCTTATTAAATTTGAAGGTAAAGTGGATAAGAATCTCCGCAGATCACAGCCTTTCTATCGGCCAATAGGTTTGTATTCCACGGGGACTCTTAAGGTGTTGTTTTGTTGAAACTCCGAATCTAGATGGCGACATTGTCGCCTGTCAGATTTCATTCAAACAAAGTCTCCAGTCGTGCCGCTGCGGTCGTTCGTTGCGATTGGGCGACGTTCTGCTGCAGTCTGTGATTGCAAAAACAAAACTAAAAACATTTAAAATAAAACAGGTTTTTAAGTTTTATGTTTTTTTAGTAACGTTGTAGAGAATGTAAGGTCTTAAGTATATCAAACGATATTAGAATTTAGTCAAATATAGTTAGTTTCATGCATGACATGCAAAAATCATGGTTCATTTGCTAGTTACAGGGATTTTCGTCATCGACCTCTATTATTTCACTGCGAGTTTAGAAGTAGTAGTAGCAGTAAGATTACTAATTTTAGTTCTTTTTATACATATTTATTTTCTGTCTTCACAAAGGTACACATTGGTATATATATAGGTATAATAAATACAAATATGAGATTAACATTATAAGTAATGCAATAGTATATGTTCCTATGTGAAAAGATTTGCCCCTCTGCTTTTGCTTTGTGAGAGACTTAAGTCCATATTAGGATAACCTGTGTGACGGATCCCCAGGTTCTCACCACGAGGTCGAATGAAATGTATTTAACATACAATAGTTTTATACAGACACTCGATGCTATATTAAGGTATTAAAACAAGAAAAAAATATTTGCAAATAATTTATTTTTTTATAAAAATGAATAGTTAGATAAGTACAAAATATTTACATAGCTTTGTTATTTTAATATCAACTAACTAAAAACATTAAAATATGACTAAACAGCTTTCTTAATCGACTACAATATTAGGGTCGTTGTCAGTGTTGCGACTTGAGAAATTAAAAAAAATAAGACACAATAAACACGACGGTGCCCGTCGTGTTTATTGGTTATTAAAAAAAATAGGACAATTTGCCAGCAAAAATAATAAAATTTGCACATATTCCCAGCTATCTGGAATCCTGTTGTTTTACTTAGCTGTCAATGGTAATCTGTGTTTAGTCGACCCAAAACTTAGCTACGGAAACGCCTGTTTTTTTTCTATCAATGATTTCAAATTGATTTTTTGATCAGTACAAGTCCACAACCTGAAACCCAATACTATTGGATATTTGGTTGCAGACTTTCCTATTCAGTTAACAGGCTTGTATTTGGCCGTTGAATTATTTTCAAAACTAGAGAAATTCCTTTTTGGAATATTCCAGGTTAGAACTCGACAGCTAAAGAGCATTGAATTAAGTAAAGTTGAGCAGCTTCTCGGGATTGTGTCAACATCACAGTAGTCTGCAAGCGTTTCTTAACACGTTTTTCTTCTTGCCGCCTGGCCGGTGCTTCGTCGGTCGTAGCAGAATCGTACCGTTGCTGTTGTGATTTGTAAATGTTCCTGAAATCAATTATGGTTTGATGTTAAGGACTGTTCATGAACTACGAACTACTCGGAGATAGGTACTGACAGTACACAGAGCATATACCGGTCAAAGAAATAATTTGAACGAGGAAACAAATTCAAAGTACTACTATTGCAGTATATAGAAAATACAGTGAAATTCTCTGTGCTTCTTTTTTATTTCTTCCCTATATTTCATCACCACTGTCCACACTATTTGATTTCTTTCGTTTGATCTTATGATATTACGTATCCTGTAGTTGGGCGATGGGTTCGACACTTTGGTAGTGTAATTCTTTGGTAAGGCATACGATTTGCTTGCTTCAAAGAGACGAAAGGCTCGAGAAATCCTTTACTTTAGTTATTGGGACAGACATTTGTATGTCTGTCCCCCCAGGCTTTGCAAAATCGCCTAAAGTCCCATATCACCCGCCTGCCGGGGTTGCAGGTTGTTTGAAAGAGATAACACAGCCCCGGAAGATAAAGGGCAATATATGGAACATTTTTATTTAATTATGGCACTACAACGACTTATTCACTAATACATTTTTAGGAGTAACAATCATTCTTAGAATTACGAGTGTATTCGTCACTTACAGGTGTGCACAGTAGGTACTAAACAAACACTAACATGGGTGGGCTTTAGTCAGTACAAGTCTGACATTCCT
Organism: Ochropleura plecta; assembly: GCA_905475445.1. Classification (NCBI taxonomy): domain Eukaryota; kingdom Metazoa; phylum Arthropoda; class Insecta; order Lepidoptera; family Noctuidae; genus Ochropleura; species Ochropleura plecta. Next base: position 5,733,901 of record FR997740.1, on the reverse strand, counting down.
CCTCGCTCTGCCCAGAGTGGGGGAAGTTATTTGATGATTTCCCATCCTCAAAAGAAAACCCACCCACCTGCATAACCATGTCGACTCATCATCAGTCAAGGTAGAAGAACTCACCTATAACGGGTGCTTGGCACGGCGGCATTGCATCGGCGTCATCTCTCCGCATGTCGGACAGGCAGCGCGCCGCCAGCGCTCTGAACACAGCACCCACGTTGACGTCTTCTTTGACTGACGCCCGCATCAGTCGACAGCCCAGGGCACGTGCTACCAGCTCCGCTTCGTCTCTGGTAAATCAGTCAAATGCAACATGTATCATGTGACAGTGGCGTATTTGGCCTTAGGACATGAGGGCCGTGTGGCCCAGGGTGACAATCTGAAAAGGGCGTCTTGCTCGTGCTTTTTTTTCGAGTATGCTCCCTGTAATTTACTTGATACAAACACTATAGTACCTATTTAAGTTTAAGTTTCAGGCTACGTAGACTCATCTGTATGTTGAAAAGATAATCTAACAACGTCGAGGCGGGATGCTAAAAACTTTCTTATTGTATCTATAATCCGCTAAATTTAATGATAGTGATTCTTTTTTGGTATTGGTAATGTAAACTATATCGGCCTGGGGCGAAATATTAAAATGCGCTACTGTATCTACAAGCCTCACCTAAAACAAATCACTTCTGTTAGTAACTAAGTAAATAGTAAATCTGTACTTTTAACGAACGGGAGAAAACAAGTGTGGTCAAAATTCAACGGGTTGTCAAAGACTTATCTAAGGGTTTCGATACATGCGTTGGACACAATGTAGACACATTAAATAATGACACGCTTGGCTTGGACAATAATCAGAATTAGACTAAAATGAAATGATCTGTAAAGAACAAACTTACAACTAAAACCAAAACGCAAAGAGACGGACAGACGTTCTTTTATAAAAATGAACTCCATTTCCGCTCTTGCCTTGCGCATTTTATTGTTGTGAAGAATATTGTGACTTTTTCTATTGCAACACCATCGGGAATAGTTTCAGAGATAGATAACCATTATATTCTTTACAAGACACTGTATAAGTATAATCACACTAATATTATAAGTTTTGAATGTGGTATTTATCTAAATACCACATTCAATCTGGTGTATAAGCTATCTAGCTTATACACCAGATTTAGGATTTTATTCCAGTCCACGCGGGTGAACCTGCGGGGCGCAGCAAGTAAATAATATTATCACAATGATTAAAGTTACTTACGGTCCGACTACGCATTGGTCCATTAAATCAATTTTATTTTGAACTATGATTGTGGGGATCTCCCCGCACTCATTCTCCACCTGGAAATAAACAAATTCTTATGTATTTCTGCACTCTACAATTATACAAAAGCGCTCTTATTTTATTACCTTTTCTTTGAAAATAAATGGATAAATTAATAACAATTCGTTTTATAGTTCACGTCATTTTAATAAGTAGTTGTTAAAAATAACATATTTGTACAGTTATCTGGTAAGACTACAATCTGGGCTCCCTTCACGTCCAGCCATTATTTCTATGCCGTCCACAATGGTTTGCACTTCCGAAGAACTTGGCAAAACCTTAGAGTACAGTATCCCACGACCACCAGCTGAACAATTGATCCCCAAAACATAATTATCGTTCACTTTCTTAAATATATACTTCGCTATGTTCTTCTCACAACCACGAAACATTTGCTTCACTTCAGCATCACCGTAGTAAAGTAAACTGACTGTTTTCCCGGCATTATTGATGTACGTTGCTTTCATTACAGTCTCGTTCGATAAGCTTAGCTTGCTACACGCATTGCTTGCCACTGCATTCTCCTCTTCCGTCAACTTCTTGAAGCTGATCTTCTCGCAACTGTCTCGCTGCCTCTGGTTCGGTGGCCAGAAGTATACTCCGTACATTTGCGTCGGCAACTCGTTCAAATCATAGTTTTCTTCTGAAGCGTAGTAATGTGTACAAATTGACTCTCTGCTCACAGATACCATAGAATTTACTCCACACAGTAAACAGGCGGTGCTAAGGACGAACGCGTGATACCAATGCATCTTGGTGAATGATTACAAGCTCTGAGATGAATGTAACCGGTCCAAATATAGTTAGGGGAATGTAAACAGTCGATGTGCGTTACTTGATAGCTGTGTTAGATAGCGTAGCCGTGTCGGAACACGCCGCACCGGCTAGGCGGCTGTGTGAGCGAGTCACGACCTTACTATCTTAATGTGCTGCTTCAATTAACAAAATGCCTAGGAGCATGGAACTGAATTTTAAGAGCTAGGTATTAAAATGTATGTTTTGAAGATTTATGTTCCGATAGACAGCTTTTTTAAGCAGATAAATACTGTTTATAGTTAAAAGTGAACATTCTCTAAGCTGCGCGTGACTTGGTTTCATTAAAAAGACGCAAAAAGTGATCTCTATAATAACCAGAACGAGAAACATTAACATGTATAAGTACGTACAAGTTAGTTCAATCGTTAACAGGGTCAAATGCGGCCAAAGATCAATGTACGAGTATTAAGCTACGAGTACTTACTTAGTATAAAATTATCTGCATTTGCCAAACGGTCTCAGTAATACGGTCGTATTTACATGTTTATTTGTTGCGAAATCAAATCTCTTCCAAATATGCAAGATGTTGCGAATCGATTAGCTTGTAGTTGCAGTCCGAAGCGGTTTAACTCCAGGATTTTATAGAGGGTATTTGGTTTCATTTAAAGCTTTTAGAATGCTTGACAACGACCGAACCTTTTTGGTAAATGCAATAATTTCATAAGTCGTTTCTGCTTGATCGTTTTTTTAATTCCCTCTATGAAAATATGACGAGTTATTTTAAGTTAATGCGCATTATCAGTATCATTATGTTTCAGTATAATCTAAGTATGAATGAACTGTAAACAAAAATGTTATCATTAAATTTGTTAACAGTTCACTCCAATCAGGAAGTTGGAATTCAGAACTCAATAGGTAGGTATTTTGTAACAAAATTTTTCCTCATCATTCAATTTGGTTGGCGCAATCATTATGGTTAAGTATTGGCAAACGTGCTTGTGCCTTCCCTGTATGAGAAGAAGCCGTTGCCCAGCTGTGGGATATTATAGGCTGGCAAAGGCATGGAACGTATGACGCCCCAAGTTTAGAAACGGACGATAGATGCAGGTTAGGGGCATCCTCTTACAACTAGATGCAGCCAAGAAAGGAGTTAAAAGGAGATCGATTGAAGAGGCTAATGGACAGCAGTGGCTTGATATATTAGGTACCTGTGCAACAGCCGGCGGATTAAGGAGAAGTGAGTAGAGCTAGCAACTAGAATTTGTTTCATAGAGCTGTCGGTCACAGCGGTATGGTACGGTAGCGGCCAGGGTGTTAACAGTCAGCTGGACATTGTGGGCCTAGTAGATTCATAGACGCTTGTTAACTTTTATCTTATTTTACGTTTTATAAAGTAAGCAATGACTTATTGCCGGGCCTACGCTAATAGGTAATTAAGTACTAAGGCTGTAACAACAACATTGTAAAACCAAATGATTTTAAAAGAGTAATCTTGGAATTTCTTGCCGGTTCTTCTCATAGGAAACGACCACCTCGAACCGTGCACCTTTTCTCGGCGTTTCATAAGTGCCCATGTAGGCCTATGTGAAATAACAATAGTTTGATTTCGATTGACCTATCAACTACCTGCCCTGACACTGGCTTTTCCACCTTTTGCACGTCTCTTAAGAGATAAAAATACTCGTTTCATCGACAGGTTTGGAATAAGTGCCAAAGGGATGGTTGATCGAAGTTCTTATAGTTACCTTAAGTTTCCACGAGTGTAGCGAAAGGAATGAATCGCGGTCTGTGGTGCTGAATGCAAGAACACAGGCATGCGCGCCGCGGTAGTACGCCTTCGTGATGGCATCGAACTCCTCCTGCCCCGCCGTGTCCCATAGCATTAGCCGGACTTCTTCACCGTCAATCCTGGGGATGAAGGAGGATTTTAGAGACTTCCCTCTACTTGATAAAATATAGAACATACTTTTTCCGCTGGTATCGCGAGCAGGATCCAAGCTACCGGTGGTAAGGGGCTCCAGAGATTGGAATTCTCCTTACAATGCGTATCGAGGAGTACTGCCTGCTGTATAAGGCCCTTGATCAAACCGCATATGGAGAGTTTCGAAAGCTGGTCGTCGAGCCTCTTGGCCGCCTGGCTATTTGTTTTTTTTTAACTTTTCCCTACACTAGGAATTACTCCTGTATCGTGGGTGCGTTTTCAAACATTAAAACTCACATACACAAACAGCCAGACCTGGAACAACAATCTGTAGGCCATACAAATATTTGTCCGTGCGGGGATCGAACCCGCGAGACGCAGCGTAGCAGTCGATCGCTCAGACTGCGCCAACCGTGTCGTCATTGGCATTAATTTAATGTTATTATTTATTATATTGAAAAAAAAAAACACTGTTCGAAGAACCCATAAATGAGCAGTGTATCATTTAGAATTAGTACGCATAAGATAAATGTTTTATTTTATAATGCTTTCTAACGACATAACCAGTTAATTCAATTACCATAATATTCTCCAGCCAATTAATTTCATTCGATGACTTCTTAGGATGTTATCAATTCTACATCAGACCACACCTGCTGTACCTCCTTGATTACCCTAATTAGAGTCCATATTCTGCATCTAGCACACGACATCTCAGCATGTCTTCATGTAATTAAAGCCCATCATTATAATATCTACTTTTAAATTAGTTCGTCTCGGTGATCAGTCAATTATTTTTTAATCTCGGTTCGCTTTGGGTGGCTAACTCCAAGATTATGTTGGTCTTAATGACCTAAGTCTTATTTTTGTTTTTGTATTCTAGAAAAGAAGTCGTTGGGTTATCTAGCTTCGGTATTGTGATGCTAAAAAGCTGTTTTTTTATTTAAAACTTTTGTGATGACTCAATACTGTTGATTGTTATAATACTTTGAACTTTTTTTGGGTCAAGAAATTAGTAGTTATTTGTGCGACAAGAGAGCAAAGTAATTTATTAGTAGCAGTAGTGATTTTAAGTCCCAAGCAAGCGAAAAATTCTATGTTTGAATCATAGCGAGGGTTTCTAAAGTAGAATCCTAAGCGATTCCGAGGGATTCAAAGTCACGAGATGCAAATTATTTTGCTCTTGTGTAAAATAAAAATAGCTGAAAAGCTAAAAATAGCTGTTGGGGTGAAAACAATTGTTTTAAGACGTTTTACATCATCCGGAACAGAGTAAACTATTTTGAAACAGAAGATTTTCCAAAAGGAAATTTTAGAAATTCTTTTATGATGCTTGAAAAATCACACATCAGCTCGACTGTGTTTATTGAGACACCTAAAGTAAGACTAGCAAGTGGGAAAAGACGCATTACAACCCTGGATTAAAAATTATATAGATCTACGCTTTGGAATGGGCAACTACAATTAATTCAAGAGTTCTGTCATTTGTGAGTGGTTTTCATCCACAGATTTTGTTCCGTGGTTTGTGGTAGATATGTGGGTTCTATTTAGTGTGTAGATTTGTAGTGTAGCAAAAGAGTTCAACTCACTCAATCTGCCGTTCTAAGAAGTCGACTCCTATAGTCTTCTTGTAGTCTCTGGTGAAGGTGCCGCGGCAGTAGCGTTGGATCATGCTGGACTTGCCCACGCCGCCGTCGCCCACGATCACCACCTTGAGAGCCACCTCCAGGTCCTCCTCGCGCATCGCGCCACCGCCGACCCAAACATTAGTGGTCAGTGCTTTGGTTCTGAGAAAAAAGAAAAAAAATAATGAGACTGGTATACCATAAAAATTCAACGAGTAATATTTATAGATATCCGTTAAAAAAAAACAAATTAAACGACTATTATTTTTACTATACTAAGACAATTTGTACCTATATAGTCCCAAAAGTTTAGTTTGTACATGATGCGGTTAGCGAATACTATAAACTGATGGAATTTAAGCAATTTAAATCTAAAATATGAGGTTTTTAAATGCACATCAGAGCCTAACGCATTATTCTTTTATGGAACGAAATAAATGTAGTCTCTAGAAAAAATATAGGTACATACATAAGAAACAGCCGCTATGCGCAAAAGATACATTAGTATTACAAGTTTACAAGGCGCTTACAGTTTCTTGTGGAATAAACCGATACATATTTACAACACGATTTTTTTTTCTGCCCGGTCGGTGCCGTGTCTTGCGATTGGCTGCTGCAATGCATGTCGCGGGTTCGATTGCCGCAGGAAACAAATATTTTTGTATGGTTTATAGATAGTTGCTCAGTGACTGGCTGTTTATGTAAGTGAGTTTAAATGTTTGTATAATCCACGATACAGGAGAAATTCAAAGTGTGGGGATATTTACGTATGTAAGGATCGTAGCTGATCTATGGTATCCGCCTCACACCTTTTTAACCCCCGACGCTAAAACGACGGGGTGTTATAAGTTTGACGTGTCTGTGTGTGTAAATGTGTGTGTGTCTGTCTGTGGCATCGTAGCTGCCAAACGGATGATCCGATTTGAATGCGGTTTTTTTTGTTTGAAAGGTATATCAGTCGAGAGTGTTCTTAGCTATGTTTGGAAATCGGTGCAGGTCTTCAAGGTCATCAGGTCGTTTGTTAGGTGTGATAGGAATGTTCCACGCTCAGTTTACTTGCGAGCATATGTAAGATGTGACATTTGAAACATTGATGTCTTCTGGAACCACTGAGCTGGTCTGCTGTTAGGGCTCGAAGATAGGAGACGTAACCCTGGACTGCCTTTTAGTAAACCCATCGAGTTTGGGCTCGTTGAATTTGTCTTAACTAGTTCTCTTTATGTTTCTAATTGACGAGGACCTGGTGCTGTAAATCTGGAACCTCTGAGCTGGTCTGGTGATAGGGCTCGAAGGTAGGAAACGTAACCCTGGACTGCCTTTTAGTAAACCCATCGAGTTTGGGCTCGTTAAATTTGTCTTAACTAGTTCTCTTTATGTTTCTAATTGACGAGGACCTGGTGCTGGAAATCTGGAACCTCTGAGCTGGTCTGGTGATAGGGCTCGAAGGTAGGAAATGTAAACCTGGACTGCCTTTTAGTAAACCCATCGAGTTTGGGCTCGTTGAATTTGTCTTGACTAGTTCTCTTCATATTTCTAATTGATGAGGACCTGATGCTGGAAATGGGATGTGGCGGATGAAACCCTGGAATGCCGGAATGAAACGGATAAACCGATTTATATCTTTGCTGAAAATCTAGAATGACCAAAATTTAAAAATAAAACACAAAATTACCCTTAAATGGCAAGAAACATGAAAGAAATTAAATGTAAGAATGAAAAATTAAGGAGCTCCTTTGAAAAGCATAAAATAAAAATTAAATTAAAAATTTAAAAACACCCCCGACCCAAAAAAAGTACGCAATTATTATGACAAAAGGTTAAAAATGCTAAACCCTATAAAAAGCAAAAAAAAAAAACTTTTAACACTACGTAAGTACCAACTAAAGCATGTCAGACTATCTACTCGGGACTTTGTGCCACTTTTATGTCGGAGGCATAACCGCTAATTTTGAACTGCAAATGGTTATCTTGGCCTGCTGTTGACCGTACGTATGAAATTTTTGATTAAATTTTGTCGTGTCGGGGGACCGCTTTTTACCTTCAAAAATACTTACCTAAATCAAATGATCAATCACAAAATTCGTATTTTAAAACTAAATATGTACACAACTACACCAAATGATACAACAACACTGGACAAAAAATTAAAACAGACGAATAGTATGACTCACAAGATTTACTTGTAAAGAAAGAAGAAGATAAGTAAACAAAATAATATTTAAATTACAACGAAAATGTTAACGTAAGTAACGAATTCAAAAAAAACTTTATACTCTATCTAAATAAATGATAAACAATAATTTTACCCCCAATCTTAGGAACGACTCAAAAAATTTGTATGAAAAATGACAATGGGATTGAGGACTTCTTAATGTGAGCTTCTAACGTTAGGCTAATAAATTAGAGCGGTCCCCAGACACGACAAAATTTAATCAAAAATTTCATACGTACGGTCAACAGCAGGCCAAGATAACCATTTGCAGTTCAAAATTAGCGGTTATGCCTCCGACATAAAAGTGGCACAAAGTCCCGAGTAGATAGTCTGACATGCTTTAGTTGGTACTTACGTAGTGTTAAAAGTTTTTTTTTTTGCTTTTTATAGGGTTTAGCATTTTTAACCTTTTGTCATAATAATTGCGTACTTTTTTTGGGTCGGGGGTGTTTTTAAATTTTTAATTTAATTTTTATTACCATAGGAAGTGTAGTATCCGCTTGTAGGCTAGCAGAGATACAGGTTGATAACTCAATTAACTAACTACATCACAGGCTCACCATACCACCAAGCCCAACTCCAGCGCATGCTTCCTAACTAACCCCTTCCTTGAAGGAAGGAACTTCCTTCTTCCAACTTGCCGCCATTATGATGACTGACAGTTGACATTAGTGACAGGTCCCGGACTACTTGTGGTCGTGAGACAGTGTTTACATATCTATTAAATAGATACACTACAGGAAGTTTATGTATGTCAACAAGTCCATAAACAAGCACCCAACTTCTTAACCCACAAAGGAAAACTGTAAAAAAACCATGCCCAAGTACAATATTTATGAAACAACTGTCAGATCCACCATTAATTTCCCACAAAGTATACAAGTGACAGCGGTTTTGTATTAAACTTGTTTTACAATACGAAAAATGAGGTCGTAATTGGTCCGTGACCATAAGCGCCTTATTCAATGACTCACAGGCGCCTTTAAAGTTATGCCCAACATAAAATGACCCCTGCAACCGAGCGTGGAGCAAGAAGTGATAGGTCTCGCCTAATTAGCAGTATTTTTAATGGACTCTGTTGTTTATGGCAGGTTATTTATAAGGGTAACACTTTAGTTGGATGTATTTTTTTTAATCAGAGATATGGAATGAGAAATTATATGGCTTTTGAGGTTAGTCTTCAGTTTGTTTAAAGTAACGAAGAGGGTTTTTTCACAGATTTAGAGAGAATTTCTGTGGAAGAGCTCGTGGCCAAATAATAACTGTCGCTAGATTCGATCTCGAGGTTAAGCCACGGCTGCCAAGGTTGGACGTGGATGGGTGACCACCCGTTACATTGCACGTTAAGCCGTTGTCCCGGCTGTTATTTGTAGATATTTGACAGTAGTTCAGGTAGCCAGTGGCCCGAAAGTCGGACAACCAGTCTTACCAAGGATTGTCGTGTTACCCAGTTATTAACTGGGTTGTGGTCAGATAGGCAGTCGCTCCATGTAAAATTATGCCGGCACGTTTGGCGCGGTGATTGAGCGATCTACTACTGCGCTCAGTGTCGCGGGTTCGATCCCCGCACGGAACACATATTTGAATGGCCGTGTAGTTGTTCCGGGTCTGGCTGTTTGTGTATGTGAGTTTAAATGTTTGTAAACGCGCCCACGATACAGGAGTAATTCTTAGTGTGTAAAATTGTGGTATTCAGCTGACAGTATGGAAGCCTTTTCCTAACTATGTTGGAGTACAACATAGTTGAGAAAAGGCTAGGCCGGTGATGAGAATAGAAATAATGTTTTTTTTAGCATTGGAAAAATTTAATAAATTGGTCTAACAAAGAACCTCGTTCATTTTAGAAGTTGGTTAAAAAGAGCTGAATCTGAATTCACAAAAAAAGAAATATGCATAAAGGCAATCAATAATTTTACCAAACTAATTTAAAAGCTAACAGACATAAAATAAATGTGAAATCCACCACAATGGTCGACTCAAACAACAGCCAAATCATCGTCAGTATTATCCTCATTAAACCTAGAATTGAAAGTGTCGGAATAGTTTCTTCAATCATCAAATATCACAACTTACACCGGAAATGGCAAACAGATCCGGTCGTCCAATACTTAGATCTCGTTCACTTGTTCACTTGTTAAGCATGACGGACGATTCACAATTCGTTAAATCACTGTACTACATTCGCGAATTAGTTTCTAAGCATGTAAACAGAATATATTTTTGGAAAAGAAACCTTTATTGCCTACATATAGAGTTGAGATTGAGCTGTTATAACATTTCTCGAGTTTTTTTTCAATAGTATTCTGAAATGAATTTAATACATACTGATTTAAAGTTGAAATTCGTGTAAGTGGAAATATCATAATTTGAAAACAAGTGTTTGAGTAGACTTTAATTTTACTTTCGACGCATTCCACGTTTCTCTAGTGGCGCGGCTGCGGCGGTAGATTCCACCAAGTCATGCGAGCAGATGAGCTCTCCGATTATGTCAACATTTGCAGAACATTCGTTTTTCCCCGCAAGGCTTCGGAGGGACTCGGAAGTAGGGTTACCATTTCCAAACTATAGTCCTGACCAGTGACCCGGAAATTTATTTTATTTACATACACCCAATATTGAAAATGACATAAAGATGAGATGAGCGACATAGACAGACATTTCTTCGTTACTTCTTTTTTTTTCCAATGAGAAATCCCTTTGCGAAGAAAAGTTCGGAAAATTTGTGTAAATTCCAGTCAAAGATCAGACGATTAGCCAAGAAGTCGGATACGTCCAGGCAAATTCGAAAGTAGGAAGGTAACTAACCTTACGAGAAAGAAGATTTACGATCAATATTTTAACAACGCGGCAGCGCGAGCGGCGTAAGTAAATAAATGACAGTAGTTTTTAGTTAGATTTCTATAACTTTTGGCGCATGCGACAGTCAAGCGAGACTTTCGAAATACTATTCAAATTTCATATATTTTAAATAGACTCGTGACAGGCACTTTAGCATAGTCAATGAATCTACAGTCCAGCCCTGGAAAATAACTGCGAATCGACTGTAGTTGCCCTCATCATAGAACAGAAACTCCATGACAACTCTTTTCAAATTAACACACATTATATTATATCTTTTTTAACACCCTTGCTCGTAAAGCTGATGTAATTCCACCGGTTTTAAATATGTAAAGAGGGTCATAAAAAACGCGTGTGTTATCAAAGCAAATAGTTAAGTTATAGTCCATACAAATTCCATAACAGTATTATTTGTCATTTCAAATTTGGAACTGATCGCCGCCGCACGACTGACCAGCTAGTGAGCAGCGCGCTGTTGCTATTCAAATTTCGAACTAATCGCCATTTTAAAGCAACCACGAAAGCAACAGTGTGCATTCACAGATTGAGTTTATTTAAAATTAAAAAAAAAACAGTTTATTCGGTAATTTAAAAACTTGGCTGCATGCTCTAGTGAAGTCTAGTGTCTTTGCCAACATGTTCACGCAGCCACGGTAGAAAATAATCCTCGCGCCATTTTTCTCAAATTTTCTTTTCTTTGTACTTGTATTGTGAAATGTTTTTTTTCTGTTTCCTCGCAAAAGTGTTAAAAAACGTCGTACGATATACGTGCGTATTGGTTATAACATGCTCGGCTCGATTACGCCCTCGCCTTCGGCTCGGGCTGAAATTCCGCCTCGCATGTTATAACCATCATAACGCACTAATATCGTAATGTACTATAACGTGTGTACAGTCAACAAAATAAGTGTACAGGTTCGAAAGATTGAAGTGTTGTAGTTTTCTTAGAAACCGCTGAACGGCTTCAACTCTAAACTGTTTGGTTATGAACGTTCATGGTTTTTAAGACAATTTCAATTTGATCTGAGGAGGTTACTTGTTTCTTTTGTTGACCTGTATTATGTATATATGTTGAAAAACTACAACACGCGATTGTGCAAATTTTCTAGTCTAGATTTAAGTCTCGTATGACTTTAACTAACCATTCATTAGATGTACCCATGGTCATTATAATGTAACACATAAATACTATCATTCTACTTATCCATCCTGTCTTATTACATAAATATATGTATACTTAAATATTTATGACTTCTTAGAGTTGCGCAAAAGTGTAACATTTCCGCCCATTTAATTTTTTATTTTGATTGAGAATTTCGCATAAATTAATGTTTTATTGCTTATAGGCCGTAATTTGTCCAATTATATTGCGACATTAGGATGTTTACTGATTGAGACTTGGAAAGTTTTATTGATTTTACTATTCTTTATTTTCTGTCAAAATACGAGAATGATATACCTATTTTGGAAGCTCAATTTTATGTTGACTTCTAAAATATGGCTTCGAAAATATATTTATTTTTTTGGCATTTTCTTCTCGAATCACATTCTTCATCTAGGATACAACCTAATAGCGCTGAGAGCTGTCTGTCTATCTGTCGCCGCTTATTGTTGTATGACAAAACAGATAGCGATATTTGGCACAATGGTAGACCATAATTCGGGAAAACTACACTATTTTGACCCGGTGCTGCAATAGGCAGGCGAAACCGCGAGTAAAAGCTAGGGTTTCCCTTTATTTTTTTGCTGTTGGGAAGTCAATAATTAACTTCCCCCTCTCTGGAACGAGGGGGAGTGTTAGACTTTACTGACCTAAACCCAACCGTGTTCCTTTTTTTGCCCTTTATGTTCCGGGGCCGCGGTATCTCTTTCGAACAACCCGCAACCCCCCAGCAGGAGGGGTTCAACACTTCATTTCCAATTTCGCGGATCATCAAGCCCGATCAGGTATTAAAAAACATGTATCGTAGATCGTCAAAAACCGTGTCGAACAATTTCTAATAATGCAGTGTTGAAATGAAAAACAATCGGTAATGAATTTCCCATGCATCGTCTAAACTCATCAGAGCGTTTAAAGAGGTTGATTGTATGATTATGATTATAATCCGTGTTTGCACTTGTGTTGAAAAGGTTAGCATCCTTGCATGCTTGTGCGTTTTGCATGCTCGCTTGTTTTTGTCGACCGTCTGGTCACTTTGGTCTAGTTTTATTCTTCATAGAAGGCAAGATTGGCGGAGGAATGAGTAAAATGTATGTAATGTATGTTCTGAGTATGAACGTCAGGCCAATTAAACAATGGATGGACTGTGTGAAGGATGATGTGGGAAGAAAGGAGGTGTCTAATGGATGAGGAGTAATAGAGAGGTATGGAAGAACAAGAGATGCCGCGTCGAGCCAAGGAGAATGATGACATGACAAGTTGCTAACTTAATTTGTTAACCTAATATTTAAAATTCTCGTGTCACAATGTTCGTTCCCATACTCCTCCGAAACGACTCGAACGATTCTTATGATTTTTTTATGCATATTCTGTAAGTCTGAGAATCGGCTACTATGTATATTTCAAACCCCTAAGTGAGCAGCGGGAGACACCGCTGGGCACAGTGAGTAGCTATAAATTTTGTGTCACATAGGTAACCAACCATGTTATTTACTTAACCTTTATTTAATCTTTTCAAGGAGTTTCATGATCCCTAGGAACTGTTTGAAGAAGTTTGGATAGACATTCACTTCATGTAAAAGAATGGTGCTTAGCTGAATCCAGTTAATGATTTAAAATAACAAAAAAAAAGCATTCCTACCTATAAATAACAATTTACCTTATCTTTTAGAATAGTAAATTAAGTACCAAAGTACAATAGTTGTCAACGAAGTACTTAAGGCGGTATGTCGTAAAAATAATGATCATTATCATTGTAATAATTTTATGATCTTCACAAAAATTATATTCTTGACATTGTTTTACGAGAGTGGAAGCTATTTCAGAAACTCGTTTCTATCTGACTTGTATTGTGAACTCATTTCCATTTAAATTTACAACGCGGTAAATTGAAAGAAGTATTTCGGTAATGCAGTTTTGTTACTGGTTTTTGTAATCTAGACTGTTATCTGTTTACAGATACATCTACAAACTTGGTCTTGAATTTTTTTCCTATTATAAAAAAAAAAACCATTTTCTGAAGGGAGAGGCAGCATACTCCCTAGTATGCTGCCTCTCCCTTCAGAAAAGGGCCTTCATCTTGCTTCGTATGCCCGATCACCTACGCTCTGCAATCTATGGTATTGCAACAATCAGCGGAGCACACGTAGCAGAGTTGTGGGCTAAACACATTTGTTTTTTTGCCAAGGAAGGAGGAAGTCTACCACAACGCTTTGAATTGAAAGAGTCAAATTTCAGAAATTTACTTTTTTTTTCTGAATGGCATCTCGCAGTTCAACCTAGGAAGCTGTCGTCTGCTTAACCGCGCGATTCCCGTGGATGCCTTAAAAATTAAGACCTCCAGCCAGGGCAAAAAACTTACAAACTAAGCGACTACGCTAAGGGCACCAGTGGGGTACGAGCCTCGGCTTAGGGTGTCGCTGGGGGAGGGCTACAGCAAAGGGACAGGCTGGATCTGAGTGAGAAATTTACTATGGAAAAGTCATCTTTATATAGATTACCAAGTGTAGTTCTAAATGGACTTTAACATTGAACGGGAAACAGGATATGATGAAGAACAATTAAATCATTGGTTACGACGGCATTGCCTGCGGTTTGGCCCGGAATGCGGCAGCCGTCAGCTTGCCTATGATTTATGCACTATTGTAACTTCAATTCGACGTGTTATTACTATAAGACGCATAACTTCATAAATGCACATTTATTAAAGACTAGCTTTTGCCCGCGGCTTTGCTCGCGATAAATTCGGGGTAACATGGTTCCCTTTTCCTGATTTGCAGGTACCTGCTGCCTGTAGCTTTTGCCCTAGCGCCTTATTTATTGTAATAGCAAAGCTAAGTTTTCCCTTTTCTTCCCTCTTTCTCCCTCATATCTCAATCTTTAAAAACAAATAGCCTTTGTCCGTCTTCAGGGTCCCAAATCGGTTTAGCCATTTAGGCGTGAAGACGTAACAAACAAACAAACTCACTTTTGTTTTATAATATTACATATAGTAAGGATTGTCTTACTGTAAATGGTGGTGGTATTTTAATTTTAAAATGATTTTTAAATCAACCGCTAGATTGGTTCATTGACCCTGAAATAGTTGGGGAAAGGGCTAGCTAGGTGATGACGATGATTATGAATATGGTAAAGTTATTAATGTTCAACAAAACACGACTACACTACACAATCAACCAATTTCCAAGCAAAACAGCCACGCAATGTCATCTTGTAGTCTAGATACAACTCATAGCTCAACGCTCTCACAGATGAAAACATGATCATAATTAGTTGCCACGTCTTGTTAAAAGATCCTACACGTTAATTATCTGTTATTATTATAAACGTAAAAGTATTGGAATGAGCGACAAAGTGCGAGTAAAGTGAAGCTCTGGGAAAGTGCTCGACCCACATTGAACCTCGAAGACAAGTGGTTCTGCACGCAAGTACCTCCGCAAGAGTGGATCACATTTCACACGTGAGCAACGATCCGATCGTTGATAAATTGATCGTTTCGATGATACTGAATGATGTAAGTGTAAGCAGGAAGATAATGCTGTCAGCATACCTTCACGTGAGGAGTTATGATTATGCTAATCTTAAGATGGGAAAGGAAGAGTTAGGTAATAAAGATGAGATCGTAAATTACTTAAATGAGAAGGAATATGAAAGCTCAGAGATTATAGATTAATGACAAGAAATGAGATAATATTAATGCAATATAGAAACAACTCACAGTTATAATCAAAGATGAGACAGGATTAGTTATTGTGAAAGTACAAAACATAAGACGCAAGTCATACATACCTAACTATATATGGAAAGATTTAAGCTCACTAAAATGTAATAAAATAAAACAAGCAGGAGGTTTATTTATTAGACACAGGTTACACGAAAGTGTAAGAAATCAATTCGAATAGAAGTTTCACAATAGCCCATCGTATATCTAGCAATTTCCTTACAAGCCTTTAGAGGTTTGCCAAATAAGGTAATATCACAAAGGCCTGAATGGAATATGCAAATTTAATTGGCGATAAATTTGTGTCTACGCTGATCCATCGACAGATTGCCAAACGTTTTATCTCTCTCATTTATCTATTGCAATTAGCCGCTTCCACGGCTTTGCGGATTTATGATCGCTGTAGCGGATCGCTATTAATTTGTTGCTTTTTTACTTGAATTCAGAGTTAAATTATGCTTTTTGTTCATTTGTGTTAATTACTGCAGGCGTTTCGATGTTTGTTCTTTTTAATAAGACCTACAGCTGCAATTTGATTTGCTATAGTGTTTGGTGTATTCATACCATCAGTTTTGAATTAATTAATCGCAATGATTGTTTTTTCTGTGGTCTGTTAGGCTTTAGTTTTTAAACACGCTAAATACTCGTTAATTTTACAAGTGCTTTAACCGCACATGGAACTTAAAAGGAACATGGCAGCAAGTAGGTCAATACTTTTTACATCAAGAGCCGCCCTAAGCGATACTTTCCACACTAATAAACTCATCATTCAAGGTTTTGCCTCCGGCTGTTTGCGAAGCCTGCCTATGCTTTCCATCTCAACAGAACATGTACTTATATTTACCATTTATGTAGAAAGTATGCCATTGACGAGAAAATGTCGTTTCAATGACTTGTGGCCTAAGTAACCGTCATTTGCTTTGGAAACAATGATGGTTAAATACTTATTTTAAAGCTTGTTTTCCAGGAGGTTGTCAGATAGATTTCTTTTCAACCATAAATTATTATTTCCGCCGTACACTGTTAGATTCTCTCAAGTAACCACTGTCAAATTATCCAGTAGTCCCATACTTTCTTTATTTCTCAAAATCGTACAAGGAACTGTAAGAACATGTCTTACAGTTCCTTGTACGATTTTGAGAGCCAATTAAAAGGTGTGGCAGATCTCTAGTAGAAAACGGCTTACTCAATGAAATACTTCATATCGCATTACAATACTTATGTGATTAACGAGGCGTTCACAATGGATGTAAAGATTCGTTTCTTTTCATCACTACATTCTTCGGATTCTAGATTTTTTTAAAGACTTTCAGTAGTATTAAATGTTCTACTTTTATAATGTACTTTCATCGGGTTTTTCTGTTTAGTTATGAGCGTATGATCGATGACTCTTATAAATTAATTTTATTTGAAAAGTAGCGGTTGAATGCAATTATAACAACATCATGCTTGAGACTAAGTAATTAAGACGCACTGATGGTATAACTTTGGTTGTTGTAGGAAGTAGTATCTGTAATAGCTAGGTGAAATATCTCAGGGATGTAGGCTAGCTACATCTTTATTCGTCTATCTATTAATTGATCTATAGTTCAGTAATTTCCTTTAGCTTGTAATCTAAGAAATGTTCTTTATCAAACGTGGATATTTTAGACAATTATTTATGTTGAACATGTTAAAGTTTATCCGCAGTAATACCGTTTTTTCCCCTTTATACTTAGAAGTTCCCAACACTACACTAAACTAACCTTATTAGTGAGGGTCTTCAGAAAGACCAGGTCCGTAGAAGACGCTACTGGCGTGCGTGTATGACTAACTCTATGGCCATGGACATGGCAAAAGGAGTATTTAAGGATCATAGCATTTGGCGTTCTACAGTTTTCGCCTACCTTTATAGGAAAAAAAATATCATTCTCCTGCCCTAGTCCCATTCTATTTGCGGTCGGTGCAACATGTTTTTTTCAGACGCCACGGCATCGTTTACTCCTTTCTCCTTCGTGTCATTCCTTGCACAAACCATACATCTTTTCTTTGGCCTTCCTTTCCGTCTCCATCAATCAAAATTCTTATCTATCATTCTTTTAGTCACATGCGCTTTGTTCCTCCTCATTACATGTCCAAACCAAGACAAACGACTCCCTTTATTTTTTTCTGTAACCGGCGCAACTTTAAAACTTCCTCCAATAAACTCATTCCTTAATTTATCCATTCTTGTCACTTCACACATCCATCTCAACATTCTCATCTCCACTATACATGCAATCGTATTTCAACATCATCATCATCATCATCATTTTCCTGCCCTTGTCCAATTCTATTTGGCGTCGGCGCAACACGTTTTCTTCTTCCATTCTCCCCTATCAGACGTCACGGCATCATTCACTCCTTTTTCCTTCATATCATTCCTTACACAATCCATCCATCTTTTCTTTGGCCTTCCTCTCGCTCTCCGTCCATCAACATTCAGATCCATCACTCTTTTAGTTACATGTCCTTCATCCCTCCTCATTACATGCCAAACCAAGACAAACGACTCCCTTTAATTTTTTCTGTAACAGGCGCAACTTTCAAACTTCCTCGAATATATTCATTCCTAATTCCTTACTTTATCCATTCTTGTCACTCCACACATCCATCTCAACATTCTCATCTCCGCTACATGCAATCGTTTTTCATCCACCTTTTTTACAGCCCAGCATTCTGACCCATACAGTACAACAGGTCTAATCACGGACTTATATATTTTCCCCTTTAACTTGAGGGGCATCCGTGGGTCACAAGTTGTTCCAGTGACTTGTCGCCATTTCATCCATCCTGCGTTGATCCGGTGCGTTACGTCCGGGTCTACTTCGCCATCCCCTTGGACATGCAATCGTATTTCAACCATCTTTAAAAATACTTGATTTTTTAAAACCTTAGTCAAAATGTTTCATCTATTTTTATGATCTAAAGTAGTAGTAGTAGTAGTAGTAGTAGAGTAGTCTATTTTCACTAACGGCACCTTTTCATTGAGAATGTCTTACCTCCTACCATTAAATACCAAGATCAAAGAGGTAGGTACTTGATGTAATGAGCTGTATAAGAAACCTAATAGCAACTGCATCTAGAAATCGTGTTCTTGTATATCGAGTATCCTTTCCTCATTGGTTATCATTGGATACCTACTTATTTACAGTAACTACTTACGTAAGGCGCGGTATGTAAAGGAAATTCATTATGGACAAGTTTTTCTTTAAGTTATGAAACAATTTCATAGTGCTGTCTTAAAATCTCATTTAAATTTGATTTTGTGTGTGCTACGTTTTTGTTGAAAAAACTACAAACATGCGAAAGTGATAGGCGTAAAGTGATTGTAGTTTCGAAGGTAAAACAACACATTATATTTGTTTAGCTTTTTACCCTAGATGATATTTGTAAGTTTATTTCGTCAAGCACTATGTAATTAGTAGGTACATCCGGTTTGGGTTTTTTTTTCGTATGAGAAATCATCAAATGACTTCTCTCGCCCTGTGCCCCCGCACGAAGTGAAACTTCTACTGACTAAAACCCTTAAAAACCCCTAAAATATTTTGCCCTGACTGGACCCTCAGAAGAGTTTGGGCTAAGAAAAATAAAAGGTGTTGGTTACAAATAAAGATTGTTCTTATTGTGTCTCAATAATCCTTTAAATCCTGGAGCATCTTGCTGAACCAAAACACTATTTGCCTCAACCATTGTTAAGTCGATTCTCCTAAATTACAGTCAAGAATTCTGGCTGTGTGGTACGAAATTTAAATGACAATATTTACTTTAGCTAAAAGTAAATATATGTCGTCCTAACTCATACTGAAGCATGAATAATAATGAACTATATAAATGTATAATATGAATGTTTTGATTCAGTGGACAGAACTGATCTCAAAACCTCTTGAACGACCTAGTCATTTCAATTAGATATTTTGAAAGCGATGAGTCGGTAAAACCTAAATTGAAATAAAAAGACTGAAACTTTCGTCTGCATACCAAACAGTAATGCTGCAACTACCTGGTTTAAAAACGGTATCTACTTAATTAAACATTTGAGTTCTATTTCTGAGTATTAAAATTGTTCATGGATCTTTTAGCGCGTGACCTTAATGAGGAACACCGTTAAAAGCTATTGTAGATGGCGTAACCATAGCTAGGTCTTAGTGTGACCGACCAATGAGGGAAGCTATTTACAAATATTAACATTACCATATTTTCAACCAATAACGATGCATGGAACCTGAAATGAAATATGCTATCGCCATTGGTTTGTCAATTACCATTTCCATTGGAAAACGCCGCCATCTTGTTTTTTATTCGATCTTCACTAACCGACAGCGTCCCCCATGCAACGTCATTAAATCACAAAGAACCATGCAACACTGTATCGTTTGGTTGTATCATACAAGGTAGAAAAGAGTCCAAAGCTAAAACGGTTGCCAGGTATTCAGTAAATCATTCTGACCCCCCCTTCCCCTAAGAGATTTTTATCATCAGCAAAACAAACTGCTATTCCATTCATTATGACGTTTCATATTAAGTTGGAAACACCAGGAATACGCTATTAGTACACGAGTTACCGTTAGGGTATCCTATGTCCTTTCATCATTTATAGCTATCTGTGTTATTATTCCTTAAATCTTTGACTTATACCTACGTTCTTTTGGTAACACATGCTTTGATACAAGTAATGCATGTGTCCCCACTTGAAGCAATTTCTAACGTAAGGATCTCTAGATTGCAGTCATCAATAGTTGTAAATCAACCTGCTTTATAGGCTACTAGCTTTCGCCCGCGGCTTCGCTCGCGTTAAATTCGGTATAACACACCAAGCAGACCTGCAGTTTTTGCTCTTGCGCCTGATTGATTTGTAATAGCAACGCTAAGTTTTCCCTTTTCTTCCCTCGTTCTCCCTCATATCCCACTTTTTAAAAATAAAAATTATGCCTATGTCCGTCTCCTGGTTCCCAACTATCTCTGTACCAAAATTCATCAAAATCGGTTTAGCCATTAAAGCGTGAAGAGGTAACAAACAAATAAACAAACTCACTTTCGCTTTTATAATATTAGTAAGGAGTAAGGATAAGGATAGTAAGGATACAGTTTATACCTTAGTCCAGTTATCTCGGTTAATAGGTACTGTCAGGAGGAAGTGCTCACATAAGTGATACGGAGTTTTATATCAAATCAAATCATTTATTTATTTGCAACGAATGTGGGTTACATTTAAATACAGATGGAGAAATAGGAGTGAGCCATGCACATTCTGCCTGAAAATAAGCATTGCATGCTATCGCTTGTTCAATGTCTATGGTATTTATTTGTTTGATTTCCTTTTGAAACTATCCAAATCAAAAGTCATGTATTCAAATTACTTGGAGAATCGGCTGGTCAATATTTCTTTCGCATCCGTGACTAAATAATACATTTAATTTCGATTTTTAAGGCAGTGTTTTGAAGCAATCATCTAAAGAATTATTGTATGACTGGTAGGTACATAAAATGGACTTCTAAATGCATTAGTATGATACGTCTATTCATTAGAGAACGTATTGACAGACATTATACAAAAAACAGAATGAAAGATTTATCGCTACCGTGCTTCAGTATTAGTTAGGGTAACCATGTCGAAATTTGAGAACTTCCGATCAAAAATTAGCAAGAAAAGTCCGTATTTACTTTTGAATCTTTCATTTCTGTATTCATAATATTTTTGACTAGATTTCTCAAGAATCTGGATACATTATTCCATTTTATCTACTTGAGGATATCAACGCTAGATTCAATCAGGACCTATGACCATGTTGTGCAAACGTCAAGGCCAGGCGATGTGTGGAATGGGGGACAAAATCCGGACAATCCCAGACGCTTGGCCAACATAGACCGGTGTTACGATATTTTATTTTCGAACCACGGTCTGCATTCAATACGGTGGTGGATTACCGATACCCGATCGATACAGTTACGTATTCAGAGTCGAATGTCTAGACGACGCTTAGCTTTTGACGAAACATGTTCGTGCGCACTGCGGTTTACGGCAACGGTATCTTCTTCCTCGGTATGTAATTTTACAGTTTTTTATTGTAATATTATCTATGGTTTTCCAGTGGCAATGTTTCGACTGATTCATACGTAATTACTCACACCTGTTCTGAAGGATTAAAAGGATATAAAGTTATTTTCCATTTTTTAGTTTTCATTTTGGAAGTTGGTTTTTTTTTCACAAAAAGATTATCACATATTATTTATCGAGTATTCATTTTCCATTGTTACTAAAAGATTAGGAGATCATCTATATAGAATTAGAAGAAAAAATATATTATATCATAGACGATAAGTCATAAACTGCCTAAGCAATATCAATAAAATTGATATGGATGGTCTCATATCAATTTTGTGACTGGGAAGTAAACCCTATTAAACCCAATAATACTTTGCCCGACCCGAGAATCGAACCCAAAATCTCTTGCTCAGCAGTCACACTTGCAACTACTAGACCAAAGAGGCAGTCGGATTATTATAGCCATAGATAATTTTACGTAGTCATAAAGCCTCTTCAAACAGCAAAGATCTTGACTTTGACTCTCCGCTAACTTAGCCGAGTCGTAAAATTAAATACTACATTCAATTTGAAGCAAAAGGGTAGAGTACCCTTTTGCTGTGCCCTACAGGGTCCATAATGATCTTAACCCATTAGAAGTCACCGTACTCAATTGAGTACAGCTATATTTTTAAGTGTGGATATAAGATTCTAAATAATTGACGGTAGTGTGCTTATTATTCCATTTCATTAAAATACTGGTCAATGTTATACGTATATATTATGTGGGTAGAGTGATTTTTTTTTAATAAAAATTTCAGTTGAAGTCGTGTTACCGAAACACTGTGCGGATAAGTGAATTGTTTTGGAAATATTATTCAAGACACTGAGAAATACTTTGTTTTCTCATTCAATTACTACTCAATACATGTCAAAGTAAGTTATAAACAACAATATAAGTAAATAATTGTCATTACACAAAAGCTATAGCCATATAAATCTTGCTGTACTCGGTTGGGTACAGTGACAACATACATAAACAAAATAACTTTTTTTTTCTTCAGATTCGTAATAATGACCAAACAAAAATTTTTGGGCCAAAATAGTTACAAAAGGCTAGAAGAAGCCATTGATGCCATTATACGTGATAGTGATGATGATGAGTTTGATATGGCTATCCACCACTTGATCCCAGTGCATTGACTGATGAAAAAGAAGGGACCGATGAGGATATGACCTCTTTATCCATACCACAGGATGTGCCTGGTACTATTGAGATATTTACGGGTCGCGAGGATGGTGGTAACGAAGATAGTGGTACTGATGATAGTGACGATGAGCCGCTGGCGTCTAAACGAAGGCGACCAGATGTGATCCATCAGCCAATTCCAACCTGGCGGAAATGTCCCCCTTCATACACCTCAACTCATTACTCATTTGATTTTTACTGTTGAAAACCGGAGATAACGACTTCTGATCCATTGGGGTTGAGAGTTGTCAAAAATCTATTAGAAAAATTGAACTATACCCCAGCAAATCACGAAGTTTTTTGGCAACTTTTTACCTGCTACGATCTTTTAGTTGACTTGAAAAACCTAAGGTACCATGCTACAGGGACTGAAAGAGAAAACAGGACTAAAAGTGTTCACTGACTGCACAAAAGACATGAAAAAGAAAGACCGCCGTCATATCGCACGATATTATGTACTCAAAGGTAATCAAAGAAAATCGCGTCAGTCTGCATCAGTGGTTCCAGGCCTGCCTTTTTTTTGCGGATGGGATTTTCCCTTCAAAATTGAAAAACAATTGCGGTGTGTTCTTTGCCATTCAAGAGTGCGCTGGCAATGTAAGAAGTGTCTAAAAACACTTTGTGTCGACAAGCAATGTTTCGAAATTTTTCGAACTTAGAAGGTCAGTGTACTCAATTGAGTACACCCCTGTAAATTGCTGAAAACAAACTTTTTGGATTTTTTTCTTTGTTTTTATTTGAATACATGAATAAAGGTGGTTCCAAAAAAATATTTTTACTTTTCATTTGACCTCTAATGGGTTAATATTATAAAAAACTACCACCTAAGTACACATTATGGTAAAGCAATAAAGCTATTGAGTATTAAATGTGTTGGTGTCCGGCTGAGTAGCTAACAACGTCACAGACTGACATGAGAGATACGATTAAAAAACCTGCCAAGACCGAGTCAAACTCGCTCACCGAGAGGGTTCCGTAAAAACTTGCAACATAAACAGCCATATGTTTTGACTGCGTAGACTTAGAGGGTTGATTTTTACAGCACAAAGGGACTATAAATTTGAGTATATATGGTTTTAATTTCAACTCGATACTGCCACGCTTCCCGATATAAAGGGCTGTCTGTCAAGACCCTTTATATCGGAGGGCTGTCTGTCAAGACCCTTTATATCGGGAAGTGTGGCAGTATCGAGCAGACGGACAACAAAGTAATGAAATAAATAAAATGATCCAATAACGGTCCGGTTTTCCTTTAGTTAGAGGTACGGAACCCGCAAAAGAATGTGTTGAACCATCGACAAGTCTTGAACCATTAACATTATAACCATTCGGGTGGTTTATTTGCTTTGTATCTGTATGTTTATGACTGACAAAAAACAAAAAGTTTTCCTCGTGTGAGTCGGCAGGTTTACCAAAGTTTCTCATAGCGTAACTTATTGAGATACATTTTAAATTAAATTCTAGGTTTATTTATTTTCTTTTTTTTAAATTTAATTGATTTTCGAGACAAATACAATCCTACTAATATTATAAATGCAAATGTTTGTGAGGATGGATGTATGGATGTTTGTTACTCTTTCACGTCAAAACGGCTGAACGGATCTTGATGAAATTTGGCACAGATGTAGATTATAGTTTGGAATAACACATAGGATTCTTTTTTTTCGATCCACATGCGGGCGAAGCCGCGGACGTCGGCTAGTTTCTAATGCAACTTCACTAGGATTTTCTCCTGTATCGTGGGTGCGTTTACTAACATTCAAACTAGTATTAACAGCCAGATGCAGAACAACTACCTGAAGGGTTACCATGACATATTATAGCAGTTCCTATTCCTGTGTGAGAAAGAGATGGTGCTAGACACCCTGTATAGTTCTGTCTCTTTCCCTCAGTGGAATAAGTTCTGTTTTAAGAAGACATGGTAGGGCAGCTGTAGTTCATACTAATATTTTGTTTCGTCTAGAGATCAAACCCGGGGAACGCAGCGCATCAGCCTATTGCTTAGCCACTGTGCTGTTATGAGCTCACTACATGCTTTATTTGTTAATTTCGGGCTTTTAATCAGTCAGTCAGTTAAAATTTGTTAGCTTCTTGTTATACCAATCTTAACCCTCTATTTCATTTTGTACAAACGCCTCAAAATTTAAGTTACTTGGTTTTATACCGTACTGTAGGTCGTAGTCTACATTCCGAACTAACGAACCAGTACCAAAAAATCCGACACTCGACAGTTGTGCTAAGTGTGTGTGTTGCCTAAATCAACACTCCCTATTTTTTTAATTTTATTTTGTTTGTAAAAAAATTAAACCGAGAAATACGTGTATTCTATTTTCTTGTAATCATCTCCAATCCAAAAAAACAATTTATCTCAGTTTATGAATGATAGAGGTAGCTTCTCGTTCATAGATGGAGAAGAGCCGAAACTCTATGGTTGTACTACTGGCAAGTTTTGAAACGGTATTCTTCAGAGTTATCGTTATTTTATGGCTTTCCTATAAACTACATGACCTAGAGAGGGCACAATTTATATTATTTCCCGTCTTGATTGTGACAGTAAAATAGATATTAACTTGGCACACAGAATTAGCAATCATTTCAAAATTGAGGAAAGGTTAAATTGAAATGACTCTAACAAGTTTTCGCCATTAATAGCAATGGAATTATTTTATAGTGGCTATTTAGTGTGTAGAATGTCTTTTCATTATTAAAACGGTTATTTGTACCTTTAGTAAGGAAGAAGTTCAAGGTGTAAACGATACGCAAAAATAAATTAAAATATTGCTGTGGGGAATTCCTTTTTTTGGGGGTGAAAAATCACGTATTGCGATAGAATTTAACTCAATGTTACACACTGAAAACTTTGTACTGCTAAATACATTGAATAGTAATTGAAATAGTATATTAAAAACATGAATTTAAAAATAAAAACTTGTGAAAAAGTTGAACTTTGAGTCTTAATATCTCCGTAACTATAAGGTAATGTCTGTAACAAAAAATCTTTTTTCTTTTTACTCAGTTTGATATTTTTTGTGTTAATTCCTGTATTGTGTCTTTTGTAGCATCAAATAATTGTTAAATTAAAATAATTAAATTTATCTATCTATCAGACAAAACGTAGCTTTCACTTTCACGGGTACTTTTAAACCGTATATTCCGGCAAGGTAACATTTCTCGATGCAGACTAAATAAATATTTTTTTTGTTTTACATGGAGTGGTTCAATTCGTATGATTGAATAATAATAATAAAAAAAAGCCTTCCCAACTCAGATCAGTTGCAGCAGTATGTGAATGGAGTTAATTAAATTAAAGGAATTATCCAAACTGGATTCTCGTTTTTATAGTGGTTGTATCTCTGGCGGAGCAAAACCGTCACTGGGTTTTTCCACCATGGATTTCTCGAAAATCATAATCAATCGGTTAAACGCGCAATAAGGGCCGAGATGTTTTAAATCAAAATTTGTGCTCATCCTTAGTCAAGCTTGCCTGCCGGGGTTGCGGGTTGTTCGAAAGAGATACCGCGGCCCCGAAACATAAAAGGCAGTAGAAGGAACATGGGTAGGTTTTAGTCAGTACAACTCTGACACTCCCCCCTGCACCGCCCAGAGCGGGGGAAGTTATTTGATTTCCAGTTAGTCAAGCTTGCCCCATGTTACAAACTCAAGTTTAACAGAATCAATTCCTTATATGATTGGCTTTCAATATCCCTTATAAAGTAACTAGTAGACTTTAATTCTGATTTTCCGGTGACTGCAAAGTGAGTGGCTTTCTAGACCCGTTCGGCGGTGGGCAACGATCAAGTAATTGTGACTTCCTGAAGCAGCGGGCACGCCGCAAATACGCCATGAAATGATGTTATAAATCACGTCCAATAAGGTGGACGATGTAGGTCGTGACAGGTATCTAATGATGCAACGAAAATATGCGGTTAGAGTGTCGCTGGAATGTTGGCAAGACATGTAGTGGCGGTGTTGATTTGATCTACAACCGTAATGGTTGGTCATTAATTTATTTGTTGTTGCTGTACCTGTAGGTTCAAAATGACCGCTATAATCAAAACATAAACACTAATGAAAATTCAAGATTTTAAGAATTTAACCTGATCTTAATATTTATGTATTATAATTCCGCTAAAGTGGCCTTTTAAGTCCTCCTGATCATGAGATTTTTTCATAGGATTTGGCAGTTGACTGGCCAGTATGATGCGTAGCTAATCTTTCTGTTACTCTTCTCTTGTTTATGTGACAGTCGAAGATAAATCTCGTTTATAGAATTTTCTCAGATCTAGCTATAAATCAGAAAACAGTCCACAACAAACATTCACAAGAGTCAGCCATTCTTTCTCTCACAAATAACGGCTTAGTGACGCTTAGGCATCACAATAATTATGTCGATACGATATGACGATACCCCCCGCGACAGGCATTGTCTCGTTCTTAGAACCGCAGCCATGGGAGTGCGAGGTTCATTACGATGCATCGAGTACCTTTGTCAATGATCCGCGGAAGTGGGGTGCAATGTCAGTATGCGTTGCTATGGAATAACTATGGAGATTTAAAAAGTAGAAATGTGGACCAATCTTGTCACATTTGAACTTATAGACCATTATATCGTTGGAAACATGTTCAAGAACAGCTGTCTGTGAGGAACTGGGTTGTTGGAGTTAGATCGGTAGTTGTGTCTTTTCCCAACTTTGTTTGTGTCATCTTCCAGTCTAACCGACTGTACTGTGTCTCTGTGTGCTGAGTACCAGTATTTTATATTTATTTATTTATAAATAGGAGAACCAACAGCTATAACAGACAGATAAACAATTGTATAAGTAACACAGAGCCAATTACAGGTTCTCATGAGTAAAAATCAGAGAAATAGTAGAATTCTTAGAATCGCTGACAAGCACGATAAAAAAATAATTTAAAGGAAACTAAATAAATTCAGCGACTGCTTTTCTGACCTCTACAACCCCAGTTAGTACTGGGTAATACGCTAATATAATATCCTTTGGTAAGACTGGCTGTCAAACTTTCGAGCCAGGTAAGTATTTGCTTGATACAAATCGAATTCCACCCAATAAAATACGAGGAAGAAGAAATCTGTCTGCTTACACACGTATTTATAAACACGCAAACCATTTTACCATACAAGGTGATCACAACAGCATGCAGTAAAGTGTATCGTCGGCATTTCGTAAGGTTGCCCATAACCATAATGTTCTAGGTTTAACGAGTGTAATACTT
The DNA here is from genome assembly GCA_905475445.1 of Ochropleura plecta. NCBI lineage: Eukaryota > Metazoa > Arthropoda > Insecta > Lepidoptera > Noctuidae > Ochropleura > Ochropleura plecta. The sequence continues at coordinate 5,705,836 of FR997740.1, read as the reverse complement.
CCAGATCTAAACTGTAGGCTAGGGACGCCTACGCGCTAATATCTCAGTTCGTAAAACGTGCTTCTTGAATTATTTATTAGCTGTGGTACTACATAAATCTTTAGACGTTATGTATTATAGATAGGAATTAAATGAACTTCGGTTCCTATTATTGTGTTAATGAGAGTACCAGGAGGAATTAAAAGAGCTTCGGTTCTTATTATTGTGTTAATGAGAGTACCAGGCCCGAGAATCAGACGTTTCCTACAAAAAATACTGATTCTACATTTTGCTAGATATCCATGAAGTGGTTTGCATACGAATGCGTGGATGTGCTAACATTTTAAATGCCAAATCCCATGAAAATATAATATGATATGCAACCTTTTCATGGGACTTAAATTTTTTACAGTTAGTACCTAGACCTTTTTAAATCATATGTAGAGAGGTTACAATGGCTTAATAAATTAGTAAATTGTCTATTTAACTTGATTAAAAAAGCACAAAATCAAGCTTCAACGATCAGATGCAAGTATAAATTTTAATATGGTTAAGTTTCCTTTTATTGTTAACATACAGCATGAATGATTCAACAAGGATCCATATTGAATGTAAATTCGACAGAAGAACAGACTAAGGTATGATCACATAATGCCTACCTATGTACAATAATATCACGAACAATGGTTTGACCTCGACACGTAAACCGACATCCGCGAAGCTCTACGTTTTATGTTTTATTGTGAACCAATTTGATCTGAATTTGATTGAGACATCTTCTATTGTTATTTTTTTTTGTAAGTCGAGATTTGAGGTATTTTTGAAAAACACTTTTTGTTGCGTCAATTTCAGTTAGGTAATTGTGTGGCGATAAATTCATTTTAGACTGATTGGATCATGCGCAATATAGGATCAGATACGTGATTAATCATTTATAGAATCGTGCAAAATATTTTATAAGCAAGAAATTAATTTATTATAAAATAGTATCAACATTTCTCACAAGGCTATAAAATTATGTTATGCATGGATGACGGAATTACTTAGTATTCTGTGCTACTAGTTTACAACTACATCATCAATCACTGGAACAACTGGTTCTATGAATTTAAAAGTAAAAGTAAACAAGACCATAGACAAGGTAATAAAAAAACCGCGAGGAATTCAAATGATGTTCGAAATATAAAAATAAATCAATGGTATTATGTAAAACTCGGCTGTATAAAATTAAAATCAAGTAGGTAGTACATACTATAACTGGTTTTTTCAGAGATTTTTTTTCTCCAATGTTTGTTCTGAAGCCAATTTCTTGAAGACAATTTCTAAAATATAATTTAAACAGTTTTGTTCATCATCATCTTTCTGCTCTTGTTCCACGTTGCTTGGAGTCGGCGCTACACGTTTTTTTTTCTAATATTACTCTATTTAAAAAAAAATACGTTGCTCCACACTATGGAATGGAATTTCTCCTGTATCGTGGGTGTTTACAAACATTTAAACTCACATACAAACAGCCAGACTCGAAACAACTACCTGTGTCCTGTAGGTTATACAAATATTTGTTCCGTGCGGGGATCGAACCCGCGACACGCAGCGCAGCAGTCGATCGCTCAGCCACTGCGCCAACCGTGTCGTCGTTCTTTCGTATCATTTCTCACACAATTTGTCTATCTTTTCTTTAGTCTTTCCTCCCTCTAAATCCCTAACATTTAGAAAATCTTTACTAGAGCGTCGATAATCGTGTTGGTAAGGAAGGATGTGATTACGCGATGCGGTGGGGAGGTGTCGGCACGCAGATGGTCATTCAACCTGTAACGGAATGCGGCGATTGTTCCCGACACCTGATCGCAGATCGCACATAATTGTCGTGATTTTATTATCAGTGCACTATTGTTCCATGAAGAATTATGAACGATGACTTTGTGGTTGTACGGCTGTAGGTATGGTTGAATGTAAATGGATGAGGTTGTGGTGTTTGCATTCTTTTTCATGGAATATGCTTTCTTTACTTTTATTATTTTTGCGGATTTGAATTCTTCAAATAACTTCGCTTGCTCTGAGCTGAGGGGGGGGCAGACTTTTACTGACTAAAACCCCCCCATTTTCCTTCTTTTGCCCTTTATGTTCCGGGGCCGCGGTATCTTTTTAATACAACCCGCAACCCCAGCAGGCGGTCGCCCTGGCTGGCCCGTCTGCTTAGCGTTAGCGGACATCTCTTTCATCATCTAACTAAATCATTTTCACTCAGCCTGAAGACGTCTACTGAACCATATCCAATACATAATCTCAGTAGGTTGGATGTAAAGTGAGAAGGTATGATTTGATTCTAATTTCAAACCGGGAAAATGAAAGTATCGGTTACAAATAAAGTCACTTCACTTATTTATTTAGTGGCGTTGTGGAAAAGACACCACAATTTTGCCAATATCACGTAGGTATTAGACCATCAAACGCTATATCAGTAATTATCATTGTTGTATAGAACACAGCAAAGAGATTAAATGATTTAAAATATTTTAATAAATAATGTAAATGTGATATCAATTTAACAACCGCCATATTGATTTTTTGACATAACTGTATTGACAAAAAATAACCATTTTATTTCTAATAGAAACATAGAAATAGCTGTCAGAGACATCCTGCAACAGGCGATTGCAATGCTACGCGCCTCCAAAGGGAAAGTGCGTGAGTGATGGCGGTAGCTACCATAGACAGCTTCTAATAAGGACATTTCCTTTTGCACCTAGTGGCTCAGGTTAATCGAGAGGCGCAAATCATTAGGTACGTACTTAGGTATGTCTGGCTTGAATAAGACATAAATAAAAAAAAGTCGACTTGTACCGCAGAGACGCATCAAACTTGTTTTATTTTTCACATTTTGATCTTCATTTGTTCTTGGGGTGTTTGAGAACTTCAAGTATCAGACAGGCCTTCAAATTCCTGCGACAACTAATTTTACTGTGGAATTCGATAACGCACGGCACGGCACGGCAGGGCATTTTTATCTTTACCCAACTTTAAGTCATAAGTAGCTAATGGGAATTAGGCGCTAAAACCAATGTTTAGAGATCGACCTCAAGTGATCAAGGGGAATATCCCTTCACGGGATTGAACATTGGAATTTGTTACTTGTTGCGACTATAGAAAGAAAGAAATAGTGTTTAATAGTGTTGTCAGTGTGACTCACACAAGACAAAAAAGCACAAAGTTATCTATTTAAAAAGAGAACAATAAAAATGAAAATATAATATTAAAAAAACAAACACAATGCTATTGGAACTTACGTTAGGTATTAAAAAATGTTTTCCGTGTCAACCTCTGTTTGAGCTGGCTTTTATTGTTATAAGTGGATGGGAGGACATTGAAAACCATAAATAAAGAGAGATCCCTTGGATCAAACTCAGATAACCACACTCAATCCAGTTATAGATTAAAAAACCTAAAATTTACTGAGCGAGAACATCGACACCTATAAAATTAATTGCCAAAAATATCATAAAAAGCACCTAACCAAGAACGCAAATTAAATTCAAACATATTCTACTCTTATCTGTCAAACAAACTATCGTAATTAAGTAAGTAATTAACATAACTATCCAAGCTAAACGTATGTATTTGTGTCTCTTAACTTGTGATAAGTTACGGTAGTAATATAGTTTGTATGTATGTTTGTTACTCCTACACGTTTAAACGTCAGGCCTTCTTAAACGAAATTTGGTATATAGATAGTTACCCCTTAGGTTTTTATCCCGGTCTGTGCGGGTGAAACCGCGGGGCGTAGCTACTTAAATATAAATGCGAAAGTTTGTGTGGAGGTCTGGATGTGTGTTACTCCGAAGTTGGATGAAAATTGTCATACCAATAGTTTATAACATGTATCAAACCATAGGGCACCTTTTTATTCTGGTAGTTGGCCTGCCAGGGTTGCGGGTTGTCCGAGAAAGATACCGTGGCCCCGGAACATTAGGGGAAAAGAAGGAACATGGGTGGGTTTTATGTCAGTAAAAGTCCGCTCCGCCCAGAGCGGGGGAAGTTATTTAATGATTTCCTATCCGTAAAAAAAAAATTACGATTTCGTAGTACAGTTACCGAACTCGATGCGGGCGAAGCCACGAGCATAAGCTTATAAGTCGTAACGAAAGTATACATATATTAGGTCCTTACATATGAAATTGGCGTTTTTCGTACTGGCCACTTTAATCACGAATTTCTCCTCTTTGGTAAGGAATTCCAAATTCAAATTTGTACAGCTATTTACTCATGTATTTGTGCTTCGATGACCGTCATTCATTTGTTTTTTTTCTTCTGTTTTTTCTGTTTGCGTCACTCATTTTACAAAATGGAAAATTTAAAATATCGCATTATTTACGAGTACGAGTTCCGCCGTGGCACTAGTGCTGCGGAAACGACTCGAAAGGTGAATGATGTGTATGGCGGTCATGTTGCAAAAGAAAACACAGTTCGTTTTTGGTTCCAACGTTTTCGTTCTGGAAATTTCGACCTGCAGAACAAGCCCCGTGGACGGCCTGAGACCCAAGTTGATAATGGAGAATTGAAGGCTATTGTGGAAGCGGACCCATCGCAAACCACGTCCGAGTTAGCTGCAGGCTTCGATGTTAGTGATAAAACTGTTTTAATTCACTTGAAGCAAATTGGGAAGATTAAAAAGCTTGAAAGGTGGGTACCTCACGAATTGACTGAAGCAAACCGGCAAACGCGCGTCGACTGCTGCGTTACATTACTGAACCGGCACAACAATGAAGGTATTTTAAACCGAATCATTACCTGTGATGAAAAATGGATTCTTTACGATAATCGGAAGCGCTCAGCGCAATGGTTGGATCCTGGCCAGCCAGCCAAATCCTGCCCCAAGCGAAAATTAACCCCAAAAAAGTTACTTGTAAGCGTTTGGTGGACTAGTGCCGGTATTGTTCATTACAGTTTTCTCAAATCTGGCCAGACTATTACAGCTGATGTCTATTGTCAGCAATTACAAACCATGATGGAAAAGCTAGCGGCTAAACAACCAAGGCTGGTCAATCGCTCCACGCCACTGCTGCTTCACGACAACGCCAGACCACACACTGCGCAACAGACGGCTACCAAATTAGAAGAGCTTGAATTGGAATGTCTTAGACATCCTCCGTACTCCCCGGACCTTGCTCCAACAGATTACCATTTTTTTCGCAATTTGGATAACTTTTTGCAAGGGAAAAAATTCAACTCCGATGGGGCAGTCCAAATCGCCTTCAAAGATTTTATTGATTCCCGTCCGACTGGTTTTTTTAGTAAAGGGATCAATGAACTACCTATAAGATGGCAAAAGTGCATTGAAAACAATGGTTCATACTTTGATTAATTAAATATATTATATTAAAAAATATTCGACTTTTTGTTCCTTCCATACAAAACGCCAATTTCATATGTAAGGACCTAATATTTACGATTATCACATGAATATATTTACATACTAATGGATGCTTTATATCAAACGATATTATGTAAGTTAATGACAAATTGGATTATGTCAAACGTTTTATTACGAACGTTTCGTTAAATAAATGACTCTATCAACATTATGGTTTTGTTCCTTCCTATTTTCTTGATTTATCGTGCCTTCCTATTTTATCGTAAATATCGACAAGTCTTCTTTCTAATTTATTGATAAATTATTGACATTTGTATGTTTTCGACAGAGAAAGCTTTACAATGTAACTATTTATTACGAGTAAGTATTCAATATTAATCAAACTTATCGATGTTAACGATGTTAGTTATAAATCTTGCAAAATAGTCTTGTTTTTTGCTTCGTTATTTCCGGACCTTTTCCGCCCCGAGCAATTTTTAACCACGTTTTTTACATGCCTACTACACGTAATAATATATTAGAATTTCGGTTTAAATATCGTAAAACACATCAACAAAATACAACACTAGACAGATTATTGCATGCATGTTTGTTTGAAAAGCATTTTTTGGGGTTCCTTAAAAGGAAAAAACAGAACCCTTATAGGATCACTTTACTGTCCGTCTGTCTGTCGACGGCACGATTGGCGCAGTGGCTGAGCGATCGACTGCTGCGCTGCGTGTCGCAGGCTCGATCCCCGCATGGAACAATTATTTGTATGAATCATGTGTTTGTTTCGGGTCTGGCTGTTTGTGTATGTGAGTTTAAATGTTTGTAGATGCACCCACGATACAGAAGAAATTCCAAGTGTGTGGAAACGTTTAAAAAAAACCCTTTATCTCGGAAACGTGTGAAGGTATCAAGTTGAAATTAATATATGTTTTTAATTTCAACTCGGTACCCGTAAGCCCGTGGTCCCTTGGAGCTGTGAAAAAAACAATCGTCTAACTCTATGCAGTCAAAAGAGATCCGACTCGCATATGGTCGATTTTTTTCACACGAATATCGTTTCGGACATCTCTCTTTGGCCTAGCCTACCCGACATATTAAGCACCTCCTTCAAGGACAGAGGTAACAAAATCCCTGCCCTTTTCTTAACCTAAGTAGTTAACAAAAATCTTAAATTCATTATTTCAAGGTCCAGTAAAGTCCAGTTGAAAACCAGCGTCGAGCACGAGCTGCTCAGCAGTTTGCTGAACTGGGCCTATTTGGCGCAGCCGTGAGACACACAATTACGTATTTGTTGTTATCGTTTAGTTTTAAGTTTTTATCTCATTTTGTGTGCACTTGTGGCATGGGCCAAATAAATGTTTTTTCTTTCTTTTTTCTTTTCTTTTCTTATTTTTTTAATAGAGTAGCTGGCGCCCACGGCTTAAAAAAAGTATCCTATGTATTATTCCAGACCATAATCTACCGCTGTGCGGTGTGCCAAATTTCATCAAGATCGGTTTATCCGTTTTGACGTGAAAGAGTAACATAATATTAGTAAGTAAATAGCGCCCGCGGCTTCGCCCGCGTGATATCGAAAAAAAAAGGATCCTATGTGTTATTCCAGACCATAATCCATGTCTGTGCCAAATTTCATCAAGATCCGCTCAGTCGTTTTGACGTGAAAGAGTTACAAATATCCATACATCCATATGATACATTCATACATCCTCACAAACATTCGCATTTATAATATTATAAGTAGGACTATACCGCAAAGTCTTTAAGTATGAAACTTGCACAACACTCAACATTTAGGACTTCTGATAATACACTGGCTCTTTAAAATTGTTAAATAGGGAATGAAAAGGTATAGGTATGGATCTTCGTCATTCTTACTGATAGGAACTCTCACAAGGCCAAAAGCTTAAGGAATTTTAATTAAAAAGCGTAACTTGTTCATTTGAACAGCCCATAAAAATATAATTGTGGCGTAAATTACTTGTCGGAATTCTCAACATCTGTAGTGTAATGCGTTAATGAATATTCACAATTTCACATCCACAGCGGCGTAGGCGCAGCGTTTAGTCTGCTAGCTAGCGGTTTTGGACCACTATTTGAACGGTACATAGCACGGTGAAGCTGAGGAGTACGGACTGTCCAAATAAATGGGTGGGTTGACCGGCTTGCGCCCGCGCATCCATCAAATTCAGATTAGAGCTCGTAGAGGCGGACATTAGTAATTCATCTACGTAGAAACTTCGTTTTTTGTTGGTTATTAAGTTTGAGTAGGAATCTGTAAAATTAATTAAAACACGTGATATATATGGTACGAGTAAAATTGTATGTATGATTTCTTGCCATAAATTAGTGGTTATTGTTTTTTTAACAGAAAAATTATGAATAATGCTTATTACTGAAACAAACTACGCTTCGTCATCGTGTAAAATTGCTTAGTGTCTAGTCTAGTACCTATTAAGAATCGTTCAAATCTCAATTCCACACTTTTTATGCAAACATCACGTTGAAGGCATCATTGACATCACAAGGATCATTTTGTAAAAGTCGGTGTACCTACGCCGTACGTACGATGACCAATCAAGCTATACAGAACCAGTTTGTCCGGATTTGTCATTGTACGGGAAATCTGTGCTAAGCGAGGCCATGTGATACTGGACATGTATAACTTGATGTGCTGCCGTGTTTTGACTGCCAATTGTAATATAAAAAAGTGCGAGTTGGAGAGAGTGCCGTACAAACTTACATAAACGACCATATCTTTTGACTGCGTGGCCTTTTTTGGGGTTGATTTCTTTACAGCTTGAATGAACCACATTATTGAGTATATTATAGTTAATTTTAACTCGATACCTCCACGCGTTCCTGAGATAAAGGGTCTCGACAGACAGACAACAAAGTGATCATATAAGGGTTCCCTTTTTGCCTTTTGAGGTACGGAACCTTAAAAAAGTAGAATGCAGGTCATTGTACTAATAAAGTAGTCAAAATCGTTGACAATTGTAGTATTAAAAAGTATGAAGTTAAGAGACAAATGTTATATCAAATTAGAGCGCCGGGCGGCGGTCTCTTCAAGATTTAAATTTAATGTATGAATGCGGATAAGCTGTAAATAATAGCAAAACTCTATGTTTGGTTAAACCACGAGCCACCGGTCGCGTCATTGTCGTCGGTAAAGCCAACTCGTAAAGTTCCATTGACATTTCACATAACGCGTGGGGTATAAAAGACGAGTATAAGTAAACTTGTTTGCAGTAATCCTGACCCAGTAAAAATACAGTTATTTCTACCCGGTGTGTAGTTATTACATGCGCTGGATTCGCACATCGTTGGTGAAAACAACCCGGAGTTTGTTTGGCACGTGAACAAACATGCGAATGTTAACGTTCACGCGCAGCACTATAAAATATATGGTTGTTGAGTTTAAGTATTGATTAATTTGACACAAACAACATTAGGCATCTGTGTAAAACACATTTGAGTCCTATGTAAATAGGGAGCGATCCTGTTGCCGTCAACCAGACACAAATCCTGTCTCCGTGGCTGCCGATTGGGAAATTCTGGATGGAAAAAACCCAATAACTGTTTGCCCGACATGGGGATCGAAACTAGGACAAGCTTAGCAGTCTAACTTGCGACCACTAGAGTAATTATTTGGTAAGATAAATAACAGTCTCTTGTATAACCTTAAAGGAATCCTACTAATATTATAAATGCGAATGTTTGTGAGGATGTATGGATGGATGTTTGTTACTCTTTCACGTCAAAACGGATCATGATGAAATTTGGCACAGAGTTAGATAGTCTGGAATAATACATCTATGTGTGTCCATAAGAAGTATGAAAGAAGTTAAGAATGGAAAAAAAGTATCCTAATACTTTTTTTTTAAAGTATCCTAATACTTTTTTTTTCGATCACCACGCGGGCGAAGCCGCGGTCGCCAGCTAGTATAAGAAAAAGCCGAACGATAAAATGGTAGGCTGTTCCACCACTAAAAACGAAACGCCTTAGTGAATTGTCAAGACTTCCATAATTATGTTGCGTTTGCGTAGTAAATGAAGTCTGTGAAACTTTTATGCATTTCCATTGCTTAAACGACAACAACCATGCCATAAAACATCTTGACAAGAAGAAGGTCTATCTAAAACTACACCTGCCGATAATAAACATAACCTAAAAAGAAAACGCAAACGGGACACACCATAAAGAACATTTTCATCATAGACTACCAGAGACAAAAGACGCGGAATGCAAACGGTTAATAAAATGGCCAATAACTTAAAGTGATTAATGTTTTAGAACGCGCACTGAAAGCAGTAACGGTGCAGTGTCTAATAGAATTACGGAGACTGGCAACACATAAACTTGGATTCTCCATTCACTTGTTGCAGGGTCTTTATTTTAAAATAAAGATTTATCTGGAATGGTAGGGATTGCAACTGAATTTGTTATTTTGATGCATTGTTTCTTCTAGCCTAGTTTGTACTAATATTAAAAACGGAATTTATAAAAACGATGTCATTACAAAGACTGTTTAAATTATAGAATTTGTGACGGATCATGGTTCATTACTTGATTTAGTTTGTTGTTTGCCCAGTTCAGTTCCGTTCTGAGCTTTAATTATTTTACGACGGCTGTTAATCTTCTAGTTTTTAGTAATTCCTATTTTTCTTTTCGTCATAAAATCTAATAATAGATTGGAGAGTTTACTCTCTGTAGTGCTCAAAAGATCATTCCTATAGCTACTTCTAGAATATTTTGTGATGACTTGCAGAGATTAACCGGAAAAAACAGACAGATCGTCAGCTTGTCTGTCTAGGACAGGAAAAATAAACACAAAATGTTTTTTTTTCTAAATATATTTTTTATTGAGAGAGAGGGAGATGGAGAGGAAGGCCAAAGAAAAGATAGATGGATTGTATAAGGAATGATATGAAGGAGTAAATGATGTCTGATGACGTCGACAGGGGAGAATGGAAGAAGAAAACGTGTTGCGCCGACCACAAATATGTAGAATGGGACAAGGGCAAGAAAATGATGATGACCGTACATATACTTTTTGCATTTAATACAAACAAACACAGACTGACAAACAATCAAAAAAAGTTATTTGTAATAAGTACCGTATATTCTTTTCATATGTATTCAACATAAAGCTGTTATTTTGAAATTACAAACTGACAATTCAATTTTATTTATTTGTATACAATATTGGCTAGACATTTGCACACATGGAGAAGAGTGAAAAACTGTTGGAGAGCTCAGCAATGTTTCAATACAATTAAAAAAAATCTTTAGTTTCGTCATCAGAGTTAATACTTCTAGGGTTCTCTTTCTTTCATTTATCAACTAGCTGCGTCTGGCGGTTTCACCCGCTGCTCAGCTCCTTTTCTAGAGAGGGTATGAAAAATAGATGTTGGCCGATGCTCAGACCTACCCGATATGCACACAAAATTTCGTTCAAATCGGTCCAGCCGTTTCGGAGGAGTATGGTAACTAACAGTGTGACACGAGAATTTTATATATTAGAAGAAGATTAGATTTAAAATGTATCCATAAACATCAAATAATATCCCCAGGTTGCCAGTAACTCAATGCAACCTACGCTTGTGTCGAAACCAACTCGTTTATGAATGGCCTACGTCCTTGCGCGCGCGCAGGTGACTGCCCTTGCCGTAAACATGCGACTACAGACCCAATAACATGTGCATCTGTCATGCGCTCTCTTCCTTTTGTTTTTATAGCTGTTTGCAGCTGCTGCAGCTTAAGTTGTGGAACCTAAAACTCAAGTTTGTGAGTATGGATGTATGTTTGATCCTCTTTCACGAAAAAACTACAGAACGGATCTTGATGAAGTTTGATTTTAATAATAAATAATAAATATCTTGGGACAACTCACACACGGCTATCTGATCCCAAGCTAGATCTAAGCAGAGCTTGTGTTATGGTAACCAGACAACTGATATACATACTTATATAATTTATAAATACATACATATTTTAGATAAATCACACCCAGACACAGAACAAACAATCATGCTCATCACACAAAGTTTGTCCTGGGTGGGAATCGAACCCACGACCTCCGGCTCAGCAGTCAGGGCCACTAACCACTAGACCAACAGGCCCGTCAAAAAGTCAGGCTTGTAAAAGTGTTTGTCTATACTAATATTATAAAGAGGAAAGATTTGTTTGTTTGTTTGTAATGAATAGGCTCCGAAACTACTGGACCGATTTCAAAAATTCTTTCACCTTTGGAAAGCTACATTATCCCCGAGTAACATAGGCTATATTATATTTAAAAAAAATTAGGGATCCTTACTAAAACTCCAATAATGTAACACAAGGTGTAAAAAAATTACCTGAAAAATTCCTTACGTCGCGTGCGCTGCGAAAACTATTGATGATAGAACAAAATCATTTACTACGACTTTGCAGAACTCATCATTATCTACAAAAAGTGTCGCGACAGCATATTTCTAAATATTATAGTTATGTCACAGTAAGCGGTTTTTTGTTCTAAAAATTTAATTTATATGCCGCCGCTTGAAAAGGCTCTTTATTTGTACCTTGGTATTAATCCTTATCAAAATAAATTACTTTATATTAAGGACGGCTTCAATACCTTTTTATAACTTTTTGAATTATTCAATTCGGACATTTCATTCGGAAGATATCACGAGTTTTAAAATGCAAGTATTAGAAAAAAGTCGCGTGGTTGCCGCTCACCGCGCTCAGCTAGCCAGCATGCGATGTAGGCTCCATGTAAGAGTCACTGGGGTACGGGAGAATTGCCGCAACTCTCTTAAAGGATGGAAAAACGGCTCATTCTACTTTTAAACTTCCACTATCCGTAAATCTTGAGCAACAATCGTTATGTTCAATCCGTAAAAACGGCCCTCTTGGTAAATTATTACAAGACGCCTCATTGATTATGTGGGATGAATGCACTATGAGTCACAGAGCGCATATAGAGGCCGTGGACAGAACATTAAAAGATCTTAGAAACTCCTCTGCCCTCATGGGCGGGATTACTTTTGTGTTTGCTGGAGATTTCCGACAGACTCTTCCTGTCATTAACAGAGGTACGCGAGCAGATATCATCAAATCATGCTTGATATCGTCTCCCTTATGGACTTCGATAGAAAATTTAAAATTACGGACGAATATGAGAGCTCATCAGTCTTCATGGAATCACAGATAGTAATTTCCCACAACAACTGCTAAAACTTGGAGAAGTAATTTTTCCCACTCCAAATTTAAGCAGTTGTGACATCCTGCTGGATGAGTCTGTAGGCCAAATAGTCCATAATTTAGAAAATTTAATAGATGCTGTATACCCTGACATCGAGAATTTGCACTAAAAGGACTTTCATTGGTTGTATTCAAGGGCAATAGTGTCACCCAGGAATGATAATGTCAACGAAATAAACAATCTCATTATTCAAAAAGTCTCCGGCCAAATAAAAAATTACAAATCGATCGATACCGTGACAAATATCGAAGACGCAGTCCATTATCCACAGGAATTTTTAAATTCACTAAACCCTTCTGGACTGCCACCACATGAATTGACGTTAAAAATTGGAATTCCAATAATGCTTTTAAGAAATTTAAGCCCTCCGAGCATGTGCAATGGGACGAGACTGCTTATTAAGGAATTGAAGGACAATTTAATTGTAGCGACCATTATCACTGGCCCAGCAGCTGGTCAACTAGCTCATATACCGAGGATACCGATGATCCCAACTGATCTGCCAATCCCTTTTAAACGACTTCAGTTTCCGGTCAAATCATCTTTCGCGTTAACTATTAACAAGTTCCAAGGCCAAACCTTCGAATTATTAGGGATCGACCTACGAAAAGAATGTTTCACTCATGGCCAACTGTAGGTATGTCGGCCTATCACGTGTCGGCGCTCCTGAAAATCAATTTATTTTGCTGCCACAAAATAAAACTACATCAAATATCGTTTACAGGGAAGCTCTGACTCACTAAAACTAATGGCTTTTGTTTTGTAGATAATATCATATTTGTATAAAATTTAAAATAAAAATATACAAAAAAAACAAAAAATCATTAAAAAAAAATCAAAATTCCTTTATAATTTTACTTTTTTTTAAACCCGACGCAAAAAAGAAGGGTGTATGTGTGTGTGTATAAATACCCGTGCGAAGCCGGGGCGGGCCGCTAGTTGTTTATAATTTTTCAATTTTACTTAAGTGGCTATCTGCGGCGAATACAGAAATGAATGAAGATTTGACGCAAAGTTGACAAAACGTGATTCATTAAAAGAAAGATACTTTACTTAAAAATACCAAAAAAAAAAATAGCGTCAATAAATTTGTCCTCAACACTATCAACTGGTAATGTACCCGAGAGACAGGCAGCATTGTATGGCATTATATTTTGGTTTACATAGTCTTAAAGGGGAACACTTTAAACGTCTCGGAGCGGTGCAGAATTCGGTAAGTCGTTTCTTATGGAGAGGATCCGGCAAGAAACTCCATGGTTACTCTTTTATATAATCTGACTCTGAAGAAAGCAAGACCATCAGTCTGCTCATGGAACTTTTTGAAGACTAAAATGCTGGGCATATTATGCTACCTCCAAATTCCACTATTTCGCCTTTGGAATCTCTATAATGGATCCTGGGGAAGCGAAATGTAAATTAGGATCAGAATCAAGAAAGTATGTGTGTGTGTCTATGATTACTTAATAGACAATACGAGAGCGACCTTCTTCTACAATAGTCAGCGTAGGGTAAGTGTGTGGAGAAATATTAAAACACCATTTTCTATCAATTACTTGATTAATTTCTCATACTAAAACAAAAAAGGGCAAAAGAAGGAAAGTCGACAATACCGACACTCCCTTCACATGTACTTCACTTGAATCTTAGTTAAAGTAGGTTATAAGGCGTTAAGCTAGTTTATGCTATGCATGTTTAATATTAAGTTAGGTATAACGTGTGGGTGCCATCGCGCGCCGTGCCCCTGTAATGTCATTTAATATTTAATCAGCGCACCTGCGCTTTGTTCATGAACGCTATTTAAATTAAAGTTAAGAAATTCGTGACTTGCGTATGCGTAGATGTACAGTCGCTTTTAATATTCCTCTCATTATTTATCGGACCTAATCCACGGATTCTACAGGTTACATGTTAACTAGATTGTGGTAAATAGTTTAGCAACATTTTCTCCTCTGTTTTTGAATCTTTTCTTATTTAGAATTAAGGTCTAATAAAAATGGAATATGTGTTTTTTCCCCGACCGACGATGGTGAAAACAAAGATTTTTATTTGAGGACTTAAATTAAAATCTTTAAAGTGAATCTTCACTGTTAAGGTACTTCGGACAATTATCGATATTGATTCGTATTATGTTTCTCAAATAAAGAAGCGGCTTCGCTACCTAGTTTCTAAACAGGAATCAAACTTCACGCGACAGGTGCGCCGGCGCATCTGCTGTTCCGCACAAGTTTTTGTGTTTCGAACAAGTTATAATAAACGTGCGTGCACTGGATTGTTGGTCTTTGTGTGAGTTTTGGTATTCCTGATGTTATTTCGTGATTGGCCCTTGAGGATGAGAATCATGCAGAGTTAAACTATTTTTATTTTTTGCTGATGGTTAATCATTAAATAACTACCCTGACTCTGGGCGGAGTGGGGGCGAGTGTCAGACTTTTACTCACTAGAACCTAAATGGGTGTTCCTCCTTTTGCCCTTTATGTTCCGGTGCCGCGGTATCTCTTTCGAATAACCCGCAACCCCGGAGAGTTAGAGTTAGAGACAGTGCTAGATAAAACCTCTCATATATTGTGAGCTTCCTTACTTTTTAGTTTAAAACCTACTTCCTTATACAATAAGTAAAACACACGAGAAGCATTTTGAGAATGTATGGATGTCTGGGTGCTTGTTATACTATCACAAATAATTTGAAAAAAGGTTTTATATTTGCATACATTTACATTATACCCTGGATGAACACATAGGATTACATTTAGCCCCGGTAGAAGGATACAGTGGAACAATTTCCGAACTTTACTCAGGCAACGCTGCGAACATGAGCTAGTAATAAAATACGGGACACCCGTTGCTGCATTTTTTCGCAACGAGTGACGACACACGTAACTTTTTTTGGTCTAATTTACAAATAAAAAAAATACGTGTCCCTTATTTTTAAATAATCTAAAAGACGGACTAAATAGAATGTAATATTATATATTTTTTATTCTTATTTCATGAATTACATAGTCATAAGTTAAAAAATTACAGAACGGAAATTTGATGACACAGAAACTAGAGCAGTATGACAATAAATAAAAAATCTGAACAAAAAATTACGAATTGCAGTTTCTGTCATATCGAGTACTCTGCCAAGCGTGACTGACTGACGCAAGTGACAGCTACCTGGCTATAATAAATTTAACTTAGCAGACAATTAATCAGTGTTTACTTTCTACCACTGGTTACTAATTAATAGAAAAATAAAGATTAATTAGTAAACATGTTGTCGTACATTTTTATTGGCGAGAATTCGAAAAGAGCCTGTAGGTGGCAAGACTTCCTCTAGTTGAGTGTCTTTGGAAGAAATGACATGGCAAATTTATGAAAACTGCTGGCATACAAGCGTCTCCTCATTTGCGTGTGGTTGATTCACTAAATAATTCTTGCCGGATTGGCCAGAGGAGGCTATACACCGAGAGAGTTGGACAGAGCTGTGGGACAAAATTATCTAATCCTTACTAATATTATAAAAGCGAAAGAGAGTTTGTTTGTTACCTCTTCACGCTTTAATGGCTTAACCGATTTTGATGAATTTTGGTACAGAGATAGTTGGGAACCAGGAGACGGACATAGGCTTTTTTTTAAAGTGGGATGTGAGGGAGAAAGAGGGAAGAAAAGGGAAAACTTAGCGTTGCTATTACAAATCAATAAGGCGCAAGGGGAACTGTGTTACCCCGAATTTAACGCGAGCGAAGGCGCGGGCAAAAGCTAGTCTTATATAAAAATTAATGCAAAATGTATTGGTAAGCACATAACTCAACTACGCCTGGACCAATTCTACCAATCCTTTTTTTTAATTTTCACTGAAATCCTAGGATGGTTTTTACGGCGAGAAAAAAAGCTAAAGGCAGTACCTAAAGATTTTGTGTAGGTAGGGCAGGTGGGTAGAAAAATTGCATAGCAACGCGGGCACAGCTAGTAAAATATAAAAATAAATCATCGTGAAAACC
Source organism: Ochropleura plecta (assembly GCA_905475445.1). Lineage (NCBI taxonomy): Eukaryota > Metazoa > Arthropoda > Insecta > Lepidoptera > Noctuidae > Ochropleura > Ochropleura plecta. The sequence goes on along the minus strand of FR997740.1, from coordinate 5,689,262 downwards.
AGGAACATAAATACGCCTTCTATGTATTTCATCATCGTCTTCCGGTCCGTGTCCATTCTATTTGAGGTCGGCGCAACATAATTACTTCTTCCAATCTTCCCTATTAGAAGTCGCAGCATCATCTAATCTTTCTTCTTCATATCATTCCTAGCGCAATCCATCCATCTTTTCTTTGGCTCTCCTCAACCTTTCCATCCATCAACATTCATATTCATCACTGTTCTAGTCACATGCGTCCCTCCTCATTACATAGATTAGTACCTATGGGTCTAAAAACAGTCTTCAAGAAGCAGAAAGGCCTTTTAACTCTTCGTTATTGCGTTTTTTTCTTTTCTAGTCATACTTGGAAACCTGCCAGTTACGAATATCTTGGGACTCAAAAATTTACCACAGTTTATTTAACACAGTTTATTGTATTTCTTATTTATGATATGATCAGTAAACGCGAACCTATCAAGTATGCTTACGGATACAGCTTCAAATATCTTGAATCCAGTCGAATGACTCGTCGATTTATATTGACTACATAGTTTCAAGTAACACTAATGTGGCACTGCAGACATATTTAATATATTATCTGTTTTAAAAATATAACTTCATATGTTAGATAACTAGGCGAGTTGATTAATTAATTACTTCAATTAGAATTGTTAAACTAAACTGTATGGATATAAACAATATATTAAATAATATAATTATGTGAACTGTATATAATTATATAGTCTAAAGATGCTAGCCTCATTATTAATCATAAATGCCAAGCGTTACGATGTTGTAGGACGTTAACAATTTGACAGCATCACTTGAGATTCTACACCTAAGTGCGATAATGAGATCAGCCCACAACAACAACCCACATTGCAATAACAATTACACCAATTTTAATTAAAACTCCAATCAATCATAAACGCCTAAAATATTTTTTTCACATTTTCTGCAAAGTGGGTGGAAAAAAGTTCGCAACTAGACACAGTTAGTTACTTGTGTCGAGAACAGAATCGAGTAGCAATTGACAGTGTTAGCGGAACACAAAGGACGAAGGAAGGAACATGGGTGAGTTTTAGTCAGTAAAAATCTGACACTCCCTCGCGCTTTGCCCAGAGCAGGTCAAAGCAGCGGCGTTATTTAACCCTTAAATGCATAAAGTTGTAAAACTGCAACATACCATTCAAACGACCATAAAATTATTAGTATGAGTTCATTGCATGCTGTTGCAGGATTATCACTATATCATGGTTATATATTTAATCGACTGGCAACACACTTTTTTTCTTCACGACTGTCAAATTTTTATTATTTTTCCCTGAATCAGCATATTCATGGCTCCAAAATATATTTTTTCTCGGTCTAAAATTAAACATGCATTTAAGGGTTGATTTCCCATCTAACAAAAAAAAGTGGTACTGAGCGCAAAAAACGGACAAGAATGAGTGTAGTCCGTTTTGTCACTTATAAACTCCCAAAAATATCGGAAACTTATTTTAAAAATAAAACATGGTAACAAATATTCCATTTCAAACGCTATTAATAAAATAATAACATTCAAGCGAATCGAAAGTTTACTCTCATTAAATTAACCCACGGCCCTAAACTGCCACAACTTATAAAATTTAATCATCGCAACCTACTTTTACTTTAACTACACTCGTTCATCAACAACAAGCCGCTATTAATAAGTAAATTTGATGTCTATGGATGCTTCCGTTCTCTGTTTCCGTATTTTACATAATATTACATCATGTTTTATAATTTTTGACAGTCAAGATGTAATCGAGTGTACCTATTGTACGTGATGTAAGAGTTTTAATGAATAGGCACGTTTTATGTAACGAAAATGTCACATAAACTGGTAATGAAGAAGTAAATGGCATGTGAACATGTTGCTAGATTACGTGGCGAATGTCATTTGTCTTGTTTATGTCACAGAATGTGATAAAACTTGGACCCTGCATGTTATGACCTATTCATCATAAAGTTGCCGACGTTATGTCATGTAATTATGTAAAATATTGTCTCAGAACTGTTTAAGACTTTATGAGACGACAGAAAAAGAGCTATTATTATGTTTATTTATTCCGTATCAAGTTTCATTAGTAAAGTTATAGTGGAATAGAAAACATTTGAAAACAATATATTTTCAGAGCTGTTTAAAAGGCGATGAAATAATAGATGTTATTATGAATATTTCTTCAGTATCACGTTTCATTACCAAGGTTATAATGAAAAAGAAAAAAAATACAATTTAATTAATGTGGACGCTACATGCGCAGCGCGTTGATGTCTTTTGTTCTAGACATTGAATTTGTTACAAAAAAAATCCTTAATTTCCTCGGTTCCAAGTAACAGTACAAAATAATAAACATAGGTAACGAATATGATATAGTTAGCTAAGGAGTCGGAGGCACGGAGCGTGAACCATGACGCCTCTGGACGTCGACCCAGTAGCCACCGCCGAATTTATACCATTCTCTTATCTTGAGTTACATGAGTTTTTTTGGGGGAATTTGATTTGGTAGCTTCGAAGGAAAGCTTTTAATGGTCTAGTCATTTTTTTCTTTAATTATTTAGAGAGGGTTTTAAACTGTTGTTCCCGCCTGCCATATGTAGTTCTTTGACAGTCGTTACAGATAGTCAGTGTTCCGAAAGTTTGACAACCAGTCTTACCAAGGGGTGCCGTATTATTCGGTAGTAACTGGGTTGTGGAGATCAGATAGGAAGTCACCCATCATGGACCGATCTTGGCAAGCGAGTTAACCTTGAAGATCGACCCGTGTAGCTGTTATTTAATAACAACGAGCTGGTCATATTGTTCTCGACATTTAGTCTATATTAATAATAATGATAAAACTATAATTCATAATAACAAAACTTCCACGTATATTGTTTTCATATAAAAATGCTTAGTTTTTGAACAAAGACAGTCTGCTATGCGTGGAGCATACTTGAGTCAATCTTTATTAAAGTGAGTAATTAAAATAACGATACCAAATCTATTAATTACTCAGACATTGTAATAGGAACTTCTGAAAAGCTAACATTACATGAAAACCTGTGCTTGGAACATGTCATCAAATGTGCACATTTAAATTCCTCGATTATTTATCGTATAAACGCCATATTAATGTTTTAAATCATAATCAATTTTTTTGGGATCGAAAATCATCAAATAACTTCCCCGCTCTGGGCGGAGATATCAGACTTCTTCTGACTAATACTCATCCATGTTCCTTGTTTTGTGCTTTATGTTCTGGGGCCGCGGTATCTCTTTCGATCAACCCATACCCCGGAAAACACCTTACGGTATAAAAACAAAATGGTAGTGCAAACCACAACAAAATCCGTTTACCAGTTAAAAAAAAAAACAAGTAAAGCAGCATTCGTTTATACCAGGGATGGTCAACCAGTCGATCGCGGCTGTTACTCCAGTTGATCGCGGTAAAGCAAACAAAATAAATTCGTCTAACAGATGCGCACAAAAATCTGCGTGTATTATATTGTGTTTTTTTTTTTTTAAATACTACATAATGGCATACATATTGGTAGATCGGACCGGATTTCGTCCGTAAATAGTAGATCTTAATTGTATTCAAGTCGGCCACCCCTGGTTTATACTATAGAAGTGTAGAAAACTTGATAAATATAGTTGCATTACATAAATAAAACTGACTAACATCGTCATTTACAAATGGAATGACATTTATTATTTAATCCTATCATAAATGTCTTGCATAGATTATGATCTCTCGGCCATTACTGAATTATTTATTACATGATATTTTCCACACGTCTTAAGATAAATCAAGCACAGTCATAGGTTATGAGAGAAAGTTTCGGCAGTACTGTGTTTAACAATAGATATATTATTGCTGAGGCTTTGTACATGTTCAGAATATCACAGAGAGCCATAGAACGTTCCATGATTGGCATAAACTAGCAGACCGAGTTCCAAACGTTGAAATACGAAAATGCACAATACATACTACGAAATTATTTTTAGGTTTAAAGATCCTTACTAATATTACAAAAGCGAAAGTGAGTTTAATTGTTACGTCTTCATGCCTAAATGGCTAAACCGATTTTGATGAATTTTGGTACAGAGATAGTTGGGACCCTGGAGACGGGCATAGGCTATTTTAAAAAAAAGTGAGAAAAGGGGGAGAAAGAGGGAAGAAAAGGGGAGAGAATGTTTTTTTCGATCATCACGCGGGTTAAAGTTAGCGTTAGCCCAAAGTAACTATGCCATATGGACGAAGTCACGGGCGGAAGCTAGCTCTCAATAAAAACATAACATGTCACTTACTTGAGAACAATAATTATTACTTATATACTAAATTGGGTTCGACAACATTTTTCGACCAATTTCTTGTGACAAACCTAGCAATCACCGCACCTGGGAGCCGAACCCAGGACGCAACTCTCAGCAGTTGCGCTTGCGCCTGTCAAACCACCACAAATTACAACTCCTCTTTTTATAAATGTTGTTGTTTACATGTTTGGAATAAAATAATGACTGCTTATTTTTTACAACAAAGACTATTGTATTATGGTGAAGTCTCAAACCACTTGAGAAATCTGCGATTATAGCCAAACTCTTTACATTTTATTGGTTTTCCCCGCTTTCACACATAAACACGCTAAGTGGCAATATTTTTCCGACCGCTTATTTTCGTTAACACGTAGTAAGCTATCCTACGTTTGTGAGGATTTATGGATCTTTGTTACTCTTTCTCGAAAAATCTACTGAACGGCTTTTGATAAAATCTTCGGTGGTTTAAAAAAAAAAAACGTTTCTTCACACTAGGAATTCCTCCTGTATCGTGGGTGGATTTACATACATTTAAATTCACATACACGAACAGCCAGACCCAAAACAACTACCTGTAGGTCATACACATATTTGTCCCGTGCGGGAATCGAACCCGCGACACGCAGCGCAGCAGTCGATTTGTCAGCCACTGCGCTAATCGTGACGTCGTCGTGCCAGTTTATAATATGGATTAACACATAGGGTACTTTAATCTATGTTCCCTATAATTTCGACGTCTACGCGAAGCTGCGGGCTTAAGCTAGTTAACACAATATATTTCACCGCTTAGGGCTATACCTCATATGTCTGATGATTTGCTAACCGCAGCTTATCATGACAATCTTATTTTTACCTTAGCGTGCGGATGAGATATTTTCGTTATATTCGTATAAAGATCGTGAAGTGCGCAGGTGTCAGGCCGTGCAGCGCAAGATGGAAGGTGGGTCATTTTCTGTGAAGACACGCCCGCAACTTCTTGAGAGATTGTCTTTGCTACGGCCGACTTGAATTCGAAGTATATTTAGAGATTACCAAGTAGGCCACGATAACTCGTGTCCAGGTGAAAGACAGGCGGCTTACAGACGACTCGATGAAGCGATCAGGGACTCAGGGGGTTTCAGCTGCTCCCGCCAGATATCAAGTCCTATTTATAGTACCAATATGAGATTTTTTACATAAAGTAGATTTATCCATTGCACCATTTATTTAAGGACACATAAGATAAGATCACACCTGAAGTCCCCGAGCGGTAAGGCAGAGATGTAGCCAACTGCACACTCACATTTGCCAGGTATTTTTGCTTATTTTAGAGAGTATTTTGCCTTCAATCGAGCACAAACCCAGACTATTTATTATGCTAATGCTAAATATAATTACTCAGCTCGACACAGCAGATTCAATAAAGCATAAAAATATAAAAACTTGTAACTGTGTGTTACAAGTTTTTATATTTTTATGCACACGCTCTTGCACAAAAAACAGAATGAGTTTCTTAATTAACAATCAACCCTCTAATTAAAACTGAGCCATTATGCCAAGGAAAACAAAAACAGTTCGAGAAAGCCCGCGTGTCATGAAGTTTTACTAAGAACCTCAGGTAAAAACTACCAGTTATAATAGTTTCTCTGACTATTAAAATGTGATGTGTGCCGTGAGACAAAAATTTGCGATCGGCAGCAAAAAGTTAAAAGCTTTGCATAGTTGACCTTCTTAATATCGATACTCTATTTGAGTCATAGACAAGGTGTCACATAATAAACACAAGACCGTATGGTCTCTCTGACCATGAAACTGAACAACTTTTGTTCTTCGATTTCACAAAATTTTCAACAATAAAAAAACTGTCGCGATCAACATGTTATGTACTATATACTAAATATATATTATGGATACGAATTCCCAAAGTCGTTGAACAGTTTCATGGTCGAAACGAAAGCTCTTACCGAGTCCCGACTCTTTGATACGGCGAAAAAATCAATAAAAAGTTTTTTTTTCTTGACAAGTCAAGTTACTCTATATCGATTTTTTACGTTGGCATTTAGCTTTATTAAAATCATAATAGAGTGATAATATGAAATAGGTATGTTAAAATAAAATACGTAAAATGGTCACAAACTGACAATTCCTAATACTAACTGCGTCTATGCCCATTTTAAGAATTTTGACGTGATCCATTTTAATATTACAAATTCCACTAAAGCGGTCTTTTTAGGAGGCCCCTAGGCCTTAACATAAAGTTATTCTAAGTAGGTTATCCGTTGGTTTCAAGGAATTAAATCTACTGGATTCGGTTCTGCGGTAAAAGTTCGTCGTTCGTGGAAAATACGAGTAGGTAAGTGGGGATACAATAATATATGAAGTCATGTTATTTTGGCATTAGACAAAAGAGATTTGTAAAAAGTAAACAAATCTCTTTTGTCCTTGTTTAATTAATGAATGGACAATGCTAAAAATACAATCTTAAATACCTATTTAACGGTAAACGATGGCTGACCTAATAAAACAATTATTTAAACAAGTCAGAACAGCTACATTTTATACCAATAAACAAGATTTAATATTACCTTATATGTATTATGTAATTTCCCGCCGCGAATGATGATAAACTCTCCATATTAGTACCTACGATAAATAAAATCCAAGTATTAATTGGCTATTCTGTGATTAACTTATCGACGCTTATAAGTCCAGTAATATAAGTTTAAGTAAGTGGGAAAGTGTTGCCAGTATTGGACAATGCGCATAATAATTATCGTTTCAAGTCGTTTTAAAACTAGTTATTATCCAGAACTGGTTGAAGAGGAAACAATTGACGGTCGATTACTAGTGTGTCCTTCAAAACAAGCTTTTTATTAACATTTTGGTATGAGCGAGCAGTGCCAACATATTAATAATAATAACTGAAGTTTATTTATCGTAATTAAAATCCACGCACATTATTTTTACAGCATCGGTTTAGTTTGGTTTAAAGAAGAAGGCTTCCTGACTTAAAGAACCGAATGATCTCGTCGGTCGCGAAGTTTGTTGAAAATTCTAAATTCTATTCCCAGAGGGATAAGTATTGTTTTATTTTTTCATAAAGGTGCCTACCGGGTACAGGTCAAATTCGGGTGCTTGCGTAGTTCAATAATAGCTAGTCTCCACGGTGAATCACCACCATGGCCGAATTATTACTATTAAGTAGTGCTACTCAATTTGTGCCAGATTTTCACAAAAAGGGGAGACTTCGAACCAGACCCTGTTGATAATGCAGCTCTTGTCTGCTTTTTAACGAAATATCAGCAGAATCTGTTTACCAGGTGATTGATGATTATTTTTTTGTTTGCCATTCGCGGTTCAGTGTCAGACTGTAGGTAAAAGCAATGCTAAATATGATTCGAACCCACAGCACGTATGTATTAACAGAATTATTATAATTATCTTTTTAAAAACAACCCACGCCATGGCTCTTCCACTTTCTAAAAGTAGGTCGGTAGGTACTTGGAGCAAACTTGCAGTTCCTTTTCACTAAAGCTTTCCAATCTTTCTCTGACAGTAAGATCTAACTAGGATTACTAAAGCAGGACAACTTTGGCCTGTATAATTTGTTTGAACCCTGTACTTGCTTCTACACATAACTTGAGGACCGTTCTGCGCTCCCAGTTCTGAATTGTAAACTTGATCGTCTTCATTACATTCTCAGAATTTGCAAACAGTTCCCCGACTTTTGCTATTCTTGTGGAATGTTGATCTGATACAAAAAGCATGGAGTTGCTGAGCGTTTTACAAAAACTGAAACTGATTCGGTAAAAACGTTTGATTTCCCATCGAATTAAAAGAAAAACATTGTGTTTATCGAGCCGTTTTTTTGTATTTAACAACCGTTTAATTTTAATCACTTGTTTCAAAAAAGTCTTACAAACCTATTTATAAACGATTAAAGATCTACTAAAAACGAACAGTGAAAGTGCGTAAATGTTACGAAAAACGTTGATTTGTGCGCTTGGCACATAATAAATCATTCTTCGGCTTTTTACGTCCAAATATTTTCAACGCTTTATTCTCGGCATCTCATTCATCAGAAATGATTTATTTACTAACAAAAGTTGTGAGAATCAGTTCATTATTATGAGATGTTGAGTCAGGGTTAGCTTTCGGCTTTCAATGGTCTTGAGTTGTTTAACTCAGTGTCATGATACCTATGTAGGTAATCAAATTGTAATCATATTAATGTTATTTTTATCAACTTAATTTTATAACCAATTTGGAGCTTATCATTGGAGCTACCTATATTTTGACCGTATCACGCTTGAATCTTGAAAACGAATAAATTACCAACTGTATTCATACTGTTCTTATGGTAATGATGCCAAAATACTTAAGACCCTGAATTGTTTGTACAGATATTGTGTCCAACAACCACCAAGTACCTACTAAGAAAACATAAGTACAGAGGAGCTGAGCACGACAAGAACAAGTAAGTAGTAAAGCGAAATATTATCATTATGGCATCTGCGCCCGCGCGGACGGCGGCCGGGCTATTAGCGTCAGGTAAATGAAACGTAAAGTCCTGGGCACCGCATTATAAATTCCTCACGCCAGCGAAGGCAAAAACATCATGAGGAATCCGCTCGCGATTGCCCAAAGCTTTTTTGTATTCTAAGCAGTGCTCATGGTAATATGAAGGTAAAGTTGAACTGGATACTAGTTTGTTTGGTTTGGACAAATGACTTTGTTCTATGCTAATCTCCGTTCGATTTTATTTTGGGTGTTATTGAATTATTTGGAGGACATTCTTATTGTTATTAGGTATAGAATCAAGAAAAAAAAACATGTACCTATTGGTTTTATTTTATTTTCGTCCTTCTTTTCGATGCATTTTCGTGTCTTGTTATTATTTTTGTTTGTGTATTTTGTTATATGTATGTAGGTACTATATAATATTTTGTGGGGTTTGGGTCACAAAGTTTTGGGTTTTAGTTTGAATCAATATAAGTAGTTTTAGTTCTCCTTCGATTTGTAAACTTGAACAAATCGTAGTTTTGTTTAAGAAGCTTCTAAAAGGCAGCCTCAATTCGTGTACTATAATGAAGGGCGTAAAATTAATAAAGGTGTTAACTTTTTCTTAAATGGTAAGCTCGCGCAATATCTTGGCAAGCTTTGATCACTGCCATTAAGGGTTAATAAGCGTAAAGCGGTTAACACCACCTTCCCTACACCCGTAGAGCCACCGTCAATAAACTTATTGCCCTTTAATCTAACCACAAAAGCTTGCAGACTTACAGTAGGCTTCGGCAGTTGATGTTCCTTTACAAGTCCGATTACCATCCCGCATTCAGATTTTATTGCATAGAATATTAATATTCACTAACAATAACCACTTTATGATCACTTCACATGTAGGTAGCACTAGTACAAGCGAGAGCATCAACTGATGTCGTGTGAAAATCGCGGAATCACGACTGACTATTGTAGTTACGTCCAACACGCGAAGAATATGTACAGAGACTGGCGTGCGCATGTCGCGCCTGGAGGCGTTTGCGCAGCCTTCGACGGTGGAAAGTTCATCGAACGAGTAGCTCCCGCGTGAAGTGAGACGTGCGATCACATGAGAAAAAGCCTCCGAGAAAATTTAACTCACCTGTCTATACAATCAAATGGGCTTTCTTAAATAGGTTTGTGTGCATGCGCGAATGCAATGAATGTGGACTAGGTAGCATGCAAATAATATAACGTGCATCTGCAGGTACTATGTAACGTTCATACTCGCTAGCTAGGTACTATAACAGTCTATAATAATGTCTGTTGAATAATTCAAAACCTTTTTCGTAGAAAAACATAAAACCCTAAAATGCTAAACGGTTTGTGGGCATTATAGGGTTTAATGCGTTAAATGTTTTGTGGACAATGATGACGCATAGAGTTGTCCATCATATTTCAACTTATTTATCGTGCAATTACGGTATTCTGTTTTAATCATTAAAAATACTTAACTGTTCACTGTAATGAACAGTTAAATGGAAGAAGGTTAAAAGAAGGCATCCAAAATGACCTATTATTATCGAAGTAGAACGTATTACTGCGTTAAACAGAACGTTTATTTTTTTATCTAAGAAAGTACCCTGCTGTCATTCTCATTCTATCTGTCAAATTTGTCATCAGTCCGGATGCGAATCGTGACTTTCAATTTCTTGCAAGTTTATGTGAATATCTATTAGTTTTCTACTCCTCAGTGTTGCGTGGACGTAATCCATAATGCCTAAGGTTTCAGGTAAATACTAAAGCTGAATACTTACTACTTCCAGAAAATGCTACATCATTCTTTTAATATTGAGGTTATAGCTTTTCCAAACTGTCATTTTAAACTTTATTTTACTTTTGAAATTCCAATATTTTGTTCTACCCCCTTGTTATTATACTCCACTCAACAATAAAATACCATTAAGACTTGGTATGAAAAGTGCATTGTCATGACTGCCGCCTCTATTCGCCCGTAAAACATACCCGGCATTTGTAATGTTTTCTTGTACAGAAAACCTTATTTTACTCTCAGCAGCGTATAATGCTTGTAAAATGAATCACATACTACACGCAATCGACATAAAGTATAAAATGCATAAATTTACATAATTAGTTAAATATATAGTACTTAGATTTTGCTCACCAGCTCTAATACGAAAACAAAAGAACCTATTATGTACGTAACTGACAAACAAGATAACATTTTTGTAATCATGCAACTCTTATTAGCTTCACAAGTTTTACATGCATCACTAAAATCTTAATTTCTCAAAATCAATCTGTATTACTAATTTGATATATTATAAATGCAGAGGCAAGGCCAAGATCCATAAAATTTATGGATCTTGGCCTTGCCTCTGATAAGAAAAAAATCTTAAACAATGCCATTTAAGTCTACACATTTGTGCCAATACCATTATAGTAATTAATCATCATAGCGATTACAGTAAAGGTAAAATGGGGCAAGGAGTTATACCCAGGCGTGGAAGTGAACACAGATGATGATCCCGTGGTGTTCAAGGCACAGATTTTTGCCCTCACCGGTGTGCAGCCCGAGAGACAGAAGGTGGTCTGCAAAGGAGTCACTCTGAGGGACGACTCTTGGTCCAACTTTAAGTTAACTAATGTGAGTTTTAGTTTTCTAGTCTTCTTTTTCAAGTAGTTATTACTGTGTGAATGTAGAGTAGTCTGTTAAAACCAGACTAAAGCTGATAAATGACTTTGATGGCAGTTTAAAACACCATCTGTCAAAAAAAAACTGTGTAATATATCATTCATCTTTGTTCAAAATATTATCACTACATAGTATATAGGGAGAGCTTAGATCTTTAAAACTATGCAACAGTTTTTGATGAAGTTTTTTTAGTATTTATATATATAATATTAATTTCTACATACCACCCATGCAAAGTCCATGTGATAATTGCATTATAAATGACAGTTGTCCTAAAACAACACATTTGCATTCCAATTTCCAACTAATAATATGATAATTTACTTATGTTGTAAAAAATTTCTACCTGTATTCCTAAAGTTTTAATTTTACACAAAATTCGAGAACAGCATAGCGTAGCTACTTCCGACTATCGACTGAAAAAGTTAATGACCTGTGTAACCTTGATATTTAATGTAAACATGTTACAAGGGTAAATGACTCATTGAGTTTCTAAACATATACGGGCCTGTTGGTCTAGTGGTTAGTGGCCCTGACTGCTGAGCCGGAGGTCGTGGGTTCGATTCCCACCCAGGACAAACTTTGTGTGATGAGCATGATTGTTTGTTCTGTGTCTGGATGTGATTTATCTATAATATGTATGTATTTATAAATTATATAAGTATGTATATCAGTTGTCTGGTTACCATAACACAATGTTTATAGTAAAAGTACTGATTTAACTATATTTATAGGAAATTGTTCTACAATCACAAAAGAAGACATCACAGACAGTGTAACTGAGTTGTTAAAGTTAAATTGCCGTAAAATAATATTGTGTGCTTTTCCATACTTATATAAAAAGTCAAACAAACTAAACAATTATATTCACATGCTGAATAAGCATGTACATTTCTTGGTAGGTCACTATTGTGACAAACTTGTATATCTTGATATCAACACTGTTGTTGATAAACTTAGGTCGACACGGGGTAGTGTGTTTCTACCTACTAGTTGTAGACACAAAATAGCTAGGCTATTAGCTTATAATATTCACTCGGACATAAATATTATGTCTATGTTTTGTACTATTATTAACACTGCGACTATTAGTAATTTAAATACTAATATACCTTTTTACAAGGAAGGCGGGGGAGTATTGTCGCTCACTCCGGCTCATTTAAACTAGCTAGTAAGACAACAGACACCAAAGTACCTTCTGGCTCTCAAATAGTTAAATTTAAAAAAGGGGCTAAGCAGAATTCCTTGAAATTATTTCATCAAAATATTCAAGGTTTCTCTTCAAAACAACTAGAGATTGAATTGTTTTTAGAAAAAACTAAGTTTGATATTGTTTGTTTCACCGAACATTGGTTAAAAGATCATGAAATGTTAATTAATTATGAAAATTACAGTGTAGGCAGTTGCTTTAACCGTAAATCTAAGATGCGTGGGGGTTCACTAATCTTAGTCAAAAATAGTATTAAATTTAGAAGTCGTATTGATATAGTTGATCTATCGGTTGAACATAATATTGAATTGTCTTGTGTTGAGCTAGATAAGCATGTCATAGTGTGCGTTTACAGGCCCCCAAATTATCAAAACTACTCGATATTTGAGTCAGTAATGGAAGATGCTTTGGCAAAACTTGCAACGGGTAATAAGTCGCTAGTCATCTGTGGTGACTTTAACATCAATATTTTAGATGAAAATTCAAATAGCAGTAGATTCTTAAATCTTTTTAAATCATTTAATTTGTTGAATGTGTTTTCGGAGCCAACCCGAATTACTACAAATACCGCTACATGTATTGATAATGTTTTCTGTTGCTGCGACTTCTTAGATAAATCCATTGTAAATTACCTTCCCTCTGATCACAGCGGTCAAACCGTTGTTTTCGAGTCCTACACATCATCACAAAAAATTCAAATACAGTCCAGACAAATAACACCCAGCAATTTAAATAAATTTAATAATAATTTAATAAGTAATCTAGGCATTCCGGGATATGATATTAATAATGTAAATCATTTTTATGAGGAATTCTTTTCGGTTGTCTACACAGAGTTCAATGATACGCTAAAAATAAAAACTAAATCTATTAGCCCAAAGTTTATGTTCAGTGATTGGGCAACTAAGGGTATAAGAAAAAGTAGGGAACGACTGTTTGAGCTTTACGGCCTTAAGCCTTACATCAACTCGGAAACATTCAATCGCTATGTTGCTACTTACTCAAAAATTTTTAAAAACACCTGCCAGGTAGCTAAAGCCTTATTCATAAGCAACAAGATTAAATCCGCCGATAATAAAATTAAGACGGTTTGGAAAATAATCAATAGTGAAACTAATAGAAATAAAAAATATAATAATGATATTACACTAGAGTCTTCACGTGGTCTTCTAACCACTAAAAACGAAGTTGCTCAAGAATTTGTGGATTTCTTTACTAGTATCCCAATTAAAACTACTGAAACTTTAAATTCGTCACCCTTGCTTTCTGTTGACTTATTAAGAGCAAACGTTTTACCATGCTCGGTTGAGTTTCAATTTAATCATATTAACCCCACTGCAGTCATTAAAGCTTTTAAGCAAATAAAAATCAAATTAACCGAAGACCTTTGGGGAATGTCTATTAAAGTTTGTCAAGCTATCATTGAGACTGTAGCACCGTACTTAGCCTTAATATTTAATTTGTGTGTGGACCAAGGAGTTTTCCCGGACCTTATGAAATACAGCAAGGTAATACCACTTTTCAAATCTGGGGACAGTAAAGACACCAATAATTATAGACCCGTATCCGTTTTGCCGGTTTTCAGCAAGGTGTTTGAAAAGGTAATGCTTAATCAAATGCTCAACCACTTTAACACCAATAAGATCTTACATGAAAAACAGTATGGTTTCACCAAAGGACGTTGTACGACTGACGCTGGTGTTACCTTGTTAAAACACATATTTACTGCGTGGGAAGAGGCACAGGATGCCATAGGAATCTTTTGTGACCTTTCAAAAGCGTTTGATTGTGTTAGCCACGAAACCCTACTCTTGAAACTTGAACATTACGGCCTAGGAAAACTTGCGCTTAGTTTAGTAAAATCATATTTAAATGATAGACAGCAGCAAGTACAAATAAATGGTGTCAATTCAATGGGTTTAAATGTAAAGATGGGTGTACCACAAGGATCGATATTAGGTCCCTTCCTCTTTTTAGTATATATTAATGATCTACCCCATTTATTTAAAAACCAACCACAAATGGTGTTGTTTGCTGACGATACCTCTTTAATATTTAAGATAAACAGACGTGCCACAAATCTTGACGACGTAAATAATGCCCTAATGCAGGTACATAATTGGTTTACCGCTAATAATTTAGTATTAAATGGGAAAAAAACGAAGTGTATAAGATTTGCTCTACCAAATGTCAAAAACAGTGAGTGTGACATAGTATTGAATCAAGAGAAACTAGAATTCGTCGAAAAAACTGTTTTCTTGGGAATAACACTCGATTCAAAGCTACAATGGGGTCCGCATATAACATCTCTTGCAGGACGCCTTAGTTCAGCAGCATATGCTGTTAGAAAAATCCGTCAGTTTACTGATGTAGATACCGCGAGGCTAGTCTACTTTAGTTATTTTCATAGTATCATGTCATACGGTATTTTACTTTGGGGACGGGGTGCAGACATCGAGTCTATATTTATTCTGCAGAAAAGAGCCATCAGAGCCATATATAACCTACGTAGGCGAGATTCTTTAAGGGAACAGTTTAAGGATATTAACATCATGACAGTACCTTGTCAATATATTTATGAAAACATCATGTATGTCAGGAAAAACTTGCATATTTTTAGTAAAAGAGGTGACAGACACAATTATAATACTAGAAATAGGGACCAATTAGTTCAACCAGGTTTCAGGTTAGCTAAAGTAGACTCATCTTTCATGGGGTACTGTTTAAAATGCTACAATAAAATACCTCCCCACATTCTTCAACTGAATGAAACGAAATTTAAATCTTGTATTAAACGCACACTATGTAGGCAAGCATATTATAAGTTGGGGGATTATATTGATGATAAAAATGCTTGGCTTAATGCTGGTCCTGCTCCAGAAGAATAGGGGTAAACTCATTGATTGGTATCCGAAGCTATAGTGGAAGCTGCAGAAGATTGTAAGACTATCTTTGCAATGTATAGAATCAATTCTCTAGTATTGTATAATTATTAAGCCCATATGTGAGTGCTATGTATTATTATTGACTTGACGAAGCCCTGGTGGTTGATAGTGTCATGCTCACTTAAATGTCTTGCTGATGGTGGCGGGTGTGTCGGGTCATTTAGCTCCCTTCAAAATGGTCGAGCTGAATGGGGCTGATCCATACGTCATGTTCGTGAACGGGCGCTGTCAGTTGGGACTGGTCATTTTTAGCTACCACGGTTCATTTTTAACTTATTTAGATTTAAAATTAAATTTTGCTTTTTATTTACTCTGGACGCTCTTACTGTGCACGTCTTTCTACATCGTTCTCACATATTTGTATAATTTCAACATGAATGATGTAAATACAATTTTGTAAAAATATTATAATTTAAAAGAGTGTCCATGGAGTTTCTTGCCCATTCTTCTCCATAGAGATCAACGCTTTGGAATGGGCAACTACAGTACTTTCACAAGTTATTATGCCTTGTGACCGGGACTGTAGATTAGTTTTGTTTCTTGACATTCAAAAGTGCCTGTAATGGTCTAATTGAAATAAATGGTTTTGACTTTTGACTTTTGACTTTTGACAAGCTCTGCTTAGCTTGGGATCAGATAGCCGTGTGTGAGTTGTCCCAAGATATTTAGATATTTATTTATATCTACCAGTTTTACATAAAGAAACATTTTCTTTCTTTCTAATCATAAAATCATAAAACTATGAAACTAAAACTTTGGCCAACATTAAAGGCAAGACTTATGAAATAAAACAAAAACTATTGTCCAAATTAATATTTATTTAGAGACTGGTCTGCTGCTAATGTGTGTGGTGAAGGTTGCGGGGAGTTTCTGTTTACAGGTGGCTCAAGACCACACGCTGTGGCACAATTTAGGCTAGGCCTATGTCCAGCAATGGACGTCCATAGACTGAAATGATGACCATGATCGTTTCTTAATTTTAAGAGCTAGGCCGAATAAGACGACAGTTTTCATCATAACAATTTGGCAATTCTAGAATGCTGTGGTGCTAGTAATGGGTAGCAAGGAGGAAGACGTGCCGGCCGCTCCTGTGGAACAGACGCGCTTTGTCGAAGATATGAACGAGGCGGAGCTCGCTACTGCTGTGAGTATATTGATGTTTGTAAAAAAAAATTAGCATATTTACAGAATGACGAGTATCTTGTGTGGCTCTATCCTGCAGGTATAATATGGATTGTGGGTGTATGTTTATTATAAAATAAAATATTGGTCTGATGGACTTAAACTGTACACAACTAATTTGTGTGTCATGTCCAGCTTATTGTTAGATAAAAATCTTTCACCAAATAAACAAAAATATGTAGAAAATTGCTTTTGAAGATTTTCTGAGCTCCATATGAATACAAGTTTGGTGTTTCTTTTTCAGATGGACTTGCCTGAAGGTCTGATCAACTTGGGCAACACATGCTACATGAATGCTACAGTACAGTGCCTGAAGACAGTACCTGAACTTAAGAATGCCTTACTTAGTTATGACAAGAGTAAGTTATTTATTATTCAGGCTGTTTTACCACAGGTAAATAACAGACCTAACGAAAATCGACCTAATGGATCTAGGAATAATCACGTCATTGCAATGAGTGGATGGAACATAATGTTGTTACCTCTGGAAATAAGCTTAGTGTAAATTTAATAATAATAATTTTCGTCGTTAGTTATGATGTCCTTCTGTAGCTTGATTTTGGTTGTCTTTGGTCTGTACTTCTAGACTTTGATGGAGTAATAGATAAGTTTTCAGGAAGAAGACATGCTGCACGACCTCCATGAGGATTTCGAGTACATATTGTTAACGATCGTCATTGATGTCAACAGCATCGGGCGGCGGCACGGCCGGCGAGCTAACGTCAGCTCTGAGCGACACCATGTCAGCCCTCGAGGGCGGCGGCGCGGGGGCCTGCGCAGGCGCCGCCGCCAAGCTGCTGCGCGCGCTGCACGCCACGGCGCCGCGGTTCGCGGAGCGCGGCGCGGGCGGGGGGCTCGCGCAGCAGGACGCGTCCGAGTGCTGGACCGAGATCATACGGGCGCTGCAAGCGAGGCTGCCGACTGCACCCAACACTCCCCCAGACAGGTACGAGATAGTTCATACAGGAAAGTAATACCAAACTCAAGCTTTTATTTCAATTAGACCATTATTATAGACACTTGCTGAAAGTCATAAAAACAAAAAAAAAACAAGATGCTGCTACAGTCCCAATCACAAGACATAATAACTTGCGAAAGTACTGTAGTCGCTTATGGCACTATCGAGAAAGGATTATTTAGTAGCTTGTAATTCGGAAACGTGAGAATTCAGATATTACAACTAGTATGGTATTACTTATTAGTTTTAAGTTTTGATGTAACCATGAGATTGTTAAAATAGTATGATTTGAAAGTGTCCATGGAGTTTCTTGCCTGTTTTTCTCCATAGAAATCAAGGCTCTGGAATGGGCAACAACAGTACTTTCACAAGTTAGTATGCATTGTGATTGGCAGTGGTCTAATTGAAATAAATGCATAGATTTTAAGTTCGTTATAAGCAGTTTTTAAATCATGGTTGCAATTAGGCAGCAAGAGTCCGAAATATTTAAACCCGTTTTTAGTAATTAAATGCCTTTAACCGTTTATTTACTATATATATAATACCATCGCATTTTTACTATTTTAGGTCAGACCAATCAAAAGATTTTATTTCACATAGGCACTTATAAAACGTCGAAAAAAGCGTACAGTTCGGGTTGGTAGGTAGTTTCCTATGGAGAAGAACCCAAACTCCATGAGTATAAAGAATTACCTGTATTATAAATAATGTTTTAAACTTTGATCAATAAAGAAATAGATAATCACGTCACACTTTATTTCACCTATCAGATCATCAGTGATCGAGCAGTACTTCGGCGGTACTCTAGACGTGGAACTGGTCTGTTCTGAGGCAGATGAAGCTCCCTCGCGCACCAAGGAGACCTTCCTGCAGCTATCCTGCTTTATCTCGCAAGACGTCAAGTACTTGCAGTCTGGGCTTAGATCTGTAAGTTTTATCATACACACTATCTAAGCGACTTTATTTTTTTTCGTTAAGTTATAATCTGTTAATTGTTAATATTCTTATTTATTTTCTATATAATGTATTTTGTTTTGACATCATGTGTCTCTTTCCGATTCGTCACTCCCTTATTACTTACAGATACTCACAAAATATCGAATTGGGAAAACCTCCTTTTGTTTTTACCGGCTGTAAATAAATTTACTTCCGAAAGTCGGTCACTTTTTTTTATTCATAGATTTTTTACCATAATTTTGAAAATCAACCCACAATCGATGGATAAATCACGTAACAAGGTACAAAAATAAAACATACAGTCAAATTGAGAACCTCCTCCCTCTTTGAAGTCGGTTAAAAAAGACTGCTTAACCACAACATACATACTTTTTCTAATGTTTGATAATAGCTATGTTTTTACAGAAAATGGCAGAGCAAATCACAAAAATGTCACAGACATTAGGACGGGATGCGATCTACACGAAAACAGTAAGTCTCACATTAATTAAATCCGTGCCTCGGGAAAACATGTTAAGTGGTTGGGACCGTTGGATCCTTCTGCTCATTGCCTTTTCAAGGAGATTACGAAAAGTTTAGTTGACACTTTCCGTGACCCAAGGGCTGGTTTTTACCTTGGTAAGAGGCTAAGCGATGCTATACAACGTGGAAACGCCACCAGTCTCTTTGAGACATTCTTAGTTGGCAGCGATTAGAACGAATTTTTAGTTTATTTAAAAGTTAGTTTCTTCAGGTTAATTTAATTTCTTGACGTTTGGAATCCTTACTAATATTATAGAAGCGAAAGTTTGTTTGTTTGTTTGTTACGTCTTCACGCCTAAATGGCTAAACCGATTTTGATGAATTTTGGTACAGAGATAGTTGTGACCTTGGAGACGGACATAGGCTAATTAAAAAAAAAGTGGAAAAGGGGGGAGAAAGAGGGAAGAAAAGGGGGGAGAAAGAGGGAAGAAAAGGGGGTAGAAAGATTTTTTTTTATCATCACGCAGGTTTGAGTTAGCGTTTGCCCAAAGTAACTATGCCACGCGGACGAAGTTGCGGGCGGAAGCTAGTGTTCTTAAATGAAGCTGTTTGTCAGTGTTTGGTTCCTTGTATCAATTCAGCAGCATCTTGTCCGAGAGAAAACCCCACGATAACTGGGAGGGAAAACACCAGGCAGATAATATTTTGTCTAATGCTCTTTACTCTGTGTCCCACATTAATTCAGTATTTCTTATAGAGCAAAATCAGCCGTCTGCCGGCGTACTTAACGGTGCAATTCGTGCGCTTCTACTACAAGGAGAAGGAGTCCATCAACGCCAAGATCCTGAAGGACGTGAAGTTTCCCTTAGAGTTGGACGTGTACGACCTGTGCTCGCCCGAGCTGCAAGAGAGACTTATGCCCATGAGGAACAAGTTCAAGGTAGCTTTTTTTTTAATCATTGTGCTAATATTGCTAGTTTGTATGTGTGTAAAGAGATGTCAACCAAGTGGCTCAGCCAGGACCCTCTCGCCTGTCAGGGCCACTGCCTGCTAAAGTTACGGGTTGTTCGAAATAGATACCGCGACCTCGGAACACAAAGGGCAAAAGAAGAAAGAATATGTTATATTATGTTATGTTATGGTTTTGATCAATACAAGTCTGACACTACCTTCCAATCTGCCAGTGCGGGGTTTATATTATACAATTTGATGATTTGCAACTCGAAAAAAAAAGTTTGTATTTGTGCGTGTTTGTTACTCCTTCACGCTCAAACGGATAAAAGAATTTAGATGAAATTGGTAGTAGATAGCTTATATCTTTGATTAACATATATGCTATTTTTATCCCGGTGAAAACGCGGGCGCGACCAATGACTTCAAGTTATTATGAAATACTAGCTGTATTTCATAATAACTTGAAGTCATTGGTCTGATTAACTTAGCTATGGTTTCGCTATTCTCAATGAACTTTGACTGGTCGCGACGTTACTCGTTTAGGCCGCATTACATCAGGTTGTTTTGGTATATAATGTCTTTTATTTACATTTCTTTCTTTAATATTTTTCTTTACTCTTTTGTCCTGCGCAAATCGTCGAAATGACGTCACTCAATTTCAGCTAGTGAAGAAGTATTTATTTTACTTTTTCTTTCTCTTATCATTGCGAGAAGAGCAATACATTAGCTGAAATTGAGCGACGTAATTTCGGTCTGATAAAAATAATGATGTCGTTGGTCATAAGCTGTGTTTTTGTTTTTTTTTTTAGGAAATCGAAGACGGGAATGTGGAGTCATCGCTAAGTACGAAGAACCACGGCGACAGTACAAAGGAAATTAAGAAAAAAGACCCCACGAGGGCGGTACCTTACTGGTTCCCTGAAGGTAGGAAACATTCTCCTATTTATTTTGTACAACCTTAGCATTCAGTCTTTGACCCACTTGGCACGTAAAACCTGAATAAGAATGTCGAGGGGATGATGAGGTAAATGGCTTATGTTTGAAGACATCCATGTCTACATCGGATCATACTTCTCTACTTCTTTTCTCTGCTGGCTTTTTCTGCTAAAAAACCTGAAGTGTTTGGCAAAACTTTAAAGATTATCTTACGTTTTTGTTGCTCCATCCGCAAAGCGATGATGGAGGAAACTGACATGTCTTAGAACGAAAAACTGGGTAGACCTATATGTGACATTTACTATCCCGCACTGGGCCGCATTCCGGCGATTTTCTCTTGCAGAAAAGGACATTTGTTATTTTTAGGGTTCTTTGCCACAAAAGCAAAAAATCTGAATCCTCATTAGATCACTTTGTCAGTCTTTGTCTATCTGTCAAGACCCTTTATCTCGGAAACGCGTGGAAGTATTGAGTTGAAATTCAAACCATATACTCAAGTCTATAGTCTCTTGGAGCTGTGAAAATCAAACCTTCTAAGTCTACGCAGTCAAAAGATATGTATGGCCGTTTATGTCGCTAGTTTGTACCCTCGATGCGCGAATCTTACTCGTACATACCGGTTTTTTGGCATGGAATGATGACGTTGATTGTGCTTTTGTACATACAGACGTAGGCAGCAACAACAGCGGCTACTACCGGCTGCAGGCGGTGCTGACTCACCGCGGCCGCTCGTCGTCGTCCGGGCACTACGTGGCGTGGGTGGCGCGCGCCGACGGCTGGCTGCGCTGCGACGACGACGCCGTCACGCCCGTCACTGAGGACGAGGTGCTGAAGCTTAGCGGAGGCGGTGAGTTACAATCGTCTTTTTCAAGTTGCTGCGTTTGAACAGCACGGCTTGTACTCTAACATCATGGGTTAAAAAAACATTTATTTCAGGTAGTACACCCATAATTACAATTATACATTAGAAATTACATAATACAAAGTACAAGAGAAAATATATACGACTTAGATATTATTATTTTTATTATTCAAGTTTAAATATATTAATTAGACAATTACAAATCACAAATATTAAATTTGCAGCAGTGATACACAGCCTTGAGCATTTTTAGTGGATCTTATTCGGGTCATGAGGAGGTTATATTAGCTACTGCCATATTATCATCTATATTAGTTATGACTAAGCTATGACTCGTTTTTCTGTACCACTAACCCATGGTTTACATTCCACTGAAAGTAGGAAAGGATCTATTCTTTATAGGAAACCACTCAACATTATCTGGTGTTGGCTTCCAGTCTTATCAATGAACAATGCAACTGAATACTAGTATTTTAGAGCGATTGCCAACTGACTTCCCAGTTACAGAGAGAGATCGTAGTACCATGGTATGACTGGGCAACATCACGTACAGTAGTATATAACATTATTTCAACTTCCAAATATTGTTACAGGAGACTGGCACTGCGCCTACCTGCTCCTCTACGGGCCGAAGATCCTGGAATTACCCGAAGTAGTCGACAAGCCAGAGCCGATGATAACCGAACGGGATGACGAAGACCCGCCAGTCGCTCTCGCGTAACACCCCCCTCCCCCCACATTGCTACCTAGCTCCCATTTGTTCCAACCCGCTTGACTTGACTGCGACTCGCACAACTTTCTTTAGCCGAAATTATTGTGACAAGACAATTGTCAGTTCTTGACATGTGTCAAAGTATCGTCATATTTTGTCGTGGGTGTGTGACATGTCGCGGGATCGTGACATTGGTCATGTATTTGTGACATTTTGCCGCAGGATCGTGATATGTGTCTTGTCACAGTAGTGCAGGCCGCCTGAAGTATGACTAGAGATTGGGGTTCACTTTGAACTGCATTATATTTTTGAGCTTGCTAGTCTAGCTAAAGCTATTACGTAAATAAAATGATCTCTTAACAAGATTATTATTTACCACAGTTCGATCTTTAAAGAAGACACTTATTGTATTGGAATGACAAAGTGTCAAAAGCAACCTTTATATGTGTCGTCCTACAACTTTTTACCTGATAATGACAATTTTAAAGTTATTAGCTGCTAAAGTTAGATCTGTAGCTTGTAATATTTTGTATAGATACATTTAAAACTGCGCTGTAGACTTCCCTAGCAGTACCCAGTTGTAAATATGGCACGGTCGAAACATTACCTTATAGAACATCGTCACGCTTAGGAGTGTGTTTTTAAATCGCGAGGGGTCATATTTATGTCCGGGTCCCGTATATAGTATGTATAATCGGTCCTACCTCGACATTTTCTAGCCCATTTAATATCGATAGAGGTAAATGTAGGGTGACTCCATAATGTCGACTGGTCTATTTTATTTCAGTTTTCATGTTCGTTAGTTTCTGTTATAACTAAATGTACGGGTTGCATCAATTGGGTATCCCCTTTTTTTTCAGATTGGAAATCATCAAATAACTTCCCCCACTCTGTGCGAAGAGGAGTGTCAGGATTTTACTGACTAAACCCAACCCATGTTCCTTCTTTGGCCATTTATGTTCCGGCGCCGCGGTATCCCTTTCGAATAACCCGCAACCCCGGCAAGTGGACCTGGCAGACCCCTCTGCTTTGCTAACATCTCTTTAAGGCGCGCGTGGAACATGAACGCGCCGTCGACACGGCCTTGGGAACCCCCTAAAACTAAGTTTTAATACAACCGGGGTACCCAATTGATGCAGGTCTACGTACCAAGATAATATGTTTAGATAACACGGTTGTGTCGAATTAAATTGAAAAGCAATATACAATGTTAGTGTTGCAACCAGAAGTGAACCCTTTTTATTATTTATTTACGAAATAGAGCATTTATATAATGTAATGTAAAAAAGCAACTTAATGGGACAATTTCAAAGGCAACTGAAATTTAACTGCAGCTTCAAACCGAAGAACGAAAAGGATACGACTAATGTCTAAGTAACATAACTTCATGCCATGTTGGTCTAATGGTCGCAAACGCGTGAGCGTCTTCTCAATTGGTCTTGAGTTCAATACCGGGGAAAGTGTCATTGGGTTTTTCAATCAGGAGTTTCTCAATAGCATCCGCAGAGTCTGGATATGGGCCCAGTGTATCAAAAGGCTCGCTCCCTATAGCATGGGACTTAAATATAACTGTCGACTATTTGTTAGGTTCATCTCTGTCTAACCCGTTACGGGGACACACATTTCGCCAGTTATGTTTGCGTCCCCCTATGAGGGTGAGTTTCTTCAGAATTTAAAAACGTCAATCGGCAGTAATTTTATTGTGTATGGTAAAGTGTTGCAGTCGCCTCTGGAATTGAACCTCTTTAGCAAAATTTTGCTCAACTGTGTTGAAGTTGAGACATTAGTCGCGGGATTTGTGATTCGTTAATTTATTGTAAATTGGCATTCTGAATGCTACTGTTAATTGCTTGAGGCATTTTCGTTTAAAGTCATCTCAGTAAATATCTAGGTTCTCTATACAAGACGTATTGAATTTTATAAGACTAATTATACTAAACAATGATCGATAATAAATTTGATTATACATTTTGTTGTTGTTTTCATTTATAATATCTTGAGTCTAAACACCCTAGAATATTGTGTATTTTGGATCGCATTTACGTGGAGTAACTGCCTATTTGACTGCCACAACCCAGTTATTACTGGGTTTTTCAATAAATATCATATTATTACTTCTTGTTAAAATTGGTTTTCAGACTTAGGGTCATAGGGCCAGTGACTATAACAATCGATGTAATATAGGCCTTCTCTTTTGATATGAATAGCTAAACAAAAACATAATTTAAATAAAAGTAAAAAAAAAATAACTAGTATCGAGATGAGTCTGAAAAAATGACCACACCAAGACACGTTATTTGAAGCTATAAAAACCTCTTTTAATCATAGTTTTGATCGCTGGTAAACCTGGCGCGCAAAAGAAAAACAAACGTCTTATCGGCTACCACAGATAAAAAACACATTATGTCAATATTGTTGATACGATATTTCACAACAACATTAATATTTATTCACCAAACAGTTATAAATGTGCTGGTGTATCTACTATTTACGTAAATTGCTAGTCAAATGTTTCTGTGTATTCTGTCCTCCTGTGTATAGACTGTTCTTTTCAGATTGTAATCAGAGTAGCGACCTAAGATGCACGAGTTTCTTTGCGGGGTTCTTTTTGGGACAAGCTTATTATTATTATTTGTTGAAGAAGATTCCATTCCCTAATAATTTAGGACTTTATTTGTCGTTAGTTTTAAGTGTATTGCTTGGTGAGTGATTGCAAAACATATTTAGTCAGCTGACAGGCTGCTGGGGAGTTTCTTCCGCCGGTTCTTCTAGCTATAAATAATAGGAGATGGAAAAGGGCAGGCGTATTTTTCCGGTTAAGCAGACGTTATCCTCATAGGGTGCACTGCGAGATGCCATTTAGGAAAAGGAGTAGGCTCTTTAGGATTTACAAAACGCCCGCTCGTATTCCATCTCCTTGATGAAAAGCATGCTTTCAGCTTTTTATATATTATATTTTTATATTTTTTAACTTATCCAGAAAAAAAATACTATACAGGACACTGGTTTGATTCTCGCACAGATCAAATCAAAATCAAACCTCAAGGCATCTCGTACAAGATAGTTTCTCAAACAGCAATCATAAAAGTAAACGCGTACTATGCAGTGGGCGTTATTTTTTTTCAGGGCTTGCCTTGTTCCACACTATATTTTTTTATCTGTTTTGAAAACAGTGGTCATGAATAAATTTACATAGATAATAGGTCCTGCTAGAGTTCGAAATCATGACTCTCCAAGTCCCGGTCATTCGCACTGGTCCACCACAACTCAATGATACATTAATTACACAACCACATAGTGCCAAATGTCTATTGGCAACTCATGCCTACGACATATATCTAAACTACCAGCCTACAATATTATTATTACAGGTATAGGAAATGCAATATCAATACAAGTGAGATGTATATGCTTGCTCATATTCCCGATGTATTGTGGCAAGGCTGGACGAGGAGTTCTGAAAGCAGTCATCTTGACTTATGTTGTGGCTGGTAATTAAGTGCTTCTACGGGTAATCCCTTAAATTTCTAATATATAGTAAAACCTTGTTAGCTGTAAGGGGTCTATAAAATGGCCGCTTAAGCAGAATGATAATAGGTTAATAATACAAATTACATTAATTCACAATATTGACTGCGTCTTACTATGACCATTTCAAGAATTTAACTTAATTCCTATATTCATTCATCACTGCTAAAGCTCCATAGCTCTTTTTGTGTTACCAAACTAAAAAAAACCGGCCAAGAGCGTGTCGGGCCACGCTCAGTGTAGGGTTCCGTAGTTTCCCGTCCGTCACAATAAGTGTTCCCACTTATGAGTTTAAAGGTGGAGGAGGAAATTATTTTGTACAACTTTTTGTCTTTTTTGTACAAAAACTGTTGTGTCAATCAAGTTCAAAATGATTTTCATAGAAAGTCCTTATAAAGTTCTACTTTTCAGATTTTTTTCATATTTTCTAAAGTTAGAGGGGGGGGGACACATTGTTTTTTACTTTTGGAGCGATTATTTCCGAAATTATAGACATTATCAAAAAATGGTTTTAGTAAACCCCTATTCATTTTTAAATACCTTTCCAACAATATATCACACGTTAGGGTTGAAATTAAAAAAAAAACCCTTCCCACTTTACATATAGGGTGGCTACCCTAATAAAACATTTTTTTCCAATTTTTATTTTAGCACTTTGTCGGCGTGATTGATATACATATTGGTACCAAATTTCAGCTTTCTAGTGCTAACGGTCACAGAGATTAAGCGAGGACGGACAGACAGACATGGCGAAACTATAAGGGTTCCTAGTTGACTACGGAACCCTAAAAACTATTATGGACTTTTGAGCACATTCATAGATCACAATAAACATGCAACCAATTTGTATTGTAATATTAATTGCGCTTAACAAATAGGGCCCATTACAAACATGGGGTTGAACGCAAGAGAAGTGGTGCGAGTGTTCGCTTGCAGCACACAACTGTCGTTCAATCTTTCCAAGGAGAGGTATGACGTGATGATCGAGCCCTTCAAGAGGACTGCGCTCAGTCTGCAAAGTGAAATGGATCATTTGAAGGATACGCTGAGGTTTGGCATCACCGTCATGTATAGATGGTACTCACGCTAGAGAGGGTCCATATCACCGTGTATTTTTCGGGTTCATAGTCTGAATCGGGATCTACCTACTTTAAAAAAAAAGTCTCTGAAAGTAAATTCTGATCTTTCTTCTTTATCGTTTGGTTAGTGCTTGATTGTCCGCTGTGAGAGATTTTATGTCGCTCCATCTGCCTCTGATTTGGCTTATTAAGATACCGTCGGGAAATATCTCTCAGGCAATTCATTGCGATGTTTTCCTCCGCGACCGAAGCAAGTGATAATTATACAATTAGAACATGAATCCAAAAAATCTGAAGTCTTGCGTTCAAACGCGCGACCTATTACAGTCGACTTTACAGTCTGACGGTCACACCACATTGTTAGCATTTCTGCCTGATTCCGATAAAAAAGGTTCGAGGTTTTTGGTCTTGGTGGAGACATAAAATACTAAGAGTCTCTGTAGACTCCAGATTTTCAATCGGCCGATAGTTTCCATCAACCTAGTAATCGTATAGATACTACCTGGAAAAGCTGAAGGAGTGGTGTGTTGTGTTGTGTCTTGTGTTTAGAAAAAACTTTGTCTTAGAATTAATTCCACTGAGCTCACGACAGACAGTTTTGCCTTGGGGCGTAACTAGGTTTTTTAATTATGGATAAATTCCAACCTGAAGTCTAGATATAGACCTTGTTGATGGCAATAAGCTGGTTGCCTACCAATGAAAGGTAAATTCTGGCAAAAATATATTTCTGAAAAGTTTTAAGTAGTACTTTAGCTAGTTGTCATCATTAATATTTAAATGGTGTACCTACCCAGCTAGACTAGCCTTCGACTTACCTACGTCACAGCACCCATATGACCACCCGTGCGTGTCACGTTCCCTTGAATACAGCTGTACTTGACAGATGGGGCCAGCGATGAGTGCTTAGGTACATAACCTAAGTACAATAGGTTTGTAGCACATTCTTTTTAATAATATGAGCAATAAAATAGTTTTATACAAAGAAACTATAATTATTACTTCTCTATCTGAAAAACTTGTTAATTGATTATCCAGCTAAAGGTATACAGTTAACTTCGTAGGCTGCCTGTTCACCAAAGCAGAGGAAACTAGCGAAACTGCGTAAATTTTCGCCAATAGAATTGCAAAGTTTGAACTTCGCTTCGCTCATACTGCAAATTCTATTGGTCAAAAATTGCACAGCGCAGTGCCGCTCCTTAGAAGAGTAATATGTACCAATTTTTGACTGGAAATACTCATTTTATGATTAAACACTTCTTATTTTTTATCGTACAGAGTCTAGGGAAAAGACATTGATCAATACCTAAATACTCACTAAATAATGCTTTGACAACTCAAGTTTTTTCTCATAACATTGGTATCGTGGGAAAACTCCGTAGATATTGTAAACAAAAGTAGGAAGGACCGACTTCTGATAATGTTCGTTTATTTATAAATTACTTTGCTTTTGCCCGCAGCTTCGCTCGCGTTAAATTTGGTGTAACACAGTTCTCCTTTCCTGATTTACAGGTACCTGCTACCTGTAGTTTTTCCCCTTGCGCCTTAATAGCAATGCTAAGTTTTACCTTTTCTTCCGTCTTTCTCCCTCATATCTCAATCTTTAAAAAAACCCTATGTCCGTCTCCAGGGTCCCAACTATCTCTGTACCAAAATTCATCAAAATTGGTTTAGCCATTTAGGCGTGAAGACGTAACAAATAAACTCACTTTTGCTTTTATAATTTTAGTAAGGATAAAAGACATGATATTTTATTTTCTTATTTGATTTTTATTCGCGTTGTACTTTTCGCATTTTACCTCGCATAGGAGGTAGGCAGGAAGTTAAACGTTACATTGAACTACATAACGTAACATCACGCCTGTAGTCCTCAAAGCTTAGGCAGAGGTGTAGCTAATGGTACACAAGTAATACACAACTAATGGTACAAATAAAGTATTATCTTACATTTAACTACTTTTTCAAAATTATTGTTTAGGTACAAGTTGTAGTTTTAGTAGCTCGCCACTGGTGATAAAAGAAGATCAATAATGATTTGCTTCTAGTTCCATTCGTGACATAGTAGCACCTATAGAACATGAGATAGAAGACACACAAGAAGTAGAAATTAAAAAACAACAGAGCGACAATTTGGACCTTTTACTGAAACTGGACTCGCGGTCCAGAACCATTGCGACAAAATATAAGTAAGTATCGATGTTTTTTCCTTTAATACATGTACACAATACTAATAGATTTTTTAATCACCCTCAATTGCTGTATCCTGAGAATTTTGTACCCGTAGTACAGACGCCTGCAGGTCAAGCTACCCGAAACTGTCAATTTTTCCCAATGAACCTTGAACCTTATACTTTAGAAATAAAGTCGAAAATCTATCAAAGAAATCTGACAGATTGTAGTAGCTTGATGTGCAGGCGTCTGTACATTCAGATATGGATCAAGTATTCTGCAGAATCTACACACGGCGTCACATCAAGCTATTCAAAACCAGTTTATGCAAGGCCACGTTATACTGGAAATGTACAGCTTGATGTGTCCCCGAGTGTACAAATATATTTATTCATTTCAAGAATAAAACTAAAACTGCTCCAGATCGGCATCACTTAGTTCTTTTTGCTAGATGATTTCGATTCGATGCAAATCCGTTCAGGTCCAGTCAGTCCCAAACTATAAGCAGGTTTGTTCTCTTCCCTGTCGTTCATATCGTGGCCAAGGAGCTCCTCTGCAGGAGACACCTCATCTGTCACCAAGTTTCTGTATATTTATCATGGCCGTGTTTTATATTTGGACCTTGTTTGTTTTTTTGTCTTATGCTCACTTCAAGAAGCTACAAAATTAAAAACCATACTTAATCCATTATCTTAAAATTCATTTTAGACAAATAGTAGCAGTAAATGAAGAAGATCAATATTTAAAGCTTTATGGAATGAAGCTGGAACACAGGTGTCAATACCAGCTGACGCATGCGATGGAAATATGCTTGAAAGCCTTTGCTTCGGCTTACGACGATTGTTACAGCTATATGGCTCAATCCAAGGCTTTGGTTTTGTGCTCGCCTTTAAAACCCAAGCATATCTGCAACTTTATGCAGAGCTTTCTGAAGAATGATACGTGTGATAGTAGGAAACAGGTAAGGCTGGATGCATTCTTATTGCATAAAATCCTTACTAATATTATAAAAGCGAAAGTGAGTTTGTTTGTTACGTCTTCACGCCTAAATGGCCCAACTGATTTTGATAAATTTTGGTACATTAAAATATAGAATAATTATACAATTTTTTTTAAAGAGGGAACAAAAGGGGAGAAAAAGTTATTTTTTTTCGATCATCACGCGAGTTAAAGTTAGCGTTAATCCAAAGTAACTATGCCACGCGGACGAAGTCGCGGGCGAAAGCTAATTCGGAATAAAATTATAATTTTTGAAAAAATCGGTTGCTAAGTATGAATGATTTTGAATTCGTAAAATGAACGCATTATAATAGTTAACTTAGTGCATACCGCAATCGCTCCGCTTCTATCATTTTAGTTTCTGCTTCATTAAACTTCCAGTTTAACCCCAAGACTGCAGTTTCAGATTTTTTTCTGAAACATCTTAATAAATCAATAACACGACGGTTGTCTTAACATTTTCAGATGGACTATGGGTTAGGCAAAGGATATGCCGCTCTTGAGAAAGCTAAACGAGAACTAGGCGGCAATTTAAAAAATGTCACTCTGAAATACAAAGTTACATTCGAGCACAACTTGTATGATATTCAGGTAATTTAATAAAGGCCAATACATCGTTATCATCATCATCTTTTCAGCGATTACAGTCAATGCTTCGGTGTGGACGCTTCACAGTTAGGAGCCTAAAATGGTAGCTTTTAGTAGAATCATATTATCAGGATTCCGACAACAGGGGGTCAATATTAATAGGACAATAATATTTATTACGTTAAAATTCTTAAAATCGTCAAAGACGCAGTTAATTTTATGAATTGTCACTTTGTGACTATTTTAATGATTATGTCATTCATATTATTCTTCTGCTTAAGCCGCCATTTTAGATCCCCTGGAGACAACCGCAGTTAATATTATGAATTGTCAGTAAGTGATTATTTTACGAATTACAACGTAATTCATTTAAGTATTATGGTCTTCTGTTAAAGCGGCAATTTTTGGACTTATGCAAGTGTCCCTTTAGTTATCGCATCGACCGAACCTAACCTTCTTAATCATCTGATTTTTATCCGACTGTGGCAAAACTCAATAGGAAAGTTATAAGTTTGACTCATCGATACATCCATGCATCCTCACAAACATTCGCATTTATAATATTATGAAAATTAGCAGGAAGTAGGATTCGCAATAAAATCATGTAATTACCTAAAATACTTCATAAAACGGTCCCAGGATGCTAAAGAAACTGGCGAGCGTGTTCTGCACTCCTTCGAAGAGAAACATATCATCATGAGTGTAGTCTTCGTGGCCCTGAACGTGGCAATGGCTTTACTGTTCCTCCGCATCGTAATGGCAGCCGTGACGTACCACGAATTGTATCTGACCAGCATTAACTTTGACAACGTGTATATTACTGGTTACTTCAAAAGGTTGGACAAGAAGAGGAAGAAGAAGGATCAGGTCACGCTTCTACCGTTGAAGAAGGTAATGAGACATACGGAAAGGGCAATTTATGCAATACATCTGCCGAACTTTTTTTTTCTCGATGTGGAAATTCTCAATGGATTTTCTGCCCTGGGGAGAGCGGTAGGGTCTATCAGACTCGTACTGACTAAAACCACACCGATGTTCCCTCGCAAACTTTCGTCGTGATACGGTATGCATAGTGGCTGAACGATTGTCTGTTTCGCTGCGTGTCACGGGTTCTATTCCTGCACGAAACAATTATTTGCATGGCTGATACGTGGTTGTTTAGGTTCTGGCTGTTTGTGTTTGTGAGTCCCGTATAATGTCTTAAGTCCGACAGTGGAACTTGACGTATGTAATTAATGATTTAATCATGTAAACACCATATACCCACTATACCAGTGAAATTTGTAGTGGGGCGACGGTTAAACAAAACAACTTTTCAAAACCATTGTTGCCATAGCCTTTTATTTTTTTATTAGAACTGAAACTTTTAACTAGGCATACGATGTCCATCTCAAATTAGCAGTGAACAAATTTGCTTTCATAGATGGAACGGTACAAATACATAGACATACATTCAATGTGGTACACGCCATCGACGCATAGTAAACTGGTGACGCAGATCTTGAAGGTAATGCTCGAGGTGGTGACAGCCACCACCTTCGTGATGCTGGACCGCCTGTTCTACGAGGCGCTAGATGTGGTGCG
Source organism: Ochropleura plecta (assembly GCA_905475445.1). Taxonomy (NCBI): domain Eukaryota; kingdom Metazoa; phylum Arthropoda; class Insecta; order Lepidoptera; family Noctuidae; genus Ochropleura; species Ochropleura plecta. The sequence goes on along the minus strand of FR997740.1, from coordinate 5,656,660 downwards.
ACAGCATGCCCAGGGTGATGTCGTGCAACAGGGAACGCAGGATTTGAAAATTGAGGTGAAAATCTTAGTTCATTTTGAACGTTTAATGCCCCTTCGACCTAGCAGTTATTACAAATAATCAGGCGCAAGGGCAAAAACTACAGGTAGCAGGTACCTGAAAATTAGGAAAGTGGAACTGGTAACCCGAAATTAACGCGAGCGTTGCCACGGACAAAAGCTAGTAATATATATATATAATATATGTTAGATATAGTGGTGACAATGAAGCTAAATAAGAACGAGGTCTTTTATAGCACTAGGAGCACCCTAGTTCGTATTCCATTACTAGATTAAACCTCTCCTATACAGTATTTGTAAGAGAACACCTTTGGTACTTCATGAGAACCTAGATATCTAGACCTAGATAGTTTCATTAAGAAGGCACAAACATGTCTATGAGTCAATTGAAACAGCTCTTTACTTCCTATGTCCATCTTCAGGTGGAAGGCACAGGTGTACTAGCCAGCCTCCTCCGCAAACTGTTGTCCAATCTCTCGTCAAGCCAGGGGGAACGTCGTGCGGTTACCAACAAACAATGTGTGCCGCATCCACGCGCCATGCCACCGATCTACTTCGTTAAAATCTATGGAGGATACCTGTGGATATTATTGCTTCTTTATCTGAACCCGTATACGATGAGGCTTAGAAGGTAAAACTTAACTGATGTAAAATAAATTGATATTGTGTTTTCCACCTCTTAGAGCGAGTATTTTCGTAAGATTAGGATGCTGATTTCACGATCTTTGTAACTCTCTACTTAGGAGCTCGTGGCTAAATAATAGCAGCCGCTCGGGTCGATCTTTAGGTTAAGCCGCGCTTGCCTAGGTTGGTCTGTGGATGGGTGACCACCCGTTACATACCGAGTTTTCTCCGTGCCTCGGAAAGCACGTTAAGCCGTTGGTCCCGGCTGTCATTTGTAGATCTTTGACAGTCGTAACAGGTAGTCAGTGTTCCAAAAGTCTGACAACCAGTCTTACCAAGGGGTATCGTATTACCCAGTATTAACTGGTTGTGGAGGTCAGATAGGCAGTCGCTCCATGTAAAATACTGATATTCAGCTGCATCCGGTTAGACTGGAAGCCGACTCCAACATAGTTGGGAAAAGGCTAGGCAGATGATGTAACTCTCTACTTAGGAGCTGTCCCATGGTAATACGAACTAAAACAACCTGGAAAATAACATCATGCCTTCGACCCCTAAAGGGTTACCGTACCTATGTACGTTTCACCAGTTACGTTCAGAAGTCATTTCAGACAAATCTGCAGTTACTTCTATCCGCGTCGTGAGAAACAACGCGTATTACACCTCTACAACGATATTCTTAAGAAGCGAATGAAAATGGATAAAACATTGCGTAGGTAAGAATAGCACAAACTAACGCCAATCCTCTCATTACTAAACCAAAATTTTAATTATTGAAAACGTCACATACTGCTATTGTTAGTAGTAGTATTTGGAGGAAAATAAAGTGATGGAACTTTTGAGTGAGAATATGAATGACTTTAAGAGTAGAGGAAGATCAAAGAAACGTATATACGGAAGATGGATGGATTGTGTGAAAGATGATATGACTAGAAAGGACGTGACTGCTGAGATGGCGAGTAATAGAAAAGTATAGAAGACTAGCTTCGCCCGCGACTTCGTCCGCGTGGCATAGTTACTTTGGGCTAACGCTAACTTAAACCCAAAACCCTGAAAACAGCTGTTCCCAATGCTGGATGTCGGATTTAACTTGACCAGAATGACTATTTATTCAGGAAAGCGGTCCAAGCCGTACGTGCACATTATCTCTCTGGTGAGAACCTCCTCAGTTTGAGGATGAAGTTCCCCTACTTGTTGGGCTGGTTGAATGCCCTGCCAGCAGCCAGGATGACCTGCCTCATTTGTGGCGAGACGGAACCTAGAAGCGATGAGGGTGAGAAAGTTGAGTAGATAGTGAAAGCGTAGGAAATGAACACCGCACCGTCAAAAAAATGGGACGCACACGATAAGCATCCCCACGTCGCACCGTTCATCAAGCTTTGTATGAAACTCTGTAGTGCAACGTACAACTAAACGTCTTATACCATTTTTGCTGTAACATGATGCGAGTGACATTAGATTAAAAGATATGTTTAGTGCTTCATAGTAGTACATCCCATTACTAAACATGTCTTTGGGTAGTCCTATACGGCTATGATATTCAGGGTAAAGCTTTACCGGTACCGAAAACGTTCCAGATGAAAGAGGTATAAGTAGTACCTACATTTTACTAATGTCACCCGCACCATGCTACAGCGAAAACAGTATAATGGCATTGCTTGATCCCGATTAGTAGATTGGGATCGAAGAGTTCCCCACATGTGGGACTCCTTACCCTGCTTTCACCTACCACGTAACCTCCCAGGGGAAAGGAAAATTATAAGAAGAAAATTCTGCACCTAACATTTTCATAGTCCTCATCAACGCCTGATGGTCCGTTGATTAGGCCTAAGCCCTAACCTTTTTGCAACTACATATCGGGGTCGGCTTTCAGTCTAATCGGATGAGCTAAATATTAGTATTGACTATCTGACCTTTGCAACCTAGTTATTCGTCCTCCTTTACAGTAGGTAATTCATTTCTTGAAGTGATGCTCGTTTACACTAACACTAAGGATATCTTAATATAATGCCGATAATTGTTCATTGCTTTTTTTTGCGGATGATAATCGTTAAATCACTTCCTCTGCTCTGGGCGGAGTGGGGGGAGTATTACACTTATATAGTTAATCTGACTAAAACCAGTGTTCCTTCTTTTTTTGCCTTTTATATTCCTGGGCCGCGGTATTTCTTTCGACAATCCGCAAGCCCGGCAGGCAGTGGCCTACCTCTTCTCTGCTATTGTTCAGTGCTTGGTAGTCCACAAACAGTGCTATGTTACATTTAGGTGTCGGTGTTTTATGTAGTACAATAATTTTATTAACATTGTCAGGACACGAATCATCAAGCCGTTGGCACTGCTGCTGCCTACCGAAGTGTCTATACTTCTAATACTCCCCGTATTACACTTATATAGTTAATCTGACTAAAACCCGTGTTCCTTCTTTTTTTGCCTTTTATATTCCTGGGCCGCGGTATCTCTTTCGACAATCCGCAAGCCCGGCAGGCAGTGGCCTACCTCTTCTCTGCTATTGTTTAGTGCTTGGTAGTCCACAAACAGTGCTGTGACATTTAGGTGTCGGTGTTTTATGTAGTAAAAATAATTTTATTAACATTTTCAGGACAACAATCATCAAGCCGTTGGCACTGCTGCTGCCTACCGAAGTGTCCGTTCGTGTACTGTGCAGAGTGTTGGAAAGAGACGGGTGCGCGGTGCCTGGCGTGTGACCCCAGTCTTAACGAACTGAGCGATGTGGATTCGCTCAGTGAAGATGATCAGCTGCGCTATTGAAAAATGTGAAATTGAAGCAATTGGTACTAACATTCTAGCAGCTAAACGATAATGGGAATGTTAAAGAAAAATAGTTAATAGTTGGATATGAGTATGAAAATACTTAATGCGTTTTTTTGCGTCCGCGTTACTGTGAGACCTTACTCTGTAAGTTCTTGTTGCTAGCTAATCACAAAATTGTTTTAGTTGTCCTGAACTGACTCTGTAATACTACTATTGTTTAAGATTAAAATATTTATTAAACACATCAACTGTTTCATTCTCGTATTGTAATGCTGGAGGGTTTTATTTATTTTGGTTTCTGAGAAGTAACTTCTTGGATATCGATGTAGGAATATAGAGATGAAATGAAGGTGCAAAATGCCCAGGCGGCCGTGTCGACGGTGTGTTCCACGCGCGCTTCAAAGAGATTTCAGATAAGTAGAGGAGCCTGCCGGGATTGCCGACTGTTCGAAAGACATATTGCGGCCCCAAAACACGGGACAAAAGAAGAAACAGATGGGTTTTAGTCAATAAAAGTCTAAAACATTCCCTCCCGTTCGCCTAAAGCGGGAGAAGTAATTTCATGATTTCCCATGCCAAAAAAAGCCCCTCAATTTTGACAGCGCAAAATGCTTGCCCAACACTACGACCAAAATAACTTTTCCCTCCATATTCAAAAAGTGTGGGTATTTTTAATAGATTTTTTAATCGAGTTGTTTGTAAATACCTATTGCAGTTTCAACTTTTCTTAAAGAACTTTCTTATTTAATTTGTTACAGTTAGCATGTAGGCTTTGTTGAGTAGTGTATTTGGAATTGCTGGTCTTCTAACAGAATACTATTTTAAGCTGCACTTCGGGTTTAAATAGTGGGATCAATATTTAACCCCACTGTTATTTTGACACAACAACTCAATATCAGGCAGACCAATAGCCAAACGCATTATTAAAAGTAACTTTCAATAAAACTTACTATTGTACTTTGCGTCAGGGGCGTGGTGTCCTGTGCAGTGATCAGGCTTGACCGGTTGTATTGAGGGGTACAAAAGAAAGGGTGTGTTCTAAGGGATCAGAGAAACACGGGGTACGTCTGAACCCCAGTGGCAACGAGGGCCTTGCCCTTGGTAACATGTCCTTCAGTGCCGCCGGTTCATCATAGGTCGACAAACTATTGATCCAATTTCTCTCCAAAATTTTAACGGACCGTGAGCGTTTTTCGTAAATTCGGAGGGACTTACGCCATGCAATTTTGAGCTCTTTTTTGTCACATAGGCCACGTCTAAACTGGTCAAGTCACGAGCCATCGATGAAATTGCGATGCAGGACAAAACGTTCACATCGTTCTTGCGATGAGGACACAGTGAAAAGTAGGTATTATTGTACTTCTTTAAGAAACTTTTCAGAAACCTCTATTGCCGCATGTATACCATTGCCACCATTATTGTAGCTAGTAGCTACAGTCATGTAATCATGTCCATGTTCTATAGCGAGGACTAGACGACTAAAAATATTAATAAAAAAAAACGACATCACTAACAACGGCGACCTTTTTGTTACCTACTCAATTTTTCTGATTTTGTTAGTTATGTCAACAATCCAGAGGCAACCTTATAGCAATAAGAATAAAGATCATTATTATTCGACACTGATGCACAGCCAGAGATACAGTAACGGTGATGAGACTGCACCGTTCTGTGATCATGGTTTTAGTATAGCTAAGCTCAAGTAGTCATGTCACATTGCGAGCACTAAACATAAATTGCAGGTAAACACGCAATAAAACACCTTTGAGAAAATAACGAAGTTTATTTAAAATAGGCCATACTCCAGCTGTTCACCGACAGTCAGGTTGCTCACAAACTGTATGTTCTCTGCCACGTCGTTGCACAAGGCTGCCAGACCGGTGACGCGGCCGTCCTCGCCAGGGTTGAAATTGTACACCAACTGGAAACGTAGTAAAGGAGTCTTGCAGTAAAAATTGGGACTTTTAGCTAAATTATACTGCCTCATTGAGAAATAGGAGAAACAATGGACAAGTGTCCAGCTTTTATGAGCATAGCAAGCATATAACTTTGGTAATTGCTATCCAGACTAAATGTGACGAATATGTAAGCATAAGGCGCGAACGGAATGGAGACGGGCTAAATATTACGTATACTTGACTGCGTGGCGGCCGCTGCGTAGAGCTTTCGTAGGCGTCGTAGCGACGTAGACGTTTCGTAGACGTCATTGCGTAGCGGCGTAGATGTTTTGTAGGCGTCGTAGTAAGAAATTTTGCTAACTAGTGTCGTAGGCGTTCCGTTGACGACATTGCGTAGTATTTTGTACGCGTCGTCGTAGAGACGCCCATACAACGTAGATGACATGGCGTAAACAGACTTTCGTTAGCGATGAGACTTATCAGCGTAGAGGGTTGGTAGATTTCGTGGCGCAATGTCGTTTACGCTTCGTAGGTCCTGTCGCTACGCAACAACGCTACATAACTACCACTATAGCCGCTACGCAGACGCTAAGAGGTCATTGTGCAGTCTTTGAAGATGTTCTTATATTATTCCAAAGATACAATAATGAAAAAAAAAAAGAATACTAAGAATAAGATTAACATCACGTTTGCATGATGTCTGCAAACTATCGACAAACGGTTGTTTCATTGTTAGAAAGTCTATTGACTATCCTGAATCTAATTACGCTTACCGATAGAAACTCATCATATGTGATCCAGCCGTCATTGTCCGTGTCTGCAAGATTGAACTTCTCCTTGCGTATTTCCATGCCACTCTCATCACCCAGACTCTCTAGAACTGCCCCGCTAAATAAGTAGATATAACGATTCTCTAAAATATTCAACTAGCAGCAAATAAAGCTATATTTTTGGATATAACTTATAGAAAAAGATCTATACCTATTTATATAACTACTAGCGGGACCGGCAAAATTTGGTGACATACCGACAGCGGCGCTACCGGATCCAATGGTGTTTTGAAACCATCCAGGAACCTATAGAAAAATGCACTCAACAATTCTTTCAAATCGGTCCAGTTAGTAGAGTTAGATGACAAACACACGTACTAAAGAATCTTTACATAGTACCTATAGAATAAAGTCGCTTCCGCTGTCTGGTCACTTCAATCTTTTAAGAGCGTTACTCCAGAAGCGCGCGCGGCGATTTTAGGTATATTTACTCATACAGCTTTATAGCACACAGCCGTTTATGTTGGAGCGTACGGCCCCGTATCACTACCCAACTGATTTTAATGCCGTTTTCAGCAATAGATAAATTTTTATGATGATTCAAGAAGAAGGAATTATATGTGAAATTAAATTAGTATCCACATTGCATCCGTGCTGGGGCGGGTCGCTGATTATATATATTATTATTGACATAATATATCAATAAGAGCTCAGGACCTTCACAAATGACAATTGCTTTCAAAGCGTTTCATATTTCTACGACGATTTTGGGTTGATATTAGCCTTTCGGTAGATTATTACAATCCAATATACTTATTTGACTGACTGATGACTACTGCTGACTGATGGTAACTTGGAGGAAGCTCCCTGGACCCTGTAGGCCCGAACTTAACCAAAGCGCAGACGTGCGGAGATGTATGAACAGGTTAATCACCCCGCTGACCTCTCCGTTGTCTGTTGCTGAGTGTGGTGGTTGGCGTAAACAAATATGAGACATCTCTCCTTTCTACTCAAGCGTTTCCACTAGTATATAAAATTCTATTGGTGGTTTGCAACACATCTCTCCTTTCGTCTCATCCCGGCTTCGGTGGAATCCGGGCCATATAATATACTACGCTACAATCCTAAAATACCAAATAGTGAGACCAACAAATCATCAAATCCGAGCATGCCGTTGGACTGGTTGTCGAAGAGTAGGAACAGGCTGTGCAGGTTGGCGATAGTCACCTCGTTCCAGCCGGGGAAGCGCTCAACCACTTTCTGCATACTCCATCTGCGATCCTTTTCTTTCATTTCCTACAGTGCCAATACATGCTATTCAATCATAAAAAATAAGGGTTATGTCCGTTTTGTTGAAGTTTAATATATAATGTGATTAATAGTGTATGCCTGAGGTTTGATTTTTAAGCACATTAAATTATCTGTGAAACCTTAAATATCACCAAAAATCATACACCTAAATACTATGATTTAACTTTGACTAATAACAGAACGCGCTTAGAAACGTTATACTGTTCATACTAATTAAAATGTGCACAAGTCCCAAAAAGGGGAAACCAATAACTGGTCGTGAAAAAATTCAACTACATCGCTATCAATAGGAAAAGTGCTCTGAAGGCTGGCAGCATTGCCACGTTGGATGGCGATGCTGAGCCTTTTGCCAAAATAAAGGCCAGCCCTTTGCTAACGTGAAGAGTCGACTAACCATTTGCGATATCCCGAAAAACTAGGTAAGCACTCGGACCCCATGGGCTCTAGTGTTTCAACCCCAAACGGTTTAAAAACATAACTACCAATTTTTTTTGGGGATTGCCTTGGTAATATTTAATCAGCCAACTAGGTAAGCACTCAAACCCGATGGCTCTAGTGTTTCAACCCTAAACGGTTTAAAAACATAACTACCAATTTTTTTTGGGATTTGCCTTGGTAATATTTAATCAGCCATGAAAACATATTTTATCAACGAAGAACTGAGGTTCACCAAACACTGCCTTATTGTATAAACGTGGACAGTACTCAAGTTTAAAAATATTTAAACTGCATAAAAACAAAATCATGTCAAAACACTGTGTAAAGCGTCCGGTGGCGTAGCGACGAATAAAACACTCCATTATTAGTACACCGTGTTTCCGAAGTCTTGGAAAGTCTTAAAACACGCGTAGTGCGTAGGTCAACCCGCCCTGGCGGCGTGACCACGTGATGACGTGACGTACGGTTGTTCATTGCTGCGCGCTGCGTAGGATGTTTGGTATTTGCAAGATGTAAGCGATGATACTTGTTCAGGCTGTACGACAGACGAGCTAAGATCCCATGAAAGATCTTTTGAGTGCTTATCAAAGTATGATTTCCTATACAAGATTAAGTTAAGTTAAGGCTGTTTGTGAATGTAAGTTTTAATATTTGTAAACACACTCACGATACAGGAGAAATTCCAGAGTGGGGCAGCGTTTTAATAAAAAAGAAAAAAAAAAGTATAACATAATATCACTACTGTAACCTCCGAAGGGTTAAGCAGAGATAAACCTTGTGGTTCACATTTCACATTTTGCCAGTTATGTTAAAGCCACATGTAATTGGGGTGAGCCTATTGACAATGACATCCACTGGGCGACAATCCAGCCTCCGTGGTTAGTACTAAGAAATTTCTCATGGAAAGACCCGATAAAACATTGGTCGACCCGAGAATTGAAACTGACCAACGAGGTTTGCTTACCTAATCCACCAAAAAGTATTTATTTTTTCGTAAAATCTCTTACTTACATGGTTATACTGCCGTTGCTCCGCTAGTCTCGTATAGAACAGATCAACAAGTTTGTCGTAGTCCGTTTGAATGTTTCTCTGCGGATCTGCTACTTTTTTGTGAGGTTCACCTTTTGTTAATAGAATAATTTGTTTAGTTAGGGTGTTTTTCAAATGATACTTAGTACTTTTTGGGGGTTCTTATGCCTTTTATGCTTATCATTTGAAAAACGTATATTTTTAATAACACCCCTTACGAACACCTCGACAAACCACGACACCATCGTCTCTCGACGCCAACAAGATAAACGGGGTTTGGTGAATTAGTCTATTGATGGCGTAGTATCGGATTCAGTGGATAAAGGGGAGGTATAGTTTGTTGGGATAGGACAACCTGTATGTTGCATTTCTTTATATTGGTTTGGCAAGCTGATTAGGGCCCGGATTACAGAAAACCACTCCCGAATTTAGCATGACATGACGAATTAAGTAGTCTTTCTATTTATTTTACTTTTTACATTATCTTTCTATTTATTTTTCTTTTTACATTAATGGCACACTAACCTTTATTCACTGTTTTATAAAGTTTTAACTTTACGTACTATTCAAGTTTGTAAGGAAAATAAAAAAACTTTTTTATTTATTTTATTTACCTGCACCCACATTTCGCTACCGGCCAACCGGGCGAACGAACATCCAGACTCTATGGCTGCTACTAAGAACATTTTCCCCGACTTAGGAATCGAACCCAGGACCAGATACTCAGCAGTCACGTTTGCGACCAACGACGCAGTATGGATAAATCGTAGACTTGTATTACTTCCTTCTTCATTGGTACTTATACACATAATATCAGCTGTTATTCCTCTAGGGGTAGTCCAAAAAGCGTATACCTGTTGCAGTATTGGCATAGATACCTGTTTTGCCATGACATGTCAGAGCTCAAATCTAACCACCGCGGGTTTCTTAAATTCTAGCCAGAAAATCTAAGTCTGATCCGCGAATCCAATCAAAGACCCTGCTGCATGCAAATATTAAAAGTCAGCCGTACCTATATCTTGTAATCATTTCTTATAAGAGGCTTTTCGTTCATTTTTTTTTCCACATATATTTAAATTTTTAAATATTTCTTAAAAAAAATAAAAACATTTAAAAATAGTAGCCCACCGGTATCGGGAACAGGGTCCAAGCTACCGGCGGTCAGGGCCCCAGAGAAAGGAACCTCCTAACAATACGAGCCGTGTCCAGGAGTACCACTTTCTGTATCAAGCCTTTGATCCAGCTGCCTAACGAGAGCCTCCTCAGGTATTGCTCGAGGCTCTTGGCAATTAAGCCATTGACAGATACGACTATCGGCACAATGATCGCTGAGTCCACATCCCACATGTCGACAACCTCGCGAGCCAAGTCAATATACTTCATTTGCTTATCTTTCTCGGCTTTCACGAGGTTCTCATCATGCGGGACTGTTATGTCAACAATCATTGCGCGCCGCTCTGATCGATCCACCACCACTATATCAGGCTTGTTGGCAACAATAGTCCTGTCAGTGATGATGGAGCGATCCCAGTACAATGTGATATTGCCATGTTCAAGAACTGGGTCGGGCTCATACCTGTAGTACGGCACTTCCGATTCCACAAGGTTGTATTTTAGAGCAAGTTGCTGATGGATAATCCTGGCTACAAGGTTGTGTCTATGCAAGTACTCTCCGTTAGCTAGACGAGAACAACCGGAGATAATGTGTCGAATTGATACACCCGGACGGTGGCATGCCCGACATATGTCAACCGTGCCGTCCTTCACAATAAATCTCCGGTAGTTATTCGTCATAATTACTTCATCCATAATTGCACAGACAAAACCTTCGGTTTCTCCAAAGAGATCCCCGGTACGTAGCCAGGCTACGGACGCTGATTGATCTACATCGGGTCCATGTAGGGCCCGGAAAAAGCGTCCGTGAAGTTCCTTACTCTGCCATACCTCCTTGCGGTCATTAGTATCAAGCACTACAGGTTTGCGCCAGTTCTCTTTAGCCAAGGAGAGCGGGATGAGGCCTTTGTCCACTGCAACCACATCCCGATGCATTCCCACGTCGGTTTCTAGGAAATATTCCCTGAGACTGCATATCTCGCGATTGTGGAGAGTCTTGGCGTTCAAAAAGAGGCTTTATTATTAAAGGGATTTTTGTGCACATTATGTAACGATGTCAATCGTACTTTAAATTTTCTGATTGTTTATGTAATAGTGAAAAGAAACATTTAAAAAAAAGGACCGCAGACTTTAGTTAGGTTCTAATGTCAACTCGATACCTCCACACGTTTCCGAGATGAAGGATCTGGACAAACAGACGGCTTTCGTTTTTTCTTTTTGAGGTACGCAGATATAAACGACTTATAAAGCGGACATTGGGAAAATTTTCATAAAAATGTTGATCCCGTACATTTTCGATTTTGACACTCGAGTGCTACCTGAAAACCGAGCGTGTAATACCTACTCCTACGATTTGTTACTAAGTAGTAACAAGTATTGGATTGCGGTTTTGTTAGTTTTTTAATCGTAAATATTTGAATGTCTTTGGAGGTACGGAACTCTAAAAACATTACCTGTTGCACTAAAGTCCTCCTGTCTGTAAAAACATATCGGTTTTCGTTTCACAGGGTACTCGAAGAATCTGCCCAAACTGGAGAACATCGCACTGATTTGATGACCCATCTCCGATTTGTGAGATTATATTATTCAACACCGTACGTATACCGCTACGTATTTGAATGGCATTGACATGACAGACCATATTGACAGATAGGAACCAACTAGATCTTTTACAACGACTTGGCTATGGTCAAGGCGTCAAGTCAGGCAAGCCTAGGTGAGCCTAGGTCTCATCACACTTTAATCCTGTTGTAAGGTCACGGGTTCTCGGGGTTGCTGGTTGTCTGAGGTTGCGATTTGTCCAGGGTTGCGGGTTGTTCGAAAGAGATACCGCGGCCTCGGAACATAAAAGGAAAAAAAAGGAACATGGGTGGGTTTTAATTAGTACAAGTCTGACACTACCCCGGCTCCGCCCAGAGCGGGGGAAGTTTTTTGACGATTTCCTTTTTTCCCTTTCCCGATTAAAGTTGGTGAGGTTGGATAGATTCCAGTCCATATCACATAGATGCATGATCATTGATCACATGTGGTGAGAACATTGACAGATTGATTCTGTATCCATAAGAAATCCATTGGTGAGTATTTTGAGTTAAGCAGAAGCGAAATGTATATTAGGATCAGAATCAAGAAAGTATTTGTGTGTCTATGATTACTTATTTATAGACAATACGAGAGCGACCATCTCCTACAATAGTCAGCGTAGGGTAAGTGTGTGGAGAAAAATAAAACACCATTTTCTATCAATCACTTGATTAATTTCTCATACAAAATTCATTTTAAAAAATTTCAAAAATTTGACATTATATAGCGTCGTACATAAATTGATAGGATTATAAGGATGAATGTAATGTAATGTTATGATGCATGAATATGTACCGAAGGTAAAAATAAAGTTAATGAAATACGGTAGGCAGTAAAATAGTCTAAATTAAAATATAGGAACACTACTACAAAAAAAATTCAGTCTCATTACACACATTAGAGATGATTACAATAATTACGTAAGCTAAGGTAGATAATAATTATGATCTAGCGAGAATATCTGTGAACCTTACCTTTGTTATACTGTCTGTCATCCCTGCTCGCCCAGTAGTCGCCGCTGTCTGGGCGATGAGGCTGACAGCATCCACTGATATTCCCGCTAGCTTCTTATAATAGAACAAGACTGTTGTCCACTCGCTATGACGATTTGTAAGCTGGACTACACTACATGAATATATGTATATGCAATTGCTCAAGTCAAACTAATCCTGACGGTGACGGCCTAAGATTACATTTTACAGAAAACTAAAAATTAAATAAAATAGTAGACAACAGGCTTCTAAAGCGGTGATCAAACCACCATTCCACCAATCATGGTTACTTTTACTTACTCCCGTCAGTCTTAATACCTTACGAAAAAGAGGTAGTTTATGGTTGATCTTTGAACACCACTAAGCGCCTCGCGGGGCGTTAGGACCAAGGACTGGTCCTCGCGCCCCGCGAGTCACGTGTACAAAAATACTACTTATTACACATTGATATTGACAAAAACATTCATCTGCCCTTTGCTGACGGTATAGCGGTCCTCTGCGTGCCTTCTCGAGGTGAGCGTTTAAGAAAGCAAAGCAGGCATAGCTTCAAACAATCTAATGCACGGTGCCTACTGGCACGATTTGCGCGAGCCAAAGACATTCAAATATTTACCAGTGATAGACGGGACAACAGGAAGAAAATCGTAATCCAATACTTGTTACTACTTGGTAACAAATCGTTCTATCTAGTGTCACACGCCCGCTTGTCAGTTAGCATTCGTGTGTCAAAATCGAATATGTTCGGGATCAATATTTTTGTGCGAAAATATTCCCGATGTCCGCTCTATAAATCTTTTAAATCTCTTTGGCACAAGCTGACGTTTTATCAGTTTTAGTAAGTAAAACCCGCAGCAAGTCGACTTGCTGTGAATGTTTTCATTAGTCGACTGTGCAACTAAAGTTGTGCAATAAAACTTGCTAGTAGACATGGTGCATAAGGTGTGTATCGATAACATATAGAAAAGCCAGGCTTGAGTTTGTCACAGTTGGAGCACGTGACATTTTGACAGCAACTGTCAACTGTCATGTTCCATACATTACCTTGGCTTGTCTATGCGCTATCTATTGTAAGAAGCGCGCCTGTATGCAGGGATACACGCAAAGGGGTGATGGATGCACATAATTAACTACACTAAGACTAACACAACACAAGCTCCTAGTTAAAGTTACAAAAATAGCACGAAAATGGCTTATTACATTCGCTAAAATCTCATAATTGTATCATTATTATTATGCAGTTTTAGTGTTGCGTCTCACTTCGCTTCCACACTCTTACCACAACATAGTGACGTGTCTCAAGTAACTGCTGAAATGTTCCGAATGCTCTTACAAATGTCGTGATATACATCAAAAACTTGTACAAAAATTATCATTAAGTTCCAATATTATTTAGTTCTCAATTTTATTGTATTTATCACAAAACCACAATTATACTGCTAGCAGCTAGCAGATTTCACAAATTTTACACATCGCTTCACGACAAAATATACCTTTTGATTTTGTGATCATCTCCGAAGTATATTTACTGAGGTCGACATTCATCCAACATTATGCCTCACATTTCGGCACAATAAAAAATAAAACGCGACTCTTAGTTTCACTTTTAATCTGAAAACAAGTAAACATACTTTGGGAATCCACAGAACCATTTGAGTAACAAAATAATTTCAAATAAAACATAACGAAATTATATCAAAATTAAATGCAGTCATAAAATTAAGTAATGTTTCAGCAGCTTTCAGCTCAGTTGTACAATAACGACCTCGGGTCTACTTCATCTAGTTGTCACCAATATAATAAAGCTTACTATTTTAAACAAAGGTAACATGTAGTTATGTGGTAGTCAAAGATCAGCACGTAATATACCCTTCATGAGAAGGCGAAGGCCTGGTATTGCGTTGTGTGCAAGAAAAACTGAGACAGCGTCACACGGATCAGGTCAGACACGCTATGCCGGCGGCACTCTACGAATGCTCCAGACGGAAGATTGGAGGGAATTGCTTTGCAAATCCGTTACCTAAGTTTCAAACGACAATAGAATCAGTATTAACTATAATTATGAGATTCGTTGTCGGCTAAAAAACATACTGTGATCGAAATCAAGAAAAAATATTGAAAATATAATAATGATAAAAAAATGCATTTCATGCAACACATTATTTTAAAAATAACGTAATACTTTAATAATGGCACTGAACAAAAAGTAAACGTTAATTCCATGACTTATTTACTGGAAAAGATAAATATTTAATTCATATGCGGAATTCGTCAACACTGTTAAGACGCAAGACACTGCACATAGTTAACCTAACTACAACGCTATGCTTGGCACGGTTTTCGCTTTAACTATTTCAACTAACTTGGTGTTATTATATAGGTACGTGATTATCTTATTGTATTAAGGTTAACAATTCACACTATTTTATTTACATTCCTGTATAAGAAAATAAAGTAAGTCTATTTATGTACATTTCAAATGCGTTTTCTGCAACATGTTATGGTGGATACATGCTTGTGCAACGTGTAATGTGACAAAGGTCTTGTACCATGTTTTATGGACGTTCAACGAACAAAGAACAAAAAAATACTTATTCTATGGCAGTGATCAGATAATATAATTGGTTGGAAAACCGAACATTCCATTACACGATTATGACTGGTCGCCTAATCAGCAACGGACGGCGCGGGTCCATGACACCTCGTAACGATAAGCCAGTGTTGCATTACATGTTACAAAAGACTGTAATTAGCCTAAAAGAAGCTTTGCTTCAAATCTACGAGATGATGAATAAGAATAAATTCACTTTAAGTGGGATAAACGTGATTACAATTATTATTCATAAAGTAGAAAAAGTTACTACATTGTTGTACCAGATAACCAGAACTATTCACTTTGTAATGTTTCTGGGCTCTTTGTTCCTATGAACAGTATTTAATAAGATACCTGTTCGACCAATGAAGGACGCAATGTGGACCTTTGTATGATGTAGTCATTAAGGGATAGAAGTTTCAAATAAATTATAGGATATCAATGCAAGCTTAAAAGTGTGCAGTTTCGTGATCACACTGATTGACTTGGGAGGCTACAACAAGTATGCGAAAATTACGAAAACTCAATGTTTAAGACAAAACTGCACATTGTCTATTGATTTAAGCAGTGGGCATAACATTGAGTGCGTACGAAATTATTTAAAATTGTAATAAATGCAACAAGTTTTCCACGCGGGCCACATTCAACCGACGCCATATTGAATGCGTCCCGCGCTCTATTCTACTTGTCACAAGCGTCTTGACAGCAGTTACCTTTAAAAATAGTTTTATTCTATTTACAAGTTATAATACGCCTTTTTGGTCGGACAAGTTTTCCATCATATAATTGTACTGTAAGATATGGCTTAAAGCGCTGACGATACACATGGTGCACCGCATAACTAGACTATTATTATGTAATATATTTGTTTGCTTATCCTATTAAGGGAAAGATTGCTAATAAATGCGAAAACCGTACCGCTGCGAGCGTTCTTACACCACGAATAAATAAAACGCACCCGAAATTAAACCTACCGTCTTGTGACATACAGTTAGACTTCAAACAATAATTTTCCCACCTTAAGTAATTAATTTCAGACTCATATTCCAGTCAACGTTATCTATAATTATCAGTACCTTAATTTATGTCTACTGTCCACACCGTTACTAGAAAATTTTTGTTTGAAGCATTGAATTTTTAGGAATACCACATATTATTTTAGAAGGACTTAAGCTAGAATTATCCTAAGTACAAACGTGAAAATGTATCTCTAACCGTATATTAACTTACAGTAATTTTATTATGCTTTAGTTTAGTTTATGGGGAGAAAGTTAGCGTTGATTACGCAATATACACGAGCTAATTACCGCGAAGGGATAAAGACCTACCGGACAAACTATACAACGTAGGAATTACCCAGAACGAATGGTGGTACATGTCTATGTTGCTTACAACACAATCGATCTTTGCTGCTGGGGACACTCAAATAAACTGCTTATAATCATCTCTATTAAGGAGGCTGGTACATTGAAGAAGTAACTACCCACAAGCATAATTTGCCCATAATGTCTTCTCAATTGATAGAAGCTAAGATAATTTCAATTCACTATAAATTTGATTTACTTATACATATTTTGCGGTCTAAGAAGCTGTAACAGTATTATATTATAATACGTACACCATACAGCTTAATGGAGGAAAAGACTTTGCAGCAAAACAGGAATAATCTATGGAAACGTTAGGGGTATGTCTGATTCAAATGTGCTCATTTGGAAGCCTTGCGCGGAAAATAAACAGCCTCAAACGTAAGCCTGCCTCGAGGCAAGGCATGAGGAACAGCGCGAAATTAAAGCTTCTGCCTCTGCCTCCATAAAAGCCACAGGCATAAATGTACAACATTATATTGAGAACAAAAGCTTTTCCTCCCACTCAGCTCCCGATAATGACATTAGATATATTATACCATAAGATTAAATCCCGTAAAATATACATGGTTTTCATACAATCTGTCTTAACTAAACAATTCTCTAACTACATATCATCAAAAACTGTGCAAATTGTTTGCAAACGATAAATTGTAGGATAACTTAGATCAGACATTGTTTTTGAGACCTGACGTTAGAACAAAATAATAATACGTATAATAATATAACAGATTCATGCTAGGGGGATAAGTGTGTCAAATTATTGAAAACCATGACGGGACAAACAGTGCACACAATCTAATACAACGATACTCAATTGTGGACTTACCGTCGCGCATGCAACTAAACTTAGATTTAAATTATTTATCTAACATTTAATTATATTAAGTGAACACATACTGACTGAACACATAGGGATTTATCTCAAAGTCACCTAACATACGTTTTGAAAAATATCATATCGATTTAGTAGTTTTTCTTTTATTCAAAAGAATTTCACTATAATAATTGAACTAAAACGAAAAATTTTGTATACGACCACGCGAATAAAATTTATTTAAATCATTTTTAGATTAGAGACAAGATTTTCTATAAATTAAATTAGCTAGTAAGACTGCAGTGCGTGAGACGCTTTACGAACACGAAGTCACTACATCCAATCTTATGCTGTACGGGGTGACCGTGCGTTGACTTTATGCCGTCAACAGGCATTGTTATATTGCTAATTATCAAAATAAATAAATCAGTTTCATAGAACGCCATCCCATCCTCACACAACTCTAATTCATTTCTAACATTACGTTTAATAAAACCCGATCAAGCCTGCAGTCAAAGTTTTGCGACATAAAGGAAATTACGAAATAAAATAAAAAAAAACTTTCACATTTTACGTATGAAAATAAAAATATCACGTCTCATAAGCAAATACGACGATAAGATCATCAGCTTAGATTCCAAACGAGGTACGTTTGTACATTTGCCAAGTGTTTCAATAATAATACTTAGAATTTTGGTTTAATCGCGCGACACCGCCCGCAGCGACTGCCGCCGCCGCCGACGCGCGCCTGTCGACCGAGCGACACCGGCGCCGGCGCAACTCAACTTCTTTAAGACAGTCTTCTAAAGTCAGTCTTAAAGTTTTATTGCATTGATTCTTTTGCTCATCCATACATTTTCACATCCCATCGTACCAAGCCGCGAAAAGAACAGAAGAAGCCATCGAGCGATAAGAAATAACTAATACGAACATAATTCTAGCCGAGCGAGCGCCGCCACAGCGCTAGCCTAACTACATTCAAAATATTATATGCACCTAAATCATTATGCAAAATAACTTATCATAAAAATACATATCAACGTCTGCATTAATTAATTAACCAAGTTAAAAAACGCAAAAATGTAACATTGTGGAAAAATACTTTTCAAGTTATCCTTTAATTTATCTCACATAAAAACATCTTTTACATCACATTGTGATACTCTATAATAGTTTATCTTTACGATTTGTCTATTCGATTATAAGCGATACATCGCAAGGACCGGAGAAAAAAGTACATTTATATGTAATCGACATTAAATAGTTAGTGCACCGACTATGAGTTTGGTGTGTTCTACAGTTATACAGATTAATGACAGCTATTTATAATTGCGGCATCTAAATTACATCGTAAATTACACTGCAAACATTGTTTGGTCCTTAGAGACTAGTCAATACGGAAACGAAAATCAAAGTACTGGTAACGAAAAATACATCAGGACTCATGGAGAACATGGTTGGCACATCAACGTTTAGGTCAATGGGCTAACTAAAGTCCTCCGCGCAAGCTATGCTCGATTGAATTTTTCCAAACGTTAATAATAAAATTGGCACATTGTCAAATAAATCACAAATAAAACGAAACAAAATAAAATACGGCGGACCTTAGGTCCACGAACTTAGTTGGCCTTAACATTAGGTACAGTAATATAATATTAATATACTTTGATGTATTGCTTGCCATGGGACGAGATGTCTCTCGCAGTGTCGGGTAGCGTCTCGAACAGCACCACGAGGCAACCCTCGGGCGTCAGCGCCACGTCGCTGGGCCGGTCCTTGTCGTCTAGGCCGGGGCTCTTCAGGTCCACGGCCCACAGAATACGCAGTTCTGACGTAAACACTAACACACGGTGGTTCTTGGAATCGGCGACTATGATGCGTCCGTCATCGTCAGTCACTATCCCTGATGGGCGATTGAGTTCGCCGATTCCAGAACCTTCGCGACCCACACAGTGGAGCACTTTCGACAGCGTCGGGTCCACCATTAACAGACGATGATTCTCAAAGTCCGACACTATAATGTTGCCCGATGTCGTAAAACACACACCTCTAGGAGTCGTAGGCCCTTTCAGCATTTTAGCTGGATTAGCGCCTTCGAACACGAACTTAGTTATATAAGTTCCGTCACTGGTAAACAATTGAATACGATGATTACGCGTATCAGTCACAACTATATTTCCTAAAGTATTTACAGCTACGTCCCAAGGATATTGGAATTGTCCACACTCTTTGCCAAATGAACCGAACTTGAGAATAAAGTTACCGGAAGAAGTGAATATTTGAACTCTATGATTATCCTTATCAATCACAATGATGCGCCCATAAGTGTCCGTGGTGATGCCGGCCGGGAGATCGAACTCTCCGGGCCCGATGCCTTTAGATCCGAACATTGTCTTGAAGTCTCCTCGATTGCTAAATATTTGAATGCGGTTGTTTCTTCTGTCGGCGACTATGATATTTCCTTCTCTATCTACACAGAGACCCCACGGCCTGGATACTTGTCCTTCGTCCTGTCCCTCGCGAGCGAAAGAGAACATCGGGACACCAGGAACAGGGCTTCGCGTTGGTCGCACTGACACAGACATCCAGTAGCCGGGTATCGATTGCCCACAACCGCGGCCGGGGTTTGAGTCTAGAGCTAGACTTGATGAAATGCTGTGGTCATAATAATTAGTCGATCTTGTATGTGGCCCGTAGTCTGGCAATGATCTCAAGCTGCTAGCGCCAGACATGTTATAATTTAGATGCTGAAAGCTCTGGGCCGACTGTATTGACTGTAAAGACAGCAAGGACTGGCGGGACTGTATCGAGGATGTGGAGCTGAGAGAGTGCAATGAACTGGATGGCGCGGACTGCACGTCACACTGTCTTTTCAACTGGTCCACTAAGTCGTAGTTAGGAGGGATAAACACGATTCGTTCCTCTGTTACGTACATGTTCTTAAACATACAAGAAAAATAGTCAACTTGAGCTCTTCCTTTTTCTTTCGCCATAAACAAATCAATGCCTTCAGAGTCCATGCTACGCACAAGAGTTTCATTTGTATGAGCTAATCCAGCTAGTATGCCTCTAAGAGTATTCATATGATCCGTTAACTCGTTCATTTTAGCTTGTCGCATCTTTTCTACTTTATCCAATAAAAACTTTTCACGATCTTCGATAGCTTGAGCATAACATCGCATCGCTTTCCTTATTTTCATATTAGCCTCTGCGGTTTCTTTCTCATAAGCTTTGGACATAGCAACAGCACGATCTATGGCTGTTTTTATAGCTTTTGTACCCGTCTTCGTGTCTTCAATCGCTCTAAAAACACCGATACGACACATGTCAAGGGCACCTTTGATGGGCGTATAGTTGTGGTCCTTATGCACCCACAGCGTGCACTCCTGACATATAAATACGATACAAGGTTCACAGTAATATCTAACCTGATCGCCGTGTATGTCGCAGAACATGACTTCTTTCTCGTTATTCACTGAGTTAGGCCTAGCCCCTATGGGCGATATTTGGTGTATAGGAAGCAGCGTGTGCTCTCTCAATTGGCAGTCAGATGTAACTTTGTGACAACATTCATGACAAAATAAATCGTTGCACTCGAGGCAGCGAGTCGTCGGTGTGCGCTCCTCGCAGCGGAAACAGGTGATAGACACCGACGACGATGTGCCGGGCGAGCCGCTCGAGTTGTCTTCTTTGGATTGATGCTGGTGGTTGTTATTGGAGGTAACGTTGTACTCACGACTTATGGGTCCAAGTGGATTCGGCATGGAGCTGCAGGCCGGCAGTGCCCAGATGTCGTATGGCATACTGGACGACGCCGAAGCGGAAGCTGAGGTCTGCAGGTTCGACGGTTTGGTCATGTTGTCGATGAGGTTGCATATGAGATGCGTCATGTCCTCTTGTTCGTTGGAGCTGTGACCAGAACCGCTGGCTGCGGACGTCGACGGCAGGCTCGATGCTAGCTGCGTCAGGTTAGCAAACGACGTCATTCTTCGCGTCTTTCGTTACGTCATCAGAACTGGAACAAACAAACGCGGTGTTATTTTCGTGAAACACTGGGAGGTATTAATAATCATGACGGATTTGGAGATTGGAAAGCGGCACCGTTTTTATTTGTACGTAAAATACCACATGGTCTTCCTAAAGAAAAAGTTTTTAATCTGGTATATCACTGCTGAAGTCCACAAAAAAAAAATTTGCTCGTTAGAGTTACATAAAATTTCAGGTTCCTATTCCAAACGCACTAAGGAAGTTCTAATATTGTAATGGTTGTACTCACAACTATAAAAATAACACTAGGAACATAATGTAAATACTGTTAAATATACAGCAAATTGCTTTCACTATCACTAATACACAACAACTGATATATTTTATCTAAAAACGAAGGAACTAACTAATAATAAAAAAGGCGCAGAAGCGCACCCTATCGATGCTTCTGCGATGAACTGATGGTTGCACTGAATCTTTTCATATGGTGCAGTTTGCGAAAAAAAATCCGTCCCAAAATCTTTTGTGCGCGCCCTACCACTACCCCTTGTGATATCGTAGGTAGAGGGAGAGTGAGATAGCAACACTTAATAGACAAGGGTGCGATAGAGAACCTCTATGTGTCGCATTCCTAAATTTTCCATAATTTAGATAAGGAGGTTTGCTATGATTAGGGTTGGCTAGGGACAAGGCCTATGGATGCGAGAGTCAAAGAGAATTTCGCTAGTGTTTGGAATTTGATTCAATGCTCTCTGTGGTCTAGTCATGTGGAATCTTAGCATGAAGGTAATGTTTCGACAAAGGATTGTTGACAGTGGGAGTTGCTTTGGCCGAAAATTACCAGCCTTATGAAAATTACTTAAAGTCATCAAAAACATGATTTAAGTTCAGAACTTACTAGAACAGCAACCAAAACGAACTATAGGAACATCTATCACTGTCTAATAGTCCAAACCAACGGGCGGATGTGCAACAGAGACCAACGTAGTTGTCATATAAAAGAAAGGGACAGAAACTATTTCCTATTATCGAGATTTTGTATTTTGGGAGGCGCAGCGGTGGCACCGCGTGCACCGTGACCTTGTGAGGCGAGTGCGCGTGAGGCAGGTCTGGGTAGACCCTATCGCGGCCATCTTGACGCCCCCGCGCTCCCCGAACTTTATAGAAGTGCGTAGGGTGCCGAAAATCGATGCCTTCCCTAGCTGCCTTTACTTTCTATGAAGGGCGAAACCGCGGATAAAAATGCTGTAGTAATATCACGATAGAAACACTCCTTTGAGAGTGCTACCAAATGTGGGAAATAATTTGCTCCAATTCTGAAATATTTGCCCGATACTTTTCGATTTAATTTCAGCAATCCATAAGACTAAAATCAATTTGTTTAAGCTGTGCGTAAAACAACTGTTCAAAACAATATAGTTGTGGTAAAATCAATTATAGATAAGTCCCTAAAACCCTCAATGTAAAAAACAATCTAAACATTTTTTAAATTAAATTGAATCCGTTGACGGGAGAAATTTAGTTACCTAAGAAAGGATTTGCATTTCATCCCTCTGGGGCTGAAAGGGGTAAGATATTTTCGCGGACAATAATGCAACGAAGAATAAAGTTTTTAATAAAAATAAAAGAAGCTGCAGTTGAAAAGATTCTTGAATGACTTTGAGAGTGACAAATGAAACAAATGACACTAATTAGACGCCGTGGCAATTTGAAAATGCCATTGTTATTTTTATTTCACTTTTAATGAACTATTTAGGTACTAGTGTTTTTTTATGTCTTTGTTTTGAGAATCTTGTCAACAATGTGGTTGACAAACTTGTGGAAAAGCAGCTAGTTAGAAAATATTCTAAATATTGTGATCTTCGGTATTACTGCGCAGATTGTTGGAGTCGATTGAAGGAGACTGTTCGGAATCCGTAGACTATGGACTACTGACGCCATTTTACGCATAAGATAACACTCAAAGCGACGCGTCACTCTCGGACACATATCTAACTATAGACCCGTAGAACGAGCATGACAGCAATCAATTCAAAACATCATGAGAATAGTGATAATAGTCTCAAATGATGTAGGTCCTACCTGTGAAGCCTATAAAGCAGGAATAAAAGTTTTCTACGCTCCAAACTCACTAATAAATTAAATACAGGTGTAAGAAATGCATAGAAATATGTACAATAAACCTTTCATTACGCACATACACCGTTTTATAAGTGCAGGTAACATTCTTTGTACATTTGTACTAAAAAAATGAAAGCTGGTGTTTTTTTCTGTGTGTATGGAGTTGTAGGGAAACAATAGTTTTGCGCAGATCGGGCACGTTGCGACGGTGCTCCAGTGCGCCCACCGCCCTTCTTAGTAGCTCAGTGGTTGCTAACATTGCTAAATTATTTTATTTGTAAGCAGCCAAGCAAACAAAACTATTAGGATTTCGGAACGAGAAGCACCAGAAACTACAAGTTACTTTTGTGATCCAAAAATCAGCAAGATTACTCTATAAATATGTTATTTATTTTATCTCTAATTTTGGTTTTACTACTGAACCGTAACACAATTTGTAGGAGTAAATCTTGGAATTGCCGAATCGATGCTAATTTCCTGTTAACCAAGTTTTGACTGAAATAAAAACAATAATATTTCGAAGATATTTTGATGTTAAAATAGTAACAACAAAAAGAGCAACACAATATTGACGTTCAAGTAAATTAAAGGTCAGCAAATCTTATATCTAAAACTTTGAGCAGCGCTGGACGGAGCCGGAGAAATCTACCTGAATGAACGACCAGTTGCGGGCACACACACTGCCAACCAAGTTCCATTGAACATGGCAACAAATGAACATTGTCATACTTTGAATAGCTTTGTTTTATATACATTATCTTAGTGTCAAGACCGTTATGAAATTGGCGACAGGCCGTGTCGACGGCGCGTTCGTGTTCCACTCGCGCCTCAAAGAGATGTCATTGCTGACATCTCTTTCAGCAGAGGTGCCTGGTTTTGGGGATGTTCGAAAGTGATACCACGGCCCAGGACCACAAAGGGCAAAAGAAGGAACACAAGTTTTAGTCAGTCTGGCAAAAAAGTACGTAATGAAGATCAATCCATGTGAAATACTTGTACTTAGCTCCAGCGTGTTTGAGGAAAAAAAGGCTAGGCAAATGATAATAAGCTTAAGGCTTAGACAGAAGTGTATCTAATACACCATATTTCGCCAGTTATGATTAAGTCCCATGAAATAGAGACTATTGCTACCAAGCGGGCACAAATCCAGACTCCGTGACTAATGAGAAATTCTTGACGTGAACTCTAATAACACATTGCTTGACCCGGGTATCGGATCCAAGACCTCAGCAACCAACGAGCCAACCAGATAAAAACGAAGAGTCAAGATCGCAAATCAAACACAAATACATCATACACTGAATGAAAGGAGATCCAAAACAAATTAAAACGCCAATAGCCGATATTTCTAAAGTAACGTTTTTTAGCAGACGGAATATATTTAAGATTATGAATCATATCCATCAGGTGATTGGTCTCAAGACTAAATGAAATATGATACTCGTTGCTCCGTTTGCTACGCTTTCTCGAGATGACTAAGATGGAAAATAGTGGATATATCGCTAAAGTACCTAGTGTTGATAGCAATTTGGTAAAAGGAACTTGACGGTAGTGTATTAGGCGAACCGATTAATCTGATTAGATTAATTGCAGATCAAGTCAACCAATTAAAAGTCATAGTAATTACTGTTAAAGTTCTCGTTTTTATTTATTTTTTAAATGTATTTATTAGTTTATTTGATATGTATATGTGTATTAGTATCCGTATAAAAATATACGTTTTCGTTAACAAATAGTTTTAAATATATATGTTTTATATAATTTTTGTACCCTATCACAATGTTGTCGTATTTTACCCAAAGGTTGACTGGTAGAGAATGCCTTATGGCATTAAGTCCGCGTATGTACCACTATTGTACATGAAGTTTAAATAAATAATAAATAAGTAAATAAATCAAGTTGAATCTTGTTTGTGAAAATGCAACATGAACATTTGATGGTCTAAAAGGGTTATCATCGCCTTTTCCGTACGTTCCCTACCTCAAAAGGAAAATTGGAACCCTTAAAGGATCACTTGGTTGTTCATCTGTTTGTCTGACAAGACCCTTTATCACGGTAACGCGTGGAGGTACCTTGTTGACATTTATACCATACTAGCTTTTGCCCGCGGCTTCGCTCGCGTTAAATTCGGGGTAACACAGTTCCCCTTTCCTGATTTGCAGGTACCTGCTACCTGTACTTTTTACCCTTGTGCCTTATTGATTGTAATAGCAAAGCTGAGTTTTCCCTTTTCTTCCCTGTTTCTCCCTCATTTCTCACTTTTTTAAGAAAAAGTTCGCCTATGTCCGTCTCCAGGGTCCCAACTATATATGTACCAAAATTCATCAAAATCGGTTTAGGCAGGGCGAGAAGACGTAACAAACAGACAAACAAACTCACCTTCGGTTTTATAATATTAGTAAGGATGCACAAGTCTGTGGTCCCTAAGACCTGTCAAAAAAAATCTAGTTTCAAAGTCTACGCAGCCAAAAGATATAGCCGTTTACGTCGCGAGTTTGTACGGAACCCTTAGTGCGCGAGTCCGGTTCGCACTTGGCTGGTTTTTCAAATCTGATACGCTGGAAATGCTTTTAAACAATGTTTCCCTTTTTAAAATCGTTATAAAGTCGAGATTTTAACTTTATCCTCTTCGAATAATTTTGTTAACCCAAAACGCAAATAAATAAACTAGCCGTGTGGTCCCCGCTCCAAAAACCGTCCCATCACGTCCTACGGGTGTCGTAAAACACGAGCGGCCAATCATCTGTGTACTAATATCAAATTAGGATCTTTAGTTCAACGGAATAATATGATATTATTGTATCCTTTCAGACACGAGATTCGAGGGGGAAAAGATTACGATAACTCGCTACAATAAGTAGTCTTGCCTTGTATTCGGAAATATAGATGATAGGACTGTCTAAGCCGTCTAAGGGCTTAGATCAGAATTTCCGGAATGCAACGAATCTTTGTAGGGAAGAAGACGGAACAGGAAAAGGAAATTATCCCATCGGGATAAACTGTCCTCTTTGAGATACCTTGCTTTAAGAGACGACGAATTTGTGGAAATTGTCAAATTTCCATCGAGAAAGTATCTTGGGAGTTTCTATGTTAACGCTAAAAGCCTACTTTTTAATTAAACCTAGACTCGTTAGATTTAGTTTAAGAAGCTGTCAGTACAAGTTAACCAATTGAAAGATTATGAATACAAATAATAATGATAAGAATGACAACCAAAGAAGATCATAGGCCTTTGGAATTATCTTTAAAGTGCCTAATTCTACGTATTAGAAAGGTAGGCTGATACGTAAATAATATCTGATGTAAGACTTTGGAAATCGAGTCATGACTCAGCTATAAAGACATCATAACATAATCGATTATCAAAAACACTGATATCATCGATATTTTCGTAGTTATCAAACAAAGGAATGTATTTGAGACGGACGTGTTGAGCTTTCTTTAAGATACTTAATCCGGAATTTAGAAGAAAGCGATTCTAGTATTAATCTCATTATTCTTAATATTTGACGGTTGGCACTGTAGCTGAGCGATCGACTGCTACGCTGCGTGCCGCAGGTTCGATCCCCGCACGGAACAAATATTATTTTGTTTGACCTACATACAGGTAATTGTTTCGGGTCTGGCTGTTTGTGTATGTGAGTTTAAAGTTTGTAAACGCACCCACGATACAGGAAATTCCTAGTGCAGGGCATGGTATTTTTTTAAAAACATAAAAATATTATTTTCTACTGTAGAGGTCTGATAACATTGATCAAACCTGTGACAGTACAGGCTGATTTGAAAAGACATTCGAATACTCAAGTTTTTAAATAAAGTTTTAGAAACAATAGAAGGGCTTAGTCTTGTTTTTGATTGCGTGACACGTTTTGCTGAAACTATGAACTAAAATATAGTCTTAAAGTATTTTATGCCCTTTTAATATACGTATTTCCTCTTGGTTTCCACACGACCATTTCTGTCTCGACTGCCGTGCCCCGGAAAGTGGAACGGTTAAGCCATAGTCCCGGCTATCATTTGTGAATCTTTGACAGTTGCTATGGCTTCTCACTACAAGCCTAAAAATCTGGTAACCAGACTTACCATAGGGTATACTGATTTCCAGTTAGTTGGAAGTCAGATAAGGCAGTCGTTCCATGTAAAACCAGCGCTGTGCTGTGGGCTCCCATGGCACAGCATCATGCTGAGTGGTGATCTACCTGTCGCAGTCACGACGTGCAAGCTATTTTTATTTTTGTCCCATATACATATGTATTTGTAAATGTTTGTGATACTTTGCATGAATTTGAATGTTTTTTTTTGTTATTTTGTTGCTCGTCGTAATTAGCGACTTATAAATATCTTTTCTTTCTTTATGTAACATACTGGTATTAAGCTGCATCTGACGCCGAAAATGCTAAACAGACCTGTACACTACTTCGTCCTGGAACGCTAAGTTATTTACTGTGTCAAATTGATTTCCCATCCACAAACTAGAATGCAATGAGAAGTCGGATTTGCTTGAACTTTTGAAATCATTCCTTTCACAGGCCGAGTCTTGCTAACAGCGAACGTGCTTTGCCTTAAACCATACCGACCAATCATACCAATGGGAAAAAGGGATGTTTGCCGGTCTTACTTTTGTCAGTACAATTAATTACAAAGGTCATACCTTTTACACAACTTTACTTTGTCGTTAAGTGGAACTTTTAAGCAGGAAAACTGAGGAAGTTTTCAGTTTCCAACAGCTTGACCTTTCCTCCAGAATTAAACTTTACTTAACAAATTGTTACCTACGTCACTCAAAAGCCTAGTAACTAAGGTTTCTCGATAGCAAAAAGGTTTCACAATTTTATTCGTTTTGTACGTCAAACTACTCGGCGTAGCTAATGAAAAGTAGGATGCACGCGCTTTGAGTTAATTGGTAGGGTCAACAGCAACATTAGTGATGCATCTTGCGTTGGCATAATAATAAAAAAATAAGTACTCCTCCCTCTATGGTATTGATTTTTATTCGTTCGACATTTAAACGATGGGGTCATGTTGTAGCAAAGTTTATCCACGTCTTGATCAGTGCAAACATCTCTATACTCAATGGTCTAGAAAACTACTAGTTTTTTGGTTTCATATATTTATCGCGGGAAAAACGAGGGGCATTTATTTAATTCATCAATTAATGTTTAACCATATCTACACATAGATACTAGAAGGGTGAAACAGCGTTGGCGTTTCATAGTTACCCTTTCAGATTATAGATTTTTTATAACAAGCGTGGGACAAGAACCAGATGACGTTCTACAAATAATTTGACTCAAAAATTGAATTACGGTACGCTAAAATAAAATTACGAGTAAGTTAATGCGGAAATATCGCCAAATAGAATACGTACGGGCCGTTTGAAGTATTGAAGATATCGTAGATGCGTAGTACGCCGTTGTATATGTAGTTATGTACATATAATTGCGGAGTCCGCACGAGGGGTGAACAGCGCTTGGCGCATGCGATCTCGCATCCCGAAGGGTAGGCAGGATTACCTTGCTCGAGATTACGAGAAATATGCCCCCTTACACAGAGCCACAGAAATCAATAGTTTTCCTTAATCAACACTTGGGTCTGAAGCTCCCTTTTATTTTAAATGGATTTCATGGGGGCGAAATTTTTGCTACGACAAAAAATTATGGAAATCGAGTTTTGATTTAACTAACATTTTGTCATTATACAAATAGTTTTATTTTTATGCTTATAAATGACTAGCTGTCGCCCGCGGATCCGCCCGCGTTATGATCGAAAACAAGTATCCTATGTGTTATGACAGACTATAATCTAACTCTGTGCCAAATTTCATCAAGATCCGTTCAGCCGTTTTGACATTAAAGAGTAACAAACAAACATCACATCCATCCTCACAAACATTCGCATTTATAATATTAGTAGGATTATTTGGTTGGGTGCAGATGTATAGGGTAGGTACTGAAGATAAACTTACAAGAATTCATTTTATTCCCAGTTGGCAAAGAGTACCTATAACAAAATATTTTCAATTAAGTAGTAAATATTTCATACAACAATATTAAGTTTCATACAATAATAACACATGCAATAATTTAGAAAATTCCAATTTGGGTTTAATTTTGGTAAATAACTTGTAATTTTATGAAATACTAACATAGTTTTATGATATCTTTTTACTAACCCCTATGGATGTACTTGTCCGAAATAAAGATATTTTATTTTATTTATTTATTTTAATTAGTTGTTTGTAGAGGTCAGATAGGCTGTCACTCCATAACAGGTTGTTAACGGATTCCAACATAGTTGGGAAGTATAGCAAAACATCAAATTTTTCATGATTATCAATCTAAAACCCAAGGGTTTATTACTGTAAGTCACTACTTTACTTAAAACTAGTTTTAAACATTTTATTTGTTGAAACTAATTTTAAGTAATGCTGGACGCTTGAATGGCATCCTATACTTCTCCTGGATTCCCAATTTCACTCTTTTTCTCTAGAAATGACATTAACTACACATTATAACAACACTACAGTACCTACCTCTAATAATTACTATACAAATGTATCTACAAAGATAAGAACATCTAAAATTGAATAAAATCTTAATTTTAATACTGCTTCGACTGAGTCACATGTCAATGCAATAGTTTGCTGGGACCTTGCACTGACCCACTAAGGTCATTGATTCTCTTGTGTAGCAATTTATGATCTCACAGATCTAAATTAATATTAAAGTCTGAATGTTGCAGTTAGAATGCTATCTTCTAGACTTTGGCTATAAAAACTGCTGGATTAGGGACTAAAAATATTTAGAAATCAATAAATGATTCAGGTTAAAATGATGATTATTCAAATCTCATCATGTGTCAGTTATTGAAAATTTTATACATTGCCTTGCAACAGGGGTCATTGACCTCTCACCTCAATGGCTAAACATGCAAACACATGAATGAGTAACATTATTTTTATTTGAATTTGGAAGGGGGTGATTGTAGAAGAAAGAAACCAGTTTATTTTCAATGTGTTTGGGTACCCTTTTTAGGATTTTTAGATATTGAAAATCATAACATAGCAAAATACTGTAAAAAGGTATGAAATAGAATAGTGGTTTGAACAAAAATAAGAGTGTTGCTGCTTAACCAATGACAAGCATGTTTTTTTTTTATTATGAAAGAAAATCTCAAGACTCTCAAGATCAATATCTCAATACTCTACCTTGAACTTTGAAGAGGGAAAGTGAAAAGGCCATGTTTTTGTTGATTATGTGAAACCAAAGTTATTTTATTTCCACATTAAAAATATGTTCATGATAATGAAATGTATAATCTCAGACTCCTTATTTACAATTAGATTGGTTTAAACGATGAAACAATGTTTTTTCTTGTTTCATACATAAACAATAACACTTATTTTATTTTGGCCTTTATACACAATACAATTCTTTTATTTTAAACCTCACTGGCTGCTTTTGTAAGAGTAAGGAATTAAGATATCTTTAATTCTAGACTTCTACCCCACAATATTATTTTTATTAGACAAAAAAGGTACCCCCTAATTTGCATTTTCGGCAAGCTATACTCATACAGTGTGGTAAGTGTATTTCTTACGCAGAGTCCTATCTAGTTAAAATATTAACTGCGAGCACCTTATCCAGGACCTTTACAATGGAAATGCACGCAGAGATAAAATGAATCATCGCGGTACCTACCAATACTTACCAAAATATCTTCAGTCCTTGTGGGAGAACCGCTGAATCACAAGTAAACATACGTACTACGCAATAATGCGTACACACTTTACATTGTCCATTTAAAACGTATCTTATTCGTCCCGTCAAAGATAATTATTCACGAAAATATTTTCTACAATGCAGGTAGATTGCACAAAGATAGCTTTTCCAACGCCAATCAATATTTTTGCATAAAACATTGATTCTGATAATTTTATTGCACTAATTTTAAATACTGCTGAGCATTACAATCGCCTTTATTTCGCAATTATCGTTATATTTATTTATTATCATAAAATAACACCGTAAAAACATCAGCGGTGAATGAACGATCAATTGATTTAAAAAAGATATTTGTCTTGTTTATGGAAAGTTGACAACAATAGAGTTGTTGCACCATTCAGAGACAATTTTCTTTAGTCGATTAGTTCTTGTGTTTTTATTTGAATGAATACAGTTTCCCGTAACAGGAAAAGATTTTTCCTTACATGTTATTTCTACGTTAGTCGAATATTTCTGACGTATCATTTTTTTTGAAGAAATAAATGAAATTCTTGAAATAAAATCACCAATTGTAGAAAATACTATCTGTAATTTAATATGTATCATTAAATTTGATTGATGAATTGTAGAATTTGATTTAATTATAAAAACCATCTAAGGCCTATCTCGATTCAAAATTACAAAACTCGATTTAGTGAACACTGACAGTAGGTAACTGTCAAGTGTCAATATTGCGCGCCAAATAAAAAGTAACCTATCTATTGTGCGTGCGCCGCGTTTGTTTACAGTAATTTTGAAAACAACTATATTTTGTTCTGAGATTAGTGTGAAAAGAAGAAATGTCTACACCATCTAAGCGCCCAGCATCTCAGGCGTCATCAGATGCTCCCACGCCGTCTCGGAGGACCCGGTCGTCGCAACAACTTGTTGTTCCAGAAACACCTCAGCGTTCCTCCGGCACTCCTTCAAAAAGTACGTTAAACTTATTCCAACCAATGTAATATTTCTGTGGTATATTTGTACAAATGAGGATAAATAGCGCTCACTCAAAAGAAAGAACTTTTTTTTTACTTTGAAAATATAATTACTGTTATAATCTCCAGCGTTTGATTGTCTACCATAGTACCTACGTGATATTGGCAAAATTGTGGTGTCTCCTTCCACAAACGCCATTAAATAAAAAATTGAATTGAATTACTTTGAAAATATTTTGAAAAACCAGTTTGAAAGTAAAGACAACTTTCATCTTCATAATCCTCCTAGCGCCTGCTATCCTTTAACGTTATTAATATTTTCGGTCATATTAAAAAACGCTTTGGATGTGGAGATGTGGACAATACTGTTGGATAATTAGTCACAAACAAAACTTTCAATACAATTTCCAGATGGAACTCCTGGTACTCCACGAGGGACCCCACAGACACCGGGCACTCCTCGTGGAACTCCGCGCACCCCTCGAGAAGCGCCCGGCACATCACCTGCTCGTGCCATAGCCTCCAGTCCACTTGGTATAATTTTTCTTAATATATATATATATATATTTTTACTGGATACGAACAATGAACGGCCTTGGAAATGGTCTGGTATTCTTTAGAATTAAACATTTGCAGTAGATGGGATGTGCAACAGACAGTTCAGACAATTTTAAGCTGTGATATCAAGCATCACCATTCACCACAAAGCATTACTTCTAATTGAGGGTACAGCAGTGCCCCCACTATTTTTTATATATCTGCAATCAGCCCCAGAGCTATAATCAGATTTGTTGATTATTAAACTTTTCTTTTCGATTTGGACATCCAGTGATGATGAATGAATCTCCCATTTTTTAATCAATCATCAGATTAAGTCTAGTCTTGTCCTTCCAAGCGAAACATGCAGTTGTTGGTGTTTAACAGTGTTGTGGCCAAATGATTTCTGTGTAGTCTGAGTCTTTGTTTGTATGTCCCAAAGGACTTTTCTTTGACTGTTGGAGTTTCTAGGTACTCATGTTTTTCTGTGTTCTGTATGAACCATGGCATGTTGCTCAAGTTCTGTAATATTTTATTCTCGAAGCGTTGTAGTATTTCTATATTTGAGTGGCTTGCTGATCCTCAGAGTTGTATGCCGTATGTCCATACTGGTTTTATAATACTTTTATAAATGAGAAGTTTATTTTCCAGACTTAGTGATGACAGTCTACTTATTAGCTAACACAATTCACAAAACTTTTGTTTGCTTGATCTCTTTTGGCCTTTAAATGCTCTCGCCAAGTAAGCCTTCTGCATACCCAGGTTTCAGACTGTTGAGTTTTGTGACAAGACAGTATCTTAGTGTCACAGGTGGGTGGGTAGTTTTGCATTAAGGGGCTCTTTAAATCAAATGTTGTGTACCTATTTTGCAGGGCTAGATTTAAATCTTCAGCCACAATCCAATTAAAGCCATATGCTCTTGTAATTTGATGGATGCTGTACTCGGATTTTTATGACTGGAGAGGACTGCTACCCCACCTTAAGAAAAAAAATGCACAGCCATACCATCCTTTTCTAAAAACTATTCAGGCCATTTTCGACCCCCCTATAACTTAATTGTAGATTATATACCTTACCTAAACTTAAATATTGGTTTTTACCCAGGTACTGACATAGATATGAGCTCCCCACTCAACTATGGCACCCCCAGTTCTCTGAGCACACCTCGCTCCAACCTGCGTGGTGCCATGACGCCTGCAAGACAGCGGGCTGATCTGAAGAGCAACCAGCATGGCCGTAGTGTGCCTGCCCCTAGTGCTACACCTACTAGGCGGGTAAGTGTAAAATATAGCCCCGTTTTTTGTGGTTGGGCAGTTAGGAAGTGCCAGACTTACAGTAGTAGTAACTTACCAGTTATTTATCAATAAAAAGAAAAGCCATTATGTAGTAGGAAGGGATTTAGTTGCAGCATGATGCCATTTTATATTGTCTGATAATGGAACTCTCCCTGAGTTCAATTAGTTCCTACCAATATTATAAATGTGAATGTTTGTGAGGATTTATGGATGTTTGTTATCTTTCACGTCAAAACGGCTGAACAGATCTTGATGACATTTGGCACAGAGGTAGATTATAGTCTGGAATAACACATAGGATACTTTTTTTCGATATCACGCGGGCGTAACTGCAGGCGCCAGCTAGTTAGACATAAATAGAGTATAGCTCTATTTTAAAACTGCTCAAAGTGGTCTGTATCTCAATTTAAGTAGCTGTGCAGTGGAAGCCAACCCCAACATAGTTCTGAAAAGGTAATTTCAGCCAGGCTTGCCATCCGTATGAGGTTCCTCATACAAATACGACATTTGTGGTCTTACATACGAAGTATGAGGATACTTTCAACCTCATACAACTATGTACAAGATTTTGAAAATATGGCCATCTGAACATTTTGCATCACCAACAGTCTCAGATGTCATTTGCCTAAAAAGTGATTCTGGATTTCCCAGTACCCTACTACTACAAAACCAACTTATATTAGGTATAAGTTTACTTTCCCTTACTTAAAAAGCCATAAATAACAAAAATAAACCAAATTTTAAAAATATTCCTAAAAACTTTAAGAATTATCGATTTCTAACTAAAATTATTATTTCACATCTTTAAAGATTTATAACTTTAGATACCTTTAAATATTTCAATTCGCGTTGCGCTGATAAGTAGCACTATCTGTCATATGTTACTCAAACATCACAGCCTAATAAATGTACAAAGTTTCAAAGTCAAAATACGAGATTTTTAGCAGCATATGAACGAGGAATTTCTTTTTACAGTTGGCATAATTATACAATCCTGAAACCGAGCTAAGTTAAAACAAAAGAAAATGTTGTTACATTTTGTTTCTTTAATAAAATATTAAATTAATTTGTACACAAAACAATCATGTCAGAACATATATTCACAATATTTCAATTTGCCAGATGGTTACGTATGCTGATGAAAAGTTCAACTAGTGGGATCTTGAGCCATTTAACTAACCAGTACAGTGAGGGTAGAAGGACACTGATCTTTAGACAAAGTACCATTGAGTTGTAGTTGATGTCCGTTTCATCCATGTTGCTCATTTCTGTGAATGTTTTTCTGAAGTCTTCGGTTGATTCTCGTTTTTCTCTCTGTAAAGTGATATCGAAAACAACTCTTGTTAAAATTAATCTAAATATTTTTCCCATGGGGGAAAAATATACGATCCATTTCCTAGTTCATACACGCATCATAACATCTGCTATTGTTTGGTTCCACTATGCTATCTGCTAAAACTATAATATACTGCCCTTGTCTGGATTCCCCAAAAGAAAAAGGAGAATGAATGCTCTTGGGCATTCACACCAAAGTACAGTCTGTAACAGGCCAACAAGTATGCAACTTTGCGGTGGTGAGTCAGGCTCTGAAACTTTGTACCAACCAGCTTATTCAATGAGCTCTATGCTCAACACACCAAGTCAGGCAATGACTGCTCTCACTTAGGCAACACATCGCTCTTATCAGACTATTGCTGCACATAATCTCACTTACCTTAGCAAAATCCACGTTAAATGCGCAAGCGCGGCACAACGGACACACGATATAGTCCGGCTTCTCGCGAATCCGCCAGTACTGAGTCAAGCACTTCTCGCAAAACCTGTGACCGCACGTCAAAGCTGCAGGGTCGAAGATCGAAGACAGACAGATCCTGCAGCTGCTGATGATGGACGAAGCTCTCACGTCCAAACTCGTAGCAGACTCGAATTCGCTGCTAGGATAGGAGGGTTTGATCTGCAAGTCGCATCCGGAATCGCGCATGTTTTTTGTTTGTTTTCGTTGCCTCTCACCTTACATTTTTTTGTATTTTTCCATAGTTTTTGAGTGATGTATGTCATAGTCATATCAGATGATAGTTTTTATTTTGTGGAATGTCAAGTTTTGTTGAGTTTTTATTAGATAGGAGATAGAAAGGAGGTTGAATGTCACTGAGAACTTGAAGAAAGGATTATTTTCAATCGGATCTTCCCTTTAGATTTAGTTTATTTACGTTTTATCAGACTGGCTTGATTTAAGACAGAGGTTACCTGTTGATTTGGTGAGTAACGTTCAATTAAGAAAACCCTACAAAATAACTGCAATGACCATTTCCTCTAACAATCAACAATAGCAAAACGAGCACAGCACTAGAAAGTGTTAGTTTTCGGCTCAGCGCTGGGAGTCGAAATTCCTTAAGTTATATCTGTTATGCAATAATCAAGACTAGGCACGTGGTAAAGGTGTCGCTTAATGTTAGTGAAAATGAGCATTTGAGAACAAGCTCAAATCCTAACAGTCGTTTTTATACAAAAAAAAATTCTCTATGCAAATGCTTTCTCCTTCCAAAAATATCACCTTGTATCGAATCATTTTCGACCCGCAAGCAAGATCAGATCCCAGCGGCAAATAC
Organism: Ochropleura plecta; assembly: GCA_905475445.1. Classification (NCBI taxonomy): domain Eukaryota; kingdom Metazoa; phylum Arthropoda; class Insecta; order Lepidoptera; family Noctuidae; genus Ochropleura; species Ochropleura plecta. The sequence continues at coordinate 5,620,057 of FR997740.1, read as the reverse complement.
CTCCATTAAATAATTTGTACAAATTCCCATTCTTCCATCAGATCGACGACACGGGCGCCGAGGTGGCATCGAGCGAGCCGCAGCTAGTCGTGTGGGGCACAGACGTGGCTATCGCCGAGTGTCGCGACAAATTCGTCAAGTTTCTACAGAGGTTCGTGGAGCCGACTGCTCTGACCAATGAGCCGTTATATGAACAGAAACTAGAAGAGGTGAGATAAACTCGTCATTCTGTTTAGGACAGTACCCAGGGTTGGAGTAGTAGGGGTGTAAGGTTGAACCCAAGCATCGCAAGCGTAACTTTGTGTATTTTTTTCATCACAGCTGCTTTTTTTTAAAAAAAAAGTGTCAATACCCGTTTTTTTTTAGAAAAAGCCAGGAGTCTAACACACGGGTTTATTATTTATTTATTCATTAAAACTTTATGCACAAGTAAAAACTGTACAAAGGCGGACTTAATGCCTTAGGCATTTTCTACCAGTCTACCTTAGGTTGATGCAGAGATAAATAAAACACAGTAGGTGCGATAGCAGAAATAAAGGATATTAGAAAATAAATATTAAAAAAAAAGTGTTGTTATTATGAGTTACAAGGACGACGCTCTTGCAGGGGTTGCGGGTTGTTCGAAAGAGATACCGCGGCCCCGAAACGCAAAGGGCAATAGAAGGAACATGGGTGGGTTTTAGTCAGTAAAAGTCAGACACTCCCCCCCGCTCCGCCCAGAGCGGGGGAAGTTATATGATGATTTCCCACGCCAAAAAAAAAAGGACGACGCTCTACAAACTTAAACTAAGTATTTCTCAAACAAATACCGTAGTCAGGACTGGGTACTGTGATAGGTTGACTTCATTGATGTTTCTCTACTAAAACAAACAATATTTAATTCCACAGATAAACACATTGGAAGAGCCATTCTTGGATGTGGACTGTGAACATATCAAAGCATTTGATTCCAAATTGCATCGTCAACTAGTGTGCTACCCTCAAGAGGTAAGTGTCCCGAAAGTCTGACAACCAGGCTTACCAAGCGGTATCGTATAACTCAGTACTAACTGGGTTGTGGAGGTCAGATAGGCAGTCACCCCATGTAAAATACTGGTATTCAGCTGCATCCGGTAAGAATGGACGCCGACCCCAACTTAGTTGGGAAAAAAGGCTAGGCAGATGAGGTTCTAGTCTTTGAAATGAAGTAGAGACAAAGAAAGTTTGTCTGATGCTTTTGGTCGCTAGTTTTTGATACCCGATCGATTTGTGGGCTGCATCTGGTTAGACTGGAAGCCGATCACAACATATTAGCGTTAAAGCTCTGCAGATGATGCATACAGAGCAAAAGGCAACCATATATAGAGGCTGTCTTATTATTTTATTTTGATCAGGCATTTGTTGTTTCAGCATTTTTGAAATATTTTTTTTTTCTTCTAAAAAAAACTGTAAACCGTCTTAAGTCTCATATAGTTTAGTATTTTTTCTAGCAAATGACCATCAAACAAGCAAGCCTTGTTTTATGCAAAGGGACTTTAAACACTATTGACTAATACCAGGTATACCACCTTCCTCCAGTGGAGAATGTAATATGCATTGTGTGTAGGTGGTCCCTGCATTCGACGCGGCAGTGAACGAGTTGTTCTTCGAGCGCTACCCGGCGGCGGTGCTGGAGCATCAGATACAAGTGCGGCCCTTCAACGCACCGCAGCGACATATGCGGGACTTGAACCCTGAAGGTTAGCAATCCTGCTGATTTGTTTAGTGTAGAATAATAATTTATATCAAAAGTGTGTAGTTTAGTTTAAGTTATGATGAGGCTGACTTGCCTTTGATGATAAAAGCCTCCAATCAAATAAGGAATTAAAAAAAATCCCTGATGGTCTTTCTTCTCTTATCCTTTTAAAAAAATTGTTACCTCATATTAGAATTTTTCTTGTATGTCTCTGTGGTTGTGTTAACAAACATTTAACCTTTTGAACGCCGGAGCTTAAACACACGAGCAAACCCGCCACTCCACAACAAAAAAAAAAACCACTATGATTTTCACAAAATATACTGTAACTCCTCTAAATTATAACTTTTTTTTTAAATTATGACTGCACTTTATATTTCTCTATTTTATAAAATTTTAATCAAGACATTAAATACCTGTTAAAACTAAAAAAAAAACTTATCTAACCAACACCCTTCCCTTCCACAGACATCGACCAACTGGTTACGCTGTCGGGCATGGTGATCCGTACGTCAGCCATCGTGCCGGAGATGCGCGAGGCGTACTTCCGCTGCGCGGTGTGCGGCGCGGCGGCCACGGCCGAGCTGGAGCGCGGCCGGGTGCCGGAGCCCGCGCACTGCAGCCACTGCAACACTGCACATTCCTACAACCTCATACATAACAGATCTCACTTCAGCGATAAGCAGCTCGTTAAGTTGCAGGAGTCTCCTGGTAAGTGTCGTTCAAGCCAGGGTTACCTTTGTCCCGGGTGGAATTATTATATTTTATTAACAATTTTAATGGTTTTAATTGTTTAGCATGGAACCCAAATACTTTTCTAAAATAAAAGTACTTGTAACTAATAAAAGTGCTTGTAAGCTATTTGCCAGTAAAAATCCCGTCAAAATCGATCCAGCCATTTCCATTGTCCGAACAAACAGATAGACAAAAAAATTATTTTTATGTTTTTTTTTTTTGTAATACCTACCGTAGATCATAATTATTCAGTAAAAATTTGTTATTTGGAATTATAAAATAGATACTTTTATTTTATTTATTCGTGTATATGCGAAAGTCACTCTGTTTGCAAGCACTATCGGCTGGATGGACTTCAGTGGGAAGTATTAGGTCAGCATTCCAGGCATGCAGGTAAACCATCATCTGTGTTAAAATATAAATAGGGTACATTTTTATCTTATTCTCTATGTTCTTGTTCTTTTTTAACCGACTTCAAAAAAGGAGGAGGTTCTCAATTCGACTGTATTTTTTTTTTTTGGCCTCGGCAAGTGATCTTCATAATATACTTCCCCAGACGACATGCCAGCGGGCCGCACTCCCTGTACGGTGAGCGTGCTGGCGCACGGCGCGCTGGTGGAGGGCGTGGCGGCCGGCGAGCGCGTCGCCGTCACCGGAGTGTTCCGCGCCGCGCCCGCTACCGTGCACCCGCGGAAGGCCACGCTCAAGGCGCTGCACAGGACGCACATCGACGCGCTGCACTACCGGAAGGTACACAGCGACCGGCTGCTGGAGACTGAAGAGGGGTAAGGAACAATAAACTAAACAACTTTATTTGCACATGTCACTAACTGCACACAATATAATATATCTTAACCCTTGGTATGCCTGGTAGGGTCTGTCAGACCCACCACGGCAGAAAAACCGTTGTATTTCATTCAAATTTGAATTCTGAGCGCACCCGCAAGCTGTAGCTGGCCGTTACGAACTACTCAATGCTTTCCGCCCGCTACCTCAGTCCGGGACGCGTTCCCACAACGAAAAGACTTGTTTAAAGTGCTCTCTCTACTTTTAATTCATAATAATTGTTAACAAAAAGCTCAAAGCTTAATTTTATGTTTAAAACTAACAAATTTTCATTTAAAATTAAAAAAATAAAGATCGTTGATTTGTAAAACGATTATTATTTCTAATCCTAATAATAGTATGTAATTTCATTAAAAAAACAAATATTTTTATTTAATTACTGCAATATGTATATGAAATAGTGATCCAAAACTGGGTCTGTCAGACCCACCAGGCATACCGCGCAGTGGCGAAAGAGGTTTGTTTATGAAGGTAAAGCCAAGTTATTACAATAGCTTTTTCAGCCTTTTTTCAGGCTGAAAAAAAAAATTTTTTTTTTTTTTTTTTGATAACGCCGGTTTTATTTTCCTATTAGGAATTAAATATGCCTAAATTTAAAAAAAAAAGCACAAACAGTAATGAAAAACAGATATAGTAATTTTATAATACGCGCAGTTTTAAGTAAATGATAAAAGAGCCATCTATTGAGTTGAATGTAACAACTATAGTTCGATTCGATTCCTAATATTTCGCTCGATCTCTACGGTCGCTATGCAAAAAAAATAAAAGCACTTACCGCAAGATGGCGCACAAATAATAAATTGCTTTCTCACCACACATTGTTGAAAACATTTGTAACTACTCACAATGTAAACACCCACTAACTCTTCATTCTTTACCACGGACAGATGACAAACAACAAAGCACACAGAAGGCATATTTTTTCGTGGCACCAGAGAAGTTATTTAAATCATTGTAACCTGATACATTCCAAGCATTATTATCTTTAGAGAAAAATAAACAAGGCCAACAGAAAAATTTGTTTAAATGAGAGCAGCCGACCACCCATTGAATATTGTACACTGATCGATTAAACTGCCTACTATGGGATTTAGTTTTCTGATAAATATCCAAGTCAGGGGTAGGTTTTGGTGAAGTAACGAGATTATATTTTTCTGTAAAACTCAAACTATTGCCCAATAACGATTTCACACACTTTAAACCTTCACAAGGAACAATTGCATGCGTTTTCGAATTCATTTTTATTTTTATGAAACTGTAATCACTTTATAACAAAGTTAATTGCACCAAAAAGTAATCACTAAACTTTAAAATTACTAGAAATTGAGAAAATAATATCACAAAAAAAGAAATGCACCAGTAACCGCTCAAAACAAATATGAACTAATTTGAAATTTCTAAACTTTCTATCAAAATTCGCGCATCGCGCATCTTTGAGCGCATGCTTGGTGCGAACACACATTCTCCTTCGAACTTACACTGATTTACACGCACACAGTCATAAAAAAGCCCGGCATTTAACTCCATACAAATTTTCAAATGACGTCATAACAATTTTATCAAAACGTAAATATTTTGCTAGGAAAAAGTGAGAAGTTTACAAGCCCCATAAGAAGCCAACGAGTGCGAGCGAGAAAGCATTAGCACAATGGTGTCACTGACCGTAGACACGTGCTGCATATACTTGAACTCTTTTTTTGTATAGTGTTAGAGCGAGGTCGAGTATCGAATTTCGCAGAAACAATTTGGCAACGTCGCGCGAATGTTCGAGTGACACAGGTGTTCAGTGAGTGAGTAAACCTTGCAACCTCGCATTGCATCACAATGCGTTTGGCGCGGAATTTGATGTTATTTTTATTTTGAACATTGTTTTGTAGGGTTTTTTATATATAGGTATTGAGTTTGATATTAGGGCAAGCCTGGCTTATGGCTTCTATAGGACCTTCGCCCCTGATACCGCGTCACTTCGCGCCACCAGGCATACCGAGGGTTAATATATATAAATCACGTGTCACGTTGTTTGTCCGCGATGGACTCCTAAACTACTTAACGGATTTAAATTAAATTTGCGCACCGTGTACAGTTTGATCCAACTTAAAAGATAGGGTAGGTAGGGAAGGTAGGGTAGGTGAAAAGGTAAAAAATTGCATTGCAACGCATCCCCGGCACAGCTAGTATATATATATAAATACAAAGTGGTTATGACAATACGACAATAAATGAAAACATTGACAGTACTAGTTCATAAGAATAATTCAAAACTACCAAAAATTTCTTATACCAATTTCGAACAAACTAAATGGCATAAATGTGGAAGCAAAATCGAACACCCTTTATAAATAGGTCACTAACCTCTGAGGTACGTGCAGCAGGTACGGGTCAATCACTGCACTTTGCCCGCCCCGCGCCTCACTTCATACCTCCCAAAAACTCACTTTTGTGCAGGTCAAGGTCAGCGCTCAAGAATCGTGCGCCGGTCGTTAACCTGTCAGTACTTTCCTATTATTAGATACATCGTGTAGCATATTTTAATGTAGCAAATTTTTAAAATGTTAAATAATTTCCTGTAACTAAACTACTGGATATATTCAAATTTTTTTTTTATAGGTAGACTGAGAACGTCTTTAGGTATTCGTAGTTTAATTTATTGTCGTATTATCTTAACCACGTATATTTTTTTAAACGTTGCCCTACACTAGGAATTTCTCCTGTATCGTGGCTGCGTTTATAAACATTTAAATTCACAAACAGCCAGACCTGGAACAACTATCTGCAAGCCATACAAATATTTGTTCCGTGCGGAGATCGAACCCACAACACACAGCGCAGCAGTCAGTTGCTCAGCCACTACATCAAACGTTTCGTCATTAAACAGATAAAAAAAAACTTAAATCTAAACACAAAAAGAGATAATTATTGTGTCTCACGGCTGCACCAAATACTTACATATGCACTGGGCTAGTGCTTCTGAGGAAACGTAAATTAGGTATAGTGCTCTTAACCAAATTTCGGCCATGACGGCCGATCTCAAAGGAGACTTGCCATCGACGCGAGAGATATTATAGGGCACAAAGTCTGTGCGCAGTATTGCACAAGTGAGTACACAGTTGCCCTCTCTTTTAGATTGAAATACAGGTTTTCATCACATCTGCTGGAGGCAGTTACTCACTGTTTTTTTTTAATAATTATAAATTTCACTTTCTAACCTATCAACCTCTTACATAAAACCTGTACATCCATCTCTCCCATGAAAGAATGGCAAATCAACAAACACATTTTTTCTTTCCACAGCAAAGAACACCGCTTCCCTCCAGAACGTATAGAACTTTTCAAGGAGTTGGCAGCCCAACCAGACAGCTACGAGCGTCTAGCGAGAGCCATCGCGCCCTCTATCTATGAGAACCTGGACATTAAGAAGGGATGTTTACTGCAGCTGTTGGGAGGGACTAAAAAGAACTTTAATGCCGCTGGACGGACACATTTTAGGTATGTCGTGGGAGGGAGAAATCTGCGTGGTATGAGCCTGCTCGCGTCATTTGTTTTGATGAATTGAAAGTCATGCTAGACACGATAAGTCATCAGTGTGTATCATGCATATGTATTTATATGTGTCATACAATCATGAGTAAGATTTTTAGCTGTAATTTTTTATGATTTTATCTAATATTCTCAATTTACAAAGCACCTCAATGCCTACTGAATGTTGCGTCGCATCTCGACGTTAACGTCCCTTGCCCTTTAAAACATGTTGTTTTAAAGGGCAATTAGATATAGCAATAAAAAAATCATGGAAGATATCCCAGTGACAGTGTAAAGTTTTAGTTATAAACAACTAGCTGGCTCCCGCGGCTTCGCCCGCGTGATATCGAAACAAAAAGTATCCTATATGTTATTCCAGACTATAATTTAGCTCTGTGCCAAATTTCATCAAGATCCGTTCAGCCGTTTTGACGTGAAAGAGTAACAAACATCAATACATCCTCACAAACATTCGCATTTATAATATTGGTAGGAACTAATTGAACTCAAGGAGAGTTCCATTATCAGACAATATAAAATGTCATCATGCTGCAACTAAATCCCTTCCTACTACATAATGGCTTTTCTTTTTTAGGGTTCCGTAGTCAACTAGGAACCCTTATAGTTTCGCCATGTCTGTCTATCCGTCCGTCCGTCCTCGCTTAATCTCTGTGACCGTTAGCACTAGAAAGCTGAAATTTGGTACCAATATGTATATCAATCACGCCGACAAAGTGGTAAAATAAAAATTGGAAAAAAATGTTTTATTAGGGTAGCCACCCTATATGTAAAGTGAGAAGTGATTTTTTTTTAATTTCAACCCTATAGTGTGATATATTGTTGGAAAGGTATTTAAAAATGAATAGGGGTTTACTAAAATCATTTTTTGATAATGTCTATAATTTCGGAAATAATCGCTCCAAAAGTAAAAAACAATGTGTGTCCCCCCCCCCTCTAACTTTTGAACCATAAGTTTAGAAAATATGAAATAAATCTGAAAAGTAGAACTTTATAAGGACTTTCTAGGAAAATCATTTTGAACTTGATTGACACAACAGTTTTTGTACAAAAAAGACAAAAAGTTGTACAAAATAATTTCCTCCTCCACCTTTAAACTCATAAGTTTACAGGGAACATTTATTGTGACGGACGGGAAACTACGGAACCCTACACTGAGCGTGGCCCGACACGCTCTTGGCCGGTTTTTTATTGATAAATAACTGGACGTAAGTCTGGCACTTCCTAACTGCCCAACTACAAAAAACGGGGTTATATTTTACACTCACCCGCCTAGTAGGTGTAGTAGGGGCAGACACACTACGGCCATGCTGGTTGACGTGAAAGAGTAACAAACATCCATACATCCTCACAAACATTCGCATTTACAATATTAGTAGGATTTTAGTTAAAAACTTTGAAATCATAAAACAGTGTTTGAGTAAGCCTGTCTCTCTTTGTATGATTGTCCATCTTGATTTCTCGTGATACAGGTCTGAGATCAACATCCTTCTGTGCGGCGACCCGGGCACGTCCAAGTCCCAGCTGCTGCGCTGGGTGCACGCGCTGGTCCCGCGCGCGCAGTACACGTCGGGGCGCGGCAGCTCGGCCGTGGGCCTCACCGCCTACGTCACCAAGGACCCCGACACGCGTCAGCTGGTGCTGCAGACGTGAGTACAGCGTTATGTGCCCGCTACTACGACACAGGGGATCTCTCTCTGTGTCTTAAATCTTTCGCTGCCCAATCCAAATTATACCATATATTTTGGACTCATATGCTGAGTTCTGGGTTGCGAAAAAGTAGACCGTAATCCACCATCAATGCAGTTTGGGAGATGTTGATAGCTTTAATAATAGTAAGTGGAATGTAAAGTTTAGGCCAAGTTTAGACTTTTTCTGACTAAGACCCACCCATGTTCCTTCTTTTGCCCTTTGTGATCCGGGCCCGCGGTATCTCTTTCGAACAACCCGCAACCCCGGCAAGCGGTCGCCTTAGCAGGCTCCTCTGCACCTTTTGAGCCTTGTACCAACAAAAAGTTAAAAAATTAATGCCCTAGTTGTAAATTGACAATAAAAATACATAACACTCACTACATCCTTCTTATCTGCATTTTTCATCTGTGGATTTCATCTTTCAGAGTAACGAAAATTGTTAGCTTATTTTTTTTTTCTATTTCCAGGGGTGCTTTGGTCCTGGCTGACAATGGTATCTGCTGCATCGATGAATTTGACAAGATGAATGACTCTACGCGCAGTGTGTTGCACGAAGTAAGTTATTATTTTTAATAAAATATAATATAAATTATTATTTTCTTACAAGCCTTCTGCCCAATTAATTTCTCTGTTAGCAAAAATGCTGAACTTTCATTCAGAAGTTTGTCTGTAAATTTTCATGCTTCTGGACCCAGTATGCAGTGGTACAGGCTACGCGTATTCTGTTAGTGAGTGTATTTAAGATTGACAACGTCAATCGCTCATCTTTAAAAGTTGACTGCCCTATAAATATACTCATAATCTTCCAGGTAATGGAACAGCAAACCCTCTCGATCGCGAAGGCGGGTATCATCTGCCAGCTGAACGCACGCACGTCTATACTGGCGGCCGCTAACCCGGCCGAGTCGCAGTGGAACAAAAACAAGACCATCGTGGAGAATGTGCAGCTACCACACACGCTCATGTCCAGGTTCGTGTTACCTGTTTCTATAGAGAGACCTCCAAAGTACCCATACATCTGCCTAGCCTTTTTCCCAACCACGTTGGGGTCGGCTTCCAGTCTTGCCGGATGCAAAATAAACATCATTTATCAACCCGCAACTAAATTCTCTACACTCGACCATCCGTCATATTTATTCTTTTGCGAGGCCTATATTCTTGTCGGAGTTTCACCGACAAAACTGACAAAACTTGTTTACAAGGGATGTAGAGGCCAAATTAATAGCGATGTAATTTGTCATAAATGTTAATCCCACCAAAAACATTCTGTAAAAACTAGCCAAGCCTTAATGGAGCAATGCTTGTTTATCTCTCAAAAGTAATAAAATCTAGACAAAGTCGTGCTAAGTCTAAGATTCCTTACTGCGATTTCTTTATTATTATAGTTAATGTTGTGTGACTTGGCCGTTGAACATTCTTTATATGTTAGTGCATAACTGCGTACAAGTCAATTTTGTCATAAATATTAATATTTCCCGAGTTCATTTAATGATATCGTGTTTATATCAGGTTCGACCTAATATTCTTGGTGCTGGACCCACAAGACGAGGTATTCGACCGACGCCTCGCGTCGCATCTCGTGTCGCTCTACTACAAGGATTTTACCAACTCGCAGGACGACGAAGATATTGTGGTGAGTATTTAAATTATAATTTCTCAAGAAAAACCTCAACGTAGTTCGGAAAATGCTTGACTAGGTAATAATCAAGGAGATATTATGTCGGCTATATAGAGTATATTGTAGTAGTATATTGTATTTCGTACCTCTTTGTTTCAAAATGTACGTTAGCCGATGATTCAGTCGGTAGCCTAGCACAGTTGAAAACCAATGGTGCAATAATATTGCGTTTCTTCAAGTGTTTAGTGTTTTTCCAATAGTTTTGTTTTATTTCCTTTAAGATTACTACTATTTTAACAAAAACAAACAAGTTTAAAAACACACGTCATATTCCTTTATTTCAGGACATGGCGTTAATGCGTGACTACATAGCGTTCGCAAAGGAACACGTACAGCCCACACTCAGTGAGACCGCACAGCAGAGGCTTATAGACTCTTACGTCGATATGAGGTAAAATAACATAACATTAGACCCCATTTCTCCAAAAAGGGTCGTAAAATAACGCTCACATCACCAGATATGTCCCATGTTATAGCGGATGATCTGGAGAGGCAGGGCAAAAATGTGTAGATTCCATGATGATACTGAGAAATTCTTAGTGGAAAACAGCCCTTGCTGCCACTAGATCAACGAGACTGACTAAACATATTGAAATGAAATTTGGCACGACCCTAAACCCATGACCAGACTTATACATAGGAACCTTTTTATTCCGATAATGCCTTCCCATGGGACAACATACGACCTTCGTAAGTGAAGCTGTGTTTAGAACCTAGTGCTTACATTCTGGCCAGAGTCGAGATAAGGATTCAGAAACTTCGAAAATGCACTTTATCATCTGACAATTTGGCATAAGTAAGTCCTTTGTTCTGTGATTGAATGAAAAGTTATTTGTTGTTTTCAGGCGGGTGGGCAGCGGTCGCGGTCAGATCTCCGCATACCCTCGACAGTTGGAGTCACTCATCAGACTCGCGGAAGCACACGCTAGACTGCGACTCTCACCGGTCGTGGAAATATCTGATGTTGATGAAGCCTCCAGGTAATTTAGACAAATACTTGTAGTTCTTCGCGAGTTCTTCGTTCATTTATCGCTTCTAAATCCTTAGTATTGTTTTACCTAGCTGTATCAATTCTACCGTTTATACAACTCGCAGACTTGTTGCAATCCTAAATACTCTAAGTAGACGGTTGATAAACGATGGTCTTTGGTTTATCATCTTGAAAAACTGTTTTGCAAAATGGCAAACTTGATGAGACCAAGCTTTGAATTCACACACCTAATAAATTCCCACCGTTTTAATGACTTATAATTGCCGATTCCGCTTCAATAAAATATTTGAACAACATAAATCTGATTTTTTAGACTCCACCGCGAAGCCCTAAAGCAGTCTGCAACCGACCCGGCTTCAGGCCGAATCGACGTGGGCATCCTGACCACAGGCCTGGGCGCGGCGGCCCGCAGACGTCGCGCGGACCTGGTGACGGCGCTGAAGGCTCTCATCCAGCCCTACTCCAAGCCGCACACCATCACACATTCCAAACTGCTGCAAGAGATTAATACTAATTCGCAAGTTGTAAGTAGTTTATATTGTACTTTTAGCTTAATGTCTAATTGTGGTATGTGAGGAGCTCGGGGCGAAATAATCAGCCGTTCGGGTCGATTTTTAGGTTAAGCCCCACTTGCATAGTTTGATCTGTAAATGGATGACCACCTGTTATATACCTAGTTTCCAATGTGCCTCGAAAAGCACGTTAAGTTGTTGGTCACGGCTGTCATTTGTAGATCTTTGTTATTATAGATAGTCAGTGTCCCGGAATTCTGACAACCAGTCTTACCAAGGGGTATTGTATTACCCAGTACTAACTTGGTTGTGGAGGTCAGATAGGGAGTCGGTTCATGTACTGGTATTCAGCTGTATGAGGTTTGACTGGAAGCCAATATAGTCGGGGGAAAAGGCTAAGCAGATGTGTGTGAGCTGTGGTCTTATTGTGGTTTTGACGTAATAACTTGAAATAAAATCATTTCTTATGCGGTTCAGATACGTGTGTACCAAGTACAACTCGTTGAGTCAACGACGTTAACGACGAGCTTAAATATCTATTTTATAGATTGGAGTGTCTTACTGCCTATTGCGTATACTAAATGCATGCGATCCAACAATTATTCATCTGTGACCTAGATGTCGCGCAAAATAAACCTAATGGTAATGCAGTAACTATAGAAAAAAAGGCGTAAAGAGCACCAGGACAAACAACAATTTTAGTTAACCTGTAAACAATGCTCCGTGCAATCAGCACACCCCAATATAAAATGTATTATTAACAAACTAATATTTCTCTTGAATTTTCAGACGGTATCGCGTGAACAACTAGATGAGGCGTTACGCGATCTGCAAGACGAAGGAAAAGTGACGATCGTGAGCCACACCCACCTGAGACTATGTTGATCTGATTATATACCACCGCCTTGATTTAATTATAATGTTCGATTTATTTTTGTAATCTGTTCAATATACCATGTTTTTTGTAAGCTTTTGTTTTATTTCTTTTTTTTTTTTATTTTGTCCCACACTAGGAATTTCTCCTGTATCGTGGGTACGTTTACAAACATTTAAACTCACATAGACAAACAACGAGACCCGAAACAACTATCTGCAGGTCATAGAAATATTTGCTCCGTGCGGGAATCGAACACGCAGGGCAGCAGTCAATTGCTCAGCCACTACGCCAACCGTGCCGTCAACTTAATCAATTTAGTTTATCTGAGTAGTTGATCAATTAACAAACCATAGACTTAACTGTACTGGTTCTCTTGTTGACATCTTGTGGCAATTGCTGTCATAAAAAATGTGAACAAAACAAGAGAGAAGATTCGCCATTTTAAAATTTTTAACTATCGCGACAAAACTTAGAATTATAAGTTGAATTGATACGGTATGTTGCAAGTTTTAACTACGCCCTATTTAAATTTTTAATTATCGCGACATAACTTAGAAATTAAATATATGTATGTTGAATTGATACGGTATGTTGCCAATAAGTGTACTCTAAATAATAATTTGCATAATTCAGTAAATATTGGTTCCTATAAAAGTTCTGTCTGTTTTCGTCCAGTTTTACCCATTATTGTCCTTTTCTTGTATGGTGTAGTTTCCAAAGTTGTACAGGTAGACCCCAGGGTACTACGTAGGCGTGACAAAAAAATATAATAAAATTATCTGCCTTCGATAGTAAAAAATTAAAATGTTGGCTTGATGTCACCTATCAATGTAGGCAGATAATATTTATTTTAATATAAAAGAAAAGTTGGATGGAACCACTTTTTTCATTCACATTTACTATTTTGGCATCTACATAATCACAATCAATTCTCACTTTCCAAAACTATTCATTCGTGGTTGGAAGTGTGTGCGTTCGCGCAGCGGAATGTTGTTGAATTTAAATATTTTAATTATGCAGATATTTAGTGTATGACGTCGTATAATTGTGTATGGTAAAAAAAAAATTGCACGCAGCCATTGTGGAGAAATTCACCAAAAACTGATTCCGCTGGGCGAACGTTGTCCGGAGCTTTTTTAATCCATAGACTTTAGAAAAAAAGAGATGTGTCCAAAAATTTGTGAGTAATTGTGTATGTATGAATAAAATTAGTGCATGCATAAACTTCGGAGAAATTAAAGTTTCCGCTACGCGAACGTTTGGCCATTAGCTAGTTTTCATATAAAGCGCTTACATAGAGAGCTGTAGATTTTTACATACGTTGTTCTGAATTTGTTTAAAAAAACAGATTTAGAAAAAATCGTAGGGCTTAAAAGATAAAAATATATACGTAAAATACGCTTATTAGGTCTTAGTTCTTAAAGTATGCACTTTGGGGTCTAGATTTTCACGTTTATACAAACCTTGTAAGTGTCTGTAACATGTTGCCAAGTATCAATAATGTTCCGTTAGTAATTAAAGAGTTATAGGACAATTTACCATGAATAGATCACTGTTTACAAAGCAGTCAAATATCACGACGTTCTAAAGGAATTGCATGGTAAAATGTATACCAATAATTATAAATATAATTAGTTTATTCATTCAACTATTGACATGCAAAATCAGTAATTAAAGAAAAACAATTATAATACTGACGAAGCATCGAATCTGGCGCTAAATTCCATTTGATAAAATAAGTTGATCTACTAGAACCATCGAGGAATTCTACTACAAATAAAACAAGCATGTATTCAATAAATTACGTTTATTTACATAATATTTCATTCCGTGTATCAAAAAGCCTGTGGCTAAACAACAACACTCAACGAGCTGGCATTACTCTACACATAGTCAAACAACACCGTTGTGCTTGTTAAGACGTAAGTAACCTCACACAAAATGTTTTATGTTCGCCTTCAGTTGCCATTCCAGTATTCAGTAAGCAGTTTTTTTTTGTAATTTTTATACCTCACTTGTCAAAAAAAATTAAAGCAAAGACCTATTAATGCTGACGTTATACTCGTTTGAAATAGCCAGTAATGACTACCCGTTATATTTTACGTTCGTACAGTCCATCCGAAGGTTGTCTCCAAAGCTGCCTTTGACCGTAGTCCGCGTTCAACGTCGGTCGGGCACAAAACTCAAACTTATGGCACAGGATCTATCCTTTAAATAAGTGAATTAATTTAGACCATTTTTACACCTTTCCCTCCACTGTTGATGAAACGTCGTGAGGTTTGATACCACCCACCTCCTGCTCCCATTGGTAAAAATATTTCGTACACATTAAATTCATATTTTTTGTCGCACGAAAAAAAAAGGTTTTTACTCCCCCCCCCCTCACCCTTCGAATCTCATCTGATTAAAAGGCATTGTAAAAATCCCTGCTCAGTGATTTAAAAAAAAACACAAATTTTTAAAGTGTTGCAAAGTCAATGATAAATATTTGTGAATGGTCTGTAGACCGGCTTTGTTGCACACAAAAAACATTTGGTTTCATACTTTCAACGTCTTAACAACGTAAAAAGAAATGGGTAAAATAATCCCATAACTTTGTGATCCCTATTATATCTATTCAAAGTAGGTACTGGTAGCTCCACAAGCCAAGTATAAAAATCTAATTGTTAACGAGGCCACGCCGATAATAATAATAATACAACTTTGAAGAACATTTCTAAAGAGTTTTAGAGGAAGAAGTCTACGTATACCAATTAACAGCGAGTTGTGTTTCTAATTGAAGAGAAGGTTAGTTTATAATACTAAAGGCACTGATATTTAAGTAGCTAAAAATACCAGAATATGGAAGTTTTCATCTTAATATTATATTGTAGGCATTTGTAGGATATTGGTCGTGTTTTAAAACTTTGTTGACTAATAATAAAAATAGTTTTTTAAAAACATAATTAAAACATTTCATTACATAGTCAAACTTGAACAAAATCATAGCTTTTACCCGTAATCTGAAAAATAAAATTCTCTGAAGATACACTATGATTATACGTTTTTTTTTCATATTTAAACATAAATATATTCTATTTAACCGTTTTGTTGAAGCTTTATTTATAGGATTTTAGGCCTAAAAATGAAATAAGATATATTTTGAATAAATAGCTAGATTTAAAAGTTTTCAAATAAATTAACTTTTAAGTAGTTAGTCTGTTTCATTGGTCTGTATGAAGCATATAATTTAATAGTTTTAGAAAGGGTCCTAATACTCTACTTCGTACATTACTAAGCCATCTACTTTACGCAACAATCGAGCCACTTTAGGCCTAACTCAGTGCTGCCACATACGTATGTGACAGTTTTGGACGTTTTTAGTCGATTATTCAAAATCGACTAAATCATACACACACTCTTATATCTCTTAAAAAAGAACAATTCTTGTTTTTCGCAGGGAGTCGTAGTTAATGGAAGATTCGAGACAAAGTAAAATCTCGCATTTAAACAATCGAATTGAAACCAATCGGTAGATCGCTGATCGTCTCAAAAAAATCTCTTGGGCGTTTTACAAATTGTATAAAAGTGCAACTAGATCACGGCCAAGCCTTCTATGTTATCCACTTTAAAACACTATCGATTGTCGATTAATGATCGTTATCTCGCTGCAATGAATCACACTGGGTCTACATAACCAGTCGATGTGAGACCCCCGATCCTCCATTGACTATATAACCCCCTAATAAACATACGCTCAACTCAAAACATTACAAACGAGTCGCAGCTATACATAAACGAATGTGCGTAACAATTGTATTAATATAACTAACGTAATTCTATTATCAAGAGCTCTGTGCTTCCGTGGAGGTATGCACCTTCCCTGTGGAGGACGTGGACGTCGCGGGCGCGGGAGGGGCGTCTTCTATCGCGGGAGTGGGCGGGGCGCCAGTGAGGGCGGGGCGAGGGTCGTGCGTGTCGGCGCGTGCGCACGCTTCCAGCACGAACTTGTTGAAGAGGTCCGGCTTGTCTAGGTATACGTGATGGCCGGCGCCGTTGATTACCTGTGGGTGGATGTTTTATTATTTAGCCACGTGCTTATAATATGTAGTTTTATGTGCCATAAAAATTTTAACTGATACCATAAAGGCGAATGTTTGTATGTGTATGTTTGTTCCTCCTTCACGCTGAAGCGGCTTATCGGATGTGGATGAAATTTGGCACACAGATTTTATCAGCAGACGCAGCTAGTACTGAATAATTTCTTTACCTGAACATAAGTATTAGCAGGCCCTCGATGTTCGGCAAGCACCTGACCAGTGGTATTGTCTACCCAGGAGCGGGAGCCGTACAGCACGGTGATTGGGAGAGCTGGGTCGATTTCGTTCACACGCCGGACCATCGGGTTTTTGGCCCAGCCGAAGCCTGTCATCAGGCTGTGAAAGGCTGCTTCACCGCTGTGGAAGATGGGTAGGTTTGTTAAAAGGTGATCTTAACTGATTGATAATCCTTACTTCCTTACTAATATTATAAAAGCGAAAGTGAGTTTGTTTGTTTGTTACCTCTTCACGCTTTAATGGCTAAACCGATTTTGATGAATTTTGGTAGAGATAGTTGGGAACCAGGAGACGGACATAGGCTATTTTGTTTTTTAAAGTGGGATATAAGGGAGAAAGAGGGAAGAAACGGGAAAACTTAGCGTTGCTATTACAAATCAATAAGGCGCTACCGAATTTAACGCGAGCGAAGCCGCGGGCAAAAGCTAGTATATTTCTAATTTGCGAGTCTGAAAATATAGTAGTGCACTGAATGTTCTGTTTAAATTTGCAAAACGGCCATATCTTTTGACTGCGTAGACTTGGAGGGTTGATATGTTCACAGCTCCAAGTGACCAAAGACTTATACTCGGTTTTAATTTTAAATCAATACCTCCACGCGTTCTCAAAAAAGGGTCTTGGCACAGAGACAGACGGACAACCAAGTGATCCAATAAGGATTCCGTTTTTTGTAATTATCATCGAATTTGTATCGTGGGTGCGTTTACAAACATTTAAACTCACATACACAAACAGCCAGACCCGGAACAACTATCTGTAGGCCATGCAAATATTTGTATGGCTTACAGATGGTTGTTCCGGGCGCAGCAGTCGCTCAGCCACAGCGCCAACCGTATCGTCAAAATATGAAAATATATTATACATATATTGATATACCTTAAAAACATGCAATTTAAAGAACAAACAGTAAACTCACCTAGGTGTCTGAGAATTGCACTGATAAATATACTCAGGTATAACCCTCTCCGCGTCCGGCAGAAAGTTGAGGTACTTCCTCGATATGTCGGGGCGGGTCTTGCTGACCAGCCACTTGCCGGCCGGGCCCGCTGCGCGGACGGCCCACAGTGGATTCAGAGGCTGGACGGCAGTGGCGATGGCCCGCACCCACAGTGGCAGCTGGGCCTTCTCGTAGGCGTTCGGTGGGCGTTCTGAGAAGCCCCATGGGTCGGCTAGTACTAAGTGTCGGACTCTGGAAGGAAATAGTTACTACTTTAAATTGACATATGGAAGTAGTAGTTGATAGGTTTTTACATCAAGTATTTCTCAGTAGCAGCCTGGATTTGTGTCCCGTTGTTGGTAGGCTCGACCCCTTTTTTTGCGGATGGGAAATCGGCGGCGGGGAGTGTCAGACTTATACTGACTAAAACCCACCCATGTTCCTTCTGTTGCCCTTTACGTTCCGGGGCCGCGGTATCTCTTTCGAACAACCCGCAACCCCGGCAGGGTCCAAAGAACCTGACATTCTAATCTGTGGATCTTACAATTGGTTGTCCTAGGAAATAACAATCTAAACCATTTTGAACCCGTTTTTAGTAAAGGATTATCATAGGACATCACCAAATGTCTCCTACCGATCTGGGCGAAGCAGTAGGGAGTGTCAGACTTGTACCGTCTAGAATACATCCAAGTTCTTAATTTCGCTGTTTGTGTTCCATACTATCTCTTTCGAACAACCAGCAACCCCGGCAGGATTAAAACTAAAAATTAAATGGCATTTATCATACCTTTCGGGGTACTTGATAGCATAAGCCGTGGCGATGTACCCCCCGAGGCTGTGGCCCAGCAGAATGAACTGCGCGATGTTAACTTCCCGCCTCCATTCCTCCACCGATTCCACCCATTGAGCTTCTGCCTTCTGCGCGTCAGATGCGAACTTAGGGCGGGAACTGCGGCCGAAACCTGAGGAAAGAAGCCAGCATTACTTCATTACCAAAAGTTCTTTTTTATGCCTTTTGTGTTCCGGGACCGCGGTATATTTTTCAAAAACCCGCAATTTTGCCCTTACAGATGCATTACCCTTTGGCCAATCTTTCGATAAGTTCGTACAGACAAATGCACAACTTTAAAATGAAAAAATACTATTTATCTTCATATAATATGTGTGTATATGTATATTATCATTTTGTGTTATCATAGAAAACATTAACTACTGATGGCTTGTGCAAAACTGAAATAGATATCAGGGCAGGTCAGGGTTTTCCGGAGTTCGGAAGGCCCTGACCCAGTACTTGTGTACATAAAAGAAAAAATAAGTTCTCTATGCTTTAACGTTTTGTGTATTGAGAACATGGGTGAATGACATTTGGCTCACATCCAATCCACTTCCGCATAACAGATTTACACGATGAGTCTATTAATTACAACATATAATGACGAAACTTTCAGGAAACATAAACATGATATATGTATTGAGTACTATATTATTTTTTGAAGATTTGGCAGCCATATATCAAGTTCCCAATTTTTGTCTGTGTAAAAAAACTGGGTCTCTTAACCACTCCGAGCTTCTGTTTAGTTATTCCTGATGCAGAACCCCAATAGCACTTGTCTGACCTGATAATCAGAACATGTGAAACAGTTGCTGTGACTGTTTGTTCTCTGGGACCTACTGTGCTTGCAGTCTAATGGGCATAACTTTGAATAGCATTTGCTCGAGAGCAACGGGTTATAGCATAAAATAATCAGCCTACAAACTTGCATGGGCCAGTTTGTAGAGTAAAGAGAGGAAGTTAGAGGGTCATAAACCATTAAATTCGCGCAGTGCGGGTTGGTAAAGCCATGTGGCAATACATAATATAGTTTAAAAAAAGAACACTTTCTCCTACTCTTCTTAGCAAACCCTTTTATTAGAAATCGTAAAAATGCGGAAGAAATAACTAGTCCGCCATCTTTGACATTCGGACATATTGGATTTAGAATGACGTCACTAAGTAACAATGTATTTTTACCCAAACTAAATATGTACCTACGCAAAATTTCAGATAAATCCAAAAACCGGGAAGTGGGTCAAAAACTTCAAAGTTCTTTGTTTCAAGGGCAGCTTGTTATAAAATCAATTTAATTAGGTACTTACCTAACAAATCAATAGCATACACAGGCCTGGTTGCCGCTAACGTGTCTAGATTAGGGCACCAGAGCGCTAGGCCCGCGCCCATGCCATGTAGCATCACAAGCGGGGTCTTGGGGGACTCGTCGTTCAGCGATATCGTCCATATTTTGTCGCTTTGTCCTACAACGCTGCCTATGTCCACGTAGAAGCGTTTGTATGCTGTTTTCAAGCCTGGAATAGAAAAGAGTCGCATTATTTCTAATTTTTAACCGACAAATTAAGGAGGAGGTTCTCAATTCGACTGTTTCTTTTTTGTATGTTTGTTACGCGATTTTTCCGTCGCGTCGATTGTGTTGAGGGTCGATTTTCAAAATTCTTTTATAATCGTAGTGTATAAAAATAAATATAAGGGGGAAAATAAATTGAGGTCAGTGACTTTTGTTTGATTAACTCGTTGCACGATTGTTTACAAAAATGTAGGGTAACAATGTATGTAAACTTTGCACCCGTCTGCACACTTTGTCGCGCGAAGGTTTAATAGTTTTTTTTAGCAGCGACGACGTCCGGAAGTAAATTTATTTTCCGTCTTTTTAGTGTTTTTTTTGACGTTGGTTTTTACATAATATGGTAAAAAAACTTTTTTTACAATTTTGCAATATTTCAAAGTACTCAGATACATATTTGTAGTCACGAGTTGAGACAGGTAAATAAAACGATGTATGATGATATAAATAAAGAATAATTATATTCCAAAACTAAGATAATTATAATTTGTACCTTAAAATCATATCTTTTATTATTATTATTATTAAACATTTATTTCAGTCCAGGACCATAAATTGTTAGTAACAATGCACTTAAAAATATGTTAAAATAGACAATCAAATTAAATCAAAACATGAAGCCTCAACAATATTTGCAGCTTATGGGACTCCCACCGATCAGTAAAAATACCAAGATACGGTATATCTTGAGGTAGCAGCCATGTTTCTTGGAGGGCAACTAAGTCCGCTGACTGGCATATAAGTTTAACTGCATCAACCGACCGTTTTATCGATTTGCAGTTGAAACTTACGAATTTTCTGATGTCATAATTGCTATCATCCATAATTATGTCACAATTGTTGCTTCAATATGCTGTTTTTAATATTTAATGTTTTTTATATATTTTATTTTTAATATATGTATTTATCTTTGCGCCAAATACAACGCTATAAGTATTTCCCTCAAAACGCAATGTCATGACATATTTAAACTTCCGCATTATTACTATTAGTATGTGCTTGTCGAGCGTGGGTGGAGCCTCCAATCTGCAGTCCTTATCTGTATATGGCGTAAGAACTAGGATTCCTTAACACGTAGGCTCACTCGCTCGATATGTAATTTTAAGTTGCTCCTTTTTTGTGTCGAGTCACCATCGTGAAGCAGTAAACTTGTTTGATACTAAAATTACGACAACTAATTTTTAAGTGGTCTTGTATAATTTTTTTACTGTAGGTAATAATTATTAGGTACTCTGCGTCACGAGATCGTAGAAGACCTTGTGAAAAAGGAACAAACATACATACATACATAAGACTGATGAACACATTACCCTCCTTTGCGGCGCGCAGTCGGGTAAAAAATGATGGTTTTGATCTATTAATAAACAGCTTGTGGAAAAATTAGAGATGGGCCGAATTGGACTTTGGCCGACTAGTCGGTTGCAAAAAGGCCCCATAGTCGGTAAATAGCGCTGACTAATAGCACACTACCCTTCACCAGTCGGGCAAATTATGTTAAAATAAATCAGTATGTAAATCCTTACTTCCTTAGTCTTACCTCAAATCTCATCTAATCTTACGTTGGAGAGAGGGGGGGGTCTCGGCAAATATCACGCAATTTTTTTCTGATTGAAACAAATAAAAATTATACTATTTTGGTCCATTTAATCCAGATTGTTGATTTTTATTACACTTATAATTAAACTCTCAGCAATATTGATTACTAGTTGTAAATAAAAGCACGAAGCAATTTTTTTTTCTTTTTACAATAACAATCCAACGCGTTTACGTAAGAAACCCACATTTTGAAAAATCTCACGTGAGATTGGGGGATGGGGGAGGGGGTTGAATAAAATCTCACGACATCTCACCAGGGGGGGAGGGAGGGACAGAAAATTCAAAAAAACACCTCACGTAATTTATGGACGCCCCCTTACTAATATTATAAAAGCGCCCTGGAGACAGACATAGGCTATTTTTTTTTAGTGAGAAATGAGGGAGAAAGAGGGAAGAAAAGGGAAAACTTAGCTTTGCTATTACAATAAATAAGGCGCAAGGGCAAAAGCTATAGGTAGCCGATACCTGCATATCAGGAAAGGGGAACTGTGTTACCCCGAATTTAACGCGAGCGAAGCCGCGGGCAAAAGCTAGTTATCAATAACTTACAGGGGGTATCTCATTTATGAACCATGTAACTGTTTTGAGACAAAACATTTTCATTTTTTTTTCAATTTTTTTAATACAGGAATTGTTACTACGTAAATTAAGTATATTCGTTAAATATATTTGCCAAGGTTGAGTATTAGAAGATTACTACTAATCGCCAAGCCGGCTAAGGTCACCCACTATATATGAATAAGATGATAATGCCAATCTTATCTATGCATTTATAGTAGGAAATTGATAAAAAAAACAATAATATACATTATTGGACTAAGACAGATACGTGGGGAGGTCGAAGGGGTCATGAACACTACTTTTGAAGCCAACAATTGTACAGGGTCCCGATCGTCAGAACATATATACTTCGCAAAAATTTGTTTCGTTTTTCACGATCTGTAGGGCTATTCTCTAGGAATACAGCGCAGCGTCGAGCTTAACGCTGCCGCAGAGTCAAGTTTCATAGAGTCGTCTGTGGTCGGCGCTGCGCTCTACACTGAATTCTTACTGAATAACGCCTCTGTTCGACGCCGCGATAAAGTGGCCACTTAATAAGTCCTAAAATTTTAATATACAGGCTGTAACTTAATAAACACTGGACCTCTCGTGTAGGTGGTGTCTCAGACTATGAAACTGAACAAACTTTTGTTCTATAACTTTTTTAAGTTTTACTATATACATATACTAGCTTTCGCCCGCAGCTTCGCTCGCGTTAAATTCGGTATAACACACCAAGCAGACCTGCAGTTTTTGCTCTTGCGCCTGATTGATTTGTAATAGCAACGCTAAGTTTTCCCTTTTCTTCCCTCGTTCTCCCTCATATCCCACTTTTTTTAAATAAAAATTAGCCTATGTCCGTCTCCTGGTTCCCAACTATCTCTGTACCAAAATTCATCAAAATCGGTTTAGCCATTAAAGCGTGAAGAGGTAACAAACAAACAAACAAATAAACAAACAAACTCACTTTCGCTTTTATAATATTAGTAAGGATTAGGTCTTTACCTATGAAATTGCCGTTCTGCAGTACTGGCCATTTCAAATCAAAATAATTTTTGTTTGGCTAAGAATTCTAATTTCAAATTAATTTTATTTTAAAAACATGGTTTTTTTTTCAAAAGTAGTCATTTGTTTATTGATTAGTGTTACATTTTCATCGCATTTCAATCTTTTTCGTCATCATGGATACGTTAAAAATTCGAGTAATTATGGAATATGAGTACCGTCGTAGCAGCAACGCGGCACAAGCGGCACGCGACATCAACGATGTTTACGGAGCTATCACTACAAACCAACGCACCACCTGTTATTGGTTTGCTCGCTTCCGTTCTGGAAATTTCGACCTGAAAAATGAACCTCGCGGTCGTCCGAAGACTTTGGTCGACAATGACGAATTAAAAGCGATTGTGGAAGCTGAAGATACACAATCTACGGCTGAATTAGCAGCAGCTTTCGACGTTAGCGTCAAAACAATATTGGTCCATTTGCGTCAAATTGGCAAGGTAAAAAAGCTTGACAAATGGGTGCCCCACGAACTCAATGATCGCCAGCGCGAAGTACGCGTCGAGACGTGCCTTGCACTGCTCAACAGACACACAAATGAAGGAATTTTGAACCGCATTGTTACCTGCGATGAAAAATGGATTCTGTTTGATAACAGCAAGCGCTCAGCAAGTTGGTTGGATCCTGGTTCAGCACCTAAACAATGCCCTAAACGAAAACTTACCCCTAGAAAAGTGATGGTCACTGTTTGGTGGTATAGCGCCGGTGTGATTCATCACAGCTTCTTACCAAACGGGGTGAGCATTACTGCAGATGTGTACTGTGAAGAACTGAACACAATGATGGAGAAGCTGGCACATCTCCAACCAGCATTGGTCAATCGCTCGTCTCCGCTGCTCCTGCACGATCTCCAAGTTGCAAGAACTGGGGTTGGAAGCTCTCCGTCATCCGCCCTACGCACCAGACCTTGCGCCTACAGACTACTACTTTTTCCAGAATTTGGATAACTTCTTGGCGGGAAAAAAAATCAATACCCGAGAGGCAGTACAAAATGCCTTTGAAGAATTTGTTGCCTCCCGTCCAGCTGATTTCTTTAAGAAGGGCATGAATAAACTGCCACTGCGTTGGCAAAGATGCATTATTTGCATGGGTGATTACTTCGATTAATACAAATAAAAAATACATGAAAAAAATTCGTTTACA
The DNA here is from genome assembly GCA_905475445.1 of Ochropleura plecta. Lineage (NCBI taxonomy): Eukaryota > Metazoa > Arthropoda > Insecta > Lepidoptera > Noctuidae > Ochropleura > Ochropleura plecta. Next base: position 5,595,485 of record FR997740.1, on the reverse strand, counting down.
TTTTTTCATACAAAACGGCAATTTCATAGGTAAAGACCTATTATGTTAATCAGCTGATCGCGTCAGTTGATCAGCTTCTAAGAGAACTCCATTTGTCCTCGTAGAGGCGATTGTCTATGCGCGCCTGAAAGATGACAAGCAGAGGGGACTGCAAGGCCACCACCTGCCAATGTAGCAGGTTGTGTAAAGAGATACCGCGTCCCCGATACTTAAAGGGTAAAAGAAGGAACATGGGTTTTAGTCTGTAAAAGTCTGACACTCTCCCCCACTCTGTCCAGAGCGGGAGAAATTACTTGATAATTTCACATCCGCAAAAAAAGACAACTCCATTTTTTTTGCGAATTTCAAGAACTCGTAGAACAAAAGTTGTTTAGGTCGTTGTGGACGTCTTGTGTTTCTTATGTTAGGCCTTTTAGACCGATACGAAAAGAAGAGAGGAAGATACAGATGAAGCATTGCATGCATGAAGATTATTTTGCATAGATTTAGGATGTGTACCTTTCTATGTATAACTTATGGAAAGTTTAGTAGTGGTTTAATTGCAGCTCGTATCTGGTCGAAAGCAACTCTCGCTAGGGATGGCGGGGGAAAGCGGTTAAATATCCGCAAAGCTAGGTATCTTACCGATGCTTATTATGTATAGCACCAATCTGAGAATATAGGCTGTCATCCTTACTAATATTATAAAAGCGAAAGTGAGTTTGTTTGTTTGTTACCTCTTCACGCTTTAATGGCTAAACCGATTTTGATGAATTTTGGTACAGAGACAGTTGGGAACCAGGAGACGGACATAGGCTATTATTTTTTTTTAAACGTGTGATATGAGGGAGAAAGAGGGAAGAAACGGGAAAACTTGGCGTTGCTATTACAAATCAATAAGGCGCTACCGAATTTAACGCGAGCGAAGCCGCAGGCAAAAGCTAGTTCTGAATAAATATTACATCAGGCATTTGACAGAGGTTTGGGTTGGCGTTTTAGTACATAAAAAATTATGAATAATATAATCGATTTTATTATTGTTCTAAACAAGGACAACAATTTGCTCTAAAATGCAATACGTTGGAATGGGAGCGAATTTTCGTCCAGTTTCTTTTTCTCCTCTTAAACAAAAAACTGGCCAAGTGCGAGTCGCGCACCGAGGGTTCCGTACAAACTTGCAGCATAAACGACCATATCTTTTGACTGCGTAGACTTAGAGGATTGATTTTTTCAAAACTCTAAGGGAACGTAGACTTAAGTACATGGTTTTAATTTCAACTCAATACCTCAACGCGTTCCCGAGATAAAGTGTCTTGACAGACAGACGGACGGACAACAAAGCGATCCTATAAGGGTTCCTACATTTGTTTTTCCTTTTTAGATACGAAACCCTAAAAAGAACAGAACTTAAATTCGCACAAATTAATTTAAGATAGATGATTAGTAGCGACTTTGTAATTTTTGACCTTTACGAAAATAATCTAATAGATTATATTTAAGTATCCTTAGTTATACACAAGGACAAAAACTCGCATAAATCTGCTTAAAGTGCTAGACTTTGGAACAGGATGTATAGATACCTAGATGACTTTCAAAGTTCATTATACTCTAGAATGTGTCACTTATTGTGCAGATAACACGTCATGCTCTTGATTGTTATCAGCACGCAGGGGTGGTTGAGTTGTGTGACACTGTAAAGCATAGCCAGTAAACCAACTAAGTCCAAACAAACGTGGGTGATAGGGTTGCAGCTGTGTAGTACTAAAAGTACCGCAGCGACATCTATGAACCAATTAAGAACTAACCATCTCTTAACCCGTTGAATGTCGTTAAGTTTCTACGGGGAAACATAAGACAAAATGCCACAAGTGTCTTAAGTACCCACGGGGTACTTTATACGGTGTAGCTATCGGTTTAACGGTAAAATCTTCGTTTTTCTGAAGGCCTACCTCATTAAAACGTTACTCATAAATTCGTCGAATTTTCGCGCGTTTGTTGAGACGCGCCAACCTCAAACTTCAGTATATTTGGTTGTCCGATGACTTGATGAGAACAGATTCCGAACATTTGGTCCTAGTTAAACTACTGTATGTAATTGCAGCTGTGGTTGTACGCACCATGTATATTATGTAACGTTTTATCGCGAGGACTACTTCCCAGTAAATAATTGAAATGATAACATTGTGTTTGGAAACACTGTGTTTTTAGGAGCGGTTTTCCGCATCTTTCGATTTTTGCAAGCTTCGCTCGCGTTATATTCGGGGTAACAGTTTATTTATTTATTAAAACTTCATGCACAAGTAACAAAAACATTGTACAAAGGCGGACTTAATGCCTTGGGCATTTTCTACCAGTCAACCTTAGAGCCACAGTTCCCCTTTCCTGATTTGCAGGTACCTGCTACCTGTACTTTTTGCCCTTGCGCCTTATTTATTATAATAGCAAAGCTAAGTTTTCCCTTTTCTTTCCTCTTTCTTCCTCATTTCTCACTTTTTAGAAAAATAGCCTATGTCCGTCTCCAGGGTCTTAACTATCTCTGTACCAAAATTCATCCAAATCGGTTAAGTCATTTAGGCGTGAAGACGTAACAAACAAACTTACTTGACCGATTTTAACTTATTGTCGGGGCCTACGCTGTCCTCTCATACTTAAGTACAAACGCTGTAGCAACAACATTGTAAAACCAAATGATTTTAAAAGAGTAACCATGGAGTTTCTTGCCAGTTCTTCTCCATAGGAAACGACCAACCCGAACCGTGCATCTTTTCTCGACGTTTTATACGTGCCCATGTAAGCCTATCCTTACTAATATTATAAAGGCGAAAGTGAGTTTGTTTGTTTGTTACCTCTTCACGCTTTAATGGCTACACCGATTTTGATGAATTTTGGTACAGAGATAGTTGGGAACCAGGAGACGGACATAGGCTAATTTTTATTTTAAAAAACTGGGATGTGAGGGAGAAAGAGGGAAGAAAAAGGAAAACTTAGCGTTGCTATTACAAATCAATAAGGCGCAAGGGGAACTGTGTTACCTCGAATTTAACGCGAGCGAAGCCGCGGGCAAAAGCTAGTGTGAAATAAAAATATGTTTTTTGAAACATAGTTTGGTAAATAGAAAGCTAAAATATCAGGAAGTAATATAAGCTATACAGCGTGTTGTTTTGCATCCTCGTCAAATTCAAGGACGTAACTATGCTAATGATTCTCGACCCGAATCGATAATAAAATAAGTAGGTTTTTTTTTTTTACTTTTTTCATATTTTCAGAAATCGGTAAGTGCACACAGGTGCGTGCATGCCGCTGTATGATACGTATGCGCCGACGCTCACGCACACTGTTCTGTGTGTTCTGTAGGTGATTCTCTACTTTTGAAGTGAAATATTCTGTAATACTGTTAAATTTAAACACACAGAGACAGATCATAGCGCTGTATATTATTATTGATCAGGTGCCGTAATTTTCATTGATTATTTATGACTTTTACTAGCACCTCCTAAATTTTGACGAGGATGCAAATCAACATATTGTATAACATCATGCTACAACACTTAGGAGCTGAGCAGTGGGTGAAACCGCTAGACACAGCTAGTCTTGGTATAAAAAAGAAGTTTTTTTTTCTTTTAAATTTCACAAATTTACCAAGAATAACTTAGTTGCCTGGTTAATGTTTTTAATTCCAAGGTTATTACGGCATTAACTCCACTGAACTTGGCCTGCGTGTTTTACAATTACAGTGGTCACGGTCACAGAGCGCACAAAGTTAAAACGTCTATGTGCCTATATTTTTACAGCGCTTGTAGAATGGCAATCGTTTCTTTTTTCCGCGCTTTTCCGACGTACATATGGCCGGAGCACTGCTATATTTGGCTAGGCGATGAAAACAAATTGTAATCGATGCACTGTTTTCCAAATGAAATTTAACGACGCGTTTGGCGCAGTGAGTTCCGCATATCGCGAGAATCTAGTATCGATTCCCATATCGAACAAATAAGATTTTTTTTGTATTACTTACAACATCCATGAATTAAAAAAAAGAAGGAATTTTTCGAAAAAAAGAACACATTAACTCATGGAACACAGCCTACCTTTTCAGTCCACGTTCATACATCTGCGTCATCTGCTGATCACGAGATCGCAGCATTGACGTAACGAAATACGTCAATTTTTGAATTGAGAATACAATTTTATTATTCTCTCTAATAGAATAGGGAATATTACGCAAACCTCGGCGCAGAGGGCGCCACTAGCACATGCAGTAAACAAACCGTCATGTGCGCAATCGCGTATCCAGATATTCTGTGAAAATATGTCAAAGTGTTAATTATTTTGGTATAACTTACCTATCTGTACTTTAATTATATATATTATGGCGTCCTACGGCCATTTACGTCTCGGCAAAAAACTTTTTACTGCTTACGCTAGTGCTGCGCCCTTGCGCCAGAATTTTGCAGTAATATCCCCTATTGTGACCATTTTAGAATTGAGAATACAACTGTACAGAACATCAATTGTATTCTCAATTCAAAAATTGACGCATGTTAACGCCGCGAACTCGCCGGGCCGCTTGACATAAATGCGAGAAGATGCACGGATATTAAAAAAAAAAGTTCTTACATGATAATATTTTTTTCTCGACATTACGTAGCATTGCATCTGACTGGCGGGTCCAGCTGAACCACCCACCGGTCCAACTATAAGAAAAACAATTATCATTAGCAGACAATTTTTATTGAAGGAAATTTGACACAAGATGGAAGGTGTTTTGTTTATTGAGCCACATTCAACTTGGAATAAAGTAAATATTTTTTTCCGAACTAGTGTTTAGTGCAGGCATTTGGCTAAGGATTAATATCACTCAAGAGTAATATAATCACGAATTTTATATAAGGACTGCAAATTCGGAGGAGGAGCATTCCATTATAAATGCCTCAAAGCAAGCCGTTGCCTGCCGGGGTTGCGGGTTTTTCGAAAGAGATACTGCGGCCTCAGAACGAAAAGGGCAAGAACGAACATCGACGGGTTTTAGTCAGTACAAGTCTGACAGTATCCCCCACCCCCAGAGCGGGGAGAGTTATTTGAAAAAAAACAGGCTACCAGAAACGCTCCTCTGAATTTTCGCCTGAGGGTAACATAAAGAGCACGAGATAAGTTTTTTTTTTTACATAAAAAAATTTGTTTTGCCTGTTTTCATGAACACTGAGCAAAGCCTAACTGAATGACTAAGTATTATGGCAATGTTCATCTATGTCCTAGTAGTTTAACTAGTGAAAACGAAATTGGTAGTTGGCTCAATAAACAATTTGTTTTAACAGGTCCAAACACACTCAACTAAACAAAAAATAAAGAACAAAAAAAAAAACAATTGAAATTGCAAATTAAAACAATGTAATTATTTATTATACTGGGTTAGTAAATCTAGACAATTATGTTAGTTTAATTAGTACAAATAAATTAGTGCGTAATATAAAGACTTGCAATGGCAATGAGCATTGGTTAGCCTGTTGCAACGTTGCAAGATTCAAGAAAAATCGCTTAATATAGGCTGACCGCTTAACTGAAACCGTGCTTGAGGAAGCTGCGCGGTTATGGAGTGTGATGACATGATGTGGAAGTCATTTGCCGACTAACGAGTCTCAACATCCTTCCCGCACCGAAAGAACAACCTCGCTACCTCAGGCAAAGCCTCAGTCTGCTTTGCTGACATCTCTTTGAAGCGAGCGTGGAACACGGGCAGGCCGTGTCGACGGCGCGTTAGTGTTCCACGCGCGCCTGGAACAGATTTCAGCAAAGCAGAGGGGCTTGCCAGGGCCACCGCCTGCTGGATTTGCGGGTTGTCCGAAATGGGATACCGCGGCCCCGGAAAATAAAGGGCAAAAGAAGGAACATGACGACTATTGATTTCGCATCAGCAAAAAAAGGTGTCGTTTAAGCGGTCAGCCTATACCTTGGCAATATTCGTGAATTTGTTACGCTGAAAAACTATTTTAGTCACGCGGTTAGTTTATAGTTTCATTCCCATGTAATAGTACCTAAACGAGCCTCCAATTGAGTCTCCGAGCTGCTACTGAGTCTAGGGGACAGCATAAACAATGAAAAAAACTACATAATTTAATTCAGGTACACTCACGACCATCATAATTATGTACACACGAAGCAACTTTTAAAAGTGATTTTCTCCAAGTGTTAACGTTTTACGTTTTTACGAAATAGCTTATCCCAAAGTAGAAACCTTATTTTCTCGAGAAAAACGCTTTTGTTTTGCTAAATGTTTACATATTTGTGCTTGCGAGTGTATTTGTAATTTGTGACAAGAGTCCTGTTATAAAAGGATGTTTGGAATGAGCAACTACAGTACTTTCACAAGTTATCCTTTTTGTTTTTTCTGACATTCAAAAGCGTCTGTAATGGTCTAATTGAAATAAATGCTTGGCAAATGGTTTTGTAACGTTAATCAATATTTCCTTTGTTGACCAGTTGATTGAAGATCAATTCTAGGTCCAAGGCCACAAGCCGCTATTATAAACGGTGACTCACAGTGCAAAGTTTCAAATCTATGACCAGTTTTAGAACTGTTTATATCATATCGTTATATGTATACATATAACCAGTTCGAAGACACGACCTTTTTATGTTTTTTTTTATCACTAGCTGCGCTCCGCGGTTTCACTCGCGTGGTGATAGAATATTCAATATATCTTTATGAATTGTAGCCTATGTATTATTCTGATGTATCCTACTAATATTATAAATGCGAATGTTTGTGAGGATATATGGATGTTTGTTACTATTAGTCGCATCCTTACAAATATTATAAAAGCGAAAGTGAGTTTGTTTGTTTGTTACCTCTTCACGCTTTAATGGCTTAACCGATTTTGATGAATTTTGGTACAGAGATAGTTGGGAACCAGGAGACGGACATAGGCTAACTTTTTTGAAAAAAAAGTGGGATGTGAGGGAGAAACAGGGAAGAAAAGGGAAAACTTAGCGTTGCTATTACAAATCAATAAGGCGCAAGGGGAACTGTGTTACTCCGAATTTAACGCGAGCGAAGCCGCGGGCAAAAGCTAGTTTATAATATTAGTAGGATACATCAGAATAACACATAGGCTACAACTCGTAAGATAAGATAGGATCCGTAGGATAAGATCGCACGTGTAATCCAGTTAGGTAGAGGTGTTCTAAATACACTCATATTGCGCAGGTTGGTTTTAAGTCCCGTATTAAAGGAGAACCTATTGATATTAACTTGTCACAAATCCAAACTTCTTGGATAATACTTTGCCCGTCCTGGGATTCGAACTCAAGACCTTATGCTCAGCAGTCGCGCTTGCGACCACTAGACCAACGGGGGAGATTATATGAATAGGTTCTATAAACAAAGCTTCGTCGTTTTAAAATACGACATTCGCCTTTATTTTGTTTTCCCTCCACCTGAGGAGTACGAAGCGTTAGACCCCGTTCCCACGGACTTTTTTTTTAACGCGAAAATTTTTCTTTCGTGCACTTGATTTTCAACCTAATGGTTAAACTTAGAAATGTAAAAAAATACTATCAATTCGCTTTTTGACGTTTGAATTACGCTCTGTTAGATTTTCAATGCCAGCTTAATATAGAGTTGAAATCCCAGTGTGCTATAAAAATCGTCTGGTTAAAAATTGGTTGTGTAATCGATGCCCGTATAGAAACAATGTCAGTTTAGACTCGTACCGATGAAAACCCCACGAGGTATCTCCTGTTATCTGCAAGATTCGCCCGCGTATGCTCCGGGACCCTTGGAGTAATTGCTTTAGCATGGACCTAACTACGAATGCAAACATAAGTTTTTCAACAGGTTTATTAAAATTATATATTTTTTTAAATTTTTGAGTAGTCGTATTCGTCGTCGAATTACGAACATAAGCAATATCGAAAGCAAGGTTATTTTTTATGAGTAGAGCTTAAAAACAGTTTACAATATTATAGATAAACTCTTCATTATAAATGACTTGCAAAAAAGAGACATTTGTGTCACATTCTAATTTTATATTCACTCTAACAGTAAAACCCCACAATTAGTATTATATTTGATTAAAATAAATAAATAGCCCAAAATAAATAAAATAAAGCATTGACAACTAAAATGGTGACATCAACTGGAAATATATCTTACTTCCATATAATGGACAGAACAGTTCCAATCCATGTCCTGCTAACTGTACTGAAATTTAAAAAGAAAAAACCATCGATATTTAATTTAAACAATATTAAACATTAACATCTGGGCTATAGGGAGTACAATACAACAACACACAATAAAATTAATATACAATAACTAACTGAGATAGGAAAATCATGCCTGCCAATTAAAAAATTATGGATTGCTCCAAGCTTGAAATAATCATGAGAGGAAAATCATTAAATTTAAGTAGTGTGTTCTTTAACCATTATTGCAGAAGATGCTTTTTTGTCTAGCGCACTGCAATAACTCCTACACTAATGCATAGTCTTCGCTGAGATTTTCCGCCATGGAAAAAAATTGAATGGGGCTACAAATAGGCTTCTATTGTTTGTCTATTATTATTTTTACATTTAAAAATCTTACAAGTTACACTGTCAGAAATTTATCAGTTCTAGCAAATACTGAAGAGAGATGAGTCATGGTAGCTTGCAGTATTAAATGTGGGTCAACTAAGCAGTTTTATCATGCTAAGTAACTGACTGACAACACATGCATACACAAATATTGGCTCCTAAACACAATGGCATGTATTTTGGACTACTTTAATAAATAGGTAACATATATCTAGGGACCCTGGGGTCCTGTACTATTGGAGGGCATATGAAGAAACACACTTACAAAAGGAGGTTTTATTATGCTATAAGCTTCTTGTTTTCCACTAGAGGGTACAAGTTTGACTTCCCTATTTCAAAATATCCCTGCATAGCAAAAATCAATGCTATGATAATTAAGTTCATTCATAAAAATCTAGTTTGGGTAAATTTTAAATGGTTTATACTGAACTGACAAAGGAACTAGATATTTCATCATTGTAAATGACTTGGCAAAAAGTTCTCTAATTGATTTTGTCTATCATGATGATAGACTGTTTGGGTTGGCAACCAATCAAACCATTTTATATTTAGAAAAACAACATTACTTCAACAACAGATTTGCATCAAAATAATAATGCACACGGATACAATGACTGTGAAAAAAATATTTCATCATTTAAGTAGATTCTATATTTGTAAAAACTTTATTCTTGTTTTATTTATAAATCTTTTTTTTTATTCAGCCAGTGTGTTTAGGAGTCATAATAAAAGCTTGTAAAAACCACAGACAATACATTTAATAAAAAGGAATCACACAAAATGAACACAACACTTAAGCTAAGTAACTTGCTTATTGTCGAACACCATTGGTGCTTGCGGAGTTATATTATAATCTGAAAGAATATCAACATAGTATATTGATATTATTCTTTGTAATAAACAAAGTAAAAACATGTGTAATGTTTATGATAACTTTTTATTATTATTAATTAAAAGGAAAGTATCTTTTGTTTTTAAAACTGAAGTTTTATTTTATATTTTAAATATATCAATTAAATAGTGTAAATAGAAAACAAAAATTGGCTTTTGTTTCTTTCATATATTTTTTTTAATCCTTGGTAATGTATAAGAAAAAATATACCATTTATCTAGTCTCTTTTTATGCATGACTAAGGAGTTTTCTTATCAATAATCTCTTACATGGGGAAATAGTTAAATTTGTTGATGCAATACTTTGAAATAATAGTCATATGTTTCATTTGCACAATGTAGAAGATAACAAATTACATTTTTGTATAAAAATTATAATATGTTTTCTACTGTGTGATACTTCCTAAAAAGTCAAAAACCAAAGCAATCAGTCAGAGATTTCTAAATACACCTTATTTTATTTGTAACAAGAATCACAAATTGATTGTTTCACAACAAGAACCTGTACACCTACCTGGTTAACTGAGTATTTTTAAAAGTTTTTTTTTAAATATAAAAGAATAAAAACTTAAAAATAACGGATAGAGATTTTTATTGAAAAGGGTCCCCACCATTTTGTAATGTTTCTAAATGCATAAGAGAAAAATGCTGCAGTGTACTTTGCTAGACATGTAAGAGAAGGAAGAATTAGTGATAGGACTGTGACAATTACCTTATGAAGCCAATAATGACATGATAAATGAACGGCATGAGATATTGAGTCCAATTATAACGAATCTGAATTCTTGGCATAACAGACGAAAGGCATCAAGAGCGCACTGATGAATACCTACAAAAATATGAATTCCTCAAACATCACATTAAAAACAATACTAGCAGAGGCAAAGGCGGCTCGATACGAAAATTATAAAGCAATTGCGCAATAAATGATAGGCCGAAATAACTTGAGATTCCAAGATATAGATCAAAATTAAAATATTGCTAAGTACCTGGTTTCCGTTGACTCAAGATTCAATTCACTACCCATTTGGTCACTTGTGCTAATTCAATAAACACATAACACTTCCGCGTTAATAATACTATTATCGTTATCGGCACGGTTTCAGGGAAGCATGTTATTTCTTTAAATGCGTAAAACAAAATGCCAAAAAAATAAAATTTGACCACCTGACAGTAGACTGGAATTTGACTGTCAACCTTGTTGTCAGCTTGACGTTTACGTTAATTTTGCGTTCAAAACATGGTATTTTGATTACAAAAGATTGATTTTTTTGACGATTATTATTAGTTTTATTAATTTTCTAAATAACAAACACAAAAAACAGTTTTGAAATTTACCATAATATAACTAAGCAATTTCAACAGTTTGAACACTTTGCTATTTAAGCCAGTTGGTTTCTGAACGCATTTCGAATCATTTGAATTTATACAAATAGGCAACCTAACTGCAGACTGCAGTTATTTAAAAATAAATACAATTAGAAACAATAATTTTACGCAAAATTTAACAAAAATTTAATAAATTAATGATATTGAAGCTAAACTTTGCTAAGTGTATTTTACTATGGTTCCACGCGCTACGCTACCATAGCAACTAATAAGGAAACAGAACTAAATAAATAAGTAGGTTATCTTAATCAAAACAAAACACGGCCGTTAACAAAATGCAACTATCGACAGTTCAGCCTGTGTTCAAGTTGGAGTTGAATCATAAAGTTACCCCAGAAGTGGTGACCATTGCGAAGTATGACGGAACGCACCCCTGTCTCACTGCATCTGCTGGATTCGATAAAGTTAATATTTCAGCATAAATAAAAACCTGCCATCTACTGCACATATAAAATGAATACCTTTAATTGTTGTACATTTCATCAAGGGTTCCCAAATGAAAAAAAGCAGGAGCTGCATGTTGATAGCAACATGTGTGTGCATGACCACCGCACTTTATCTTTAGCCCCGACTTTCGACTATACGACTAACCAAACATCAATGATTTATCAATCAGTCTCCTAGTTCATTTCCCCGCAGGACCACCATCTGGCACGGTTACAATAAAAACCTTTATTACTTAGGTTTTGTTAGTTAAAACCGAAAACCAATGGGAAACTTCGATAGAATTTACCCATAAAATTATGAGTCCTAGTATTTTACCAAAATGTTAAACTCGTAGATAATAATCCATCACCCGCATGGTGGAGTGGTCAGCGGGCGAGCACAACGATCACAGGCACATGGCGAGGTATCAGAACTGAACCTCAGCCAGGCCATCATAGCTCTCGCGGCTGGACCACTCCGACCTGACTCTGGCAGAGATATGCTGCTTATTGGATCTCCTACACAGATACTAGGTAAGTGAGAACTTAAGATTTCCTTGTTATACCTAACTTTTCCAAACCTTATTGCTTAGTACTGATATGCTGAACTGTAATTTAGTTCCTTTCAAGAACCTTTTCTTGAATGTATGTCGGATGATCGATTTTAATTATGGCTTCTCAAGCTGGGGGATGGTGCAAAAGCAGTAGCTAAATTCTTTGTTTGTTTTGTATAAAAGTATCTTCAGCCGTTTAGTAAATATGAGAGCACAAGCCTGGCACAGTATCGGAAGCAATAGCCTAGTTGTTTAACTTTCCATTACCATGTTCCGGAATGACTTCCAAAATTGCTAATGAGACCAACTTCCCTTGCAGCGTATGACGTCCACGACAACACAGACCTCTTCTTCAAAGAGGCCCCCGATGGTGTCAACGTGATCATTGCTGGCTTCTTCGGTAAGTATACGGAGACACTAGCCATCATAGGCGGCAACAGTTCCGTGCAGGCCATCGACTGGGAAGGGAACGAGGTGTTCTGGAATGTGGTCAGCGGGAAAGTTTGTGCTATGATCACTTTCGACTTTGATAAGGATGGGGAGAATGAGGTAAGAGACAGATATGATTCATGGGCTTATGGCACTAGTAATTCGTAAAGTGCATACCACAATCAAGAGATTAATGACCTTTTCAAGAAGCCGTGAATTTCTTACCTTTTTATTTAGACTTTCCTTCTTCCAGCTTCTGGTTGGGTGTGATGATTCTTTCATCAGAGTTCTGAAGAACAATCAGTTCATAGCCGAAATCGCTGAAACAGGACCGATACTGTGCCTCTCTCCGGTCAATGAAGTTAGGTTCGCGTATGGACTTGCCAACGGTACCATTGGCATCTATGAAGAGGGAATTCGACTATGGCGAGTGAAGGTACGCACGTAACACAGCCACTTGTCCTCTCCTCCTGTAGAAATGACTATAGCTAGGCATCGAACATTTTTCGCTTAAGAAACGGTCAAAATATTGTAGGTCTCGTTTTAGTAAAAGCTGATCGGTCTCTGTTCACACCACGCGACGCCACCAACTTTAACGATCAAACAAAACTCGATCTTTAGCTGCTTATAGCTCTCTACTTACTCGCTTCTCGCTAATTGCCGGCACGGCGGTCGACTAAGTATGAAAAGACGTTTATAAATGCAAACATCTATTATTTGGACTTTTTCTCGCAGTCAAAACAAAATGCTTTGGCCCTGCAATGGTCAGGCGAGACTTTAGCGTGCTGCTGGTCAAATGGTCGCGTAGATTGGCGCGAAGGCACTACGGGCCAAGTGTTACGACGGGTGCAAATGCGGGCCAATGCAGCAGCCATGTTGCTGGCAGACTACCGGTCCGTTGGCGCCCCTGATCTAGTCTGCGTGTCGGACAAGGGTGAGGGTAAGTAAAGCGGATTTTGCTGTTTTGGAACCAACTGCTAGTACTGCGAGTAAACACATTTACTCGCTATGATACGTTTAAGTACTCTTCTTGGTTACCTACTAACAAGGGCATTTTTAGTATAACTAAGTTATGATACAGCGAATACCTTAAAATGGGAAACCTTATGATATTCCAGAAATTTGTTTAATGAAGCCTTAAAACCATGTTTTTGTAACAATCAATTTTGTGACGCTACGATCTATGTCCCAACAGTGCTAGGCTACCCACCCTACCAAGAGAACACTGGCTTCAACAGCGCCTCCAAGAACATGAATTCAGAGGAAGACCGTCTAGCAATCACAGAGCTATTCAATACGAAGCAAGCGCTCATGGCGGAACTGCAGCACTACGAAGCTAATGCTGCCAGTGGTAGTGCGAGTGTGGAAAGTCTGGAGCGCCCAGCATCGGCTATGCCAACTAATACAAGACTGCAGGTCGCTGTTCTGCATACTCCTGATGAGGTACGTCCTAATCTTGGTTCGGCCATGGTAAAGATAGAGCAATCTTGGAGTGGAGACAGCGTTTAGGCAAGCGTAGTGTTGGGCGCCTCCAAACTAAAGCAGTAACGATCTCAAAGAGATGGTTGGGACAGACTGGATACGGAAAACACGAGGGCAGTGTTTTGTGACGCAACTTTGGCTTAGGTTCAACAGTATGTAGACTGAACTGAACTGATTGATTGTCAGCGTAGGGGCAATTTCTAATCTGCTAGGCACCGTCCGTCGAAGTATCTGAACTTTACGTTATTCTAAGTTCTGTAATTGACTATATATTGCAACTCCTAAGCCAAACTATTGTATTATCTGTCTTCAAGATTAAGGTGCTATAATCTCTATTTTTAGGGTAGCATACAACTAGCGGTATCAACGAACAACGAGACAATAGTCCGTGCCGCCCTGGTGCTAGCGGAGGGAATTTTCGAGAGTGGAGAGACGTTTATTCGGCATCCTCAGCCCAATCAACTGAAGTCTCTGCTGCATGTACCGTTGAAACCACCGCGCGATGTGCCGGTTGATGTTCATATCAAGGTAAGATAAGATCCTATATTTTTAAAGAGTCGATCAGATTTAAATGACTCTTAATAGCCATCTAAATTTCTTACCCCACTTGACTCGATGTAGGGAATCTGGTGAGTTGGAGACTTGGAAGTAAATGGCTCTATCTCATTGGACGCACTCAACTACGCATCGAATTGTAATACCATCATTGGTTACGATCGAAATGGTGGTGGTAGTAGCGATTCTTTTAAAATTTGTTACCTACTGAAAAAATAAATCTTTCGGTACAGGCTCTCATTGGCTACCCAGACAGCGAACAGTTCCATATATTCGAGCTGACTAAGCAACTCCCAAGATTCGCGATGTACCAGCTGATCAACAACGAGATACGTAACAAAGGGAATAGCTTCGTCACATTTCGAATCACAGAGAGAGTACAAAGAATCTGTATCTGGGTGAACCAGAACTTCCTTCTGGAAGAAGAGTTGGGTCTAGAAACTGAAGAGACCAAGGAACTTCATATTAATCTCATGTGTTTGAGAGACCAGTCCCTTTTGTGCATGGACTTTGGGGCTGATGGGCAAGTCAAGATTAGTACCCATGATATAAGACTGGCTGGAGATTTGATTCAGAGTCTGGCTGTTTATTTGAATTTGAGTGATATGCAGGTATGGTCTTTGCATATATATTAAATAAGTTTTATAATAACATATATGTAGAGCAGCATTTGAGATGTTTTCTCTTACAGGCAAATGGTTCTTCAAAATCACAATTCCCTAACCTGCCAGCAGTGGCAGCACTGCTGGCAGGTTAGGGAATTGTGGGAATTAGGGAATAAAAAAAACTCGATTCTCCACGTCAGTGCCGTCAATTCCCCGCTTGTTTTTGATTAATTTCCCACATATTCCATAAATTTATATTTTTGGAATAAAAACACTGTTTTAGTCAAAATTTGTTTAATGCTTTTATAAATTACTAGCTTTTGCCCGCGGCTTCGCTCGCGTTAAATTCGGGGTAACACAGTTCCTCTTGCGCCTTATTGATTTGTAATAGCAACGCTAAGTTTTCCCTTTTCTTCCCTCTATCTCCCTCACATCCCACGTTTTAAAAAAAAAATAGCCTATGTCCGCCTTCTGGTTCCTAACTATCTCTGTACCAAAATTCATCAAAATCGGTTTAGCCATTAAAGCGTGAAGAGGTAACAAACAAACAAACAAACTCACTTTCGCTTTTTAACCGACTTCCCAAAAAGGAGGAGGTTCTCAATTCGGCCGGTATGTTTTTTTTTTTCTATGTATGTACATCGATTACGCCGCGGTTAATAGACCGATTTGCGTGATTCTTTTTTTATTCGACGCAAAATAGCTGCCAGATGGTCCCATAAAAAATTCTTTCAGTTTGGTCAAGTAGTTTTTATTTTATAAGCATTATTGTTGTTTGGACGATGTTATTTGGACGATGTTCTTTTAACGATACTTTGTATATTAGTATGTCGATAACTTTAACATTTCTAATCCGATTTGCGTAATTCTTTTTTTGTTCGTTAGGGTACATATTCAAATTGGTACCCTGTTCATCTAGTCAGCATATGATGATGGGATCCCAAGGAAATCGAGAAGAACACTCAATTTATAAGCATATAACTGTTACGTTTCAGACAATATCATATAGTTTGTTCAAATATTTGCGTTTGATGATGATTTCCTATAGATGAGCTGATGATGGAAGGTACAACTCCTCAAAGGTTAGGAGTTCAGAAAAAATTCTTTCAAAATTATACGTACATATGGATAGAGAATAGTATTCCTTGAGGCTATTAGGTTGACCTTGAAGGTAAATCTCATTAACGTTTAGGTTTAATAGTGTTAAATGATTTTCTGTGATTGTTAAATAAATAATAAGCGAACATTCACATCATAGCCTACAGCCCTTTTGCCCAGAGTAACATGGGTGTGCGTTCTCCGCCTGGTGCACCTGAAACATCACATATTTCACGTGGGTTCTATCTGGCAGAATCTTGATGCTCCGAAATTTATTTGGCATAACACACTTAGCATAATGTTCTTTAAACGATCATTTTAAATGCATAAACATTATTTGATATAATTATCGTTTCGCATAATGTTTAAAACTTCGAATCTACAATGGCAAACGTTTAAGATGGCAGAATTACATTTAGTATAATTACGATTGGCAGAGTTCAACTTTCGTATAATACCGTTTAGCATTATGTTCATTTAGAGCGATGATTATTTGGTATAATTTCACTTGGCATACTATGCAGATGGCAGAATTGGCTTGGTTAGGTTAGGTTAAAACTGTGACCTCCTACGCACGAGCCGAGCGAGCGAAGCGAGCGGTGCCGCGGCAGCGGCCGGCGAGTGGCAGAAACGACTTGCATTAATAGAAAAAAGAGATTGTTTTAGTAGGTTACTCGGAACTGAACTATTTAGATTAGGATAATTAATTATTGTATTAAATGACATTATTTCAAACTCAATTAAATAATAACTAAAATAAATGACATTATTTCAAAGTCAATTAAATAAAAACTAAAATAAATTACATTATTTTTAAGATTTAAATAATTAAAATAAATGACAACAAATAATGACAAAGATGATTCTGACTATGAACTTTCTGCGATATGATGTTTCTACTTTTTAAATATTATGGATATGAAATTTATGTCAAGAGATGATTCTGATTTACAAAATTATGAGTTTTAAATGTAAGTATGATAAATGAGTGTCTGCCAAACAATTTTCTGCGAAATGAAGTTTATGCTATCCGTTGTTATGCAAAATAAAATTACGGCATAAAAACTTCTGCTATAAAGGGTGGACCCATAACAGGAGTTCTCCTATTTCTAATTGATCTCGACAAAGAGCTGGCCATTTAAGTTTTTTGATAACACCCATTGCTCCGTTGACTAAACCATCTGAGACTGCCATATTTCTCCTTAGCATCACTCTTGAGCCTACACCTATTTTAATGCTATGTAATAGTCCTCCACAGTTATTAACATCCGCAGGAATGACATTATGTGGAGGGCGCTTACCATAAGTTGACGATTCTCGTGACTCGT
This sequence comes from Ochropleura plecta, assembly GCA_905475445.1. Lineage (NCBI taxonomy): Eukaryota > Metazoa > Arthropoda > Insecta > Lepidoptera > Noctuidae > Ochropleura > Ochropleura plecta. The sequence continues at coordinate 5,578,179 of FR997740.1, read as the reverse complement.
CCACAGCATTGATGGTATGTATAATAGCCAATAAAAGTTCTTCACGACTTTCTGTGTTTCCAAAGAACGTGAAATAGCATTACGCGAAGCATTACTTTGAAGACGAGCTTTTTTTCTGTCCCCGTTTCAAGGGATCTATATTTTTAAAATCATTCACTAAAAAGCAAAAAATAAAATAAAAAAACTACGTTAAAAAAAACCGACTTCCAAAAATACTAAAAAGCAAAAAATAACTTAGGTACTCAATTTATAACACTATCCTCTACTTACCTACTAACTACTTATTCTTTCCGCTTACTGCTTGGTTTGAAGTCGGTGCCAAGCCATATATATTGATAATTCTAAAATGTGCTAAATTGAAGAACTAAATCGTAGCATAAACCAAGAGCATGCGTCTAAAATTTAGAATTTTAAATGCAATTGGTGCCAAAATTTTTGTTGATCTTATTAAATCATGGAGAATCTAAACACCGCTATTCAGAAATATGACGTCACGTCACAACGCCATCTAGCGTTTAATAGCACAACACGTGATATTTCTTTTTCATTATAGATGGCGCTAATTACTTTTTTGTATAATGTTTATTGTAGGTTTGCTAATTATGCTGTGGCTTGGCACCGACTTCAAACCAAGCAGTAAGCGGAAAGAATAAGTAGTTAGTAGGTAAGTAGAGGATAGTGTTATAAATTGAGTACCTAAGTTATTTTTTGCTTTTTAGTATTTTTGGAAGTCGGTTTTTTTATAATATTAGTAAGGATAAGTACCATATAAAAAAATGCATAAAAGTTTGCAGGTACAAAAAAAGATTTTATTTTAGTTTTTAGTGGCCCTTATTTCATTTGGAATAACAGTATATTATTTTTGCCATATTTTCGCAGTAATCACATTTAATGATGGAGAAATAAATGCGTTCAGAAATACGAAATCGTGTTCAATGACAGTTGAGCATGAGCAGGCATTTTTTTGTTGTAGTGGTTGAAGTTGTACCTAATACTATTCTTTTAGCCCAATTGGTCTGGATTCCCCGATTTATGTCATTCCCCGGTTTCTCCCCGCGCTAACCCTCGATTCCCCGCAAATCGGCGATTTGCAGCACTGCCTGCTAGTCACATTTTTTTTTAAATTTTTGTAACATATTCAAATTGACATGGACACTTGCATTTTAGCAAAGTTATTTATCATAATCTCAAATACTACAAGGTATTTTTATTTTATTTTTTTGGGGTGGGAAATCATCAAATAACTTCCCCGGGTAGTGTCAGACTTGTACTGACCAAAACCCACCTATCTTCCTTCTATTGCCCTTACATTCCGGGGCCGCAGTCTCTTTCGAACAACCCCGGCAATACTACAAGGTATTAGGTACACATCTACTTAAGGTGAAAGCTCCAACCTACCCGCGAAATTCAAATTTTCTTACGTTTTTTGCAATTTTCAGGCCAGTGCTAGGTTGTATGTTCATTAAAATATTATTCGCGGCTGTAAGACGTATGTAGTTATAGAATTATAATCATCAAAATCACCAATACAACCCTCCAAGTTCATAAAGGCGTAGGAACAAAAAAAAAACAGAAAAAGTCTTTCCTACAGCTTTATGAACTTAGAGCGTTGTATTGATGATTTTGATGATTATAATTCTATAACTACATACGTCTTACAGCCGCGAATAATATTTTAATGAACATACAACCTAGCACTGGCCTGAAAATTGCAAAAAACGTAAGAAAATTTGAATTTCGCGGGTAGGTTGGAGCTTTCACCTTAACCCATTGGAATTTCAGGCATGATGTTATGTTATTTAAGTTAAAATATTTCGAAGATGATTCAAACAAAACAAGGGGGATAATCTATTGTTTTATTAGATTGTATGATTTGTTTACTTGGCCAAAACTATGCATTGTTTTTGAAAAATATTGATGAATCTACAAAATGAATGCATTAGGAGTGTGCTGCCCAATTTATTAGTCACTGATTTACATGTGTTCCTGGTGAAATGCCAAAGAATACTACAGATTATATATCTGTAACTAAGATGAAAATGAAATCACAGAAATGTACTTAAATAATTTATTAAACTTAAATCGACATTGCTTATGTTCTACACTGAATAATGAATCTCACTGACCGTACAGTTCAACGAAACCAACACATTTGACAGGGTTGAAGAAGAACATATTATTATGTGGAGGTTCCCTCTGGCTCACAGCCTTAACCACCTCCTGGCCGATAACACCACCAATAACAGCCGCAGCACCAGATACTGTACCAAAAACATCCAGGAGTAAAGCATCAACAATAAATCCAGCAGGCAGAGACAACTCCTTCACAAGCTCATCTCTCATTCTTAACAAAATTTTAGTATCCTCTTTCCTCTTGGCAGGATCTGGGTTCCTATTGTACTCATCTTTGAAACGTAGTAGAATCTTCATAACAAAGTAAGAGGGGTCGCCGCGACGTAGTCTGGAACGGTATTCTGGTTTCATCCAGTCCACAGACAGAGCGTTCTGTAGAGGGACGTATATTGCTCGGCGTTTCACATTAATACTGACAGTTTCTCGAGCATTCTTCTCCGCGTCGTCTGATCCGCGTTTCACGGCTTTGTGTTGTACGATCTCTTCGGAATACTCGTGGTCGACGAGGTCCGCGAACATGTAGCCGTACATGCCCCAAACATCGCCACACAGGAATTTCTTGTTGCTGTCGCGGCAAGCATTGTTGATGCGCTCAAGTTGCTCTTGCTTCAGACCTGTTGCACATACAATATCAAACTGTTGAAAGAACTTGTCGGGGAGGTTATCGACAGACTTCGTTTCCGATGTAATTTCGACCATTGGGTTCAAAGCCTTCGCTCTAGCCAATGAAGCCTCAGCTCTGTTTTCCCCAATTTTATCAGGCGGGGCTAAAAACTGCGAATACAGATCTATTTCCTTTAGCTTTTCATTGTCTAATAAACATACACTCTTAACACCAGATAAAATAACATTCTTGGCAATTTCAGCACCGAGGCCCGCTATCCCGATGATCAAAACTTTCGATGCACGTAACCTTTTCTGAGATTCCAAGCCCCACAGACGGATCTGACGATCATACTGTTCTGCCTCTGCTTCAGACAATTCGATATCGTTGTTTTCAACCATTTTCATGTATTTTTATTCTCAAAAATTTCCCAATTCCGGTTCTAAGTCTAACGATTACGATTTACACAATTTGACAACTCCCCCAGTTCCCCCACGCACGCCGGCTCAAACTGACGCGGCGCCATTTTACCGTAGAGATGTTACATGTGAAATCGACTAACTTCATTCAAAGCATTCCTTCCATAGACAAGTGGTTTTTACCGGGATTTTATAGAACTTTTTGCGAACTTTCAGTCAGTGGCACAATTTCCTGAAGCTGAAAAGAATCTTCGCCAGGAAATGGAGCATGTATCACAAATAGGAGAGATGAGATCTCGGCTAGCTGCAGAGACGGCGGAGCGAGCACAACTTGTAACTGCCTTACTACCAGCGGCTCAAGATGCGGCAGCTTATGATTTGTATGACTTTCTATGCTTTTTATAGTGCAGTTTTTTTGTAACAAAAATTCACGTACTCCTCTTTTCTTCTTCTAGAAAAGAGATGTTGAACCGGTACAAGGAAGTAGTGATGCTAAATGAAGAACTTCTCACAGGATGCTATATCAGACGCTCTACCCAGGAACAGGCCGTAACAGCTCTCAAAAGCTTGCACACTATTTTGCAACAGGCTGTTAGACTCCGAGGTATTACATTTCTTTTTTCGAGAAATTGTTGGACCTTGACTTGCGATGAGACATTTTTGTCTTTTTTTTACTGTATTGTACCATTAAAAACCTAGTTTCTTTTCTATCACAGTTGGTAAATACGGCAAAGCAGTAGTGGCTGCAAGTAGGAAAGCAGTGCAAGACAACAACATTGAAGCCCTCATCAAGATTATTCAAGTTGGAGATTCCACAATGAAATAACTGTATAAGAATAATATTGTAAAAATGTAATATATTATTTAAAAACTTATACTATCAGTCATTATAAATAACAGATAAATGAGTCAATTGAAAAAATACATTATAAATGTCTGTACTTTACAAATCTCATAATTTCACAAAATGTGTCATGATTTTCTTTTCTTAAAAACATTTATCTTTTTAGAAATACTTATGTTGAAAAATTTTGTACTTTATATTTGAATAATTACATTCTCAAGTGAACAACCAAGACATATATTATAGACATTAGTATCATAATCATGTGTGTCCAAATTCATGCCTGGACAAATAAATCATACAGTAATTTCCTTAGTAGCATAATGCACATCATCAGCACTAATATTCAACAACAGCCTCGGCTCGGCAGGCTTGGGTTCTAGCAGTAACAGTCTAAGTGCCGCCAGTCGGGTGCATATAGCTTGCGCTTGCGACGGAGTGGGCGCCCGGATAGATGGCGCTGTTTTGTATGGACGCCCGTCGAGAGATACTATCGCGGCCGCTGTTTGGAGTGCGCGGGAAAGGGTCGTCTCATCCGAGCCTGTTCTTTCCACCTTAAAAATATATTCATAAATATTATTAGTATATTAGAATAGGATGTAAAATTGGTTTATGTCACCTAGACATTGCTTAAATTGAAATCCAGCAATTTATTTAGACTATGAAGGTTTCTCAAGCAAAGCAAAGCAAAATTGCATGAAAACATTACCTCAGCAGCCACAGCCCTCAACATGAGCCTCTCAGCAGGTGAGCAGTTCCGAATAGCTCGCACAGCCGCACTGGATGCAGCTTCACCAAGGGCTTGTTGTACCTCCTTTAGACCTGCACCCTCAGGCCCCGCTAGCTCTAATGCGCGGGAGCAGAGCGCAAGTGCGCGCCGAGCATCGCCTGATACAGCTGCTACTTTTCTGGAAAAGTTATTTCAAAGTTCAGTGGCAAGAATGTCTTTCATTTGAAGCAACTGAAATCGGTTGTCTAATCTTCTACAGCAGTTTACTAATGAGAAAAATATCAAGGTATGCAGAGGGGCCTGCCAGGGACACTGCCTGCAGTATCTCTTTTGAACAACCCGCAACTCCGTTGCGGGTTGTTCAGAAGAGATACTGTGGCCCCGAAATACAGAGGGCAAAAGAAGGAACATGGATGGGTTTTAGTCAGTAAAAGTCTGACACCCTGCTTCACCCAGAGCAGGGAAAGCTACTTGATTATTTCCCATTCAAAAGCCAAAGTATAATATAATATGCTAATTATGTTGAACCATGGCAACGCTATGCCCAAAAAACGCTTCCATAGTTTTAATAGTACTCAGTAGAGTAATTTTTCCAAGCGCAATAAGTTAATTACTAACTAGTTATACGGACTCGGAATTTTTCTCGAACTTTCTTTTTATGAACGCCAAAGTATAAACGCACGTGTCCTCCACACGAACTTATTTTACCTCAATTTTCGTCACATATTTGTGTAGTTGGCGTCCATTTAACGCACCTGGCAATAAGCTGCACAGCATCAGCAGTAACATTAGCTCCAGCAAGCTTCGTAGCCACAATATTCTGTAGCTGCGTATGAGTGTATGGCGGGAAAGTGAGTCGCGTCAAACCAAGACGGGAGGCGACCCTTGCGGCCAGCGCTCGTTCAGGCAGATCCATTGTGTTGGCGACGGCTAGGACTGTGAGTAGGGCGGTGTTGTGGGCGGCCCACTCCATGATGCTGTAGAGGACGTCTTGGCGACGAGTGCAGAGGGCGTCTAACTGAAAATGACGTGTTTATAATAAAGATTAGATACTGTTGGATGTTTTGTTTATAGCTTGGTCATAGTATTTTTAAATGGTAGAATGAAAACTGTGCATTTTTTTGTTATGGGAAATCTTCAAATTAATTCTCGCGTTCTAGGCGGAGCGAAAGGGAGTGTCCGACTTGTATTGACCCATCTATGTTTCTTCTTTTGCTCTTTGTATTCTGAGGCCGCTGTAATGTAGTGTAATTTAAAAAATAAAAAGGAAAGAGTTTAGTTACCTCATCTACAAGCAATACTGTAGGTGTTCTTCTTGGTCCAGGATTTGTAAACCTCTTCTCTAACAATGCACAGGCTTGTTCCCATACTACTGATTTACCTGTAAAAGCATAACAAATCAATGAGAGCCTTCTAGAACAAATTCCCCGTTTTTTTTGTATATTTCATGAACATTATCAATTATGCTAATTCATACCTATTCTGCTTATGAATGGCAATTACTTAAAACATAGCACAGAGTTAGTCTTACCAGTAAGCTGTCTGTATATTTGCACATAAGCCTGCCTGGGTTCAGCTATCCTCATGCCATTGACCTCAACCAGCTGAAAGTCTGGGAGGTCTACTTCTTCCTTCAAGTACTTGAGAGCTGAATTAACTGTGGCAGTTTTTCCTGTACCTGGTACTCCAGATATGTACATACACCTGGAAGAAATAAGACATTGCAGGATTGCTTTTGTAAAAAATAGGGTAATCATATCACGAAAATGGGAAGTTTATTTTCTTTACTTAGGGGATATAATCAAATGTCCTCCCCCCTTCCGAGCAGAGTATAGGGGAGTGTCAAACTTTTAGTAAGTAAAACCCACCCATGTTCCTTCTTTTGCCCTTTATGTTCCGGGACCACAGGACCTCCAGCAGAAAACTAGGTAGCTGAATTAAGATCAGTGACATATCCCTAGTTAAGCGTAAGCAAATCGTGTATTGCATGTATTATCCAGTTAGGCCAGCAACCATATTATGGGGATTGTTTATAGTACTAAATAGATTTTGCCCGCGGCTTAGCTCGCGTTAAATTCGGTATAACACAGTACCTGTTACCTGCAGTTTTTGCTTTTGCGCCTTATTGATTTGTAATAGCAACGCTAAGTGTTCCCTTTTGTTCCCTCGTTCTCCCTCATATCCCACTTTTTTTTAATAAAAATAGCCTATGTCCGTCTCCTGGTTCCCAACTACCTCTGTACCAAAATTCATCAAAATCGGTTAAGCCATTAAAGCGTGAAGAGGTAACAAACAAACAAACTCACATTCGCTTTTATAATATTAGTAAGGATGTGAAAGAGAAACAATGGATGTACTGTGTGAAGGATGATATGGCAAAAAAGAGGTGTCGAATAAAATGACGAATAATAGAGGAGTACAGAAGAAGAATACATGATGGACCGACCCCAAATATCTCCGGATAAAGGCAGGAGAATGAAAATTATGACTCATTTAAGCCCATAAATTTAATAATTTAAATTTTTTTTACTTTTAAAAAAAAATTATGGGCTTAAATTGTAGTTTTTTAGTAAAGTCAATTGAAAATTGTTGTTCAGTGAAAAAAACCTCTTACCCGCTGGTACCATCCAGAAGTTTTGACCTAACAAATGATAGAATTTCTTCCATTTGACCTTCTCTCCCAGGCAAGGACTTGTTTTCTTTTAGGAACTCTGGAACCATAGAACCAAATAAAAGATTGAGGTCAAGAACCCTTGTAAAAAAAGAGAGTTATTGTTGAAACTAACACAATATTCATAATAAAAGAAATTCTTACCATCAGTTTTATCAATAGAATGGGCCCGATTATGTAAAGTAGGTGTCAGCTGACTGGTCAAAATTCTTTTGGTCACACTTCGTTTTGGAGTTTGTGCCGGTGTCCTAGTCCTGGGTGTTTTAGGGGTTTTTGGAGTCCGAGGAGCAGGTTTGAAATCATCATCACTCTCCGACATTTTATGGACTGCCCTTCTAGGAGTCCTCTTCACTGGTGAAATTTCAGGTTCTTGATAGTTGATGGCAACTTTTGCTCTCCCCCTTCGAGAGGTGGGAGTACTCTTTTCATCATCTTCAAACACTAAAACTTTTTTAGGTGTTTCCTCATTTGTTTTTTTAGATATTGACTGTTTCCTCTTTGGTGTAGTAGGTACATGTTGTCTTATAATCAGTGTAGGAAGCTCATCATCAGAGTTTTCCTTCAGCTCCATAGATAAAACATCTTCTATATTGTTTTTGGATAACTTCTTAGAACTCTTTGGTGTTTCAGTTACCTTTTTTGGTGTTGTTTTGGGTGTAACTTTTTTAGGTGAATCTCTCTCATTTTTGTCAGCTAATATTGCTCTCTTGAGCAGTAATTTTGTGCCATCATTTTTGCTGACACTCCAGTTTTTTTCTGAGATGGAAACTCTGCTCATTCTTTTGACTAAACTACTTGGTGTTTTAGGTGTCGCAGTTTTTGATGGTGTTTTATTAGGTGTACTTAATAATGCCATGGCAAACCGTTCTTGTTCAAGTACAGGTTCAATTTGTACTTTGCGCCTGCCCTTGGCCATAAGACGGTACCTGCATATGTAATGATATGGCTCATTGATAATTTCATCCATGTCTTTAGTTATGGTGAGGGTGATGGAGCATTTCTTGAAGAATGTTTCAATTGATACATCTTGGTTGAAGGGTCGGTGGTCTTCTATGACCTAGATAATGAAATTCAATTAAAGATTAGAAGAAATCAATTTATAAAACTAGCCCATACACATAGGGCTTTAAAGATATGTGGTAAAATTTGTGCCTTGAGAATTATACATTCATTCAATTACATTTTGCTGTCATAAAAATGCTGTTGACATATGTGTAAATAATTGAACAGAGCAATTACTATGCTTCTATTAACTTAAATGTATAGTAACACTTGTGAACTAACCTCTTTTTCATAAAAACTAATAGGTTCTACGTTACTAAAACACCAGTTCGGTAGGTCACTGGGCCTCGAGTACCATTGAACTTTGGCTCTGTAAGGATCATTGGTGTTGGTTTCATCTTGATACAGTGAGATAATTCGAGCTGCATCACAACCTGCCTCCGTATCCGGCTCTGCTGCATCAGCATTTGAGATAAGAACAGAATCTCCAATTCCAGCTATGATATTCCCGAACTGAAACTTCCTGGTAAATAAAAACCACTTTAGAGGCCAGAAACGTAAAAAAAAACAAGTTGTTTTGAATTTGCAGGTTAACTTACTCATAATGATGGAACGACGGGGTTAAAATTTGTGGTTCATGTATTTCCTCACTTAACCACGTTACAGTTTTAGGCATTACTCTTCTTCTAGGCATTTTGATTGTTAACTGTTGAAGAAATATTTTTATTTCCCGATCGGAGTTCGTCGCTACCTTACTTTGTTTGTCAAAAGTTTAATCTCTAATGTCAATTTTCGCGCCAATTTATCGGAACGAAAGTTAACGAAACCGATTACTCATTTACAGAGACGACAACAGTTCATATTGGAAATATCAGTGAAATTATAGTTTATTTTTTTACTGATTAACTTTTTAACAGTTTTTTTTTTGTAAAATAATTAAGTTTATTTACGATCATAAACTTAAAAGTAAAGGTGCTGTTTACAAAGCTGGGTATGACGACATTAGACCTACACACTAAATTAATCTTCAATTACTGGTATTTTACAAAATAATTGATATTTCAATATTTTGTTTAGTATTCTATCACTGAAATTTTCTTCTTTTTGAAAGTCTTTAAAGTACAGTTGGTTTATCGGCATGTTTTTTATTAATTTTAAAGTTCATGAATAAATGTAGCATGTTTCGTAAACTGTAGAAGACAGACAATTGACATTTATAATTGACATAAATCAAATCAATGTCATAAACACTAAACACGTGAAAGTATTTTGTTGGTTAAAAATTACAAAATATCTGAATAATGAAGTCAAAACAGAAGAAAACACCACAGAAGCTACTCTCTGACAAAATTGCCGATGCTCTAACGGTAAAGCCTCGTGCCGACATTGAAGATGACCAAGTTTTCGGCACGAGACCGAAAATAGTTACGCGTGATGATTTGGGTTCATCGGATAGCGAAGTCGAGGCGGCTATCAGTGATTTCCGTAAACGAAACGTGGGTTTATTGAGTGAAGTTAGTAAAAAGTATGAGGGACAAGTCGTATCGCGGAAAGATCTCGAAGAATCTGATGAAGAAGGTAGTAGCTCAGATAATGAATTACTACACCGGAAACAACCTCATAAGATTATACAGGACTCTTTTGTCGACTCAGAAGGCTCAGACTCAGAGAACGATCATTCTAGAACAAAAACTAGTGATGAGAAATTTTCAGATTTAGAAGATTCAGATTCAGATGCTGAAAGTGAAGACTACAGTATCACTCAGTTTCAAAAACAATTGAATGCTGATTCAGATGACGATGAAGAAGGGAGTGGTGATGAGGAAGGCAGTGAGAAAGACGATGATGATGATGATGATGATGATGATGAAGGAGAAGGCTATGATATCAGTCAAATGGATGAACCAATGACAGAAAATTTCGAACATGTAAAAAAACAGAACTTATCTGAAGATGCTAAAAAAGGTATTTGTGTGAGAAATCAATTGTTGCTATGGGAGAGTTTGTTGGAGATGAGGATCCACCTTCAAAGATGTGTGAACACTGCTAATCAAATGCCCATGCCTGAAGCTTATAGTGAATTAAAGGAGAATGAAGAATTTGTTGAAGAGACTAATGCAACTAAAGCTAATGTCACCAGTGTTTTGGAAAAGTAAGTCACTCATGTTTTTCATTTAGATTGTTTTCTTAATAAACACAAGTTTTAGACTTAAACTTTAAAAAAAAATTAAATGTTTTTCTAAATGAATGCTTTCTAAATATTTTTTATTAATCCTTTTTATTTTACCTTTTCAGGTTGCTATCTCTACAGAATTTGCTTCTAAGCAAATATCCAGAAACAAAGACCCTGTGCAATAAGAAATTGAGCAAACAACAAGCAGATGCAAAACAAAAGGCTAAAGAAGACAGTGATGAAGAAATTCCAAGTGACACTGATAATGAGGAGATACCATCAGACACTGATCCTGAAGAGGAATCTACAAAAGAGGTTTCAACACCTAAAATTAAAAACAAAACAGCACCAGCTAAAAAACGAAAACTTGAAGAGTATGAAACTGACATTTCTAAATGCCACAAAGCTTTCAAAACATTCAGAGACACTTCAATACAAAAATGGAATGACAAAATACGTCTGGCCACAGCCACTAACATTAAAAATGCACCAACAAATACAGTTTTACAACAAATATCATACATTTTGTCTGACAGAGAGAAGCTGGTCAGGCGTACACAGCTGAAAAGATCTGAATATGACATTATTGGTTATAAAAAAGATATTGCAGAGGAAGATAGTAAAGATGTAGAAGAAACAGATGTGAACCCGGTAACAAGAGACCGTAAAGACAATGACGAATATATCCCAGAAATATTTGATGACAGTGACTTCTATCATCAATTGCTTAGAGAATTAATTGAATGCAAGTCTGCGGATATTTCGGACCCTGTACAGTTGAGTCGTCAATGGATAGCCTTACAGCAAATGAGAAGCAAGATGAAAAGGAAAGTGGATACAAAAGCCACTAAAGGAAGGAAGATAAAATATGTAGTTCATAACCAGTTGGTGAACTTTATGGCTCCTGAGAAGTCAGCATCCTGGACTGATGACAGCAAGAACGAATTGTACAGTTCTCTCTTTGGTAAACTGTTTGAGCAAAACAATATAGGATTAAATGCTAATGTAAATGGTTTTAAGTTAAAAGATTAAATAAATACTATTTTGTTTAACACTTTCAGTTTAAATAAATAAAATTGTTTTATACTCTGTGAATAAATTGAACACAACTTTGAAAACTTAAACAAAACTATCCAACAAATATTGTATTACTTATTAACTATTTTACTTATTAATTAATTTTAGTAGAAAAAATTCAATGAAAATATTTGAGAAATTCAGCTGTTGATTGTTTAAATAAAACCTCAGAAGTTTTTCTTAAAACAACGTGAATTTTTAGATTAGAATAAAAGGTTTTAGATTAGAATTTTGTCTATTAGCATGTACGACATTTTTTTTAAATAAAAAAAAACGTGTGCTGGGCAGAGGCCTCACCTGTCCTTGCCCTGTCCATCCAGACCTCTCTAGCCTGTGTGGTCTCTGGCCACGTAAGCCCCAAACTGCATACATGATCAGATCGTTCCTTCGCGGGCGACCTCGACAGCGCCGTGTGATGCCATGGGTTGCATCTGTGCGATGTGGCCTGCCCACCCTTGAGTTATGGAGCGCAGGGTGGTGTTCTTAAACGCGATCTGTTCGCCTAACACCTATTATGCTATGCTCTATTGCTCATTGGTCCCGGCTCAGTAAGTGGCCAACTTAGAGCACAGCAAGTAGCAACTTAGCTTTATCGGCGGTAGCTGGAACGTATAGCAACAAGCATACTGATATAGTTTTACTTGTCTTCTCGTTGCGAGAAAGCGAGTTGTTTAATGTCACGTGACTTCGATTTTTGGGCCTAGCAAATGCCGGTTTTCTTCACTATTTTTCAGAGCGTCACCGCTAGGATCACTCCTACTAATATCATAAATGCGAATGTTTGTGAGGATGTATGGATGTTTGTTACTCTTTCACATTAAAACGGCTGATCTTGATGAAATTTGGCACGGAGGTAGATTATAGTCTGGAATAACACATAGGATACTTTTTTCCGATATCACGCGGGCGAAGCCGCGGGCGCCAGCTAGTAATAAAATAAATTACACAAAGTTACGTGTATATTTCAGACCCCATGACCTATCTCGAGTCAGGGACATCACCATTATTGGGCCCTAACAGCTCAATCACTTAGGTACCTATGTGTTCTTGCCAAGGTCTCTGTTGAAAACTATTGATAATAATGTAGGTACCCATCATCTTCACCCCATAGAAATACACCTAGAATTAGTCCGCGCCATCTACGCTCCATTTGATTCAAAAATAAATCTAGGTACATCATAAATAAATCCATAACGCGAGTGCTTCCGGGAGCATTGCGTAAGGGGCTCGGTGCGATCGTCCGCTGTTTGTAAGCGTGACGGGCACGTGCGCGTGCGCTGGTATTCATGCTGCGGTCGTATGTCGCGTGGAGATACTGCCCGTATGTTTAGAGCGGGACTTTCATATGTATCGAACTGTGGACTGGACCTACTAAATCATTGTGATCGGAAGAGACGGGTTGCTCTGACTTTTATGGCTGGTGCAAGTCATAATAGATTATGTTACTTATATAAGTACCTAGATTAGTATGAAATTCAAGTATATTTTCACTTATATTGTAAACTGCCTCTGTGTCATTAAGACTTTCAGAATAGACTCTACTCCCTGCGACACGACGTCGCAGACTGGTCTGTTCGACGGTTTTCGGTGTTAGATAGATACGCACTCGGTCTCATATAGTTATGTCGGGCATACAATTGTAGCTCGCTTCATGGCCCTATGTGCAACTCGTACTTATTTGGTGAACTGTCTCCTATGTTACTTATAACTAGTGGAAATTGTTAAATTGTGAAGTGTTATCAACACTGCGTAAAACTTGGAGCAGCAATTTTTGTCAGATATGTTTTCTATATAGCTCCAAAGTCCTGTCCTGCAAATCCTGCAATACACTTTTTATTGGTACCTACGTTAATCACGTTTTTTCTTACCACTTTCTTTAAGTCTCGTTACCGTGAAAATGGCTAACGATTCGTTTTGCTTACGGATAGTAGTATTTTCTACGAGACGTAGGTATGTCAAAATACTAAGCAAAACGAATCGTTTTTTGTTTATTAGAACCGGGCGTAAGTCTTAGGGCCAACAAAATTTAAAATGCGAACATCCTAGCAACTTCACATTGCACTCTATATTTTCCTTTCACCACATTTCAGACATGTCTCCAATCGTCCAGTTTCCCGCGCACCCTCAACGCGCTATCTGCTTCAATAACCGAGGTCGAGGCGGGTTATCTAAACACCACACAAACAACACATATTATTATGTATGTGTCCATCTGCAAATAATGGAACACTTAATTTTTGAGATTTCACAACAAACACATTGGTTAATTAACGATTTTTTAAGTGCACACGGTGATCTTTTGACCTGTCGTGATGAATCTGTTTGCTCTTTGTTAGGTGAAGCGGACCTAAGTAATTATTTTCTAGGTATATTACTACTTATAAATTAGATAACAATATTCTTAATAAATAAATCTATTAAATTAGCGACTCATGGCGATTAATTAGGTACCTACAAGCATTTAATATTTATTTATTTACATAATTAGGACAGCTGAGGATTCTGAGGAAAAATGCTAAGTGAGAGAACCTCAAACCAACCCAGCGGTGCCACGAGACGACGCCCGGCCACCGTAGACGAAGGTCTGACGGCAGGCCGTGTCGACAGCGCGTTCGTGTTACACACGCGACTCAACGTAATGTCAGATAAGCAGAGCCAGGACCACCGTCTGCCGGGGTTGCAGGTTGTTCGAAAGAGATACCGCGGCCCCCGAACACAAAGGTTAAAAGAAGGAACATGTTAAGGTTTTAGTAAGTAAAAGTCTGACTCACCCTGTCACTCCGTCCAGAGCGGGGGAAGTTATTTAGGGGCTACCCACTACACTTAACTGAGTAATGTTAAGTCGGTTCCTAATAGCTTCCAGGAATCACTCGCCTTTTAACCTCGATTTGTCAGCTATCTTGGGTCATCATACAAATTCATAACACACAATATTTTGTAGGTTTGTGATTATATAGCAATGTTCTGTTTGCTGTTTGTGACAGTAGGTACTTGAGAACGCTGCGCTGGTAAGTTAGTCTTGTTCAGCATTGGATTAGATTATTGTAGTTTGAGATTATTTTGTGTGGTTTATCCATGGGTCTCCATTGTTGATTGATTGATTAATGAATGACAAGGTAAAATAAAGTTAAAAATGAAACGCCATGTGTTTTATCAACATTTTTTACAGAACCCTTAGTGTGTGAGTCGGATTTGCACTTGGCCGGATTTTTGTTTATCAATCAAGACTTACCTAATAAAATAAATGAACCTTAGTGCCTTAACTACCTAAGCACTATATTATCATTATTTTTGAGGTATCTGCAGCTACTTACCTACAGCAATCAATTTTTCATAGAGTTTTAATCTTCAACTAGCACCTACTTTGGAAGCAGTTTCTACAGTGACATTTTAAGGGAAAGTTTCGTTTCTTTGAAGTTACGAGTACATTTCAGAAACCTACATCTATTACGTAAGAATCAACCTTGTAACACTTCATCATTTCAGAAGTAAATTACTCACTAGTAGGAAAATATTTGGGCAATTCTTTACCTACCTACCTGTAATCGAACCGATGAAAATGAAAATAGTAGATTATTAACCAAGGGGATAAAGCAGTGTCTTCTGTCGCGGGTGACGATTTACATCGCGAGCGTAACGAAGGACGCGAGGTTTACTCCCGAGCGTAGCGAGGGTGTTAAAAACTTAAATCACGAGCGAAGCGAGGGATTTAAGACGAGTCCTGAGTGTAGCGAGAGATTTAAGTTCACCCAAGACTAAGACAGCTTTATCACCGAGGAAAATACTTTACTTTTCGTACCATTTGCGAAAAACTTAACACAATAATAATATGAGATAAGCATTTATTAAAAATAATGACAATTAAAAGTAAAAGTTAACTTTCGAAACATTGGTCCAATTATTGATAGAGTGAGTTAGGTATATTTTTGTTTGGTACATACATTTATTGTTGATGAGTTGATTTGAATCCGACAATTCACTGTCACTGTCGCTTTGATTTAACATCGTAACGTATTTTTAGAACATTAACTTATTTATAAAAATAAATTAAAATAAACTTAACGTTTATGTATGTGAAGATAACAAAAATACGACAATTTTTTTGTCGGAAAAGCAAAGGCATCAAGCTCTGAATACGGCCACGTCGGTTTTCGTATAATGTATAATGCTTTATATAAAAACTCAATGGTGTAAACACAGATGTAAATAGTTCAGTATAAACGGTAAGTACCTATTCCAAATTTAAATCACATTCTCCCCCTACTAGAGCATGAATGAAATTCAGTACAATTTTCTTTCCCTGTTTTTAACAGATTAAAAATGACTATTGTTATGTTCGCTTTTTGTGGCATAGAATGTCACTTTTTTGAGCAAGTGGTACGAAAAAGAGTTTTTTCATTCATGCTTTAGGGGGAGAATGTGATTTAAATTTGGAATACTTACCGTTTATACTGAAATACATCAGCTGTATTTACACCATTCAGTTTGTATTTATAGCATTAAGCATCTTTTTGAAAAAGGAATACGCATTTCTTACCTATGCAGTTATGATTATTAAATAAAATTACGAAAACCGACGAGGCCGGATGAGCTTGATGCCTTTGCTTTTCCGACAAAAAAATATTAGTCTTTTCTAGAATTTGCCTCGTTTTTGTTTTCTTCAAATACATAAACGTTAAGTTTATTTTAATTTATTTTTATAAATAAGTTAATGTTCTAAAAATACGTTACGATGTTAAATCACAGCGACAGTGACAGTGAATTGTCGGATTCCATCAGTGCAAATGCTGCCGCAATCATACTCATCAACAATAAATGTACCAAACAAAAATGTAACTCTCTCTATCAATAATTGGACTAATGTTTCGAATGTTAACTTTTACTTTTAATTGTCATTATTTTTAATAAATGCTTATCTCATATTATTATTGTGTTAATTTTTTCGCAAATGGTACGAAAAGTAGAGTATTTTCCTCGGTGATAAAGCTGTCTTAGTCTTGGGTGAACTTAAATCTCTCGCTACACTCAGGACTCGTCTTAAATCCCTCGCTTCGCTCGTGATTTAAGTTTTTAACACCCTCGCTACGCTC
Organism: Ochropleura plecta; assembly: GCA_905475445.1. Taxonomy (NCBI): domain Eukaryota; kingdom Metazoa; phylum Arthropoda; class Insecta; order Lepidoptera; family Noctuidae; genus Ochropleura; species Ochropleura plecta. Next base: position 5,561,436 of record FR997740.1, on the reverse strand, counting down.
GGGAGTAAACCTCGGGTCCTTCACGCTCGCGATTTAAATCGTCACCCGCGACAGAAGACACTGCTTTATCCCCTTGGTTAATAATCTACTATTTTTTCTCTATGCTTAGGTTAGCACCTTGTCTAGATTTCCCTTATTAATTATCTGTGAAATGTGAATCTATTTCGGTAATTTGTTTATGAATGCATCCCACCAATCATCACCTCGCGTCGATATTACACAGGATGATATTGGCTGATGAAATTAAAACTCTTAATATTCTAGGCCGTTCAGGAATGTTTGACAAGTTCGAACTTATAATTTTATAGTGTAAAGGTATGTTTTTAATATAGAAGCGTAAGATTGAATATTGCCTGAACTTGGTTATTGGGTAATTAAAACATATTTTTTTCATATCGTGGTACCAAATGATACCTAAGTACATAGTTCATTCATCCGGCACCCATTTCTAAACAGAGTGGAAAAAATGGGTTACGAACATTTTTAGGCCATTACCTACGTTACGTGCCAGTGTTCAAGACTTCCCAAAATAATGAAACTGAAAAAACCTGTGCACATACATAATGTGTCTAGATACTTCTAGAAAAATCTGCCCATACAGAAATCTTTCTTTTTTAAACATTGCCCCACACTAGGAATTTCTCCTGTATCGTGGATGCGTTTACAAACATTTAAACTCGCATACAGAAACAGCCAGACCCGGAACAACTATCCGTAGGCCATACAAATATTTGTTCCGTGCGGGGATCGAACCCGCAACACGCAGCGCGGCAGTCAATCACTCAGCCACTGCGGCAACCGTATCGCCATCTAATCTAAACATGGCCTGCTATTTAAAGAGGTTGATGAATAATAACATTTAAGGCAATTTATATAGGACGCTGCATGTCTTTTTCTATATTACTCCAGTAGTCCCTTTCTAGTCATGCCATCTGTCACACAGCCTATGCATTATTACTTTTATCACATTTATCGTTTATTTGGTACTAGCTTTTGCCAACGGTTTCGCTCGCGTTAAATTTGGGGTAACACAATTCCCCTTTCCTAATTTGCAGGTACCTGCTACCTGTTGTTTTAGCCCTTGCGCCTTATTTATTGTAATAGCAAAACTAAGTTTTCCCTTTTCTTCCCTCTTTCTCCCTCATTAGTCATTTTAGAAAATAACTCTCCAGTCTCCAGGGTCTCAACTATCCCTGTAACAAAATTCATCAAAATCGGTTTAGCCATTTAGGCGTGAAGACGTAACAAACAAACAAAGAAACTCACTTTTGCTTTTATAATATTAGTAAGGATTCTGATCTTGCATCCTAAAAACTTGATCTGGTTGACATTAAAAACTTTCCAAGCATTTTCCTATGCGACGAAAGTACCAGTCCAGAATACAACTTGCGCTAACAACAATAATCTAGTTGTGCAACTGACAACACTGTCGAGTAAACCGCTACTTGATGGAAGTGACGTGATCAGAGTCTATCGGATTGTCCCTTTCGGGGATTTCAATTATAGGATACCTACTAGCTGACGCCCGCGGCATCGCCCACGTCATATCGAAAAAAAAGTATCCTATATGTTATTCCAGACCATAATCTACCTCTGTGCCAAATTTCATCAAGATCCGTTCAGCCGTTTTGACGTGAAAGAGTAACACACATCCATCCATCCTCACAAACATTCGCATTTATAATATTAGTAGAGAGCATGAAAAAGACGACCTATCATGTATTGTTTTGTCTGTGTGTACTTAAATGTTTTATGTAAGAAAGGTGAACATAAAAAAGGATAAATTCTAATTTATCATCAACATTTTCCCGCTATTGTACCATGCTATTTGGGGTCGGCGCAACAAGACTACTTTTTTGCTTCCATTCTCACCTGTCAGGCGTCACAGCATCATTTAATACTTGAAAGAGACAACCTATAACAATAATCCTAAATTAATTTAATTAAGGGACACCGCACAGTCTAAACGGCCTGGCACATGTTGTTATTAATACAGATTTTGAATTAAAGCTTCAAAAACGCACACTCACAGACTCAGCTCGTGAGCATAGACAAAAGACCCGTGAAAGCGAAGCGCGGCAAAAATATGTTATGGCCCTCCAAAGTATTCGGTACTTGGGTATGTTAGAATAGCAACGATTTATGTTTTTTTTATACTTACACTAGCTTTTGCCCGCGGCTTCGCTCGCGTTAAATTCGGGGTAACACAGTTCCCCTTGCGCCTTATTGATTTGTAATAGCAACGCTAAGTTTTCCCTTTTCTTCCCTCTTTCTCCCTCACATCCCACTTTTTCTTGAAAAAAGCCTATGGCCGTCTCCTGGTTCCCAACTGTCTCTGTACCAAAATTCATCAAAATCGGTGTAGCCATTAAAGCGTGAAGAGGTAACAAACAAACAAACAAACAAACTCACTTTCGCTTTTATAATATTAGTAAGGATATACATCATGCCATTATTACTCGATTATCCGTAGATGTGTCCCAGAAGTGTACGCTATAGCTTGTCTTAAACATACTCAAAGTCAAAACTATGTCAGAAAAGCAATTGTCTGTTAAGCGTCTATCTGTTTAATGATGAAGATAATTTATATAAACAGTAGAGAAGTTAGCGAAACCGAGCTTATTTGGGTTCAACGGATGGAATTTCAGGTTAGTGAGGTTCGGTTACAGAGGTTGTTTTGTAATTCAATGTCAAAGCCTTTCGATTCGTTTGAAACTGGGTTCGGGAATGTTCGATACGCTGCGTCCATCACTCTACTAGGCAAGAATAGTGGCAATGTAAAAGTCATACTACCTAAAGATATTCAGTGATTTTATTAGATAGCCCCTGGATAAAATTGCCGATCGATGGTTTTAAGATCGTAGAGAAAGTAGATTTAAAAATTATGTCTTCGCAGGTTGCAGGAGAAACAAAGATATGAAGCTGAAAAATCTCTATCTCTATTCTCTCTATCTCGTATCCACTAGGCAATTTTCGACGCGCAACACGTGATGCTCAACAAGTTCGCCAACGTTGCGTAACAGCGCGCCGCGTGTCAAATGTTGCCGCTAGGAAGCTTTAATAATAAAAATCTAAAATTCACAATTTATTGAATTTAAGAGACCAATAAGTGTTAATTTGTTAATAAAACAAATAATTTATATATATATATTTAAATTTAAGAATGTTATTCTACTTAAAACTTAATTTAAATTGTCTGCCTTCAAAACATGCACCTCTTTGCTGAGATTAAAAAAAAATCAACACCGGCAGTAGGAATTGCACCACGTTCGACTCATTTTATAATTATCTGTGGAATATGAATTGAAACATTTCTAATAGAAAAAAATTAAAATAAAATCACGACAGTTTTCGAGGAAGTTCTCTATTATTATTAAAAACAAAAGCTCATGTCAACTCTATTGAAAATCGTTGTAGGAAGATAAGTGAAACGCTTTGAAAGCGATTGACAGTCTATCCTCAAGTTATAAGTATAAACAACGTCCCACCAGTGTACCGATGTGTTATTTCGGCCTACTATAAACAGGGCCGTAAATGAACTGCATCACAGAATGACGCAATTGATGACTAATATCAATTGATCTGTAACTTAACTTCTCTATGAAGATTTTTTCCTTGAAAACAAATGCTCTCGTTATTGATACAAGCACCTTAAATAACGATACATCTGTTTTTAAATGGCCTGAAAGGCTGCACAAACATTCTTGCCATGAATGCATGTGTAGCCTTTCTGGTTATTTAATAATAAAAGGCAAAACATTACACAAGTACTAGCATTGTCGCAGGCCCTTATTCTGTTTTCAAATCAAATCATACCCTTTTTTTTTTTTTTTTTTTTTTTTCGGGTGGGAAATCATCCAATGACTTCCCCCGCTCTGGGTGGAGCGGGGGGGCATGTCAGACTTGTACTGACTAAAACCCACCCATGTTCCTTCTATTGCCCTTTACGTTCCGGGGCCGCGGTATCTCTTTCGAACAACCCGCAACCCCGGCAGGCGGAGGCTCTGGCAAGCCCCTCTGCTTTGCTGACTCTCTTTGAGGCGCGCGTGAAACACGAACGCGCCGTCGACACGGCCTGTCGTCAATCGACGGACGGACGGTGAACTACCCATTGCTCACCGCCCACAGGCCCGCATCTACGGTGGCCGGAAGTCGTTTCGCGGCGCCCGGCGCCATGGGCGTCTCCCGCGGCGGCTGGGTTGGGCAGATGTTCTCTCCCTCAAACGCCCGGCCACCTCCTTTGCTAGCATTACTGCTTCGCAGAAGGTGGTGACCGCTTCCCATTCCCTCTCGCTCCGGACCATGGCCTGAACCAGGGCCGGACGCGAGAGATCGCCGCCGCCGATCGCCTCCACGAGGGCACGGCGGTGCTCCGCCCAAGCTGGGCAGACCGCCACTGTGTGCTCCACCGTGTCCTCCGGGCGATCGTCACAATGGTGACACCCGGGCGCTATCAAATCATACCCTTGAGTCACCTTATCAAATAGTTCTAGAAGTTTACGTAAAAACAAACACTTAAGGGGTAGATAGGTATAAAAACTGCAGACACCTTTGCAGCTCTCATCATTAAAACGGACGTGTTTACGAAGTGCTTAACGAGTGAAACAATTGACGGCAACGGGGTGTCCTGTGGGAGGCTTGGTGCAAGACATAAGCGGAAGCGGGGAATATTTATGTACGCGAAAATAGCAGAGAAGTCTTCAGTGGCTGAAAACGTTCTCTGCTATTTTCTAAATTAGACGGCACGGTTTGAGAAGACAATTTCAATATTGAAGGATAATGTTGCTTTCACATTTTTTAAACACAAAAAATAAACATTATCAAAGTCATAAAGCAGGTTGTAGCTGCGTCTTTACTATTTCATGCAAAAATCTTCTTTTGAATAAACATTTCACATTTATATAAATTAATTTTACAGTAAAAAAAGCCATTTATTATAATTTCTATTTTTTAAACAAAATATTTTATTTTACAAACTTTGGGTGATGGAGAGATTTATTTTAATTTGAAGGAGGTGTAAAATAGGTATAGATTTTTATAATGCTGCTAACCTGTGTCAAAGCCTTATGTTGTTTTGATATTACTACATTTTTTTTAAAACAACTTTATTGAACAATACCTACATTGTATGCAAATAAATATTATGATTTTAATTTGAATGTGTATTATTTCGTGCCCGACATTTCGAAACTTACATTTTGTGTAAACCTACTTTTTTACCATGGATCGTAGCCACCACTACACAAGAAACTAGAAATGTCAAACAGTTAATTCCCCGCTCTCGCTCATAGTTTGCGTCGCGTACAATGGTACTTCTGAGATAACATCTGGGCGGGCCGCCCGCCCGACAACACAACCAGTAGCAAGACCGCGCGCGTACGAAACTAACGTACACACAATAATCTCTTATCACTATCACAAAATCATCACAAGTGAAAATAATCGACTAAATAAATTCGTCGTTAAGAAAACAATCGACGATTTAAAAAAAGTGGTGTGATTCCAAAATTGAAATTAAAAGTGAAGTGAAGTGCTGGTTGGTGAGATAAAGTTTGGATGTGAAAACTTTTTTGTAAGTAGTTTTGATTTGATGTTTTGGAATGCTTTTGTCTGGGAATGTTGTAAGTATTTAGGCTAGATAATTTCTAGGGTGTATATTTTTTTTTGTTAGGTTTTATTAACATTTTAAAAAAGAGCATTGCGTAAAATGTTGACGAAATAAAAAACAGATTATTTTTGGTTTTTAAGTGGTGAGTTGTTTTAGAAAAACAAAATTAAATTACTTGTGGTTTAAAAGTAGGTAAACGTCCGAAAATTTATACTTACTTACTTTAAATTTCGTTTGTGCAGATAGGTATTTATGTATCTTTCGTTTTAAAACGATAACAAGTAAGTATTGACTGATTGAGATGTTTTGAAGATGACTGCAATTACATTGGATTGACATTTAATTTAAACACTAATTGCCAGGCGGGAGATATTTATACTCTCTTCTATAAACAAACGATAATAAGTCAATTGTCATAAAACTTGGCACCGAATTTTAGTGCAGATTTGTTAATCAGTAACTGTTAAAATATTTATTGAGGACTTGTATTTTAAACTGCGGTAAAACTGTAGAAGTGTAGATGGCACGAAAATCTGAGGTTTATAGGCCAGACAAAAGATCCAATTACTGAAACAATGCTCGAGTTGAATAGTTATCAAGCTGTTCCAGAGCTTGTAACTTATTCTAGTCGAACTTTCCAGCTTCTTTGCTCTGCAGGTGATGTTTCATATCCCGTCTTTTTCTGTCTAGTTAAATATGTAACAAAAAATTATAAATAATGTTACACAACAATTGTATACCGTACTTATGTAATTATGCATAGAATTTTTTTTTCAACCTTTGTGGAATTGTGGACTAAGTGAAATTCGTCTTGAAACATTTATACCTTGACCAGGTCAAGCGATAGACGAACCCGAACCTAAGGATCTTTTGTGATTTGTTTTATATCAAAATCACAATAAATGCAATCTAATTATTTACTCGAACACACGACACCCCGACGACATACATTCCTATTACGTCAATTTCGGCTATTCGCTGTAATAATTGTCCTATCATAACTCATCATTAACAAGATTGTCATCATTGTACTAATGTGCAGAATTGGAACACTGACTTAAGCCCGTCACAGACATAGCTATAATATAATAATATATTAAGCAGACATATAACGATATATTTTCTATTGTAATCTTCGTGCAATCACAGACGGAACTAAAATATATATTTCTATTATTAAGAAGCATTATTTTTAGCCCACTTGCACCACAAACGGTTAAACAAATTTAATGCTAGATTAATTTAAAATCACGTCGCGTTTCTGGCAATTATTTTAAAGAGCCATGTTTTAACTGCGTTTAGTTTTGTTCTAAGTTTATATTACGCAGTATCTCTATCTGAAATTGACTCGATGTTATCTTATATTCTTTAAGTTTAAATGAGCCCAAATTGTTGCTACGAAATTCGTTTTTTTTTTCTTCATTTTTAACTGCTTGTGTCACTATTTATGGTTAGTTTGTTTTAACTGGCTGTGACTGTTTATTTAAATTCCCACTTATGTACATACTACCTACAATCTAAATATTACAGAAATAGCATACAAATATACAGTCAAACGCGATATTCATCTGATAATTGATTTGTAATGGTTATTAACTATGTTCATGTGAAGGTATAGGTACGTCATGTTGGACATTGAACTCAGATCAACTTTGGTGATTGTTTAGTAAGTGTTAAGTTACACTTACGTAAATATTATCGCGAGGCAGTGTAGCAGTAATGTTTTGGCCACAAATATGTAAGGCAAAGAGAAAAACAGAAGACATTTCCGCGACATTGAATAATAAACTTTATAGTGACCATCTTGAAGTGCAAACGAGCCCGAGCGAGCGCACTCGAATACACCAGAGAAGCCGTTTGAAGTTTCGGAGAATATTCATTCAAGTTTGTACTTCGAAATGCTGAAGATAAAGCTCATAATTCAATGTTAACTGTATGTCCTATGCTCTATGCTCTACTCGGTTTTCAGTGAGTCTTAGTTGCACCTTTTGACCCAAGGAAATAATCTATCAACACCGACCTACAATATCGGTGTCACAACAACCTAATCATCCCAGATAAATTATTTTGCCGCCATGAAACACCGGCCTCGCCATTTTGTATCAACAATTTTCTGCGTTCCATAAAAAGAAAATTTAATAATTGTTTCCATGTAAGAATTCTTAGATTCTCTGTCTAGGATTCTTGGTTTATTTTGGTAATGAAAAATGTATTAATTTGTGCGTGAGGAAAATGGGTATTTACCAAAACGTTCCAATCTGGGATTACAGTAAGCCTCTTTGGACAAACCTTGGAACTTATTATCCTGAGTAAAAAAAATGCAAACTCGTAACTATGCGATTCCTAATTTAAATTAATCTGCATTACGAAGGATGAACTCCAAAATCAAACGTTTTTTCAAACTTTACTTTGAAATAATTTTAGCCATTTTTTTGTTGCGATTTCATATTAGTAGCCAGTGCTCAGCCTAGTCACTTGTTTTCTACAAAATTATTATTAAAACATATATTGAGTTTAAAAAAGACTGACTCGCATCGTAATTGCTAAGCAGCCTTAATAAGAATACCGGGTTATGCAGCTTGTAATTAGGTTTTCCATCACGAATTTTCCAGTAACGGCTACTGTGAATTTGTGCCTATCTCATGGCAAAATACTTGACTCCAATTACATACGACTTAAAAACCTATCTGGTTAAAATTTGGTGTATTTATTAGGTTTAAATCTGCCTAAACCTTTGTGGATTTCAGGCAGATGCAATATATGATATTGACGGAACTGTTGGCGCAGTGGTTGAGCGATTGACTGCTGCGCCTTGTGTCGCGGGTTCGATACTCGCATGGAACTAATATTTGTATGGCTGTTTGAGTATGCGAGCTTAAATGTTTGTAAACGCAGTCACGATACATTAGAAATCCTAGTGCGGGGCAACATTTTTTCAAAAAGAAAGAGAAAGAAAGATATAAAACCTGCTTTTCCCTTACCACTCATAGAATTTACTAAATATATTTTCTCGAATACAGTCAACAGACTAGCAAACATAAAGTGGGCCATATCCTTAACATGGCCACCTAGATTGAACGTCAAATTAAATAATGTGCAAATTGCATTACCTTTTCGATAAAGCCACTTTGATGTTTTGCTAATTGAAAGCTGTACTTGTACTTACGTACATGTATTGAGGGCTTATGGGTACCAAGCTGTTTTTATTTATTAAACTTTATGCACATGTAAAAACACTGTACAAAGGCGGACTTAATGCCTTAGGCATTTCCTACCAGTCTACCTTAGGGTGATGCAGAGAGTAAACATAGTAGGTGCAGGGTGCATAACAGAGAGAATTCGAAAAAATAATAATATTCACAATTAAAATATAATGATGTTTTTAACACACTTATATCAATACTTGCTGGAGCCCGCAACTTCGCCCGCACAATGTCAAACAAAAGTATCCTATGTGTTATTCCAGACTATATTTCTACCTCTGTGCCAAATTTCATCAAGATTTATTCTGCCATTTTGACGTAAAACAGTAACAAACATCTACAAATCCATCCATCCATCCTCACAAACATTCGCATTTATAATATTAAATTAATAAAGTAGGATCACTCAGATCCAGCCTGTCCTTTAGCTGTCCTCCCCCAGGGACGCCCTTAGCCAAGGCTCGTACCCCACATGGAGTTGCCTTAGCGTGTAGTCGCTTAGTTTTAAGTTTTTGGTCTGGCTGGAGGCCTAAAACTCAAGGCATCTACAGGAATCGCCAGGTTAAGCAGACGACAACCTCATAGGTTGAACTGCGAGATACCATTCACAATAAAACAAAAACAGTTTTATCAGCTTCACTTGTAAATGATATTAATTTTGCAAGTAGGTTTTTACAAACACTTTAACACGTCGTTTTTTTTTTAAACTAGATTTGACTGGTGTTTTGTAACGGACTACTCTGATAAGAAACCAGCTGAACTTGGGTAAACCTGTGTTTTATAACTTCTCCATTCTTAATGCTGTACCAGTCTGTAATTATGTTCGGTTGACGACAATGGGTAAGTTCCCTATCGGACCTTGGGACATAAACATATCTAGCGAAATGTAGGTGTCACTTTACATAGGTAGGTACCTCCTTGCTGAAACCTTCGGGGAATATAGGATGAGTACGTGATGTTACGTTACGTCGTTCTAAATTCAATTAACTGACAATGTGACTCTTCCACCCGGTATATGTACACTCACCTGCAAAGTTGCACGCAGGAAAATAGACACTAAGGTATCCACCTTAGTGTCTATTTTCCTGTGAACGTTTGAGTTCTAGTTTTTCGAAAATAAACTAGATGGCGCGCTCGCTTCATATGATTTTATATTTGTACTAACCATTGGATTTTTGCTGCAAATACATCCTTACTAATATTATAAAAGCGAAAGTGAGTTTGCTTGTTTGTTACGTCTTCACGCTTAAATGGCCAAACCAATTTCGATGAATTTTGGTACAGAGTGTGTTGGGACCCTGGAGACGGACATAGACAATTTTTATTAAATAAAAGGGAGAAATGAGGAAGAAAGAGGTAAGCAAAGGGAAAACTTAGCTTTGTTATTACAATCAATCAGGTGCAAGGGCAAAAACTGCAGGTAGCAGGTACCTGCAAATCAGGAAAGGGGAACTGTGTTACCCCGAATTTAACGCAAAAGAAGCCGCGGGCAAAAGCTAGTGTTATTATATTTTAAATTAAAGATTTAATTAAATTTTAGCATTGTTGCTGTGCCCTAACAGGGTCCATAAAAATGTTCTTTAGCTTTAAGACTTTTGTAACACCTACTGCACAGATTATGGTACGCAAATCAATGAATATGTAAATAATAATATCTTTAGAAAATGCAATAGTAGTATCTGTGAATCAATCGAATAAGCGGTTACAAGTGTCACAATGATCCGTCTCCCTCACTCGACCTTGCACCGAGTGAGATAACGAACTGATACACTCTGTCTTTTATATTACCGGGTCATCAGAAAACATAATGATCTGGAGTGATTTATTTATGTTTTACTACATTAGCTTGCTTCTTTATTTTGTAGTTATAAGAATGTAATAATAAAAAAAAACACTTTTTCATACAAAATATCTAGTCCGCCATTGGGAGTCCGCCATATTGGATTCAGAATGACGTCACTATGCTAACGATGCGTTGTTTTCCAAACTAAAAATGTATGAAAATTTTTAGACCAATTAGAATCTGGAAAAAGGGGCAAATCTTACTTCCAAGATTTGCTTACATAGTTAATTAATGGTGAATCTAATAAAAGTTTATCCTAATAATATTATAAACGTGAAAGGTTGTACGGATGGATGTATGGATGTTTGTTACTCTTTCACACAAAAACTACTGAATGGATTTTAATGAAACTTTACAACAATATAGCTATACATCAGAATAACACATAGGCTATTAATAAACATAATATATTGAATATTCTATCACCACGCGAGTGGAACCGCGGGATGCAGCTAGTTTAAAAATAAATATTTACTGTCAAAATGAGATGTGTAAAAATAAGATATATGTTATGACAGTTGTAATAAGTTATGTGTTACAGCATACATTTTGACAGTTTTAATTTTCAATACCTTTTTCTATTTAGAAATGAATAATAAAAAAAAAACCTAAAATAGCCGACATAAACAACGTTTATCTTATCTAAAGGAAGGTGTCAGACTACTGAGGCGTATCATACTATATTCGACACTATTTTCCCCGGGCGCACGAAACAAAAACAAACTATTTGTGTTCACATAAATATTTTTGTATTCCGCTCGCATTATTGACAGTGTTACGTGTCAGTGGTTATGTTGCCTTATTTTTTTACGCAATCGAACTGTCTTGTTGTTTTTTTAAAAAACGTTTCCCCACACTAGGTATTTCTCCTGTATCGTGGGTGCGTTTACAAACATTTAAACTCACATACACAAACAGCCAGACCCGGAACAACTATCTGTAGCCTTACAAATATTTGTTCCGTGCATGAATCGAACCCGTGACACGCAGCGCAGCAGTCGATTGCTCAGCCATTGCGCCGCTAATAAACGTGAAGAAAATTGAATATAATTTAAGGAATATTTGAAACTGGTCCTTGACCCAGATTGTGGAGGTAACTGTAGTATTTGAGTAATGTTAATGCAGGGATTATTCGCCGATTATTTTTATGGAACACTAGCTTTTGCCCGCGGCTTCGCTCGCGTTAAGTTCGGGGTAACACAGTTCCCCTTGCGCCTTATTGATTTGTAATAGCAACGCTAAGTTTTCCCTTTTACTCCCTCTTTCTCCCTCACATCCCACTTTAAATGCCTTAAAATTGCCTATGTCCGTCTCCTGGTTCCCAACTATCTCTGTACCAAAATTCATCAAAATCGGTTTAGCCATTAAAGCGTGAAGAGGTAACAAACAAACAAACTCACTTTCGCTTTTATAATATTAGTAAGGATAAGGATTTCTTGTGTGTCCTAGGATTCGGTACCTCAAAAGAAAAAAGGGAACCTTTATAGAATTACTTTGTTGTCCGTCTGTCTGTCAAGACTCTTTATTTCGGGGACGCGTGGAGGTATCGAGTTGCAAATTAAACCAAATACTCAAGTCGATGCACCCTTTTTTTTTTTTCGGGTGGGCAATCGCCAAATGACTTCCCCCGCTCTGGGCAGAGCATGTCAGACTTGTACTGACTAAAACCCACCCATGTTCCTTCTATTGCCCTTTACGTTCCGGAGCCGCGGTATCTCTTTCGAACAACCCGCAACCCCGGCAGGCGGAGGCCTTGGCAAGCCCCTCTGCTTTGCTGACATCTCTTTGAGGCGCGCGTGAAACACGAACGCGCCGTCGACACGGCCTGTCGTCAATCGACGGACGGACGGTGAGCTACCCCGCGGCGGCTGGGTTGGTTCGAGGTTCTCTCCCTCAAACGCCCGGCCACCTCCTTTGCTAGCATTACTGCTTCGCAGAAGGTCGTGACCGCTTCCCATTCCCTCTCGCTCCGGACCATGGCCTGAACCAGGTCAGGTCAGTCGATGCACCCTTAGAGCTGTCAAACCTCTAAATCAACGCAATCAGAAGATATGTCCGTTTATGTCGCAAGTTTGTATAGAACCCTCGGAGCGCTAGTCCAACTCATACTTGGCCGGTAGAAAGAGGAACATGAAGGATGGGTTGTAGTCAGTAAAAGTCTGACAGTCGCCCCCTCTCTAAATAACTAAAGAAGTTAGTGTGTTAACAGTGACGTAAGAAAATAATGCGAGATGTTTTGTAAAAATCGTAGCCAGGTTACAAAAATTCGTAGCGACGCTACGAGAAATCGTAGCAAGTTCGTAACCTCGTAGACCCTATTTTTTTTCCTATATCTGGATATTTATGTCTTTTTTAAAAGGCGTTCAATCAGCAGCTGCTTTGTCCTATACTTTACGTTTTAGTATAATACGTTTTAGTGTTTTTTAGAAGTTGTCCTTCAGAGTTGCGTATTCAGTCTTATTAGATGATCGATAGAGCTGTCAAAACAGTAGACTTTCACGATGACGTCTTTTTGGACGTCAAAGTGTGTATATTACTAATCTGGAGAGTGAAATGACCTTACGAAACCGTACTGCGTTGTATTATGGAATATATGGATTTGAGTGATCTCCATGGGTACTCTACCATCTGCCTAGCCTTTTCCGAACTATGTTGGGTCGGCTTCCAATCTTACTGGAAGCAGCTGAACACCAGTATTTTACATAGAGCAACTGCCTACTCTTGGTGAAACTGGTTGAACTTAACATCTAGCGGTAAATACAATGTAAAAGGATTGCATGTTGAGCTAAACACATTAAGGTGGAAACGTAGCCCGTGAAATTCAAGTTTGGTTACGTTATTACTAATTTGCAGGTTAGATTCAGGCTTTATGTTCATTAAAATCATTCATTCAGTCATTCGCGATAATAAAATGTATGTATTAACAGTATTATAACTATTAAAAAAAACTATTTACATTTGGAACGAAGCACTTTTCTTTTTATTTTTAGAATATGGCAAAGTTAAGTAATCATTCAATCCGTCGAACGAAATTGATACTCATATATGTCTGGCCCTATAGCCAAACAGCAGTCGGCAGCAGACGACAATCATTATCGCTCAGCAGTCACTAATACATTTTCAACTTTATACCCTAGCGTATATAGTTGAAATCTATTGACGTTTACATATCGTTTTCTTTTGTTTCGTTCGTTATCGCTCAGCAGTCTTTAATAGATTTTGAACTATATGCGCTAGGGTATAAAGTTGAAAATGTATTAGTGATTGCTGAGCGATAACGATTGTCGTCTGCTGTTTGGCTATAGGGTCAGGGGCCTTAGTCTGCTATTACAATAGTGTCAGAATGGTCGATCACTGATCGCATAATGGTTGATTTTGACATCTACTTCATACTAAACTTGTCAAAATCAACCATTATGCGATCAGTGATCGACCATTCTGACACCATTGTAATAGCAGACTAAGGCCCCTGGTTAGTTGCGGTCGTATTACCTCAGGGTTGCGGAATCATTGCGTAATATAAGGAGAGACGGATTTATATAAGTAAGTATGTGAAATGGTCTCAGAAGCTTGATATTTCCCCTTTTCCGTCTTGAATCTATTTATTATTTAGAAATAGATAGTATTTTTTATAGTTTAGTGAAGGTTGTGTATTTTTTTATAATCTTTGTAAGGTTGAATAGGTAATATTATAAACGTTATAATTCAAAATGGTATACAATTAAGTTAAGATTCTCGTTTTTTTTAAGACGTGCTTATTAGTTTATTTCATTTGTATATGCTTATTAGCATCTGTAAAACAAATAGTTATATATATTTTTTGTTCCCAATCACAATGTTTGTATTTAATTCAAAGGTGGACTGGTAGAGAATGCCTTATGGCATTAAGTGCGCCTATGTACCACTATTGTACATAAAGTTTAAATAATTTACATTTTTACTTACACTTGTTTTATAGGTACACAATTTATTCAAGTTCTTAAAATGACTTCGATCCATAAAATAATTATTACAAAAAATGGCGGCGCCAGTAAACATATTTAAACCTTCAAGACAGGAATGTGAAATGACATAATGAGCGTTTTTGTTTTGCCGCCATTTTCGATTAGTTCTAATTCTAATTTTAAATCGCAAAGGGTTGCATAGTGAAAACACTTCAAATCGATTATAAACGTTGAAAAGATGTCACGTTTATCTTACTCAGGTTATTAATTCTCCGACTAAATTGTATACCTATCTAGTAGGTACATATTGGAGCTATTTCATTAAAAGCAAAAATTATTGTGTTTGTGGGTTTTTCATATCATTGGGTGACAGTTTATTCAATATTCGACGTTTTACGTGGGCGATGGCAATTTCGTTCGATAACAATAGATCAGCTACCCTACCATGACGTCTTAAAGCAGAACTTATTCCACTGAGGGAACGAGACAGAGCTATACAGGGTGTCTAGCACCATCTCTTCCCTCAGTGGAATAAGTTCTGCTTTAAGACGTCATGGTAGGCCTACAGGGCTATGTCTTTGTTGTATACATATAAAATATCTGTTGCCAAGAGAATTTAAAACGATTTCTCCAGCTTTGTGCTTTTTTTTTATTATTCAGTAACAGAGCCGATGTCAACTATTCTGCCAGCGCCATGTGGTAGTGGCAACGTATCTTAGTGACCCGTAGCTTTGTGCCTAATTGCACTATCTTTTATTCCTTTTTTTTTGCGGATGGCAAATCATCAAATTACTTCCCCCGCTCTGGGCGGGAGCGGGGGAAGTAATTTGATGCTGGAGCGGGGGGAGTGTCAGACTTGTACTGACTAAAATCCACCTATGTTCCTTCTATTGCCCTTTACGTTCCGGAGCCGCGGTATCTCGTCTTTTATCCCTGATGTAAAAATTACTGACGGTAGACTGTTAATATTATTAATTATTTAAAGGTTTAATTTTGCTCACGCTTTACGATAAATATATAAAGACTTTACACGAAAATAAGCTTTAATCCTGTTTAGTGCGTTGTAGAGCGATTTATTGTCAGCACCAGATAAAAGGCAATCAAATAGATGCTTAGAATTCTAGGTCGTAGAGTAGGTTCTTCCAGAAGGACATTGCCACAGTAATATTGCAGAACAATAAACATTCTGTTAGTTCTAGTTGAAATGCTGAATCTAATCTTTTTGTCAATGCCTTTTCAAGACAGAGGGTGTGAAAAACAAACTTATGTACTTGAATTATTAACGTTGGATATCAATAGGATGCATTCCATCGTGTTTATTTAATAATCTTCTTTTCATAAACACAAGTTTAAATTTTCATTTAATATAATGCCTTAAAACATGCACCTCCTTGCAGTAAAAAACGCCGACTATTGGGAATTGAACTGTTGTTTATTGTTAACTGTGGCAAAAACAGAAAAAATAAAAGCCCTCGTTGCAATACATGAAAAAAAAGCACGCGTCTGTCATTGCATGTTGCATATAATAGTAGTGCAATAACAGCCAGTTTTCGAAAAAATGTGTTGAAATATATATTTTATCAACACAAATTTACCAACTGTACTATAAATTAATTTTCGTAACATCTAAGTACTTAGTTTTGAAACTTAATTTATTGTGACGTGTAATTTTTTTTTTCGTTATAAACGTTGCGACACTAGGTTATATTTTCTCCTGTATCATGGGTGCGTTTACAAACTAACCGGAACCCGCGACACGCAGTGTAGCAGTCGATCGCTCAGCTCAGCAAAAATTATTTAAAAAATATATTTCGTTTTTTAAATAAAAAAAAATACCAAATTTCTGAATATTTGCCACGTATTATTTAGTCTGCTCTCTTTGCCCTGTTCTTAAAGTCTATTTCACTGAAGCAAAATGTGAACGTGTTTATTGCTCCTGTTGACATTAAACTAATCAAATTATGTAACCAGAATATTCGTAAATAGATTCGTAGTAAACTTGCGCTTATTATATACTAGCTTTTGCCCGCGGCTTCGCTTGCGTTAAATTCGGGGTAACACAGTTCCCTCTTTCCTGATTTACAGGTACCTGCTACCTGTAGTTTTTGCCCTTGCGCCTTATTTATTGCTATTTTTCCCTTTTCGTCCCTCTCTCTTCCTCATATCTCAATCTGTTTTAAAAAATAACAGCCTATGTCCGTCTCCAGGGTCCCAATTATATCGGTACCAAAATTCATCAAAATCGGCTTAGCCTTTTAGGCGTGAAGACGTAACAAACAAACAAACTCACTTTCGCTTTTATAATATTAGTAAGGATTAGGTAAAGACAGGTTGCGTTACCACAGATTAGTAGTAGACAGTAGTGCGTAGTGAGTCGATATTTTGTTTGAAAACAAATGAAGCCGACCCAATAAAGGGTTTAGAAGTACCCTTAACGTTGCCGAAAGGTACTTGTTCTCCACGTCAATGTAATCTTTTTAGGGTTTCGGAACTCAAAAGGAAAAAAACGGAACCCTTCATTTTTTAAAGACGTTACCCTACACTAGTAATTTCTCCTGTATCGTAGGTGCGTTTACAAATATTTAAACTCACATACACAAACAGCCAGACCCGAAACAACTACCATAGGTCATACAAATATTTGTTCCGGGCGGGGATCGAACCCGCGACACGCAGCGCAGCAGTCGATCGCTCAGCCACTGCGCCAACCGTGTCGTCAAATTTATTATCACTTTGTTGTCCGTCTGTCTGTTTGTCTGTCAATGCCTTTGATCTCGGGAACGCGTAAAGGTACCGAGGTAAAATAAAGATCACATACTCAAGTTTGTGGTTCCTTGGTGCTGTGAAAAATTCAACCCTCTTGGTCTACGCAGTCAAAAGATATGGCTGATTATGTTGAAAGTTTGTACGGAACCTTCGGTGCGCGTCGTGTCCGACTCGCATTTGGCTGGTTTATTTACTTTAAGATCATAACTTAAACCTTCTAGTTACGGAGATATTGGTATAAGGTCAAAGTACCAACATTTTTATATCTATAACTTTTTCCATATATAAAATTTATACCTGACTTTACTGGAAATACCTCCAGGACACCTGTGCTACTTTTTTTAGGGTTCCGTAGTCAACTAGGAACCCTTATAGTTTCGCCATGTCTGTCTGTCCGTCCGTCCGTCCGTCCGTCCTCGCTTAATCTCTGTGACCGTTAGCACTAGAAAGCTGAAATTTGGTACCAATATGTATATCAATCACGCCTACAAAGTGGTAAAATAAAAATTGGAAAAAAATGTTTTATTAGGGTAGCCACCCTATATGTAAAGTGGGAAGTGATTTTTTTTTTAATTTCAACCCTAACGTGTGATATATTGTTGGAAAGGTATTTAAAAATGAATAGGGGTTTACTAAAACCATTTTTTGATAATGTCTATAATTTCGGAAATAATCGCTCCAAAAGTAAAAAACAATGTGTCCCCCCCCTCTAACTTTTGAACCATAAGTTTAGAAAATATGAAAAAAATCTGAAAAGTAGAACTTTATAAGGACTTTCTATGAAAATCATTTTGAACTTGATTGACACAACAGTTTTTGTACAAAAAAGACAAAAAGTTGTACAAAATAATTTCCTCCTCCACCTTTAAACTCATAAGTGGGAACACTTATTGTGACGGACGGGAAACTACGGAACCCTACACTGAGCGTGGCCCGACACGCTCTTGGCCGGTTTTTAATATAAAAACGTTGCCGCTCACTTGGAATTTCTCCTGTATCGTGGGTGCGTTTACAAACATTTAAAGTCACATCCACAAACAGCCAGACCCGAAACAACTACTTATAGGTTATACAAATATTTGTTCCCCTGCAACACGCAACAGTCAATCGCACAGCCACTACGCCAACCATGCCGTTGCATCATCAAATCAATTTAATGCATCCATCAGCATTACTACACTATTTCGAGTGCGTAACATTGAGTCCAACCATATAAATGATTTTCACTCCGAAAATCTGGTCAAATACGAGATTCGGAATCGCGCACCGAGGGTCAAAAACGGTCAAAGCAGAGGGGCTTGCCAGAGCCTCCGCCTGCCGGGGTTGCGGGTTGTTCGAAAGAGATACCGCGGCCCCGAAACGTAAAGGGCAACAGAAGGAACATGGGTGGGTTTTAGTCAGTAAAAGTCTGACATGCCCCCCCGCTCCGCCCAGAGCGGGGGAAGTCATTTGATAATTTCCCACCCGAAAAAAAATGGGTCAAAAACGGTTATATCTTTTGACTGCTTAGATTTAGATGGTTGATTTTTTCACAGCTCTAAGGGACCATAGAATTAACCATATGGTTTTAATTAATTCGACACCTCCACATTCCCGAGATAAAGAGTCTTGACAGACAGACGAACAGACTCGCAATCGCAGAAACATACTTAGTTTAAGGTACAGAATGCTTGGCTGACTGTTTCATGAATTGTCTTTTTACACCTTGTTTTAACCAAATGGAACTGATATCCTCTTTTAGTGATTCTGTCAAACGGTTTGCAATAAAAGTATACACTTATTATTTCTATCAGCTATCCAAATCACAAGTGGTTATTGACATGACTGAACTATTGATTGCATATACCTACATCAAAACGAAACAGAAAATCACCAACTATTTTCACATTGCTGCAAGAATTTTCCGACAAAATTATCGGAAATTCGTTCACAGTTAGTTTAGTAACGGCCTCAGCGTTGCGATTTCACCTTTTTGCTCCATTAACCATCAAAAAATTCCCAAACATTTTTGTTAAGTCAGCTTTATAAATCGAAGTCATTGTTGAAAGGTTTTAAAAACTCCAAAGTGATAAAAAGAGAGCGTTCACAAAGCGAAAAGTGCAAATGTGGGAAAACCTTAAACATTCGATTTTCAACTAAATTATTCGTCTACTGCTACGGCATGTTACAAATGGAAAAGTATTGACTATTAAAAAAAAACTTTCTCCCATACTAGGAAGTTCTCCTGTATCGTGGGTGCGTTTACAAACATTTAAACTCACATACACAAACAGCCAGACCCGAAACAACTACCAATATAATACTACTAATATTTGTTTTGAACCCACGACACGCAGCGCTGTAGTTGATTGTTCAGCCACTACGCCAACCGTGACGCCGATATTTATTTCTGTGAATTCGTTTACTGACAAACGCGTAACAATAAATGGTTTGAAAACTAGAAAATAAATGGTTTGAAGAAACACAGGAATCAATTCAGTTCTCTCATTTACCGCCAGTGTTTTTAAAGTATTAGTACCAAGTCTTATACGAACCGTGCAGATAGCTTCTTACATATTTTTTAGGTCAAAATCAGCTGGACTGGAAATAACCTTGGATATGATGAACAGGGTGGAATTTTCTCTACCCCATAGAAAAGGGAGGATTTCCTGATCAGACGGGCAAACCCGACCGTTATTGTCGGGTTTTATAAACCTACAACATTATTGGTATATGAAAAACCTGAATATAGTTTTTTCAGAATATTTATGTTACTTAATCGATTCCAATATTGTTTTTATAATGTTATATTTTATCCCAAAATTATTTAAAAACAGTTTTGATTTGGTAGGTCACAGCGACACTAGACGCGCGCGGTGGCAGTGTTTTTGTAAGGACAAGAGCCCTTGTTTAATAAAACTGTCAATTCGACATAATGTAAATGTCAAAAAATTACCAAATTCTCTCGCTTTAACTTTTTAATAAAAGTGACAAATTTCTCAAAAATCGGCAGGTGAAATCTTGAAATATTTGTCATGCAAAAACATGTTTCATAAAACTCGACTTAAGTCAAAAACCACAGTCAAATTATTCCGGACAAGTATCTGATTGTTGTGACAATTATGTCGACTTTTGACAAATTTGAAAACAATTTTGTTTTATGAAACAAATACAAAACAACTACATAACAAGCTTATAACTTTGTGTTTTGTATGATACAGTTCTGAAATTTTGTACCTACTTAAATTCTTAACATGAACTAAAACTAATGTTGCATTGTCCTAAGTCGCAGTTAACTTTACTTGCCCGAATTAGAATTTTGATGTTAGTTCTTCATTTGTATCAAAGATGACGCTGAAGTACTTTTTGTACTATGTGGCTGTAGTACTTTTACAAATGCATGCATTTTGCGAATGGGAAATCATCAAATAGCTTTCCCCGCACTGGGCGTCGGGAATGTCAGACTTTTATTGACTAGTACCCACACATGTTCCTTTTGCCTTTTATGTTTCGGGGCTGCGGTATGTCTTTCGAACAACCCGCAACCCCGGAAGTGCATGCATTTGTCACTAACCGAGAATTCGGAAGTTTAATTCGCTCTTCGCTCGAACAAACGAACCCACATCACAAAAACCACGTGGAAGTAAAACACGCTTATAAAAGCCAAGTTTATAATGAATCCGCGCAATATTGAGGAAATGAGGATGTAATAAAAGTTTTTCTTTATAAAGGGATGTCTCCTTTGTTATATTGACTTTGAGATAATCTTGATTAAAAACGTTTTCAGTCACGTATGTTTTTGAAAGGAAAAGAGTTTTTATTTTGTTTGATTGTTATGGCGCTAGCTGTTTTGCTTGAACCGGGTTCCACTTTAGCACCAGCATTCAGACCCTAGCAGAAAATTCAATTATTCTATAGAATAACAAGTAAATTTTTAGCAACAAGCATAATGTGTCTATATCCATAGATATACGATGTATTGAACCAATCCAGCCGCCGCGGGAGACGCTCGAGGCAAGATACTGTGTACGAAATATCGGCTTCCCTTTCGTAGGAATTTTGAAATTTGGAATGTTTTTTTCTTAAAAAAAGTACCTAATAAAATTGATTTAGTTGTTCGAAAGAGATACCGCAGCCTCGGAAAGTAAAGGGCAATAGAAGGAATATGGGTGGATTTTTGTCAGTACTAGTCTGACACTCCCAGGGAAGTTATTTGATGATTTCCCACCCAAAAAAAGGGGCAAGTTTATAAAAAAAAGAAAAAAAAACGTATTTACTTCTTTTCTCAGAATACTACTCTACTAAGAATAATAGGTATGTCCATTATAAACAGCGATGTCATAGAGACATGTTATTACCGTTTTTATTTTACAACACATCGCTTTTACAACCTTATTGCGTCAAACTAGCATAAAAAGCCTTACGTCAATACCAAAATGAATAACCAACTCTTACCTTGTTTTTGTTTTACACCTGGTTTTATTCCCAAGTTGATTGCAGGTTGGTTTATTCCACGGAGCCTGGGATTGTGCCCAGTTTTTTTTTAAACGTTGATGGCAATAAGCTCGCCTGGAACTGGCGAAATGTGGGTGTACTATTATGTACACCTCAATCTGCCTAACTCTTCACGAATTACACGTGAGATGGTAAATGCCAACATTTTTTTTTGTTTTTGTGGATTCCCATCCACAAAAACAAAAAAAAAATGTACATCACATAACTTCCCCCGCTCTGGGTGGAGCGGGAGGGGGGGGGGGGGGTTGCATTCTTTTACTAAGTAAAACCCACCCATGTTCCTTCTTTTGCCCTTTATGGGTATGGGCCGCGGTATCTCTTTCGAACAACGCGCAACCAATTTTAAGGAGATATTTGTGCCGTTTATGTTCCGTCCGGGGCCGGGGTATCTCTATCGAAAAACCCGCAACCTTTAAACCAATATTAAGGAAATATTTAGAGAGAACATTTTTAAGGTAATGTTGGCATGTGCCGAGAACAGCTACCCTACCATGACGTCTTTTTTTTTTTTTTTTCGGGTGGGAATTCATCCAATGACTTCCCCCGCTCAGGGCGGAGCGGGGGGGCATGTCAGACTTGTACTGACATGGCGGAGGCTCTGGCAAGCCCCTCTGCTTTGCTGACTCTCTTTGAGGCGCGCGTGAAACACGAACGCGCCGTCGACACGGCCTGTCGTCAATCGACGGACGGACGGTGGCCCGCATCTACGGTGGCCGGGAGTCGTCTCGCGGCGCCCGGCGCCCGGGGCGTCTCCCGCGGCGGCTGGGTTGGGCAGATGTTCTCTCCCTCAAACGCCCGGCCACCTCCTTTGCTAGCATTGCTGCTTCGCAGAAGGTGGTAACCGCTTCCCATTCCCTCTCGCTCCGGACCATGGCCTGAACCAGGGCCGGACGCGAAAGATCGCCGCCGCCGATATACCATGACGTCTTAAAGCAGAACTTATTCCACTGAGGGAAAGAGACATAGCTATAGAGGGTGTCTAGCACCATCTCTTTCCCTCAGTGGAATAAGTTCTGCTTTAAGACGTCATGGTAGGCCTACAGATACTCGCGTTTGTAAAGTGCCATTTCTTCCAATTCATGTGGGATCTACTTATATATACGTAATTTAATGTATGTCTTATTCCTAGTATTTTGTGTTGTTTTTTGAGTGTAAATTCGAGCAGCTCAACGTACCATTTATAAAATAAACGTTTTCATTTGTGCCAGTGTATTTTTAGGGTTCCGTACCTCAAAAAGAAAAAAACAGAACCTTTATTGGATCACTTTGTCGTCCATCTGTCTGTCAAGACCCTTTATCTCGAGAACGCGAGTAGGTATCGAGTTGAAATTAAAACCATATACCTACTCAAGTCTGTGGTCCTTTGGAGATGTGAAATCAACCCTCCAAGTCTACGCAGTCAAAAGATATGGACGTTAATGTCACTAGTTTGTACTCACTCTTGGCTGGTTTTTAATATAATTTTCTGAAAACAGCTGTTGTTGTTTTAAAAAAAAAGGTGGTTGAAAAACGATTGCATGTAGCGGAGATGAGAATGTTGAGATGGATGTGTGGAGTGACAAGAATGGATAAAGTAAGGAATGAGTATTTTAGAGAGAAAAATTGAAAGGGTGTTGTTTGACATTTTAAAGAAAAGATGGATGGACTGTGTAAGAAAAGATATGAAGGAGAAAGGAGTAAATGATGCCGTGATGTCTGATAGGGGAGAATGAAAGAAGAAAACATGTTGCGCCGACCACAAATAGAATGGGACAAGGGCAGGAAAATGATGGTTGTTGTTTAAGAAGGGTTATTGAGAGTATTGGCTGAGCGTTATAGGGACATCGTTGTTCATCAATAAGAGTCACACAAGTCGATTAAAGGTTAAGTGTCGATTGCCGAGGTCGTTCTGTTGATGGGCCATGTTGCCGCCCCTGCGTGCTTCAGAAATCAATTTAAACGATTGCCGTTCGCTGAGAATTAAGTAATTAACATTTAGTCAGAAACCTAAAATATTGACGATCTCGCTATAGCGTACCCAGTGTTAATATACTGTACATATATAACATATATGACAGTACTGTAGGTAAGCATAATTGCCTACCTACAGTAGTGTCTCTCCTCCTTTAAATCTATCCAGAGGCTGTGTTGAATAGATCGTTTTTAGCGATAAGACCGCCCATCTTGTCACCCTATTTATAAGTGGTAGGTATACTGTTATTTTTGTAATTTGTATGGTGTACATAATAAAGAATATTCTATCTGTATATTTTGCCAAAATGTAGGCTTTTAAAGTAGTAGTCAAAACAATGCAAATATCCTTAATCCTAACATTCATAAACTAAATGCTACTATGAAATCATATAATTTTGGTTAAAATTTGCACTTTATGTCTTAACTTTAATATGATATAAAAAAAATATCTAACACTCTAATGTTATGATTTTCTGATTTCGACGATAGTATCAGCCAAACTTTGTCAGTACTGCCAATAGTTTAATACCAACATAACATACGAATCCCGTATATATATACTATACATGTAATATGCCAGTGCCGTTAAAAGGGTGTATCGAGGACGTTTTAAATTCCATTAGTGTCCAATTTGAACCATTCCAGACGAGCAGACGTGGGTTATCTAGTCTACATGTTTTTTAGGTATTTTGGTGGCCAGTTTTTTTTTTTAAATAGAACATCAATGGAGTTCGGTATTATGTTGGCAGCAGTTCGAAGTTTAAACCAAAGTGTCAGACTTGTACTAACTAAAACCGTAAGTGTAAAACTGGTTTTCGGTTGCATTCTTATGATTAAAAACTGACCCTTACAAAGTTGGAAAAACACAAGGCAGATGATGGTCATGATAATTCGGGTACCTAGGTACCTATATACTACTGATTACATATCCTGAAATATATAAATAATCTGTGACACGCACGAGTAAATGCTGCCAACAAATAAAATCTTTACCGAAAAGCAATAACAAGTTAAGTAATACTTATCTAAATATTACTAAACGTTAGTTTCATTACTTTTGAAACATAATCTAATAAAATTTTAATTTCGTATCTTCCGATATTAAATACGTTATCATCTTGACGGGCCTGTTGGTCTAGTTGTTAGTGGCCCTGACTGCTGAGCCGGAGGTCGTGGGTTCGATTCCCACCCAGGACAAACTTTGTGTGATGAGCATGATTGTTTGTTCTGTGTCTGGGTGTGATTTATCTATAATATGTATGTATTTATAAATTATATAAGTATGTATATCAGTTGTCTGGTTACCATAACACAAGCTCTGCTTAGCTTGGGATCAGATAGCCGTGTGTGAGTTGTCCCAAGATATTTATTTTATATTTATTTTTATCTAAATATTTCGTAGATCGTAAACAAAATTTGTTTTCCAGTGATGAATAAACTACACGCTTACATGATTCACGATACTAACTTTTATTACTTTTCTTGTTTGGATAACACTATAATGTTTTGTTGGGTTTATCATAAACATATGTATGTCTATGTAGGAAAAACAACATCAACTAAGCAGACTAGACAGCATCAGCCCCTCTTTTCATACAAGCTGCAGTTCAGTTTAAGCTCTGTAGGCCTACCATGACGTCTTAAAGCAGAACCTATTCCACTGAGGGAAAGAGGTGGTGCTAGACACCTTGTATAGCTCTGTCTCTTTCCCTCAGTGGAATAAGTTCTGCTTTAAAACGTCATGGTAGGGCAGCTAGTCTGGTCTGGTCTGTCGCCCCGTATTTACTACACAGGAACTATATTCATCTAGCCTGCCCACTTTTATATTTCTACTAGCTTTTACCCGCGGCTTCGCTCGCGTTAAATTTGGGGTAACGCAGTTCCCCTTTCCTGATTTGCAGGTACCTGCTACCTGTAGTTTTTGACCTTGCGCCTTATTTATTGTAACAGCAATGCTAAGTTTTGCCTTTTGTTCCCTCTTTCTCCCTCGTTTCTCACTTAAAAAAAAGCCTATGTCCGTCTCCAGGATACCAACTTTCTCTGTACCAAAATTCATCAAAATCGGTTAAGCCATTTTGGCGTGAAGACGTAACAAACAAACAAACTCACTTTCGCTTTTATAATATTAGTAAGGATATTAATGATGAATAGTACATTTGATTCAAATGAGGAATCTTTGTCATAGCGGCCGAGGCGGATTTAACGTCCGAGCCGCAAGGCAGGGTGTTATAGAGTCGAGAACAGCAAATTATTCTTACGTGAATCGGATCTTAGGTTTTAGACTCAGGAAACTTCGGTTTTGCCTAGTGGGGACTAGGCAAAACCTAAGTTTTCTGAGTGAAACCACCGAGCACAGCTGGTAAATATATATTAAACGATCTGCTAAAAGTGAAAACCTTATTAACTTTGAATTATTCATGTAATAAAAATATAAACTAAACTAGCTGGAGCCCGCGGCTTCGCCCGCTTGATACCAAAAAAAAGTGTTCTATGTGTTATTCCAGACTATAATCTATATGTATGACAAATTTTATCAAGATCCGTTCAGCCGTTTTGACGTGAAAGAGTAACAAACATCCATCCATCGCATCACAAACATTCGCATTTATTAATATTAAAGTATTATGGAATATGAATATGAAGTATTATGTATTATTATGGAAGTAGAATAAATGAATCTTGATAAAATAATTTTTGTACTGATTGAAATACTTGGAATCTCTTTACACACTGATATTTTCCTTGTTAAAAAAACATGAAATATTTTTAGGAACTTAATCTTTATTATTTTACATTAGACCTTCCTTTCTATTTTCATATTATCATTGAAGTAATAAGAAAAAAACAAAGGTTCATTGTGAAATGGGTACATTACTTTCACAAATTCCAGAATATTAGGTCAAATGAAACAAAAGAGAGATTATATATTTTGTTCGGGTTGTTCTCCGTCTGTGTAGTAAAATGTGGCAGTGTTGCGAAATTACAAATAAAATATTTAGTAACCAAAAGCTGATTGTATAGAAGAACTAGCTGTGCCCAGCGGTTTCACCCGCTGCTCACTTAGGGGTATGAAAAATAGATGTTGGCCGATACTCAGACCTACCCGATATGTACACAAAATTTCGTTTAAATCGGTCCAGCCGTTTCGGAGGAGTATGGGAACGAAAATTGTGACACGAGAATTTTATATATTAGATAAATTGTTATTCTAGTTGTTTGAAATGGTTGTGTTTCGTACGCACCCGCCCGCCGCCACTGCCCACCGTTTCTGTGGGCGACAAAACAAAATTATCTCATAGGGAAAAAATCCTATTGCAATACAAAGTTTCTTACGTCTTAACACAAGTCATAGACTAACCATATTGTGCCTATTTTCATTGATATTTCTTCAGCCGTTAAGGCATAAACAAACTCACTTTCAATAATAACTAGCTTCCGCCCGCGACTTCGTCCGCGTGGCATAGTTTCTTTGGGCTAGCGCTAACTTGAACCCACGTAATGATCAAAAAAAAAAATCTTTCTCTCTCCTTTTCGTCCCTCTTTCTCCCCCTTTTCTCACTTTTTTCTTAAATAGGTATTAGCCTTTGTCCGTCTCCAGGGTCCCAACTATATCTGTATCAAAATTCATCAAAATCGGTTGTGCCATTTAGGCGTGAAGACGTAACAAACAAACTCACTTTCGCTTTTATAATATTATAGTAAGGATTAGAATGGATACATTATCATCTGCGTAGCCTTTTCCCAACTATGTTGGGATCGGTTCCCAGTCTAACCGGATGCAGCTGAATACCAGTATTTTACATGCAACGACTGCATAGCTGACCTCCACAGCCCAGTTAGTACTGGGTAATACGACCCCTTGGTAAGACTAGTTGTCAGACTTTCGACACTGACTTTCTGTAACGACTGTCAAAGATCTACAAATGACAACCAGGACAAACAGCTTAACATGCTTTCCGAGGCATGGAGGAAACCCGGTATGTAACGGGTGGTCACCCGTCCATAGACCAACCTAGGCAAGCGCGGCTTTACCTTAAGATTGCCACGAGCTCCTCGATTATTAGAATGGTACCACGTAAATTCAAAGAATTGTTTATTTTCCTAATAATATTGGCTAGTTGGAATATCGGCCTTATTTTCTATTCGTGTAGCCATTATATGCTGAATTTAACCTCTTTCAAGACGCATTAAGGCAAGGTATTAATTTTGAACCTTTTTTAAACTCTGGAAATTCACAAATATAAAAAAAAAAACACAAAGAATAAATATTTTATTAAAGTTAAACATACATATTATGACCAAAGACTGCGTGAAAATCAAAACATATTATAAAATGAATCACGAATGTGGAAGCTTACGATTTCAAAAGTGTCGGATTGGTAAGTATTTGAAAGTTACATACAATAAAAGCTTGGTTTACAAAAGGGCTTGGTGAAAAACTAATGTTTGAAAAGGTATTTTTTTAATAAAAACAAGTCTGCTATTTTTGGTCTTAAAAAAACGATTATTGAAAAATAATAAGATATGTATTTTGAGGGACCTATGACGTCAATACAGATGACACGTACAAATTAGTGAACGTAACCTAGTTTCGGTTACAGTTTATCTAATCTTATCATTCTAATAAGCTATAAATTGATATCCGTTTGAAATACTTGGAACCTTTTTGGAGTTTACTCCATAAGAATCGATTTTCATATTTATAAGGCGCCCGGTATGAGAAAAATGTGAGGTGTAAAATCTACTGATGAATGACCTCGTTACGTTTTTGGTGCAACTTTGGTGCAACCGCACCTATGGTGTTTGTCGTACAGTTGAATATTACTAGATGGCGCTTTATGAAATTTGTCGTCCGTCAGTGAAATTTTTTTTTTTTTTTATGATATATATGTATATATGTATATATTTATATATATTTTTTTGTACTTATGGAGTAAACTCTAGTCGTGCATCGGAGCTGACACACACACTTTTTTGTTGGTGTTGTTGAAAGAGCCTGTAACGAAGGTACGTCAAACGACGGCCTGGCGCAGTATGCGCTCTTTCATAGAGCAATGGTATCATTTATCTAACATTATCATCATTTTCCTTCCCTTGTCCTATTATATTTGGGGCCGGCGCAACACTTTCGTTCCTTCCATTCTCCCCTATCAGACGTCACGGCATCATTTACTCCCTTTTCTTTCATGTCATTCCTTACACAATCCATTCATCTTTTTTTGGCCTTCCTCTCGTTCTCTCCATCCATTAAAATTCTGATCCATCAATCTTTTAGTCACATGTGCTGACATTGTTTATTTTTCTGTGGGGCAACAAAAAGTTCTTCATGGGTAGTCTCTTTCTGGAGAGAAAGTTATGTCGAGCTACTACCCACTAAAAACCCCACATTTCCTACTTTCGCCATGAGCCGGGGTTCATAATGAACTATTCTTTTTTCCTCAATATATGTTTATCCAATGGACGTCCTCCGTCCTGGGGAAAGCGGAGGGGTCTGTCAGACTCGTCCTAACTTAAATTGCACCGGTGTTCTTTCGGACACTTGCGCCTTCCCCGGAAAGGGGAGAGCGCGCAGAGAACTAACTGACCTGAATTGGTTTATCGTTTCAACGTTTCATGTTATTAAAAAGTCTGCTGAAGTTGCATGCTATATTTGGATTTATATATTTAACTGATAAATTCCCACAAACTAAGTTAATTATTCTATTATCCCGAACGGACCCGCTGTTGGCTCTCTAATTATATTAAGTTGTGACACAAGACATGAGCTGACTTTACCGCTGGGATATTGGTAGTGAATTATTGAACGAGAGCATTGTTTCTAAATTAATTCTATTTTAGGGAATTGTAGAATCCATTGCGTGGAACGGGTTAGCTTCCCTCGGCACGGGCCATTCATCGCAGTGAGCAAACGAGCAAAACAATTTATCGAATTCGATCGAAAAAAAATCGATATCGCGATTTGTTGGATTCCCAACGCACGGCTAAAAATTAGATATAGGGTATAGGGGATTAGATATAGGAATTAGATACATATATGGTAGGATATAGGGAACCGTTACATCTTGCTGCATATATTGTAATTTGTTCCTTGTTTTTTTTCAAACACAATTAGACCCAGTAGGTGGCACTGCTGTCCGGTCGGTTATTGATTTGATGTACACGGCAGCATAAAATCTTTCGGGTCCGCTAGTAGAAATATTAATAAATTCAGTATATTTTAGATCAAGGTTCGTTGGCATTACTTTGATGGGCGCGTTGACTTTTTCGATTCCATTCGATTAGAATACATATCGAATTTTAGAAGTATTCAATCGAAATACTTATCGATAACGACACTTGAGTGCATAATAATAGAGTGACATTAATCACTCGCACTTACTGCGCAAAAGATTATTCGCATGTGATTGGCTGTTCAAAGTTCAGAGTGTTATCTGCGTTTAAGAAAAATATACAATATAAGTACTAATTTGAGGACATCTTGTTTAATTTCGGTAGGCATGTTATGGCAATATTAAAATATTAAACGATTTTTTAAAATAACATTAATATTTTTGAAGAAGCTCGTCGCTAAGTTACTTGTAATAACTCGTGTCGAAGTTCAGGTAAAGCAGCGCTAGCCAAGGTTGTGCCGTGGATGGGTGAACACCCTTTATTATGACGAGTTTCCCTCATGCCTCGGATAGGTCGATAAAGTTAACTGGTGAATACCTTGTGGCATTACATCCTCCTATGTACCTGTATTGTACATTATGCTTAAATATATAATACGTTGGTGCTGGCTGTCATTTATAGATCTTTGACAATCGTTACAGGTAGTGACTGGAAAATCTGACAACCAGTCTTAGCAAGGGGTTTCGTAGTACTTACTAACTGGGTTGTGGTGGTTAGACTGGAATATCATTTAAGTTGTATATAATGCGGTTATAAGGTTCTAGTTAATATTTTTAAAGAAAACAATATTTTCTTCTTTTTAGAGCGTTTAAATAAAAGCTTTTTTTGAAAAAGTTTGTTTTATTTTATTTTCTTTGTAGTGTTAAAATTTAAGTTTATTTTTAATGTTGTGTGCACTTGTAGCAAGAGCTAAATAAATATGTTATAACCCGCTCTCTTAAAAAAAAAAGTTGAAAACATCTTTATTTTCGGTAGTCAGTGAGTTTGTTTTTGTTTTGCAACTTTTTTGCAAATTCTCCTCATGAAGGGGACCTAAGCTGCTAAAGTGGAATTTAAAGGCTAT
Source organism: Ochropleura plecta (assembly GCA_905475445.1). Taxonomy (NCBI): domain Eukaryota; kingdom Metazoa; phylum Arthropoda; class Insecta; order Lepidoptera; family Noctuidae; genus Ochropleura; species Ochropleura plecta. Next base: position 5,530,391 of record FR997740.1, on the reverse strand, counting down.
TAAAAATATTTTTGGTTGTTCCATTCTTGGGCAAAGACCCGGATCCACTCAACCGAATATTAAAAATAAACTCCTACAATTATGATCCACACGATCTTGAGGTAAAAACGTTTTCTTTTATTAAAAAGTTCATACTACCCCTCAATCAATTTGGGCCAGTCTGCGTTAAGTGGCCTCCATACAAATGCCATAAAAAGTAATGGGATTAATTGAAAATACTCAGCGGTCTGGGAAACAATCGTCGTTATATTAGGCGGATTATGGTTCATATTACTTTAAAGCAATCGATGTATTATGGTACTTAGATATTGTAACGCTTTGAATTGACAGCGAAAATTTTATTTCAACGGTTATCTGATAGACGATCGCAATGGTTTAAGGTTTTTTTTTTGTAAATCTAATGTTTCAATTTAATTCTTACTTCTAATAAGTACTGATTGTATAATTGCTTGTATTTCCAGTAAACACCAAATATTTTTCGTTCCGATTTTTTTATCCTTAGATAACTTTCATTTAGAGAATAAATATGTCGTTTTGAAGGAGAGTCTATGGAAAAACTGTTAAAATGAAAAACTTATCCGTCGTATAAAACTTAACCGGCCTTAACCTATTAGATTTATCAACCATCTTTAAATTACTTTTAGCCATTAGACATAAAAAAAATTGATTTGATGATTGATTCCATTAATTTGTTTCTAGGGTTTTCTTAAATTTTGAAGGGCGATAGCTTTTTTTTGGCTTTATAGAGCCTGTCATACTTTTTCAATTTGAAAATATTTCAGAATGATCATAATTTATTCGTTTCAAATGAATTACATTAGGCTTGTAGAGAAAAACACGATATGTACTTTTCGTTTAAAACATCAAACCTACAAGTAATCGTCCAGTAATGAATTCTTTTTGGCGGTTGGCCAACAAGAACCGACTTATTCAGAATTCATTACTGGCCTGTTTCATGACATTAAGATTTACTTTTTCTTCTTCTTATAATTTGGTAACTGGCTTTAGCCTTTTTTTTCTCTTTCAGCCTGTTATATTTATTGAGTATTTTTGCTCTAAATCAAACCTCTTTACTAACGCCATAAAATTTTCGGATTCAAGTTGTGGTAGGTCAGTAAAGTCGCATAATATGAAAACAAATATATATGGACGAGGACGGAGAATACGGACTTTTCTAAGTTTACCTTGGATTCTTGGACATCACAGACATCGGTGAATGAAAACATCTCGAGGAAACTTGGACTTATAATGTCTTGATTATAAGTCCAGGTGGAAAGCGTGGTGATCCATATTTTGTATAAAAAGATGCCTTTGCCCAGCGGCAGCGGCCAGTGGGATAGTAATGGGTTGGTATTAATACTTATACATATATATTTATATAGGAAACGGTACGATTTGCAATGTCACGAGTAATAATAGTGATTGTTAGATAATTTTATAAATGATAAGTTTTTATTCAAAGTAAAAGTTTAATCAAAAAACCGTCATGATTGCTTGTTAGTTTAATACTGAGGTACCCAACATAAGAATGCAACCTTAGTGTAACGAAGATAATACATACAGTTCAATACCCATTATATTGTATTAAACAATCTTTGCCAATACCATTGCCACCTATTCACCTACTTAATTCTAATAACCTTATTCCAATGCAGGTACACATTTTAGAGAACGTGTTTGCGCATTAAAACTGAACTTAAGTGACATTCAACTGTATCTTTATTGTCATTTATCTTTATTATCTTTTAATTTTTTTTTTCATAAAAGCGATGTCAGTTTTAGATGACATCTGAAGAGAGCGTTAATCGTATCTGCTGTATTAGTAGAAGCTTTTGCCCGCGGCTTCGCTCGCGTTTAATTCGGGTTAACACAGTTCTGTTATTTATTGTAATAGCAAAGCTAAGACTTCCCTTTTCTTCCCTCTTTCTCCTTCATTTATGACATTTAAAAAAAAAGTAGTCTATGTCCGTCTCCAGAGTCCCAACTATCTCTGTACCAAAATTCATCAAAATCGGTTTAGCCATTTAGGCGTGAAGACGTAACAACAAATAAACTCACATTCGCTTTTATAATATTAGTAAGGATTTCTCGTTAGCAGCCTTGTTTGGCTCGTCTCCTATAACAGGGGATTTAAACATAATTGGCAAAATGTAGGTATACTATTATATACCTGTGACTTTGCCTAGCCTTTCAGGGTTACGGGCGTGATGTTAAGTTAGAGATGACAATGGGTAGTAGGTATTTACTATGACAAATTATGTTAATAGAACAATAAATAACAATTATACATAACTGGAAAACATCAAGGGATCAAAAAGACTTTTTTCCGCGCCTGTAGCCAAAAAATAAATAAAAATAAAAATGTATTTTTTTGTTGCTGGTTGTTCTAAGATTACCTACTTAAAAAAACCCGGGAGCTACAAAATTTTAAAGTTCTTATACAAAAACTAGACACTTGGAGCTACAATTTTCTTCTTTTTTGGTTTTCCGTACGACCATTTTTTTCGAAGTTACGGCCTGTTGAAAAATTTCCCAAAAATTTGGATTTTTTTTTATCCCTTAATTTTTTCCAGTAGTGTAGTTAAAACAGGCACCGGTTTACTTTATATTGAACTAGCTTTTGCCCGATATTGTCTGCGTTGACTTCATATTGTCATTGAGCCGAATTAGTAAGTTTATATTAATATCTTAACTATAACCCAGGTTATAAACGACCATCTTCAATTTCATCCTCATACATTCAGCCATTTTTGCGAGATTGAATAACAAAACAAAAAAATAAACATGGTAAAAATCCCGTTTCAAGATTTAATGATAATGTCTGTAACCATGTCAGTTTAAAGACTTATATTGAATAACAAACTTTCACATTTATAATATTAAATAGGAATAAATCTTATCGACTGTAATATAATTAAGGCTTTGTCCAGTTTGTAAATAAATAAAATGTTCCAACTTCGCCCTCGAATATTCTATCAACTGTGCTCGAAAACTCTCGAAATTGCTCGAAGGTCCTATTCTTTTATTCTATCTACTTTATCATTCAATTGTAAGAAACGAAGTAATGTATTATTTAGTCCTCGTTTGCAACTATTATTTCAGATACAACCCAATGCAATAGTCAAGCAACCTATTGTCTAAATAAAAACAACTCATTCTCTAAAACTAACATGTAAAGTTATCCTTGTATGTACGAGTATGTAGGGTTGCCAAATCATCCAGTTTGGTCGGACATTTGGAATAAAAAGGCTGGACACCCTGCATTATTGAGGATTTTGTGTCTCAGTATTTAAAGTACGACAGCAAAAAAACAAGGTTTTTTTGTTTATTACCATAAATATTGTTAAATCTAATGCAAAATAAATAAAATCGAATGGAAAATCAGTCTTAAAAGTACTAATAAAATAAAAAGTATAAATATTAATCATTCAAATACAGGTTACATGTAAAACTACTATGAAGTCGATTGAAATCGCTCAGCGTGTTATCCTAAAGGTTTGTATTTTTAAACCAATTCTATTTCCTACCATCTCTCTATATCAGATTTGTGGTGTTCTGACCGTCAGACGACTTTTTATACTCAACGTTATACTAAAACAACATGTAAAACTTCCCTATGACCAATTTGCTCAAAAACATCGAAATGAAATAATAATCATGGAGGACTATTTGTAGAAATTTAATAAATACTAGCTTTTGCCCGCGGCTTCGCTCGCGTTAAATTCGGTATAACACACCAAGCAGACCTGCAGTTTTTGCTCTTGCGCCTGATTGATTTGTAATAGCAACGCTAAGTTTTCCCTTTTCTTCCCTCGTTCTCCCTCACATCCCACTTTTTTTTTTAATAAAAATTAGCCTATGTCCGTCTCCTGGTTCCCAACTATCTCTGTACCAAAATTCATCAAAATCAAAACAAATTCACTTTCGCTTTTATAATATTAGTTAGGATTTTACATACCGCACCACGCACTTACTCACAAACACACACTCCTACTCTACACCTAGAAACACTCACACACACACAACACAAACACATATACATGACTCAAACTCAACATAAAACACATACCAATCCACACAAGCTCATAAACACTCCACATACGAATATAGTTGTTATAGTATAGGCTAGGCAACATTAAAAGTGTAACACTTTAGTTACACTTCATTCTATTTAATTTGTAGTACAAATAACAATACTTGCTTTGTTGGCTTGTTTATTGTTAAAAATCGAGGGAAAAGGTACCTACTGAAAACCGAAATACAGGCATTGCCTAGTTCGGTTGCAGTGACTGGATCCATTTTTATTAGTAATCAATATTGCCAAATATCTTCTTTAAATTAGCACTAAGTTTTTAGAGAAAATATTTTTATTATTATTAAATACTGTCTAACAAAGACTTAACAAAAGCCTGACAGCGTTTATTTTGGTCGGATACGCAATCAAAAAGCTTAGCTATGTCCAGCTTTATTCGGATACCTGGTAATGCTACTTGGGTGTACAAGCAAAATGTCTATCTCCTCTGCTACAACATGATTGTACCTATTCCTGAAAGGTAACCTCTGGCGAATAAAATAACTTGTTTTTTTTTCCGGATAACATAACAAGGGTCCGCGCGGTGATGTATGTTTATAAACAATATACAAATAAGAGTTTGTTTAGTTTTATTATTTGTTTTGTTTTTGGGACTTTCAATCTTTTCAACAAACGTTCTTGAATTTGTTTTTACAAATTCTGTAACTGGACCTGTTCAAGTGTATCTCAAGTCGCCGTCAGTTGCCGGGGTTGCGGGTTGTTCGAAAGAGATACCACGGCCCCGGAACATAAAGGGCAAAATAAGGAACATAGAGGGGTTTTAGTCAGTAAAAGTCTGACACTCCCCCCCGCTCTGGGTGTAGCTGGATGTTCCTTCTTTTGCTTGAAGTTATTTGATGATTTCCCATACTTAAAAAAGGCCCTGTCAGTTCCAAGAAATGGGAGACAAATTAAATCAATTCACAGGTCAATAAAATCGTTATGAACATTATCGCGACCACTTACTGAGTTTCAGTATAATTCAGGAGCGCCATCAGACTCTATTCCGAACATAAATCCTTGTTAATAGCATAGCATAATAATCATTTTATTACTATTACGTTTAATACGAAAGTTTTAATGGATGTTTGTTACATAATCACTTTTGAACGGCCTTATTACATGAGACTTATACAACATTAGTTTTACTTTATGCGAAACCCGAAACACGTGTCTAGTATGTTTATGTGAAGAATCTATGTACAAAATTTCAGAACTTTATCATGATAAATCAGAAAGTTATAAGCTTGTTATTTTACCTGGCTGTCCGTACAAAAGGTCACCGCGCGGCACGTGTGTACTGTCGCATTGACCTGCCGTGACCTTGCTGCGCGCCGTATGATTTCGTATAGGTATCCGAAATCACTGTTTAATCACACCTTTTATTAATATTTTTGGGACAAAATATAACATGGTGTAAAAATTATTAGAATCATTTCAGTTACTTATTCTGAACAAACTATATTCAGGTTCCGCATATACTAAAAATAATGTTGTATATGACTGGCGAAGTGTGTGTCTTAGGTTCTGAGACATACCGGTTTCTTTACCGTTTCGAGAGCAGTGAAATAAATCACAAAAATGACGTACGACTCTTTTAAAGTGAATCTCTTACCACTGAGTCACCATCACAGCCTGATTTTCTGCAAAAAAACAGTAATAGACGTCCTAAATGGCTATCGATCTCACTATGCATTCTCGTCGCACGATAAGTTCAAACACACAGATTTCTTCACATTGAGATATCAAACACAACAAGAACAACTAGTACAAAAAACAACAACACTACAGAAACAAACAAGAACAACAGTAAACAACACAACAACCACAAGGACAACGAACGAACAAGGAGAACGAGAACAAGTAGAAAACACGGAGCCAGAAAAAAAAACCGAAATTTGTTTCGGATTTTTTTAACTATTTAAAAATTTAAACTATCACTAGTTTAAATAGTTCTTTAGTGAGTCCGAATTGAATATGTTTCATTGACCATTTTCATCGTACGACGATCGCATCGTGGCACCTTACTATCCCTACGAGTTAGGGCTACGGATACAGATGAATAGCAATACCAACAAAATCACACTAACTGTGTGTGTATGTTTGTTACTGCATCTCTGGACTGATTTAAGTGAAATTTGGTATGTAGATTAGAACTTTAAATACTTACTTCCTTACTAATATTATAAAGGTGGAAGTGAGTTTGTTTGTTTGTTATGCCTTCATGCCTAAATGGCTAAATCAATTAAGATGAATTTTGGTATAGTTGGACCCTGGAAACGGACATAGGCAATTTTTTTTTATAAAGTGAGAAAGAGGAAGGAAAAGGGAAACCTAGCTTTGCTATTACAATAAATAAGGCGCAAGGGCAAAAACTACAAGTAGCAGGTACCTACAAATCAGGAAAGGGGAACTACGGCAAAAGCTAGTATTCTGAATAAATACATGGCTTTTTATTCCGGTCTACGCGAGCAACAGCTAGTCTGCAATAATATCCTTACTAATATTATAAAAGCGAAAGTGAGTTTGTTTTTTTTGTTCCCTCTTCACGCCTTAATGGCTAAACCGATTTGGATGAATTTTGGTACAGAGATAGTTGGGAACCAGGAGACGGACATAGGCTTGTTTTTAGAAATGTGGGATTTGAGGAAGAAAAGGGAAATCTTAGCGTTGCTATTACAAATCAACAAGGCGCAGGGGCAAAAACTGCAGGTAGCCGGAACCTGAAAATCAGGAAAGGGGAACTGTCTGACCCCGAATTTAACGCGAGCGAAGCCGCGGGCAAAAGCTAGTACAATAATAAAATTGCTATGAACTTTATTGCGACCACTTCATGAGTTTTAGTATGATTCACGAGTTCCTCTAGCCTATAGTCCGGTCACAAATCCTTAGTACTCGATGGATTAATATCGTTATTAAAAGCATTCCGTATAAGCTCAGTACTCAATACGGATTATATTTTAATACTCTGGTATATTTGGCTTAAATTCCTATTTGGATGAAATAACCAAATTGACGATAAAAATGAGATGATTTTATCAACAGGTACTGTATTTCGGGGGTTGCGGGTTAGTTTGAAAGTAAGAAGAGACAAATGAATATACACATACCGGTCAAAATCCTAACACTCTTGTTTACTTCGCCTTAGTCAGGTAATTAGGATAAAAAGTTAACAAAGTTATCAACTATGTTTTGTTTTTATATAACAGCTAATAGCAATATTTTTTTGCGTGGAGTTACTTAGTCTGATGTACACACGACGGCACTTCAACCTACACCAAACCATTTTAACCTGATCTCTCTACTACGGTGTGCGATCCGTAGTAGAGAGATCAGGTTACAATACATAGTTTAGAATAGGTTGACCTGCTGTCGTGTGTACAAAAGGAATGGTTGACGGTTTCGTGAAGTGTTAGTTGACACTCTGTATAGACCGACGGATAGATCCTTCCGCATTTATAATATCAGTTGATATTTTCGAATTCCGAATATTTCATTTTGGTTGGCATACGGTCTGATGGGTACTGTATTGTATAACGGGGTGGTGTCCACAACTCCAGGTCCAATGCGTATTTTGAGTACATGTTTGACAGGCCAAGTATACGGACTTTATTTGTTCTTTTCGGCCTGAATTAAAAAGTATGGACGTTGCAAGGTACTTCGGATGTGTCAATGTACTTTCTAGAGACGAAAATAACTGACTGACTAAAACTAAATTGACACCTTCCGATTGTAGGTAGAAAATATAAAAAATATTCTATGATCGTAATGATGGTGGTACATTCTCGTAAGAGAGCTCTTGTATGTTTCTTCCGAGAAGTCTTTCGAAAAGCCGACCCGGGTCGGAGAGCAAGTGAGAAACAAAAGCTCGCCATGTCTCAGCGAGAGTGTACCTACCGAGTAGGCCCATATTTCTTGTGCTTAGTCCACATTCAAAGTTTCACGTAGGCAAAGGACACATTCCTAGTTTTTTTTGCTGTTAAATTTTCTATTCTCGTGGTTAATTTTGTTTACTGATATGCAAACTCCCCAGGCGCAAACTTTTGAAACTGTTATATCGTCTATAACGGACTTTCAACTTGGAATTATAATTGTATTTTCTATTATTAAATTTCAATAAACTTTTTGCGTTGATAAACCGACACGTGCCAATACGGATTTCTATAACCTTCATAGGGTGAAGTTTCTCTTTTCTTAATCAAACCAAGTCTAAGTCAAAACACGTGCAAAATGACATTAAAATATGTCAGGCTCAGGTAATTTCAGAAGAATGTTTTATTTATTTTACTTTTTACGTACACAAAGTAGATAAAACTGATAGAGATCAGGCGCAGGACTAACGGCTTAACGTGCTTTCCGAGGCACGGGGGTATCTTACTGCTACTGTGAAATTTCTAATGGAAAAAACCCAATAACACTTTTTGCCGGACCCGGGAATTGAACCAAGGACCCCGTGCTCAACTTAGAGACCAACGCAGCAGCCATCGGACAATGAGAGTGCACCTGTGACTACGCACACACTTACGAACTATAATATCTCCCGCGTCTGATCTCTCCTGATATTGGCGGCCGTTGCCAAAAACGCTCAGGAGAACTATGCAATGTGTCCGGTTATGGACTAGCGATATTCTAGATACTTATGTAATGAGTGTTTTAATATACTATTACGATACACACTTAGGTATAATTCACTTCCCCGCTTTTTGGCAGCCATTTTGATATTCTGTATGCGTGTACAAAAAATAATCATATCTCTCAAAGTTTTGGTCTTACTGAGACGAAAATAGGTTTATTCAGGGGGCAACTATGTATATTGTCTATCGTTTAAATTAAGAAATTATGAGCTTACATTTTCGTAACTTTAGAAAACAAAATTAACGTCTAAAAATTATGCAAATCAAAGAAAGTTTGTTAAAAAAAAATGGATTTTTGAAATCAATAAATTTTAGTACTAGAATGTTTGTTATATAAGTACATAGAATATCCCTAGTTCGTGACCGGACACATTATAGATAGACACTACTGAAAGAAAAACATTAAAAAAAATACAAAGGTACCTACTGCTTATTTCTTAAGAGAAATGAAAATGTTTTTTTTTTTTTTAACTTTGCCCCACACTAGGAGCTTCTCCTGTATCGTGGGTGCGTTTACAAACATATAAACTCACATACACAAGCAGCCAGACCCGAAACAACTATCTGCAGGTCATACAAATATTTGTTCCGTGCGGGAATCGAACCCGCGACACGCAGCGCAGCAGTCGATCCCTCAGTCACTGCGCCAACCGTGCCGTCGTTTTATTGTCTTAAGGTACACTGAAGCTCTAGGTTAAATAATAACAGTCGAACGGCTCGGTATTTAGGTTAAGCCGCGCTTTCTTAGGTTAGTCTTTAGACCTTCATTTTATTCCGAGCTTCCTCCATGGATCGAAAGCACGTTAAGCCGTTGCGCGTTGGTCCCGGTGGTCATTTGCAGATGCTTCACAGTCGTTACGGGTAGTCAGTGGCCGAAAGTCTGACATCCAGTTTTATAAACAAATAATGTATGACTCAATACTAACTAGGTAGTGGCGGTCAGAAAGGCAGTCGCTCCATGTAAAATATTCAGCTGCTTCCGGTAAGACTGGAAGTGGGAGGAAGACTAGGCAGTTGATGTAACGTTGGGACACTGAGATAGTTCTTGAATTGTGTTGTATTCTAAAAATATTCACAGCCAGGAAGGAGTTTTTATGCAAATCAGATAAAGGTTTACAATCTTTTGATGAGAGGGATTGCCAAAAGGCTATTGTCGAGAGAGATCGGGTAAGTATAAATACATGACCTTCTTATTACAGGTACCTACCGATTTACGATTAAATGGAGTTCAATCTTCCTTGGAATTGTCTTATTGGGACGTATCTTCATAGAAATTGCACAAATATTGCGTAGCAACGAGTTATTTGTTGGTAAATAAAGCAAGGCGGCTTTATTTTTGTTTGTATAGTCCATTTGATATTTGAAGGCATATATATGAATAAAAGTAAATTATACATTTCAAAAGCACTTTTCAAGAGATTTCCAATTGACAATATGTTTTTTTATTGTTTTAAGTTAACAAACAGCTTTGTGTTTAACATATAGCTTTGTGGTAGTGTTTCGTATATAGGTTTTGCGTATCACTAAATAAGCAATAGCAACAAAGCTGTCTGTTTCAAGACAACAAGAAAACCTAACAATATATCGGCATTAGTGTAATTAAGTCCTAATTACTTCCTTAACAAGGTTGAATATTTACACAAAGCTTCTTTGTCTAACTACACAAACAAACCAAATAAGTGACGAAAGAGAATTTGGTGGTTTAGCCTTGTTGTTTCAGGAACGATGCACGATGCGGAATAATTCCAAAATTGGAGACTTGAGCAAATAGGGTAGCGGAATGTTCAGAACTTTTCCTATGAGGAAAATAATATAACTATAGATTCGTGTTTTGGAAGAATGCCATTAACAGAAAGAAGAAAAATAACTTGACAGAAGGGAAAAAACAGAACTAAAATAAAAGTACCAAGTTAACATAACGATCCATTTTTCTTGACGAGCAGCGCCATCTTGAACTGCAAAATTAAAGATGTTATACTCAATGCCTTTTCCATCATTGTTAGAAAATTAATAAGATGTCAAATTGTCTATGGCCCTCAAAGTTCAGAAATAAATGTTAAATTTATGGGTCTAAGTTGTTCTCTTAATATATGCCTTTCATCAAACGGAGCACCAAACATTGTTTATAAATAAGATGTACAACAGTACAAAGGAAGGCTTTTTCTGACAAGCTAATGAGAGTCCCGGAACGTAATAGAATAGAGACGTCGGGGACTTCCGGGAGCATGGTAAAGGTTTTCGGAGCGACCGTTTTTCAAAGAAAGGTAATTTTGAAAACTGTTGTAACTTATAAAAAAAAACGAGATTTTAAAAAAATCCACCAAAAATACTGTAAATAAGTTTACTTCAAAAATTTCGATGAATCAAGCAGAAGTCACCGACTTTCCTTTATTTCAGCCCTTTTAGTTGTAGTATGATAGAGATACCATCCACCTCCAAATACTTATCGAGTATTGATTTTCCATTGCTGCTGAAAGATATACTTACTTCCTTACTAATATTATAAAAGTTAAAGTGAGTTTGTTTGTTTGTTACGTCTTCACTCCTAAATGGCTAAACCGATTTTGATAAATTTTTGAAAATTTCCCCTTTCCTGATTTGCAGGTATCTGCTTCCTGTTTTGCCCTTGTGCCTTATTTTTTGTAATAGCAAAGCTAAGTTTTCTTCCCTTTTTCTCCCTCATTTCTCACTTTAAAAAAAATAGCCTACGTCCGTCTCCAGGGTCTCAACTATACCAAAATTCATAAAAATCGGTTTGGCTATTTAGGCGTGAAGACGTACTAACTAATAGACTACCGATGCAATACAGATAAAATTGATACGGGACCCTTTCAGGAGTATACCTTTTCGATTATAAAAATAGTTTTCAAAATTGGTCCACAAATGACGGAAAAATCGCGTAAAAATACAAAAATAAAATTTATGTAAAATTTTTCTTTTTTTGAAAAAATCAAGCAACGAATACAAGATATAGTGCTTGGAAGTAGCACATGGAGCATCTACACCATTGAAGCAGATAAGAATGGTTAAAAAAAGATAGTCATTTAATTCCTCGGCCAAAACGCCAAAACATGAGATAACATGATAATTATGTCATAATCATATATGATTCAAACAGCAAACCCATAAAATATTGGTTATAAATATATAATGATTTATGGCTACTGAAACTTCCGTGGGCTTAGCACAAATGTGCAGAAGAACATATATTTTTTAATACTTGATGGCGCCCGCGTGACTTCGAAAAAAAAGTATCCTATGTGTTATTCTAGACTATAATCTACCTCTGTGTCAAATTTCATCAAGATCCGTTCAGCCGTTTTGACATAAAAGAGTAACAAACATCTATATTAGCAAACATTCGCATTTATAATACTATATTAGTAGGATATAGTAGGAGTAGGATGAATTCTAACGATTTTAGGTACATAACATTACGCGTGTAATGTAGAGGTTAGGCAGAGGTTTGAATTAAGTTTACCCACATTTCGCCAGTTATAAGTCCCATTTAATCGGGGGCGATCCCATTGCAAAGAGTTTAATATTAATAACTAGGTGGCGACCGCGGCCTCGCCCGCGTGATGAACCAAAAACAAGTATCCTATGTGTTATTCCAGACCATAATCTACCTCTGTGCCAAATATCATCAACATCCGTTCAGCCATTTTGACATGAAAGAGTAACAAACATCCATACATCCATCCATCTTTACAAACATGCGGATTTATAATATTAGTAGGAAGTAGGATAATTATAGTAGGATACTCGTTTCTCACTCAAATTTTACTTCGGTTTTTAAGACTTTAATTATATCTATGGGTAGTGTCTACTATACTGGGTGTTTTTACTGATCAGTGGAAGACCCCCTTGCTGCAAAGATAGGTGTTGCTTCATGTCATAATTTATTTTTTGTTGTCTATTCTTACCTACTTTTAAGTACAGACGCCTGCACATCAAGCTACTACAATCTGTCAGATTTCTTTGATAGATTTTCGACTTTATTTCTAAAGTATAAGGTTCAAGGTTCATTGGGAAAAATTGACAGTTTCGGGTAGCTTGACCTGCAGGCGTCTGTACATTGTTACTAAGTATGATCCTGGCCTGAAATGGTTGTTTATGTATACGAAATTAAATACTTTAGTATAGCCGTAATTTCTTACTAATGCATAAAATATTCTTTGGTACATTCCGTTCACGTCGTACGTTCGTACTAGGGCTTTTAGTTGGTAAACTAAATATACATAAGATAAGCCGCAATCAAAACACGCAGTTTTCTGGTTGAATATTGTGCGTCAGGCAAACTTCCAGTTTGTTTTCAATTACGTCAATGTAATTTTATACACATGTTTGTAAAACACAGTCAAAACTCGAACGTTTGTAAAACAAACTAAATTGAGCGATACATTTAGTCAATAATGCAGAATTAAATAGTACGTACCTAATGTTTTAGCACGTGTGAGAATTTTAGTTCGCCACGAAAATAATACTGTCAACTTTTCGAGCCGAGAGAAAACGGATTTCCGTTGATTTCCGTTTATCCTTACTAATATTATAAAAGCGAAAGTGAGTTTGTTTGTTTGTTACCTCTTTACGCTTTAATGGCTAAACCGATTTTGATGAATTTTGGTACAGAGATAGTTGGGAACCAGGAGACGGACATAGGCTATTTAAAAAAAAATTGGGATGTGAGGGAGAAAGAGGGAAGAAAAGGGAAAACTTAGCGTTGCTATTACAATAAATAAGGCGCTAGGGCAAAAACTACAGGTAGCAGGTACCTGCAAATCAGGAAAGGGGAACTGTGTTACCCCGAATTTAACGCGAGCGAAGCCGCGGGCAAAAGCTAGTCAATTATAAATTCTAAAAACCGGCCAAGTCCGAGCCACAGATTTGAGATTTGCATATATGGTTTTAATTCCACGCGTTCTCGAGATAAAGGTTCTTCACAGACCGATAGATAGACGGACAAAGTGATCCAATAAGGGTCCCTTTTTGGCCTTTGAGGTAGGTACGGAATCTTAAAAATAAAGTATTTATGTTGTAATTAACACTTGAAACGGGATATTTACCATGTTTATTATTTATACCGAGTTCATCCGTGATTATGGCGTTTGCAACATCGCCGAAATATCGGAAACTCGGTATAAATAATAAACATGGTAAATATCCCGTTTCAAGTGTTAATTACAATGTAAGCAACCATGTCAGTTTAAAGACTTATTTTTATGTTATTTTAGTGTTAGAAAATATCGTACGTATTCAGAACATACCTTACTCCACATTCTTGAATACTGAAGGACAAGAAACACGCAATGTAAATATTCACTCGATGCCATAAAAGTTTCGCAAACGTTTATTAGAAGATGAATGTGATGGCCCACTGTGATAAGGAGATCGAGGTCTTATATCTAACAGCGAAAGACTGAATGTAAATAGATCCTAATGTATACAAGGTAAGTAGTCTATGTACGAAATTGGTTGAAGGCATTTTTGACAGCTTTGGTAAGTAAAACGGACTGTAGGATAAAAAACTTTCAGCTTCCAAAGATACACTAAAAGATGGAAAATATCACGTAACAAACATACTAAAAATACTTTAATATATAAATTAAATAAGAGTATTGAGAACCTCCTCCTATTTAAAGTCGGTTAAAAAGTCAGCTTTCCTTGGTAAAGTTTATTGCTCCCTAGATAGTACAGATGGGGCTTTGATCATGTCCACATGGTCTAGGTACTCTAAAGCTATATTTACTTCTTACTATATAGTTCTTGCTAGCGGTTTTGCCCGCATGGATTTCGGTAATCCGTAATTGTCCCAAGGGACGTTATATCGGGATTCAAAGTGTTCTATGTATTAACCCAGATCTAGAAAGAGTAACCAACATTTATACATACTCAGGAACTATCGTATTTTGATATTATTTACCTATTAGGATTGTAAAATGACTGCACAAAGACGAACGAAAACAGAAAGTTAAAGTTTAAAAAGCTCCAAACATTTATAGCCTGTTCCGTGGATTATTATCGTTTCAACAACAAAAGGTAAATCACAAAATTACATATAACAGCTCATCACAGGCGGTCAGTGTGTCAATATGCCATCGACAGGCGTCCATCACAATAATTGTGCCAATATAAGTGTCCGCACGCGAATGTTATTGCCATTAATCATCTTGAAGGCTGGCGAACACTGGACGTCAGTGTAAAGTTCAGATCACGTAATTACTACGTATAGTACGACCAGTTTAGTTTTGTTCAAAGTGGCGCTGCTAGTCAAGAAAAAATGCAACAACATGTCAAGTTTGACGTTGGTGTGTACACACGACAGCACATCAACCTACCCAAAACCATTTTAACCTGATCTCTCTACTAGGGTGTGCGATCCGTAGTCGAGAGATCATGTTATAATAGTTTAGAATATGTTGACCTGCCTTCGGTTGTACAAAGATAGAATTACCACTTTAAATTTGCATGTCAAGGTGGCGCTGCTTGTCAAGAAAAAATACATCGTGATGACAAACTTTATAGATTTATTTTAGTTCTGTGTTTTTCCGCCCGCACAAATAAGTTGGTTGAAGTGTAATGTAGTTTTTCCTATGTCAACATTGTTTGTCAGTCTCTATTTGTAGAGTAGCTGAAGGGTTATAGGTATAGTACTTCGGTTAATATGACTCATTGAGATATTTTGAAAGAGACTGTCGTACAAGTACGGGTGACAGAGACGATCGAATAGGGGTAGGTAGGACTATTTGACGGCACGGTTGGCGCAGTGGCTTTCCGCACGTAAAAAAACTGATGCGTTGCGTGTCGCTGGTCCGATTCCCGCACGAAGAAAATGCTTTATGGTAAATAGTTGTTTCGTGTTTGTGAGTTTAAATGTTTGTAAAACGATACAAGGAGAAATTTCAAGAGTGGGACAACGTTTTTTTTTTTTAAAAAAACTCTATTAATGAGCTTGTTCAGGATAGTTTAGTCATGTTTGTTTCGAGATATTTCGAATGCTGACCGAATAAGAAGTGTGTTCTTGATTACTTAGTCTTTCAGTTCTATAAAAGTAACTTGTTGTTAAGAATATTAAGAACATGACTAAAACATGTAGGAACTTTGAATTAGTTAAAGGCAGAACGTTCTTTCTCGTTAACACAACTTCTGACATGTTTTAAATCGTTCAAATTGAAGAGTATATATCACCTTATTGGTAACTTATAATATTTTCGAGCCGTTTGGGGTTGAAACTCTGGGACCGTGGGGTCCTTGTGCTCATAGCCTTTATAAGGATATTGCAAAACGTTTACTTGACACTTCCCGTGACCCAAAGGCTGGCTTTTATTTTGGCCAGAGGCTATGCGATGCTATATAACGTGGTAACGTGGTTAGGCTCTTGGGGACATTGCCAACCGACAGCGTTGACGTCGAATTTTGACGCTATTTTTTATTTATAAGTCAATTTCTCTAAGTTATTTAAACTTTTTTTTCTTAGAATAGAAAGTATTTTAATAAAATTTGAAAAGATTCGTTTGGAATGTTAATAACAGCCATTCTGGGAGTATTTTAAATTTCGAACAAAACAAAAAAAAATGTTTCATAATTGTTTAAGCACTCTTTTTATTTTAGGTAGAAAGATAAAACGTGTTTAATGTAACGTCGCGTCGTATGTTGGCTTATAAAAAATGGATGCGTGATTGGAGACGTGAGTGATATTCAAACCTAATAATTTTACTTTAGGGTTTATATTTAGCCGCACTCCAAAACTCAATTCATATTTTATCAATGAAAGCGTAGGTATATTTTCATGTAGGATATAAAATAAATGGGCTCCCGTATTACTTACGTAACAATATTTTATTCGGTGTTATGCTTCAAGTATATTGTAGCGGACAGCTACCAACAAACACATAGGCAACCAGTTTTCTGGAGATTTTCGAGGTAGAGCAGAAATCGTCATCGAAAACATGAAAATTTATAAAATATGAATGGCTATGAAATAAAATATGGCTGGCGCCCGTGGATTCGCCCGCACGTCGAAAAAAATTATCTTATGTATTATTCCAGACTATAATCTACCTTTGTGCGAAATTTCATCAAGATCCGTTCAGCCGTTTTGATGTGAAAGAGTAACAAACATCCATACATCTATATCCATCCAGCCTCACAAACATTCGCATTTATAATGTTAGTAGGATATTAAGTAGGATTTGCTTATAACAACAAATTGATATTTATTTGAGTTCTAAATTCAAAATTTATTTTAATTTCTTATTTTTAAAATTAGGCCGTTTAGCCAAAGTAAATAGAGGGGAAGTAGGTTATCTGCGGCCCAATTCGCGATATAATTGCCTACTGTCATAGGGTTGTCACTTTTAGCTAAATTTTAATTCAGTACCTATAAATTGGCAAGGGTCGAGAAGTTGTATTTTTTACTTTTATTTTCTGGGTACAGGGTTTGTCAGGCCTCTCTAATTTGTACTATCACAAATTCATTAGTTTAAAGCCCAGCCCTGTCAAAGATCTCATAATAGTCAATAAAATTCAACAATGGTTTTCCTATCAAATATAGAAATGTATTTAAGATACAGAGCAGCATTATTTATAATAACAAAAGATAAAATAAACCGAGCGGTGGCGGCACGGGGTGGTGTGGGCGCCGCTGTCCGCGCTTCGTTCGCAACCACAGCGGCAACGTCGCGGTCCCGACTCTTCATGTCACCGCTAGGTGGCACAGGCGGTAACATAGACTAAGAGCTTGTGTTTAAATTATTTGCACAGTTGTTTATACATACATATATGTATATACTGGTCAGCTTTGTAGATATTTTAATAGGCATAAAAAAAAACTACTTTTACAAATAAACGACCATATTTATTTTTTATTAATACGAACATAAATAATACAAAGATATCTATTGAGTCACACATTTATTACAAATTAGCTACAGAAAAATACTTTCTTCGGTTTCGACTATTACGAAACGCCTTGTTATTAAACTTTAATGTGTAATATATCCGCATCCGTATAAATAACTTTTGCAAATATAATTTCGGAAAGCATGGGCAGGGCGGTGAAAAATGTAAATCTTTTATTTGTTCATAAACAGACATGCCAATTTTGCAGTTTATGTGAGCATTTGTAAATGTTTTTTGGAATATCTGCTCCATCCTCTTAATATTTTCAACAAAGTCGTCGGGTGGAACCACTAACAAAATTTGGTCTTTAGAATAGTTTTTGTAGTGAAGGTACCTAGATTCTGCACTTAAATTGCAAACTTGCTGATTAGCGTTTAAATACGATTTAAGTTGTTCGCAATTCTCGTGACGATCCATACATTTTTTCAACAAGGCTCCGCAAACGTAAAAAAAAGCATTTTTTTCGGGAATATTAAACTCTATTCAGGTTTCGCATATACTAAAAATAATGTTGTATATAATTTAAAATTAGTCAATAACTTATTTTTAATTACGATTTCATAACTGTGGGTAGTTAGGTACTTAGTTAATATACCTACAATACTGAGAAATCGGCACAACTAAACGTAAACAAAGCAATAGCGGTAAATCAGTTGACAGATCAAAAGTACAAACATTCTAGTGGGAAAGTAGACCTACCTACCTACCTACTTCGCGATAACTCGCGGTACTTCTTAGCGATAAGACCGCCATTGTAACCATAGATTTAACATCTTTTTGTAAAACAGTTTTGTTTCGTAGATTTTGGTGTGCAATAAAGTATATTCTATTCTATTCTATTCTACTAGGAAGTGTGATAGAAAACTAATATGCTAATACAACAAAAAGAAGTCAGTAGGTAGGTAGGTATCTCATTATGAAGTAAAAAATTGAATTATGCTAGAATAAGTGAGTAGCTTACCTTTCCTGTTCAATAGGTAATTTGAACTGAGACAATTCTGGAATTGATGAATTATTAAGACACCCAAACACACAGCAATACTTTCTCCCGCGGTTATCAGACATTTTTTATTCGTTTAGCGGTGCCGAAAAGCCGTGACGCGCGAACCTCGTGCAGTGTTAGCCCTGACTGGCGCAGCGCGAAAGGAGCCGAGATTTTGTTTAGTGTGCGTGCGGCGACGCATAGATACTACGGCGCACACATACAAGCCGCGCGCTACGCGTTTGTATGAAGTCATCGTACTTCCCCTCTTTATACTATGGTTTAGCGATGTCATGCCTTTGTTTCTTAGTAACCGGGTGTGTGTAGGATGAATATTTTAAACCCATTATTCTTTTGAATCAACTCAGTTCCAAACATGAAAGCAAATTCCTAATTAGAAAAAAAACTCTTTGTTTGATCATCGGGTTTCGTAATACGAATATATTTTACATGGACAAACTTCAAACACTTTTTATGATTCAGTGGTTTTGAATTCTTTGAATTGCTTGTTAATTCCTAAATATACATTATGTAGGTAGATGATGTTATAATTATTATGATTGTTTGGGTGAAAGCGAGGGTTTTCCAAAGGTTTGCCAATGTTTTTTCTTTGTTTATTTGAAACTAGCTTTTGCCCGCGGTTTCGCTCGCGTTAAATTCGGGGTAACACAGTTCCCCTTTCCTGATTTCCAGGTACCTGCTACCTGTAGTTTTTGCCCTTGCGCCTTATTTATTATAATAGCAAAGCTAAGTTTTCCCTTTTCTTCCCTCTTTCTCCCTCATTTCTCACTTTTTTTGTTTATGTTTTCCTTCTTTATTTTTTTTTTTTATCAGAATAGGGGAACCCCGAATTTAACGCGAGCGAAGCGAAGCAAGAGGTAGTAAATAAATAAATTACTCATCAGACACCTCTTTTCTTGCCATATCATTCTTCACACAGTCCACCCATCGTTTCTTAGGTCTTCTTTTGCTCTTATCTAGCCACATTCATACTGAAACCTTTCCTCACGATATTGTCCTCATTCCTTCACACATATATTTTGGAGCCCGAGAGAACAAGACATATTTCACAAGAGCCCGTCCCGAGGATTTTGCCCACCGTTTTACAAAAAGTGGTAAAAACTAGTGTTGGAATATCAAGCTCCAGTTGTGATGCTGGTGGTCTCGACTAAATAAAACTTGGACGGCACGGTTGGCGCAGTGGCTGAGCGATTGACTGCTGCGCTGCTTGTCGCGGGTAGACAGTACAGGTAGTTAGTTGTTTCGGGTTTAAATGTTAGTTAACGCACCCGCGATACAGGATAAATTACTAGTGTGGGGCAACGTATAATACAAAAATAACTTCCTTATCTAAATGAAGATTGTGTAATACTCGTATTGACACTTAGCGGCCATTTTTATTAGTAGGTACACCACTAATAAAAATGGCCGCTAAGTGTATGCGCACGGTAAGTGATGGCGAGCGAGTATCCCTCAGTATGGTCCAGAGCCCAGCTTTTGGTGAGGCGTTCAGATGACGTAAGAGCGTACAGATGACGTATCCTAATTGCAATTTTCATTTTCATTGACATATTATATGTAATTTGATTTTTTTTATTGACATTTAATATTTTGTTCTTTATTTTAATGTGTGTTTTTTTATTTTGGTATATTAGGATTATTAAATTATCATTTTAATTTGTATGTCAGTATGACAAGACATAGTAAGAACGAGCTTTACTTAAAACATCCTATTAATGTAACTACCTATGTCTTACAAGTAAATAAATAATTATTATTATTATGATTACGCCGCGATCCCACTGGCCAGCGCTATGGGAAGATCCGGAACAGTATTCAACGCTAGGTTGAATAAAGACTTTCATTATAAGAAACCAATTTGTACAATATAATTGCTCGCCTATCAGACGGGCGGCATCAATAAAATGGCGTTAATTAGCGGGCCGTAAATAGCGGATCATTAAGTGTTAATTCATAAATCAATTCTATGTAACCGATAGCAGAGAGAGACTGGTCATAAATAAATATGTTGATCTTTTAAGTCTCACGAGGCAGAGCGCATGGTCTAGTCTGTCGGTGACTAATAGCTTTAGGACGTTAATTTTTACTCATCAATTGTAAATGACAGTTGTGTTGAAAGACCTCAATTAATGCCAGATTATGGGATGGGAAATGAAAATGTGTTGTTCGTCTGTATCTTCCGGCAAATCTATGAAATGACTGGACCGGTTTTGATGGGACTTTCACTGGTAGATAGCTGATGTTATGAGAAGTAACTAAGGTTTTTTTAAGTATTATCGTACCGTGTAATAAAAAAAAAACTCATAAAATTGTTAGCAAAATTTGATCAAAAAAGGGAAGTAATATTTTATTATTATTTCGCAAGAACGAAACTCGTAGGCAACACCTAGTTTATAATTATAAATATGTATAAAGGGTTTTTATCAATTTAGAACTTTAAACCTCTGGAAATCGACAAATATAAGCAACAACACCATTAAAACATATTGAAACTTCGATATAAATTAGTTAGCTCGATAAAAAAAAACACGAAGTTACGATTTCAAACATATATTTCAATGAAATTATGTATAGAAAAAGTATTTGAAAGTTACATAAAATAATTTTATTTTGAATAAAAACGGAACTGCGTAACGAAATCCGACCAATCGACCAATGAGCGCTGAGAAAAAACGTCGCGGTTAAAACAGGCCTTAACAGATACAAACAATTCTCAACTTTTACCTTGTATGATTCATAAAGATGTTGACAGAAATCTTCCAATCTCGTTTGGATAGTTTTCCTTGTTATCATCTCGTGAACAAATAATAACAAGTCTTGTGCAATTTGTTTTTCAAAACACTTCTTTGAAACTGACTCTTATTGTGCATGCTATGCACTACGATTAGGATTAACATGCAATGTATTTCACAAGCGTCTTTTTTCTCATTTGTCAAAAAAAAGGCTTTCAACGGAACCCTTATTAGATCACTTTCTTAGGTGTATGTCTATCAAGTCTCGGGAACGCGTGAAAGTACCTATCGAGTTGACATTAAAATCCACTGATGTTCTCGGTTCTGCTGTTCCCTCTGGGCGTAGCGGGGGGAGTGTTAGACTTGTACTGACTAAAACCCACCCATGTTCCTTCTATTGCCCTTTACGTTCCGGGGCCGCGGTATCTCTTTCGAACAATCCGCAATCCCGGGATACCTTCTGTTCGCATGCCATACCAGTATAATTAATTGCATGCGAATGTTTGTTTAATTAATCCAGAACCGTGTTACATCAGAGCCTGTCCCAATAATAGGTGTTAATTAGATATATGTTTGTAGTCGGCGCAGTGTGTTTGTAAACAGTACGTGCCGGGGTAGACGCGTTGCTATGGCAGTATATTACTATCCATATCATCGTCCTTGTCCCACATTATTTGGGGTGGGTTGTAACACGCTTTCTTCTTTTATTATCCTCTGTCAGACGTCGCAATATTTATAAACTGCTAGCTTTTGCCTGCTGCTTCGCTCGCGTTAAATTCGGGGTAACACGGTTCCCCTTTCCTGATTTGCAGGTACCTGCTACCTGTAGTTTTTGCCCTTGCGCCTTATTTATTGTAATAGCAATGCTAAGTTTCTCCTTTTCTTCCCTCTTTCTCCCTCATATCTCATCTTATCTTTAAAAATCTTTAAAAAAATAGCCTATGTCCGCCTCCAGGGTCCCAACTATCTTTGTACCAAAATTCATCAAAATCAGTTTAGCCATTTAGGCGTGAAGACGTAACTAACAAACAAACTCACTTTCGCTTTTATAATATTAGTAAGGATTTTTAAACATTGCCCACTACACTAAGAATTACTCCTGTATCGTGGGTGCGTTTACAAGCATTTAAACTCACATACACAAACAGCCAGACGCGGAACAACTATCTGTAGGCCATACAAATATTTGTTCCGTGCCGGGATCGAAAAAAAACCGGCCAAGAGCGAGTTAAACTCGCGCATCGACGGTTCTGTATAAGCTTGCGACATAAACGGCCATATCTTTTGACTGTGTAGACTTAGAGACTTGATTTTCACAGCACAAAGAGACTACATACTTGGCTATATGGTTTAAATTTCAACTCGATACCTCTGCCCGTTCCCGGGATAATAAGAGGATAAGAAATGGTCTTGACAGACAGACAGAGAGACAACAAAGTGTAAAGGGCATCGATTGTAATTCTGTATATCTACACACATCAAAAGTATCTAGGGATCAACATATATTTTTGCAATAACTTTTCTCCTGATTGATATTAATTAAAATTTTCTTTAAGGATTCATCAAATAAAGTGTTTTCGTTTGTCATAGTAACGATAAACCAAGTCACCTTTGCATTAATAAAGAAATTTGCCATTTTCCTAATAAAGGGATTTTTGACATTTGAACCATTAACATTAAAGTTCGAAAAAAAGACTGAAATAACAGTTTTCTTTAAAATTTTATTGGGTAACTTAAACAATTAATAATCCGTGTTTCTACCGCGAACACTAACAACACAAGAACATCGGTTTGGCATACTCAAAATGAGTTCATCCAAATCACGCTGTGGAATGGCCGCCCATGTTCGTTGCAATAACAAAAAAAGGTCTTCTTGCGACTGGATACCCTCCATATTCGGCAGAGCTCTTCATGCTCAATCGGGTTCAAGTCTGGCGACTGAGCAGGCCAGGGCAGGACATTGATGTTAGCTGCGGCGAGAGTCTGTCTTACAACTCTTGCGGTGTGCGGTCGTGCATTATCATGCATTAACTGAAATAAGGGACCGATTTGCACTTGTAGAGGAACGATGACGTCTGATACAATCGTCTCAGCATAAATTTGAGCGTTGAGGTTGCCTCTGATCCAAATCAACTCAGTTCTTCCGCCGATCCAAATACCCGCCCATACCATGATGGTTCCACCACTATAAGGATGGACTTCCTGGCAGGATTTTAATCGCTGTTGGCGTCCAGGGGTTCTCCAGTGTCGTATACGTCTTGTATCCGGTCTCATACCAAAACGAGACTCATCAGAAAAGCACACGAAACGCCATTGTTCTTCTGCCCAATTTCTGTGTTCAAGAGCCCATTGATATCGAATCCTACGATTGTGCATTGCTATAGGTGGTACCCGTAGCGGTCTTCGGGAATGAAGGTTCACTTCATGCAAGCGGTTTCTGACTGTTTGGTCGCTAATTAAGTTCCCTGAAGAGTGATGAAGCCTCACGGCTAACATCATGGCGGTTATTGTTGGAGCTCTTCGAGTTAAGATTTGAATGTATCGGTCTTGTCTCCGTGTGGTGCAGCGATACCGTCCTCCATGGCGCTCAGCCACGGTACCAGTGCTTCGGTAACGTGTCCAAAGTCGACTGATAACACTCTGACTTGTATTCAGAGCTAAAGCTACAGTACCTTACCGGGAACCAGCTTCTATCATTCCCAAGGCTCTGAGCATTTCTTCCCTGCTTAAATGACGTCGCCGCTCCATAATAACGTTGGTTTTAATCAGTAGTAGGGAAACAGTAGCACTAATAATGTCTTCAATGCGTTGTATGTTTTTATAGGGAAAATATTGACAGCTTATTTTCATCTTTTACTCGAATTTGATTGAGAGTTCTTGATTCAAATTATGAAATGCACCAAAAAGGATCCATATAAATTTATAAAATCATAAATTTATTACAAAGCCACATCTCAATCTCAAGAAATCCGCATAAAATGCTTGATCCCTAGACACTTTTGATGTGTGTATTAAATGTGACTATTTATGTGAATATTATTAATTTGAATGAGTCATTGATACTTGAAATGAATATAAAATTATAAAGTGATCCAATAAGGGTTTATTTTTTTCCTTTTGAGGTACGGAACTATAAAAATATCCAAGTTCGAACCCCAGACATTGAAAGCACCATTGCCTACTTTAAACGTCAAACGTTTTAAAACATTATCAATAACAGTTCAAGATGATTGGTTACGTCACTACTACGTAGACAGGCGCGTTACCCTTTTATACCTACGCAATACGCCGCGAGTACGCAACTACGCATAGTACGCGACGGGTATTGGCGGAAATCAAATTCCGCGAATATCTCTTTGGAAGAAAGCTATGCTTTATTGGGAATGTCGCGGAGTACACACAATGATGTGTGACCACAATTATTCTTTGTTTCAATTGAAAGTTTTATTGCTTATAGTTTATAAAGAGCTAAACAGTGAGATTTGATTTTTAAAGGAAGACTACCTGGGCCTGTTGGTTCACCCGCTGCTCAGCTTCTAAGTCTCGTAACGTGATGTTTATAGCTTATATCCATATATGTATATAGTTTATATCCTCGATAAATGGGCTATTCTATAAAAATAATTGTCAATTAGAAGCAGGAGTTCCTGAGATTAGCGCGTTCAGCTATACAAACGAACAAACAAACCCTCTTCTTTCGCTAAAGAGGAGCGTTTGTTTGTTCGTGTGAAAAAAAAGGTATGGCACCGCTGTGTCTTACCTTTTTTTCACATTGACAAAAGTACTTTTTGATTTGTTATTTAATTTCACCGTAAATGTATTGAAAAACGTTGTTTGATTCATGTGAGAATTTGTCACTGCTGTTCTCGGCTCTATAACACTCTCGCCTAGCGGCTGGGGCGTTATATCCGCTTCGCCTGCAATGACAAAGATTCCTTACTTGAATCAAAATGTACTTTTGAACTTTTATGTTCTTGAAAGTGTTCTCATCCAATGCATTCGTTTTTAGAACACTAAACTTACTTAAATTATCTAATTCGCTAAGCTTGCAATTTTACCATAGTGTTCCAATTTTTTTTCGAATCCTAGCGTTCTAAAATGGCCGATTAAGCAGACTCATAATAGGATACTAATATGAATTACGTTAAAATTCTTATAATGGTCACATACGCAGTTGTGAATTGTCAATTGGTGACCATTTCCATACTAAAAACCTATTATGGATCAAAGCAAATCATTTATTTCAATTAGACCATTACAGGCACTTTTGAATGTCAAGAAACAAAATGAATCTACAGTCCCGGTCACAAGGCATAATAACTTGTGAAAGTACTGTAGCCCATTCCAAAGCGTTGATCTCTATGGAGAAGAATGGGCAAGAAACTACATGGACACTCTTTTAAATTATAATATTACTAGCTTTTGCCCGCGGCTTCGCTCGCGTTAAATTCGGGGTAACACAGTTCCCCCTGCGCCTTATTGATCTGTAATAGCAACGCTAAGTTTTCCCTTTTCTTCCCTCTTTCTCCCTCACATCCCACTTTTTCTTAAAAAAGATTATTTGATTGCCTATGTCCGTCTCCTGGTTTCCAACTATCTCTGTACCAAAACTCATCAAAATCAGTGTAGCCATTAAAGCGTGAAGAGGTAACAAACAAACAAACCAACAAACTCACTTTCACTTTTATAATATTAGTAAGGATAAGGATTATAAAATCGTATTTACATCATGATGTAGAAAGACGTGCACAGTAAGAACAATGAGTCTGCTAAAGCGGCTATTTTAAACCCCCAGAATTTTGTTAAAGAGAAAAAGTTTTAATGTTTGGCGATGACAAATCCCTTCGGCCCGATGGTTTGTCTTGTCAGGAATTTAATAAAAGTACAAAAAAGGTCAATTTGTTACTTTGGTATTGTTAAATTAAAATAAATTCTGTTGATATAACGGCAGGTAGCGTGGTAGGTACTAAAAATGGACTGTTTAGCCAAAACGTTGGAAAACTTTGTTTGAGTTATTTCATAGTGAATATAATTATGAGTCATCGCTTTGTGTTGTCGACTGAAGGACTTGAATAAAATTTAATTGAAAACAAGCTTTGTTAAGACTTTTTAATTTGAATCATGGAGGCGTGCGGTAATTAGGTATTTGAAATGAAATTGACATGAAAGATATTCTTTTAAAGGAATAAAAGGAGTCATCATCATTTTCCTGCCGTTGTCTCATTATATTTGGAGTGGTGCAACACGTTTTCTTCTTCCATTCCTCCTGTCAGAAGGTTTTAAAAAAGCCAATATGTCTAAGGTAAATCACAACTTATAACCTTGTATCTGGTAAACCTGTTTTTTTTACTGGCTGAATAAAAAAAAAGGAAAAAAAATATCATCAAATAACTTCCCCCAGAGTGGGGGAAGTTATTTGATGATATTTGCGGAGCGGGGAGTGTCAGACTTTTACTGGCTAAAGCTTACACATGTTCCTTCTATTGCCCTTTGTATTGAACAACCCGTAACTGTAAACCTGCCTAAGGTATCTTATCACTCTTAATAATGTTTTTTTCAGATCTAAATATACTATATATATTAACTTCTATCTAATAATTACTTATTTTTACGCAAAAATCTAAACATGGCGTTTGGCGACCCCCGAAGTAACATGATCACGGTCTTTCCAACCCACTGCTGTTTATTTTACTGTTTACAATCGAAATAACATTTCAAAGAAGTTGTCTGTCAGCTAAAAACGCCTGTGGCTAACGGTTCATATCGTAATGTTCCAACAGTTCTAGTGCTTATATGCGATATTATTAAGAGATGAAATTTCTTGGAAAGCTCACAAGGGTTGTTTATCTAGACAAAATGAAAAAGAGGTAGAGTCCTATATACTCCCCCCTAGGATTATTTTTTAAAAGGGCAGGAAACTGTTGAATGTTCAAATTCAAAAGCCTCTTTATTTTCATGACAAAACATTTTTAAGTTCATATAACTAAACACTAGGGGTTTATAATATTTGTTATTAACATTAAAGGAAAACATTTTTAGATACTTACTTATAAATTAATTGTATGACTATAAAATATTGTTACATTAAAAAAAAAACGTCATGGCCCCTTTCGGGTATAACCTCCTCCAGTTGTCTCCAACTTTCTCTATTTTTCGTGACGTCTATCCAGTCTCTACCCGCTATTCCGCTATTTATTGACGGGCCTGTTGGTCTAGTGGTTAGTGGCCCTGACTGCTGAGCCGGAGGTCGTGGGTTCGATTCCCACCCAAGACAAACTTTGTGTGATGAGCATGATTGTTTGTTCTGTGTCTGGGTGTGATTTATCTATAATATGTATGTATTTATAAATTATATAAGTATGTATATCAGTTGTCTGGTTACCATAACACAAGCTCTGCTTAGCTTGGGATCAGATAGCCGTGTGTGAGTTGTCCCAAGATATTTATTTATTTATTATTTTATTATTCTTTCTAGTTAGTCAGTCCAACGAGCTTTTGATCTAGAGGTTGACTGCTGCGCTGCCTGTCGCGGGTTCGATTCCCGCACGGAACAAATATTTGTATGGCCTAAATGTTTGTAAACGCACCCACGATACAGGAGAAATTCCTAGTGTGGGGCAATGTTTTAAAAAAAAATCTCTTACCTCCAGGACCGTGCCATTTGGTAACGCGATTTGGCCATCTGTCCTCAGAGTAGGTATCGGGCAATGTGACCTGCCCATCTTCGATTCAATATACAAAAGTACATCATTTACGTAACGTTTACATCGTCCGCTCGTGCTTTCGGTGCCAAAACTTTAAACTGTTACATATATGTGACAAAGGCGTTCAAAAGCTTCAACAACGCTGAAACTTTGAATTTATAACCTACTAGCTTCCGCCCGCGACTTCGTCCGCGTGGCATAGTTACTTTGGGCTAACGCTAACTTTAACCCGTGCGATGATCAAAAAAAAAAATCGTTCTCTCCCCGTTTCTTCCTTCTTTCTCCCCTTTTTCTCTTTTTTTTAGCCTATGTCCGTCTCCAGGGTCCCAACTATCTCTGTACCAAAATTCATGAAAATCGGTTTGGCCATTTAGGCGTGAAGACTTAACAAACAAACTCACATTCGATTTTATAATATTAGCAAGGATAAAGATTATATTTGTAATTACAACTCAAGGAAACCGTAAAAATGCTCTAAAACCCATTTAAAACCGTGTTCTGTAAATATTAGGGACCGAGAAAAAACCGTTTAAGATTCCAATGAATCTGAGTTTGTAATCAATTTCTACGCAAATTAGATTGAACGAATTTATGGAGGAAATGATCGAGTTCCGGCGATCGAATTGAACTCGTTTGCTAATTTGGCTTTAGGTTCTAGATACTTGGATATTTTTATTTATTTACTAGCTGTCGTCCGCGGCTTCGCCCTCGTGATATCGAAAAAAAGTATCCTTTGTGTTATTCCGGACCATTATCTACCTCTGTGCCAAATTTCATCAAGATCCGTTCGGCCATTTTGACGTGAAAGAGTAACAAACATCCATACATCCTCACAAGCATTCGCATTTATAATATTACTAGCTGTGCCCAGCGGTTTCACCCGTTGAGGTTTAAGGGTATGAAAAATAGATGTTAGCCGATTCTCAGACCTACCCAATATGTACCCAAAATTTCATAAGAATCGGTCGAGCCGTTTCGGAGGAGTACGGTAACTAACATTGTGACACGGAAATTTTATATATTAGAAGATTAGGAATCAATAACATGAAGAGCTCGTGGCTAAATAATAGCAGCCGCTCGGGTCGATCTTTAGGTCAAGCTGCACTTGCCTAGGTTGGTCTGTGGATGGGTGACCACCCGTTATGTACTTACCGAGTTTCCTCCGCGCCTCGGAAAGCGCGTTAAGCTGTTGGTTCCGGCTGTGATTTGTAGATCTTTGTCACAGGTAGTCAGTGTCCCGAAAGTTTGACAACCAATCTTACCAAGGGGTAACGTTTTACCCAGTACTAACTGGATTGTGAAATTCAGATAAGCAGCCGCTCCATGTGAAATACTGGTAGCTGCATCCAGTTAGACTGGAAGGCGACCCCAACAAAGTTGGAAAAAGACTAGGCAGTAGGTAATTTATTCAATATCAAATAAATCTAACATAACATTTTGCTTGTAATCTAACCTAAGGTTTAGGCAGTCTAGAGTTGTACCTAATTGTACAACCATGTTTTGATATTCATGATTAAGTCTCATGTAACCCTGCCAGGGTCGCGGTTTGTTTGAAAGAGATACCGCGGCCCCGGAACGTAAAGGGACATGGCTGGGTTTTAGCCAGTACAAATCAGAGCACGAGAAGTTATTTCCATCTGCAAAAAAAAGTCTCATTTAAAAGGCGAGTCTTTTGCCAACAATCGGACACAAAATCAAATTCTGTGTCGGCTTTTGAATATCGTGAACTCATACGTTTAATCAACGTCATTATAAAAAATAAAATTATTTTATTATATACAGACAAATTCATATCCATTTGGTTAGTACAACACACAACATTAAAAACTATTACTAAAACCGAACCGAAACGAAAACTATTACGAAAACCGAAACTAAACACCGAACTATTTAAATGTTAGTATTTAAATAGTTCGGTGAACCGCCGACTTCCCAAGATACGAGCATTGCTCAGTTTGGGAGTCGTTGAATCACTTCTTAAAAGCCTTGTGCAATTACTTTACTTTGTCAATTTTCATTTTAACTTGTACCTATTATGTATTTTGTACTTTTTGTGTGAATATTATTATTTATTTTTTTAAAAAAAAAATCAACCAGAAAAGCAAAACAATTATAAATTATACACAGCCACACTTGCATGTAGGCGTATCCAATGTCCCAGTATGGGGCTGTCCCACCTGTCCGCTATAGTGCGTAGAATGCTGTTGTGCGTATTATGCATATAATACACTTTCTATAGGGAATACTTCCGTAAATCACACTGATACGGTTACTTTTCCCCCGCTCTGGGCGGAGCAGAGGAGAGTGTCAGGCTTTTACTTACTAAAACCCATCCATGTTCCTTCTTTTTTCCTTTGTGTTTGTGAACACGGACGCGCTGTCGATACGGCCTGTCGTCAATAGACGTACGGTGAGCTACCCATTGCTCAACGTCGACAGACTTGACTTTTTTTTGCTAGTATAGTTGCTTCGCAGAAGGAGTTGCCGCTTCCCGTTCCCTCTTGCTCCGGACCATGGACTGAATCAGGGCCGGACGCAAGAGGTCACCGGATTTTCCTCGGATTGTATATTCCGTCCTTGTTTCGATATTTGTGTGTAATATTTTATGTGATGTCCGTGTCATACGTCAGTCGTTATGCCGTTAAAAATAGTCCTACGTGACATTTTGCGTCTTATCGATTTATAAGTTACGTTGTTTTTTGTGTGTTCTACAATGAAATACATGTTATTAGTTGAAGCATTTTATTTTTGTTTTAAAAACGTTGCCCCACACTTGGAATTTCTCCTGTATCGTGGGTGCGTTTACAAACATTCAAACTCAAATACACTAACAGCCAGACCCGAAACAAGTATCTGAAGGCCATACAAATATTTGTTCCGTGCGGGGATCGAACCCGCGACACGTAGCGCAGCAGTCGATCGCTCAGCCCCTGCGCTAACATTGAACATTGAGGTATATAGGTTTGTGCTGGTGTCAAGCTTCCAAGTTCTAGTAGAACTGCTGTTAGAAGATACAGGTTTAATCTCACCACTGCACACTATGGCTAACTTTATCCATGTAGTCTCGTGTGTTATTCTTTTAATGAATTTCTTTGAGCGTGAGCTTCCGTGGCCGGATTTTCAGGAAAAGCAAAGCCCGCAGTTATAGTATTGTTCACAACTTACATGTCTGTGCCTCGTCAAGCATGTTAATTCTGTTTTGTTCAGTTCTGCGTTTTTCAAGAAAAGTTTACGGCTTCGATTTCGGACAACTGACTGATAAAATAATTATTGTTAAAGAGCGGAGATTGGTGATGTAAGATAATTATTACAAATATTATGAGACGAAATCAAATGTTTATATTTAAGCACACAATAAGTAGGTATCATTCATATAATAGAGTACGTAATAAATAGGTCACAAAAATGGGTCGATAGCATAAATCCACAACCGCTTCTAAGGAAAAAATTACTTTAGTTTCGGAAGTCGGTGACTTTGTGTTTTCATTGACATTATTGCCGCCAACTTTCGAAAAAGTAGTTATTTTTCACATTGTTAGTGTTTCTTAAGGAAGTCAGTTAGTTTTTTTTTGTAAATGCGGTTTTCGTTTACACAAAATGTCACATTTAAATTGTGCTTCGTATAGAGGAGATTTAAAAAAAAAAGTTTTTATGATAACATGCCATAAACATTGTTTATAAAACCTATATCAGCACTACACTGTAGCAAATGTTCTGTTTTGTTTCATTCCACGTTTATTTAACTTTTCATCCTGTGTCCAAACATTTTACTTCTAGTAAAAGAAGCCTTAACGAAAGACTGATATCAAATTATGTACTAGCGTCAAGTTTTATTGGTGAGACTTGTGAATTTCGTCAATCTATCATTTAGTTCCTAATATTCTATAGATAGATTCTTCGAGTTCGTAGTTGAAGAGGGCGGTTATCGATTTAATCTTGTAGCCTTAGAGGCTTTGTCGTATCCTTGCCTTTGACGCCTTTAAACGACCAAATTATATTAGATAATGGCTTTCTGACAACGATGAGCTTATCAACAGAACGTCGATCTTTGAAAAGCCTTACAGCTTAAATTTTCAGAAATTCGATGTCCGCAGAAAGTCGCTACGAATTACATAGAAATTCGTCTGGAAATTAATCTTACCAAAATGTATTGTGTTAAGCAGAAATGTGCTGTGGAGGATAGACAGACAGTCGAATTAGGGTAAAATAGTGGGAATTTATCCCATTGTATTGTTTTGAAAAGGCAAGGTAAAGGATAAATGCCTCCAAAAATAATTTAAATCCGACATCCTTACTAATGTTATAAAAACGAAAGTGAGTTTGTTTGTTTATTTGTTAGTTACATCTTCACGCCTAAATGGCCAAACCGATTTTGATGAATTTTGGTACAGAGATAGTTCGGACCCTGGAGGCGGACATAGGCTAAAAAAAGTGGGAAAAGGGGGAAAGAGATGGAAGAAAACGGGAGAGAAAGATATTTTTTTATTCGATCATCACGTGGGTTAAAGTTAGTCCATAGTAATTATGCCACGCGGACAAAGTCGCGGGCAGAAGCTAGTAATTTATAAGCATTGGACCGTCTTAGTTATTAATATAACAACGAGATAAACATTATGTGACGTGGAAGTCGGTGACATGTAAGTATGTTGATGATAATACATTGAGATTAGTCGTTATTTTATTAATGATTTATATTATTGGACGTATGGCTGTGGTGAAAGGAACTTATCGCCGAACGGTCGCCGGTTTGGTCGTAGATGGGTGGGTATCACCCTTTTTTTGCGTTTGGGAAATCGTCAAATAACTGCCCCCGTTCTGGGCTCTGTTCCTTCTATTGCCCTTTACGTTCCGGGGCCGCGGTATCTCTTTCGAACATCCCGCAACCCCGGAAGGCGATGTCCCTGGCAGGCCCCTATGCTTTGCTGACATCTATTTGAGGCGCGCGTGGAACACTAACGGGCCGTCTACACAGCATGGACCCCACGCTAGGAATTTATCCTGTATCATGGGTGCGTTTACAAACATTTAAACTGACATACACAAACAGTCAAACCCGAAACAAATACCTGCAGCCCTTTTTTTCTCGAAAATACAGTAATTGGCTCAATAATACTCGAACCGCTTCACTTGGAGCACAATGAACGCTACCTTAAAATACTTAACGGCCTAATTGGAATGACGACTGAAATGCAGTGAAATGTTTCGAAGCGATGATTGGATGTTATGTCAATTAATGTCATCATTTATTGTGGGTAAAAGCAATCAGTGTAGAAACTGTCTGGCCCGCTAGTGTTGCCAACATTCCAAAAATATGCAGGAGAATGAATCGAGCTATGAGAATATTAATACTGTCGTTAAAATAGCTACATAATCTTAATAATATTATAAATCTTACTTCTTACTAAATTTAATCCTACTAATATTAAAAATGCGAATGTTTGTGAGGATAAAATTTGGCACAGAGGTAGATTATAGTCTGGAATAACACATAGGATACATTTTTTTCGATATCACGCGGGCGAAGCCGCGGTCGCCAGCTAGTATATTATATAGTTGACATCACGCTTGGAATCCTTGGAGGGGTAAGGCAGAGTTGTACCCCATAACACAACCACATTTCGTCAGTGATGTTTAAATCTCGCTCAGCATCGCGGACTGTCTCGAACAAAGGGGTACAATGTTAATGTTAACATAACAGTACTAACCTACTCCTTAACATGGTTTTATTCAGACCGATGACTGTCCCCACCCAGTAGCTCTGGAAGGGGCAGTCCGGTCTGGCTGCAATCATTTTCATATTGGTGTTGTCACTACCATGCAGACGCTGTATTAAGGATGCCGTTTTCTTTAGCATGTAACGTGGAAACCATCTGTATGAGCTACAGCAAACATTTCCGACGCGATACAGCGCAGCTCCAACAGCATCCTGAAGGCGTTATTAAATTGGACGCGTAGGACATTGTATGCTCGTCGCGTGTTTGCCACCCACCTGTCACTCGAGTACAACGATTGACAGAACGCCTTAAATAAGGTATACTTAGATGTCGGTAGTATACCGAGCAAACCGGCGAGCAGTCATATTGAATATACTAGCTTCAGACCGCGCCTTGTCCGCGTGGCATAGTTACTTTGGGCTAACGCAAACTTTAACCCGCGTGATGATCAAATAAAAATTATTTTTCTCTCCCCTTTTCTTCCTCTTTTTTCACTTAATTTTTAAGTGAAAAAAGAGGAAGAAAAGGGGGGCCTATGTGCGTCTCCAGGGTCCCAACTATCTCCGTATCAATATTCATCAAAATCAGTTTGGCCATTTAGGCGTGAAGACTGTACAAACAAACTCACTTTCGCTTTTATAATAAGGATAGCTTAGCTCGCAGCGTTTCCTGTTTGAAAACTTTTTGTTGTTTTACGCCTACGGGCGCAATTTTCGAGACAAAACCAGACAGTACCATTTGTTATTAAATAACTATCGAATAGCCCAATACATTTAGGGATCTAAAATAGCCAAATTTCACGCACGGGTAGCACTTCCTAAGTAGACAATTTATATAGCTTTTCATTTCCAAAACTTCTAACTTGTTGACACAATAATTGTTAGTTGAAAACTTTTGTAAACAAACAGTAGGTACGTCTTACATTTTACTTTATAACTTCTTAGAATAGCGACAACAATTCTATCGTGTTTTGCGTGTTTACGACATAATATTTAAAAACATAGAAAGTTGTGTGATGAAAACAATTAAATTATGTAAACAACAACTTTTAAAGTTTAGGAGCATTGCCATTTTATTTTCAACAAGTTCTTTTTAAATTATTATCTACCATACTAAATCTTAATAGGGGAATATCTCTACATAGGGAATGAGCTTATTGCTATCAACCGGGCCCAAATCAAGACTCTGTAACTTTTGAGAAATCCTTACTAATATTATAAAAGCGAAAGTGAGTTTGTTTGTTTGTTTGTTACCTCTTCACGCTTTAATGGCTAAACCGATTTTGATGAATTTTGGTACAGATATAATTGGGAACCAGGAGACGGACATAGGCTAACTTTTTTGAAAAAAAAGTGAGATGTGAGGGAGAAAGAGGGAAGAAAAGGGAAAACTTAGCGTTGCTATTACAAATTAATAAGGCGCAAGGGGAACTGTGTTACCCCGAATTTAACGCGAGCGAAGCCGCGGGCAAAAGCTAGTTCCTAATAAAAAGCCAAAAACACTACACGACCCGGGAATCAACCAGGCCCCTCAACGTCTGGTCACCTCCTACGCTAGCATGACTCCGCTTCCAGGCGCGCGAGGTCTAAGCTCGCATTATCTCCGGCGAAGCGGCGAGCCTTGCCGGAGGTGGCCAGACGTTGAGGGAGAGAACCCCAAACCAACGCTCCGGGCGTTGGCCGCCGCGAGACGACTCCCGGCCACTGTAGATGCGGGCCTGTGGACAGTAAGCAATGGGTAGCTCACCGTCCGTGACAACAGGCCGTGTCGACGGCACGTTCGTGTTCCACGCGCGCTACAAAGAAATGTCATCAAAACAGAGGGGCCTGTCGCGGCCACTGCCTGCTGGTTTTGCGGGTTGTTCGAAAGAGATACCGTGGCCCCGGAACACAAAAAAACATGGATGGGTTTTAGTCAATAAAAGCCTGACACTTCCCCCGCTGCACCTAGAGCGGGGGCAGTTTTATGATGATTTCCCATCGCTAAAAAAGGTCTTCATGTTCAATAGTTATTTACAAATATTTTCTGTTATAATACTTTGACTGTCCGTTTCTCTAGACGGTTCAATTCACTTTTATAACTGGCCTTCGTTAGTTGACAAAAGATGAACCTTATACCCTTTTTTCTGAAAATCCCATTCTTTTATTTTTTTAAATGGTTACGTTTCTTGGGTACGTCATCAAGTTTATTTCATCATCCCCGGTCCTATTGTTCACATGATAATCGGATTTAGAAAGAATTTTATCCCTGATATAAATTTCATCGTATTGTTACTTGTAATGTAGTACGTACACCGTTTAATTTTCAGACGTGGCTTAGTTTTTTTCAACAATTTATATTTACGCATTTACTTTTACATTGTTTTTTTAGTCAGAAAAAAGCTCCATATCAAATAATATTATTTCGTTATAAACTTTTCTACGTACGTAGATGTTCCAAATCCTTATTGATTGACAGAAAAATCTAGAACATTCTTTTCAATGTTCCACAGAATAAAAATGTGGTATCAGAAGGCCTGTGGCCTTGTAGATTCTTAGACGCTTGTTAACTTATGTTAACGTATTATTTTATTTTACTTTTTGTAAAGTAAGCAATGACTTATTGTCGGGCCTACGCTGTCCTCTCATACTTAAGTGCTAACGCTGTAACAACAATATTGTAAAACTAAATGATTTTAAAAGAGTAACCATGGCTTTTCTTGCCGGTTCTTCTCCATAGGAAACGACCAATCCGAACCGTGCATCTTTTCTCGACGTTTTATAAGTGTCCATGTAGGCCTATGTAAAATAAAAATATTTTGATTTTGATTTTGAAGGGTCACGGAAATCGGAACAAAAACACTTTTATTGTGACGATTTTATTCTTTACGTTTTCAAAGAAATGTGGTGCTCTTAAGAATGGTTTCACCAATAATATTATAGCCTAACATAACTCTGGCTTAAAGTCAGCTCAGTTCCTGCTGATCTTTGAAGATAACCGTTTATCATAAAGTTATCAATCAACCATTTATTTCGTAGAACATAGGTGGGTTTACAGGTACTATAATAATGAATATGTTTATTATGTTTTGCCAATAGATGGCAAAAATCAAGCAAAATAAAATACCTACAGGAGATATAAATATTGACTACAATGGTCAAACTATAGAAAAAGTGATTAGTAAAAAATCAATCTTAGTGGCCTATCATGGTCTTGTAATCTCTATCTTAAGATTTGGTATAACATTTTGGGGTTATTGTAATGAACGGGAAAGCATTTTTAAAGCCCAGAAGCGCTGTTTGAGAGCTATGTTTGGTCTGAAAGTAACTGACAGTTGCGTACCTATATTTCAGTCTCAAAAACTATTAACTTTACCATGTCTCTATATCCTAGAACTAGCAATATTTGTAATAACAAACCGAAATCTATTGCATCAATATCAGAAACCAGAAAACGAAGTACTGCCTTAAGATCACAATATCGACACCTACTTTGCGCAGGCGTATTTAAAACTAGCTTATTAAAAAAAAGTGTAATCGGTATGGCTCCTGTTATCTTTAATAAAATTCCTGAACAAATTAAAAACTTACCCCTGTCAAAATTTAAAAAATGTTTTACAGAATTACTTGTAGAGAAATGTTATTACTCTGTGCAGGATTTCTTAGACGATGATACATTTTAATAACAAAACTGCCAATATTATATTACTCATATTTGCATGCTAATAAGGCAGAATGTATATGGATCTCAATTATGTAACTTACCACCTTATTTTTTATGTTAACTACATTCTTAGCAAATAAAGACATATTCTATTCTATTCTATTCTATTCTATTCATAATCTTTACTAATATTATAAAAGCAAAAGTGAGTTTGTTTGTTTGTTACCTCTTCACGCCTTAATGGCTGATTTTGATGAATTTGTCGTTGGGACCCTGGAGACGGACATAGGATCTTATTAAAAAAAAGTGGGATATGAGGGAGTAAGAGGGAAGTAAAGAGAAAACTTAGCTTTGCTTTTGCAAATCAATAAGACGCAAGGGCAAAAACTGCAGGTAGCAGGTACCTGAAAGTCAGGAAAGGGGAACTGTGCTAGCCCAAATTTAACGCGAGCGAAGCCGCGGGCATAAGTTATAAATAAAATAAAAATAGGAAATTAGTTAAATAGCTAAAATGTCTAAATTTAAAAATAACTATGTTAATCGCGTAAAATGTTATCAGTATCATTATTTTAAATGAAATTAAACTCCAGGCAGGTAATAAAAAATAAAACCACCCCTCCTCACTTCTCCTCACGTGACATATCCTCTTTTAAAAATCGAAACCTTCTGCTCCTTGTATTCTTTGTGTACATGTTGGTATCGCGTGACTAACTAATGAGATACGCGTGAGAAATTCTAATTTTTCTCGACGCTTCTCTACTTACGCAAATTGTTTTTGTTCACCTGATGGACGTTCGCGAATGTCTAGTAAAGTCTGGTTGATGTAGTTCATGTTCATAGCCGTGGCATATCTAGGTTGCATGAACTATAAATGAAATTACAAATCGAATGTTCGAAAGCATTTGTTTCAAGCAACGTCCAAATCAAAAAACTTTTATGCTAAAATAATAATCGACTTCCAAAAATAAACTAAAAGTTGGAAAAGCCTTACTTCTGGTCGTCGAAAATGTTTTTTTAAAGATTTTTATTTCAGCATTTTTAGAGAGCTTAGCGATATACTTAATGATATTTCATAGATTTTTCACAAAATGATATTTCATTTTTTTGTCTATCAATCAAACCGATCAAAAAAAAAAAAACAAAATATTTCATCATATCAGATCATAAACAGTTTCAATCAACCGGGTCAAGTTGGTAGCTGGTGACGCTGTGTCACGCCCCCGCACTTGTCACAGACCTGTGACGTCATCCTGTTAATTGGGCCGAGCTTACCGTCTGACTCTTAATCCTGGAATAAGAATAAAGGAATGCAAAGGAGAATAATGCGTTTGTGACCAAAATCTTCTAGGTTGTATGGAGGCCATTACTTAATAATACGGAACTAATTTGGCATTATTTTTTAAAAGGGTTTTAATTGTTGAAACAGCTTTGTCGTCACCAAAATCCTGCTAAATCCATATCCTTACTAATATTATAAAAGCGAAAGTGAGTTTGTTTGTTTGTTACGTCTTCACGCCTTAATGGCTAAATCGATTTTGATGAATTTTGGTACAGAGATCTTGGAGAGTGAGACCTTGGAGACGGACATAGATTTTTTTTTAAGAAATGAGGAAAGAAAAGGGAAAACTTGACTTTGCTATTATAATAAATAAGGCGCAAGGGCAAAAACTACAGGTAGCAGGTACCTGCAAATCAGGAAAGGGGAACTGTGTTACTCCGAATTTAACGCGAGCGAAGCCGCAGGCAAAAGCTAGTAGTATTATATTATGTAATATAAAAACACATTTTTCGTGAAAACAATTTCTCTATAGCGTCCTTAATTCTTTTCACAAAATGTGTTTTATTTTTGCTGTGAAAAATCTGTAGCATATAAAGTAAAGTTGGCGGTCATGAATTCTTTTGATAGCGAATTTCTAAGAACCAATTCGTTCGCATATATTGAGACTCTCTGTTCCTAACGTCGGGATTACATGCACAGTCGAACAATGTACTCTATGGTACTAACGTATGCTGACCCAGATAGCGAAGATCTTGCAACAAATAATAGGTCGCACATCAATGTTCTGTAGACTGGGTACTGGTACTGTCATTCCTCTATTTATTGCCTCGGGGTACCGGTTGCAGACATTAGGAAAGATAATTCCGATAGCAAATGATATGAGGCGATTCTCACACGAAAGTTCATCCGCGCGGATGGTGATCGATGTCGGATCTAACGTCGCATTGGCTCGTATGAAGTCTAACCTAACACACTTTACGGTACACACGACGACAGATCAACCTATACAAAACCAGTTTAAGCGGATATCTCGTCGTACGGGAAATCTACGGCGTACGATTCGTAGTTGAAAGATCAGCATAAACTGGTTTTGTATAGGTTGATCTGTCGTCGTGTGTACACCACCCGAAAGCGCGGATGAGAAGTGGCGTTTACACTCCGCGCGGTACACTTCCATAATAAATCTTCGCCGCGCATCCAGTGTTCCAAGAAAACTATAGGAGTAAGCAAATGAAAGGAATCACCTGCTACCCTACCATGACGTCTTAAAGCAGAACTTATTACGATGAGGGAAAGAGACAGAGCTATACAGGGTGTCTAGCACCATCTCTTTCTCACACAGGAATAAGAACTGCTAAAAGATGTCATGGTAAACTGCTATAAGATGTTCTGACCCTACCATTCATATCTAGAACTGCCCCGATTCCAGCAGCTATACTATTTTTGCCTTAGCATGGTGGGGGTGACATAAGTTAGATGAAACGTTTCTCTTCAATCTGGAAATTGCCGTGAATTACATTAATCACTGAATATGTTGGTTTTGCTCTGAATATCATAGTCGTATCCATTATAGCAGTACAAATTATATATTTTCATCTAATGTCACCCGCACCATATTACAGAGAAAACAATATGCAACAAGACAAATGAGAAAATGAGTTACCCAAACGAGTTACTATTGTAAAAGTTTCTTTTACCGGTATTACGAGAGATAACTTCCTTACACAGCTGATCAGCCTTCTCTTGCACAAAAGTACCAAAACCTTTGACCCAATTACTACAAGGAAAGCTTAGCAAATACCGGGCTTTTTGACCCTGTAATAGATTAAAGCATAAAATATGTGTGTCAAATCGTGCTCAAGGCTTTTTTTTGCGGATGGGAAATCATCAAATAACTTCCCCCGCTCTGGGCAGAGCGGAGGAAGTGTCTAAAACCCACCCATGTTCCTTCTATTGCCCTTTACGTTCCGGGGTCGAGGTATCTCTTTCGAACAACCCGCAACCTCGGCAGGCGGTGGCCCTGGCCCCCCCATCTCACAAGGCATACGTGCTTTTTTGAAAGCTGCTTGTTTTTTTTTTTGTTAAAGTCACCTGACACAGGCAAAATTTGCTTAAAAGTAGGCTCCAATCACATGTTTGTTACTACCAAAACCTGTATAACGTGTATGATTTTTATTTATTTATGTGTTTTGAAATAAAAGGTATGCCTAAGTTTCTGTAAAAGACTCTCGTTAATATTTATTTGTATCCGGGGGATACATTGTTAAGAAGATATTTCTGATTAACTCTGTTAATTTTAGCTAAATAATAACATCTTTCTAGCCACGGAGAACATATTCCTGATTAGGTATGCATCGATTACGGGAATTGTTTTGGCACTAGTTTATTTTTTCTTTTAACTTTGTTTTGTTTGGTATAACAGGATCTATCTCGTATTAAATTTCTGAAACTAAAACTACATTTGTAATTAAGGCCAACTGCGATTCCAACTGTCACTTATAGCACAGGGAATCCTATTTTAAGTGACAGAGTATTGTTGTTGTATTCTCATTATTTTTTAATTAATAAACGTATTTGTATTGTGTATTTACAAACATTTAAACTCACATACACAAAAAGTCAGACCCGAAACGACCACCAAATACAAAAAATGCATAAATTACATAAATTAAATACAAAATTTACTGAATTCACTCCTTTATAGTGTGCTTTAAAATTAAATTACAGAGATGGATTTGTTCCGTATTTTTATCGAAAATAAATACCCTCATGGTTTTTCCAATTGTATACATCAAAATATGACAGAGATATAGCCATCGCTATCGCCAATATGATCTAATTTCCGTACATTGTGCCTTTACTTGGAAACGTGACTGAAATAAACTTTTCTCGAGTTGCTATGTCGCATTGCCAAAGTTATAAAACGTAACTTCGTTCTTGGTCGACTTTGAATGCTAATTCAATAGAAATAGGAATAAAGATCAAAGTATTTCACAAGATTAAACGATTTGGGTTTAAATTACGTACCTACTTTTTTGGAGAGTAATTATTACATTTATTTTTTTATGCGTACTCGTAGTGAATGTTTGACAAAATGGACCCATAGTGTTGCCATCACTGAAATAAGTACCTTGTTTCTATTAGAGAGGTATGTAACACCTCCCGAGTTTGGTATTCTTCGATGTCTTTAATATCTGTCTTTATATAGGGTTTGTCGGTTTTCTCATTATGTTTCCCTTTACCGCTTTTAAAGCGGTGGTAATGGAATAAATGAGACTAACTCAGTGTTTAGGCCTGATAGGGCTAATGCCTCCGCGGTGGGCGCTGAAGCAGCTGGACCGGGAGCTCCTCCTGGAAGCCTTGATCGTGCAGGCCTGGGTGTCATCACCGGACAGGCCTGCCGACACCAAACACGAGGCGGACTGGTTCCAGGAGGCCATGTCCCAGATCTGCGACTGGCAATGCCCCGAGTCAGCCGGTAAGCGCCCGGCGTCAGGTGTAATGGTGGTCGCGGAAGCTGACGGCACTGCGCGAAGCATGCGTCGCTGCGCGGCACTCGTACGCCAGGCACCGCAGGCTCCGCATCCGAACACCGGATGTGGCAGCCATTGAGGCGGAGCTGTATGAGGGGTACAGAGCGGCGAAAAGCGCCCTCCTAGAAGGACCTGGCCCGCGAGGAGATGCTGGAGTCTCTCTGGATGGAGATCCGTGGGGGCGGCCATACAAGATGGTGCGGGATAAACTCCGCACCAGCCCCCGCTGATATAGTTTACGCAGTCCAAAGATATTACGTATAAGACCCAATTTTGTGCGAAACCCTCGGTGCGCGAGTTCGACTCGCACTTGGCCAGCTTTATCAATTTCTTTCTCAATTCCAACAAGTTCATGAGTCTTTGCATAATAGAAGTGATAAACGGAATTGTATAAAATCTGGTTCTTCTAACCTGACAGACAGTTGTGTTGCTGGGGAGTTTGTTCCGCCACTTCTTCTTCCTAGCTAAAACACTAGAAAATGGCGAAGGGCAGGGAGTTTTCGTGGGACTTTTTCTTGTAATGTGACATTCAAAAAGTGCTAATTTGAATAAATGACTTTTGATTTTCTATCATAGTTAGCCTTGCTTTATTATGATAATTTGTTAATCACAATTAATCCACGAGATAAAGTTACAGTCTTATAGACGATCAGGTCGTGGTCTTGTCAATGACCTCAGATGTCACACGAAGGCAATAAAGTTTTGATGTAATACTATTTAATTTAATTTTTATTTTATTTGGCTCACCAACAATTGAATGCACAGTACCAGGTTAGGAAATACATCAAATAAACTTATATTCTAGTGTACCAATTCCTTACAGATAAGCACATCATGCATTACATTAATGTTGATTGAAACTAAGTGCAAAGGTACTTAAAGTTAGATGAGTTTAAATCTATTCACCAAGCATAATTATGACCTAAAACTAGAAAATTTTAAATAAATTAACCTGCAAGCCTTAACACTAAACACGAGTAACTGGTATGGGGATACCAGTTACAAAGTACACAGTTACAGTTTAAAATTCCTTAGTTCGTTTGATAAATGAAAGAAAAAATGAAAGAAAATGATTTAATTTGGCACATGCCACAAGTGCATAATACATCAAAAAAAACATAAAATAACATGTTTCAGGTAAACCAGCGTTAGGTGCTAGGTGTCTTTTTTAACTATACTTTTTCGCTGTAGCATGATGCGGGTGACATTAGATGAAAAGATGTTTAGTGCTTCATAGTAATACATCCCATTACTAAACATGCCTGTGTGTAGTCCTATATGGCTATGATATTCAAGCCTTGAAGGCTATCAGTCATGTTTAGAAATCAAGGAAACGTTACAGATTGAAGAGGAATGGTATATTTTACTAATGCCACCCAAACAGTTTTTTATAGGTATATTTTATTCAGCTGTGAAACACACATTCCAGGTTTTCTTTTTAACTTCTTTTATGGT
This sequence comes from Ochropleura plecta, assembly GCA_905475445.1. Lineage (NCBI taxonomy): Eukaryota > Metazoa > Arthropoda > Insecta > Lepidoptera > Noctuidae > Ochropleura > Ochropleura plecta. The sequence continues at coordinate 5,486,722 of FR997740.1, read as the reverse complement.
ATTAATTTCAGAATGAGTTCTGTTGTAAGTAAATGCATTTTTATCTTTTTTAATTTTAGATGTTTTTTTATCTCTGGTGTCTTTTTATTTATTACGAAGGACGATGCTTAAAGAACGCATCAAACAGAGTAAGAGTGAAGCATAGTAAACCTATTTAAACACGCAAGGTGAACGTATCGCCTTCAAAATTGGCGGATTCCACTGTTTACAGGATCTTTCACCCTTGAAATTGGAGGACATACATTCGGTTAAGTAACATCGGCGTTATAGTATCCTTGACAAATACACGGAGGTACCCATAGACAATTAAAGCTAAATTACAACGACAGCGAGAGACTGGAATAATTTAACACGTGTACACGTACAGTCAATACCACAAGTAATTAACAAATACAGAGAGAGTACAAAAAAAAATTGTGTGGTGAATCTCTAATGGCAATGGTCGTTCGCGCGGTCGGGCGGAGGTAACGAAGTGAATGGCAGTGCGCCATCCGCGCGGAGCGGCGGTGACCGCTGCTTGTCCGCGCGGACCGTTGTCGTGAAAGAATCGTTAGGATAACGCGGTAAAAAAGGGGATAGGGTGCTATGGCGTAGCTTTATTAATGAAAATTGATGATCGAATTTGAATTTTTAAACGAATATTAGATGGGAAGGTTGGTCAACCTATTGGTTGAGCAGTAAGCTGCGCTCCTAATTACATCGTACTTAAATATAACTGGCGAAATGTGGATATTATTAGGCTCACCTCTATCTAACCCACCTGTTATCCAGGCGTGATATTATAAGATCAGGTAGTTTTTGACCTACAACGGTACAACACAACCTACGGTAAAACAAAATCAAAAGTCGTCGACATCTTCAACACAACATTTGTTGATCTGTCTGTACTTTCAAATCCCTTAAATCGATTAAACTCAAACATTGTCAGGGGATTACAGTGCCCTCTGATGAGATCATTGATCATCTGCTGTTTAATTTATTAAGACACTCTACATTTGAAAATGGAACCAATTGACTTTAAATTGAGAACGCTTTTACTTTTACTGTTAGTAAAATTGTTTTTGAAACTTCCCGTGATTCTTGTTACTAATTGATTAAAGCTGTTCGCTTTTCAACTAGAAATTGATTGTTTCTAAGTAATTATAAGACCAAGTATTAGAACGGTAACAAAGCAGAGGGTCTTCTAAGTTTGCGGGTTGTTCGAAAGAGATACCACGGTCCCGGAAGGCGGAACTAAAAGGGCATAAGAAGGAATATGGGTTGGTTTTTTGATTTCTCATCCGCAAAAAAGAAAAAAACGTATGAGAACGGTCTACTTTCGTTTCAGAGTAAGCTGTGAGTTCGAATCTAGGGAGGCACTTTGTACAAATCATTTCATCTTCACTGTTCTCAAAATTGTGATGGAAAATATTGAGAGGAATCGGTATATCCTACAACCAAACATTCGAAGACCTGTAACTTCCGCCAATACTCAAACTAAAAGCTTTTATTTCAATTAGACCATTACAGGCACTTTTAAATATCTAGAAACAAACGTCTAAAGCTACAGTACTAGACACAATGCATAATAACTTGTGAAAGTACTGTAGTTCCCCATTCCAAAGCGTTGATCTCTATGGAGAAGAATGGGAACAAATACTTCATGGAGTATATAGTAAGTGAATATTTCATAATTATTATGACTTCATAATAATTTTACAAGCTCATGGTAACATTATTCATGTTGAGATTATATAAATATGTGAGAACGATGTAGTTAAATGTGCACTTTAAGAGCGTCCAGAGTAAAAGCACATATAGTAAAGACAAAGCAAAGAAAGTAAAATAAACCGTGACAGCTAAGTTACTAAGTAACTACAGTACTTTCACAAGTTATTATGCCTTGTGACCGGGACTGCGGCAGCCTGTAATGGTCTAATTGAAATAAATGCTTTGAGTTTTCAGTTTAAGTTTAAGAGATGACCATTCGGATTTATAGTTCCCTTTCCTGTCGAATCATCACTGATATTTGACTAGCTGGCGCCCGCGGCTTCACCCACGTTATATCGAAAAAAAACCTGTGTGTTATTCCAGACTATAATCTACCTCTGTGCCAAATTTCATCAAGATCCGTTCAGTAGTTTTTGCGTGAAAGTGGATCAAACATACATTCATACTCACAAACTTTCGCATTTATAATGTTAGTAGTAGTAGGATCGGAATAGGATAAGGTACCAACCTAAAATTGAACGACAATACATTTGGGCAGTTGCACCAATAGGGAATATTACGCAAACCTCGGCGCAGAGGGCGCCACTAGCACATGCAGTAAACAAACCGTCATGTGCGCAATCGCGTATCCAGATATTCTGTGAAAATATGTCAAAGTGTTAATTATTTTGGTATAACTTACCTATCTGTACTTTAATTATATATATTATGGCGTCCTACGGCCATTTACGTCTCGGCAAAAAACTTTTTACTGCTTACGCTAGTGCTGCGCCCTTGCGCCAGAATTTTGCAGTAATATCCCCTATTCCTAGTGTGTTTTCGTAACTCATGAATCCGAACATAATACGGTTAATTTTAGGGTTCTGTTATACAAAAGGAAAACACGGAATCCTTATAGGTTCACTTTGCTGTCCATCTGTCTGTCTGTCAAGACTCTTTATCTCGGGAACGGTATGGCTGTTTACTAAGTTTCGAGCTCT